>OZ026517.1:112010253-113359033 GCA_964019695.1 Loripinus fragilis
CTTGTCAATCATTTCACTGACACTCTTGTTTTGGAAAGCGATTGGAGTGACAATGACTTTATGACGTTAGAAAGATTAAAAGCTGGAGCCATTTTGTATCAAGAAGTACAATGTCAGTAACAGGATATTTTAATTTTTCATTGACTGTCTTTTAAAAATTGTAAGCTCTCATCAATCATGGTGTCCAACAAGATTGTTGGTTTGAGAGTTTGAGTATCTAGTGATAACAAGTAACATATCTATTCTTTGACGAGATGTGCATGTCATTTTGTGAAAGATGTTTGGAAGAAATATGAGAGAAAGATGATTTTACAGCTCATGATAGAGATATTTAAAAGCAAACCAAATACACCCGAATCTTGTAAATTCAAAGTTCAAAGGGCCAAACGTTATATTTCAAATCATGAGTTGTTCAATCATAGGAGGTAGACATGAAAGCATAAAACCCCCAAAAGTGATTATTATCAACTTTTGTATCAAACATATGCTTTGGGCTTGTGAAAGGAACGACCCAAGAAGACCTTTCTTTTACGCCTCCAAACATATGTTATTATAGACAGTTATTGAAATAGATCATGAATAGGTACTATTCTCTGAATCCATTTTGTCCCCAATTTATTTCCAATTAGCAAGTTTTTCTGAATATCAATGATCTGTTTTTCAGGGTCGAGTCAAGCTCGATGTTGGTGGCAACGTTTTTACCACTTCATTACTTACCCTTACACGGGAATCTGACTCCATGTTGGCAGCCATGTTCAGTGGACGACATGAGATAATATCTGAATCAGATGGCTGTGTCTTCATTGACCGTGATGGGACACACTTCCGCTACGTTCTAAACTATCTAAGAGATGGGGGTGTCAACATGGATTGTTTGCCAAGAAATCGACAGATGTTAAAGGAATTGCGGAAGGAAGCAGTCTACTACCAACTACATGGACTTGTTCAGCAGATTGAAAAATACTTATACTAACTGTTCCAAGTGATATGGGCTCGATGCAAGACTAATGTATTCTACAGAGTTTGAGAGAAACCAGACCTTTAGTTAAGAGTGCATAATGACAAATTAATTTTCTTATATCTCAACCAAAGCATATGTTGTGGGTATTCAAAAGACTCTCTCAATGAGACGGTTCTTTTAAGCACCCAAAACATAATGTTAAAACTGATGGGTGATAAATATTTAAAATTCTACACTCAAAGAATGTGTTGATCTAAAAATGTGCCTCAAACTGGTCTGCTCAGCTAATGAGACTAGAATCTTGAAAAGTTCAATGAAGTTAGTGAAGATATAGTACCATCTAAGAAACGAATAACAATGACGTTGATTAAACTTTGTGAATGCACAGGCTAATCAATGAATTTGGTGGTCATATAGAACAAAAAAGACTCTCTTGCGACGTGGCTCATATTTGCTTGGTCTAGAGTGTATGGTTTTTGCTTTCAAATGAAGACAGTATAATGCTTGTGCTGGCGAAGTTCGCCAGTATTGAGTTAGAAGACTGATTAGAGGTTTTTGTGAATCTAATGATATAATTACATCACTTATTTGCTTAAGAAACTAGAACATTGCTGGATAGGGTGATGTGAAGAAAAACTATAAGATCAGTCGAAAAGTAATGCTTATTATAGTGTGCAGTTACTTAGTGATAGGACACAATTATAACATATGAGCCGGGGCATAAGATTTCCAACAATGTGGCATTTTGACAAGTGTAGACTCAGACAAGCCTGTGCATCCATTTTTTAAGCTTTGAAACTCCAAATGATGTGCAGTCAGTAGCTTAATAGTCATAGAATATTCAAGCGACTAGCAAAGGCTCTGATCAGACTGCGCATATGCGCAGGCTGGTCTGAGGCTTTGCTTGTCGCACATACCACATTTTTGGAAATCTCATTCCGCGGCTTACATATATGTTAACACCAGGGTTATATTGTTGGTACACATTGCTATGGGATCTTCTTAAAGTAGATTGTATAACATGTCGATGATGACAACTCTTGCCCTGTCACCCTTGCATGTGTTACTTGTTGACGATGGTTATAGTTGCTATAACTAGCACACATAGACGATCTTACATGAGTGCTCATGTTTTATTGAATTTATTAAACAAGTTGAGGAAAAGAGATAAAATTCGAGTCTTGCCGAGCATTTTATCGCTTTTTCGCAATGAGTTTAATAAATTCAATAATACAGGGGCACGGATGTTAGATTCTATTCATCATATGACATTAAAAGTATTTTGAAATCATATTTTGGCGTGAAAACTTTAGGGTTTTGCCGTATATACATATGTTGTTAAAAGAGTCATTTCATAAGTTACCAGAAAATCTGTAAACCACTAGTGGTTTATCGATTTTAATGCATGACATATTTAACTCCCAGGCACGACGTCATATGATAAATAAGGGTAATTTGCTTGATAACTGAGTAAGGTGTATAGTAAAGCCAAATTAGAATGATTGTAATACAGTTTTTGATGACCTTGAAATTGGCAAGACAAGTTCTAATTGTCTTGTTTGAACAAATCTATGGTATTCTTTTGATCTCGCCTTTTTATAAGATCCTGATTAGGATTTATCATTCGATGGATAAATGAATTGTTATGGTATGTTTGTTGGTTTTGTATTTCTTTTATGAAAGAACATTTGACAGTAAATTACAGATCACTTGCTTTAAGATAAAGAGGAATATCAAATGATGAGTGCATGATGATATGCTTTTAAAACACTGTCAAAAATGAAAAGCTTTATAAAATGAGCCAGGTCATGAGATTTTGGTGTTTATTGCATATGAGACATGGGCGTAGCTCCCATTACGCAGATACGCATGTGCATACTAAAAATGGTAACATTCAAGGGAGGTCACCTAGTATGGTAAAAGTGATTAACCATGCCATAATGAACTGCTCTTAAAAGAAATAATTCGCTCCCTCTGGGAGCGAATTCTTTCATTTTAGAGAAGTTCCCATTATTCGTAATTGGAAAGAATCACTGCTTGATCTAGTATTCTCCCTTTAATGTATGTAACTTTTTCAGCATTCTGTCTACGCCATTGTGAGAGCAGCAAAGGCTCAGACAAGCTTGCAAAAACACACAGTCTTGCCAGAGCCTTCACTACTCACACACAGAACATAGCGAAATAAATGAAAATTATGGCTAGCCCTAGCACCAGTTAAGCAAAATTTTCAGCGTAAAATTGTGATTTTTTTTCTTATTCATCAGTTTAAACATGTGTTTTGGGTGCTCAAAAGAACCATCTCAGTGAGACGGTTCTTTTGAGTACCAACAACATATGATTTGATTGAAAAATAAGAAAACTAATTTTCCATTACACACCTTTATCTGGGGGCCTGGCTATCTACACTAGATGTCTGCACCTGCATGATTAGAGAATAATTTACGCATATGCGATAAGTGTCATATCAATTCGATTGGTACTGTTGGGTCCTGATCTCGAGGTTAGAAAACCTTTTTTCATGCCCAACTCAAGTAAGAATCAAATTTACTCTGCTTATGAATGCTAAAATGCCAACGATTGTTGCCATTTTAACAATTATTAGCCAGATAAAGACAGCATTTGAGAGTTTTAAAGCAACAATGTCAGCAGTTTAGTTTTATGAGCAGTTCGAATTACATGCTCAGATAAATTGAGCATATTTCACGTTTAGTTAAATTGAGCATGAAAAAGTGTTAAAATACTATACCGGACCTCTGATAGCAGAATTTCGGCTAAAGTGTGTGCAGTGAGTGTGAGTAATCTTTTATTTTACAATATTATATGAACAGATATTCTCTTTTTTCAATTTAACTCTTTGCATGCTGGCAAATTTTTCTTGCTTTTCTTGTCGTCTGCAGACTTTTTTTAAAAGTTACCCCCCCCCCCCCAAAAAAAAAAAAAGTAAAAAAAACAGAAACACTGTCAGAGTGTCAAACAGTTTTCAGATTAGGACAGAATTCTGTTGGCCGTGATCTGGGTGCAAAATGTTTGCAAAGGCTATCGGCAGATGACAAAAAATGCGGCTAGCAAGGAAGCAGTTAATAAGTCTACCTTTTTGGGAAGGGCCAAAAAGACATTTACTTGAAATCAGATATCTAAGCAGTGTAAGGGTGAGCTTAAAACGAGATATCAAATTTTAATCAATCCTCTTTTCTTGCCAAATTGTCATCCATAGTGTTAACCCTTTGTATACTAATGGTTTCTTCCTTCTGGTCTGTTATAATAAAATTGGGATATTCCATTGTACATATCTAGGGGTGTCAGGATATATATTTCCAAAAAAGTATTAGTGTAGACCCTGATGAAATGCCCCATACAATCTTAAATCAGCAGAATTTAATGCAATATTAACAACCTATTTAAATTAAACTACAGTGCTGGTACTTTATTTTCAAATTATTAATGCTAAGTCTGTCTGGTCTGTTGACATTTATTGAACTTTATGTACTCTGCATGTTTACTCAGACTTGGATGCATAACATGCACCATTAAGCATAAATATAAGACTTCAGCTGAATTGATTTGTCATAAAATTCAGATTGAAAAGAGTTATGATGCCTTTGAATACCATTGTAATTTTATGACCCTTCTGGTAAATTTCAGTGAACTTGGTTTTATTTGTTTGATATTCAGAAAGCTTGAGTTTTTATTCTGTTAAATGTTTGCTATTAAGTTATGAGATAAATAGTTTTTTTGGTAAAAAGCGTTGATCGTAATCTATGTTGTGCTATGGAGATTGATGCTGTTTACTGGTAGTCATTCTTTGGAGAATTAGTTGTATACTCGATAATGTCTGTTCTGTCAATTACAATCCTTGCAGGTATATTATTTTCCCCTGCCTTTTCAGAGAACAGCGAGGGGTAAAGTATTTGGCATTCTGTCCTTTAGCACTTCCTTTAGTCTGTCCCATTAAAGTTGTAGGTACCTTGTTTGCCCAACTGCTCCTACAGTTTATGTCGATTCTTGTGAAAATTAACTGATATTTTGGTCATGGTCTGATGTTATGCATGTAACTTTGATAAAATCACCAGATTATTTTTGTCATTTTGTTTTAAAAGATTAACTAAATAGTTTCCAGGCGTTATTACTACCAAATGTAATAGATAGAGAGTACCTTGTGTGCGTCACTCCTGCTACAGTTTACTGCCAACTATATTGAAACTTTACAGATGTTTCAGTCGTGGGGTTGTCTGCAGTTTGTGATTGTGATTGTGGTATTTCCTGATCATACTCACTTACTATATATGGTCTCAAGATGCACTTGTGATTTATATATACACATGGGAAAAGTAAGGGAGCACTTTTTTGTTCCGACGAAATGTTTTGAAAATTACAATTTTGTAGACTGACAATACTGGATTTTTATGGCATATATTTAAAAGCATCATCTAGGTGCAGCTTGAAACATGGAAGTCCATAGGATAAAGTTTTTGATTATGAAAAATACAATATGCCACATGTGAATAATGTCAATGAATTAACAAATTTTGTTTGGAAAAATAGTGTATTAGCTCTAAACTGCATTACCGTTAATAATCTGCATTTTGCACTGATTTCTATGGAAACTGAAATTCTTTGATAATTTCCAAATTAAGCCTTAACTGTCTAATTCTGTTGTGACTCTATAACCGGACTGTGATTTATGAAAGTGTTAAAAGGTTCACATTCTGCCTCAAATGTAACAACCTACAAAATGTATAGACAAAGACGGAAACGTTGCTTTGAAATCTGCCTTCTGTAAAGTATGCCTCTTCTACATGGTGGTCAAAGATTGTCGAACAGCTGGCAGCTTTAAGCTTAACCAAAAATAAAACAATCAGAAAGAAGGAAGATATTGAAAAAAAAACGAGAAAAACTCTCACGAAATTTCTGTATCCAAGATGGCCGCTGTCCATGACAGATGTTGCTGAATCTACGTCATTTTTATGTAGAAGCAACCTTGGATAATGCAAATTCTGATTAGTTGAAAAAGTTTGATAAATTTTTTTTCTTCAAAATTTAGGAAAACTTAAGTCTAAAGTTTACCCACTTATTAAGTGAGGTGCTCCATAACTTTGTCCCATGTTTATAGAATCCTTAGATTATAAAAAGAATCCTAGGTTTCACCTGTAAATGTAGGTATGGTCCTGTTACCCTAAACACAAGTATTTTTAATGGAAGTGCTTTAAATGATTAAATAACCTCGTTATTCTTATTAAATGGTATTTTCTTATATTACCTTGTGTTAGTTTTGCTGTTATGTTTCATATTTAAACTGTGATAGAATATGTGTTGCTTTTGTACTAACCTTCTTATGTCAAATAAAATTTTCACTTTTTCTTGTTCATATTATGTTTGAATGATTTACATTTTTTTAAGTTTTTTATGGAACTATCAAGGTCATTTTTGTTTCAAAAAATGTTTGAATATAACAAATAGTGCATGCTCTGATGAGATACAGTGACAGTGTTGTGTTCCATCTCATCTCAGTATTTATTGTTTGGGCCTTGATGCGTGAAAACCTGTCTTAGAGATTTTCGACAAAGTAAGGTTCAAATCAGCCTGTCCAACTACAGATACTAGTTAGAACATTGAAATTTGGCATGGAGTAGGTTAAACTGTTGTTCTGACTATAAAGCGAATAACAAATGTGTTGATCCGAAAGGTTGGTCCGCACCTTGTTTTGTTCGCATGTTATAGGATGTCAGGTATAACAAGTCAGGGTTTCTCGGAACGCGGTGCATTTGTAAGTGATTATTCATATAGGACACTACAGATAAATGCGTTAAATGTTCATTCCTGACTGTTTCATATGAAAATAAGTTCGAAAACATTCAATGGGCCATATCATTAAGTTTTTGTACTTTTAGAATAAACCTTAAGTCTTCCTTAAACATGCATACATGGTTTTCTATGGGGGCTACATGCCTATAATTTGAATTAATACTTTATCTATACCCCTACATTATGTTTGCGGGCAGTGGAGGCACTGATGAGACCTCACTCTTACACAGGTTTGTCTGATGATATGCTATAAGTACCAAAATTTCATGAGCTGGTCCATTAAGGGTTATCCAATAATTATATAAAGCCCAAGATAAGATTAGGGGTTTTGGCATTTTTTGGATTATTTCGTCACAGAACATAAGCTCAACAACAAATGTTTCACAGCAAAATAAGAAAAGTGGCTTAGCTGAAGTTATTTTCATCTTTAATAGATGTGTGTCAAAATAAAACATAAATTCTACAAACATTCGCCATTATAATTATACAACTAAACAAAACAGCAAGGTGTTTTTTTTCTAAAAGCAAAGTTCATTTAATAAGGTTGAAATAGCTCTTTGAACAGTTAAAACAAATTTGATATCAACACCATCTTCATTACCGTCCTGCCAGCCAAGGGAGACAATGTCGTCATGTTTGTTTATACCTTTCAGGATAGGATTAATACACAATATCTTTTGATCCGCGCCCGTTAGCTCAAGTGGTAGCATGGAGGATTAGTTTAACGGGTGGCATTGTACTATATACTTAGAAATTGTAAATAAAATATTACGTAATGGTCACTCTTGGTTGGCATGACAGTAGAGTTGGGCAGTGATTTCTGTTTTCTGGTTAGGTTAGCTGAATTTGTAACATTTAATAACATGGTAATTGTAACATTTAAGTTGATGCTGTTATACTTCTACCACGACCTCTAAGTAATGGAGCATTCTCCAATACTTTTGATCTGTATTTAGTGATAATTTGGAAACACATTTTGGTCTTTTTTTTTGAGTAACCGCTTTTGACAGGTCATACTGTTCTCAGTCTTATTTTGCTCTCCAATAAGGTAAAATATTTCAGGTAGTGCTTAAATTCCGCAAATATATGTTCTGTTAGAAGCTAAGGTAAAATATTATTTGATTTTAACTGCAACCTATCTTCATATGAAAAAGGAGTATGTATTATTTGATATCTTAATAAATGATTATTTGATTTGAATGTGATATTGAATGCCTTGATTATGTGAGTTGTTATATATTTCCTATTAATGTATGCTGGACTTTTTGATTAAGTTTTGTGTAGTTAATTGAAACCAGTACATGAGACTTTGGTTTCAGCTGAGACGATTTTGAATTATGAATAAATGATTGTTTACCTTTGTATGTTTTGTTGGTGCATATTTCATTGTAAAGATCATGATTTTTTTCCAGACAAATATATTGGACAATAAAGACTAGATATAATTATTTGGACTCGTTTTGTTATCATTGTCCTCCAGGTAGAGGCAGCATAGTCGCCGCTTTGTCTGCACTAATTCTGCACTAATTCGCAGTAACTACTGACCAGGTATTAACAAAACTTCATGGGGACCTTCAGTATGGACGGAAGATGTGCATATCGCGTGCATGTTATAGTTGGCTTATTTTTTATCTGTGCCACCTTGGTGAAACGCAGGTCTAGTAGTGGGTCCACTCTGGCCATCTACAACTTTTTGGGGGTGCCTAGCATGTGCAATCTGTAACTACAACAGTTTTTTTTCTTTATAATAAAATTTTGCATAATGATTGCCACACATTGAAGATGTGCACCTCATATTTTGTGCACTTTTGCTAAATATTGCTTTGTCTCATTTTGAAGGGGTGTTGAACTTAGACATTAAACTTAAAATATATCCAAAATGCTAAGGAGGTGTCTGTAACTCCCAACTTTTTTCATATATTAAAACTTTACATAATTATTGTTCACATATTGAAGATGTGCACCTCCTATTTTGTTCACATTTGATAATATCTTATTATATTTATGGAAGTGTTGAACTTATACATTATTACGTCTACAATTGATTTACATAGAAATGTTAATATACAATCAGTATTTTGGCAGCACGGGTCCAGAGCAGAGTTCGTTTATATCTTGATTTATATGTTTTAGGAGATGATGCATTGATAAGTTAGGGGTCTTTCATGCAAACCAAATATCTATGTGTCTTGATCCACATCTGAATTAAGGGTGAGGTTGGCGCCGTTAAACTGGTTTAAGCCCTCCAGTAAAATATTTTACTGACCATTCCAAGGCGGTACATCTTTTGTTGATCTTTTATGTTTTTGTTCTGTCTTGCGTTTGCTATGTCTTTTTGCGCGTCTGTTTATATGTGCTTTGTGGTCATCTGCTGGGAAAGGGCTGACCTCTTGGCTCTCGTTTGTGCTGTATACTGTGAGTTTGTCACTTTCCCATGAGTTTCCTGGGTCAGTTGTAGTACTTGATAGTATCGATTCCTGATCTTTGCACCCTTACTTACTTTGTCTTATTCCTGGAGTTACGACCCTTTTAACATAACTTCTGACCATTTCAAGGCGGTGACTCTTTTTCTGGATCATTTGTGTTATTTATGTCTTGTGTTTGCCATGCTTTGGCGTCTGTATATTGCTGCCTTGTGGTCACCTGAAGGGAAAGGACTGACCTCTTGGCTCTTGTTTGTGATGTTTATTGTTGTGTTGTTACTTTCCCACCTGGGACAGGTGTGGTACTTGATTGTAATGATTCTTGATCCGTGCTGTCTCTTATTTCATGGGAACCTTCATTATAAAGAATATACACATATTACCGACAGGTTATGGTTGGATCTTTTTCCTTTGATAAAATGTATTTAATCGACCAAAGTATGTTATGGTTGAAATGTGATTTCTGGGAATTCGACCCTTTGATAAAGTATTGTTTGTGTGAATTCTCGGCAATTACTGACCAGGTTTCATCAAAACTTTATGGGAATCTTCAGTATTCCGAGCAGATAAACATATCACCAGCATGAAAGGGCTTCCTAGAGACAAATTCCTTTTTCATATAATTATGTATTTAATCTTGTCCACTCAAATTCTTGCCAACTACTTATTGGATTTAACGAAACAAGGGAGCTTTAAGTATCAAGATTAAATGTGCCAATTGCCTGCATGCTATGGTCTAATGAGAAGAAATGCAGAGAGAAGGTTTCAGTCGCCAAGTTCAAAGTTATGATGAAAGGTCAAAGGTAAGATATCCCCTTAACCCCTTGTACAATTCTGGAGTTATTAAGCAGTCATGTCCATCTCGATGGTTTCAGTTGCCCTAACCCAATCTAGATGTAACAGCTGGAGGTCCAATATTATATCTACAGAAGTGTCCACTCAATATTCCATTAGCAAATACCCCATTCTTGACTAGCAAGGGAAACCAGCTTGTGTTTTGATATTGTTCTCCATACTATTACGATGCGATAAGAAATACTTTATTGACAAACACTGGTCATAATACATACATCAAGCTGATTTACAATAGACATATCAAGACATGGCATGTGACATACATAAAGTAAATACATCATAAGGCTTTATGCCATAAACATTTTTGGAAAGGGTATCTAATAGTAAGTACACACCCTTTTTCGAAACCATAGGATGATTTTTAGACTTCTCTAAACGTTCTACCTCCAAAATTGGTTCAGACTTTAAATGCCTAGGTATTCTTACATATTTTTTCCTTCTCCTCTTCCTTCACCACCTGCAAGTCCTCCTCCACCATCATCTCTTCCTCCCACCTTCTCAACAACCCAAAGTCTCCTCCTCCATCCCTCCTCCTCCTCCGCTCCATCTCCTCTTCAGTAAACAACTCTTAGACTTTCGTTGAGGGCGAATTTGATCTTGATTAGTAATGTTGAGGTAGAACGTTCAGAGAAGTCTAGAAATCATCCTATGGTAGCGAACTAGTGTGGTTACTTAACTACTATAAGAAACCCTTTTTGAAAATAATATGCAAAGCATCAAAATAGGGTATGATCTAAAATAAGAGATCTAAGAATGTTAAGGCATGTATGGCATTGTTAAAAAAAATTTCTTATACTCTATGTCATTAGCTATAACATTTAAATTTTTATCCTTTTAGTATCTTTAGTTGAACAAATGCGTTATCTTGTCCTTTAGAAACGCTTATCCCCCATCAAGGTGAAAGATACGCTAAGGGGATTAATCTGACCATTTTATTGTCCATACTATTTGTTGAATGCGTTCTGACTATTCATAATATCAATCTCATTGTTTGCCATAATAGGGATTTAAAGCATGACTCAGTACCCTGTCTAAACAAAGTGTTTCAGTCATTTGGACTTTGGATTTGACCGTAAATTATTCTATCATTTTCTTTCTTGTGTGTGTTCATTCATGCTTATTTGTGTGTGTGTGTGTGTGTGTGTGTGTGTGTGTGTGTGTGTGTGTGTGTGTGTGTGTGTGTGTGTGTGTGTGTGTGTACACGTGTGAAAGCTTATACATTTAAAAGCATGAAACATATGCTTTATATATTCTAACACTATTGACAAATTTTATCCTTTATTTGGTCACTTAAGTTATCATATTGCTTTTCTATTGTGTCCAATACTGTCACATTTTAGTCAAAACAGTTCAACAAAAGAGCATTTATATTCATATATTTAACTCTATTGTTCGTTTTAGAAAAATTATCCTTTACAATATGAAATTACTTCCTTTTGTTATGTCAACACAAGGCAGGCGTGAGGGAGTCTTTATTGTTCATAAAGTATATTCATGATTTAATCCTTTTGTTCACCATTAACTATGAAACCTTTGTCATTCCTTTGGTCGTGTTGTAGCTTGCCATCCATCTTCACACTCCCTTATATGCAATTGGGTTACTAAAATAGAACAACATGGCGGAAAGTAGGTCAAATTTGTTTACAAGTAAAGAAGCCTACATGCTACTTATTGTTGCACCCATTTTTGGTTTGGCCTTGGTTTGTAATGCATTATTTATTGGCATGCATGGATTAAGCACTACAACTCAATTTTAATGTACTGTAATTGATTGACTAGAAACGGTTAGGTTTAGGTCAAATAAATAATCTGTTCTGTTATGTTCCTTTCTCATGAAGGTAGAGAGAGAGCGCAAGAGCTGATCACCTTTAGTTGTGACGTTCTTGGTGTGGTGTTCTGTAGTGTTAGATTTCTGTGCCTCGCGGTGCCTTGAGTTGCTCTGCGGTTTGTGATCATGACACTAGTGATCTAGTGGAGCTAAATGACCATCGTTTTTAACTGCCCAGCAAGCACACAGTGTTGGGCCACCATCGGACCGCCACCGAAACGCCACTCGAATGGCGTTTCGCTAGAGGGCCGATGTCAGCCCGCTTTTAGATGTTTACCGGGTGAACCATTAATGAATACCGTGTTTTGTATATGCGAGCAGCGAAATATCTTATGAGTCTGTGTGAAAGCACATGCTCGTCTGGGTCTTCGCTTCTCGTTTATGCAATCTCGCACAATCAAATAATCTGACTCAAATTGTTTAATTTCGATATTGTCTTGCTTATTTCTTACGTTTTACATTAATTTGACAGCATTTGTTAACACACAAAAGTCTATGGATTCCGTTTTTTGTTGTCGTGAGATTTCTACTATGACGAGAAAGCCTCTCATTTATCTAGCGGTACTTGTGTGTCTCAGCTTTCATCCAGGATGTGATTCGTTCCTTCCAATAAGCAGCTGGGGGAAATATTAGGAAAAAAATAATTATACTTGATGCTTTCCGCGAGATTTGAAGTGCTTCAGCATCTCACAGCTGGATATTGATGTTCGCCTAAGCGCTAACGTCATTCTCTGTGACACTACACGACCACAACAATTACCGAAAATATCCAGGCGCGTGACAAATAAAGACAAACTGTTACCATGATACGCTTTGACGACTTTATTTTCAATGGAAACGCTTGTTAATGTCTTTTAGATACTTTTCGGAATTTAGATGTATTTAAACAAATTCTAAACGGATTTAAAAGTTTCTCAGTAAGTATTACATCTTTGTATACTGGGAAGGTTTTGTTGTCTGTTTTTTTTTTTTTGTTTTTTTTTTTTCAAAAGATATTTAAAAAAATACTATTTCATGAATACTATTAGATTGCCATGCCGGTCCTTATTTAGGTCCAAAATGTTTGCGACAGTTGCAATGAGTGTGAGCCACGTCATAAGAAAACCTACTTGTACCACAAAACAACAACGGAAGCACTGATAATACTTCGAGTTGCAGAGGCTTTTTTAAGGAATAGTCATATTCATCAACTGATCTGTGTCAACACTTTGTTTATTTCCCATAAAAAGCACATACGACTTCCATGGGTTAAATTTAATTTTACAATACATTTGAATCATAAAGCACGGCTTGACAAGGAGACATATTTTTGACGTACAATTTGGTGCTTATACCAGCCTAGTGATAATACGACAACCAAGCAACATCAACAAGAACTCAAGTTTCAATCCTTTTTTTTAAATTCTTTGCGATAAGCCTGTTCACAGAGCACGGACGGGCAGTAAGAAAAATACAGCTAAAATATTTTAAAATAGTTTCAAAGTTCTGAATCTGCTTCGCTGGATCTTATTGTACTTTTAAAGAATGGATAAAAATTCCATGTCTCAGGGTTTCCTTCAGTCCTTGCCTGCTAATATCGTCTGCTGATAATTTTGCAAACAGTTTGGACCCAGACCAGGTCCGACGTGCTTCTTTTGTGTATCTTTTTTTGTTAGTTTTGCTTTATGTTGGTGTGTAATGTGTTGCCGTGTCTGTTCCTTGAAGCCTTGTGGTCACCTGCTGGGAAAGAGCTGACCTCTTGGCTGTCCTGTGTGTTTGTCACTTTCCCAAATGTGTCCTGGTCCACATTAGAATTAAGGGCAAGGATGGCGCCGTGAAACTGGTTGTGGATCATTTATGTTTTTTCTGTCTTGTGTTTGTTTTGCCTTTGTGCACGCCTGTTTATTTGTACCTTGTGGTCACCTAATGGGAAAGGGCTGGCCTCTTGGCTCTAGTTTGCGGCGTCTATTTGTAAGTTTGTCACTTTCCTATTGGTATCCCGGGTCAGGTGTGGTAATTGATTGTATCGATTCCTGATCTTTGCACTCTTACTTACTTTTAAACTGTTTGACACTCTGATGGTATTCCTGATTTTGAAAAAGAATTGCAGACTCCAAATATTATGAAAAATATCCAAGCAGGATAAACAAAAAATTAGTATAGGTTAATATGGATTTACATGTCAATGCCAGCTATATGGGGGTGTTCATCGACGTCAGTAGAGGTTATGACGATGTTTCGATGGAGGTTGAATCTCAAATTCTTATCAACGAAGCCATATAAAATAGAACCAGTGACTAAATAAAACATGATTTATTTGCCCGAAACTTTACAGGTACTATACGAGGGCTGAGTTTTTTACCCGATACAAATGATCACAACCAAACCATTGAGCACCGGCAAAATTTGACACGACTTACTTTTTTCGCATACTATTTGTAAAAACTTGACAATTCGAACTTAGCACTATCTAAATAATTACACCGATCAAAATAACATATGAGCGCGGATCTTACAAAATGCATCCCAGCAATTCTTACGTAAAAGATATATGTAAAGAAAAATAGCAAACTTTTCATGTCTTTATATTCCCATAAAATTGCTTCTAAACATTGACGCCATCAAAATAGCAAATGATTCTTAGTTTGTTTCCTGCTTTGTATGATGTTCGTTTTCATGGCAACAATTAGGCCATACCGCCTACAAGGCTGCATAAAGAAAATTATGTCACTTTGAATGCCTATATTACAACCTAGAAAATATAAAATCATATAATTTCATTTGCATTTGCATCACCACATATATGGCACAAGTGAACATATTAGATTTAATAGATTTTTATGCAACTCAACTCAACTCAAATTTATTTGCAAATCACATAAAATTTGACAAGGAATACATGGAATGCGCCCATAAAAGGCAGAGAAAGGCAAAAATATGAGACAAAATAAGAAAATTCACAATACAATTCTCATTTGGAAGTCACCGGCCACATGGCTAACTCTGGGAATCATCACGGAATCAGCCGAAGAGTGTCCACGGTCGGCTTTCTCTTAATTCTCCACTTTACCACCCAACAATGGAGAAGTAGCCACTAGCGAAGGCAGTTCCTCGCCATGAAAATCCCGCACCAGCTTATTCTCAAATATAGAACCAAGCATCATATTAAATGACATTCAAAACAATGTGAGGCAACAATGTGAGCTAACTCACCAAGCCAGAACACCACACATCAACCAATAAATTAAAGATTCAACCTGTTTATTCTCTCTTCTGAAAGAGATGAAATAGACTTCGAGCTAAAAAAGGTCCTGCTCCCCCCCCCCCCCCTAGGGAATTTTGCAGACATATCATATCTTGAAGTAAATTTCAAGCCGCATCTTTTAAGAGATGTTTGCACTCTGTGCTCCGGGGCGTTAGTCTCTGACAGCCTGTTACATATGTTACTGTAACAAACTAAGGAAAAAATCAAAATGAAAGTTTGAGCTACAGAAAGAAGACATTAAACTATCTAATTATTCAAATTTCTTATGTAGTTTGCAAGCTGGATGCCTAAGCTACATAAAAGCAGCATTTTAAACAAAATTACAGCCTTCAATGGTGTTATATGCGTTACATCGATTAAGTTTCCCTTTGAAAGTTGAAATCATGACTAACATCATTCATTTTACAGACGATTTGTGCATTTTTACAAGTGTTTTTAATCTTAGTTTACTAAAATACTCATTTGACTAAATGAAAAAACAAAGTTTGCTTTTCTATCTCAAATACATTGTTTTATATGAGCTATTAAACAACCCTACCCTCAATTTTAAGTATCCAATTTTAGTATCTATAATTGTAGAAAAATATATGAAAATATTTGACGCTCGTGGATATCTTACATTTTTGGCACTGTCTTGCTAATGCAATAAAGAATCATACATTTGCAAGTTTGACATCAGGATCAAAGCACTTATTAAAGTATGTAACGTATGTTACATGGCATAATGAATTAGCTAGGAAATTTTCTTGGAAGTAAATGATGATATTTCAGAAAAATACCGTTTTTCACATGCTTTCCTATTAATCTCTAGCCTCTGGTGCCTTAGTCTTAGTAATTACAGTCATTGCTGATAACAAGCCCATGGAATTGTGTTACCTATGTTATATATAACCTTTTTAATCACATATTTCCTAATGCCTATAATATTAAAATATATAGACATATAGATAGAAAAAATAGTTCTCATTTAAATGACACAATTTAATAAATATTCCTATTAATTAAGATTATTCAAAAACAATCTTTATTCAAGTCACCCTCACAATGTCTATCATTGTGTCTGCTTCTATTGCAAAATAATCACCCATTTCATCACAACCAGTAGAATCATGGCATTGTATTAGGACTGCAAACTCAGTACAATCCTGTTCCTCTCCACGCCTTATGGAATTGTGCAGACATATACTACCTTAAAGAACAATTCAAGCTGCATCAAATAAGAGGTGTTTGCACTCTATTAACAAGGGGGTTAGCCTGTAATGGTATGATACGTATGTGTCCATATCAATTTAAGAATAAATGAATTGAAAGTCTCAGAAACAGAAAGAAGACATAAAACTATCTATTTATTTGAATTATTCATGTAGTTTGCATGCTGAATACCTTTGATACATAGGAAAAGATTTTTTAACAAATATACAGCTTCCTATGGTGTTATATGTGTTACATTAATTAAGATTACTTTTTAAAATTGGTAATTGTGACAAACATCACTTATAAGCACTTCGTGTGATCCTCCTCTTTAGCCATCAAAAGACTTAATTTTCTTTGTATATGTGGCCAGTGCCAGCGTCAAACAACTTGACTCAGCCAAACTTGAATCCTGGGCATTCTTCGAAAGCAGAAACAGCATGTCAGTGTCATGGGATCAAACACCTTATTAAATATGGGTTTAATGCCATTTCACATATATGCATACAATGGAGTATGACTCTGGTATATATCTCTTCCTGTGAAGTGGCAAGAGCAAACTAACTGCAGCTGCCTCTGCATCCGTACTAGTCAAATGATAACTTTGCTCTGATTTTGCAAAATCTATGTCTCTACCGTGTACCTCTGAGAATACTTTAAGATTTCTGACATTGGTCAAACAGAAATTTGATAGGCTGCTTTTTTGCATCATTTGCCATGGAACCTATCCAGTCTTTTGATGCTTAAGTCCCCAGGTCTTAGATCAATAGTATTTTGCTGCGCCCAAAGAACTTTATAAGTTTTCTTTAATTACAATGTTGACTCTTGATGGTTTTGGCAGACCGTCTGAAACAATTTCTGTTACACCTTGAAAGTTATCTGGTATAAGAGAAAGAATATGAAGTTGAACATTGCCATCAATTATGTTTGCAGTTGGTTGTTTTTTGATGTCAGTACATTGAAGCATGTCTTAAAATAATGTAAAACCTATGATTTCTCAGTTTTTGCAGCCGTATCATTAGCTGTTGCATTCAAAAGAAGGAAAGTGGACTATAGGTAGAATGGGATAACCAGTCGTTCTATATTATGCTCTATGGAAGATTTACACAGAGTAAACAAGTTGATAAGGTGCCTCATTTCATGATCCATTGAAAACACTGAAATTGAAAACACTTGCCTCTGACTGTGTTATCAAAAAGGATGTCACGACAATGCCCTTGCTCATTTATTATGACGAGTTATATATGTTACATCCTTTAATAAGCGCTCTTATCTTAGAAACTAAATGAATCATTGAATTGAAAGGGTCTAATTTGCGCTCTGTTCATCCTGCATCTCATTGCTTTACCTGCTGTGATACATCTAGTTCATTTATCTGAAGGGAAAGAGTTACCTCGGTTTCAGCACTTCAGAAGTACTTGGACTTCAAATAAGTTTTTGAATGCTTGGGGAAAGATAATAAGTGCAGAGACATTATTAGATGAAAAAATGTGGGTCACATGTATGGAAAGGCTACATTTATAAAAGTTAACCAGCTAAGATATGATTCTTTATCACAGAAATATCGAGGTACATCAGTCCAGGTACTCATTGCTCTTAATCGCATAGTTTTCATCCTTGTAAAGCTTCAGTCTTTCTCCTACTTGCAGAGTATCACTTGAAACACATACTCAAAGAGCCAACTATTAGGAATTCATATCAGTTTCCAAATGTTCCAAGCCATAAATGGCAAAATTTGAAAGTTGATAATGGTTCATCAATTTTGAGTGGAGTGGTGGTAAAATTGAATAACAGTAAATGATTGGAATATTGTGTGATGATTCTACTAGTTGTAAGGAGGCGTGTGATAATAATGATTACCACAGAAGCAGACAACGTCAAACGTTTAGCATGAGTGTTAAATCGATGAGAAATAGTTTGGACCATTTCATTTATTGTATTTTCTTGTAAAAATGTAAAACTACCTATTCTATTTGTGGCTCTATATTTAGCATTATATGCACAGTATTAGGAAATGTGTCCAAAAGGTCATTGATAACATCTGTAACACCAGTCCATTGGCTTGATAATCAGAAATGAATATAATTTCTAGTGGTTTGGCACCAAAGACTTATAAGTACACATTAAGGGTCCTGATCTTTAACTTAATGACATCTTGTAGATATATGAGCAAGACAGACTAAAAAAATGAAAAATATCCACACGCTGTGATCGCTTTCATGTGTTTTACTTAAACTGCAATAACAAAATTCGCTTCTCTGTAAAACTGGGAGTAGGGCTGTGTATTAGCTCCTATAAGACGATATATTTAAGATAGAAAAGCAAACTTGGTTTTTCCTATTCATCAATTGAGTATATATTTGTAAAATCTAATAAAACAGTTTGAAACCAATTCATAGTAGTTGTTTAACTACATGACGATAGCCACAATTATAGCTTTTAAATTATGATTTGGTTCATGTAACGCACATAACACCACAGTTAGCCGTATTAATGTTAAACAGCTTCCATATGTAGTAAAGACATCCAGTATAAAGACTATAAGAATGTCAATTTATTAGATAATTTTAATGTCTTCTTTTGGTAGCTCAAACATTCAAATTTCTTATTCTCAAATTGATATAGTAACATATGTAACAAGCTGTTACAGGCTAACGCCCCGACTTACAGAGTGCAAACATTTCTTATTAAATGCACCTTGAATGGTTACATAAGATGTAATTTGTCTGCAGAATTCCAAAGGGGATTAGGATGGAGCAGGCCCTTACTCAGCTTGATGTCAAAATACTGTTTGATGATTTTACTTATCACGCTAACATATGTAACGCACTCTGATCTTTAAAACTTGATGACAACTAGCAGATCTATATGTCTTTATCATAGGAGCCAGCTTAAAATCCCTAAACAATGTAAGATATTCAACAGCTGCGATTTTTTTTCACAATTTTAGCTCAAACTTTCAAACTTCATTTCCTTTATTTGATATAGTAACGCATGTAACACGCTGTTTCAGACTAACGCCCCTACATAGAGAGTGCAAACATCCCTTATTCGATGCAGCTTGAGTTGTACTATAAGAAGGAATATGTCTGCGAAATTCCCTCGAGGAGATTAAAATATTTTTAGGCATATCTTACGTAAAGACAATGAGCTTGCCCATTTATTACATCAGGTAACATATGTTACAGCCTCTGATATTAAAAATTTTGCAACAAACTTGCAGATTTATGAGTCTTTTTATATAAGCAAATAAATCCCAAACAATGAAACACATTCATCAACTGCAAATATTTTTTAACTATTTTTACTTTAGTTTTAATACCAAACATTTCACCTTAAAACTTGGTAGGGGCAGGATTGTTTAATTGCTTATTTCAGAAAAAATATTTAAGCTAGGGAAACAAACTTTAATTTTTCTGTTAGCCAATTGCATAAGCTAGTCAGACATGGTTAAAAACATTTTGCAAAACACACAGAGATATTGTGAATGTAAATGATGTTAGCCACACTTGCAAATTTTAATGGGTTATCTGATTTATGTAACGCATATGACACCTTAGGAAGCCGCAATTTTGTTCAAATGGCTGTCATACGTAGTTAAGATATCCAGTATGCAGACTATATGAATGATTTGTAAAAATAAATATTTTAATGTCTTTAATTTGTAGCCCAAACTTTCAATTTATTTTTTCTTAGTTTGATTAAGTAACGTATGTTACAGGCTCTTACAGACTAACGCCCCGGAGCACAGAGTGCAAACATCTCTTAAAAGACTCGGCTTTAAATTTTCTACAAGATAGGATATGTCTGCAAAATTCCCTAGGGGGGAGCAAACCCATTCTCAGCCATCCGTCTAAAAGTAATTGTTGTAATAAGTGAAGCATATCAGGATCGTCAGTGGTCATAAGCCATATAAAGGATTCATCTGTGTCATTTAAATTCTCAGCGTTAGGATTAAGTTTATAAATCATTGAAAGTATAGTTTTCCTTATCTCCTCTAAAACAGAGCATTTCAATAAGAATTGTATGTTATCTTCAACTCAGTTATTGTATAGCTTACATGTTCTTTTATCTGCACTGATACTCTTATAATGACCTTGCTCTATTTCAAGTTTATGGTTGCTTATTCTGAATTACAAAGACTTCTTCTTTGATTTCTGCTACCAAACTGTAAATATTTTCAATATTAAATTTTTGCTTAAAAAGGGCATATAATCTTAATTTATTGTCTTTATATATGTTTTCTCCATGATTTGAATGAATTATTTCTTTCCAGGTTACAGTAAGAGCCTTAAAAACCTTTCTATATAAATATAAACAGTCAATTTTTATATCTGTCTTAATGTTTAAAATAAAATCAAGATACTCTTTATGGAATTTACCCAAGAATCAACTCCTTTGTTACTTAAATCTTCAGATAATTCATATACTTCTTTCAAAAGAGTGTTTGACATTTTAAGTGGATTAAATATTTAAAGATATTTGCTAAAATTTGAATAAAAATAGAGTTCTGCCCTGTTTCCCCGAGAACAACAAGAATAGTTGCCTTTGAACAGACTCCTAGTATGTATCTGCAAAATTTTAAATGCAATTTTTCTTGTGGTAACTTGTTACACATATTTAAAAGTAGTTATCTTGTTTTGATAAAAAAAAGTTTTTAGGTGAAAGAGGTCCCCATATCTCTGAACCATACGTAAGAATTGGTTGAGTTGTATGAACAAAAATATGGAAACTTGTTTTTACATATGGAGGTTGTGGGTAAAAAGACTTTAAGAGAGTCTGAATTGACCTTTTAACCCCTATATATTTAAATTATGTTTAGCCTCATTAGAACAACCTTAATGGTTAAAAGTAATCCCAAGAAATGTATATGATTTTACATTTTAAATTTCTTTTCTTTGAAAGGTAATGTATATCTTTTTTTCTTTTACTAGAACTAAATGCTAACGTCTTATCTAAATTAACATTCATTCCCCATTCATCACGGAAAGTTAAAAGGTTTTTTTTATACAGTTTTGAAGTTGAATAATAATGCTAAATCACCTGCATATATTGCTGAGCACAAAATAAAAGGCCAACAATCTGACGTCATTATACGGTTAACGCCATATCAAACCTGATTACATATATTCTCTCTAACAATCATATATTCGTCAATTATAAAGAGAAAGGCTTAAAATTTTCGGGAAATGCTTTTAAGAGGTAGCAATATGCAGATGTAATATTGGATAGATTTTAAATACCACGACCATAAGGTACCTTTTATTATATCCTGGTCCATATGTTTTGGGTGCTTTCAGATAATTCGAACTTAAAAGTTTGGTTCTGGGGAATGAAGAAGAAGAAGAAGAAGAATTTTATTAACCTCGTAATAGGTCAATAGGGGTCGAGGCCATCCCCCATTAACCTTACAATCAAAACAAATATTATCTGCAATAGGCCATACAGGCCCATGAGCAGATAATCATATATAAACATGTTTACTAAGTATCTGCATGGCGGACAGTGTAGAAACTATATGGCTCTGTATTTAGACCGATTTAATTCAGAGCAGCTGACAAAATGTCGTGACGCACGACCTCTCGTCTTTTCCCTGAATTTAGCTATGCTTTACTTATGTTTTACTTTTATCAATATCTTTCAAGATTACATTTAAACCAGCATTTACTGTTGATCGCCATAAAGATTCAAAAATACAAATTCCTATGTCAAATAACACAATACTGTGTATTTAGATATAATATTATGTTTCTATCTTACTTACAATGAGAACACACAAAAAGACGTAAATATATACATATATAGGTATATATACATATCAGATAGATAGATAGATAGATAGATAGATAGATAGATAGATAGATAGATAGATGGATGGATAGATGGATGGATGGATGGATGGATGGATGGATGGATGGATAGATAGATAGATAGATAGATAGATAGATAGATAGATAGATAGATAGATAGATAGATTATTGATACTACCAAACTATTTACAAAATGGTAGCTTTAATAGCGCTCGTGTTTCCAGTGCAGTCAACTTAGTTCAATTGCCCATCAGACAATAGGTCACCAGAAACATGATCGCCACTAAAGACAGACAGACAAAACGTTTTTTACTCTTACGTCATGTACATGCCATACAGGGACTAACATATAAACATACGTGACAACAAGGTTGGTATTACAAAATAATGTTTTTAGGGATAATGTGCAGTCCAAAATTGATAATTGGATAGTTACAGCACATAAAAAATAAAATTGCTAGCATATTTATAGTGTGATAATTCTAAAATGGGAAACGTATTGAAATTTTATTTTGCAATATTGTGATATTTTCCTAGGTCCGAAAGATGGGCACAAATATTCATGTTTGGTCTGTCTATTAAAACAGAGAGCGCACATGCTGATCAGTATATCAATACATGCCTACACAGGCACTCTCTGCTTTCGACCTATAATACTCAAGAGGTTGAACTCCTCCGAGCTTGTTGTTCAGACAATTGCTTATTTGGTCAAAGGGAGACAAATGCTGCAGAAATATCTAGCGAACCGGTGTGACAATCCACCTCTAGCCACGTGCAAAGTGTTGAGATATTTGACCCAGATATAAAAAGGATGTCACTCAGAGGTGGCAATGCTTCCATTTAGATGTTGGTTTTGGTGTCTAAAAGTAAGTATTTTATCAAATGGTTACATTTTTTGTTTCAGTTCACCTGTATCACTGTGCAAAGGCTAGCATGAGCTAAATGATTTATGCCAGGAGGAGCAAAACAAACTGGCATTCGATATTCGGTGACCGACATGGGTGCAGACCGGTCTACATTTACTGTGCAAGCCGATCTGCATCCATGCCTCTCACACATGGTTACAATACTCTCACTACCGGGTTAGTATATAATTACAATGATCAGCAAGCTATCCTGAGCTTGCGTAAATATTTAAAATTACTACTTTGAACAATTTATTTTGCTGTCCACCAACAAAACATGTACTCAGCGTCAATGAAAAGTTACCAGTATCAAAATTTCGATATTTCGGAATATATATGATACAGATCTTTGGCTACTGTTACGTTCATGTTTCTGGTCAACGACAAGCTGGTTTTGAGAGATAAAAAAGTTACACGAGCCCTGGAACTATGGTGCACGTAATGCACGTGCATTTTATGTTTTTCGCAGTTTTTAAGAATTTGAAATCATCATTTTCAGAAGACAGCATGCCAGGACATTCCCTAGACATTGTCATTGAAAACGCCACCAAAATGATTTAGGTTATCCCTTTAAACGCTAAAAATGAGGAGCAAACTTTGAGGTAGCACCAAAACTTTGCATTTTCCTATACGATGCAATGGAAACTACAGGGGTCCATCAAAGAATGATTAAAATGCATTCGGGTGTGATGGATACCGTTTTCCATAGTGGTGATGCATGGGACTCTATGCCATAAATTTGAGTGTTGATGTATCCGCTGTTCTTCGTTCAGAATGAACTAAATATTGTCCTATGTTAAGTGAATGTGATTCACTGGTAACTTTTCACTGACGTTGAGTATATATACAAAAACGGCAACTTAGGAAAACAACAAAAAGACAACAGTCGGTGTAAATAGCTATTCTTGGCGCGCTCTTAGGTTATTCGCCAATTAGGATATTCGTCTAACACTAATAGGATGTGTGTGTGTGTGTGTGTGTGTGTGTGTGTGTGTGTGTGTGTGTGTGTGTGTGTGTGTGTGTGTGTGTGTGTTTTTGTGTTTGGCATTGGATTAGATAGATAGATAGATAGATAGATAGATAGATAGATAGATGGATAGATGGATAGATAGATGGATGGATAGATAGATAGATAGATAGATAGATAGATAGATAGATAGATAGATAGATAGATAGATAGATAGATAGATAGATAGATAGATAGATAGATAGATAGATAGATAGATTTTGAGTATTTCATTTAACCAACACAACTTTCGAGTATTATCTCAATACTATGGAGCGCGAAACATAATGGTTGCTTTAACAACGCTCATGGTTCCAGCGCCGCCAACTTAGCTCAATTACCAAAGAAGGCGGTGGGTCGCCGAAAACATGATCGCCATTAAAGATACCCATTACCTCTGCTATATTGCATTAAATGGAATCTTATATCAAAGACAGATACACGCAAGCTTACACAGGTGTGCGTACCTGACAAGTCCCTGTAGTTAATAAAATCGCAATTAAGCTGTTTGAAGGAAAATAAACATGATTGTATGTTTTGTACAGTTTCCACATCTTTATTTATAATAAAGAACATAGAAACCGCTCAAAACAGAGTAATAAGCATGTATACCCTGATCCCAATCGCCGGCCTTTCCGAAAGTGAAAGTAAAGGACTGGCTTCAGGACACTAAATAGCTACACCATAATGCTAATAGGCTAATCAGACTCAATTAAAGTAGTGTCTGCCTTCTTGTCCGCTGATACTACTTCTCGACAAATATTGCAATCAATATGACCCAGATCAGACTGCTTTTATACAGTCTGATCACGGTTCACACTGTTTGCTGGTCCGAATGAACGTAAAGTGCAGTATACATAGTGAGCAGACGGCAGATACCTAGTCAACAACCATTCCGGGAAACCATTATTCAGACCTTTAGATAATTTCAAGATATGCAGATTTTAAATTGACATGTATATTAATAATGTATAACTATAATCCAAGCATATAGTATGGGCACTCAAAAGAAATCGCCTCAAAGAGACCACTCTGCTGAGTGCTCAGAATATATTCTAAACTTAATAATAAGTAATTACTCAATTTTGATAGTCCCTGAAAAGAAACCTGTATCGCCCCATGAGTATTAGAGATTCAAACATACTGTTTACAGTATAAAGGCTTTTAAGGAAGAAATAAGACAAGCAATGGCAACCAATAAAATAAATTAAATATATAATCAAGTATGCAATGCTAACCAATAAACAAATCAATTAAGCAGCAGGGCTTCATTACGTTTTTCAAAACATTTAAAAATATATACTGCTATTTTTTTAATTTCATTTTTGTTATCGGACCCCAATAGTTGAACTGTTTTAAACATGCTTGTTCTTTTTACATAATACGGTTTAATATATTTCTTTCTTTCATCAGTAAAAAGGGAACACTCCAATAGTAAATGATGTTCATCTTCCAATTTGTTGCAAATTTGACACAATCGTTCATTCCTAGGTATTGGTTGCGGTTTATTCCACCTTCCTGATTCAATCAGCAGTCTATGTGATGATACTCTTAATTTTGACATTGCTACTCTATATTGTTTTAATGTTAATGTGTCGAGATATGGCTGAAATCGAAAATTGCAAATATGTCTATAAAATGAAGCTCTACTTGATTCGTTCAATCTCTCATGCCAATTTTGCACAAAGGTATCGCTTAATCTTTGTTTAATAACACTTAGAAAAATATTTACATCTCCCACTCCCTGGGCAATCCAAACATTAAAGAAACCAAGATTACTTAATGTATTTCTGACTAATGATGCCCAATTTTGGATATTAGGTCTGTCGTTGATATCGGTTAGCATCACATTGTATATTTTTTTTATATATTTATATATATATATGAATGTGAATTAATGAGATTCGTTAGTAATAAGGTAATTTAATTTTGCACCACCTAAATCTTATAAACTCTCATATTAATGTTACAATATTGTTTATCCTTTTATTATTGCCCGATGAAAATGGTCATTTAGCGGTAATACTGCCTTTGAGTTTGTAGGCCAGTGCGGACTGAATATAGCACAGCCTAAAGTGTGTTGCATACGAGATGTTTTTGAAATCAACAGAGCAATATACATGTATACAAAACACTTTCCTTCCTGAAAACAAGAAACGCTTGATCACGTGAATTATTTAAAGGCAGCAGTAGACTATAAACTCATAAACCCAGTAGCAGTCAAAGAGTCACCGTCTACTGAAGCTCCTTTTAATTGGCTGGTCTTTACCTGTAAAATAGTTGACAACTCTTATCAGCAAAGTAACCACGTTGCTTATTAGCCAGGGCCCGGAATTACAATGCCTCCTTAAAATTAAGGAAGACTTAAGTTAAGTATTGACTTTTCAGGCTGCGAAAACTAACGTTTCAAACCGAGTAAAATCAAAATAGATTCATTTTTTCTGGAGATCACAATGATATCTTTGACCACAAGTACCGCATTGATCCAGACAATTTATTTAGCATTTAAAATAGCACGATAAAATATCGATACTTAGCTTAAGTCTTCTTTAACTCTAAGGAGGCATTGTAATTCCGGGCCCAGATCAGCGGGTGAGTGGTCTAATCTAATCTATCAGTAGCTATCTGTAATTAAGCACCGCCCACTTACTGCCTTATATAGTAACTCTCCTGTCGAGGTTTGGGGTGGGAGTCATTAATCCTGCCTTTAAGCATCCATTTTACTAAAATGAGAGAAATATTCGTAGTTTGTTGTTGGCACATAAATGTTAAACATACACTCAAAACATACTGGAAAGTCTATGCAGGCTTCGATGGCTTGTAAATAGGATATATAAAATTGTAAGCAGTGAGTCTTCTTTGGCTTCATAAGTATAGCTTCCAGTCGTGATCTGCATTAACAATAAACTGGAGTAAGCACGGAGGCCAAGCGGGAAGGTGAATGGTTAAAGCTTGCTCATCCACTCTTTCGCCAAAATCGCTGTTTGCTCTTAAGGAGTTTCTGTAACAATTATGCGCTTAGGTCAAACACTAAACAGCTGCAAGAATTCCTCCCCAGTAGACACACAACGTTAAAATATCATCATATTGACGTCGATGCGACATCATGACGTCGCATCGACGAAGATATGACGTTGTTTCGACTTAATATGTTAGCTTGGTTACCGAGAGAAGAAACGCGGCTATCCTCTGACTTGGCTCATTTTATTCATCGAGGAAATGAATATGACAAGGCCTCAAATGACGGTTTCTGAGAATTTGGCAGCCATACAAAAGACTACAAGAATCAACTGATCACGTTTGATAACAGCGCAGCCAATGCACAGAAAATAGACAACATTGTTGATAGTGGAAACGGAGAAAGTGGGACACCAACCTGTCTGTCTGTCTGCCAGTGTAGAGTTTGTTCAATTTATGCTGCTGGTGCTACTGAATTTATGAACTGTGTATGCCCTATAGAATCAACTTTGATAAATCAAAGATTATGATATGCTGGGTAATGTCTTATAAGTTTATAGGAGTCAATTTATAGAGTTGTTTTAGCGTAAATTTGTCATTCTTTTCTTACCCATCAATTAAAACATGTTTTGGGTGCTCAAGAGAACCGTCTCATTAAGACGGTTCTTTTCAGTACCAAAACATATGATTTTGCTAAGAAATAAAAAAGAATGCAATTACCCACTCTTAACTGGGGTCTGTTTTCAGATTGTGCTATTGCTTTTCATTTGACTAGACCCTTAGTTTATAAAATTATTCTAGCGTTCCCAAGGCAAGTTTGTTATGCCAGATTTCTGATTTTCTCAGACATTTGTTTCACGTTTTATATATCACGATGTCACTGGCGTTATATCATGATTTGCACTTTGAGACCAAGGAAATGTCAATATGTTTAATACGGCGTGTTTAACCCTTTATAGACCGGAAGTCCCTAAACGGATACTTTGGCAGCATTTCATCAGGGTCTTCACTATTTGCTAAAAGAAAATTGAATTTCAGCGAAAGAAATACTTAAAAAAACACACAATTAGCCTGTGACCCCTCAATATGGCACGGCAGCGAAACGCCGATGATGGCCCGCTTTTAGTGGTATTTTGATCCACCCTCCCCACATCAACTAAAAAAAACACTGTCAAGTCGGACCCCCTTAAACAAAACGTTCTGGATCCGCGCATGTATTAATAATACACCTTTGACTTCCTATGACAAGTTGTACATTACACAATTAACGTTTATCTCTAACTATTTCTACGATGATATTTGACTTTTTTTCTTTTTCAGGATCTCAAGAGATTTTTGTCAATGAAAAGCGTTATTTAAATCCTCTGGGTAGCCAATGACTACGTTTTCAAGGTACTGTCAGAACAATGAGTAAGCCACCAGCGCATGCAGTGTGTCAGCTTCGTCGTGGGATGCCGTGGCCAAAACGATGTTTAAACGCAAGGACGTTATACGTTCAATGTTTCTCCTAATGCTCATAGTGTCTATAATGATCACTCTCTCTCAGATATTAGTGGTACACCACCACTCGCACAAGGAACATAAGCCGAAAGATTATAGTAAGTTTAGAAATATGCTAAGAGAATTAGAGCGGTGTATTAACATGATGCTTAAACAAGATGTTTTACCGTTTGATAAATATTTAAACGCCTTCAAAGCAGTTGTATATTCCAAACGGATTGCCAAACTCGTAAAAAATCTGCAATCTAATACTGGTTCTGAAAAGGTCTCCAAGAAAAAAGACGGAATTTATAAACCTGTTGCTGAGAGACGCTCGAGATTTCTTCAACATATTGACGTTGGCAAGCACAGCGACGAAGACCGAGCATATTTGAATGGTGCTATCGTAAATGACAATACTGTGGAGTTAGGAAAAGAGGGAGATGTCGTAATTGACTCCGTTGAAAGGCATGATCTTGACACAAGGGAAAGGATGGAACAGTTTGAAGATGAAAATGTTTTAAAGTCTCTTCGGATGAAAGGATATTCTTGGCAAAGATATAAACGTGCGGTCCCACAGTCTCAAAACAGAACACGTCACAAATGCTCGAAGATACCCGAAGGCTTAGGTAAGTGAAGCTTCTGTGTCAGGAGCAGAGCAAGGGGTTGGTGTGGGTAGTCAAGATCTCCTTGGAATATTGATGGGTCACATTTTCTTTTTGGGTCGTGCCAACAGTCACTTCTTTCTTGAAATCGAAAATTGCAAACGATATGTCACTAAAACTCGTGTATTTTTTTCTTTTTTTAATTCGAAATCTGGGCTAGAAATAGGCTAGCAATAATGTAACTAGTGTCTGGAAACGTCTATTCGTGTAGATGGCATTTCAACTGGTAACTGGTAAACTTTTTTCAACCTCTTTAACAAAGAAACCTATAAAAACACCAAATAAATTGAGTTTCAGTGAGGAATGAAACTAAGAAGTTTACATTTTCATTTCTCATTGAGAATTTGTCGTTTCTTGATAAAAAAAGATAGTGATAACTAGCAGTATGTGTTATTTATTTCAGAAGGCCCACTAAATGTGGATCCGAACGTAAGAGAAAATGTGATGATACATGCTCGCCATAGAGACGTGGAACCAGGAGGAATGTGGGAACCAAGCACGTGCGTACCGAGACATCACGTGGCAATAATCATACCTTATAGGGAACGCTGGAACCATCTCAGTATTCTTCTTCACTTCCTCATACCTGTTCTTCAGAGGCAACTTATTAAATTTAGAATATTTGTTGTGGAACAGGTCAGTCCTCTATCTCCAATCTGTAGTATAAGCACCAGTTAGATTTTCACATTAAGTTTTTTGTCAAATGAGCCGCGACATTTGATTTCCAACAATGTGGCAGATTGGCAAGCGTAGACTCAGACGAGCCTGTGCAGCCTCCTTTTAAGATTAGAAACTCCAAATGGTGTTCGGTCAGTAGCTTAATATTCATAGAATATTCAAGCGACTGGCAAAGGCTCTGATCAGACTGCGCATATGCGCAGGCTGGCCTGAGCCTTTGCTGGTTGCACATACCACTTTGTTGGAAATCTCATGTCGCTGCTCAAATACCTATTGTCATATAATAAGTATTTTTGATCAAATCTTATTAAACTGCAGGATGGGCAGATCAAGTGGCAGATCAGTTGCCTAGATAAACATCTTTTCATTGCAAGACAGCAATGCAATAGGTAAATATGTAAGTTTTTGAGGCTTTTATTCAAATGTTCTGCCTACATGGAGTTTTGAGTATGATTTACAAATGCAAAAGTACAAAAACGATATTTTTTTCGGTATTTGAGACATCTTAGAAGTTTTTACAGAAACTATGATACTGATCAGTAACAATTTGTATTTTTTTGTTAGTTTGTTTTGATGCTTTGATCCCAGTCTACAATTTTTAGTTGTATTGGGACATTCTTCTGTTTTCCAGGGTTGAACAACTTAGCGGAGGATAAAGTGTCTTGCTCGAGGACACTACACATTTTTTTTATACCTCCGGTGAGTCTCGAATCAGCGAGACTTCGGCCTCAAGTCTAACACCCTACCACTGAGCTACCGCGCTCCTCAGTAACACTTTATAAAACTCGTTTAATGTACGAGTAAGTCTCTATCGGGCCGCCAAAGAAATGCCATTGGAATGGTGTTTCGCTGGTGGACGGATTAGTGGGCCCGAGACTGTATTCAGTGTGTTTTTGTTTGATACAGAATGGGAGCGAGACCTTCAATAAAGGACGACTGATGAATGCAGCATTCAAAGAGGCGTGGAAGCTTGAGGACTTCGACTGTTTTATCTTCCATGACGTCGATTTGATACCTGAGGATGACAGGAATATGTACACGTGCCCTTCACAACCTCGTCATATGTCCGTGGCTGTTGATAAGTTTAAATATGTGTAAGTAGTCTCTTACTTTATCTTATCCATTTTGCTGCGGAATCCAGATATATGAGAGCTGTTCAAATATGAATGCAAGTAGCTTCATAACTTTCTTCACACATATGCTACGAGCAATTGGGAAACGTTTATGTCACCTTTAAACTGGCACCAGACCATAAGAAAAACACAGTATACTTATCGAGTTTTAGCCCTTTGAATAATGGTCACGTTAGTATACTAACAAATTCAATGCTTTGAACATATACCAGTGATATAGACGAGCGTATAATTCTTCGATAAACAGGTAAATTTCTTGAAATTTTTAAGGATGTATCCCCATAATCTTATATAATGATTTAGTGAAGGTTGCGAAAATCCGACATGCTTTTGTAAAATTACAACGAATCGTATTCACTTAAGTTGCCTTATGTTTGCAAATAAACGGTTAACAAAACACCATCTTGCAGTTTTCAGTTAAACTTATCTCTGATAAAATGTATGAAGCAACATTTAAACTAGTTTTAACTCAAAGACAATATGTTGATCGCTCATACTGAGTTGTTGCTACAAATTATTGATGGATAGTGGGTAATTTTTAAACGCTGAAAAACATTTTTATTCAGTCAAAAATGCCTAAAGTGAAGGGGTTATAGAATTTATACTTAAATTGTTTTCATAATATTGCGACTTTATTGTAAATTTGAACGTTTATCATAAAATTAATGACGTCACAAACGTGCCTGTTTACTCGAGATAGAAACAGGATTATATAAAGTTTTTCCTACAAGCAACTTTGGGATCGTTTCTTAAAGTAAGTAAGGGTGCAAAGATCAGGAATCGATACCATCAAGTACCACACCTGACCAAGGATACCAAAGGGAAAGTGACCAACTCACAGTTAGACACCACAAACAAGAGCCAAGAGGTCAGTCCTTTCCTAGCAGGTGACCACAAAGCACATATAAACAGACGCACACAAAGACATAGCAAACACAAGACAGAACAAAAGTATAAAAGATCCACAAAAGAAGTACCACAAAATATTTTAAAATTCTAGGACCAACTTTGTTGAGGATCTCGTCAAACATGAGCGGTTCCATTCCCAGGTAATTGAAGAATGAAGAGCTATCTTCCATTCTTAGTGCTCTAATTAGTTTGTCATAGTGCCCAAATTGTAGCCGTCTGTCTGCGGATAACACTGGGCGGATCCACAACTTGCTTGGACCTCATCATCCAACGTAATAAGTCAGATATAGAAATGATACAAAAGCGTAGAAGAAAACTAACTCCATCGCCTAGGTCATAGCAAGGTCGCAGCTGCATCACCATCAGCACCCAAACGGAAATTCATTCTTGTCTGTTCGAATAATGATTTCTTACAAGAAATACGTTTATAGTTTGTCGGACTGAAATATTAGTTGTTGTTAAAGACAATCACAGAGTTTTCTGACCCATTAATGATTTCCATTAACCTTCCTTCTGTTTTGAACTAAGAACCTTTACATAAGGATTATATTGGAGGAGAGATGAGCGGTCGCCAGTAAGACTGTATAATTACAGCAAAGTATGGGCAATATGTGAAGTATTTTGTTTTAGTTTCAATAACACACTCCTACAACCGATTGTTTTTCAAGATAAATTACTGTTTTGTAAACAGACCTCGACAAATTTTTCACCCAGGGGGTGGGGGGGGGGGTACTCTGATATTTTCGTACATACGTAGGCTCAGGTCATTTTTTTGGAGGTCAAAATTTTGAAGTTCAATAGTTTTGGGTATTCAGAAAAATGAAGATTTTTTGGGGTATAAAGATTTTGTGGATATTTTTGGGGGTCATCTCACAATTGAACTATATTTAGGGGTCATTTCTATGCATGTTAGAGTCTTTTCTTAAATTCAAGGTACAGAATAGGGGATATGTTTTGGGTTGCTAAAATTTCAAATAATTTTTGGGGTGCTTGAAATTCCTGATATTTTTTGGGGGTGAACGGTAGATGCTGGGCCCGAGCCTACGTATGAAGAAAAATGAGAGTACCCCCCCCCCCCCCTGGGATTTTTCACAGAAATGGCAGGTGATGTTATTTCATTGCTAAAATCAAAGGGTGTATCTGTGGACATTGCTTCTAATTGTGTAGATGTTTTGTTTGTTTTGTTGCGTTACGCCCCATGTCAACAGCTAAGGTCATGGCGGAACGGTCAGTTCACCAAACCACACTTTTCCTGGGCAAGCTTGAACAAGCGGTTAACCAGTACTTCATGCACATACTTTCGCTTGTAACTGACAACAACCCTTCTTGAATGATTCAGCGAAAGGGGGAGAATAACTGTAGAAATTATTTCATGTTCAATCCCCGCGAAAGTATGGGACAGGGCCGGGATTGAACTCACGACCCCTGGATCTGCAATCAGACTCGCATCTGTAGCCAGACACATTACCGACTGCGAATTGAGTAGATGTTTGATGGTTAGAGATACTGTAGTTTTAATCTGAATTCATTTCACACCCAAACAAACAATGTGTTTCAAGAAAATTGCATAAAAACTAGCTTTCTGCTTATCTACCTATCTATCGCAGCAGACTAGGTGCACACATATTAGTTACATCAACTGCAGAAGTACATTTAATTTTGCACTCCCATTTGAGCATACGCAGCTGTCATAGTTTTGTTTGATTGTGGCAGCTCTTGTTTTTCTCTAATATGTTTTACCCATCTATGAGAAAGTTCTTAATTTGTTTGGTAGCAGATCGATGCGACTGCATTTGGAAGATTTCTTCTTAATTAACCCTTAAAGCACCCAAACTTGGGAAGAGGCGACGTTTTCAAATTTTGTCTTTGAGGTAAGATACAAAATAAGACCTGATATTTCATGTGATTCGTCTGCTAGCAGCAGACGATTCACACAAAATATCAAGCCTTATATTTCCTGCTAAATGCAGACAGATATCACAAAATGTGTTAACTGCTGCAGTTGTGATCGATGCTTTAAGGATTTAGACGTGCCAAGGGAGAAAAACAAAATTGGTTTCGTGGGTGATAAGTTCAGATATGTAAATGGTACTCTTATTTCTATTAATTATTTGCTTACTAGTGCCCTCTGCCGATACTTTACGCAAACAGTTTGGACCCAGACCAGGCCTGTCAAAACGTCACTGTTAACATTTAATCTACAAATTCAGCTAAATTAAAGGCGACTCAAGCGGCGGGCCTTATCTTGATCCAATGTGTTTGACACTCTGATTGTATTCCGATTTGTTTTTAGGACAAAAAGCACACAAACATGAATGTTATGTAAATTTATTTCATTTTGACCCAAAAGTGAAGTGACATATTCATGTTTGAAGTGACTAGACTCCAGACTCCAAGCCATAGAGGCTCGAGGTCCGGTACAGGATCTCTAGCTATTCTAGCATGGCAGGCTAGGGGCCCAGTCGTGTTACTGAACATATTAGAATTGCAATGGAAGCCGGCAAACAGTAAACATTGGCGTAGCGCCCATTACACAGGTTACGCACGTGCGCACTAAAAATGGTAACATTCAAGGGGGATTATCTTATGCGGTAAAAGTGATTTTCCTTAGCATAAGGAACTGCTCTTTAAGAAAGAAATCGCTCCCTTTGGGAGCCAATTCTTTCTTTTAAGAGAAGTTTCCATTTTGAAAAGGGACGCAACTGAAGAGAATCATTGCTTTATTCAGTAGTCTCCCTATGGTGTGCGTAACCTTTTCAGCGTTCTAGCTATGCCATTGGTAAAGCATCAACACAAACAAACAAAAAAAAACTATGCCATCTGACAAACAGCATATCCTTTAATAAGATGTCATGGAACAATGTATTTCAATAGGATACCAACTGAGCGTTTCCTGCATAACATTTATCAGTTCAAATTGGCCGATACTCGTAAGATCAGTCATATAGGGACTACAACGGGTCTGAATGCATTATTGCACTGAATTATCAGATAAAGTGGGAACCATAATCAGATGGTATCTTTGCCTAGTTGTCAACTATCAGAATAACTTGCTCAGCTATTCTTCATGCAATATCTATTTATTGGTCGAGAATCGGTTAAACGTATTGACTCGCTTCAACAGAAATTCCTCTTAAAATACATTGTCAAACCTTAAAAATCGCTAATTTGAGTTTACTGACCGTTCCAAAGTGGTGCTTCCTTCTTTTGTGGATCCTTTTTTATTATTTGTATTTTGTATTTGTGTTTGTCATCCTGCCTTGTCTGTTTCTTGCAGCCTTGTGATCACCTGCTGACTGACCTCTTGGCTCTCTTGTATGTGATGTTTTCTTGTGTTTTTGTCACTTTTCCATATGGTGTTCTTGGTCTGGTACTTGATTGTAGCGATTCCTGATATTGGCATTCTTCCTTACTTTGCAACAGAGATTTGGTCAGATTGAACTCAGCTAGTAGTCGGAGAACCAGAGCAGACAAATGCTAACCCTTGCACCGAAAGGTATACAGCTGAATTTTGTATGGTTGCAAAGGTAATGATATGGTGTATCTGAAACCACTGTATAGCAGTCTCACGCACACCAGAGCTGTCCATTTCCTACGGAGTTCTTGCAAGAACATGAAAAAATATTATTTTCAAAAATGCCCTGATTTGGAAAAAAAATTATTTGCTACAAATCCCATTAAAATACATTGATTGCACAGGAATGTATTTGATGTTTATTTATATGCTGCTTAGAAGCATATCTCGTAAACAATTGCAGAATACCACTAAAGCCGACACTAGGGGGCGCGAGAATTAGTTCTTATGAATAGACTCACTTAAACTGAGTCTGCTGTTTTCTTAATTTGTAGGTTCTCTCTATTTCTGCAGGATCCTTTTTTCCAAATTTATTTTGAAGTCTCAACAGCTGTCGCTATTTCTTTGTGGAGTTGGTAAAAGCTCTCACTGTGCTTTGATATAGTGTTGAGGCTAGCCTGGTTATATTGCATCGCTTTTTTAATTCATAAAAGATGATTAAACGTAATGAAAGAGAAAGTAACAACCTTCAATACAGCACAACAGTCTACACGCTTAGATATAAACCCCATTATGAAACACAATCATTGTTTAAGGATATAATTTCCCCTTAAATTGCAGGGCGATGGTCATGCCTCAGATTTAAAAGTCATTACATTTGTAGTCGCGACGGTTTGCCACCTAGCACAATTGTAATAGTTTTTGTCAGCATTCACCCGACGCATGTTTTCTATACCACATGGTCCAGCAGTCTTAGAACCAAACTTTAAAACATACATGTATTTTTATAATAAACGAGTGCATCGGTTTGCAAAATCGCCAACAAAATGGAGCCGTGACAAAAATTGAGCTGTGACATGAGATTTCCAACAATGTGGTATGTGCGTCCAGCAAATGCTGAGACCAGGCTGCGCATACGCCCAGACTTATCAGGGCCTTTGGTAGTCGCTTTAAAATTCTATGACTGATAAGCTCATTACCGAACACCATTTGTGGTTTCTAAGCTTAAAAGGAGGCTGCACAGGCTCGTCTGAGTCTACACTTGTCAAAATGCCACATTGTTGGAAATCACATGTCGCGGCTCAAATATTGGATTAATTACATTTGTTGACGGCATTACATTTGGATTTGTGACATTTCTCAACTAGTGGGTTTCTTTACCTTTAACTGTCTTAGGGTAATCAGCCTCTTTTCAGTTACACGTGAGAAATAACAAAATTAAGCCAATCAATCATCTCTCTTCCTCAGCAAGATGATTGCAAACCTGAAATGGACACCTAGAATACACCACAAAACACAGAACCAACAAAAAACTCTATCACATCTTTCGAATACTCTTTGAAGGCAAACACCTATGGTTATGGCATCTTGATACTCTTGGTAGTCAATGCACTGTCATCTAAGTACTCTTAGTAGGTAACGGCCTGTTGCTGTAACACCCAAAGAAATTGCGACGGCTATCAGCAGACGACAAAAAATCGTCACTTACGCATACAGCGTTAATTGATGTCGTGTTCAGCACTGGCATTGTCATGGCACTTTCAAGTGTGCACGATATCTCTAAGATGAGAGCAGACCAGACCGAATGCGTAAGACAAGCGTCAAGTGTGCGCAATAATATCTAGGTAAAATATGAAAGCAGACAGGGCGGACTGGCTAATACAGGCTTTAAGTGTGCACGCTATATCTAGGTAAAAGGTGAGAGGAAACCGGACGGACCTACAAAGACAGACTTTAAGTGTGCACGATATCTCTAGGTAAAAGATGAAAGCAAACCGGACCAACCGAGTAAGACAGGCTAAACGTTAGAACATGTCGCAACTGGCTTTAAAATGTTATTTTCATCCTCTTTCTATTGATTAAACAGCCTGGAATCTAATTCTAATTTTCAGATATTTCCCTTGTGTGGCATTCCATTCTGAGATTTAAGTTTGCTACATTTAATGACAACTATCTCAGCTATAGGAAAAGTATGTATTGTCTCTTTATAAAGAATGTCCCGAAACATTATGAAACTTTTCCAAATCGGCAATTCTCGTAAAACTATGATGAAGCACATACACAGTATGTAAACTGAAATAAACATCCTGTACCGTTCCTCCGCTAGCTCACGCCTTATAAACATGAATAACAGCACTCGTGCGTAACCAGTAGTCAGAAATTGCGTGTATTTAGGTACATGTACACGTTTCGATTTATATTGTTAGCGATACAGACAATACACATTCGAACAAGGTAAGAAAAGCCATTTTATCTATTTTATTCCGTTTTATTCCATGATTTTAACGGTTTCCTCCTTTGCATTTTGCTTTGTTAAAAAACGACTTGCTCACAATCAGAGCCGTTCTGTGTCGAAAACGAGCTTAAATGCCAGATTGCACGGTTTTAGTGGAATTGGCAATCACATGTATACATTAGTACATGGTTGTAACTGTAACAGTTACTTAGATCTATGGCAAAAAAATGAATTTAATAGGTGGGCCCTCGCAATTACAGCTGTACCAACAACTCTCACATCACGATTTCCGACAACTGATTACGCACGAGTGCTGTAATTCATAATGTATAAGGCGTGAGCTAGGAGGAACGGGTACAGGATGTTTATTTCAGTTTACATACTGTGACATATATACATGTACCTTAGATGTCGAGCAACGAAGGCTCAGGCGAGCCTTGTAAATGCGCGGACTTACCAGTACCTTTGTTGCTTACCTTCTCGGACCATTTATCACTTTTTATATTCTTTTAATTATTCACGTGCCCATTTATTTATTTGCTTTAGTGCACAAATGAACCAGTTGTATATAAATACACAACAAAAATACACACGTCGCACACTGCTTTCAATGAGCCACGTTAGACTTAATATAATGAAGTAAGATATAATAACGATATCATTTTGAAATTAGACCATTGCATATCCAGTAGATATGATGATAAGTGTAATTGTATCATGACTTTGCCGCCTTTCCTCTTCATTAATTTCGATAAGACCAGTTAAAAGCGGAGCTTATAATTGACTTGAATATCTGATGAATAAATTAAAAGGTGGTTGTTTTATTTAGTCATGATACAAGTATTTTATTGTACAAATACTCGTGAATATACAAATATTCGCTCTTGTAGGGGGAACTCGTCTTCGACTCGTCTCGCCCACAAGAGCGAATTGTTTATACACTCGTTAATTGTACAATAAAGCTAACTTAATATATACAATTATTAGGGGAAATAAGACTGAATTCATAGATCAAAACTGACTAATGTGACTCACACGTGTATTATACTACCATGCAACTGTTTTTGTTTGTTTGTATCGGCCTTGACCATTCATTGTAAATATGTGCGTGCTGAATAAATCATTTGTCATTTGTATATTTGATTACCATGACGATCATGATTTAGAAATTGGCGTTCCCCAAGAATCGACCCAGGTATGTCGCAATTTCGTATCAAGTGAACCGACCACTAGACCATCAGAATATTTGTACAAATGAATGAAGATCATCTTCATATATGCATGTCAGGGCAAAATCATGAGCCAGGTCGAAGTGCTCCACGAAAAGGCACGAATATTTTGGCGGTCAATTTTGCCATGCTTTAGCTTGTTTTTTTTATATAAATCAATAAAAAGATTCAATTCATTTGTTAAAGTGTTTAGTTTGTTAAATGTATTCTCTCTGAAAAGGTTATTTATGTCGTTATTAACTGTTCTCTAATGGTGTCTGTCTGATTGATTCATATGTCTAAGGACAAACACTTTATGATATCATTGCCAGAACAAATTTGTTTGTTATGTTTCACTGTTATATTGCACTGTCATCTTGCACTATTACATAGCATATCTCTGTGGCTTTAGACTATCTCTTTGGTGGTTTCTTTTTCTTTGTCTATCTTTTAAGTCGTGGTCTTGGGATTTCTTCGAAACTCAAACCATCAACTAAATTTGGGGTACTTTTAGCAAGTTTATGGTACGTATATAATATAGCGTAAAACTATGATAATGGCCACGTCGGGAGAAAATTGTTTTCATGCACAACACAGGATTTTTCCTGACCATAAATTTTTATACGTCAATGATTGTTGGCATTTTTTGATTAGAGGGTTTCTCCATGATGATACATTGCATTAGTTAGATGGCCTCCATGCGAGCTGAACATTTCTTGTACTTCAACAACAGCAGAATCTAGGGCGAAGATTTGGTACCAGTAAAATGCATTTAAGCCCCCCCCCCCCCCCGGTGGCTTAGGCTGCTGTCCGTTCTAAGGCGGTGGTTCTGTTGTTGTTGACTTTTTGTTTATTGTAACTCCCATTGTGGGAGTCTGTAATTGTTCTATGTTTTGTTGTACGTTACTTTATGTCCATTCTAGTATTGCAATCATCTTGATGGGGAAGAGAGAGCTGGTTGCTTTGCTTTATTTGTCTTCCTGGTGTCTCGTGATGGTTGAACGGCTCTTCCTCGCGGTGCCACGGGGTTGTCTGCAGTTTATGATTGTGGTATTTCCTGATCATACTCACTATATTTTACCTCACCTGATCAGAAGACTCATGTAAGGTAAAAGTATGGCAATGATGGTCCGGCGTCCGTTGTCCGTCGTCCATCCACACTTTCAAAATAATACATCTCTTAAATCAGTCGGCCAATTTTGATCAAATTTCCTGTAAAGCATCATCAGATTAGAGGAAGGGCTGCATAAGGTTTTTTTGTTGATTAGATTGGAACTGGTTGCCATGGCAACAAATAGCTCCCATATAAGTATAATGGTGAAAACTTTCAAAAATCATCTTCTCTGAATACATGAGCCACACAGCTTAAATATTCAGTTGGTATAATAGCAATGCCTTGTATAGTCCCTTACATAAATCCTGCCAATCAAGACCCTGGTGTCCAAACTGGTCCACTCCGGGGATCAAGAATTTCAATGGACTTACAATAGGAAAACCTTTAAAAATCTTCTTCTCTGAAACAATAATTCCCACAGCTTATATATTTATTATGTAGTGTTGTCTAGTGGCCCCCTACAGAAATCCTGCCAACCATGCACCTGGTGTCCAAACTGGCCCCGCCCTGGGGATCAAGATTTCCACAGAATTATAATGGGAAAAAACTAAAAAATATTCTTCTCCAAAACCATGAGGCCCACAGTTTATATATTTAGTATGTAGTAATGTCTAGTGGTCCCTTATATAACTCCTGCCAACCATGCTCCTGGGGTCCAAACTGGTCCCGCCACAGGGATCAATAGTTTCCATAGACTTGGTGCCTGATGCTTGGCTGTAGCTGGGTCCACCGTGGCTCAACTTGAGGTTTTCTTTAGCTCTGACTATCTGTGAGTCGTGATCCCTTTTCTCTGTTTCATCTTAGTGCGTTAATTGGATTATATTGTTTCTCTATGATGATACATTGCAATACATGTAGTTAGAAATCCTCCTTACGAGCTTAACAGTTTTTGTGCTTCAACAAAAGCAGAATCAAGGGCGAAGATTTGGTACCAGTAAAGTGCATTTAAGCCCGCCCAGTGGCTTTGGCTGCTGTCCGTTCTAAGGCGGTGGTTCTTTTATTTTTGATTCGTTGTTGATTGTTACTCCTATTGTGGGATTCTGTAATTGTTCTATTTTTTGCTGTGCGTTACTTCATGTCCATTCTAGTTTTGCAATCATCTTGATGGGGAAGAGAACGCTGGTTGCTTTACTTAGTTTGTCTTCCTGGTTTTTCGTGATTGTTGTGTGGCTCTTCCTCACGATGCCACGGGTTTGTCTGCAGTTTGTGTTTGTGGTATTTCCTGATCATTATCGCTTACTTTTTATAATGGGAAAACTTTAAAAATCGTCATCTCTGAAACCATGAGGCCCACAGCATATATATTGTCTAATGGTCTCCTACATACATCCTACCAACCATGCCCCTATTTGGCCACGCCCGGGTGGTATATAGCTCCCAAAGACTGAACATGGGAAAACTTTAAAAATCATCTTCGCTAAAGCTACGAGGCCCTCAGCTTATATATTTAGTATGTTGCAATGCTTAGTTTTCTCTACGTAAACCCTGCCAATCATATCCCAGGGGTACAATTTGGCCACTCCATGGGGGTTATTTGCTCCCATAGACTCGTAATAAAATATAAATTTTTAAAAATCTTCTCTGAAACCATGAGGCTTATTACTCAGGTGAGCGGTAAAGGCTCATTGGAATCTGTGTATAATAAGGTTTGGAATAAACAATTATTTATGATCAAAGAAAACGGCAAAATGCTGGAAACAAATTAGGAACTTATAGAACATTTAAAACAAACATAAAACAAGAAAATACATACAGATTCTTGTTCAAAAACAGAGGCAAATTTTATGTAAATTCAGAATTTCATCACACGATTTAGAAATTGAAAAAGGAAGGTATTATAGAAATTGAACCAGAAAAAGAATCTGTTAATTATGTTATGTTGAAGTAAGTGAGTATGATCAGGAAATAACACAATCACAAACCGCAGACAACCACACGGAACCGCGAGGAAGAGCCACTCAACCATCACGAGACACCATGAAGACAAATAAAGCAAAGCAACCAGCTCTCTCTTCCCCATCAAGATGATTGCAATACTAGAATGGACATAAAGTAACGTACAACAAAACATAGAACAATTACAAACTCCCACAATAAACAAAAAAGTCAACAACAACAGAAACACATATCATAAACCTTCCTGGCTCATTACTGGTTACTACCCATGGAAAAGCCACAAAAATTTTTTTTTTTCATATTTCTGTGATAATACTTATCCTTGTTTAGTACTTCAGTACTTTTCTAGTGTGTGTGTGTGTGTGTGTGTGTGTGTGTGTGTGTGTGTGTGTGTGTGTGTGTGTGTGTGTGTGTGTGTGTGTGTGTGTGTGTGTGTTGTTATTGGTAGATCAATTGTTATTATTTTGTGTCCTTATTTGTAACCAATCATTTTAATCTCCATTGTATTAGATCATTGTGTTGATTACTCATGACGGGTGCTTTCATTAGCAAATAAACCGTTTGTATTGTATTGTATTGTACATTGAGCCTCTTGTAGAATTCATGACCAGGTCAAATGACATTTTCTGCAGTTCTACTTATCTGTTTGTATTTCGATGTATATGAATATATAACAATTGACTACAAATTTCGTGCTTAGTCACGCGAGTTGAGCATTAAGCTGAGAGCTGGCCCTGAGGTTATAACACTTTTCTCATGCTCAACTCAGCTGAGCACGAAATTTATCCTGCAAATGAATGTTAAAATGCCAACAATTGTTGACATTTTAACATTTATTAGCATGATAAATACAACATTTGAGGGACTTGAAGCAAGAAACTTCGTTGTTTGTCTGTATTTTTTAGTTTTTATGAGCGCTCAGTTGAGTTGAGCGTGAAAAAAGGTTTATAACCCCAGGGCCTGGTTGCTTTACTTTAACTGACTTCTTGATGTGTCTCTTCCTCATGGTGACGTGGATTGGTCCGCAGTGTGTGATTGTGGTATTTCCTAGTTATACTAACTTACTTTATGACTTTGAGGCCTGATTTACTACACAGTATCAAACTACAAGAAACAGTCGATATGCATCCATATAAAATTATACGCCTATATTTGTGACATTGGAACAGACATGGTTAAGTTTACATTTGCATAACAAGATCAGGCGACCCGTCAAAAGCCTACGCCGTTCTTATCTTAAAACTCCGTCTATTTGCTAAATAATAAATGATCGTCTGGAAACGTGATTGTCATATCTAAGTAATATCAAACCTTTTGTCAGAAAATGGATCTTATAATTTACCGCAGATTTTGTTGTTCACAGCAAGTATACCATCTCGGGGCCACTATCGGCCCACCAGCGAAACGCCATCGTAGTACTAATTTTTTTTTCAATTCATATTTTCCGCAGTTGGAAGCAGTGCATTACTGGCGTTTCATTTAAAGAGCTTTTGGGATTTTTTTTTTAATCTAAACGGGTGCAACTTCATACAAAAAGTAAATTATTATGACCAGGAATTGCCACAATCACACTACAGATCAACCCTTAGCACCGTGAGAAAGAGTCAAAGACAGCGACGTGACATTCAGAACACAACAAAACACAACAAAACACAAGCAACAAGCTCTCTCTTTCCCAGCGAAGTTATTGCAAAACTAGAAAGGACATTCTTGGTAAAAGCATGATGCACCACATAATCCTTCTGAATCTCTAAAATCATCTGTGTTCATTGATTGCGTCTTAATGTATGTACACGTCCCTATGAGCACCTTAATAAATGTGTCATGGAACAAATATATTCTTTTGGTGACTTTAATACGGTGATGTTTCTGTGATGTGATCTTGGTTTTGTGCTTAGCATATTTTTCACATCATTTGGCTCAGACATAAAATCCCATTATATAAAGTTCGAAAATAACCAATATAGATAATTTCAGATGCAGAGCTAGCATTTGACAGAAAAATATGACTTTTGATAACTAGTTGACGTGAATCGATGGAATGTTCAGTATATTGGAAATGTCTACTTATTGTTTGAGACAAATTTCAATTTAGCAGCAAAAACATCGCTTGTCTATATAAGCGCGAGATTGTACCGTAGGCCTACAAGAATTACAGCTTCATACACGTGGCAAAAGTATTGTCCCCTAGAATCACAGTTTAAGTTTCGTTACCAAAACACAGTTGAAACTTAGATGCTCTTTACCATTTTTTCAAATATAAGCTGACAGTATGTTAAAACAATAAATCTTAAACACGGCTACCAGTCCAACTCCTTCATAGTAAAAACCTATGGGGTAACACTTTCTGCTTCCTGTTTTGAAAGCAGATGGGACACCTATTGAAATTGTAGACGTAGGTATGTTTTAAATGATATTTTGCGTGACAGTTTAATCCATATAAGCCTAGCGTCCTTTTTGTGGGACATCGGCAAATAGTGCCGCTATAAAACGCGGCGTCTGATCAGGTGCACCACTGTTTGTTTACAGTAGTTTCTTTTAAAATTTGAATAAAAATGAAAAAAAAAAACAACGCTAAAATTGGAAATGGGCTCGTCCAATGGTTAAGAAAGGGAAATCCATTCAGCATAAATGGATTTAAATGTTTTGTAATGAAGGAAATGGGCATTTTTTTTCAACTTCAACGCAAAATCTAGAATCCGTCTAGTATTTTTAAAGTAGGTCGAAGATAAAGGTCAATGCTATCGAATACTGTAAATTCGGAAATTTCGCAAGGGTTTTATTTTCGCAAAACTTCGCGGATGCCGAGTTTCGCGAAAATGATACCCTCGCGAAATGGTGAAAGGGCTTTGTTCTTTTCTGATGTAGGTAAATAATGCCAAAGTCGAGAGTTTTCAACTTTGAAAATATGTCTTTTAATGCCATTCGCGAAAATAAAATTCTCGCGAAAATTTACAGTAGCACTTCTGGAATTCTAAAATCTTCTATTGACAAGTAAAAAATACCGATTTTATTGAATTCAAGGTCCATCCCATTCATAGGAAACATGTCCCTATTCTTCATAACACAGTATTGATTCTTTGCTATGAAAGATATGCATTAGTGGGGGTGTTGAACTGCATGCGGTAGCTCTATTTGCCATTAAACTCGCGGAAATAATGTAAAAGATGAAAGTAAAAAAAGAGGGCAAAGATCAGGAATCGATGAAAACTACACTGTAAAAATAAATGTAACTGAGGTTCCATCCCTTTTGGTTTAAACTTAAATTTACTTGTCTACTAAAACTCGAGGCTTATATTTCTACAGTGCTCATACCTGTTATCATTGTAGTTTTTCTTCGGATCAATTCAATCGAAGAGAACATAGCTTTGAAAGCAGATTAAAAATTACATCAAGATCAGAGTCAGTCCAATTGCCACAAAATGTTGCGTAAAAGTAAGAAAGAGGGCAAAGATCAGGAATCGATACAATCAAGCACCACGCCTGACCCAGTATACCAATGGGAAAGTGACAACCTCACAATTAGACATCACGAACGAGAGCCAAGAGGTCAGCCCTTTTCCAGCAGGTGACCACAAGGCATCAACAAACAGATGAAAGCATAACAAAACAAGACAAAAATAACATAAATGATCCACAAAAGAAGCACCTCTTTAGAACGGTCAGTAAAAATAGTTTACTGGAGGGCTTCAACCGGTTTAACGGTGCACCAACCTCACCCTTAGTTCAGATGTGGATCAAGACACATAGATGTTTGGTTTGCATGAAAGACCCCTTATTTATCAATGCATCAAAGCTACATTTAGTTTTACAGCGTGTGCAAATTTACACATGTTTAATAGTTTGTTCATTTCAATCGGTTAAACACCTTTAATTGAGCACTGAACTGTCTCCAAATAATGATCTATAGCTTATAAGATGAGATATTGCAGTTGGTATATATAGGTTACCAGATAGGCAACGAAAGAAAAGTAATTGCATTTGAATCTCTGTAGGCATTTTGATGAATGCTTCAAGTCATAAGAAGAGGATTATTGGCGGTTCTGTGATTCGTCAACGGCTTCAATCAAAATAGGATTAATGAAAAGTTAGGAAGGAAAATATCTCCCCGACATTATCAAATTACTTAGCTGTATTTAGAATTTGGACGTCAACTAGAACTGTTACCATGTCGTCCAAATTTCCATATCTGATCGATATCTGGGCCCGGAATTACAATACCTCCTTAAAGTTAAGAAAGACTTAAGTTAAGTATTGATATTTCAACATGCTATATTGGATGCTAGAAAATTGCCTGGATCGATGCAGTACGTGTGGTCAAGGGTATCATTGTGATTTACAGAAAAAAACGAAACTTTTGCTTTTAATCAGTTCGAAACGCAATTTTTTAATCATCCTGAAAAATCAATACTTAACTTAAGCCTTCCTTAACTCTAAGGAGGCATTGTAATTCCAGGCCCTGGTCTTTATCTGAACGCAACAAATGTGGGACCTGAAAAGAGATAGATACACAGTGCAGTGTCTCCATAATTTTTTCAGGGTCTTTACTTACTCTTCTGTTGATCTATTGAAATATGTATGTTTAAACAACACTTACAAAATAGTTGTAAAAATCACTTTTTCGTTTTCTCAGTTTTATTATATAATAAATATATGTCAAGCATTTCCTTTAATTTTGGAACATTATTTAATACCACTTACGTTACGGATGGATCATGCGAAATTACTTGACGTTCTGATGTCACTTCCCGTAAGCTATGCAATATTACCTCGTACCAACGTCACGTCCGGCAAACCATGCGGCATGTAGTTATCCGCGACAGTGGAAAGCCATCTGAGCCAATCAGAAGATGTTTATTTATAGATTATATAATAATCATTGGCACACTTCGAATCAAACTATAGTTCCTACTATAGTAACTATGGTTCGATTCGAACACTGATAGTCGCTACTATAGTCCTACGGTTCAGAGCACCGTTACTCTAGTAGATTGTCTGGTTCCCTTCTCTATCCCTATCTAACAAGAAGGGTTCAAGATCTGTCAGTAACCTCAAAATAATTTGTTACAGACAATAAATACTGGCTGTGCTCTATTTGCGGTCCTACTTACTCGTAATTGTTAATTAGAGTTGGATGTGCAGTATATGAACATCATTTTCGTCTGCAATGAAGAATTAAAAGGGGGCATGCAAGGCTATTCACTTTGTTTACTTGGCAACCAACTAAAGTTCCAACTGTAGCCGTTCGGGTGTAAACGTGCGCGCGCACCTATTACGTAATAACTATAGTAGGAACTTTAGTTCGATTCGAAGTGGGCCATTATTGTGGCCTCAATACAATCATGATTTGCGTAAGCCAATGATTAACTTGCATGTTTGAAGCTTTACCTGCTAATGCCGTCTGCAAACAGTTTGGACCGAATTTATGACCAATTTTATTTTAATATTTATTTCTCTATTTTTTAAATAAACAAACCCGCAGACGGCAAATAATCATGAAGCAGTACCCAGCACCCAAAGAGTCAATTAATGACTTAATTCATCCATATTGGATATGTGCTTCGTAAATTAGATATATATGCGTCTATTGGTATTTGTTCCATTCGACAGATTGACGATAGTCTGTCTTAACTGTCTACATTTATGGCATTGCTATGTCAGAGTTTAGTTTAACCTCTAAACATAAGGCCAGACTATACATGACAGAATGCCAATGTATGTAAACACTAGATATGATGCATGGCCACCCTATCATTAATACTAATTAGTCTTCTAAAAAAGAATATTAACTCTCTATCTGCTAGTGTCGTCTGCTGCAAACAGGCCCGAGGTTATATAACTTTTCTCATACTCAACTCAGCTGGGCACGAAATTTATCCTGCTCATAAATGTTTAAATGCCAACAATTGTTGGCATTTTAACATTTATTAGCATGATAAATACAACATCTGAGAGACTTAAAGCAAGACACTTCTTTATTTGTAGGTATTTTAGTTTCTATGAGCAGTTGAAATTTCGTGCTCAGTTGAGTTGAGCATGAAAAAATTCTTATAACCTTAGTACCAGAACCAGATCAGACACGACAAACGGTCGGGCTAGATCTAGATACAAACTGTTTCAAACTCTGATTTGTATTCCTTGTCAGGAATTGCATTTCTCAGGTTGCTGAGGCCGGGTTTTATGGAAAAGATAGGTTCCTTTTTACAGTGGATGAACTGTTTTATTTATACCTGTTATTTACAGTAAACTACTTAAAAGCCAATCTTCAACAATTGGGGATTATTTAATCCTTGAAGATATCTAGAGTGAACTGTTTTAAGCATGATGAGGTGAATTGTGAAACAGTTATTTCTCATTATGATTTGGACTCTCAATGAGCATACATGTTAAAGTAGGAAAAGATGGTATAAAGTATAAGGGTTCTACAGATTGTGTTTATATTGGACTTTCTTTTATTTCAATGCTGCGACCTCTTATGGGATGATGTAAAGAACCTAACCTTTGTCCAGCAGATGATGTATACAGCCAAGTATATAGATTGTCAAAGCCTATGATGGGACTTTGTATATGGTCTGCGATGGAAGATTCAGACTATAATTATATGGTGCTCCATATGAGTCATAAATAAATCTTGGAAGTTTGAAATAGATAAAGTTTAGTACAGCTGGATGTAATAGACTACAAATAACTATTCATATGCAATCTTTAAATAGTTGAAATGTGTTATAGTGACACTTGAATTTATAATTTATTTGACTCCATTTTTGTATGGACTCTTCTAGACTTGTGAACTTCAGCTGTGAAATGATGTACTAGCTAACCAAATGAAAACTGCTTATAGTTCATATAAATAAGACAGTGTGATAGATGTGATTTTGATATAGGTGTGAAAGCCTGTCAAAGAAATTGACTTGAATAATTATGTAAAGTTATAGTGTATAGGAAGGGACAGAAAGATTTTAATTGATTCTTAAAGCTATGCTATGGCAAGTAATTATCTAGGGTGGAATAATAAGTAGAGATATTTGTACAGGGTAACATGTTTTGTGTAAATGGTGGGATAAGATCTACAATACTAGGCTGAATCCAAAGTTATAGAGTTACTTTTATAGAATACAGCACTATTAGTAATATTAGACATGGGTTGTCAAGTATTGCTAATTTAGTTGTCAAATAAGCTTTAAGTGTGATCTTTGTGGAATTGATCAAAACATTGTTTTGAAGGGAAAAACAAATGTTTGTCTTTGTGGAATGTTTATCTTTGTGGAATAAGTGGCCACTAAATAGTTGTCTTTGTGGAGTCTTAATGATATTTTTCAAAGGTATTCGACAATTAAATGTTTTCTGGTTCTATATTGTAACTGGACTAGATGTGGGTAAAGGAGTTGCTTAGTTATTGTGGATATAGGTTATGAAATGTTATGGTACAAATATAAATATTAAAGGATCTGCTATGTAGTCGAAGGAAAAGAAGTTTTGTTTGTATATGCTTTTCAATAATAATAATATCCTGAACTAGATTCTTGGTATAAGCGTAATATCGTTCCTGACAATGGCGATCTCGGCAGGATCTAGTTGAGGATATAGGATAGTATAAGACAAACACCTGACATATTTCGATATGGAAGATATTTCCAAATTAATAGATCTAGGTAAGGACATGGGTTTGAAGGGAAGTGAGTTGGCTGATTTAGTCAATAAAAGAGAAACAATGATAAGGGAAGCTGAAAAACAAAAACAAAATATTGAGAGAGAGGAGAGAGCAAAGGAAAGAGAGGAGAGAATGAAAGACAAAGAATATAAAGTAAATGAAAGGCAGGCTCTGCTAAAAATAGAATTAGCTCAAAAACAGATTGAATTAGCTAAGATAAATGTAGATAGTAAAACAGTGTTGGCAGCAAAGGGCCCTGATGTTAAAGCAAAAATTCCAAAATTACCATCATTTAATGAAGAAAGAGATAATATGGATTCATACTTGAAAAGGTTTGAAAGATTTGCAACCAATGCTAAATGGCCAAAAGGAGAATGGGCTACTAATTTAGCATCTTTGTTGCAAGGTAAGGCATTGGATGTCTATTCACGCCTCTCTTCTGAAGAAGCCACTGACTATGACAAATTATCTGATGCTCTTTTAAAAAGGTACCAGCTGACTGAGGAAGGTTTTCGGCAGAAGTTTAGATCTAGTAAGCAAGAAATCGGGGAGACTGCAGGTCAGTTTGTAGTTAGATTGTCAAATTATCTCTCAAGGTGGATGGAGCTAGGTAAGGTTACAGAGAATTATGCTGGCTTAAGAGATCTAGTTCTTAGGGAACAATTCCTTACAGTATCAAACAGGAATCTTGTGCTCTTTCTTAAAGAAAGAAAAATTAAGTCCATAACAGAGATGATTGAGTTGGCTGAGCAATACAATGAGGCTCACTCAGTAAGTGAGAATCCTTTCAAGCAACCTTTTGTTGATACAAATGAGGGTAGGTCAGATGTGATGAGGAAAGATAATTTCAGAAGTCAAGGACCGGAAGGATTTAGGCAACAAAAGGTATTTAAAGATAGAGTTTGTTATGGATGTGGTAGTTTAGATCATTTCATCCGAGATTGTCCACATAAAACTTTCACAAGACCAAATTCAAACATCAAAGCTGCTTCTTTAGAAGCAAAAATAAGTCATAGTGAAGAGGAAAGTAAAACAGAAAAAAGAAATAACTGAGATAGGACCAATGCAAGAAAAATCAGCTGCCACTTGCATAGTGCTTCCGTTTAATTATCATGGCTCAACTACACAACCACAATCTAGGCCTGATACTAAGAAAGAAAATGCTATTGGTGTTGAAAAAGATAACAATGCATATCATGGATCAAACGGTTTAACATTTATGCCAGTCAGAGAAGGTTTAGTGGGTAAGATAAAAGTATCTGTTCTACGGGATAGTGGGTGCAACTCCGTTCTTATTAAAGACAAATTAGTAAAAGCGAAAGAATATACAGAAAAAAGGTAACATGTATTCTAGAAGATGGTATCACGAGAGTTTGTCCTGTAGCAAGAATAAAAGTGATTACATCCTTTTATGTAGGACAAGTAGAAGCACTCATTATGGATAATCCTGTTTATGACTTAGTCATTGGTAATATTACTGGTGCAAGATCTGCAGATAACCCAAATCTAGATTGGAAGAATGAGGTAAGTTGTGATGACCCAAATCTAGATTGGAAGAATGAGGTAAGTTGTGATGACCCAAATCTAGATTGGAAGAATGAGGTAAGTTGTGATGACCCAAACCTAGATTGGAAGAATGAGGTAAGTTGTGATCACCCAAACCTAGATTGGAAGACTGAGGTAAGTTCTTTACAGCATAATCTCAATAAAGTAATGGTACAGCAGGAGGTGAATGAAGGAGGAACCAATACCCAACAGATAAAGAATTATATGGAAACATTCTTAGAAGTACAGGAGCTAAATAAAGAGGTAAGCACGGAACAAGCTAGACAGTGCCAAGAGTCAGAGGAGAAACTCAGTGATATACGACCTATAGAAAGTTCAGGTGAAGTAAAAACTTGCAGAGAGGGATCAGATGTTAAGTACTTCATTAAGCTGAGTTGGCATCACGAGGTAAAGGTAAACAATGTGAGCTTAATGAAATCGTCATTAGCCCTTCAGCAATTCAAAATAAGATTGGAAGCATCAAAAGCTGTGACAAATTTGTGGCTGACTTTTGAGCAGAGGGTTGAAGGTATAGAGGCCACAGTAGACAAAGAAATCAATATTGAACATGAAAAAAATGATTATAATCATTTTTTTCTTTTGAAGGATGGAGATATGTCAGGAATTGCATTTCTCAGGTTGCTGAGGCCAGGTTTTATGGAAAAGATAGGTTCCTTTTTACAGTGGATGAACTGTTTTATTTATACCTGTTATTTACAGTAAACTATTTAAAAGCCAATCTTCAACAATTGGGGTTTATTTAATCCTTGAAGATATCTAGAGTGAGCTGTTTTAAGCATGAGGAGGTGAATTGTGAAACAGTTATTTCTCATTATGATTTGGACTCTCAATGAGCATACATGTTAAAGTAGGAAAAGATGGTATAAAGTATAAGGGTTCTACAGATTGTGTATATATTGGACTTTCTTTTATTTCAATGCTGCGACCTCTTATGGGATGATGTAAAGAACCTAACCTTTGTCCAGCAGATGATGTATACAGCCAAGTATATAGATTGTCAAAGCCTATGATGGGACTTTGTATATGGTCTGCGATGGAAGATTCAGACTATAATTATATGGTGCTCCATATGAGTCATAAATAAATCTTGGAAGTTTGAAATAGATAAAGTTTAGTACAGCTGGATGTAATAGACTACAAATAACTATTCATATGCAATCTTTAAATAGTTGAAATGTGTTATAGTGACACTTGAATTTATAATTTATTTGACTCCATTTTTGTATGGACTCTTCTAGACTTGTGAACTTCAGCTGTGAAATGATGTACTAGCTAACCAAATGAAAACTGCTTATAGTTCATATAAATAAGACAGTGTGATAGATGTGATTTTGATATAGGTGTGAAAGCCTGTCAAAGAAATTGACTTGAATAATTATGTAAAGTTATAGTGTATAGGAAGGGACAGAAAGATTTTAATTGATTCTTAAAGCTATGCTATGGCAAGTAATTATCTAGGGTGGAATAATAAGTAGAGATATTTGTACAGGGTAACATGTTTTGTGTAAATGGTGGGATAAGATCTACAATACTAGGCTGAATCCAAAGTTATAGAGTTACTTTTATAGAATACAGCACTATTAGTAATATTAGACATGGGTTGTCAAGTATTGCTAATTTAGTTGTCAAATAAGCTTTAAGTGTGATCTTTGTGGAATTGATCAAAACATTGTTTTGAAGGGAAAAACAAATGTTTGTCTTTGTGGAATGTTTATCTTTGTGGAATAAGTGGCCACTAAATAGTTGTCTTTGTGGAGTCTTAATGATATTTTTCAAAGGTATTCGACAATTAAATGTTTTCTGGTTCTATATTGTAACTGGACTAGATGTGGGTAAAGGAGTTGCTTAGTTATTGTGGATATAGGTTATGAAATGTTATGGTACAAATATAAATATTAAAGGATCTGCTATGTAGTCGAAGGAAAAGAAGTTTTGTTTGTATATGCTTTTCAATAATAATAATATCCTGAACTAGATTCTTGGTATAAGCGTAATATCGTTCCTGACAATGGCGATCTCGGCAGGATCTAGTTGAGGATATAGGATAGTATAAGACAAACACCTGACATATTTCGATATGGAAGATATTTCCAAATTAATAGATCTAGGTAAGGACATGGGTTTGAAGGGAAGTGAGTTGGCTGATTTAGTCAATAAAAGAGAAACAATGATAAGGGAAGCTGAAAAACAAAAACAAAATATTGAGAGAGAGGAGAGAGCAAAGGAAAGAGAGGAGAGAATGAAAGACAAAGAATATAAAGTAAATGAAAGGCAGGCTCTGCTAAAAATAGAATTAGCTCAAAAACAGATTGAATTAGCTAAGATAAATGCAGATAGTAAAACAGTGTTGGCAGCAAAGGGCCCTGATGTTAAAGCAAAAATTCCAAAATTACCATCATTTAATGAAGAAAGAGATAATATGGATTCATACTTGAAAAGGTTTGAAAGATTTGCAACCAATGCTAAATGGCCAAAAGGAGAATGGGCTACTAATTTAGCATCTTTGTTGCAAGGTAAGGCATTGGATGTCTATTCACGCCTCTCTTCTGAAGAAGCCACTGACTATGACAAATTATCTGATGCTCTTTTAAAAAGGTACCAGCTGACTGAGGAAGGTTTTCGGCAGAAGTTTAGATCTAGTAAGCAAGAAATCGGGGAGACTGCAGGTCAGTTTGTAGTTAGATTGTCAAATTATCTCTCAAGGTGGATGGAGCTAGGTAAGGTTACAGAGAATTATGCTGGCTTAAGAGATCTAGTTCTTAGGGAACAATTCCTTACAGTATCAAACAGGAATCTTGTGCTCTTTCTTAAAGAAAGAAAAATTAAGTCCATAACAGAGATGATTGAGTTGGCTGAGCAATACAATGAGGCTCACTCAGTAAGTGAGAATCCTTTCAAGCAACCTTTTGTTGATACAAATGAGGGTAGGTCAGATGTGATGAGGAAAGATAATTTCAGAAGTCAAGGACCGGAAGGATTTAGGCAACAAAAGGTATTTAAAGATAGAGTTTGTTATGGATGTGGTAGTTTAGATCATTTCATCCGAGATTGTCCACATAAAACTTTCACAAGACCAAATTCAAACATCAAAGCTGCTTCTTTAGAAGCAAAAATAAGTCATAGTGAAGAGGAAAGTAAAACAGAAAAAAGAAATAACTGAGATAGGACCAATGCAAGAAAAATCAGCTGCCACTTGCATAGTGCTTCCGTTTAATTATCATGGCTCAACTACACAACCACAATCTAGGCCTGATACTAAGAAAGAAAATGCTATTGGTGTTGAAAAAGATAACAATGCATATCATGGATCAAACGGTTTAACATTTATGCCAGTCAGAGAAGGTTTAGTGGGTAAGATAAAAGTATCTGTTCTACGGGATAGTGGGTGCAACTCCGTTCTTATTAAAGACAAATTAGTAAAAGCGAAAGAATATACAGAAAAAAGGTAACATGTATTCTAGAAGATGGTATCACGAGAGTTTGTCCTGTAGCAAGAATAAAAGTGATTACATCCTTTTATGTAGGACAAGTAGAAGCACTCATTATGGATAATCCTGTTTATGACTTAGTCATTGGTAATATTACTGGTGCAAGATCTGCAGATAACCCAAATCTAGATTGGAAGAATGAGGTAAGTTGTGATGACCCAAATCTAGATTGGAAGAATGAGGTAAGTTGTGATGACCCAAATCTAGATTGGAAGAATGAGGTAAGTTGTGATGACCCAAACCTAGATTGGAAGAATGAGGTAAGTTGTGATCACCCAAATCTAGATTGGAAGACTGAGGTAAGTTCTTTACAGCATAATCTCAATAAAGTAATGGTACAGCAGGAGGTGAATGAAGGAGGAACCAATACCCAACAGATAAAGAATTATATGGAAACATTCTTAGAAGTACAGGAGCTAAATAAAGAGGTAAGCACGGAACAAGCTAGACAGTGCCAAGAGTCAGAGGAGAAACTCAGTGATATACGACCTATAGAAAGTTCAGGTGAAGTAAAAACTTGCAGAGAGGGATCAGATGTTAAGTACTTCATTAAGCTGAGTTGGCATCACGAGGTAAAGGTAAACAATGTGAGCTTAATGAAATCGTCATTAGCCCTTCAGCAATTCAAAATAAGATTGGAAGCATCAAAAGCTGTGACAAATTTGTGGCTGACTTTTGAGCAGAGGGTTGAAGGTATAGAGGCCACAGTAGACAAAGAAATCAATATTGAACATGAAAAAAATGATTATAATCATTTTTTTCTTTTGAAGGATGGAGATATGTCAGGAATTGCATTTCTCAGGTTGCTGAGGCCAGGTTTTATGGAAAAGATAGGTTCCTTTTTACAGTGGATGAACTGTTTTATTTATACCTGTTATTTACAGTAAACTATTTAAAAGCCAATCTTCAACAATTGGGGTTTATTTAATCCTTGAAGATATCTAGAGTGAGCTGTTTTAAGCATGAGGAGGTGAATTGTGAAACAGTTATTTCTCATTATGATTTGGACTCTCAATGAGCATACATGTTAAAGTAGGAAAAGATTGTATAAAGTATAAGGGTTCTACAGATTGTGTATATATTGGACTTTCTTTTATTTCAATGCTGCGACCTCTTATGGGATGATGTAAAGAACCTAACCTTTGTCCAGCAGATGATGTATACAGCCAAGTATATAGATTGTCAAAGCCTATGATGGGACTTTGTATATGGTCTGCGATGGAAGATTCAGACTATAATTATATGGTGCTCCATATGAGTCATAAATAAATCTTGGAAGTTTGAAATAGATAAAGTTTAGTACAGCTGGATGTAATAGACTACAAATAACTATTCATATGCAATCTTTAAATAGTTGAAATGTGTTATAGTGACACTTGAATTTATAATTTATTTGACTCCATTTTTGTATGGACTCTTCTAGACTTGTGAACTTCAGCTGTGAAATGATGTACTAGCTAACCAAATGAAAACTGCTTATAGTTCTTATAAACAAGACAGTGTGATAGATGTGATTTTGATATAGGTGTGAAAGCCTGTCAAAGAAATTGACTTGAAAAATTATGTAAAGTTATAGTGTATAGGAAGGGACAGAAAGATTTTAATTGATTCTTAAAGCTATGCTATGGCAAGTAATTATCTAGGGTGGAATAATAAGTAGAGATATTTGTACAGGGTAACATGTTTTGTGTAAATGGTGGGATAAGATCTACAATACTAGGCTGAATCCAAAGTTATAGAGTTACTTTTATAGAATACAGCACTATTAGTAATATTAGACATGGGTTGTCAAGTATTGCTAATTTAGTTGTCAAATAAGCTTTAAGTGTGATCTTTGTGGAATTGATCAAAACATTGTTTTGAAGGGAAAAACAAATGTTTGTCTTTGTGGAATGTTTATCTTTGTGGAATAAGTGGCCACTAAATAGTTGTCTTTGTGGAGTCTTAGTGATATTTTTCAAAGGTATTCGACAATTAAATGTTTTCTGGTTCTATATTGTAACTGGACTAGGTGTGGGTAAAGCAGTTGCTTAGTTATTGTGGGTATAGGTTATGAAATGTTATGGTACAAATATAAATATTAAAGGATCTGCTATGTGGTCGAAGGAAAAGAAGTTTTGTTTGTATATGCTTTTCAATAATAATAATATCCTGAACTAGATTCTTGGTATAAGCGTAATATCGTTCCTGACATTCCTGAATGTATTTTCGAAAAGTTAGTTCTGAAAAAAAATCAGCAGACAACGAAAAACATGAAAAAGAATATATGTAGGTAAAGAGTTAACATTCCCAGTTCCATTTTTGCCTAAACTTGTCCTTTTTGTTGCTTTAAAACAGAACAAAAGCACTTTGCAGCAAACAGTGTGAACCAAGATCAGACTGCCCCCTCTATGCAAACAAACATTAATATCATAGAGACACTTTTAATGAGAACCTTATCAGAAGTAAGTGAATGATAATGATGGCTGGATATCACTTGTCTTTATAATTTAAGGTGGTACCGGACTCATCAGCATATGTCCAAAAAATTACCATCTTTTGATATGTTAAAAATATCAAAACTCATCTATTTTGACAAAAATTACAGGACCTTACCGTGCTTTTTAAAAAGTTATTAAACTTTAAAAATCGTAAAATATGAGATTTTCAAAACATCAATTTATCATATTGAAAAAAAAAATTGAAAGTGAGAAATGCCATATTTTTTCATTTGAATACGCTACATGCTATTGGATAATAAAAGAACACAAAACAGCGAAAAAAAGGCACGTATCTTATTTTTTAAGCTAAAATCTAATTTGTAAAAAAAACATTAAGGCCAAAAAATCGTTTAAATCTTGAATAAAAAAATGTCACACAATGTAACTACAGAAACAAAAAAAATTATTATTTTGAAGGAAATTTTGCATAGAAACTCATTATTAATTAAAAAGCATATGCCACCGCGCTCGTTTTTTCTTTTTTGCGCTATTTTCTTTTTTACCTCTGAAATAAAAACAGGCATGGAGTGCCATACCTGCTTCTTTGTTTAATTTAGGTCCGTGTGCGTAGACAGTGTATTTTTTGAGTTGATGTTGTTTAATTTAGGTCCGTGTGCGAAAAGCCTATTATTTGTCTACTCCTCATTTGGCACGTACTAGGACCTCTTAAGACCTTTATAAGTGTGTTCGTGCGCGCGCTTGTGTGTGTGCCAAAATGAGGGTGAGTGTATGAGAGAGAGAGAGAGAGAGAGAGAGAGAGAGAGAGAGAGAGAGAGAGGGGAGGGAAGGGCAATTCACGTGCTGGTGATTCATAGCATTTTTGTTGTTGCTATTATTCTTTTCTTTATGTACAGTATACATATTCTGCATTCGTTACAAAATTGACATCATCAGCAGTAACGCGTATAGAAGTGTCGTAAGCATTGATCTGGAAAAAAAATGTTCTATTTCGAAAACGTTGCTGCAAGTTTTCAAGCGAGAAAATGACCTTATATTATGCAATAATGTTTTTTTGATACACTAATATCTGCTAGACCCCCCAGGGGTAGTCATAACCCTCCCCTTTCTGGTTTGGGTTTCAACACCACCCTGGGGTTCTAGCAGGTGGTAATGCATAAAAAATCACGTTTGATCCCAATATTGAAGTTATTAAACGAGCTGAAAAAAGAGATGAAATGCGAGGCTTGCCAAGAATTTTGTCACTTATTCGTGACAAGCTTAATAAATTTAATAATACAGGAGCACGACTGTTAGGTTCTATTTATTGTATGACCCTAAAACTACTTTTAAATTGCGTTTAGAAATTGCGTGGAACTATGCTTTGATGCTGCCATATAATTATATGAGAAACCATCACGGACGTCATTACATAGCGTTACCAAAATTTGTAAACCACTAGTGGTACATGTCATTATGTCACTCCCATGATAAACACAAACGAGCAAACAAATAAGCAAACAAGCAATAGAGCTCAAACCAGGGACTACTTGGTCTAAAGTTGAACATTTTACCACTGCGGCAATGGGTAAAGAAGGGATGATACATGATTTTTGTTCTTTTCATAAATGCAATTTGTTAATGCTAAGACAAGCATGCATATGTGAACGGCCATACTAGATTATATATATATATAATAAGCCTTATATATATATATATATATATATATATATATATATATATATATATATATATATATATATATAATAAGCCTCAGTCAAAAAACTCCCCACTGCCTAGCTAAAAATAGCGCAAAGGCATGCCCCAGTATTTGGCGAGCGCCCTCACAGTGTCCAATATGTTGCTCTTGGATTTCATCCAAGCTAATAAAAGTAGCCCTCCCACCTACGACGTCATATTTACAAAGATAATGGACTTAAGAAGCACAGTGGCTATGTTCGTAGACTGTTAAACTAGGGATCGAAGGATTACTATTTGTGAATCACCAGAGTCATAGTGTTGTGTCATGGGGCAAGACACTTTATCAGCGAATAGTACATACATTGGATACGCATGAATATTAACTTTTCTGACCAGAATTGCCTGGCCAGGTATACATAGACTTTCGCTTACTGTAAAGGCGGTAACTTTAATATTCATATCTGGGCGTTGTTCGGCTAGTTCATCTGCTAAACAAGAGAAATTAGGTTCTATTTATATTTTGGGGAAGATTTAGTAAGTTGCTTGGGCCACGCAACCGTGCGCGCATTTCATGAAAACCCTAACCGTAAACACACTGAACTCACATTTATTAACCCTTAAAGCGCATAATCACAAAATGTATGTTTTGTCGTCCACAAAAATATGCGAAGCCTCGAAAACAAACAGTGCAGGAGCAGTCTGATCTGGGTCCACAATGTTTGCCTCTATGCTTAAGTTAAATAGACATTTTCAGATGCAGTTATTTTGCTGGCGTTTTAAGGATTGAATAATGTGTTTTGCGTCTATACTGAGATTATGGCGCAAGATGATACAGTTACCTTTGAATAAATCCACGCCTCATTTCACCGCCCTTACAGTAAGCGAAAAGTCAAAGATATAAGTCGGAACGCATTGAGGGGTGAAACTGGACCCGACGGTCAAAATATATTTGGTCATTCAGATGTGTTGATAAATGATTTTTTTGTGAACGCCAATACTTGTACGTTTTAAGACAATAAATAAAGATAACTCTTACTTTTTTTTAAAAAAAAAACACTCGGTTATCTTTTGACATGGGTCCCGTACCACCTTAACCCCAAATATTATTTATCAGTATTACAAATGTAATATTTAAGCCTTCCAGGTTCTAGATGTAAGTTATCTTTATAATTTGGGTCTAAATATCAGTTATCAGAGGTAAAATTATCCAAATATCATTGATAAACCACCCTCAATTGTGGTAGTTCAAAATTGATTATATTCCTGTACTTTGCAGGGAAACATTTTTAGACAGGCACGTCTGGAATTTTAAACAAATGTGTTTAATTGTAAAGAAAAAACGCAGATCTGTCTTCAAATGAATCAATGCAGACTGATTACCACCAATCGTATGTTATATCATTTGTTTGGTAACTTGATTTTAATGCACGATTCAACACAAAAGAACCACAAAAAGTTCCACGAACCACCAACCAGGCTCTTTTGACCTCCAATATATAGACTATCATCTGGTGAATATTTTAGCTCAAACTAGGATCCTATTTTGCAAGGACTTTTTTATGAGGATGGTATAGACGTTGATATGCTCTAAGAGGTGTTTTTTTCTAATTAGAAGAACTAAAGCCGATAGCTGGCGTCTTCAGTTAATCTGTCCTCAAGTATTCACGACACGCGAATAGTATAGGCAGAATAAGACAGTGGGGAGTGCTACATATCTGATCTGTCCCTCTGTCCAGCTGTGGTCAGCTAATCCATGGAATCATGCAGGTTGGTGCTATAAACAATCTTTGAGCCCACTCAGTATGCGAAACCTTTGTTGTAACTTACTCTGTATCACACACAGCCTCAAATCTTAATCTATTGCTGGTCTGTAAAATAACATGTTTTTCAAATAAGACTACACATTTTCTCTTCGGCTTTCAATTCATGAATGGCATCTTTGATTTTAGATCTCATGCAGTCAATGACACCGCGAATGATATCTGTTTCTAGTTTATCAATTATGTCTTTTGCTCTGCATTTCTTTAATCACTGAAATTTTCAGATCATTGTTGAATGATATATCCTAGCTCTTGTCCTCACAACAAAAGCCTCATTATTCTCAAATAGAAAGATCTAGCCATATTTTTCCCCGCATTGCGAGCTTAAATCTTTGACTCCTGCTTCACAGTTTTGTTTAACACATACAGCTCTAGCATATGTTTCATTTTTAGTTTGCTTATCTATCTCACAATCAAAGTTTCTCCCCTTACTCAATTGACCCCCTCTATCTATTTTTACATAGTTATCCTCAAGATTCATGTTACACAACACTTTATAATTCGGAGCTGTCTTCAGTTTTGCTTGTTGTGCATTACACGTGTTTATAGCTGTCTCTTTTCTTATATATAAAACCATGGTAACCAATTCTTTCCTTATTCCTGGCCCTGTAGCCATGTCGTTTATGAGTCCAACTGCAGATTGCAAGTTCAATCCCGGACCGGTCCCATACTTTCATGGAGATTGATCATGAAATAATTTCTACAGTCATTCTCCTTCTGCTGATTCAAGAAAGGATTTTGTCAGTTACAAGCAAACGTACGTGCACAAAGTACTGGTTAGCCGCTTAATCAATCTTGCCCAGGAAAAGGTGTGGTTAGGTGAAATGATCGCCTTGAAATGACCATAGCTGTGGACTGAGGCGTAAAGAATTAAACCAAAATACTTTCCTTATTCTTTTGATTGGAACACTATAATGACCTGATGTTGTTAAATGCAAAGTTACATCTTTCCTAAATGTGTTGGCTGTGTCGTTGTCAATGTTCACCTTCACCCCTGCTGTTTTCTTGGCATTTCAAGAAATAAGCAATGGAATGACTGATTGAAAAACATCAGTGTTGATCTTTCTTCTTTTCCAGCAATATCTGCTAGAGTAATTCGCCATCAGATTTCAATATGTTTTCTTCTCCAAACATGAACATTCTTCTACTTTCAGTTTGTTGTATTTTCTCTCTTGTCACTTTAGTCTAATGAATCTATATAAGCATCAAGTCATTTGAGCCACAGCATGAGATTTCCAACAATTTGACATTTTGACAAGTGTAAACTCCGACGAGCCTCTGCAGCCTCCTGTTAAGCTTAGAAACTCCAAATGGTTTTCAGTCAGTAGCTTAATGGTCATAGAATACTCAAGGGACTAGCAAAGGCTTTGCTGGTCGCACATACAACATTGTTGGAAATCTCATGCATTTTCTTTTCTTTCCACATACTGTGTCACTGCAAGCACTGTGCAATATTGCACAGGTTTCCAAATCCATATCTTGTTGCCTATCACCTAAATTGCACCCATACACCATATGCTCCTCCTCCCCACAAGAATTTATTTTGGACATGTTCTCCCAACTATCTGGGCATTCCCCCACAAGATGTCAGTTGTCCCAAAAGATCTACAAGTTAATAGTCTTCCATTTGGTCCTACTGGATTGTTCTTCTTTCTGATTAGTGACGTACCACTAGTCTGACAAGCATTTCAGCACCACTTACCTAAATCCGACTGAAAACTTTCTCTTTCATGTGAAATGCATCATTTTCAGCTAGGGAACAGGCAATTACAATACCCTGATTGGACTTACAGATATCCATCACTTCCCGCCAGCAACTCTAGCTTATATGATTTAAAACACAAACTTGGCGGATTTAATTTCATTTCCATCATCATATATCAAACTAAAAAAACAGATCAATATTTCATTCTGAATCTGTTCACAGCATATGTTTCAAATAGCTGCTCTTGTATAAAGTTTCTTTATTCCAAAATGAAGTGATCGTGTAATTACTCACTGTGCACACTCATTTCTGATCGTAAGAAGATCAACTGTAACACTTAGCTATTTTTTCTCTGGTATCTTCCCCTATCACAATAATGTTAAACTGTCATTCATCTTCTTCCACACTGGAGGACTGTGTTTACTCTCAGCTACCATTGTTAATCTAAACTTAACATTTTTATCATATGACGTCGTGCCTGGGAGTGAAATAACGCCATGCATTAAAATCGATAAACCACTAGTGGTTTACAGATTTTCGGGAAACGGATTGAATGTCATTTTAATGCCACGCATATGGCAAAAACCTAACGTTGTCACGCCAAAAAATGGGGTTTAAAAAAAGCCTTAATGTCATATGATAAATAGAATCTTACATTAGTGTTCTTGTATTATTGAATTTATTAAACTCGTTTAATAAATTCAATAGAACATGAGCAATAATGTAAGATCCTCTATATACTGAGAGCACTAGTTTATTACATCAGTTTAACAAACAATAATATAACATAACAAGTAACGTTCATTTGGTCTGGACAAAGTTTTTTATTATTATTTTTTCAACTTGTGAACTAAATAATCTGGAAAACGGATCCTTCAGAAATAGTGAAAACAGCAGACTCTGTTTTATTGCGTAAGTCGCCTCTCAGCATTTCCAATGCAATTAGTCCGGCAGTATTTGGGCGAATTTTAGGAGGACCTGGAACTTAATTTTAAACTTTTTTTCTTTGTTGATTCTGGTAGTGCATACATTGTCCTTGAAAAATCCGAGTGATGCCACTCTGGCATCATTGAGCATTTTGATATATCCAAGATGGCGTCCAAAATGGAGGCCAATTATAGTGAAACTATAGTGTGATATGGAAAAATGTCTCAAACTTATTCTTTTCCTTAAATTGTTAGCTATGAAGTTGAAATCTGATTGAAGACACTTAGCTTGTAACCAAATAAAAAAAAATAAGAATGCGGACAAGATGGCCGCCAAGATGGCAGTTTATTACAAAGAATATGAGAAAATCTTCCCTGAAACTGGTAAAAATCCAGGGATTTGCATACAAAATGCTTATTTGTTTGATTCTTGAATTACATTATCGTTGTAACATCCAAGTGACGCTATTCATGCATCATTCAGAATTTGATATATTCAAGATGGCGCCCCGGAAGGTAGCCGACAAGTTTTACAAACCCCTGGGAGCAGCACCCTACCTGTAGGCATGTCTGATTGATTTGTAACGGACCAGAAGCCTTGTCTGATAGAGCAGCACTTTACAAACACGTGTATCTGAATAAATGAACCCAGCATGCATGTCTGATAGAGTTGCACTGTACAAGCAGGCTTATTTGAGAGCGGCACCGCATCAGCAGACATGTCTGATATAATGCCACCACTGTACAGGTAGCACCAAACTCCACCCGTCTTTCATCTGCACTCGACTAGTAAAATGTCGGTTGCAGTGGCAATTGACCAGCAGGCATGGCCTATAGTGAGGTACCACGCCAACAGGCATGGTCTATAGTGAGGAACCACACCAACAGGCAGTGCTGATAATGAGGCACCATACTAGAAGGCTGGCATATAGTGGTCACCACACCAGAAGGCATGGCTGATAATGAGGCACCTCAACAGAAGGCATGGCCTATAGTGAGACAACACACCAGCTGGCATGAATGAAAGTGAGGCACCGGACCAGAAGGCATGGCCTATAGTGAGGCACCACACCAGAAGGCATGTCCTATAGTGAGGTACAACACCAAGAGGCATGGCTGATAGTGAGGCACCACACCAGAAGGCATGGCCTATAATGAGGCACCGCACCAGCTGGCACAGCTGATAGTTAGGCTTCACGCCAGAAAGTATGGCCTTTAGAGAGGCATCACACCAGCAGACACGGCTGATAGTGAGACACCATACCAACAGATATGGCAGATATAAAAGCACAACACCAGCAGACATGCAGGATTGAGTTACATAAGATCGGCATGATGATTGAGTGGCAACGGTCCATCAAGTATCCATCTTGTAGCAACACCGGCCAGTGTGCATATCTGTTCTACTTGCACCAGACCAACAGTCCAGCCATCATTCCCACAGGGTCAGCAGACATATTACCATTAACCATGTTTGTTTATGTGGCACATGACCAGTACACATGTCTGAAACCAATCAGTTTTGTTCTGTAAAAGCTTCACGAGACCAGCAGGCCTATTACAGCACCCATGCCTTTTAAAATTTGCTCTTAACCAGCAGGTATATGTGTTACAGTTGCACCCGACCACCTGGCATGTTGGTTACAATTGCACTCTAGCAGCATGCATGTCTGTTAGAGTTGCATCTCACCAGCAGATATGTTTGAATCAGTTGCAACTGACTAGCAAGCACATTGGTAGTTGTGAGGGCTGAACCATCAGGTATATCTGTAACACTTGCCTCATATCCGCAGTTATGTCCCTATGCTCGTTCCCAACCAAGGGGCTGGTAAGCACTATTGCACCAGATCATCAGGCATGCATGTTACAGGTGCACCTGACCACAGCCATGTCTTCATAATTTGATTACTATCCGTCTGTTACAGTTTCATCTTATCAGCATCCATGTATATTACATTTGCACCATCAACCATGTCTGTAACAATTGCATCCTAGCATTTGCCAGGTCTTTCACAGTTGCGCCTAAGAAGCAGTCATGTCTGTTAAACTTCCTCCTACACGCATGCATGTCTGATACACTTGCACCTTACCAGCATTCATATTTATTATAGCAATATCCAACCATCTGTGCTGTCTGTTGTACTTGTACCAGACTAGTAATATAATAGAAGAAATGGTTGTTACAATTGCACCAGACCAGTAGGCCTGTATTTTAGTTACACCCAACCAGCAGTCAAGATAGTAACGGACATCTGCAGCATGAAAATCTCTTACAAAGGTTTTTTGTGTGTTGATACACTGCACTTCATAAGTGAATAGTATTTTCTCTGTTTTTTGGGTAATTTTATCCATCCATCCATATACAACTTTCAAGCTGAACATTTTCCGCATATTGATTCAAAAAAGGTTTGCATTCTGTCACAAACTTTTCAGTGATAACAACCATTCAGTATACCCTGGCCATTATCTTTTCATTTTTTTGACAGAATGTTTGCCCAAAGTAGGAACTTTTATGAGGATAATATTATCAGATCCAGCCAAAAGTGGTCCTGAAGATGGTGCATGGATTGAAGGATATGATTACCAGAACAAAGACAAAACACATTACCATTTCGAAAAATAAGAGTCCGTTATTTTTTTCGGTGCAGTCTATCAAAGCAAAACCCATGTGATTTCCCACCCTGTTATTGCTGCCATCTTTGACGCTATCTTTGACGTCATCTTTAGTATTTTACAACGCTGAAAACAACACCAACATTCCAATCAAATTCCCCAAATACAACCGCTGTTGAAAACTATCAGAAAATAGTTAGTAACTGCGATTTTGATTTCAGGTTGAAATTTGCTTTAAAATGGCGGCCACCTTGGATACCATCTTAACTATTTCAACCATCTGAGCTAAACTAAACGTTTCAGTTTAAACATACCTAAAACGTCAAAATTAAATTGCTTTTTATTCAGTTTGTTGGTCAGATAGGTCTTAGGAGCCTAACTGGCGGCCATCTTTGACGCCATCTTTAATATTTCAACCCTCTGAATCAAACCAAAAAATGTTCCATTTAATCGTTTGTATCATTTAGCCTCTAAACATCCATAAAAATAAATTAAAAAAGGGGTTTTTAGCGAGTATGTTGGTCAAATAGGTCTTGGGAGCCTTATTGACGGCCATTTTGGACGTCATCTTTAATATTTCAACCTTCTGAATCAAAACATTATGTTTCATTTTAATTATTTGTATCATTTAGACTCTTAACATCCCTAAAAAGTCAAAATTAAATTGTTTTTATGGAGTATGTTGGTCATATAGGTCTTTGGAGCCTAATTGGCGGCCATCTTGGGTGCCATCTTTAATATTTCAAAACGCTCAATGATGCCAGAGTGGCATCAGTTGGATTCATCAAGTACAATGTCTGCACAACAAGAATCACCAAAGAAAAAAACTTTAAAATCCAGTTCCAGGTCATTCTGGTTTTCTACCGGACTAGTCCGGCAGTATTTGGGCGAATTTTAGGAGGACCTGGAACTTAATTTTAAACTTTTTTTCTTTGTTGATTCTGGTAGTGCATACATTGTCCTTGAAAAATCCGAGTGATGCCACTCTGGCATCATTGAGCATTTTGATATATCCAAGATGGCGTCCAAAATGGAGGCCAATTATAGTGAAACTATAGTGTGTTATGGAAAAATGTCTCAAACTTATTCTTTTCCTTAAATTGTTAGCTATGAAGTTGAAATCTGATTGAAGACACTTAGCTTGTAACCAAATAAAAAAAAATAAGAATGCGGACAAGATGGCCGCCAAGATGGCAGTTTATTACAAAGAATATGAGAAAATCTTCCCTGAAACTGGTAAAAATCCAGGGATTTGCATACAAAATGCTTATTTGTTTGATTCTTGAATTACATTATCGTTGTAACATCCAAGTGACGCTATTCATGCATCATTCAGAATTTGATATATTCAAGATGGCGCCCCGGAAGGTAGCCGACAAGTTTTACAAACCCCTGGGAGCAGCACCCTACCTGTAGGCATGTCTGATTGATTTGTAACGGACCAGAAGCCTTGTCTGATAGAGCAGCACTTTACAAACACGTGTATCTGAATAAATGAACCCAGCATGCATGTCTGATAGAGTTGCACTGTACAAGCAGGCTTATTTGAGAGCGGCACCGCATCAGCAGACATGTCTGATATAATGCCACCACTGTACAGGTAGCACCAAACTCCACCCGTCTTTCATCTGCACTCGACTAGTAAAATGTCGGTTGCAGTGGCAATTGACCAGCAGGCATGGCCTATAGTGAGGTACCACGCCAACAGGCATGGTCTATAGTGAGGAACCACACCAACAGGCAGTGCTGATAATGAGGCACCATACTAGAAGGCTGGCATATAGTGGTCACCACACCAGAAGGCATGGCTGATAATGAGGCACCTCAACAGAAGGCATGGCCTATAGTGAGACAACACACCAGCTGGCATGAATGAAAGTGAGGCACCGGACCAGAAGGCATGGCCTATAGTGAGGCACCACACCAGAAGGCATGTCCTATAGTGAGGTACAACACCAAGAGGCATGGCTGATAGTGAGGCACCACACCAGAAGGCATGGCCTATAATGAGGCACCGCACCAGCTGGCACAGCTGATAGTTAGGCTTCACGCCAGAAAGTATGGCCTTTAGAGAGGCATCACACCAGCAGACACGGCTGATAGTGAGACACCATACCAACAGATATGGCAGATATAAAAGCACAACACCAGCAGACATGCAGGATTGAGTTACATAAGATCGGCATGATGATTGAGTGGCAACGGTCCATCAAGTATCCATCTTGTAGCAACACCGGCCAGTGTGCATATCTGTTCTACTTGCACCAGACCAACAGTCCAGCCATCATTCCCACAGGGTCAGCAGACATATTACCATTAACCATGTTTGTTTATGTGGCACATGACCAGTACACATGTCTGAAACCAATCAGTTTTGTTCTGTAAAAGCTTCACGAGACCAGCAGGCCTATTACAGCACCCATGCCTTTTAAAATTTGCTCTTAACCAGCAGGTATATGTGTTACAGTTGCACCCGACCACCTGGCATGTTGGTTACAATTGCACTCTAGCATTATGCATGTCTGTTAGAGTTGCATCTCACCAGCAGATATGTTTGAATCAGTTGCAACTGACTAGCAAGCACATTGGTAGTTGTGAGGGCTGAACCATCAGGTATATCTGTAACACTTGCCTCATATCCGCAGTTATGTCCCTATGCTCGTTCCCAACCAAGGGGCTGGTAAGCACTATTGCACCAGATCATCAGGCATGCATGTTACAGGTGCACCTGACCACAGCCATGTCTTCATAATTTGATTACTATCCGTCTGTTACAGTTTCATCTTATCAGCATCCATGTATATTACATTTGCACCATCAACCATGTCTGTAACAGTTGCATCCTAGCATTTGCCAGGTCTTTCACAGTTGCGCCTAAGAAGCAGTCATGTCTGTTAAACTTCCTCCTACACGCATGCATGTCTGATACACTTGCACCTTACCAGCATTCATATTTATTATAGCAATATCCAACCATCTGTGCTGTCTGTTGTACTTGTACCAGACTAGTAATATAATAGAAGAAATGGTTGTTACAATTGCACCAGACCAGTAGGCCTGTATTTTAGTTACACCCAACCAGCAGTCAAGATAGTAACGGACATCTGCAGCATGAAAATCTCTTACAAAGGTTTTTTGTGTGTTGATACACTGCACTTCATAAGTGAATAGTATTTTCTCTGTTTTTTGGGTAATTTTATCCATCCATCCATATACAACTTTCAAGCTGAACATTTTCCGCATATTGATTCAAAAAAGGTTTGCATTCTGTCACAAACTTTTCAGTGATAACAACCATTCAGTATACCCTGGCCATTATCTTTTCATTTTTTTGACAGAATGTTTGCCCAAAGTAGGAAATTTTATGAGGATAATATTATCAGATCCAGCCAAAAGTGGTCCTGAAGATGGTGCATGGATTGAAGGATATGATTACCAGAACAAAGACAAAACACATTACCATTTCGAAAAATAAGAGTCCGTTATTTTTTTCGGTGCAGTCTATCAAAGCAAAACCCATGTGATTTCCCACCCTGTTATTGCTGCCATCTTTGACGCCATCTTTGACGTCATCTTTAGTATTTTACAACGCTGAAAACAACACCAACATTCCAATCAAATTCCCCAAATACAACCGCTGTTGAAAACTATCAGAAAATAGTTAGTAACTGCGATTTTGATTTCAGGTTGAAATTTGCTTTAAAATGGCGGCCACCTTGGATACCATCTTAACTATTTCAACCATCTGAGCTAAACTAAACGTTTCAGTTTAAACATACCTAAAACGTCAAAATTAAATTGCTTTTTATTCAGTTTGTTGGTCAGATAGGTCTTAGGAGCCTAACTGGTGGCCATCTTTGACGCCATCTTTAATATTTCAACCCTCTGAATCAAACCAAAAAATGTTCCATTTAATCGTTTGTATCATTTAGCCTCTAAACATCCATAAAAATAAATTAAAAAAGGGGTTTTTAGCGAGTATGTTGGTCAAATAGGTCTTGGGAGCCTAATTGACGGCCATTTTGGACGTCATCTTTAATATTTCAACCTTCTGAATCAAAACATTATGTTTCATTTTAATTATTTGTATCATTTAGACTCTTAACATCCCTAAAAAGTCAAAATTAAATTGTTTTTATGGAGTATGTTGGTCATATAGGTCTTTGGAGCCTAATTGGCGGCCATCTTGGGTGCCATCTTTAATATTTCAAAACGCTCAATGATGCCAGAGTGGCATCAGTTGGATTCATCAAGTACAATGTCTGCACAACAAGAATCACCAAAGAAAAAAACTTTAAAATCCAGTTCCAGGTCATTCTGGTTTTCTACCGGACTAAATGGAAAATTTTAGTCTAATGTTTTTTTGAAACGTTTTACGTGCTGTTATGATCGTATGAAGATGTGCGTGTGGTTTGGACATTATCCACAACTTAATGTTTGTCTATTTTTGTGGTAATGTGTAAACATTGCCAATTTCTTTATCTATATACAAGTAGGGTGCCTTGTGAGCACAACTTTTTGAAACTTTGCATGTGTGTGTTTTTTGATAGTATGGGGATGTGCTTATGGTTTGCACAATATTGTCAGATTGACTTCTCAGCTTATTAACTTTGTAATAATATCAGTAGCACAATATCCTACATATAAGTATATAAACCCATAAGGTGCCTTCCTGGATTTATTTATCATAACCACACACACACACGCGCGCGCGCACAAACACACACACGCACTAAGAATGTCATCAAAAAATTCCTTTCTACCAAAAACACTGAGCTATCACTATTGTCTTCAATTTTACTGGTAGAGTACAAATGTCGCTTGACTGGCATAGTTTATTTTTGTAAGAATATGCCATATTTGCAATGGCGGAAAGAAACATGTCCCCTTGACACATTTCTAGTTTAGTACAGGGTTTTTGTATGATATAGATTTTAATCAATCCTGCTAGACTATTGCATGCGCGCATTTGTATTTCTACTATTTTCCCTGTTAGTTTCAAAATGATAGCATTCAAGCTTTATTGGCAATTTCCACTTTGAAAATTGATCGTTTACTTCAAAGAAATGCCATTGCTTCCCCGGACAATTCTGTCCACGTAGTAAAGCAATGGAATTGAATTATAAACCGTTTCTTTCATTTTCTTTGAACTCACTGGGGAATTAAATCTTTACACCGCTGAATTATGACTACACTGCACATGGATATAATCTGTAAGCCTGAAATCGCTTTATTATACAGAATTTGGTTTTACATGTTATGCAAATGATATATAATGGAGAAAGTAAGCATAAAATATCAATCCAAGACAGAAATGCATTTCCATGGTATTTCTAAGTGTTCTCCATATTAATGTGACAACAGGTTGAACGGTGAGACTACTGCAGCTTCTCACGGGGAATTATTCTTAGACTAGTCATTTATTTTTAGACAATGTAAACAACTCAAAAAATGAGTATGTCTAGGAAATGCCACAATAACAAACTGCAGACCAACCCACATCACCTAGAGGAATGAACACAGAACACCAACAGCCACACGCCATCAAGAAGACAATCAGCTTCCTCTCCATCAGCAAGATATGTTGTAGAAAAAGAAAAACCACACAACAAATATAAAGACCCAGCACAAAACTCACACACACAAAGGGAGCAACAACAATCAATGAATAAACAACAGCAGAATCGGACAGCAGCCGAGGCCAACGACGGGCCTAAATATTTTACTGGCCTAACCAACGCCCTGGATTCTGCTGTTAGACTGACGCGGTTCAACCATGGTATTTATTGAAAGAGCTAGTGCTTCGAGTTAGACTGGCGAGGTTCAACCATGGTAGTTATTGAAAGAGCTAGTGCTTCGAGTTAGACTGACGCGGTTCAACCATGGTATTTATTGAAAGAGCTAGTGCTTCGAGTTAGACTGGCGAGGTTCAACCATGGTAGTTATTGAAAGAGCTAGTGCTTCGAGTTAGACTGACGCGGTTCAACCATGGTATTTATTGAAAGAGCTAGTGCTTCGAGTTAGACTGGCGAGGTTCAACCATGGTATTTATTGAAAGAGCTAGTGCTTCGAGTTAGACTGACGCGGTTCAACCATGGTATTTATTGAAAAAGCTAGTGCTTCGAGTTAGACTGGCGAGGTTCAACCATGGTAGTTACTTTTAAGTAGACTAACTAAGATAAACTACAATAACTATTGGATGAGCTATGATGTTGTTGTTGTTGTTGTTGTTGTTGTTGTTGTTGTTGTTGTTGTTGTTGTTGTTGTTGTTGTTGTTGTTGTTGTTGTTGTTGAATTTAAATGTCGCACCTGATCACCACATTTGAAAGTCGATAACTTGGATGCATAATAGTCATTTATGCTTCCGCAATATTTGCAATATTCTAACTAGTCTCTGTAGCTGAGCAGGCATGCTTTAACCCTTTAGGCGCATACATTCCATCATACTTTGACTCATCTTAAATCGTAGAATGATGACATATTGCTGTAGACAATAAGATCATTGTACCAGTGCATGATATTTCCAACAATGTGGTATGTGCGACCAGCAAAGCCTCAGATCAGCCTGCGCATACGCGCAGTCTGATCGGAGACTTTGCTTGTCGGTTGAATATTCTATGACTATAAGGCTACTGACCAAACTTCGTTTGGAGTTTCTAAGCTTAAAAGGTGGCTGCACAGGCTCATCTGAGTGTACACTTGTCAACATGCCACATTGCTGGAAATCTCATGTCGTGGCTCATATTCGTTTAGAACGTGGTTTGTTGTTTAAGGTTGCCGTACTACAGCCTGGTTGGTGGGGTATTCAGTATCCGTGGAGAGCATTTCCAGAAGGTGAACGGATATTCCAACTTGTACTGGGGCTGGGGTGCTGAGGACGATGACATGTATAGGAGGTGAGTGAATTAACAATACAGTAAAACCTGTGTAAAACGGCCACTCAAATATAGACAAAACAAACATCTTGATGACAAATGGTAGCTTAATGAAGGTCAAAAGTATTGCAGAATTCTGCAATGCTTTTGACCTGCACGCATTAAGCGGTAATAAGTCTTGAAAACCAATTTTTGGTCTTTTTCAGATAGGCCGTTTTACACAGGTTTTACTTACAATAATTAACTCTTTCCTTGCTAGCGACTACTTTTGTCGTCTGCTGATAACCATTGTAAACAGTTTGGATCCAGATCAGCCCGACACTCTGATGATCTATGATTGTGTTCCTGAAAGAGTTTTTGAAAAAAAGTTAAGCTTGAAAAAGTCCACAGACGACAACAAAAGCATGAAAAAATAACTCAGCGTGCAAAAAAATATCAGTCTCACTATATTATATGATATCAATAATGTCAATTTAAAAAATAAATTAACATGCTTTACGCTCACCCTTCTCGTTGTCTTCTACCTGACATGTCGCATCATATTCCTCCATATTAGCAAAGAGATGATATGAAGCAAGCCGGGAAATGTCAAAGAAAAGCAATAAATACTTGACCAATGCACATGTAACAGTATGATATTAACATTCAGAGATAAAATGATAATATGTCCTAAATTAAAATGCTTTCGAATGGCTTGACATGTGGTCAGAAAGTAAGTGAGTGTGATTAGGAAATGCCACAATCACACGCTGCAGACCATCCAATGGCACCGTGAGGAAGAGACGCAGAACACCAACAGCCACATGTCATCAAAGTAATAAGGTTGCAAAGATCAGGCATCAATTGAAGTAAAGCAACTCAATTGAAGTAAAGCAACCAGCTATCTCCTCTTCCAATGGTATTTGATGACGTTGATCCATCCTAGTTTTAATTAACCATTCGATCCAATCACATGACTTTATCATGCCAATACAAATGAGGCACCCGCATACCATAACCCTCGATTTATATAGGTCAGTATGTTTTTAATGAGTCAATTTACAAAAATCGGGGAATTCCTTTCCCTCACCTTAAAATCTGTATAATATTTTTCCGTTCAGGTACCTTCATTTTGATAGAATGATTCAAATGCCACAGATGGTTCAGACCGTCAAAACATTAATGATCGGTAGTTTTTAATGAACATATTTTATATAGGTTAAAGCAAGTTGGCCTGAATCTGATACGACCATCAACACTCCTTGGAAGATACAAGATGATTCCTCATGATCAGCGAGAAGTGATACCGCTAAAATGGAGGTAACAATTGAGCCGCGGCATGAGATTTCCAACAATTTGACATTTTGACAAGTGCAGACTCGGACGAGCCTGTGCGGCCTTCTTTTAAGCTTAGAAACTCCAGATGGTGTTCAGTCAGTAGCTTAACAATCATAGAATACTCAAGCGACTAGCAAAGGCTCTGATCAGACTGCGCGTATGCGCAGGCTGATCTGAGGCTTTGATGGTCGCACATACCACATTGTTGAAAATCTCATGCACTGGCTCAATATTATATACAACGAATAAATGAGCATCTTGTTATTGCGATATACTTTTGTGTGGGTTAGGGTTGAAGTATTACGATGTAGTTGTGTCATTTTAATATATTTATAAAATAATGTCCAGGTCTGGCCTTTACAACATTTCTCAATAACCATGCGAAATTTCATTTTAAATGAAACAGATTTAAAGTGATAATAACTCTGCTTAACATGACACCGATCAAAATAAAAGGCACACAGAATCCAAATCATATTGGTAAATATGGTCATTAGAGTCCTTTGTTCTTTATGTACTAGTAACTCCTAAATGTGGACCTTAGCAAACAGTGAAAGCCCAGATGAAATACTGCATAAAGCTAAGACAAAACAGATCTCCAGAGAAAGAAATATCATTTGATTTGGAAAGTATAACATGTGACCCTCTTAATATACAATGGACCATCTCAAGCTTCTTGTATCAAACCTGGTGGAAGAATCCATTAGTACATAAAGGGTTAAACAAATGTGAGCGGTGGAAATATTGCCGTCAGTGGGTATGGTTTGTTTCCAGTCTATGCTTAGGAAATACTCTGCTCTAACAAGTGAACAGAACCCAAAACAGTTTGACAGTTCGACCTCGTCCATTTAGTCTGGTGAAAAAAATTTGGCTATTCAATGATTGCAAACAATCATAATTATCTGTAATTGCCGAGTTTGACCAGCGTGCAAACACCAAGACAATATTTCATAAGACACAATCCATATACTTTAACTTTATCAGCCAGGCTACAGCCCAATCGGGAAAGTCTGGCACAATTGGTTATAGACCTGAATTTTAATCTGAACTTTCATACATTTTCCTACTTTGTATTTGTATGCAATAAGTACAATGTCTTACGTTACCGGAGGCTACCAAAATACATCTTCTTTAAATTGGTTTAAGACGCAAGTCAAGCAGTTCATGTTTAATGAATGATTTAAACTTTTACCATGAAGTTTTAACCGTTCTCATAACTTTATGCTCATTTATCTGTTTTAAGTCTAGATTTATCAACAAGACCAAATGCTGCCAAATGTTTTATACGCTCGTTTTAACTTAACATATCTGTACGCTTAATGTATGTATGTATGTATGTATGTATGTATGTATGTATGTATGTATGTATGTATGTATGTATGTATGAGAGGGACGAGTGGTACCCAAGAGTTGATCGCTAAAAGTCATGTCCTTTCAAATAAAGATAAATAAACAAATACATTTTCTTTTATCTCTGTTTCAGACGTTACTTGCTGGAGACAGTTATAAAGCGCTTCCGGAAAGATGGTTTAAACAGTCTGGATTATAATGTGACGTTTATCAACAACACTCCACTATTTACACATATCATGGTAGACATTGGCCCGCCCCCTTCAGTCATGCCAAATATATCCAATTTGATGCATTAATGAAACTTTAAATGAGTTCTAGCGAGAAGGCGTATATTTCCCATAGTGCAAGATCTGCTTATCTGTATGCCTTTGGTGATTACTGTAAACCAATTATTCACAGCATAAAATTTTGGCGATTTTAAAAGACTGACACATTACCGTGAATGAATTTGGCGGTTTCTCAATTTAATGTCTGTTAAAGTTATTTTTCATTCTTAAAGGGGTTACTTTTAAAGGAAATATAGGGAGTAATGGAAGCCCCATTTAAGACGTGGATTCATCTACGTTGAAACATATTCTAACGTTCAAAGTTGGCCTTTGACAATACGGATACCACCATAATAAGAATATGTGCCCGTTGAATGTAGTTCGCGTCTCATATTTTAGCGATTTATCTTTTTACCGTCTATAGCTCAAAATATAAGGTCATGGGCAGATGAAGAGGGGGGGGGGCAGGGTGTCTGGACCCCCCCCCCCCTGAAAAATCACAAAAATATATGGTTTCTTAGCAATACTGGTCCAGATCCCCTGAAAAATCACATAGCTACCAAACCAGCATTCAATGTTGGGCCATCAATGGCCAGTCAGCAAACGCCATTTAAATGGCGTTTCACTGGCGGGTCGATGATGGCCCTCTTTTAGTGCTATTTGGATCCTCTGTTCCCTCATCAACTAAAAAGAAAACATAAAAACGTTATCAAATTTGGACCCCCTCTGACAAAACATTCTGGATCCGCGCATGATACCCGCCATATAAGTGTTTTACAGTACAAGCAGCGTGTAAAGGTGTTACGTAAAATTTTCAATAAAATAAAATAAACTTTCCATTTAGTGAAACAGCCCGCCTTATCGCTAGAAATCCTTTGTTACTTTCATCTTATCACAAGTAGTGAAATTCGTGAAGCTAGACACATAAAATCATGGGCAAGTTGAATACTCTATTTGATTAGATATAATCGAGTTATTCGCCGAATGTGTCCAAGAAAAGCAAATTCGTCAACGAATTTATTTCTCCTCCTAATTTTATTGTTGGTGTTATGGCGGCTCTTAACCTTTTGTATACTAGTGAATCTTAAATGCGTCATTTGTATAACAGTGACAACCCAAGATAAATGCCTCTTTGTGCGGCATTTCATCAGGGTCTAAACTGTTTGCCGAGACAAAAGCGATCTCCAGAGGAAGAAATACAATAATATTTAGATATTCCTCGATATATACAGTAAAGACCATTTGATCCGTGGTATATGATTCCAACAATATGGTATGATCGACCAGCAGAGCCTCGGATCCGCCTGCGCATACGCGCAGTCAGATCAGTGTCTTTGCTAGTCGCTTGTATATTCTATGAGTGTAAAGCTACTGACTGAACATAATTGCTGGGAAAGGGCTGAGCTCTTGTTGGTGATGTTAATTATCCCCACGCTTTTTTAAAAAAGCGTCGGGGATATTGCAATCGCCTCCGTCCGTCCGTCTCTCCGTCCGTCCGTCACGCTATCTCCTCCTAAACCATTTAATTGGACGAAATTCAACCAAATTTGGTGTGTGAGTTGCTCACACGAATAGGGTGTGCAACGGCACATTTTTTTGGCCCCGCCCCCTGGTGCCCTGGGGAGGGTCCAAAAGGTCAAATATAATTAAATATCATTAAATTTCAATTAAAAAGTCAATTTCAAAGATTTTTAAACCAAACTTTGTGTGTCTTCTCACAAATGAAAGATCTAAAACATATCAGAGGGGATTTTTATTCGATCGCATGGGTCATGCCCCAGGGGTCGGACTTGGACTTGGGGTACCGTGGGGGGTTGAGTGGTAAAATTTTTTTTTTCCAAAATTCAACCAGATTTGGTGTGTGAGTAACTTACACCAATGGCACATGCAACTGCACAATTTTTTGGGTCCCCACCCCCTGGGGCCCTGGGGAGGGGTCAAAAGGTCAAATATCATTAAATCTCAATCACAAAGTCAATTTCAAAGATTTTTAAACCAAACTTTGTGTGTCTTCTCACAATTGAAAGATATAAAACATATCAGACGGGATTTTCATTTAGTCGCTTGGGTCATGCCCCAGGGTGGGACTTGGGGGTACTGTGGGGGGTTGGGGCTCCCAAAAACTCTTTTTCCAAATGCAACCAGATTTGGTGTGTGAGTTACTTAAATGACTGGCACATGCAAGGGCACAATTTTTTGGGTCCCCGCCTCCTGGGGCCTTGGGGAGGGGTCAAAAGGTCAAATATCATTAAATCTCAATTACAAAGTCAATTTCAAAGATTTTTAAACTGAAATTTGCGTGTCTTCTCACAAATGAAAGATATAAAACATATTAGACAGTATTTTTATTTGGTCCCCTGGGTCATGTATGCCCCAGGGTTTGGGACTTGGGGGTGCTGAGGGGTCAAAATTTAATTTTCTGAACAAGGTCATGTGGCATATCAAATTAAAGGGGATGAACAATAGACCTGGATACACTGAAAATTTTTATCCTAAGATCAAACTGGTGACCTTGGGATGGGGTCAAAGGATCAAATACCACTAGATATCTTCGAGAGCGTGGGGATTTGCGATGGCGCCCCATCGAATGTGTTCTAGTTGTATTTTTGTTACTTTCCCATGTAGTATCCTGGGTCAGGTGTGGTACTTGATTGTATCGTTTCCTGATCTTTGCCGTCTTTCTTACTTTTCTAAGCTTTAAAGGAGGCTGCACAGGCTCATCTGAGTGTACACTTGTCAAAATGCCACATTAATGGAAATCACATGTCGCGGCTCATTTTAAGCATAAGGAAGAATACATCAGTATGACGAAAGGTTAAGTCAGTGAGAATTCAATGAAGTTAAGACAATTAAAGGAAAATAGCTGGTGTGTTCTTAACTGGATACATAGTAACTCATTGAGCGAACAGCGATGACTGATCAGACTGAGCGAATGCCCAGTCTGATCTGAGTTTCGCTCGGTGCACACTCATTTTGTTGGGTTTGTCACATCATGTGTCTGTTATTATAGGAATGAAATTTTATTTTTTGGTTTTTATCGATGTGTAAACTCCGGCGAATCACTCACAAATTGAATAAAGCCCGGAGGGCTTTATGTTAAATTTGTGAGTGATTCGCCGGAGTTTACACATCGATAAAAACCAAAAAATTAAATTTCATTCCTTATAATTCCAACTTTGGAACAAAACAGCATATTTGTAAAAGGTTGTTGACAAAATTTCAAATTTAAAAGCCCACTGAAGAAAAATAGTTCATAACCGCTGTCTATGAACGATCGGGCAGCCGTCAGTTCAAACTTTGTTTTGCTAAATAATGATTAAAATTGCACCCTATTTGGGGCGAATATGTGAGTATGGGCTGATTGGGCTCAAAACAACTCCATTTAGTTTGGGAAATGTTTTCCTATGTCACATATACGCACAGCTTGCTGGGCTCATTGAAAGGTCCTACCACGGCACGGATCGAAGCACTTACCTTCAAATCTCCGAAGTAGATCTAAGATCTTAGCGTCAATTTTAAAAGTGCGATTTCACAAGTTCAAACTGCGTTGAAACATTTCGGTGTTGATGTGAGCCTTGACATTGTTTTGATGACGATTCTCTTTAATGACGTGACCGTTTGTTAAGTGACGTCACATAACTCCCCATCCTGTTCATTTCTTAGAGTTCCTCCGTTGCTTTGAAGATGCACCACCATGTACAGCGTAAGGGCTTTTAAATAAGCTTTATAACACGCTTAACTATATTTAAACTGGTGAAAGTGTTATAGTTTTATGTACAGTTCGTTATTATTAACACAATCTGCCACTGTGATATCAAGGCAGTTATCAAATATTCCTACGCATGGGCTTTTATCGAAGTGTAAAAACAATTTAATTTTGCCAACGGACCAATCAAAATCTCCGAAAAAACCATAAAAGCATTGAGTTGGAATTATATGATTATATGACACTAAGAGACAAAGAGTACTACAGTAAGTAATGTTTGTTCGTTTAGATTTGATTCTTTACGTCCCATCAACAATCTTTCAGTTAAACAGGGACGGGTCTTCCTGGGTTGAAGCAGTACTAAGCTTGGATGAATGTGTCTTGCTCAAGGATCACAACGCAGTGACGCCGGTGAGGCTGGAACCCGCAGCTCCCGCAGTTAGTAATGAATAGGTCCTATATACAACAATAAGAACTAATAAAGACAAGCAACCAACTCTTCTCCCTTGGTACAACTTGACCACAAATACGTTGCCAACCTAGATTATGGTACATAGAGAATGTGGTACTAAAACAGAGTAATTAACAGATTCATATAGAATGAGAACGAAGGAAGTCAAATGCAAGTGAGTATGACCAGGAAATCTTACAAGCACAGATCTGACGAACCCACGGCACCATGAGGAAGAGACACAGACCACAGACAGCCACAACACAGTTAAAGTAAAGCTACCAGCTCTCTCTTCATCCGCAATATGATTACTAGACTAAAAATAGCGCCAAGAACCACATGATAAAACAGAGACCCAGCAAAAAAATTCCTACACCCAATAAGAGCATCAGCAAACAATGAGTATACAACAACAGAATCGCCTTGACAACAGCCGAGGCCGCCGGGTATCTCTGGTAACAAATTACCCACAAATACAAAACACTGTTAACCTTATGGTACTTAGAGACTAAACAATTTATATGCTTTAATTACAGTCACAAGACATTAGGAAGACAATAAAAGCAAAGCAACCAGCTCTCTCTTCCTCAGAAGGTGATTGCAAAACTAGATAGGACACTTAGTACAACATAACAAAACAAGGAACAAACGCACAAAAAACACAAACAATGGGAGCATCAATAAACAATGAATCAACAACATTAGAACCATCGCTTTAGAACGGACAGCAGCCGAAGCTACTGAGTGGAGGGAGGAGCTAACTGTATTTTATTGGTGCCAAATCTTCGCCCCAGATTCTGCTGTTGTAAAAACACAAAAATAATATAGCTTTCATGGAGGCTTTCTAACTTGTGCAATACACCATTACAGAGACACAATCTAATCAAATTAATGATGAAACAAAGAAAACAGTCATTTGTTTTACAGGATCAATCTTAATGAGGTCGTCCACGGAACGTTTTGTTCAAAGTGGTTTAGGAGTAGCTGTCGTTCAACGACGGACGATGTTCGACAACGACGGACATTGTCTGATCCTAACAGGTACTATAATCAATTCGTACTCAGTTGTGCTTTTTCACATATCTCTGCAAAATTGGATTATTTTGTTCGTTTCATGAGTTTATGAACAAAGTGGTTTCGTGTGCAATGTCAAAACAAATGTCGTCTGTTTTGTCGTCTGCCTAAATGTATTAGAAGTTTGTCCAAACAGTGTAGACCCAGACCAGACTGCAATTATGTTAGCAAATATATGCAGCGGACGACTTTAGCACACAACATTTTTCAGATTCATACTCAAAATTATATTTACTGGTACTATCAAAGAGAGAAAACTCGTATGACCAATACTGTGTCCTGTACTTTAGGATTGAAACAGCTGATAGGAAGTATAGACAAGAACAAAGGATAGACAAAGGATAATTAAGACTCTTAACACAACCACATATTTGAAAAAGACGTCTCCTAGCATGCGCGGATCCAGAGGGCGGAACAGGGGGTCCGGACCCCCCCCCCTGAAAATTCACAAAAGTTTAGGGTTTCATAGCAATACTGGCCCGGATCCCCTGACAAATCACAAAGCTACCAAGCCAGAATTCAATGTTTGGCCATCATTGCCACGCCAGCGAAACTCCATTAAAATGGCGTTTTGCTGGCGTGGCAATGATGGCTCGCTTATATTGGCATTTGGATGCTCCCTCCCCTCATAAAAAAGACTCTATCGATAAAAATACTATTTAAAGCATACTTCAATAAAGATCTTCAAAATTCTGAAATGTTTACAGCAACAACAACCAATTTCCCTCGGTCGTCCACGATCAATGGTATTTCCTGGTCATACTCACTTACTTTTTAAGAAAAGACAAAAATCATCTTAGAAGATACAATTGAAGGTGCTGGTGCAAGACACGTGGTTGCAAGATCGTGGCAAAGTCACAATTGCACGACCCTTGGGTCTGTACTATAATAACTATGTGAGTCTGTCCGTCCAACCGTGGTCAGTTAGTGAAAACATTCTCATAACTCTTGAACAACATGGTATATGTTTGTACAAATGCATGTCGAAATTATGTAATAGCTAGGCGGCTAAGAGCCAAAATTGTGCTATTCCGGATACAAGCATGAAACTTTCCACACTTGTTTAGGTTGGTGAGCTGATGATTTTAAGATATAGAACCACGTCGACAAATTTCCTCTGCGCATGTGCAAGGCAAAGTTCACTTCCGTTATAGAAAATTTGGTCTTACTTGACCTCACAGACCAGTATTTACGTTTTACATGGTAAGAAATCGACCCACTATATCTCTAGATGTCCTAAAAGACATAAACAAAAAAAAATTAATATATTTTCCATAATTACGCATGCGTAAACTAACTAATACTTCCTGTTATATCACTCAATGATGTCAACCATTGATTTAAATGGAATACATATATCTTTTGACTGCGAAATAAACGTGTTTCTGCACAATCATTTATCCAATAGATTTTGCTGTGCATGCATTTACATTAGAGAACCACTGTACTAGAATAGTGCAGGCGTCGCGGGTCGGTTTCAGTCGATGAGGGCACACACTATACTATTATGAATCACTGCGATCCATTCTATGAGCAAGTTCTTTACAGCTATTAATTTTCATGATGATGTTTTCATTTCCAATTTTCACTTAGATATTGTAGTCAATTCTGGCTCACTTGGAGTCTTTAAATTCTAAAACTAGCTAAGTACCAGCCAAATTCTGAATAGCCAGTGGGATTTTTATCTGTCCAAAATGTGTTCATAGACTAATGAGTATTAGTTATGATTTAGTGACAGAACACAATGAAGAATACAAAAAATGAATGGATATAAAGTTTTGCATGTTTCTGTTTATTTTTTGTAAAAGTAAGTAAGGGTGCAAAGATCACGAATCGATACAATCAAGTAACACACCTGACCCAGGATAGCAATGGGAAATTGACAAACTCACAGTAGACACCACAAACGAGAGCCAAGAGGTCAGCCCTTTCCCAGCAGGTGACCACAAAGCACATATAAACAGACGCGCACAAAGACATAGCAAACACAAGACAGAACAAAAACATAAAAGATCCACAAAAGAAGTACCGCCTTGGAACGGTCAGTAAAATATTTTACCGGAGGGCTTAAACCGGTTTAAAGGCGCCAACCTCACCCTTAAAGTTGCAGACCATTTTGTAGCTGTACACAATTTTTGAGTTATAAAAGGCATTGCACCAGTAGTTGAGGTATAAATATAATCCATTTGTATGCAATCTATGACCCGGTCACTGGACGAGAACAGCCTATATATGTAGTACTATGCTTACAGATTGAAAAGCTTGAATAACTTTCAAAATGTTCTACCCTCGGATTTGGAACTTTTGCGCATTTAAGTACACTGTCCTAATATTGTGCATTTCATCTGAACTAACTAAAATAAGCATATATTCCAGAACATAAACAAAAATGCCTTCCATCTTTTTTTCAGGAAAAATACTACTTTTTTGGCAAAACTCAGGTGCTGTATCGACTAATGCTTAGCTCACATAAATATTTGTTAAGCAGATGCACAGCTGGATATATAAGTGACAATAATAAGCACAGAATATTTTCAGAAGTAAAATATTAACAAAAGTATTACCTTATTTGGCAGCCATGTACACTTAAACGGTATATGTTGTGCCTTCGTCTACAGAAGCTAATCCGCTATGACCATGCTGTTCGAGTACAGTGGTTCTCTACCGAAGCATTTGACATGGATGAATTTCTCTCGTCAGGCTGGGGAGACACATGGTTTACCCAGAATATTGTTGAATGACTACATAACGTAATGTAACTTGATTTTACCTCATGTCATGATGTTTACTGCAGAATCTTTGACTGTCGTTTGGCTTTATGTCCATGCACTGTTATGCGTTTAATTTTGGTTATATGGCATCTGGGCCAAGATGAGACAAGATCACGTTGATATTATATACATTCGTATACTTTTTCAAAGTGACTTTTAACCAAGCAGTGACCTATATTATATAGGTCACTGAACCAAGAGAGCTGACAATATGTGCGATAACCTGTATGTATGCTATGTCACAGCCTTCTCAAAGGATTTTCAGTCCTTAAACATTATCCATTCTAAAACCAATCATCAATTTACAGAAATTTAGTGTTCAGAGTTGCCACCAGGGCACAAAGGGTCGTACACTGGAGAGCTGCAATGTCTACTTCTGCAACCATGAAGACAGCCATATTTCACAAGGCCAAGACATGATGCTTGTGGTATGGTGGTCCACAGTGGACTGTACATTCCAGTGTCTAGTTCTATCAATCACAGTTTGGACTTGGTAATCATTTCTCCTGTTCTAGCGCTGACTCACACACATGAGCATTGATATGCTGCTTTTAAAATGTGCTGTAACAAAGCCACCTTCGTAAGGGCTGTGGTTTCATCGAACTAACCTTTTTGGTAAACAAATGTTTTCTAGTCATGTCTATGTTCGTATATGTGCTTACTTGGTTCTACCATACAGTACTGTGAGAAATTGTCGAATGGTGCAAAGGTAATCTGTAGATGGCCTTTCAGAGAGAGAGTTCATTTTTACAAAATACCCAGTTTTCAGCTGGAAAGCATGCCCTTCGAGGATAGAGGATGTTTTGTCGCACCCTGTGAGTGGGTGAAAAAAAGCAAGACAATTTGATTCCATACCAAGGCTAGCCAGCGATTCTTGCCAACCCAACAGTTCAGCCACTTACAGCTGTTGCACCACAGGTACGACCAGAACTACTACATCAGTATCAACAGTGCAACTGCTTATTTTCTTGTTTTAACGGAAATGAGACACTGGAAACATACATTTTTAAGACAGTTTACTGACAATTTGGAGACAGTCCATCGACAGTCAGTGTTATGAGGTCTGCGAGCTCGAGCACGGCAAAATATATCCGTCTGCCTGTCTGTCTGTCTGTGAGTCTGTCTGTCTGTCTATCACAAAGGTGTATTGCCCTTGGCCAGTGACCTACATAAGATACGTCACAGCATTGGCGTAAAACATATTTTTCAGACAGAGATGTCCCCAAGTCAAAACAATCCAAATGGGTCAACACAAAGAAAATTAATGATGGTGACTTAGGATAACCCTGGTAAGTCAGGTGGTGAGAGAGTCTGTCCGGTGTTCAAAGGGTGGTTTTGAGCTCAAGCAAAAATCTGATTGCATGTCTGTATGTCTTCCGACAAGCCAACAATCCTCTTTGCTTTAAACTTGACTTTTCAATCTAATAACAATTTTATATATGCTTAGCGTAGACAGAGCTTTTTTACAAAAGCTTATACTTGTAACTAAATGGGGACTTTGTTTATCATCTAAACAACATCCAGTTAAAAGAAACCAACTGCGCAAGTACATCTAAACAGGTCTGATGTCCCCATATTGAAGACATGCTTCGGTCCTTTGATATGTGGAATTTGGTTTTGCGCAGGTTACATTGATAGAGAAACAGAATACCATCTTTTTACAATATTCAAATTTTATGCGCAAGCGCAACAATTAAAGAATGGAAAGGATTGAACTACAAACAATTAACACAATTTACATCAGTTATGTCATATTTTATCATTCTACAGCCAACATGACCCCTTCTTTAAAGTCAAGTTGCATGAAAGATCTATGATAACAGCCTTAAATCAAAAAATGCTTTGCGCATGCGCAGTAGGCAATTCCCAATGTGGTTCTATATCCTATTCTGCTAAGTCAGTCATGGTCTACAACTGTGCCAAATGTCATGCTTGTATCCGGAATAGCACAATCAGGCCAAAATTTGGCTCTTAGCCGCCTAGCTACTGTAATCAGTAACAAATATAGGCTTGTCATTGCGGTTGTAAGCTACTGTTAATGGGTTCACTATATATGGAACATTATCTGATTGAAATAACCCCTTTTGCTATCAATTTCTGTATTTCTTCCTGAACAGAAGACATATTTTCTCTTCGAATTTATTATTTTAATATAATACTGTTTGGCAACTGTTTCAGTGGTAACTTGTAACCATGCCCATAAATGTCTACTATATATTTGCTTTCGGTCGCTTCCTGCCACTTTTCCACAATTTTAGGCCACCTACAGGCGATTCATTTCTCTGCTCTTTAAGCACTATAAGCTTAATTTGACAGAAATCAGAATTTCCTTGATCTGATTCTTTACATGAACCTTTGTCTACCACCTGCTCAGAATCAGAACCTACATACAACGAATTACCTGTACTATCTCCCCTAGAGCTCTTATCTGATAAGGTCAAACTAATTTTGGTACTTATCTTATTATTAGGAGCACTAGCTGTGCATTCTGGAGCACCTTTCCAATGGCCTGGCTTTCCACAGGCAAAGCACAAACTACGGGATCGTCTATTAGGCTTCGATGTCGCCCAAATTCATTGTCTGTTCTGGTGTTGCCTTAACCGTAGGTTTCCCATAAGGCATGGTTCAGGGACGTTTCCTTTAGGACTTATCCGCCTCGTACTTCTTATAGGCCTGGCCTCTGCCTTGTAGATACTCTTCTCATCATCTGAGTCGCTTGCTAATGGATTACCGACATTTTCGCTTATACCCCCTAGCCCAGCTCAGATGAGTCAGCCATCTTTATAAGCTTTTATCTATGTGCTACCATAGCTTTGCTGGAAAGAAACAATCCCACAGATTAGCACACATTTGGGCACTTAATCAACTCTAGGACTCGATTAATTTGTTTTACAACTCAAAAATACAACTTTTACCTATCCATTGTCTGAATGAATAAATAATATATCTATAATGAAAAAAATCATGAGTAGCATTTGGTGTAAACCTCGTTCAATTTGTATAAACATATAAACATAGATATTCTTACACATAAATATACAATATGCATACATTTTTATGTCCTGCTTATACTTATAAAACTTTGCTGATGACCCACTGCAAATGAGATTATTTGCACAATAACCGGTTTAAGCCCTCCAGTAAAATATTTTACTGACCGTTCCAAGGCGGTACTTCTTTTGTGGATATTTTATGCTTTTCTGTCTTGTGTCTTCTGTGAGTTTGTCACTTTCCCATTGGTATCCTGGGTCAAGTGTGGTACTTGATTGTATCGATTCCTGATCTTTGCACCATTACTTACTTGTGTTTGCTATGCCTTTGTACGCGTCTGTTTATATGTGTTTTCGATACAATCAAGTACCACACCTGACCCAGGATAGCAATGGGAAATTGACAAACTCACAGTAGACACCACAAACGAGAGCCAAGAGGTCAGCCCTTTCCCAGCAGGTGACCACAAAGCACATATAAACAGACGCGCACAAAGACAAAGCAAACACAAGACAGAACAAAATCATAAAAGATCCACAAAAGAAGTACCGCCTTGGAACGGTCAGTAAAATATTTTACCGGAGGGCTTAAACCGGTTTAAAGGCGCCAACCTCACCCTTAAAGTTGCAGACCATTTTGTAGCTGTACACAATTTTTGAGTTATAAAAGGCATTGCACCAGTAGTTGAGGTATAAATATAATCCATTTGTATGCAATCTATGACCCGGTCACTGGACGAGAACAGCCTATATATGTAGTACTATGCTTACAGATTGAAAAGCTTGAATAACTTTCAAAATGTTCTACCCTCGGATTTGGAACTTTTGCGCATTTAAGTACACTGTCCTAATATTGTGCATTTCATCTGAACTAACTAAAATAAGCATATATTCCAGAACATAAACAAAAATGCCTTCCATCTTTTTTTCAGGAAAAATACTACTTTTTTGGCAAAACTCAGGTGCTGTATCGACTAATGCTTAGCTCACATAAATATTTGTTAAGCAGATGCACAGCTGGATATATAAGTGACAATAATAAGCACAGAATATTTTCAGAAGTAAAATATTAACAAAAGTATTACCTTATTTGGCAGCCATGTACACTTAAACGGTATATGTTGTGCCTTCGTCTACAGAAGCTAATCCGCTATGACCATGCTGTTCGAGTACAGTGGTTCTCTACCGAAGCATTTGACATGGATGAATTTCTCTCGTCAGGCTGGGGAGACACATGGTTTACCCAGAGTATTGTTGAATGACTACATAACGTAATGTAACTTGATTTTACCTCATGTCATGATGTTTACTGCAGAATCTTTGACTGTCGTTTGGCTTTATGTCCATGCACTGTTATGCGTTTAATTTTGGTTATATGGCATCTGGGCCAAGATGAGACAAGATCACGTTGATATTATATACATTCGTATACTTTTTCAAAGTGACTTTTAACCAAGCAGTGACCTATATTATATAGGTCACTGAACCAAGAGAGCTGACAATATGTGCGATAACCTGTATGTATGCTATGTCACAGCCTTCTCAAAGGATTTTCAGTCCTTAAACATTATCCATTCTAAAACCAATCATCAATTTACAGAAATTTAGTGTTCAGAGTTGCCACCAGGGCACAAAGGGTCGTACACTGGAGAGCTGCAATGTCTACTTCTGCAACCATGAAGACAGCCATATTTCACAAGGCCAAGACATGATGCTTGTGGTATGGTGGTCCACAGTGGACTGTACATTCCAGTGTCTAGTTCTATCAATCACAGTTTGGACTTGGTAATCATTTCTCCTGTTCTAGCGCTGACTCACACACATGAGCATTGATATGCTGCTTTTAAAATGTGCTGTAACAAAGCCACCTTCGTAAGGGCTGTGGTTTCATCGAACTAACCTTTTTGGTAAACAAATGTTTTCTAGTCATGTCTATGTTCGTATATGTGCTTACTTGGTTCTACCATACAGTACTGTGAGAAATTGTCGAATGGTGCAAAGGTAATCTGTAGATGGCCTTTCAGAGAGAGAGTTCATTTTTACAAAATACCCAGTTTTCAGCTGGAAAGCATGCCCTTCGAGGATAGAGGATGTTTTGTCGCACCCTGTGAGTGGGTGAAAAAAAGCAAGACAATTTGATTCCATACCAAGGCTAGCCAGCGATTCTTGCCAACCCAACAGTTCAGCCACTTACAGCTGTTGCACCACAGGTACGACCAGAACTACTACATCAGTATCAACAGTGCAACTGCTTATTTTCTTGTTTTAACGGAAATGAGACACTGGAAACATACATTTTTAAGACAGTTTACTGACAATTTGGAGACAGTCCATCGACAGTCAGTGTTATGAGGTCTGCGAGCTCGAGCACGGCAAAATATATCTGTCTGCCTGTCTGTCTGTCTGTGAGTCTGTCTGTCTGTCTATCACAAAGGTGTATTGCCCTTGGCCAGTGACCTACATAAGATACGTCACAGCATTGGCGTAAAACATATTTTTCAGACAGAGATGTCCCCAAGTCAAAACAATCCAAATGGGTCAACACAAAGAAAATTAATGATGGTGACTTAGGATAACCCTGGTAAGTCAGGTGGTGAGAGAGTCTGTCCGGTGTTCAAAGGGTGGTTTTGAGCTCAAGCAAAAATCTGATTGCATGTCTGTATGTCTTCCGACAAGCCAACAATCCTCTTTGCTTTAAACTTGACTTTTCAATCTAATAACAATTTTATATATGCTTAGCGTAGACAGAGCTTTTTTACAAAAGCTTATACTTGTAACTAAATGGGGACTTTGTTTATCATCTAAACAACATCCAGTTAAAAGAAACCAACTGCGCAAGTACATCTAAACAGGTCTGATGTCCCCATATTGAAGACATGCTTCGGTCCTTTGATATGTGGAATTTGGTTTTGCGCAGGTTACATTGATAGAGAAACAGAATACCATCTTTTTACAATATTCAAATTTTATGCGCAAGCGCAACAATTAAAGAATGGAAAGGATTGAACTACAAACAATTAACACAATTAACATCAGTTATGTCATATTTTATCATTCTACAGCCAACATGACCCCTTCTTTAAAGTCAAGTTGCATGAAAGATCTATGATAACAGCCTTAAATCAAAAAATGCTTTGCGCATGCGCAGTAGGCAATTCCCAATGTGGTTCTATATCCTATTCTGCTAAGTCAGTCATGGTCTACAACTGTGCCAAATGTCATGCTTGTATCCGGAATAGCACAATCAGGCCAAAATTTGGCTCTTAGCCGCCTAGCTACTGTAATCAGTAACAAATATAGGCTTGTTATTGCGGTTGTAAGCTACTGTTAATGGGTTCACTATATATGGAACATTATCTGATTGAAATAACCCCTTTTGCTATCAATTTCTGTATTTCTTCCTGAACAGAAGACATATTTTCTCTTCGAATTTATTATTTTAATATAATACTGTTTGGCAACTGTTTCAGTGGTAACTTGTAACCATGCCCATAAATGTCTACTATATATTTGCTTTCGGTCGCTTCCTGCCACTTTTCCACAATTTTAGGCCACCTACAGGCGATTCATTTCTCTGCTCTTTAAGCACTATAAGCTTAATTTGACAGAAATCAGAATTTCCTTGATCTGATTCTTTACATGAACCTTTGTCTACCACCTGCTCAGAATCAGAACCTACATACAACGAATTACCTGTACTATCTCCCCTAGAGCTCTTATCTGATAAGGTCAAACTAATTTTGGTACTTATCTTATTATTAGGAGCACTAGCTGTGCATTCTGGAGCACCTTTCCAATGGCCTGGCTTTCCACAGGCAAAGCACAAACTACGGGATCGTCTATTAGGCTTCGATGTCGCCCAAATTCATTGTCTGTTCTGGTGTTGCCTTAACCGTAGGTTTCCCATAAGGCATGGTTCAGGGACGTTTCCTTTAGGACTTATCCGCCTCGTACTTCTTATAGGCCTGGCCTCTGCCTTGTAGATACTCTTCTCATCATCTGAGTCGCTTGCTAATGGATTACCGACATTTTCGCTTATACCCTCCAGCCCAGCTCAGATGAGTCAGCCATCTTTATAAGCTTTTATCTATGTGCTACCATAGCTTTGCTGGAAAGAAACAATCCCACAGATTAGCACACATTTGGGCACTTAATCAACTCTAGGACTCGATTAATTTGTTCTACAACTCAAAAATACAACTTTTACCTATCCATTGTCTGAATGAATAAATAATATATCTATAATGAAAAAAATCATGAGTAGCATTTGGTGTAAACCTCGTTCAATTTGTATAAACATATAAACATAGATATTCTTACACATAAATATACAATATGCATACATTTTTATGTCCTGCTTATACTTATAAAACTTTGCTGATGACCCACTGCAAATGAGATTATTTGCACAATAACCGGTTTAAGCCCTCCAGTAAAATATTTTACTGACCGTTCCAAGGCGGTACTTCTTTTGTGGATATTTTATGCTTTTCTGTCTTGTGTCTTCTGTGAGTTTGTCACTTTCCCATTGGTATCCTGGGTCAAGTGTGGTACTTGATTGTATCGATTCCTGATCTTTGCACCATTACTTACTTGTGTTTGCTATGCCTTTGTACGCGTCTGTTTATATGTGTTTTCGATACAATCAAGTACCACACCTGACCCAGGATAGCAATGGGAAATTGACAAACTCACAGTAGACACCACAAACGAGAGCCAAGAGGTCAGCCCTTTCCCAGCAGGTGACCACAAAGCACATATAAACAGACGCGCACAAAGACAAAGCAAACACAAGACAGAACAAAAACATAAAAGATCCACAAAAGAAGTACCGCCTTGGAACGGTCAGTAAAATATTTTACCGGAGGGCTTAAACCGGTTTAAAGGCGCCAACCTCACCCTTAAAGTTGCAGACCATTTTGTAGCTGTACACAATTTTTGAGTTATAAAAGGCATTGCACCAGTAGTTGAGGTATAAATATAATCCATTTGTATGCAATCTATGACCCGGTCACTGGACGAGAACAGCCTATATATGTAGTACTATGCTTACAGATTGAAAAGCTTGAATAACTTTCAAAATGTTCTACCCTCGGATTTGGAACTTTTGCGCATTTAAGTACACTGTCCTAATATTGTGCATTTCATCTGAACTAACTAAAATAAGCATATATTCCAGAACATAAACAAAAATGCCTTCCATCTTTTTTTCAGGAAAAATACTACTTTTTTGGCAAAACTCAGGTGCTGTATCGACTAATGCTTAGCTCACATAAATATTTGTTAAGCAGATGCACAGCTGGATATATAAGTGACAATAATAAGCACAGAATATTTTCAGAAGTAAAATATTAACAAAAGTATTACCTTATTTGACAGCCATGTACACTTAAACGGTATATGTTGTGCCTTCGTCTACAGAAGCTAATCCGCTATGACCATGCTGTTCGAGTACAGTGGTTCTCTACCGAAGCATTTGACATGGATGAATTTCTCTCGTCAGGCTGGGGAGACACATGGTTTACCCAGAATATTGTTGAATGACTACATAACGTAATGTAACTTGATTGTACCTCATGTCATGATGTTTACTGAAGAATCTTTGACTGTCGTTTGGCTTTATGTCCATGCACTGTTATGCGTTTAATTTTGGTTATATGGTATCTGGGCCAAGATGAGACAAGATCACGTTGATATTATATACATTCGTATACTTTTTCAAAGTGACTTTTAACCAAGCAGTGACCTATATTATATAGGTCACTGAACCAAGAGAGCTGACAATATGTGCGATAACCTGTATGTATGCTATGTCACAGCCTTCTCAAAGGATTTTCAGTCCTTAAACATTATCCATTCTAAAACCAATCATCAATTTACAGAAATTTAGTGTTCAGAGTTGCCACCACGGGCACAAAGGGTCGTACACTGGAGAGCTGCAATGTCTACTTCTGCAACCATGAAGACAGCCACATTTCACAAGGCCAAGACATGATGCTTGTGGTATGGTGGTCCACAGTGGACTGTACATTCCAGTGTCTAGTTCTATCAATCACAGTTTGGACTTGGTAATCATTTCTCCTGTTCTAGCGCTGACTCACACACATGAGCCTTGATATGCTGCTTTTAAAATGTGCTGTAACAAAGCCACCTTCGTAAGGGCTGTGGTTTCATCGAACTAACCTTTTTGGTAAACAAATGTTTTCTAGTCATGTCTATGTTCGTATATGTGCTTACTTGGTTCTACCATACAGTACTGTGAGAAATTGTCCAATGGTGCAAAGGTAATCTGTAGATGGCCTTTCAGAGAGAGAGTTCCCAAATGTGTCCTGGTCCACATCAGAATCAAGGGTGAGGTTGGCGCCGTGAAACTGGTTTATGCCCTCCAGTAAAATATTTTACTGACCGTTCCAAGGCGGTACTTCTTTTGTGGATCTTTTATGTTTTTGTTCTGTCGTGTGTTTGCTATGTTTTGTGCGCGTCTGTTTATATGTGCTTCGTGGTCACCTGCTGGGAAAGGGCTGACCTCTTTGCTCTCGTTTGTGGTGTCTTCTGTGAGTTTGTCACTTTCCCTTTGGTATCCTGGGTCAGGTGTGGTACTTAATTGTATCGATTCCTGATCTTTGCAACCTTACTTACTTTCATTTTTACAAAATACCCAGTTTTCAGCTGGAAAGCATGCCCTTCGAGGATAGAGGATGTTTTGTCGCACCCTGTGAGTGGGTGAAAAAAAGCAAGACAATTTGATTCCATACCAAGGCTAGCCTGCGATTCTTGCCAACCCAACAGTTCAGCCACTTACAGCTGTTGCACCACAGGTACGACCAGAACTACTACATCAGTATCAACAGTGCAACTGCTTATTTTCTTGTTTTAACGGAAATGAGACACTGGAAACATACATTTTTAAGACAGTTTACTGACAATTTGGATACAGTCCATCGACAGTCAGTGTTATGAGGTCTGCGAGCTGGAGCACGGCAAAATATATCTGTCTGCCTGTCTGTCTGTCTGTGAGTCTGTCTGTCTGTCTATCACAAAGGTGTATTGCCCTTGGCCAGTGACCTACATAAGATACGTCACCGCATTGGCGTAAAACATATTTTTCAGACAGAGATGTCCCCAAGTCAAAACAATCCAAATGGGTCAACACAAAGAAAATTAATGATGGTGACTTAGGACAACCCTGGTAAGTCAGGTGGTGAGCGAGTCTGTCCGGTGTTCCAAGGGTGGTTTTGAGCTCAAGCAAAAATCTGATTGCATGTCTGTATGTCTTCCGACAAGCCAACAATCCTCTTTGCTTTAAACTTGACTTTTCAAACTAATAACAATTTTATATATGCTTAGCGTAGACAGAGCTTTTTTACAAAAGCTTATACTTGTAACTAAATGGGGACTTTGTTTATCATCTAAACAACATCCAGTTAAAAGAAATCAATTGCGCAAGTACATCTAAACAGGTCTGATGTCCCTATATTGAAGACATGCTTTGGTCCTTTGATATGTGGAATTTGGTTTTGCGCAGGTTACATTGATAGAGAAACAGAATACCATCTTTTTACAATATTCAAATTTTATGCGCAAGCGCAACAATTAAAAAATGGAAAGGATTGAACTACAAACAATTAACACAATTAACATCAGTTATGTCATATTTTATCATTCTACAGCCAACATGACCCCTTCTTTAAAGTCAAGTTGCATGAAAGATCTATGATAACAGCCTTAAATCAAAAAATGCTTTGCGCATGCGCAGTAGGCATTTCCCAATGTGGTTCTATATCCTATTCTGCTAAGTCAGTCATGGTCTACAACTGTGCCAAATGTCATGCTTGTATCCGGAATAGCACAATCAGGCCAAAATTTGGCTCTTAGCCACCTAGCTACTGTAATCAGTAACAAATATAGGCTTGTCATTGCGGTTGTAAGCTACTGTTAATGGGTTCACTATATATGGAACATTATCTGATTGAAATAACCCCTTTTGCTATCAATTTCTGTATTTCTTCCTGAACAGAAGACATATTTTCTCTTCGAATTTATTATTTTAATATAATACTGTCTGGCAACTGTTTCAGTGGTAACTTGTAACCATGCCCATAAATGTCTACTATATATTTGCTTTCGGTCGCTTCCTGCCACTTTTCCACAATTTTAGGCCATCTACAGGCGATTCACTTCTCTGCTCTTTAAGCACTATAAGCTTAATTTGACAGAAATCAGAATTTCCTTGATCTGATTCTTTACATGAACCTTTGTCTACCACCTGCTCAGAATCAGAACCTACATACAACGAATTACCTGTACTATCTCCCCTAGAGCTCTTATATCTGATAGGGTCAAACTAATTTTGGTACTTATCTTATTATTAGGAGCACTAGCTGTGCATTCTGGAGCACCTTTCCAATGGCCTGGCTTTCCACAGGCAAAGCACAAACTACGGGATCGTCTATTAGGCTTCGATGTCGCCCAAATTCATTGTCTGTTCTGGTGTTGCCTTAACCGTAGGTTTCCCATAAGGCATGGTTCAGGGACGTTTCCTTTAGGACTTATCCGCCTCGTACTTCTTATAGGCCTGGCCTCTGCCTTGTAGATACTCTTCTCATCATCTGAGTCGCTTGCTAATGGATTACCGACATTTTCGCTGACTACCCTCCAGCCCAGCTCAGATGAGTCAGCCATCTTTATAAGCTTTTATCTATGTGCTACCATAGCTTTTGCTGGAAAGAAACAATCCCACAGATTAGCACACATTTGGGCACTTAATCAACTCTAGGACTCGATTAATTTGTTCTACAACTCAAAAATACAACTTTTACCTATCCATTGTCTGAATGAATAAATAATATATCTATAATGAAAAAAATCATGAGTAGCATTTGGTGTAAACCTCGTTCAATTTGTATAAACATATAAACATAGATATTCTTACACATAAATATACAATATGCATACATTTTTATGTCCTGCTTATACTTATAAAACTTTGCTGATGACCCACTGCAAATGAGATTATTTGCACAATAACCGGTTTAAGCCCTCCAGTAAAATATTTTACTGACCGTTCCAAGGCGGTACTTCTTTTGTGGATATTTTATGCTTTTCTGTCTTGTGTTTGCTATGCCTTTGTACGCGTCTGTTTATATGTGTTTTGTAGTCACCTGCTGGGAAAGGGCTGACCTCTGGGCTCTCGTTTGTGGTGTCTTACTGTGAGTTTCTTACTTTCCCATTGGTATCCTAGGTCAGGTGTGGTACTTGATTGTATCAATTCCTGATCTTTGCACCCTTACTTACTTTGATATAACCGTTCAGTACAAAACTATTACATTTATTGTACATTTTTATGCCCATACATATGTATTTGTTGCTTTTAATCTAGGATTTGTGAAAAATTTTAACGTCTCATGATTGTGTGTGTAACCATAGTAATTTCTATGACTAAATGTTAAGCAAAATATACGTAAATGTAAAACACATACATTTAAGAGCGTATCCCAACAGATCTGGGTCTGTACTAAATGGACCCTCACATAACGACATGTTCTTAAAATAAATAAATTAATGCTTATCTGCAAAGGAGTTGTCCTGTTAAGGCGTGAAATCTCCCTAAAAGTCATTTGTGAAAAAGTCAAATTTTCAATCTGTGATTTTGCAATAATTTTCGTGACTATGAATTGACATGCATATATACTGTTCAAAATATACCTAATGATATTCAAACCAAGGGCAAAGGGGAGATAGATAGGGCTTAACATAACTACTCCTAAAATTGTATATTTTGATACTTTGTCAGTTGAATGGCTAAAAAGTAACATTTTTTTATTAATTCCGCAACTGTGTGTTACCATCAAAGAATGTAAATTTAATTTTTCTAACAATATATGATTCGATCTGTCAATTTAGTATGCCTGCGCACTATTTAAGCATGCAAAATTGTATTTTTGTGTGTTGCTTCGTTTAGCTGTGTTCTGGTACTGCAGAATCTAAGGTGAATATTTATGGGGTGTGGTGCATGAATATCCCATAATATCTCTTCTAAAATCACCACAATATCTCATATCCCTTAATTGTTTTTTGATATATCCCAAAATGATTTTTCTCCAATATTCCATATCTCAAAATAAATGTATAATATCCCAGATTCAATATTGACGATTTTAAAGCCATTTGCACGATTTTAAAGCCAATTTACGCTTATTAGCATAAATTAATTGCTATTACAATAAGATTCATGGTTGAGATAAAAACTTAATATGTGGTGCTAAGACTAAATGGTCACTACAGGTTACACTGTAACGCAAGTGCACATATAACTAGCTTTTCTATACACTGTGGTACTTAAAGTGATCTTAAATTCAAATAGTACTGCACGTGATAGTTGTAATATCAGACCATCTACTCAAACACATTAAATAGTCCATTATCCAAACGTTACAAGGATCGAAAAGTTCAATTGCAGCAAGTTGTTTTCAGAATTTGGAAGGAAGACAATTTCCTGACAAATTATGTTTGCTGTCATTTCTGTTAAGAATCTATGGCAGATCCCATCATATCAAAAATAAATTCTCTGAGGAGCCAACTTGGTCACAACTCAGTCAACAATACAGTCCATAAAACATACACGGATCAATAAAGTTTTGTCAGAGGTAGTCCATTGCTGTCTGACAACGTTGTTGTTTTTGTTGTTTTTGTTTTTTGTTTGTATGATGTTGTTTTTGTTGGTGGGATCCAAATAACGCTTAAAGCTAGCCATCATGGTCAGAAAGGCAGTTAAATGAATGTCAAATATTCAAGTAAAAAAACTGCATTTGAATATTGGAATGGGTGCTACACTTCCAGATAATTGGAGTAAACATACTTCAACCAGTATTTGATAAAAAAAAAGAAATGAAACATAATATACAATATTACTAGACAAAAATAATTTGCAAACTCCATGTTGCTGTTGTTGATGAAATGTAGAGCTCTGCCGCTTATTTATTCAGGGCACAAAAGTAAGTGAGTATAACCAGGAAATACCACAATCGCACACTGTAGACCAACATATGGCACCGTGAGGAAGAGCCACAAAATATTTACAGTAAGACAACAAACATAAGACAATAAAAGCAAATCAACCAGCTCTCCCTTCCTCTTCAAGATGATTGCAAAACTAGAAAGGCCACAAAGTAATAAGTAGTATGGGTCCCTCTTTAGCCTCAATGACGTCACGAAGTCCAATCCAAGATGGTCACCATTAGGCCCAAGACCTCCCTGTGACCCGTTCAGTTACACCTCAGAGAATGAGTCAACACTCTAGACCAAATTGTAGATGTTTCTTTCAAACTGTGTATATAATGATTAGACGAAGGACTTATAATGTGGAACAAAAAACTGCTAAAAGTTCATTGGGCCATCTATCCATATTTAGGTTCAGAAAAAAAGACAACGTCGATCCCCTCTGGACAACACAGTTTCAGTGCTTATGATATTTTTCAAGGTTTGGTTTGGTTCCCTGTCAACTGATCGAAATACATGGGAGACTATGGGAGAAATCCTTTCTTTTTTTCAAGATTACGATTGCAGTTCTGTGTGCTTCTACGTTGATGGTAAATCATATCCTACACAGCCTATACGACCCAATTACAAAACCAATCAGTACATAGACTGTCACAGAACGTTGACCTGTTTTTGGAAAGATATTAACGTTAAACAAAATCACTATGTTAAAGGTTATTGCTTGTACGTGTTGGAGATAGATCCTTACTCATTCAATATCTAGAGACAAGGTCACCTCCAACTAGAAATGAAGTTTGCCAAAACCTTACCAGAGAGTGTCACCATGATCATTTACGCTACCTTCCAGAGATTCTCAACATTGATCATTCCAGATCCGTTTTCTCACGATGAATGCGATGACTCCCTTATAAAAGTTCCTGTACAAAAGACCCCTAAAGAAGAATGGATCGGGTATGCTACCTCCCTCAGGATGACTCCCTTATAAACGCCCCAAAGAAGAAGGACATCATGCTCTAGGACGTGACGCTACCTTCTCGTGGTCTAGAGCGTTGACTCTCCAGGGTGTAATTTGAACCCGTCACAGGGAGGTCTAAGGCCTAATGGTGGCCATATTAGATTGGACTTTGTGACGTCAATGAGGCTAAAGAGGGGCCCATACTACTGTAATGCATGACAAAACAAAGACAAACACAGACACTCCACAAGAATGGGACGTACATTAAACAATAGATCACACCAGCTTGAAAGTTATGTTCCTTATTCATACTCTTAATATCCCTAGGTAAACCATTCCATAGCTTAATTGCGGTGTAGATAAAAGTAGTTTTTTCCTGCACTTTTAATGGAAGGTATACAAAGTGAAGATGCACTATGGCGAGTTGTATACCTATGAGTTTGACTGGCATAATTTAAGTCATTTTGTAAGTATTTAGGAGCTGAACCAATGACAATCCTATACATTAAATTAAATTTTATTTGTTCAACCTTATGCTCTACAGGCAACCACTTTAAATTCAGCAGTTCCCACATATGAATGACACAAAATTAGTAAAAAATAGTAAGCGAGTATGATCAGGAAATATCACAAACACAAACCGCAGACAACCCCATGGCACCGCCAGGAAGAGCCACTCAACCATCATGAGACACCAGGAAGACAAACTAAGCAAAGCAACCAGCTCTCTCTCTTCCCAATCAAGATGATTGCAATACTAGAATTGACATAAAGTAACGTACAACAAAACATAGAACATAGAACAATTACATACTCCCACAACGGGAGTAACAATAAACAACAAGTCAACAACAACAGCAACACCGCCTTAAAACGGGCAGCAGCCTAAGCCACCAGGTGGGAGGCTTAAATGCATTTTACTGGTACCAAATCTTCGCCCTAGATTCTGCTGTTGTTGAAGTACAAGAAATGTTCAGCTCGCATGGAGGCCTTCTAACTAATGCAATGTATCATCATGGAGAAACACTCTAATCAAATTAATAAACCATGATGAAACAGGGAAAATGGCTCATGACTCACAGATAGTCAGAGCTAAAGAAAACCTCAAGTTTAGCCACGGTGGGCCCAGCTACAGATTAGCATCAGGCACAAACCCACTGATTAAAGCTTTACGTCAGAGCCATCATAGAGTCTGAGGCCTGACCCACCGTCGTGCAATTTTAGAGGAAACCATAGCTGTAAACCGTGATTGGGTTTTAAACAAGGTATGTAGACTGTCGCATAATATCCAAGTTATAACCAACCCTTATATAACGTTTTACAATCTTTTTGAATTGATCACTAAAACTAGATTTTCCAACAATTTGTTTGAATTTATAAACTAAATCACCATAAAATATAGATTCCGATTTGCCTTGTTGCAGAAGAGTTTTTAACCCAATGTTGTATTTAACAATTAACTCTTAGTGTCTGTGGTAGAATTTAGAAAATGCTTTTCAAATTTTATGATATCCATAACCTTGTTTTAATAACTAAGCAGTTAAAAATAAGTTTTTGTTGTGTAAGTCATCAACATAAGAACACACTCTGCAAAATGAATAAGCTGAGAAATATATACCATAGGAAGGGGAGCGTGGAACATCTCCATCAAGAAATGGGAAATTTTCTATTTCAAAATTAAAATCATGCCGTTTATCATCAATTTAAGAAGGAACTATGCCATTTGTTATTGACAAGTTCAAGTTTAAAAACGGAGCATCAGTATCAGAAGAATTCGCCTTATTTAACTGAAGTTCAGTAGGATATATCTGACCTACTATTTGTTCAAAATCAGGATTATCAATATTAAGTAAGTCATCTTAATATCTGGAGATGGAGTTAAAAGCTTCAATTATATCAGTTTGATTATTGTCTGACAGAGACAACATAAAGTCTCTCTCATAACAAAATAAAAACAAAATCTGCAACAAGAGGAGCACAATTAGTACCCATTGGTATACCTACAATTTATCAATACAATTTCGAGCCAAATCTTATAATTATAGTGTCCAAAAGATAATGGAGAGCATTACGCATTTTCTGACATGACCACAATCTATATCGTTTAAGTTGTTCAGAAGTAAAAAAAAAAAAGCATTTTTATCATTACAAGCCAAATAAAGTTAGCCCTCTGTGTTAGATGTTTGTTCAATTAGTTCTGTGAGTTTTTCTTTTATTAGATTATGAGGCAATGTAGTATAGAGAGTAAAGAAATCATATGTGGACAAACCAGATGCTAGAAAACCTCTAGAATTCAATTTATTAAGAATTTCACCTGAATTTTTGATAGACCTAAATAAATTTTTACCATCTCTTTCATAAACTGTTGTGCAATATTTTTGACATGGTTTTTAATCGCAGTGAGGCAAGAAGTCAAAAGAATGGACAACTCAGTAGTAGTACATGCACTAGAATTAGCAATAAAACATGACTTATAAGGCCGTTTATGAAGTTCAGGTAACCAGTATAACGTAGGAAGCTTGCTATGGTCCTCATCAACAAACAACCAAAACTTAACTGACATATGACATCGGTGCCTATCAACGATAGACGTCTCATCAATCTTGTTATGGTCATATGTTTTTGCAGTATAGTATATAGTACCTTTTTCAAACGACAACAACATTGTTAGCAGCCTTATCTGCGGGGACCAAGTTTTTTTTAGATATGCCTTGATGCAGAAGAGTCTTTAAGAAAATATTATATATAACAATCAACTCTGGGTGCCAGTAATGAAATTTAGCAAAAATCTTTAAGAAGTTTATAGTATCGATAACCATGTTTTAGTAACTCAGAAGTCAAAAATGTGTTTCTGTTGTTGAAGTCGTCAACATTAGAACATACTCTTCCACAACGAACGAGTTGCGAAATGTATACTCCATAGGAAAGGGAGCAGGGAACATTTCCATCAAGAAATGGAAAATTAACTATTTCAAAATTAAAATCGTCCCATTTATCATAAATTTAATTGAAACTATGCCATTTGTAATGGACACTTCTAAGTCCACAAAGGGGGCTTCAGTATCTAAGGAATTTGCCTTATTTGACTGAAGTTCAGACCTACCATTTGTTCAAAATAAGGATTATCAATATTAAGCAAGTCATCTAGATATCTTGGTTTAAACAAGTCATCTAGATATCTTGAGGTAGAGTTAAATGTTTCAACAACATCAGCTTGATTACTGCCAGAAAGTCTTAAGACTTTAAATGCTGACTGTTGTTTATTTAAGTTCAGTGCTGGTGAAATTTTACACATGCTTAAACATTTATACAATTAATCTTGTAGTCATTGTCTCCGCGGGGAAGCATTTTTTCAAATACTAACCTGTCTGATTTGAGCATTGTGGGTACATGTGACATATTTGTTTACCGAATACATCACCAAATCATGTGATCGACAGGACTAGTCGATTCAAACTTGTTATCAATCTGCGTCATCACATATCACTGAAACCACTTTTTTGACCAAAAATGTTTTAGTGTAGAAAATCTTATCAGTGTTTCCCTAAATACTGTAATACCAATCACTGTTATTGTTTAGCTACCAAAGGGTACTTGATGTCTCCATAAACGAATTATTTATAGCCATTCAGTGCTTGTTACTTTGTTAACGTAGTGTTTCGGGTAATACACGCCATGTACTGACACAAACCCAACTTTTCAGTTGCGATGTGCCTAAGCCATTCTCGCGAGACCTGGCGATACCTCATCAAGATCTCTCGCATTTCGCCCTTTGCATTATGGGTCACTAGCGATATTTGGCTCGTCCCGTTCAATTCTCGCACTCCTGTAGTGACAGAATTTATTGTTAAAAAATAGCAAAAAGTTAAATTTTTGACAGTTTATCGTTTCTATTTTATTTAATATTTTCTGGGTGTAAAGCCCTGAGTCATGCAAGCAGTGATCGCATAATATATTTTTAATAAACATGGCTGCTCAATCCCAATGTGCACCGAGCGAAATGCGACAGGTAAGTACGTGCTAGCGTGTTTCCTGTTTGCGACAATGGTGCCTAAGCAGACAGATCGATTCTTCAGTATTGCGCCTGCGCAGACAATGATCTGGTATTTCCTATGTTTTCGTTTATATAAGTAGACATGAGGTAATGAGAGTCTTCTCAAAGCCACCTCTCAACTCACGTGTAACCTAAATACATACTCCCTAGTATTTAGTTCATAAGACCCATGTCTGTATAAAAACATATATGCCATATCAGTCATTCCACAATTGTCGTATATTTATAGCCCTGCCTACGTTCCATAATCGAGAAAATAACCATTTTTGCAATGGTGTTATCTCGAAAGAATGGCTTTGAGGTGTTATATATGCTTCGCTACTTATTTACAATAAGATATCAATATAGGATGTATTTTTATTATTCAGCTTGACATAAATACATAAAAGATTGGTAAACAATAATTTAAATGAACATGCACTCCGTCTGCAAAACATTACACTTACGATTTACTCTGTCCATTTTAATGTCAACTCCATTACAACCATGAAAAAAGTTGGTTTCTCTAATTCATTCCATAATAATATTGAACGTACCTGTTTCATTTACAGGACATGAATGTGTACACAGACATAAAGTTAAAAACAATATATTTTTGAGCATATGTTTGCCGAAATACCTGCCAATATGTCCACAAGCGAGTGTGTATACTTTTAAATGTAAACTCCGTTACTCCACTTAAAACACGTAAATAAGAATTTGAAAACAGTAACTTTGTATTTTATAAAGCCCTCCTGTAAACCATGCAATGTGGCATACCACACCTGACCCAGTACTATTTCATATATATTATAGCACGACGCTTTGCATTATGGATGTACTGATGGTAAAATGATTAGAATTTATATTAAACAACTATGAGAAGATTACACTTTAAATAATATTTAAACATGGCACTTTGGTAATGGAGTTGACATTTATTAGTTTCAGTCAATTTGATCGTGCGAAGTTATGAAACCCACATAATGATTTCATGTTTATAAAATGTTGTGGACCTAAAAAACATATGCATGTGATATGGTAAAATGAAATTATGAATTATTGTCTACCATTCCAAACGATTTGCATAACGGAGTTGAAATTTTCTACAAGTTACCAAAATTAAAGCTCTTGCTTTAGATAATTTTAATCATGAAATCAATGAAAGATAAAGCTAAAACGTTTTGTTTCTGATTGTTCAGAATTAAGCTTCTTTCAAGCTAGAACATTATAAATTAATCTTAAGAAAACTTGAAACGTATAGATTCTACGTTACTAAATCTAATTTTAAATTCTAACACACCTCGCCTATAGAGCCAACGGTAACAAACTGTGATATATCGGACAATAATTCACAGCTAAATTGTGTGATGCTGACGTCACCCGAAAATGACGTCATTCATGGCGTTAGACGGTGTTACGTCGTTTTTACGCTTGAAAGACGTCACAATTACATGTAAACGTATGCTACGTAGTCTAAGTATTGGCTGGAGTTCTTCAGTGCAATGGCGGAAAGTTCGAAGAAGTTGAAGACTTCGAATGTGTTTTCGTCGTTTATTGTGTGTTAGAATCGAAATAGATCAGTTCCAGTGCGTGAATTGTTGAGTAATAATTCACTGATTGTTGGTCAGTTAATTGTACGAAGATAAATTAGTCGCGCTGCGCGCTCGTGATTTGATCTTCTTTACAACTGACCTCCAAACAGCGAATTATTACTCAATGTTGACACATTCATTCTACGCTAAATGGACAAAATATGAAAATACACTGTCCCACGCTCATAAAATATTCTTATTGCATGATAAGTTAAGGCATTGGGTTTTGTATTACTCATCTAATACCTGTTTGAGGTTTCTTACATAAAAAAGTTTAGATTATGAATAGAAAAATGTAATTTTTGAATATACTATGCTTCTAAATCTACCTAATTCTTGTGTCCCTGATCTACGTTCTTCAAAAGTAGTTATTTCATAGGCCCATTTACATGTATTTTATCCCAAAAAAGTTTTTTGGTGTAAACCTAAGATACGATTAAAGAGACTGTCGATACTCTTTACCTGTTTCAGATGTAGAAATTTTGATGAAAAATAATAATCACTTGTCCCAATTTTAAAGTAAGATACGTTACAGTCTATTTCTGGGTCATAGCATTTCCAAATTATGTTTATTTTTAGTATGCAACTGATTTTTTTAGATGCAAATATATCAGTATAAAAGATTCAAACCATAAAACTGTACTGTGATCTATCTTTATTAAAATATAAACAAAGGTTTCATCCAGAATACAAAAACACCAAAATATTTGGTAAGATACGTTACAGTGTTTTTGAGTGCACTTCAGTCTTTTATAAAGCTTTACCCTATCCCTTGCCTGCGCAATACTGCAGAATGTTTACTCAAGGGAAAATGATATAGAATTCGTGGAATACTACTTAAACCTGGCTAAAATGGGCTTTAACATTTTATTGGAATAAGATACGTTAAAATAAGATACGTGACGCTCGATTAGAAGGCTGCATCTCTATGCTGGTAAATCAAGTGTACCCCTGTATGCACATCTGCTATGTTATTTATATTGTCAGCGGAAGCACTGGACACTATTTTTTACTCATAGCTTAAGGTTATGAAGTAGGACAATTTGGAACTTTTGAATTTTACAAAATCACAGATCTTTGAGAAACAAAGGTACAATGTCGTTGAAAATATTATATTGTACAATATGAAGCATTTTAAACTATTTGAAATATGAAATGCTAAAAACCAATCAGCCAAACAAATGACATTTTGGTCAATTTGAAAACAGAAAACATTGCCTATAACAGATCCTTTCAGCGTAACGCATTTTATGAAAAGTCACGTATCTTATTGAAAACAAAAAGGAAATACTTTGTGATAGCAAGAATTAATCAGTCATTTTTTGTTATGAAATTGAATTAACAGCACATGTGAATATTTTATTTCAAGAAAAAGTGTACTTGGCTCTTTGAGTTCAGATTATTTTGCATAACATATCTTATGTTTTTGTAACGTATATTATGAAATCAGTGTTTCCTGTCATCTGAAGTCACAACTTAGGAAAATACTGACGCAAAAGATGTCATGGCTTGTTAATGGTGATGTTGTCTTTTGTCACAATATTTTCTTGGCAGTGAAATAGAAATAGTATAAATTCTTCATATGAATCTTTTGTGTTTCATGTTAGTTTTAAGGAGTGTAAAATAGGCTATTCAAATGTAATTGCAAATGTAACTCAACGTCTGATTAGATAATGTCGTTAATTTGCGACTCATGGTGAAGTTCTGTGTAGCATTGTCAAACATGTTGCAACTGGAAAGCTTTAAGCATCAGTTTAGGGTATCAATATTTGATATTGAAATGATCAAAGCGACATTTGAGCTGAAAGCATAAGATACGTTGCAATCCGTTTGTAGACTCTAGACAGGAATGACAGTTGGAAGGATTGGTTAAATTGTTTGAATTTGGATAGTTTAATGACTGATTATGAATAAGCTTGTGTTTGTTCTCATTCACAAGCATAACTGCTAATATTTTACATCATTTTCTATAAATACCGCTTTCACTCTGCAATTATGCACGCTATCTGTATTGTGTGCTCTGCTGGTTTTGAATTGATTATTTTAATATATATAGGATAAACATTTCTCATTAGTCATTGTACTAGACTCACTACTAGTCTATTAAGTAAAACAGGATGATTCAGGGTATGTCATAAAGTGGATGAACATTGTATAAACAGACGAGATTCCATATGTGTAAGATACGTTACAAAATAGTCTTTTTTTTTAAAATGCTTATTGTGGTTATATAGAATACATAGTGTGTGTGTGTGTGAAACCAAATTGATATAATCACATTACATTGCAACTTAGAAATTATACGAAAATGTCATGTGTTAAAAGGGATATTTGATTTTTATCGACTAAAATAGAGATAATGTTAATAAAAAATAATTTCTTTCAATTTGACCTTGAATCTTCTTGCGCATTACCACATGATGAAGACCACTATTGTTAAACACTTATTATATAGCTATACATTATTCCTAAGGGTATTTAAAACACATAGTTTGAATTCTCTTATATTTAACTACATTGAGTATTTTATCCTTATATATATTGTAACGTATCTTACGTTGTGTAAATAGCACACCTGTTTACGTCAATATTTTTCTTTCAAAAAAGCTTTATTTGGGTACACTGAAGTTTGTTTCAGTACATTAAAACGTTATTTTATTAGATACATAGTTCGTATATCAAATCTAAAGTATTCGATTTTCAACTTTTCTGATTTCACAACTGGCCAATTTAACGTAGAATGAAATAACAATTCACTGCTGGAGCTGATCTATTTCTTAAATAATAAAACGAATCCTGATTATATGTTTTAAGACTAGAAACTAGAATTATATTCATAGTCATTTTGTTTAGTTTATAAGCCAAATTGTGCGATACTTGCCATGCTTATGGAATGGCATATATTAATGAAACTGGAACAGAGTTCGGTACATATGCACTAGGCTCTCCTCCCATTCAAAGAAAATAATGTTGTCTCCCCATGTCACGTGACTCATATCATTCTTCGCTGCGCCATCTTAACGAGAAGCCGCAAAATACACCCCTTCCTAAAACGATTTTGAATCAAGTTTGCAATATATTCAGGGTCTGTGGACCCTTGGAATGTTTATTTTGATTCTGGATTAGTTCATTTAGCAGTGACCATGTCAGGACAAAGTATAATGGACCGCGTTACTGCGGCAAAACACAGTATAGCCGGCCAAGGTCTGGCGAAAACTGTCTGCAAAGCAACCACCGAGGAGGTGATGGGACCTAAAAAGAAACATCTTGATTGTAAGTCAGTAAATATGTAGTGGTTCTATTTCTTCTATAGCTTGCACACTTCCTAAGCTGTCACGCATAGCAGTGTATGCTTCTTAAATGCAGTAAATAACGAGAAAATAAGATGTGATGCGTGTGGATTACCTCCCTTGATGCAGAGAAGTGACAGGACACTGATTTCTATCTTCTTTTACTGTTTGTGATAGATGCGACACTGACATTTATGCCAGTGGGTATATAGTTTTCCTCTTTCCTCCATTCACATGTTTCTTTGCACTTTGTATTTTTAGGTTCATGGAGTTATAGTTGCAGAACTGTGACTTATTTTTATCCTCAGCTGAGTTCGCAGAGGCTAATTGATTCAGGCTCTCTAATTGGCCAGTTATCCAGGTAGATTGGTGATAATGGTTCAGAAGGCGGTTCTCTCCGTCTCGGATGAGACTATACTCTGGCCCTGAGGAGCGCAGTGGCTCAGTGGTAGTTCTGGGACCATAACGTAGTTTGTAAGTTTGTTCTAGGCTCAAACTACGTTATGGTTTTTATGCACGATAGAATGAAAATTAAGTCATGTATTTTAATCCATGCAATTCCAGCTTGCGTGTACTGCTGTGCACTTCTGGCAATTAGTAGTCATGAAGAAAAATGTTGAAATATTTGAAATACAATAAGTATGTCGTATATTGACACTTAAGATGTGTTAAAGAGTGAAAAAACAAAAGTGTTTTGTAAACAGAGAGATGTTGTTGTCCTACATCATGGCGTGTGGTTCTCAGTGTCATCAGCGTCAGTATAGGAGGCAGGGTACCAAACTTGACAGGTATTGGGGTATAACTAAACACCGGAAGGAACGTTCCTTACGCGGAAGAATGCTCCTTGTTACTCTTCAGCATGACTTTACCTCCACATTGGACAGCGGCGTACAGGCAGACACGATTGTCTTGGAATTTTCTAAGGCTTTCGACAGAGTTCCAACAATTCAGTTTACCCGGGAGGCTACACCACGATGGCATCAGGGGATACCCAACAGTAGATCACATACTTCCTTTTTGGCAGGACCCAGTGTGGCTGTTGAGGGTTGTTCTTCAGAAAGCGTGCCCGTCTTAAGGGGGGGGGGTCCTGTATGTGTCAGTACTGGGGCCCTTGTTATTTTTGCAATTTATTCTGTTTGTGCCAGATACTCCAAACACCTCTAGGAGAGCATTTACTATTACATGGAGTGCACACTGAAATGGCTATGAATTTTTAGTCAAAATAATCAGAATATAACATGAAAAGGACAATCAAGAAAGATGTGTAAATGAATTGACAAAACGTAAATTTTGGAATTTTAACTGCATTTCGAACTATAATTAATTATTGTTGGAAAGGGGGGATGGCATGCTGTGAGACTGACACGACTAAAAATTCTAGATGATATTATGTGTGAATGATTGATGATAGATGATTAGTGTCATTAACGACCTCAAGACAATCTCATCTCCAGACATGTTTGTTTGCAGATGACTGCATAATGTATGGACCGTGATTATGTCGTCCTACAGCAAGACCTTGATGCTTTAGCAGAGTGGGAATCGAAGTCGGGTGGTGAATTCCATCCTCAGAAATGCAGTGTCCTGAGTGTATCAAGATCCAGACCCCCTTCAGACCCCCTCCCACAAGCTAATAGGACACATCATGAATACTGAAGATGCCACAAAGTACCTGGGTGTCAACCTCAAGGCTACCGTTTCTTGGAAGACACACATAGAAATTATCTCCAATAAGCCCAACAGCATGCCCAGGATCTTAAGACGCAGCCGCAGGTCTTGTGGTGAGGATTAAAAAGCAAACACCTACTTCAGCATAGTCCGCTTGAACTTTGAATACTGCTCGTTTGTTTGGACCCAGCACAAGAAGTGTCAGATTCGGAAATTAGAGATAAATCAAAGAACAGCTGCCTGGTACACAACAAACCGAAACAGGAACACCAGCAGCCTGCCATCAATTCTCAAGCTTCTCCAGTGGGAATCTCTCGATTCCAGGCGTTCCAAAATTCAACTGATACAGACAGATAGTATAATGTGTCCTTATTATATGTACAAGGGAGTATGCAGGTTTATTTGTGTTGTTATTGCTTCTTTGGCTTTTATATAGTGGTTTTGGCTGCATTTTCTTATATCGTCTTTACAGTTGGTCAGGCCTTTATAATGACGATTGTGGCATAAAACTTTCATGGGTGGGTTAGAGCCTGGTGTTTTAGTTGGTTGTACTAACTGTGGTTAAACTAGGAGGTTTCTTTGGCTCTGGCAGAATGGGACTTAAGAGCTTTTTACTTTGTTTCATCTAAGTGTGTTGATTTGATATTATTGTATGTATTAGGTGTCCATAGAAAGGCAACTAATGCAGCTGGTACTTGAAGGCACTATAAAGGATTTGTCAGCAGTTTGTGATTATGGTATTTCCTGACCATTCTCACTTACTTTGATTTATTCGATTGTTTCTCTGTGATGATACATTGCATTCCCTAAGAAGACTCCATGCGAAGTAAACAATTTAGTTTTAATGACAACAGAGTCTTGGGCAAAGATTTGCCCCCGGTAAAATGAGAAACAAAACATTTTTGCATCTTGATCCACATCTGAACGAAGGTTGAGGTTGGTACAGTGAAACTACTTTAAGCCCACCAGTAAAGGTATTTTACTGACTGTTCCAAGGCGGTGCTTCTTTGTGTATCATGTTTGTTATTTATGTTTCATGGTAAGAAAGAGGGCAAAGATCAGGATTCAATACAATCAAGTACCACACCTGTCGCAGGATACCACATGGAAAAGTGACAAACACACAATTAGACATCACAAACAAGGGCCAGGAGGTCAGCCCTTTCCCAGCAGGGGACAACAAGGCATCAATAAAAAGACGCCCGCGAAAGCATAACAAACACAAGACAGAAATAACACAAATGATGCACAAAAGAATTACCACCTTGGAACGTGCAGTAATAAAATCATAAATAAAGTTGCCATATCACGTAACGTCGGCACTTTTCAAAAGAATATCACAGCAGAAGTGAAACGATATCATATGATAACGATATTTTATCACATGTTACCTAAGAATCCATTGATCCATCTTCAGGATTCAGCTTTGATTAACTTATATCTGGTGCGACACGCTCTAGCTCCAATGACTTGCTGACACCTCTATCTCATTGACAGAACGTAGGTCAGTATGAATGCCTGTAGGATGTTTCTCCATTCCTGAATGAAGGACTGCTGCAGCTGTTGTTGGTTATGCCAAGCTTCGGTTTATCTCATTCTATAAATATTCAATAGCACTAATGTCAGGTGTCTTTGTCCATGGTAGCCGATGACTATTCTGCAACTGTACCAGTGCCTGTCTGTGATATTCTTTTGAAAATTGGCGCCATTATGTGATTTTGTGACTTTTACTTATGGCGTGATATTTATATTTTCTATGATTTGAATTTATCATTGAATCGAATGAAAATAAATTTATGCCAGGTATGTATCATGCTTATTCCCAATTTTAACGCAATCTGTACACACATTATTAAATTACATATTTTATATAGTAAGTATTGCATTAGCTGTGGTCTGGAGTGCATTTTATCTCCGTCAGGTCTGGTACTTGATTGTATCTATCTGATCTTTGGATAATTCTTTACCTTTCCTTTAGCTGCAATCAAATACCTATTTATGCAGATATACTATTACTTACACACCTGAGTGCTTGTAAGTAACAAATGCTGTTTCTAAAACACGCATGGCAATAAATAAAGAAGGGATGGCTAGGTATGGAATGGTAACAGATGTCAGTCATATAACAGAGCAACGCAGCATAATATTATATTTCCATATTCCTTATTTGGTAGTTAGGTAGGTGGTGGGTGGGTATATAGGTAGGTGGATGGGTGAATGGGTAGGTAGGTATGTTGACCTGTAAGAAGGTATCTAGACCTGCATGTAGGTGGGTAGATCTTTCTTTCTCTTAATACTGGCACGATCAAATTTTGATCATTATGCCAGGGAGTGCAATTTTGGAATTTTGAAGATCTGTATGTAGGAAGGTAAATATTACTGTAGGTAGATAGGTAGACCTCCAGGTACGTAGGTGAATAGATAGATAGGTAAGAAGGTACAGATAGATAGGTTTGTACATAGACCTGTAGGTAAATAGGTAGGTAGACCTGTTGGTAGTCAGGCCCGTAGGTAGGTAGGTAGGTAGGTAGGTAGATTGGGTTATGCAGCCCTTTGAAAATTCGTGGAAGAACAATTTCGGTATTTAGTATATCCCTAACAACCTCTTTCTCAAAATCATGACCGGCCATTCAAAACGTTCACAGAATGTGTAAACATATGATTGAGGTTGAATAAAACCGATCAGGTGAGTTTTTTCCAAAAAACATTCCTAGCGGCGTAAAGATAAGTATCTAAGGAACATTTCTATATAAGTTTTATAAGAATACGTCATAAACTGAAGTGAAAATTGAGTCCACTCTTATCGATTAGAATTTTGAACAAAATGTGCACATAAATATTACGCCGTAGAATGTGTCAAAACCAAAAATGACATTCGGAGGCGTAATCTTACACCTAGCTCAGTGGTAGAGTGCTTGACTTGGGATCGTAGCTCGTTCGAGCTTCACCGGAGGCACTGTGTTGTGTCCTTGAACAAGACACATTATCCTTTGCTTAGTACTGGTTCAACCCAGGAAGATCCATCCTGACATGGGAGAGCAGTGGCTCAGTGGTAGAGTGCTTGACTCGAGACAGAGGCTGCTGGTTTGAGCCTCACCGGCGTCACTGCGTTGTAGACCTTGAGCAAGACACATTTATCCTAGCTTAGTACTGGGTCAACCCAGGAAGACCGGTCACTGTTTAACTGAAAGATTGTTGATGGGACGTAAAGAATCAAATAAAACAAAAAAACATCCTGACATGACTGAAAAAATGTTCTCTGAATCTGAATCTGCCAAGTACTCCAAACACCTCTAGTGAGTATTACATGGAGTGCCCAGCGCGCGCAAATGACGGTTTCAAAAAAGAAATGAATCAAAACAAATTCAAAATGTTGACTGGGATGTAAAGAATTATTTTAAAACAAATAATAAAAACTGTGGTCCTGTCTTCATAGATCTTTTAAACCTGAACCACTGCCAGTTGAAACTGCAGGTGCTCCCAGATGCAAAACCATAAACCCACCCGGCTCATTACTTGTTACAGCCATTGAAGGAATAGCTACAAAAATGGGTTTGGTTCCATTTCGGGAAAATACATCTTAACAGGGCTCGAAAATTGTAAACGTCCGCTCGTATTTACGAGTGGAAGTTTGGTAAGGGCGAGTGGAAATTGCCATTTGCTAGCCCGACAGGACGAGTAGATTTTTTTGGTTTTGTAATTATTTTTGAGGAAAAAAAAAAAGAACTAACTAGCATGTTTTACAGCCTGCAAGAGCAACGCAAACACAGTGAAGAAAGATCGTTCGGTAGGTTTAAAATGTCACTAAAATGTGACCAGATGTTTACACTAGTCAGCAGTAAATGCAACCCGGTAAAATTGGTTGATCTTTGAACTAAATACCCGGACACATTGGAAAATCGATTCGGCCTAAGGGTTTTGAAAGTATAAAGCCGACATTCCAGATTTAATCTTTGTATACGAAAACGGCTTACATCGATTGATTGATCAAGCAAGCCTATTTTGATATCAAAAGTAGACGACAAAACATTAAGGGGCACATATGTACTGGTCCGAGGGGGTCCAAAGGCTGCTGCACCTCAGTCTGATGCAGATGACTGAATAGTCTGATGGCTGAAAGGGAATAGCGTAAACCACAGTTTTATTTGTTTTGACATCTATTAATAACTAGTCAGTTGATGTCACATGTCACTTAAACTAATTGTAAATAAGTTACTGAATTATGTGTTTTGTCTCTTTTAAAATACCAGACTTCAGGACAAGTTCAACTGGAGTAAGGATGAGTGAATAATTTAGACCACTTGCCCCACAAGACGAGTAGGTCCAAAAAAAAATTTTAGCCCTGTCTTAACTTTCGTTTCATGTGACAAGGTCCCACACAGGAGGCTATTACATGAACTCAATTATTTGGGGATAAGAGAGTCCACCCATAAGTGGATCAGCTCCTGGATCTCTGGGTGCAGCCAACAAGTAGTCTTAGATGGTCAAGCCTCAGATCTAGTCCCTGTTTTATCCGGTGTATCCCAGGGGTCAGCCTTAGGGCTGATCCTCTTTTTTAATCTTCATAAATAATTTACCGGATAATATCAAGTCTTCGGTTCGCAGACGATTGTGTTCTGTACACAATGAATATTCATTCTTTGGGAGACTGTCTTATTTTGCAGGAAGATCTTGACAGTCTTGCCATTTTGAAGACCGATTGGCAAATGAAGGTTAATGTTGCCAAATGTCACTCTATTCACACAAATTCTTCACACGACTACACACTACACCAGCAAACTTTGGGAAATGTTCAGTCCGCAAAATATCTTGGCATAACAATCACAGAGAACATGGATTGGGGTCAACATATCTCTGATATTTCCCCCAAAGTAACTAAGACTTTAGGGTTTCTTCGCAGGAACTTTGCTTTTGCACCTAGGAGTAGAAAGGGGGTTTCATACAAAACTTTGGCATGCACTAAACCGGAGTTTGCACCCCCTTTTGGAGCCCACATTGAAAACTCATATTCATCAAGTGGAGAAAGTACAGAGGACGGCAGCCCATTGTAGACCTGGAGGGATCAGTCCTATCTACTTTTCTTCCACAAGATTCATTGCGGGGCTATATCTTTGTTAAAGACAAGTACTTGACCCTGTCTCGGAGAACAAGATCTACCAGGTCACAGCGCCCTAGATAAGCTTTGGGGCAATTGGGTATTTGCGCAACCTGATTATCCTCAATTGCGTACTTGCAAAATCAATTGCGTATTTTCATATTTTTTACGCCACGTTTTTTTTTTTCTGTGATTACACGTTTTCATATTGCATGAAGCCATCGAGAATGTGCTTGCATATTTATCCACTCCCATCGCCTGCCTTTCTAAAGTATCAAACAAGCGGATTTTATTGTACCTGAAGCAAATCTCGTGCCATTGTTGACATTCAAGCGTGTACACTTTGCAAAGTTTCACTTACATCATAGTGTTTTTCTGCGAAATACTGGACTGGGCACCGATATTTTATTCATAAACTGGAGTGATAATTCACGCTCGCTAGTAAAAAAAATCAATACCCGACCGGCATTTGTTTATTACCAGAATGGAAACGAAATGGACCAAATGGTATGCAATGACATCGCATGTAATTGTATACAGATCGTTAGAATTGCTTTTCGGTACGCACACATTTCATTTTAATTGCTTTTTTGATGATTTTAATTGTGTATTTACGCAAATACGCTGCTTATCTATGGTGCTGAGGTCATCATACATCTCACAGTTTTGCAGGCCCCAGGCTTTAATATTGTGATGCCCTGAAGTATTCTTTTTTCCCAAGGATATCACCCATTGGAATAGTCTTATCTGACTGTGATTGCAGCTGAGACCACAGAGAAGTTCAGGGCACTTATTTAAATGACTCAGCCAGAAGTTTTTTAGGATTTGAAAATGAGGAGGGAATTTTAATGCAAAGCAAGCATTTTACTTAATTTTTGATATTTTCTCCTCTTAATCTACATGTATTTTTTATATTTTCTCCTCTTAATCTATATAAAATTACCCCCCCCCCATCCCTCTTAAAATTATGGGGGGGGGGGATCCCCAAATCCCCCTTCCTAGAATAAACCCTGCCGTACAGACTACTTCAAATATTTAATGTACACAAATGCAATAATATTAATGTTACATATTAATTCATCTTCTTTGGAATCTGCAAAAACAGACCCTGTATCGCTGCATGTATCAGTAGCGAGTTTGATTACAGATCCAAGGGAGGTGAGTTCGATCCCAGCCAGGTCCCATTCTCTTCATTCCACTGATTCAAGAAGGGTTGGTGTCAGTTACAAGTGAAAATATGTGCACAAAGTACTGAATGACCGCTTAGTCAAGCTTGCCCATGAAAAAGTGTGGTTAGGTTAACTGACCATCTCTACATGACCATAGCAGTTGCCTGGGATGTAAGACCACAAACCAAACAAAAAGCAATCTGCAAAAATAAATATTTATTAATGTCAATGTCTTCCCTTTCCCTGCCATATTTCATGATTTGCATGTGCCAAGGCACTGTCACTTATGTGATGAATTCTGGAATGAGGATCTTACATGAGTGCTCATGTTTTATTGAATTTATTAAACGAGTTGAGGAAGAGATAAAATGCGAGGCTTCTTTTCTGCAACAAGTTTAATAATAAATTCAATAATACAGGAGCACTAATGTTAGATTCAATTTATAGACAGTGCCGCAAAACGTAGTTGGAAATGTGTCTGGCTACAGATGTGTGTCTAACTGCAGATCCAGGGGTCGCAAGTTTGATCCCGGCCCGGTCCCATACTTTTGTGGAGTTTGATCATGAAATAATTTCTACGGCCATTCTCCTCCCTTCTGCTGAATCATTCAACAAGAGTTGGTGTCAGTTACAAGCGAAAGTATGTGCTCAAATTCAACAGGCTCCTGACCTCAACTACAGTAAAACCTGTCTTAAATGGCCAGTCAAAAAAGAAGACCAAAAATTGGTTTTCAAGACCAATTATCGCTTAATGCAGGTCAAAAGTATAGCAGAATGCTCCAGGGGGAGCATTCTGCAATACTTTCAACCTTCATTAAGCTACCATTCGTCATCAAGACCTTTGTTTTGTCTATTTTTGAGTGGCCGCTTAAGACAGGTTTTACTGTAGTTGAGGTCAGGGGCCTGCATAATTTGAGCCCTTAGAATTGGGAAAATATAATGCAGTCCAAATTCAAAGGGCGCTTGATCCCAACTTCAGAAAGGTACATTTGTACATATGGGAAATCCCTGTAAATAGGTTCATTGGGACCTGTGCATGAGGTTCTTTAATCAGTAGATTATAATCATGTGTATCTTCATAATCTTGTTTTAACCCAATTTAATGTGTCCCAAAATGTAAGAGTTCTGAAAATGTCAGATTTTTTAAGCTTTAAGAGAGTGCTTGGCTAAAATTTATGGATGAAGACGATGTATTTATGAGGTTTTAAACATTCATTATCTAAATAATATAGTTTCAGTCTCTAGTCTGTATTGATCCACAGGCAGTGTTTACTAGTTGGGAAGATCAATTTGGGGAACTTGTCTTGATATCTTGCATATGTGGCAATGGTCCAGAAAGTGAGAGTAGCCAACTACAGTCAGGTTTTTTAACAAAATACAAATATTGTGACTTCTTCTTTTGGACTAAACAGATTTTTTTCTTTTTTGTTCCATAGATACAACTGTACAATAATTATGCTCTAAATTTCCTATTTCAATACCACGTGTTGATTTGACTATGTTTGGTGAAAAGTGCCTTAGAATTTTTCAAGCATTTTGTCGGGCCTGATCTTGATCCGAACTGTTTGCAAAGGCTACCACCAGATGAAAAGAATCATCACTGGTAGAGAGATAGAGGGGTAAGCATATTTAGACACACAGCAGATTTTATCTCGTTAGAATCAAGACAATAATTGCCAATTTTTGAAAAATACTTTTTTACTAAAGTTTTGATACAATGTAATCTTCTACGGACACCCACAGAATATTTGTTTTAAGGGGCAAAATATGTGATGAATAATTGTTCCAATGAACCTCATCTTTACCTGAGACAACAAATTTATAATGGACTGCATGCAAATCCTTAATCCTTGGTTCATGCTGTAGCAGCAGACAATAGATTTAAGATTACCGTAAAAATACTATAAGAGGCCCATGCTCTAATAGAGGCCCATCCCCTAGTTTGGATGCCAAAAATGACCATTTTTCAAGCAATTTTCTCCCAAAGTCGAGCCTTATAAACGCGCACCAACGAATATTGCCTTAGGACCTACCTTATGCAGAAAAGTTTCAAATTTGTTATTTTCAACAAATTTTTAGTCCTCCACCTCCAATGAATGTCCCTCTAAGGTACATTGTTTTTGACCCTGCTTTCATTTTGTCCAGAAATACTGACCGTATTTTCAGTCTGTCTAAGGATATTTGACCATTTAAACTTGAAATTGTGAATATTTATTGGGGCATACTGCAAGTTTTAAGATTGGATTTTCGAAAGTTCAGGATTTTGGAAATTTTGAACATTCACTCATGTAATACAATATGAGCTGTGACACATGATTTCCAACAATGTAGAACCCTCAAATGAGGTTCCGTCAGTAGTTTAACAGTCATAGAATATTTAAGCAACCAGCAAAGGCTCTGATCAATCTGCACATATGCGCAGGCGGATCTCAGCCTTTGCTGGTCGCACTTACCAAATTGTTGAAAATCTCATGACACGGCTCTATAATCAAGAGTTCAGTGTGACACTGTGTCTTTCTATTGTGCTGCTACCAGTAAAAGATATTGATAAACCTTTTAACTGCTTTGCTTTAATTTTGCAATCTTCCGTTCATAATTTGGAATAGTCTAGCTGTGGTTACTAGAAGTATAAATTTGATGACAAAAGATATGCAAGACTTATTTTAAGCCCAGTCATCAGTCTTGAACTAATTTGTAACTAGAACGCGCAGTCAATGGGGCGCCATCGCAAATCCCCACGCTAAAGTTTTTAACCCCCCAGCACCCCAAGTCCCACCCCTGGGCCTTGATCTGGCAACAGAATGAAAATTCTGTTCAATATGTTTTCTATTTTTCATTTGTGAGAACACACGCAAAGTTTGGTATAAAAAATTGAAATTGACATTGTAACCAAAATTTAATGATATTTGACCTTTTGACCTCACCCCAAGGTCACCAGTTTGACCCTAGGATGAAAATTTCACTTGCATTTTGTTCTGCTCGTCATCCCCGTCGATTTGATATGCCACATGACCATGTTTGAAAAAAAAAAATTGAACCCCTGGGCACCCCCAACGCCCCAAAGTCCCATCCCTGGGGCATGACCAAGGGGACAAATGAAAATCCCATCTGATATGTTTTGTACATGTATCTTTCATTTGTACAACACACACAAAGTTTGGTATAAAAATCTTTGAAATTGACATGGTAACAGAAATTGAATGATATTTGACCTCACCCCAAGGTCACCAGTTTGACCCTAGGATGAAAAGTTTACTTGCATTCTGTTCTGCTTGTCATACCCGTCGATTTGATATGCCACATGACCATGTTTAAAAAAAAATTTTTTGACCCCCTCGGCACCCCCAGCGCCCCAAAGTCCGACCCCTCGGGCATGATCCAGGCAACAGAATGAAAATCCCGTCTGATATGTTTTGTATCTTTCATTTGTGAGAACAAACATAAAGTTTTGTATAAAAATCTTTGAAATTGACTTTGTAATTGAAATTAAATGCTATTTGACCTTTTGACACCTCCCTGGGGGGGGGGGGTTGGGGGGGTGGGCCAAAAGAAAATTTGCTGTTGCACGCCCCATTCATGTGACACCAAATTTTGTTGAATTTCGTCAAACGGTTTAGGAGGAGATAGCATAACGGACAGACGCATGGACGGACAGACAGATGGAGGCGATTACAATATCCCCTTTGCTTTTTTAAAAAGCGTGGGGATAATAATCATGCTTCTCCTTATTGAGTGTGTCAATTTAAGGGAACTTTTATGCTAAAATTGTGATTATTTCTTATTCTTTAAGTTATAACATACGTTGTGGATGCTCAACGATGGTTTTGAGTACCCACAACATATGTTTGGGTTAAGAAATAACAAAACTAATTTTTAATTACACTCTCTTTATCTGAAGGTGGGGATTTGGTTCTAGCAGTTGGAGAATTTTTTTCTATATTTAACTGAAATGACTTCAATAATAGGATATATTAGGTGGATGTTTACTCAAGACTAATGGATTTGAAGCCACTTAGTGCTAAATTTCCTGAAATCTAACTGCCAGCCAAAAAGGCAGCTGAGAACATTATCTGCAGATGTGACAGTGAAAGTATGCCATTATCATGTCTGTTAGTAAGTAGTTGAAATCCCACATAAAGGAGCATTTTATCAGAGTATCTGCACTATTTGCTAAGATACATGTAAAACAATCTTCGTTGACAGAAATATATTAAAATTTGGATCCCTTGTTATCCCTTAACCCTTTACCTCATAGAGACACATTTTTATCACTTTTGCAAACAGAGCAGACCCAGATCAGGCAGCTCTTACAATGCCTGATCTGGATCTGCTATAATATGATACAGTAGAACCTGTGAAAAACGACCACTCAAGAAGACCAAAAATGATTTTCAAGACTGTTATTGTTTAATGCAGGACAAAAGTATTGCATAATGCTCCAAGGGGAGCATTCTGCAATACTTTTGACCTTCATTAAATTATCTTTTGTCATTAAGATCAATGTTTTGTCTAATTTTGAGTGGCTTTTTTACACAGGTTTTACTAGCATATGATCAGATATATATCTGATCCTATGCTAGTGGACATGCCAAGTAATTTCTTTGCTCTATGCACCAACATGAAAGTTTATTGATATAATTATTTGTAGCGGGTGAAGCCTAGCATGAATATTCATGAAGGAAATTTTTAAAATACAAAATGGACTTGTTCTGCCAAAAAGTAAGTGCATATGATAAGGAAATACCACAGTCACATACTGCAGACCAACCCACGATACTGTGAGGAAGAGCCACAGAACATTTATAGTAACAGTACATCTGTAAGACAATAATAGCAAAGCAACCAGCTTTCTCTTCCTCTTCCAGATGATTGCTGAACTAGAATGGACTCAAAGTAATGCATAACAAAACAAAGACAGAACTGCACTGTTACTGCAGCGCATGAGGAGTGAAGTGGCTAGACTTCAGAACAAGCCTATATTGGGTTTCTTAAAGCTGCAACAAAAAGTGTGGTTAGACGTGGCTGTAGCTAGCGCTCTTGACTAGGGTGTAAAGCATCAAACCAAGCAAACAAAGCAAGGTTTTGGTTTGAGCCTTTTTCACCTTGGAATGTTGTGAAAGCTGTGACAGCTTTGTCAAGACTGCAGATGTGCAGAGCCTTAACTTTTGCTAAGGAGCCTCCGTGGTGTTGTGGATAAACCACTCACCTTCATACTCAGGGGCTCTGAGTTTGATCCCCCGCTCCTCCATTCTGTCAGATGAGACTCATAGCCCCGTGTCCTTATGGCCTTTCATGTAGCTGTTAGTTGGATGTAAAACACAAACTCACTTCTTGTGGATCACATAGTGAGAAAGCCATCCTAAATTTTGGGTTTGTGACCACGTGCAATGGTAGAGATGCTATCAATCTTATCATACATGTAGCAGCAACTTCCATTTTACTAAACCTTGTATTCAGACAGATCTTGGTGTGCACTGTTTGTTATTCCATCACAGTCGCACAGTCGGTAATGTGTCTGACTGCAGATACATGTCTGACTGCAGCTCTAGGGGTCGCAAGTTCGATCCTGGCCCGGTCCCATACTTTCGTGGAGATGGCTCATGAAATAATATCTATGGTCATTCTCCTCCCTTAATTCATTCAAGAAGGGTCGCTGTCAGTTACAATCAAAAGTATGTGCATGAAGTACTGGTTAACCACTTGTTCTTGCTTGCTCAGGAAAAAAGTGTGGTTAGGTGAATTGATTGTCCCGACATGACCCTAGCTGTTTACTGGGACATAAGCAACAAACCAGCAAAACCATGGAACAAAGTGTGGTTAGGTGAACTGACTGTCCTGACATGACCAAGGCTGTTGACTGGGGCGTAAATCATCAAACCAGACAAACAAACAAAAGCAGAATGAGAATGTGGCATCTGATCAGGGTCTCCACAGTTTGAATACAGAATATTCTGTTAAAATTTGAAACAAATGAAAAATACCACTCAATAGCCCTTAAAATGGCAATAAACTTGTCCAATTGATTAGAGTTGGAAATTCAATTATGCATAAATGGGTTAAAAGAGTTCTTGGGCAGGACGACTGCCGGTGGCGTGAGTGTGAAGGACATGACAACAATCTCTCAAGATCTCCGACACAGAAATCAATACTCTTGTAGTACACTTTGTTCTCTGAGAATCAATTTACTCTACAGACAACCAAACAAAATTTTAAAGCGTAAACTTGTAGGTATTTTCTTACCCATCAGTTTTATCATATGTTTTGGGTGCTCAAAAGAACCCTCTCATTGAGACAGTTCTTTTGAGTACCCACAACATATGTTTTGGATGAGAAATAAGAAAATTAATTTTTTGGTACACACTCTTATCTAAAGTCCTGAGACAACTGTACCGCACCAGTGTAGGAGAGATTGCTTCATTCAATTGCCCAGAAAATACGCACAACGTAAGGTATTGGCTCACATGAAAGTAGTACATACATTTTTGTATCACATGTTGAGAAAATATGGCAGTCTGGTCAGTGCCTTTGCTGTTTGGCTTCTTGGGAGTATAGCGACTAACTGGCTACATGCACATTCTAATCATTCTAGCTAGTCTCTGTAGCTGAGCTGGTTGGTTTGAGCCTTACTGCTATGGTATTAGCTCATTAATATGGCTGAAATTTTTAACATAGATATTTGGGTCAAATTAAAAGGATTGTTAAAGTCGATTTTTAGCTCACCTGAGCATGAAGTTACTGGTATCAGTCATTGATTTGGGGGCCTCCAGTCCAGAACATATTTTGGACACAATTGAGTAGACATAGTGTTCACTACTGGACATCTTGGAGTTGAGCTTGCAGGAATTTCATCATAACTTGTCGTAAAGATTTTTTTAGGGTAATTGGACTCATATTGATTACAAGTAAATCAATGAGCAGGAAAGGATACACTCAAGAGAGAATAAATACACTGTACTAGTGGAAAATTGAGCAGATCATTTTCTGAATCACCCATTCATTTTCAGCATTATAAATGAGCGCATTATTGTCATACATATTTTATGCTGCAGCTTCAGAACTCTTTCCTTGCTATATAGCGGCAACTTGTTGTCTGCTGATAACCTTTCCAAACAGTTTGGACCCAGATCAGGACTGATTGTTGGTCTGGATCCCAACCATTGGACATTCAGAGTGTTTCTGAAAGAAATTTTTGAAAAAGTTAATTTTGAAAGAAGGCAGCATGTGACAACAAAAGTATAAAAATTACCCAGCATGCAAAGAGATAAAGAATCACCAAATAAAATGGGCCGTGGCGCGACAAAACCTGTCTTCTTGGTTTGCAAAAAAGTGATATTCAAACCAGCCTGCTTAGCTACAGAGACTAGCTAGAAAATTGAAATTTCGCTGGAAACAAGTCTAGATATGGTACTTTCCACTTAGCGAATAACAAAGGTGTAACTGTATACATGTGACAGATGTGCAGACTGATCTGCGACTTTGTTGTTTGAAAACCACCGAAGACATGTTTTTTGTGTCGAGGCCCAAGTGGTGTTGGCTTTGTACCTGCTAGTGTCATCTGCTGATATAACGAACTTTGATCTTGACCTGGGATCCCAACAGTTTGATACTGATAGTGTTCCTTGAAAAAGATCATTTTGAAAACAGTCAGCAGACTACAACAAAAGCATGAAAGGGTAAACATACATGTATGCTCTTAGATGAAATGCTGAAGACTATTTTACAATGTCGTCAGTGCCTACATGTATACATTGGCGGAGCTCCCATTACGCAGTTAGGCATGTGCGTAATATAAATAGTAACATTTAAGGGAGGTCACCTAATGTGGTAAAAGTGATTTTCCATACAATAAGGAACTGCTCTTAAAGGAATGAACTCGCTCCCTCTGGGAGCAAATTCTTTCCTTTAAGAGAAGTTCCCATTTTTAAAAGGGACATAATTGAAGAGAATCGCTGATTGATCCAGTAGTCTCCCTTTTGATGTGCGTAACTTTTTCAGCGTTCTGGCTATGCCATTGGTATAGGGATACTGTAATTATCTTCAAGCAAAAACGAAAGGCCTAGATTAATTTGTACAGCTGTGCAGACTGATCATGTGGCCCTCATTGATAGTGGATACCAACATAGCACACATATTTGTACATCTGATGTACTCATCTATTATTCAGTAATGCAAATCGGATGCACATAGTGCAGAAATAAACATCATTCACATAGACTTGGATAAGACACCCGACTTTAGCTGATGATGCCGCTGCTCGTCATGTTTTTCCATGAAAACATACACTGCTCTGCTGACTTTGGGTGCAGCTTGAGATAAAGGTGATGGACTCTTTCAAGGAGTATCCACAACACCATGGAGAAATAAAAATGAAGAAACCCGGATACCCTTCTAAATTATCTAGGGCTATAAAACTCATGGGCGTAACAATTTAGTTGATAGGACAAAATTACAACCCATTTTTGATTGGAAACTTGTAAGCAAGTATTTTGGGAAACAGTGAAGACCCACTTGAAATGCAGCAAGATATGGCATATCATTTGAGTTGAGGACGAAAAGAACTTAAAATGTCAGATTATTAGTGGACTTGGACCCCCACCCACCCCTGACGAAAACTTCTGGATCCACCCTTGCAATCTCTTGAATGAAAATGAGCCAGTGCATGAGATTTCCAACAATGAGGTATGTGCGACCAGCAAAGCGTCAGATCAGCCTGCGCATACGCACATTCTGATCAGAGCCTTTGCTAGTCGCTTGAGTCATATATGATTGTTAAGCTACTGACTGAACACTATTTGGAGTTTCTAAGCTTAAAAGGATGATGCACAGGCTCGTCTGAGGCTACACTTGTCAAAATGCCACATTGTTGGAAATCATATGTCACGGCTCAAATAATGTGCCCAAAGTTGGAAATGGTAGGTAAATTCCTGAGCTGCAAACTTATTTGTAGACATATTTGCAAGAGAAAATTTATTACTAGAAGATTAGCAGTCTGACTTGCAGCTCCATTAGGATGTATTCCTGATAGACAATATTGACATTTTCCATAACATTATCTAATCACTCAGGTTTATATGGAGGCAGATGAGATGCCATTAGGTTTTAACTTTGCCTTCTGGGTAATTTTGCATGCTTTTTTTTGTCGTCTGCTGATTTTTTTTCAAAATCAACTTTTTCAAAAAATTTCAGGGATACCATCAGATTGTTTGTTAAATAGTTTAGACCCAGATCAGGACCGATGTTTTGTAGCATGTAAAGAATTTACACATTTCCTCAAAAGGGGAGCGTAGTGGCAGAGTGCTTGGTTCCAGCCTCATCGGCTTCACTGCGTTGTGTCCTTGAGCAAGACCTATTAATCCTAGCTTAGTACTGGTTCAACACAGGAAGACCCGTCCCAACATAACTGAAAGATTTTTGATGGGACGTAAAGAATCAAATCAAACAAAACTAAACATTTCCTCAAAATACATATGAACCAGTGTCCAGCGAAAGGTAGAAGTTGTCATGTGCGCCCATTGAAGACTCATATTGTTGGAACCCAGAGCAGGATGGACTGAATGTCGGACCTGATCTGGATCCTCTAATAGTGCTCTTGAAGGAATTTTTGAAAAAAAAAATCAACAGATGACAACAAAAGTATGAACAATTACCCAGCTTGCAAAGAGTTAAATTTTTTCTTTCTAATATTACAATGTACAAATTAACCTAATTTATCGAATCCACAATTAGCGGATCAACTTAAACTAGAGTTGGGTCGTTGTATTTAAACACTATCTGAGTGTCAAACAGTTTGGATTCCAGATCAGGACCGACATTTTGTCGGTCCGGATCTGGTTCCAAACTGTTTGCAGTTAAACTAGCGAGTTGGGTCATTGTATTTAAACACTATTCAAGTGTCAAACAGTTTGATACCAGATAAAGACCGACATTTTGTCGGTCCTGATCTGGTTCCAAACTGTTTGCAAAGGTTATCTGCAGAGACACCAGTAGGCAAAGAGTTTGAATTTGTTCTTCAAGGTTCAAGCTGGGCCCTGAGCGTAAGGAGAAGTGACTTCTCCCTCCAGGGATTTTAGGGAGAAGTGACAGTCAGATAGGGAGAAGTTATATCGCAAAATAATGCCATTTTCTGTCAGTCATTAAATGAAAGGAGAAATATGATGCAGTGGTGGTAGACTTGCATTTGTGTGGTGACAGAATGAAATTGAGTCTCCATAAAAAAATATAAAAAAAATATTTTTTTTTGGGGGGGGGGGGGGGGGGGGAGACTCCCACTTCTCCCTGGGTCCCATTTAAGGCGAAATTTCTGCCCCCCTAGGGCTACTTTTTTGCCCTAGTTGCCCCCTTAGCTTGATCCCTGTTCTTTCTTTTCTTTCAGATTTATTACAATGTACAAATGAACCGAATGTATCAATACCACAGTTAGCAGATCTACTTATAGAAAGAACACAGAACCAGAGTTGGGTCATAGTATTTAAATCACTCGTCACAATACACAATCTTATGAACTATGGGAATGAAGTAAGTAGAAAAACAGAGAACCATCCGGTCATAGTATTTAAATCACTCGTCACAATACACAATCTTATGAACTATGGGAATGAAGTAAGTAGAAATAGTCTATTCATAGTATTTAAATCACTCGTCACAATACACAATCTTATGAACTATGGGAATGAAGTAAGTAGAAATACAGGCAGGTGCTTGAATTTATGATTATTTTACTACTTTGTCTGATGCTTAGGGCTTTCTCTTCAATTCCATCCAAAAATTTTGAGAAAAGAATGGCCCACTTTGACCAAATTGATTCATAGAAAAAGCATATTCTTATACTCAATTTGAGTATATACTCAATTCCGGTCATAGTATTTAAATCACTCGTCACAATACACAATCTTATGAACTATGGGAATGAAGTAAGTAGAAAAACAGAGAACCATCCGGTCATAGTATTTAAATCACTCGTCACAATACACAATCTTATTAACTATGGAAATGAAGTAAGTAGAAATACACAGAATCATAGTCCGGTCAGAGTTATCTGACCTATAGTGTTTCCCACAGCCTGAAAAAAGGGCAGGGTGCTGGCCAGAAAAGGGGCGCTTTTGATGCGTGAAATTCACCCAAAAGGGCACTTTTGTTAGAACAGACTTTTCAAATGTGAGTTAGATAAAGGATTTTATGTCTATTAAAAGGTTAGAATAGCTTCTAGTAGAGCATAGGATTCATTGGGATAACAAAAAGTTATTTTATACTGTAAAAATAAAATATTACTATTTTCATATTAAAATGAAAATAAGGGCAGCAGGGGGGAGCTTTAGGGCAGCAGGGGGGAACTTTAGGGCAGCAGGGTGCCCCCCCCTGCTATTCCTCTTAATGGGAAACACTGGACCTAGTTACTTTACTTTTCAAATAGTGAATAACAAAGGCGTGCGCCTGATCTGCATGGCAAGCAACAAAGGTTTTCTCGCACCGATGCCCATATGATGTTGAGGCCCAGGCTCCTGGCCTCTGCCTGGCTAAATGTCTTCATTTACCTGAATGAATTCTTCCATCTGGTTTAATACAATGGGCCTGGAGGCCTATTATTTCCAAATTTAGCTGTACTTTAGTGACAGCGTTCAGTTCCTAAACTTAGTTTTTTATCTTGGCAAATAGTGCAGACACTGATGAATGCTTTTTGGAAACACAAATTGTGTATCCTAAAAATAACATTACAACCCAAAATTTAAGCAGATAATTAAATTTAAGCAGATAATTGAATCAGGTGTCTGGTTGTTAAGTCTTTAAATGCATTTCATACAGTAGCTAAAATGTATACAGTGTGAACCTACATCTGCGTGAGCATCAGGTTACTGGTATTTTAGTATTAGATATTTGCTAAGAGCCTACATGTAGCAGGGGCCAGTTTGATAATCTACTCCTTGAACCATATATATATCATGCTACTTTTCCTACCGGGCCTCGTAGCGCAGTCTGTAACGTGTCTGTCTGCAGCTCCAGGGGTCGCAAATTTGATCCGAGCCCAGTCCCATACTTTCGTGAAGATTGATCATGAAATAATTTCTATGGCCATAATCTCCCCCCTTTCGCTGATTCAAGAAGGGTTGTTGTCAGTTTCAAGCGAAAGTATGTGCACAAAGTACTGGTAAAGCTTGCTCAGGAAAAAAGTGTGGTTTCTTGCCTTGACCATAGCTGTTGTCTGGGACGTCTAGCATCAGAGTGAAACAAAACAAACAATGGTGGGATATATAGTATCACGTTTGTCTGTACGTCTAAAATGAATTTTTCATTCGCTCAATGGCCCTGGGCAGGGCATCGTGTGTACCAGAAAAATAATTTTCTTATTTCTCAACCAAAACATATGTTGTGGGTACTCAAAAGAACCCTCTCAGTGAGATGGTTCTTTTGAGCACCCAAAACATATGCTAAAAATTATGGGTAAGAAAATATGTACAATTTTACACTGAAAATTTTTGTTTATTTAAACCTATGTTTCACACTGACACATTTCTAGTTGGTAACTTCCCATTTCCTCTCTGATTACTGAAATATTTTTATCTATATCCAAAAACTATTCCCAAGCATTGTTTGCTACTAATTATTCAGAAAATTTTCATTTCTAAATTCCTTCTCAAAAGGAAAGAGTATCAATACATGTATTATATCTCAATCTGGAGTGTCATGTGGCTGTATCATTGCAATCTTGATCTCTGTATAATATTCCTGTCTTAACCCTTGTCCAGCTGATAAAATTAATGGCACATTTCTGTTTTCCAGCAAGTTCATTTGACATATGAACATGAGCCGCGGCATGAGATTTCCAACAATTTGACATTTTGACAAGTGTAGACTCTGACGAGCCTCTGCAGCCTCCTTTTAAGCTTAGAAACATCAAATGGTGTTCAGTCAGTAGCTTAACAATCATAGAATACTCAAGCGACTAACAAAGGCTCTGATTAGACTGCGCATATGCGCAGGCTGATCTGAGGCTTTGCTGGTGTAATACCACATTGTTTGAAATTTCATGCACTGACTCATTTTATTTTATGCGGAGGCTGCATGGAAGACAGTACAGATCCTGACCAGGTATCAGGACTGATATTCTGTATGTCCTGATGTGGGTCAAAACTGTTGGCAAAGGTTATCAGAATACGACTTAATCCGCGGCTAGCAAGGAAAGAGTTGATATTATGAATGTATTTATTGTTTTGGATTTCATGGATTGAATTGTTATGCATTTCACAGATTTTTACAAACAAGGATTTAATCAGTTGCTAGGCCTCTAAATGAGCATGTGTAATAAATTTCTTAACCAAAACATATGTTGTGGGTACTCAAAAGAACCATCTCAATGAGATGGTTCTTTTAAGCACCCAAAACAAATGTATAAAATGTTCAATAAGAAAATATTTTCATTTTTTTTACACTTAAAAGTTTTGTCTATCTGGACTTCTGTGAAAATGCCATAATCTCAGTTATCAGAATATCAAAGAGAAGTTGGGCATTTTTACAAAGTTTTAATTATTTCTCCCCATTGTTTACCTAATACCCACTAAACAGTAGAAATTCCAAGACTTTCTATAAGTTTATCACGAAGCAAGGCAAAATTAACTCTTTCCTTGGTTGAAGCAACTTTTACTTTTTAAACAGTTTGGACCCAGATCAGGACGGACAGAATGTTGGTCCAGATCTTTGGTGTCACTTTTAATTATACCCCCCCGCAAACTTATACCCCCCGCAAACTTTGTTTGTGGTGGGTATACTGTTTTCACGTTGTCCGTGCATGCGTGCGTGCATCCGTCCGTCCGTCCGTAACGTTTTGTTTCCTTAATATCTTCAAGAGTCATTGCTGGATTTTCATCAAACCTTGCAAACATGTTCATATATGCAAGACAAATACTTTAAACAAAAAAGTAAGGGCTAGGGGCCAATTCTATTAGAGTTATTTCCCTTTGTAGTTCTAAATGGCTTTTTGTATAGGGTTTTATGCTTATGCTAGCTATTATAGGCCATACATGGGCTGATCAACTCCTACCACAGCTTTTGATGGAACAATTCGATACTTTTCCTATACAATGTAGACACATTGAACATATGCATGAAGGAGTTTGGTTCAGAAAAAATAATTTTTGACAAAATTACATCTGTGAGAGCTTAGACAATTTTTCCCTAATAAGGCTTTCGTATATGCATTGATGGTGCCTTCATGGTTCCCTAATAAGGCTTTCGTATATGCATTGATGGTGCCTTCATGGGCCGATCAACTTCTACCACAGCTTTTGATGGAACAATTTGATACTTTGCCTATACAATGTTAACACATTGAACATATGCATGAAGGAGATTGGTTTAGAAAAAATAATTTTTAACAAAATTACAGCTGTGAGAACTTAGACAAGTTTTCCCTAATAGGGCTTTTGTATATGCATAGATGGTACCTTCATGGGCCGATCAACTCCTTCCACAGCTTTTGATGGAGCAATTTGATACTTTGCCTATTTAATATAGACACATATAACATATGCATGAAGGAGTTTGGTTCGGAAAAAATATTTTTTGACAAAATGACAGCTGTGCGAACTTAGACAATTTTTCACTTATATGGCTTTTGTATATGCATGGATAGTGCCTTTATGGGCCGATCAACTCCTACCACAGCTTTTGATGGAGCAATTTGATACTTTGCAGCTACAATGTAGACATATTGAACATATGCTTGATGAAGTTTAGTTTGGAAAAAATAATTTTTGACAAAATGACAGCTGTTAGAACTTAGACAATTTTCCCCTAACAAGGCTTTTGTATATGCATTGATGGTGCCTTCATGGGCCGATCGACTCCTACCACAGCTTTTGATGGAGCAATTTGATATGTTGCCTATACAATATAGACACATTGAACGTATGCATGAAGGAGTTTGGTTCGGAAAATATAATTTTTGATAAAATGACATCTATGAGAACTTAGACTATTTTTCCTATATAAGCTTTGATTTATAGAGCTTTCAGGTGTGAATAATTTTGTGTATTTGATCTTAACAAATGTTCCTGATTGCAAGCTTTAAGATCATTTGCACAGATTCTACTGAAATCTTGTTTTCACAGATTCTACTGAAAACTTTTTTATAAAACTAGGGTCTGCTGGTTTGAACTATTACTTGCCAAAAAATCACTTGCCAAAACTAAGTTTTTCACTGACCCTTACTATGCGGGGGGTATCTAATAAGCATTGCTTATTGACTTTTTTCATTGGACCAGGCTGCGTAGCACAGTGGGTAAAGTGTCTGGCTGCAGATATGTGTCTGACTGCAGATCAAGGGGTCGTGAGTTTGATCCCGGCCCTGTCCGGTCCCATACTTTCGTTGAAATTGATCATGAAATAATTTCTATGGTCATTCCCCTCTCTTTCACTGATTCAAGAAGGGTTGTTGTCAGTTACAAGTGAAAGTATGTGCATGAAGTGCTGGTAAACTGCTTAGTCAAGCTTGCCTAGGAAAAAAGTGTGGTTAGGTGAACTGACTGTCCCGATATGACCATAGCTCTTGACTGGGATGTAAAGAATCAAACCAAACCAATAACAATTGGAACTGGATCACATGATTTTGCTGTTTTTTTTTTCTATTTCAGAGATTTACACAGTATCTAGCCTCAAACAATTGTACATTGAATTTATCAAACTTCATAGACAAAACTGGTGTTCAAGGTAAGCTTTCATTTCTATGAGCCTTAGCATGACAAAACCTATCTTCAGGGTTTCCGGCAAAGTGAGACTCAAACCTGTCTCCTCAGCTACAGAGACTAGCTGGGGAAATGAAATGTGGCTTGTAGCAAGTTGATATATGATAGCGAATATCAAAGGCACTGATCAGACTGCGCAAATGCTAGTTCGCAAACCCTGAAGACAGGTTTTCTTCCGTCGAGGCCCATATAGTAAATGTTATGAAATTAAAAAATGCTTGTCAGAATAGCAAATAGCAATGAGACAGTTCTTTTGAGCATCCAATACACATGGTTAAAGTGATGAATAAGAAAATAATCACACTTTTCCTCTGATTTTTTTTTTTTGCTTAATGGTGTTGAATCGGTTCTGCTGACTCATTGTTTACTAAATTACCACCATTCCTTGGTGACATAATTTTAATATCCAGGAAACTTATTTTGCTATTCTCTATATGTTAAACATTTGATCTGTTCAAGTAAGTTGTATACTGAATCCTTCTCTAATAAATGAAGTGTTCTTGTATTGCAGGTTATGACATGTCAACATTTATTAGAAGATACTCAAAATATTTGAACGAGAAAGCAACCTCATACAGAATCATGGCATTTGATTTTTGTAAAGTAAAAAGAGGGTAAGACAATTTATGTGTGTTTTCCTTTCACATTAGACAAACATTTCTCATTTATTGCGCTGTACAACACAGATGTTTGAACATTGGATAAACATAAGCAAGTCAGTATTACTAAAAAATGTCACAATCACAACCAACAGACCAACCCACAGCATTGTTAGGAAAAGACACAAAACACTAACAGTCACACAAATATATATATACATATTGTATATACATTAGACAAGCAGATCTCATTGATTGCATGGGGAAATTCATAAAACAGAGGTGTACACACATTTAACAAAGCTGCAGCATGTCTCAGTTTGTTGAATGATCAGTCATCAGAATATATAGTTTTATTATAGGAATGAAATTTATTTTTTTTTGTTTTTATCGATGTGTAAACACCGGTGAATCACAAATTTAACATGCTTTATATAGGGGAGCGCAGTGGCTCAGTGGTAGAGTGCTAGACTCGAGACCGAAGTGCCGTGGGTTCGAGCCTCACCGGCGTCACTGTGTTGTGGTCCTTGAGCAAGACACATTTATCCTAGCTTAGTACTGGTTCAACCCAGGAAGACCCGTCCCGCATAACTGAAAGATTGTTGAGTGGACGTAAAGAATCAAATCAAACAAACAAACAAACAAACAATCATGCTTTATGAGTGATTTGCCGGAGTTTACACATCGATAAAAACCCAAAAAAAAAAAATCATTCCTTATAATATCCGCCGCAACCTTAATTTCACTAAAACCCAATAAAAATATATTTGATACGACCCCTACAAAGTCACAATCGCACCATGGTGACGGTTAGGAATATAATAAAGCAATAAAGAAAAACTAAAAATAATAAATTGACACACATAACTGCTAATCAATTTATTTAACGATTGACATTCTGTAAATATACATTTCAATGCTCAAATATAATCAAGAACAATGGTGAGAAGCAAGAAAAGTGCAAACTATTTACCGCTCTCACACGGTCATAAAGTGTCAACAAGATAAGGTCAACGACCTCATTTCAGCTGGGTGTTCAGCGAAGGAACGAATACGGAAGCATATGACTGAATCATTGTTGAAATGATATGTTGAATGTGCAGTTTGAAAATGAGGAACTTTGAACAAAGCCAGCCAATCGATGACTTTGATTTAACTTAGTGGATGTCAACGAAACTGCCATCGGCATTTCAACATGTGGAAGCTGGGTGGGGTATGACAACACTTTCCTTTCTTTCTATCCTATGTTCCTATAGTACTGGCTCGATCAAATTTTGATCAATTCGTGACGCAGTTTCCGAGCATGATTCAATGCAAAGTGCCTTCTTTCTAGGGGGTGCGGATTCATTTTGTTGTCCAAGGCAGATATCAACAACAACAACAAATATTCATACGCATGGGTTTTTATCAAAGTGTAAAAATGAGTTAATTTTGCCAAGGGACTAAGCAAAATCGCCGAAAAAACGATAAAAATATTGAGTTGGAATTATAGATTTAAGAAGAACATTAATAAAACACATAAATGTTGCACCACCATTTATCAACAATCTTCATTATGATTGTACCTTGTCAGCATGCAAGATGTTATTATAACAATGCAATACAGGAAACAATTTGATTCACGTAAAATGTTATAACTTCATTACATTAGAAAATGTTAGAATATTTTGCATGGTGACAGTGTCTCTCTCCTTAAATGTTCTTAAAACTGAACAGTAAAACCTGTGTAAAATGGCCACTCAAAAATAGACAAAACAAAGGTCTTAATGACAGATGGTAGCATAATGAAAGTTGATATTTGGAGCATTCTGCAATACTTTTGACCTGCATTAAGTGATAATTGGTCTTGAAAACCAATTTTTGGTCTTACTGAGAGTGGCCGTTTTACACAGTAAAATGCAATGCATTCCATTAGCAGGGCAATTATAAAGGTAATGGATTTTGTTTTTCAGCACATTACAACACGTTTTTGTTTGTTGTAGGAAAATGTACGTGTGCATATTTATACTTGTCTGCTTGCTAAAGTTTCTTATTTTTATTTTCAGTCGAGATGATGGTTTATTACGAACTATGAATTCAGAAAAGGTGGGTTACTGAAATTAAATGGGCTGGCACACAAGATTTTATTACTTACAACCGTGCAAGTAGCAAGCTAGCAAAAGCACATCTGGAGTCGCGTCATCGCAAGACCACTGGGTCAGATTTCAAAGACTCGCCGAACAAGATACAGCGTAATAAGTGACAGGCTCGTCAAAGTAAAAGAAACCGCTATCCATATGTAGCAACACCAATTTATTTGAGCATTCCCGCTTGTAGTGAGTAGGCAGGGCTAAACGATTGTCATTTAGTCGGGAGGCTGAGCAAAGGGGTTGTTAACATTAATGTGCCGCACCATGGCAAAATAAACTGTCCGTTTGTGAGCACGACGTCAAAGGTACAGGCTGATGGGGATCATTATATGGGCACTTGATAGCTATTTAACGGACCTTAAGCTTTCCCCATGCACACAGGGTAGTGCAACAACTTAACAAGACCCTTGGGCACATGCTCATGCGAGTCTTCCTTTAGCGCACATATCATAGTTTCGTTTGGTGCGGCTTAATTTCAATATCTATATAGATTCATTGCGAGCAATTTTTGGCGCCGAATACTTACTTTCTGTTGGTGAAATAACGTTTATATATTTTAAAGTTGGATATTCCAACATGTATAAAAGAACCGAAAACTCGTGTTTGAGCGCTGACATTCTCAAAACGCTAAGAGAAACTAGCCTTTTTTGTTGTGGAAAGACCACGAGCGCGTGCCAAATATGGGAATCGTCACATAACAGGTTTTGTCCTATCACATGAGAGAAAAAGGGCATTGGCCCGCCTACGCGTAAGACACAACTGTCAATCATCTCTGAAATCAGCGCAGGAGCACCTGATAGGCAGTATGACAAGAAATCTAACTCAAAGACTAACTGTCTTTGATTTCTGACCGCACACTGAGAAACTTACCGTTAGTGACGAAAATAGTTGGTCGGTGCGTGTTTGTTTCTTGACAGTGACACTGTTCTATGAACCGATCACAGAAGTTGTTTTGCTAACTTGCTACTTGTGCGGTTGTATCGCATCTGTAAGCAGCAAAGGCTCAGACCAGCTAGCTCACATGCACGTCATGCCAGAGCCTTTGCTTCTCTCATACATGAAATATTAAAGTAGACTAATATTTAGACTTAGCCTATAAGTTCAATAAGTATTTTAATCTTGTGTGCTGGCCCATATTTCTTGCATTTAAAGCAGCCACTCAAAAATAGACAAAACAAAGGTCTTAATGGCAAATGGTAGCTTAATGAAGGTCAAAAGTATTGCAGAATGCTCCTCTTTTGACCTGCATTAAGCGATAATCGGTCTTGAAAACCAATTTTGGTCTTATTTTTAAGTTGCTGCTTAAGACAGGTTTTACTGTAGCACTCTGGAATTGCAGTTAACCTAAAACAGGAAACGTTGTCTTACATGTGTGTGCTCTTGAAAGAATAAAAAGGAAGCATATAAGGTATCAAAGAGTGTTGTTGTGTTTGATGATTGCACCAATAGCTAAGCCATGTGATATTGCGACGGAGCTACTTCCAATGTCGGGTAAAACCACTCGAAGCATTAGCAGAACAAATTATTCTAAGGCTAGAAATCAATATGTAATGACCAGAGTATGGGTGCAAGTACAATACAGCAAAAAAAAGAGAGAATGTATGACCAGTAACGTTAACTGCTATAACCACAGACCACTGACCAACCCATGAACAATTTTGACATACAGTAAAACACACTCAAATATAGACAAAACAAAGATCATAATGACAAATGGTAGCTTAATGAAGTCCTGCATCAAGTGATAATTGGTCTTGAAAACCATTTTGTGATCTTTTGAGAGTGGCCACAGGTAAATCAATGCATTTGAATACTTATTCCAGAAAAAAACACCTGGGGGAGGGGGGGGGGGGAGGGAAAGACGGCACTTTTTTTACCCAACCACCCATGGAATTCAATTTCCTCCGACACCAACCACCCATGTAATCAGAATGTTTTGTACACCAGCTACCCATAGTATTCAATTTTCCTAAGTCCCAGTGGTGTAAAATTCCCCATTTGCCCACTCGCATTGGCTAAATGTCGGGTTCAACACGTAAATTGCATTTTATCCTTTAGCGAAGACAAAACAGAGGTAAAAATACAGCTGGTCGATCTTTTTCATCGCAAAACGGATGTTTATACCAGACAGTTGCAAGTAGGCATGCGCATTTCAGTAATTAACTTCCAACTCCCCAGCAGCTTGTACGCGGAGCCTCCTCTGGACTCAGAGGGTGTAGATGACGGAGATCATCAAAAATTGGCGGGCGAATTCAGACATTGAACACTACATTTTGCTCACATCAATGCCGGTCTTTGGTACCAAATTTGCTGCCAAAATTAAATGTCACGACATTGGATCGTTTTAAGGAAAGAAAATAGGGGTGGTGGTGGGGGGGGGGGGGGTCATGAGAGACTGAGTTTGCCATAAAGCAAATTGAAATAATAAAGCCTCAGCAGAAAGAATAATATGAAATTAGGCCCTACCTTAACTGCGCAAAGCAATCAAACAGATCTATTCACAATTATTATGAGTGTAATCAACTGTGCATCTTTCTCAGTATTGACAAAATAAACATGCAGGTAAAACACATTATTCCAATCTCCAGTTTCAGTCTTTATCGGTACAGGTTTTTACAGGTATTGGCTTTTACCAGTACCTAATTACCCTAGAGCGTTGTTTCCTTGAATAAATTCTTCTGAAAATACATGTTTCCCAAGTGAAGTAATGACCGCCACAGAAGCCACTATTGGGGAGTTTATTTGGGTACTGTTTTTGACCAATATTCGACAGAAACACCCGAGTTTTGACGATTTGGCATAAACAAAAATGGCTGTTTCTGCTGCGGTTTGCTATGCTCTACACGTTTTCTGGCTAGATTAGATAAAACTTCTCTCTTTTTTTTGGGCAGATAATATTCTTTCTTCCCCTTCCACGCAGCGAAACACCAACCACTCATGTAATTAGATTTGGTCGAACACCAATGACCCATATAGTTTGAAAACTTTCCGCACCAACCACCTATAGAAAAATATATCACCTGCCGTCTCCAAATTGTTGACTGGGACATAAACCATCAAAACAAACAAACAAACAAACTTATTTCTCTCGGATAAGAAATAAATATTTCCCTGTTGATAATATAAAACAGTTATTTCAAGGCATCTGGCAATTTATAAGAGCTCAGGATTTTGGAAACATTCAGCTTTCACTTGCATGGGACAAAAATTCCACTCATCTGCTTGTAATTATGAGTGAAATCTAGAAAGGACAAGCAATTCTTCTCAAAGCACTCGTCCTACAGGACGAGTGCTTTGGGAAGAATTACTCGAGGAAGTCATATTGCATATTACTCCCTTATGTTCTTTATTGCATACGCTTTTAAAGGACAAGTGCATGTGTTTGCAGGGCGAGTGAAAATTGTTAGTCACTCGTCTTGCAGGACAAGTGCAATATTGAAATATATTTGTCCCCTGACCTACCTCTGTTTTGAGGTATACAAGGAAAGTCTGTCATAAAAAAGGTGTTATAATGTCAGTAAGAGGGCATACCCTTTTTATCCTAATCTTGTCTTTATTAACACTGGATATTTTTGTCTTTTTCAGATTTTAAAGACACTGCCTGTGTTACAAAAACAAATTGATGCATTGTTAGAATTTGATGTAAGTATTATAAAGCCTTTGGGTCAATGTCAAGGCAGTAGCTTATAAACACATATACACTGAACTCGCATTTATTAACCTTAAAGCGCATATCACAAAAAGTTGTATACTTTTGTAGTCTGCTGAAATATTTTTGAAGACTCTTCAACAATCAGTGTAGATCCAGATCAGACTGCTCTGATCTGGGTCCACACTGTTTGCCTCTCAATGAACAGACATTTTCGAATGTATTTATTTTGCTGGCGTTTGAAAGGTTAAATCATACGTTTTGTGTCCTAAGGTGTTATGGTGCAAGATGATACAGCTACAAACTTTAGAATAAAACCACACCTCATTTTCAGCTTTTACCTATGTCTAAGGTAGACCAGTCCTAATTACGCATTCAAGAGTTGCTGCCTTTACATTGACTCAGTAGCCTTATAATATTAATCCTCCCACTCCATAATATTCTTAGCTCAAGCAATTTGAGTTGCTGGAAAAATACTTTAGACTTCTTTAAAACCCACTTAAACATGCGCTTTATGAGACTTGACAATTTTTGCAATGCCTCCCCAATTTTTATCCAATTAACTTGAAGGATTCCAGTTTTTAGCATGTATTTACAAACAGTGGAAAACAATGTGGATCCAGATCAGCTGGCTTCCTAGAAACCAGCTGATCTGGATCTACACTGTTTTCAAAATGGGCGATATCTGGGGTCAGCATGAGGAGGGATGAAATTTTCAAGTCTTATCTACACTAAGTAAGCAAAATTAATGAGTGAAAACCAATCTAGCCCATTGTTGATTAGAAACAATTTAATTGGCAGACAGTGAAGACATAGACTAATGCAGCCTTTTCATTAGCATTTTAAAGTTGGTGGCTATATTATTTTAGATCATGACATCATTTTCTGTTTTTAAACAACATTGAAAAAATTCAAGAAAAATTTAAGTAAAGTTTTGAATACTTTTGTAACTATTATGGAAATATATTTTCCATTATATTTTCGAATATATGATTTTTCTAAGGCATCAAAAGGCGCTATTATGGAGTAAAGGGTTGAAGCAATGTGTAGAATATATCAGAAAATTAATAGCTATTTTTTTAAAAATCAAGCCGCTGTAAGTGATAGCATCTTCTAACATTATGAATACGCTCAGTCAAAGCCAGGGCTTATTTTCACCATTTTGGGACAATGACCCATACCCCGGGAATTGGGAATTTTAGCGCGTAAACGCCCAAAATTGGGAATTTTTTTAGTGCTTTTAGCTATATTGTCAAATCATTCATCTGAATGAAGCTGTACTGTTAACTTATAATCAGTATTATATGAAGACTGTGCAAAGTTGAATCCACTCATTTTTTTGAAGGGTACAGGTACTCTCTAGGGTAAAATTTTGGAGGTACAAATATTTTGGAAGTTACATGGAACCATGAGAATTCCAGCAGCCACACATTTTGAAAGCGCAGAGTAGGCCCAGATTTCCAATTAACTGCTTAAAATGACTAATACCACTATGCAAACCCACACTTAACAAATTTTAGCAAGGCTCCCCTCAACAGAACTTGCTTAAAATGACTACAGAATTTGCTTGAAAATGACTAAGTAAACACACTGAAAAAGAAATTGGGCAGGGGTTCCCCTATACATAATGATTTTTCGTTCACCCCCAGCCCTTTTCCCAAGCCAAAATACAGTGGGGGGTAAGACAGAAAAACTGAAAAAGTGGGTGGGGTACTTGGAACTACAGAAACTTACACCAAAGTACCAGCTTCTTCAGGTTTGATAGACAAGAGACAGTAAAGATAGTCAAAATAACATCTTACCTCTTTAATTAGTCCCATTCTTACACACTGATGAACCAAATTAAATTAGTTATGTACTTTTATCAGCAGTTTTGGTATTTATCTTTTTATGCATCTTGAGAAAAGTTTTCAATATTGCACATACAGGGGAAATTATCTGTTAAAACAAAGATGTAAACTATGGCTGATATACCGATCGTTAGAGGGCACAACACCCCTGGGCCCTGAGAATGCAACGGCAGGATTTACAGCGTGGTTTAATACACGACTGATATGCCAATAGTTGGAGGAAAAATATCAACATCCGTTTCACACCACGCTAATTTTCGCAAATGAGAACCCTGATTACTTATGCTGTAAAAACAATTTTAAGCCAACTTTCACTGGATAAATCAAAAATTATTCTTTGAACTTTTTTCCAACTTGAAATTGGGAATTTTCCTCCGAAAATTGGGAAAAAAAGATACTTTTTGGCATTGGGAATATAATCGAATAACGGCTATAAAATCGGCCAAAAATAAGCCCTGAAAGCTGTGGTTTTAGAGGGGATAAACCTATGTCTTGTAAACCAGGGTCGCAGCCACTCGCATGTTCGATTCCGGGCTTCTCCCAGTTTGTGGGATGAGACTGTAAGCCTGTCTTCTGAGACGCTTTAAACCCAGAACCACTGCCGGTTGAGTCTTCGGTAGCTCCTGGACATAAGAAACACAAAACTAAAAACCCACCAGGCCAGTACTGGTTATAGCCAAGGAACATGGCTACAAAACAATAATGCTCTGACCTCTTTCCCTTCTAGTTGTGATTATTGCTGTCTGCTGATAACTTTTGCAAGCAGTTTAGACCCAACCAAGTGTTGGCCTGATCTTGATCCAAACTGATTGACAGTGGAAGAATTTTTCAAAAAATATAGTTGATTTATAAAATCTGCAGATGGTCAAAAAGCATTCAAAATTAGCCAACATGCAAAAAGATAATTTTTCTGTCAGGACTTTCGTTAAGTGTGCTTAACAAAAAATTGCTTTTCTTATTTCTCAACCAAAACATATGGTGTGGGTACTCAAAAGAACCCTCTCAGTGAGACGGTTCTTTTAGCACCAAAAACATATGTTAAAACTGATGGGTAAGAAAATATTTACAATTTTACGCTTAAAATTTTGTTTATCTAAACCTATGTTCTGTGTTTCTATATTCCAGTGTACTCCAAATGAATTGACGAATGGAGTGATAAATGCTTGCTTCATGTTACAGTTTAAAGACCTTATTAGATTGTTCGCTTGTTATAATGATGGTACAATAAATTTACTAGGTAAGTATATCACTAGTCCTTAACCTAATCTTAATTGATAATTAGCCACTGACCTTGATGTTTATTGATAGCAAATTAACTTGATGAGATAGAGAAAAGTGCAGCAGTTGAAATAAGAAGATGTAAAGAATGCAGTTGAGTTCAATGAGCCACTAGTATTTAAATTCAGAATTTTTTTGAGAATTTTATTTTCGCGAATATAGCGTTAAGACACAGATGCCACGTTAAAAATTTGCAACTACGGCATGATTTGCTTTCATCAGTAGACAGCTAATTTGATTTCACCATTTTGCAAAGGTTTTATTTTCATGAAAGTTTTGCAAAAATAAAACCCTCATGAAATTTCCAAATTTACAGTATTTAAATTCAAAGGGTCCTTTTGACAATTATGTTGCAACAATAATATTTGCACAGATTTGATGAAGTTTAACATTACTGTGAGTGATGTTGCTATGGTAAAATAACAAATGCCACATTGCATGCCTCCAGATAAGAGTGCATAAAAATGCTGTGAGTGCTCAAAAGAATGCTGTGGGTACTCAAAAGAACCATCTCAATGTCGGATGAGACGGTATAATATTAAGCACAATTCTTTACCATGCATAGATAACAGCAAGTTTATATAGACGATAGAGGATCTTACATAAGTACTTATGTATTGTTGAATTTATTAAACAAGTTCGGGAAAAGAGATAAAATATGAGGCTTGCAGAGTATTTTATTGCTTTTTTGTACAGTCTCATTATAACACGCCTGGTTATGGATTTGGATATAACACAGTCACGCTGTTTAACATGAAATTTTACAAAGGAGTTATAGGAAAACGACTATGAAATGGTATTTTTTCTATAATTCCTTTGTAACACATGGGCCTTGTCATGAGAAATCCTGTCTTCGGGGTTTCCGACCAGGTCATACTCAAACAAGCCTGCTCGGTTACTAGCTAGAAAATTGAATTTCTCTTGCAGCAAGTTTTGCTCTGTTACTTTCCAATAAGCGAATAACTAAGGCGCTGATCAGACTGTGTGGATGTGCAGGCTGGTCTGCGTCTTTGTTGTTAGCAAACTCCGAAGACAGATTTTCGCGCGCTGAGAGACCCATATTACACTTATAACACAGTCCAATTCTATGGACCCTAAACATAGAGTTGTAAAGGAACTGCACTGTACATTATTACTTTGATGTCAGAATATTGTGACTATTTTCAGAAAAATATTTTGATATGAACAAAAAACACTGTAAAGAAGCATTAGATATATACAAGAAATTCCTGGTGAGAATGGACAAAGTGGCAGAATTCTTAAAAGTTGCCGAGGTAAGCTCTGTAGACATGTTAACTTGTGAATTTTGACGTCTGTTGATGATCTTTGTAAACAATTTGGACCCAGATCAGTCAGGCCTGACCTGGATCCAAGCTGTTTGACAATCTGATGTTATTCCCGAAAGAATATTTTGAAAAAAGTACTGTTGAAAAATATCTGCAGCCGACAAAAAATCGTGAAAAATTACCTAGCATGCAAAGTGTTAATATTGAACTTGCTTGGTCCGAGGTTTCAAAACCTTTTTGTGCTCAACTGAAATGAGCATCAAATTTGAAATCTTTATAAAGGTCAAAATATAAATAAATGAGGCAAGATCTTTTTTCAGGTAAAAAATTTAACATTTTCAGCAATGGCGATGTTTTTTTTTATAGCATCCAAAACGTGTTTTAACCCTTTGTATTCGGGAAACCCCTTAACAAGTACTTTTGCAAACAGTGCAGACCCAGATGAAATCCAGCATAATGCTGCATTTCATGAAGGTCTACACTGTTAAGGTAAAAAAGATCTTCAGACAAAGGAATACAATATTTTTTGAAAATCATAACCTGGTACCCTTGATATGAATAATGGACTATCCCAAGTTTATTGTATCAAACCAGAAGGAAGAATCCATTAGTATATACCGGACCGCGTAGCACAGTCGGTAACGTTTCTGGATACAGAGGCATGTCTGACTGCAGATCCAGGGGTCGCAAGTGGTCTTCTACAGTCATGATAGCTCTTCTAAGAAGGCTACTTTTCAGGGTTTAATTCAATTTTCAAGATACTTTTAATGAAGGGTTCCAGCTCTGTATCCTATTATATTTATCGGAAAAAAATATTATTGATTGAACTGCTCTTGTTTGTCTTTCATAGTGCCCTAACATTAGAAAGACTGAGGTAATATTGTTATTTTTTCAAAGTTATTGCCCTTGTTTTTGAGAGGGTGGATCAAATATTTTCAGTCTCCCTGTCTGATTTTTAATATATGTTTGTGTACATGTTAATCTTACCACAATTCCTGAGTCTATTGTATATGAAGGAAAAGGTTAATTAAGTGACTTGTAAGGTTGACATGGAATTTTATCAAGGACATTTTGAAAGTTTATTTCTTTATATTGAAATGAAATATTATAAGTATAAAATGAAAAAAAAAAGATTTACCAAGCCAAACAATTTGTTCAATTTAGGGAGATAAATTATTTCCTCTAGTCTCTTCCTGCATTCACTTGAATTATATTTCTGAACACAGCATACTGAGATTTGGCACATTTGCATAAATTAAAACAAGGTCATTGTTTCTTATTCGGGTATGCAATATGGACAGATTAGTTAAAATGGGCTTTGTCATGACAAAACCTGTCTTTGAGGTTTCCATCGATGTGAAACTCAAATATAGAGACTTGCTAGAAAATCAAAATTATACTCATAGCAAGTCTAGATATGATACTTTCCAATAAGCGAATGGCAAAGGCGCTGATCAGGCTGCATGGATGCACAGGCTGGTCTGCACCTTTGTTGTTCGCAAACCCGTGGAAGACTGGTTTTCGAGCGTCAAGGCCCAAATAATAGCATGGTTCTTTTAAAACTTACGTTTGACAATCTAATTATTATAAATTTGTGACCAGATGCTGTGGGGAAAATCATTAGATTTTAGAATGTGTAATAGATGATCCACCCTTGTTTGATTATGTTTGATTTCTGTATGCAGTGTTTTTGTATACTTTTGTATGTTCACATTTTTACTGCTTACACATGCTAAGACCATGTCACTTGAATTTGATTATTTTTCTGAGATATAACTTACCTGTATCTGGGACTGAATGGACTGTATTTCCTAAGTTTTGAGATAAATACTTCCAAAACACAATGTATAAGAGATACAATTAAGAAAAGAATTAAATCAGTATTATCAACAGAGGTATCTGTATATAACATCCGCCTTAAATCTTTGTCTGTGATTGTTGCATTTCCTGATCAACTCACTCATTTTTAGAAGGTTGGAAATAAAATGTGGCCAGCTTATATTTGCCCAATTTTAAAAAAGGGGATTTTTTCTAGCATTACACAAAGTATGGATGTAGAAGATTATATTTTTGGACAGACCTCATATTTTATTTTATAAAATGGCATTAACAAAATGGGAGCACAATGTTAGATTGCTTGACTCAAGATCGAGGGGTTGCAGGTTTGAGCCTCACCAGTGGCACAGCGTTGTCTTTGAGCAAGGCACATTAATCCCTGCTTAGTACTGGTATAACCCAAGAAGACTTGTCTCGACTTGACTGAAAAACTGCTGACTGGAACGTAAAGAATCAAATCAAACAAACAAACAAACTAAAAAGCATTAACAAAAAATTAAGAAATTTGATCAACCCATATGCACCAATATTTTTTTGTCCTAAAAATGTCATTAGCGTTTTACCTGCGCTGCATATATTCAAGTGCTATTCTGTCTGGATTTTTTCATGGGAACACTGTTTGCAATAACACACTGGTAAATGTATACGTCGATTTGGTGGTATTTACGCATATTGCCGGTACTTCGTAGACCGGAAGTGGTAGATATTGGTGTTAATACTATATATGCAAACATGCCATATACCTAAAGGACTATAGACTTCAATCATTTTTAAGTATTCGGCATGCACATGTCGATTTATGTAAGCATTTAGGAATAGATTTGAGTACCGATCTGGATGATCGGTACTCTAATCTATTCCTAAATGCTTACATAAATTGACATGTGCATGCCGAATACTTAAAAATGATTGAAGTCTATAGTATATATAGTATTAACACCAATATCTACCACTTCCGGTCTATGAAGTACCGGCAATACGCGTAAATACCACCAAATCGACGTATACATTTACCAGTGTGAATAATGGCTACCGAAAAACATAAGCAGATGAAAGAGCAGACTACAAGTCATGATTGGCTTGAAAAGGTTTAATTGTTAATATTTTGTTATATATTACAGAATGTTGGTATTGATAAAGGTGATATTCCTGATTTAGCGAAGGTAAGTTAATAATAGAAACCTAGCTGTAATGAAACTGATGATGTGATATATTACACACACAAGATGTTTCCATGTTCAGCTTCTGTTTGGTGCTGGTAATAACTCAGGTGTCACTGTGAAAGGGACCATAGCCCAGGGTTTAATACTGCATGCATCTAAGTCTTAAGTAGAGAATACTCAGTTTACCCTTTGTACACTGGAAAGTCCTAAAATGGTACCTCGGCAAACAGTAAAGACTCAGATGAAATGTGGCATATGTTTAGGGTACTCAAAGGAGCCGTCTCAATTAGATTGGTTTCTTTGATCACCAAAACATATGTTTAAATAATGGGTAAGAAAATAATGACAATTTTACGTTAAAATCTTTCACTTGACTGGACCTATGATGAAGCGGTAAAGAAGCGACAATTCTGAAAATCTATTGAAGTAAAGGTGGTCCATTAATGACTACATAGGTGAAGGCACATATTTAGATAAACAAAAAATTTTTAGCGTAAAATTGTAAATATTTTCTTACCCGTCAGTTTTAACATATTATGTTTTCGGTGCACTTTAAGCATTAGTTGTATTTGACTGCCTGATGGTATAAGTAATCTTCCGTTCAGTTCTTGTCATCTGTGTTTCATTATTTAAAGTAAGTTGTATTCAGCTCATCATTTATAGTTAAGTCAGATTTTTAAATTTGATTGATTGCACATTTTGATACTTTATTTATTCTCTGTCCTTGCTAGTGACGATTTTTTCATTTGCTCGTAAACTTTGCAAACAGTTTTGATTAAGTGTATTTTAAAAGAAATTTGCATACAACAAAAAGCATGCAATATTACCCAGTAGGCAGATAGGTAAAATTTAAAACATTTGGGATGTGACAGGCCAATTGATTGGCAACAAATGATCAAGGAACAGTTTGACCTGGATCAGCACTGCATAGGGCCAGTTAAGCAAAAAAAAAAATTGTGTAAAATTGTGATTATTTTCTTATCCATAAGTTTAAACATTTGTTTTGTGTGCTCAAAAGAACCGTCTCATTGAGACGGTTCTTTTGAGTACCCACAACATATGTTTTGATCGAGAAATAAGAAAAATAATTTTCAGTTATGCACTCTTATCTGGAGGCCTGGCACTGTACGTCATTCTGTTGCTTTGGCACTAGTGTGGGAATATCAATGGTCCCTAGTCCTTAAAGCACCTGCAAAAATGCATCTGAAAATAATTTTTGCTTGAGTTGTCTGCTACACGTACTTGCTAAAATTATTGACTAATGAAGTGTAGAGGCAAGTAGTGTGGAACCAGATCAGATTGCTCCTCTGATCTGGGTATACACTGTTTGACTTATTGGCATCAAAAACATTTCAGCAGACAACAAAAGAAAACAATTTTTGTTGTGATTGGCACTTTAATGTAATTTGTGTAATTTTTTGTTTTTCTCATTTTTCAAGTGTGAAACTTCTACTAGGTGCATAGAATGTAGAATTTTTTGTTTTGACATTTTGTTTGTTTTCTCTCAGGGTCTGCAAGGCAAATCAGATACAGTAAGTGTTGTCAGTATGCTACTACACGTATAGTTGCTTGCTCCTGTATGTTGCCAGTCACTAATGAAGTGGTCTCTACCGGTGCTCTTTATCTCATTGTTTCAATCTTTAAGAACCAGAGGCGTTTATTGCTTTGTCATACTTAAACTTTTTCATTTTTTAAAATATAGCTGTTTTTGGGATGTTCAGAATCAACACAATCCAACCAATTAAAAAAGGTTTGCAAGGCTATGATTTTAGCAAAAAAAAAAAAATCTCTTTTTATTAAGTTATTCTTGTGTTTCTGGTGACTTCATGTACACAGTCTTACAATAAAACATGCTATATAGCTTCCTGTTTCAGTCATTATCTAACAGTTCTGCTGCCTTTACAAGCTTTGTGTATCAGTTATTCATGCCTTTAGTTAAAAGTGCGTACCAAAAAAATTATTTATCTTATTTCTCCACCAAAACATATGTTGTGGGTACTCAAAAGAACCGTCTCAATGAGACAGTTCTTTTGAGCACCCAAAACATATGATTAAACTGATGGATTAGAAAATATTTACGTAACGATCAAAAAATTTGTTTATCTAAACCTGTGGTTATTCATGTATATGCAGACAATCTATACATATATTTGCATAATGTTTTAGCCTCTTAGCATGTCTTTTAACATATAAAGCATTTTTTTCCCATAATTGGCAGTCAATCAATCCGAGCTGAAATCATCGTACATATAGTAGGGGAGTGCAGTAGCTCAGTTGGTAGAGCATTAGATTGGGGATCAAAGGGTTGCTAGTTGAAGTCTCACATCCAGCAGAGTCACTATGTTATGTCCTTCAGCAAGACATTTTATCCCCTGCTTAGTTCTGGTTCAACCCAGGAAGACTCATCCAGGCGTGGCTGAAAAATTATTGATTGGGACGTAAAGGATCAAAACAAACAAATCATCCATCCCGTTTGCAATGATCCGGTATGGATGGTCCTTAAGGTTCACAGGTTAGATCCCAAGCTGTATTTAGACCAAGAAGATTGCTTTCATCTAAGCAAATGCTTTTATCTAAGCAAACAGCATCTTGGGGCATCCTTGGGAGCGCAGTGGCTCAGTGGTAGAGTGCTTGACTCGAGACCGAAGGGCCCCGGGTTCGAGCCTCACCGGCGTCACTGCGTTGTGTCCTTGAGCAAGAACATTAATCCTAGCTTAGTACTGGTTTAAACCAGGAAGACCCGTCCCTTTATAACTGAAAGATTGTTGATGGGACATAAAGAATCAAATCAAACAAACAAACAAAATCTTGGGGCATCCCATCTTTGGTTACACTGCTTGTAAATATATCCATTGAATGATTTCCATCTATGAAAGGGTTGAAGGAAAGACAACTTTAGACAACCATATAGCTAAGACTGTTAGGTGGTAGGGAGCACTGTGTTTAACATACTTATACTTACACAAAAATATGTTATTTGAAACTTAAAAAATATTGGGATGAAGTCAAGATTTCTGTTACATCTCAAACAGTGTTGGGGCTTTTCCAGCTGGGAACTTCTATTTTGCTTGCAACACTCATTAACTTGTTTAATTTGCTCTAAATGTCTTTTTAAGTTTGACAATAAAAAACTTATTCATGTTATCTGATTTGCCTTTAAGAACCCTGTGGAGGCCACACAATTGTTTATTTTGTACCTAACCTTCAGAGTTTATGCAGCAATGAACATGGGTGAAAGGATTCAGAATTATGCCAGATTTCAGGTTCATGCAGATGTCAGTCCGAGTCCTCAGGTGTACTTCAGTTTTAGCAAACAGTTCAGGTCCTAATGAAATATTGCAGACTTTGCATTCCATCAGGATCTTCACTGTTTGCCAAATACCTGTTAAGGGGCTTTCAGTATATACAAAGAGTTTAGACTTTCACTGGGATTTTCCTACCTTTCTGAAGTCGGGGCCAGGGGCCTGTTTAATTTGGGGAAAAAAGCCTTTGGACCATCAAATTGGGAAAACTATTTTAAATGGATTGAAAAAACATATAAGAAATAGCAGAGTAAAGCTGGTATTGCCCACCATAAGAATACATGAAAAATTGCATAAATATGTGAATTAAAACATGTTTTCATTCACATTTTTATGCAATTTTTCATGCATCTGTAACTTCAGTATTTTTGATCCGATTTTCATGAAATCTTCACCAAAATGTAGAACTAATGAATTGGGAATGATATACACCATTTTGGGAAGGTTTTGCTCATTTTTGAATTGGGAAGGGGCCATTATTCCGCCCCAAATCAGGCCTAGGAAATCCTTGCTTTCATCCATGAATGATCCATGCCTTGAGAAAAGAGGAGTAAGTTATTCTGTTGACTACTCAGCTACTCAGATCATAATTGATAAGCTGAGGCTGCATCAATTAAGTATTTAGGCTAAATATTTAGACCAGTTGACATGAGCCAATAGTGTAGCAGTTTGAAGGGGTCTGATCAAGGTCTTCACTGATAGCTATTCTCTGTAAACATATTTGCATACTAATACTCAGGTAGTCCAGGCATTATATTGAGCCTATTTCACAGTGAAGCTGTTCAGATATATAACTACTTTTGAATACCCAAACATACATCGTCAGGCTGAATAATGGACTTATAATTTGGACAAGTCCATTATTCAGCCTGACGATGTATGTCCATTATTCAGCCTGACGATGTATGTTTGTTTGTTTGATTTGATTCTTTACATCCCATCAACAATCTTTCAGTTATAAAGGGACTGGTCTTCCTTGGTTGAACCAGTACTAAGCTAGGATTAATGTTCTTGTGTAAGGACACAATGCAATGACGATGATGAGTCTCGAACCCGCAGCGCCTCAGTCTCCAGTCAAGCACTCTACCACTTAGCCACTGCGCTCCCTAACGATGTTTGTGCAGAAATGAAAGTAATTTAGTGACGTTAGGATGATGTAAGTCTTTGCTCTGGAACAGGCTTTTTCAAAACCTATGAATCCTTCATGCTTTTGCGCGCCATTATAGTAATACAAAATGAACTTTTCGAAGCGTTTTTCCAAAGTTTTCAAGTGACAAAATGACTTTATGCAATAATATAACAAGTTAAACATGGTTTTCTGATACACTAACATCTGTTAGACCCCTCGGGGGTTGTGAAAACCCTCGCCTTTCAGGCTCCGGTTACAAAGCCACCCTCGGAGTTCAGCAGATATTAATGCATAGAAAGACATGTTTTATCATTATATTGCCCCCTATTAGATAAGGCCTCTTTTCTCATGGACATAGCTCATATTTGTTTTGCTTCTGTCTTGACAGATATTCTCTGCTCACTGCACAGTGTACCTGCTTTAACCCTGTTAGACTGATAGTCTCTTATACCCTACTTGAAGCTATTTATTTTGGATAGGCCATTGTTATAATGACAGCGCAGTGGCTCAGTGGTAGAGTGCTTGACTCAAGACTGAGGGGTTGCAGGTTGGAGCCTCTGACACCAGTGTCACTGAGTTGTGTCCTTGAGCAAGACACATTAATCCTTGCTTAGTTCTGGTTCAACCCAGGAAGACCCGTACCGACATAACTGAAGAATTGTTGACTTGGATGTAAAGAATCAAATCAAACACACCATTGTTATAATATGTTGTGGGATAACAGGTTGTAATTTCCTATTATTACATGTTTTACTAAAAATAGAAATAATAAGCTTAGCTACCCGGGCTTATACCTCTCGTGATTCCCAACCCATAGGCCCGATCACATGAATCCAGGAGTCGTGAGTGCGATTCCCAGCCGGTCCCATACTTTTCTGGAGATTGATCGTGAAATATTTTCTACAGTCATTCTCCTCCTTTCGCTGATTGAAGAAGGATTGGTGTCAGCTACAAGCAAAAGTATGTGCACGAAGAACTGGTAAACCACTTAGTCAAGTTTGCCCAGGAAAAGTGTTGTTAGGTTAACTGACCGTCTTAACATGACCATAGCTGTTGACTGGGACGTAAACCCACAAACTAAACAAGCCAACAAAAACATGAACCCACAACAGCCAGCACTTCACCCGTAATAACCCGCCTAATGCACCCATAAGGGCCTGCGTCAGTGTCTTTTATGATGTCATTCAGGTTGATTGTGTGTGCACACATCTCATGTAATAAAAGTTTTTAGGTTTTGGGCTTTTGGAGAAGCTGTACATCACAATCAGAAATAAGTTTAAGATTTTACGTACTGTACAGGGATGGTTTCAAGGTCTTGTGTATGTTTTTAGCCCAAATAATCAGCTTGGCTAGGCAAAAGCTAAATATTGAAATAAATCAAGAACTTAAATGTTACCACAAACAGATTGTTTCCTTTTTTACATGCGGGTCAGACTGGAAATTACAGCAAGTTTGACATGTATTGTAGGTTGTAATGAGTTGTCCCCTTCTCTTTACAGTCTCTCTGAGAGCAACACTAATTTGGCCTCGATGCAACAAAACCTGTCTTTGGGGTTTCCGACAAAGCCAAACTCAAACCAGTCTCCTCAGCTACAGAGACTAGCTAGAAAATTGACATTTCACCTGTAGCAAGTTTAGATTTGACACTTTCCAAAAAGCGAATAACAAAGGGGCTGATCAGTCTGCGCTATGCGTAGGCTGGTTTGCACCTTTGTTGTTCCCAAACCCTCGAAGACAGGTTTTCTCGCGTCTAGGCCGAATTATGATTTGAAAAGGTAGTTGTGTTTTACTGCTTGTCTCCTAGATTTAGCTATGTCAGGCCCCCAGATAAATGTGCGTACCTGAAAATTATTTTTCTTCTTTCTCAACCAAAACATATGTTGTGGGTACTCAAAAGAACCGTCTCAATGAGACGGTTCTTTTGAACACTCAAAACATATATTCAGATTGCTGGGTAAGAAAATATTTGCTATTTTCCACTCAAAAAATTTGCTTAACTGGACCTATGTATGTGTTTCAATTGTGAAGCTAAGATAATTATTTATTATGTTTACAGGCCCCTGCTAGTCTGCTAGGTTTAGCTATATGCTGAGATAATTATTTATTATTATATTTACAAGCCACTACTTGATTGTTAGGTTTAGCTATGTGTTTCAATTGTTAAGCTGAGATGATATATTTTCAGGCCCCTGCTAGTCTGTTAGATGCTCTGGAGCAACACCTACAGTCACTGGAGGGCAAGAAGGGGGTACAGACAACATCCACTCCAAAGTAAGTTGTTGTGATAATCTTGCTGTTACACATTTAAGTTTTCTTCGAGACATGTTAGAATCTGCCATAGAGCATCGAAGTATAACCATTCCCTCCTTATAACAGGGTTCCCACAAGCTCTGGAAATCATAGAAAACCTGGAAAATCACCAAAATAACTTCCATGCATGGAAAAATCATGGAATTTGAAACATCCTGAATAATCATGGAAAAATCATGGAATTTTGTTAAATAATTTGACGAAACTACCTGTAGCCAGAAAACTATCTGTCAGACACACAAGCTTGTGTGTCTGACAACTAGTTTTCTGGCTACTGGTGATTTCAAGTTTTAATTATTTCAAAATGCATGCATGGTCTACAAGCATGCTTATTTAGATACATCACTGTTGCTGCATTCCGCATTTATGCTCAGCGTGGTGAAGATGACGCTTAAAGGGGAGGTTGCATGCCATGCATTATATAGTCATGGAAATTACATTGTTTGTCATTGAAAATCATGGAATTGTGTGGGAACCCTGTTATAAGCTTAAAAACACAATTTTTATGCCCCTGCCATCACAATGGGCCACATTGCACTAAGTCTTCAGGAGTAATTGTCTATTGTTCATAACAATTACACCATTTTTGATGGTGTCCGGTCTCTTTTTAAGTCCAGTAATTTTGATCTCAACCTCATATTTTTTATTGCAATGTTTAATATGAAATGTCTTTCTCGAGCTCAATAATTGCTATCTCATCGTGAGTTATTTCCCCTTGTTCATGAAAAAATTACAATTTTTCTGATGTCCGGTCTCTAAAACTAGTAATTTTGATCAGCACTTTTTGTAACATTATATATTTTGTTTCCACTCAATATTTTGAGAATAAATTGATGGAATTTAACAATAATTTGCATTGATATTGACAACATCTAGGTTTAGATAATTACGCATCAATTTGCAAACTTTTAAAAAACAGTAATGGCCCTTGACTTATTCAGAATTTGGTTTCCAATCAATATCTTCAAAATAAATTGATGTAATTCGACCAAATTTTGCATAAGCATTGATATTGAAAAATCTAAGTTGAGATGATTACACATTAATATGCATTGTAAAGGTATAACAGAGTTATCCCTTTAGCGCATGTTAGAATTTTTGACAGCTTGCTGTTGTAAGAATGAATGGATGGAATTTGACAAAATTCTGAAATAAATAAGGGCGTATAGATGCGTATCTATATCAGACTAGATTTTGTCAATATCTGTGCATCAGTCATTTTAGACTTTTTCTCTCATACAATGGCCCCAGGCGGGGCATCTGTGTCACAATGACACATTTCTAGTTATTATTCACTTGACTTGTTTTACAATTTTCATGAAATTTGCACTGAAATATGTTTCACAATATTGCCATAAAAGATTGGAATCAGTCTCAATTATATACAAGACTTCTATTTTATGGACCTAATGTGTGAAAGATGAGCCTTAATTTTTTCAGGCCGTCAGGTTTCAGCTCTGCGATCAACACAATAGCGGGCAACAGTTCTATACAAATATCAGACGAAGAGAAAAAGAAAATATTGGATGACGAGAATAAAAGATTACAGCAATTAAAGGTGGGTATTGAGAATAAAGCTGGGTTATACTAACTCCACTTTGAGAGTGGCTGAACGGGAATGGTTAGCCAGTCTGTGTGCATTAGCAGTAAGATAAATCAGATTAATTCTGGCTAATAGCCTGAGTAATTTGGTGAGATTTACAAAGTGAATATAAAAAAAACATAGCCTGAGATTAGAGGGTATATAGTTCCACAAAAGGTTGAGAATGGGATAATTACCAAAATCTTGTGCTAGCTCATATGCTGTGCATCAGGGTTTATAATATACCAGTCCTGCATACAGGATTTATTCAACTGGAAATCAGAATCACCTTTTTCTCATTTCTACAAAACAATGTTTTTGGTGTGGGTCGATGAGTATCTACGTCTCAAATAAGGAAGTGGAGTAATCTGGAGACCCTTCGGTGATATTGGCTTATCGGGAGACAATCTGTCTTCAGAGTTTCAAACGAGGTTGGGCTCAATCCAGCCTACTCGGCTAATGTGACTAACTAGAATAATGAAACTTTGCGTGTAGCAAGTTAGCTATTAAATCTTTACGAGAGTGAATAATAAAGGTGCTGATCCAACCCCGCTGATGCACAGGCAGGTCTGCACCTTTGTTGGTTGCATGCAGCAAAGTCAGGTTTACTCCTGCTGAGGCCCATTATGATGCTTTTACTGTAATTTCAGGGTGCAAATTAGATTTATAAAACAGTAAAACCTGTGTAAAACTGCCACATTCAAAAAGACAGAAAATAGGTTTTCAAGACCAATTATCGCTTTAATGCAGGTCCAAGGGGAGCATTCTGCAATACTTTTGATCTGCATTAAGCTACCATTTGTCATTAAGATCTTTGTTTTGTCTAGTTTTGAGTGGCTGTTTTACACAGGTTTAACTGTACCCTATACATCTCCAGCACAAGAGCTCAGCTCATCTAAATTTACATTACAGTGATTAATAAAATACTTGAAATTTTTTTCTGGTCTAATATGAAATGTTTTAGAAAAACTCGTTCTAAAGATTTTGAATTAAACAGACCTATGAGCATTGTAGATATTTAGAATGTATTGCTTGCAGATTATTTGATATGATATGAATATAGATGGGATGATGTTTCGTAATTCATGCCACCAATATTTACATATACAGTAAAACCTGTGTAAAACAGCCACTCTCAAGAAGACCAAAAAATGGTTTTCAAGGCCGATTATCCCTAAATGCAGGTCAAAATTATTGCAGAATGCTCCATTCTGCAATACTTTTTACCTTCATGAAGCTACCAGTTGTCATTAAGACCTTTGTTTTGTCTATTTTTAAGTGGCCGCTTAAGACGGTTTTACTGTTTATAACAAATAGGCCTCCAGATAAGAATGCATAATTGAAAATTATTTTTCTTATTTCTCAACCAAAACATGTTCAAAAGAACCGTCTCAATGAGATGGTTCTTTTGAGCACCCAAAACACATGTTTAAATTGAACGCTCAAATTTTTTGCTTATCTGGAGCTTTGATATGGGTCCAGTTAAGCAAAAATTTTGAGTGTAAAATTTTTATTAATTTCTTACCCATCAATTTGAACATATGTTTTGGGTGCTGAAAAGAACCATCTCATTGAAACGGTTCTTTTGAGTACCTACAACATATGTTTGGGTTGAGAAATAAGAAATAAATTTTCAGTTACGCACTCTAATCTGGGGGCCTGGGTTTAGTTGTATATGACCATAGTAGTTATCTTGCATTCATTAAAGGAAAGCCTTGCTGAACCCCAGGTTGATCTGTTGTCAGCCTCGGAGAACTTCCCTGAGGCCAGTCAGGTACAATTGTTCTACATTCTGTTGCCTTGGTTACCTTGTTGCTATGGTGACTGTTATGCCATGGTGACAGGGCACTTGAAGTATTTTCTGTTTGTAAACTATAATCTAGAAAAGTACAATATTCAAGTTAGTTCCAGTACACCATTTGTTCACCGTTGTTTCTTTTTGTTTATCTGTCAAATTAGGGTTCCCACAAGCTCTGGAAATCATGGAAAACCTGGAAAATCACTAAAATAAATTCCATGCATGGAAAAATCATGGAATTTTAAAAAACCCTGAATAATCATGGAAAAATCATGGAATTTTGTAAAATAATTTAACGAAACCACCAGTAGCCAGAAAACTAGCTGTCGGACACTTTTGTGTTCGACAGCAAGTTTTCTGGCTACTGTTGGTTTCAAGTTTTAATAATTTCAAAATGCATGCATGGTCTACAAGCATGCTGTTGTTGCTGCATTCCGCATTTATGCTCAGCATGGTGAAGATGCTGCTTAAAGGGGAGGTTGGAGGCTGTGCATTAAATGGTCATGGAAATTACATTGTTGATCATGGAAAATCATGAAAAAATCATGGAATTGTGTTTTGGAATTTCTGTGGGAACCCTGTCAAATATATAGCCCACTATTTTTGACACCGGTGATCTCCCTTTCGATCACACTGGTGATCTCCCTTTGGATCCAACTCTTCTTTGTTTAATGGCCCAACATCCCTTCACATAATCCAGAACTCCAGATATAGAGAATCCAATCCCTATTTATTGCATGTATTTTCTTGCAAAACTTTTTGTCAGTACTCGGAGAAATGGTCGTTTTGAGTACCAAGACGTATTTTGGTAGAGAGATTTCTGGCCATTCATGACAATTAACCTGCTTTCTCATCTGCTGATGTAGCTTGAGAACCTCTATTGCAAACAATATGAACCCAGATAAAAATGCTCCCCAGTGGCTCCGTGCTTGACTAGAGACCAAGGGGCCTCAATAGCGTCACTGTTTTGTGTCCTTGAGCAAGACACATTTATACTAGCTTAGTACTGGTTCAACCCAGGAAGGCCCATCCCGACATAACTGAAAAATTGTTGACTGGGACGTAAAGAATCAAATCAAACATAACAAGCAATTTGATCCCAGATAAAATTGCTCCTTTAGGAGCAGTCTGATCAGGGGTTATACTGTTTGCTTCCACAGGCCTCCAGATAAGAGTGTGTAACAAAAAAATAATTTTCTTATTTCTCAATCAAAACATATGTTGTGGGTACTCAAAAGAACTGTCTAAATGAGACAGTTCTTTTGAGCACCCTAAACATATGCTTAAATTATTGGTAAGACAATATTTGCAAATTTATGCTGAATTTTTTAGTTTATCCGTGCTTCCATGATAACAGTAGTCTTGAGCGTTGCTTTGAATACATGCAGCTGATGAAATTTATTGCAGACAACATTTTCATGGAAAAACGATATTGGCAGTGTAAGAAAGGAATCACAACTCAATGCCTAACACGAGCTCTGCATTGTTCCAATTGGCTTCTCTAACCTCTTCCAACTTGCCTGCTGCTGTACAATAACCCCGCCATTCACGTCAATTAACGTCTGCTTCTTATCTGATGATGTACTTTGGTAGCCTATGCTGCAAATACTATGGACCCAGATCAGACTGCTTCTGTTGGAGCAGTCTGATCGAGGTTCATAGTGCTTGCTTCTAGGACTTCTACCACAGGGTTGGCACAGGCTTGAAAAGTACTTGATTATACATGTACAGGAATGTCTTGAAAAGTCCTTGAAAATTAAATTTGCCTTGAAAAGTACTGGAAAACCCCTCATAGGCCTTGAAAAGTCCTTGAATTTTACCATTTACCGGAGGATTCATCACTGTCTTTGGTGACCTTAATCTGTATAAAATGGTGCCTTTATTTAACCCCTTTCTCGCCATTCACATCAATTATAGTCTGCTTCTTATCGGATGATGTACTTTGGTAGCCTATGTTGCAAATACAATGGACCCAGATCAGACTGCTCCTCTTGGAGCAGTCTGATCAGGGTTCAAAGTGTTTGCTTTCATGATAACAGTAGTCTCATATGCAGCAGACAAAATAAGCAGACAACATTTTCAGGACAAAAAAAAATGATTGCATGATAATGATTAAGCTTCCACAATTATACCATCAACTTTGAATGTGTAGTTAGAAATGTCAGTGCACCCACAATGCAAGCATGCAGCTATGGTCAAGGCATTAAGAAACATTATACTTGATAGCTTGGTGTTTTGCCCTCAGGTTCAAATCCCTGACAGAAGTTTTAGCTCATATTTATGAGCCTAGCGACCTATTTATGGGACGAAGGCAAAAAGTGAAATCAGAGTCCCAAGAACCATATCTAATAAGGGTCTGAGGAGTTTGATGGCTCAGTGGTAGAATGTTAGATTTGAGATGGAAGGGTAGCTGGTTCGAAACTTAACGGAGGCACTGTTTTGTGTCCTTGAGCAAGACACTTTTATTATCCTCTGCTTAGTATTGGTTCAACCCAGGAAGACGGGAAATCTTCCTGACATTACGGTAAAATTGTTGACTGTTTAAAGCATCAAATCAAACAAACTTATCAGGGTCTTCACAGAATTAACAGAATTTTTGTATTAAAAAATGACTAAAAATTAAAAAAAAGTCTACAGTGGTAGAGTGCTTGACTCAAGACAGAGAGGTCGGGGGTTCAAGCCTCACCGGCTTCACTGCATTGTGGTTCTCAAGCAAGACACATTTATCCTAGTTTAATACTGGTTAAACCCAGGGAGGCCTGTCCCTGTTTAACTGAAATATTGTTGATGGGATGTAAAGAATCAAATCAAACAAACAAACAAAAAAGGTCTACATCAATGTAGACTTTGGATGTTATAAGATGCTTCATGCTAAACGACAGGAATTCTGCACCCCCTGGCAGGGGAATGGCCTCAATATGAGACAGTTATTGGGCGGAGCTTAGCTACTGTCAGATTAGATTAGAGCAATGGCCTGATTAGGCTGATAGGCAGCATGGTAAGGCCAGATAAAAAAACAAGTGTGTTTCGTGTAACCGGTCTAAAAATTTTAGGTAGGGTAGCCACGCATATTTTTTTACTGGAAAAAAATATAATTTTATGCATTTTGAAAGGCATTTCGCCTTTCAAAATGCATAAAATTCTATTTTTTCTAGAATACCTGGAAAAAATTCTGGGTTTCACCAGTAAATCTAGGTAGCGTCGGGTTACCCTAAACACAGGTATTTTTTTTATTTGGCCTAAGTGAGCTGATAAGACCTGTCAGTCATATCCAGGTAGTTGCCAGAAGCGAATCAAATTAGAGATAAAGTCTCAGGAGCTCCCGTAAATGTTAACAGCTTGATGTCAATTGAGAAAGTGATCAAACAAAAGCTTATTTTGCTGTTTATAGTCCACTACTGGTAAGGGTGGTTTATTCCATATAGAGAACTGAATATTTGTGATACAACCCATTAGCTGAGTGCGATGGCTCAGTTGGTAGAGCATAAGACAGGGGATTGAAGGGTTGCTGGTTCGAGCCTCAGCCAGCTGAGTCACTGGGTTGTGTCCTTGAGCAAGACACTTTATCCGCTGCTTAGTACTGGTTCAACACAGTTGGACCAATTCCGACATAACTGAAAAATTGTTGACTGGGACATAAAGAATCGAACCAAAAATACAGCCCATAGTAATCTTTGCTGTTGTTGTTATGTGATTGGGCTCACTTTACCAATGTTTTGTAGTCTTTTATCACATAGACGTATTTGTAAGATAGTCCAATCATGTCTCTGTGTACTAGAACTTAGAATATGTCTTTTTGTTTGTAAAATTATAGTTCACCACCTTTCTTTAAGTTAACCCTTAACCTGCAAATATTTTGTCCAGAATATCGTGCCGGTATGGAAGGATCTTAAACTTCTGGCTCGTGCACTAGGATTTTAATCATTTGACCACGGACAAGAAAATGTTTCAAACATGTGTACTTAAGCAAACAAATATTCATTGACGAAGATTAAACATGTACAGTAAAACGGTCACTCTCAAAAATACGACAAATTGGTTTTCAAGACCAATTATCGCTTAATGCAGGTCAAATGTATTGCAGAATGCTCCAAGGGGAGCATTCTGCAATACTTTTGACCCTCATTAATCATTAAGCTAGCATTTGTTATTAAGTGCTTTGTTTTGTCTGTTTTTGAGTGGCCATTTACACAGGTTTTACTGTAATGTAAACACACATAAATGAGTAGAGCAGTTTGTTCCGAGTCACTCTGCCATTTTATCACAGGCTCATAGCAATTTCATCACTTGTTTTATACTTTCAAATGGTAGCCAACTGTAGTTTCAATGAACGTATTTAATTTGAATTCATTATGATTAAATATGGCTGGCTTAGCGTAATCAATGCATTGTGAGTTGAGTTTATTACAATGAATTGCAAGTAAGATCATGAGCTTAAGCCGCCAACACATCAAACCACCGCAAATTTCAGTTGATGCTTCATGGGTTTACCCATTTTGGCCAATTCAATCTTGCATACAGTTTGCTACAGTAAGGCTTCCATGGGTGAAAGTTTTAAGATCAATCCTGAATTCAGGATTTTGAGGCTGACTTTCCATAGAAAGTCAGCCTCAAAATGCTGAATTAGGGAGATTATAATAGCTTCTCTGATTAATTTTCAGATTATCTAAACAAAATTAACCATTTAAGCATGAAATTATACTTTAATGTAGGCATCATGCAAGTTTAAAATTTGAATTTCTAAAGTTCAGGATTTTGGAAATTTTGAATTTTCACCCATTGGCTTGCAAGATTCAGTATATTAAAAGTGATCACAGATAAGGATTCCCCAATTTCTATCTAACTTAAACAATAAGTGCAGCTTAACTCTACATTGTCAAAGAAACCTTTCATAAATGGGATAATTTGTTTCCAGGTCAACTTCAATAGCTAAAAAATGAAAACAATGCTGTTCAGGTAATACACTGCTTACCATTCAACATTTGAATCTACAGTGATAAGTGAAATTCTGCAAACGTCATGTTGCTTAAAACAAATTTTATGAAAAAATGGGACATCATGTTGGTTAATATCATTTTCTCCTATTTTATTTCTCCATCTTTATTGGCAGGAGCAGAGAGAACGAGATTCCACGACAAGCTCGACCAATCCATTCGCAAACGCCGTTAGTCAACCCGCCCCTGCACCCACCTCCACCGACACCTCATTACAACAGAGACCCAGTGACGACCTGTTAAATCTGACGGGGAACCCTTTTGCTGACAGCGTACAGAATGTGATGGTGATGAATACTGGGGTCAATGCAATGCAAGGACAGAATGCGTTCGGTGCACCTGCACCAATGGGTGCACCTGCACCAATGACAGGCTGGGGAGGACAGCCAAACAGTTCAGGTGATTATTGTCTCTTGATTAATGTACTTTATTGAGGTTGGTCGTACTTATCTTTAATCCATCTGACTTAACCCTTAATGCGCCAATCGCAACAAAAGTCGTCAGCTTTTCTCCTCTGCTGAAATGTTTAAGAAGCCTCTATGACAAACAGTGTGGACCCAGATCCTATAGGAGCAGTCTGCACTGGGTCCACTCTGTTTGTTTCTATACTTAATTCATCAGTAACGTAGGCAACTATTTGCAGCAGACGACTTCAGCAGACGACATTTTTTTTCTTGGCGCTTTAAGGGTTAAGAGCCCCCAAAATGTAAATGAAATATTGTGTTGTTCTGTTACATGCCAAATTAAGGCAAGTAAACTCAAGTGGCTATGTTTCTAAGATTAAAATTATTGCTGAGATGAGCGGCTGACAGTGAGAGATCTTTCCATAGAGATAACAATTTAAAAGTTCTTAGGTGCCTAATTTTTAATTTGACAATTCATAATCGTGAGCTATATTATTGCAAGAGCCAAAAAATACAAAGACTTCTTAAAATTCCTGTACAAGCAGTTTCAGTTTTTGAATGAAAAGCAATATACATGTACTGTAAATTTAGAACTTTTTGGGAATAGCGTTAAAAGACAACATTTCCGACTAGGGCATGATTTATCTACATCAGTAAAAGACAGAGTGATTTCGCTAGGGTTTTACTTTTATGAAACTTTGAAAATTACAAATTTAAGTAATCTAATATAGGGATCACACTAGTTTTTTCATGCATTAACATTTGCCGGGTCCTGAGGAAGCTGTTTGAACACAAGGCTGATAGGCGGAGTGGTCAAACATCTCCCAAGGGACGCGGCAAGTGTTAATGCAATGAAACAAACATGGGTGATCGTTATTCTTGCATATTTTACCTTATTCCAGCCCAATTTGCGCTGAAAACGCTGCTAAAACATTAAATTGTCCATTTCTTACACTGGATTTCTCTAAACAAAATGGCATCGGCTGTAAACTTTCGAATGTCATAACGTCATCATAACCATACGCACCGTTTTCCCGAACAGAAACATTGACGAAATGATCAGTCTGGTCCGCAATGCTTTCCGTATATAAAGTCATGCAAATAATGCAGGGCTCATTTTAAGTATTTTCAAGTTCAAAAACCCATGTTAAAACAGCATGTGAATCTCCTGATTTGAACATGGATTTTCATTCATTTGACAATGGGTTTAAACAGCTATACAAATAGAAATCTATGCAAGAATGGTATTTCTCTAATCATTTTATGTGATTGAAATAATCATAGAAGGGCGAGATGAGCCTACAGCTGTTTAACATTAACACAAACAAATAATGGGTAGTTGATCTGTGTGTGATCATTGTAGGTTTTGGTGACAATAATTTTGCTGTATTTCCTAATGGAGCCCCTGCAACGACGAGTAAGTTCTAGATCATTGCTTGCTTCTGGATTGCTATATTTTCTACTAACAATTTAGCCTTGTCCTACTCAATAATTCACAGTGTTTTTAATAAGATGAATACTTTATGAGTTTCTACAAGATAAAAGGGCTGTTCTCCAATTATTCCTCATAGCTATAGGTAAACAAAATATTTAAGTGTGAAATTGCAAATATCATCTTACCCATGAGTTTTAACATATGTTTTGGCTGCTCAAAAGAACCGTCTCATATAGACAGTTCTTTTGAGTACCCACAACCTATGTTTTGGTTGAGAAATAAGATATTTATTTTATTTGGTATGCCCTCTTAACTAAAAACATGATTCCTGATAAATCTTTTGTCAGAAACAAGTTAACTCTCTTTTTACTTGCTAAGACCGACTTTTGTCATCTGCTGATGATCTTTGTAAACAGATTGGTCCCATGTCAGGCCCAACAGAATGTCTTGGCCTTATCTGGATCCAAACTGTTTGACACTTTGATAATGTATTTGAAAGATGTTTTTTTAAAAATTTAATTTTGAAAAATGTCAGCAGATGACGGCAAAAAGCATGAAAAATTACTAAGCATGGAAAGCTTGATAATTCATGTGATCTACTGGCAAAAAGCTCACATGCATGTCAAAGCCTTTTTTTTCTCAAAAACTAAAGAAAAATATCCGTATTGTCTGCCGCAGTCTTGTTAGGTGCAGTTAACGGGAAGGGAAAAGTGTTGCATTCCAAAAATGACACAGTATGCTGCTATTAGGGAACAGTGAGAGAGCCCTTTTAGTCTTCTCTGACTCTTGGTGTGAGGCTGCTATCAAAGCTTTAGATAAGGGGCCATTTCCAGCCAGAATAACAATCATAGGCCCAGATAAGCAAATTGTTTGAGAGTAAAAATGCAATTATTTACTTATCCATCTGTCTAAACATATGTTTTGACATTGTTGTAGGTACTCATTCTAAACCTCTCAATGAGACACTTCCAATGGGTACCCACAACAAACGATTTTGTCATGGGTGAAAGTTTTCAGGATTATTCCTGAATTCAGGATTTTGAGGTTGACTTTCTATGGAAAGTCAGCCTCAAAATACTGAATTAGGCAGATTATAATAGCTTTTCTGATACATTTACAGTTTATTTAAAGACAATTAGCCATTTAAAGTTAAAATATTAATATTTTGAAGGCATACTGCAAGTTTTAAAATTTGAATTTCAAAAGTTCAGGATTTTGGAAATTTTGAACTTTCACCCATGTTTTGTTAAGAAGTAAGAAAAAGTCAATTTGTATACCCCTTTCCTCTAGAGCTAAGCTGTACTAACTATGCTTATATGCTTTCACTTTTTACATGGTTTCTATTTCTTTTATTTAAGTGTTTGCTAACATCTTGCTAGAATATTGTGTATTTTCTTAACTCACAAATCATAGCCGACCCTATGATAACTAATCATGTCTCTTCTAATTCTGAGAAGCTTTCTTAACCACATTTTTGATCCAATTTTAAAGGAAAATTTATAACTTCTTCATTCTACTGACATAAGATGAGTAAGCTGTGGTACTAAATTGCTAACTTGTTTGTTGATTTTTTTTAGCTCACCTGAGCTGAGCTATTGTGATCAGTTTTCGTCTGTTGTCCGTCCGTTAACTTTTTCTTTAAACGATATCTTCTCCTGAACCACTTGTCCTAATTTCATATAACTTCACATGAATGTTCCCCATGATACCCTCTTTCAAAATTGCATGAATGGTTCTGCTCCACTGAACAAAAGGGCTGCCAGAGCTCCAGATAAGAAATGTCTTTAAACGGCATCTCCTCCTGAACCACTGGTCCAAATTTCACATAACTTCACATGAATGTTCCCCATGATGCCCTCTTTCAAAATTGCATAAAAGGTTACGCTCCACCGAATAGGAGGGTTGCCAGAGCTCCAAATAAGAAATTGTTTAAACAACACCTGCTCCTGAACCACCGACCCAAATTCAAAATAATTTCACAGAATTGTTCCTCATAATCCCCTCTAACAAGATTGCACAAGTAGTTACACTATGCTGAACAAAAGGGCTGCCGGATATCCAGATAAGAAATACCTTTGAACGGCAATTCCTCCTGAACCACTGGTCCAAATTCAAAATAATTTCACAGAATTGTTCCTCATGATACCTTCTATCAAATTGCACAAATGGTTTGGGTCTGTTGAACAAAGGGGCAGTCAGAGCTCTAGATAAAAAATGTCTTTAATCGACATCTCCTTTTGAACCACTGGTCCAAATTCCATATAACTTCACTTGAATATCCACCATGATGCCATCTTTCAAAGTTACATAAATGGGTCTGCTGCACCAAACAGGAGGGCTGCCAAGCTCCAGATAAGAACTCTTTTAAATGACATCTGAACCACTGACCCAAATTAAAAAAAAAATCACAGATCTGTTCCTCATGATGCACTCACAAATAGTTCCATTCCACTGATCAGTTATTCTCAGGTGAGCGACCCAGGGCCCAAGGGCCCTCTTGTTTTAGATACAAAAAAAAAGGAGACTCACTTATCCCTGATTCATGTTAGGGCTAACCTTTTTGGTCCCTAGAGCAACTCTTCAGCCTTTAGTTTTTGCTCAAATGGGTCATCTAATATCCTGCTTTGTTTTTGGCAGAAGGGATGACTTTAACTCTCTAACTAACCTGTATTATTTGTAGTGTTTAATCTTTGCCCTGCTCAGCCCTAATACACATGGGTGAAAGTTTTCTGGATTATACCTGAATTCAGGATTTTGAGGCTGACTTTCCATAGAAATTTGGCCTCAAAATGCTGTTTTAGAGAGATTACAATAGGTTCTTTGATTTATATTGGGTCTGTCTAAAGACAATTGACCTTTTAAACTTGAAATTGTGAATCTTTAGTGGGCAAACTGCAAGTTTAAGATCCGAGTTTTGAAAGCTCAGTATTTTGAACTTTCAACCATGAATGCATCCTCTTTGCATTAGAAAACAGTGCACATTAGGAGCCACACTGTTTTCAATTCTGCCTTTAATTCCATTATAATAACTGGACAGTTAACCTTTTCCCTGTCATTTACTACAAATTTCCACTGCTATCTCATCAGTGTAAATACTATAAGGTTGAAAGGATAAGGTTGAAAGTTGAGCAGGAGAAAGGTTGATACTAACTGCATGTTTTGGGTGATTTCTAACAGTGGCCAGCCTTGACGTAGGAACTGTTCTAACTCCGGGGACCTCCTCCCCCTCCAGCATGACAGCAGGTATTTACTTACTCTTATATAAAAACATTGAAAGCCAGCATTGACATACATTTACTCTGCATGCTGGGTAATTTTTCAAAAAAAAGTTTATCTGTTGTTTTTTTCAAAATTGCATAGTGCAGTCTCCAGGGGTCGCTAATTCGATCCCGACCTGGTCCCATACTTTTGTGGAGATTGATCATGAAATAATTTTTGCGGCCATTCTCCTCCCTTTCGCTGATTCAAGAAGGGTTGTCAGTTACAAGCGAAAGCATGTGCATGAAGTACTGGTTAACTGCTTAGTCAAGCTTGCCCAGGAAAATATTGTGGTTAGATGAACTGACCGTCCCGACATGACCATAGCTGTTGACTGGGGCGCAAAGTATAAAACCAAACAAAAGTTTCTGGATTACCATCTGAGTGTCAAACAGTTTGGATCCAGATCAGGCCCGACATTTTGTTGGACCTGATCTGGGTCCAAACTGTTTGCAGAGATTATCAGCATTTTGTCGCCACTAGTGGGCAAAGATTTAGGGTAATATCTTAACTCCCAAAGTGGCAATCACAGCTGCAAGAGGCAAATTCTTTGTGAACTATTTTGGCGACAATAAATTACCCAGCATGCAAAAAAGTGAAAGACTTCCCACATATTTTCCCCACTATAGACATAGAAATAGCAGTTTTAATATAGCCACAACACCTGCTTCATGAATTTTCTGTAATTACTAACCCTATCAGGGATATTTCTGGCCCAGAATATGGATTGGCCATGAAAATGGGCCAGTGGCCAATGTCCCATTCATTTGCATGCAAAAATCAAGATTTTGATGAGCCATTTGAAATTTTGATGGGCCATTTTGAAAAAAAAATGATGGGCCCAAGAAACCTTAATATCTACCTTACTGCAAAATGAACACCAGATTTGAATAGCTTATTTATGGGGCCCAGCCAAAAATGAAATCAGAATTACTCTATCACTCATTGTTTTTTTCATAAAATGGTTTGGGCACATCCCAGAAATATGCCTGCCTATTGCATTTCAGAATTGTCCAAAAAAAAACGCAAGAAAACTGTCTTCATGGTTTGCAGCAATTTGAGATTTAACCCGGTCAGCTTTGTTAAAGAAACTATCAAAAGTCTTGAAACTATAGATTTTACTACCCTTCCAATTATGCCTTCTTCAGTAAAACCTGTCTTAAGTGGCCACTCAAAAAAAAGACTAAAAATTGGTATCCTGGGTCAGGTGTGGTACTTGATTGTATCCTTTTCTGATCTACACCTCCTTTCTTACTTTCAAGACCGTTTATTGCTTAATGCAGGTCAAAAGTATTGCAGAATGCTCCAAGGGAGCATTCTGCAATACATTCAAGCTTCATCAAGCTATCATTTGTTTTTAAGACCTTTGTTTTGGCTATTTTTGAGTAGCGGCTTAAAACAGGTTTTACTGTAGATTGAACATCACAGTTGCTGATTATACTATGCAAATGCACCGGCTGATATGTTCCTTAACTATTAGTAGGATATTAAGCAGGTCTTCTAATGATGTGACCAATTATTTGGAACTATACCCAGCTGCTAATGTTCTGGTCTGACATCTGAAGCCGAATCTATCCCATTCTTTTATCACCCGTTTAGCAAGTTTTCTATAATTCATGCATTTTCAATTGTCGTATATTTTTCCCTCCCATAAATGTTTGCTTTAATTGTTGCGCTTTTAATTCCCTTGTGAGGCATGGCCCAGTAAATTAGCGCTCAAGACTGCTTTGTGCAGCAAAGTGCACTTTAATGAAAAAATCAATTGTTTTACCGGATGCAGTAAATGTTCTCAAATTTAGAATAGTTTTCTGCCAAAACGGCCAAGACAAACAGTGCAGACCCAGAAGAAGCAGTCTGATCAGGGTCTTTCCTGTTTGCTATTCTTACAAGCATTTTGTGAGTTCCAGCTGTGATAACCAAAATTTTATTTGAGAGTGTTAGAAAGTTTAGAACATTTACTGATTTGTCTATGTTGGTGGACACAGAAGGCCCAGACCTGTACAAGTGTGCATGACAAATCTATGTCTTCATTGTTCAAACTTGCTACTAACTTAACATGTTTTACTATACACCTCCTTTTCTCCTGTAATGGTTGTATGTTAACCCTTAAAGTGCTAGTAACCACTGTGCAGATGACAAATTTCACAATATCCTTCTTGAGGCAAATAAGGCTTGATATTTCATGTGTGCTGGCAGATGATTCACATGAAATATCAATATCAAGCCTTATTTGTTTTTGATGACGCAAAATTTGAATATTTCATCTGCAAATTTTGGGTACTATCTTAAGGGTTGATACTTGTATGAATGATTTTGTTCTTTTAACTATTTCATGCTTAGTCGCCGAGTCTGATACCAGCTTTGACCCTTATGAACCCTTGGCTGCCATGGCAACAGGGGAGGCAATAGGGTCACTCAGTGGGGGACTGCTAGAACCTGCACTAGGGGCAGATAACTTTTCACCAGGTGCTGTAAGCTGGAATCATATATGAGAAATGATAAATAGTTGATACATAAATGAATTATGGAGAATGGCTGTGGCACAGGGGTAAATTGTTAGACTTGAGATCGAGGGGTCGCTGGTTCCGGATTTACTGGAGATACTGTGATGTGTCCTTGAGCAAGACATATTATCCTCTACTTAGTACTGGTTCAGAAGCCAGGACAGCATCTCAGCATGACTGAAAAAGTGTTGACTCGGATGTAAAGCATCAAAACAAAATAAGTGAATTACATGTATCACTCTTTTGAGGTGTTCCTGATGGTGACTTTGAACATAGCTGCCATAAAGAAATCAGAATGTAACACTATAAAGCGAAATTGAAGTAACTTGAAGTAAACCTTAGCTTGCCAGACACTACTTTTGTCATCTGCTTCTCTTGTTTGTCTTTGTTCTTAATTAGTATGTATCTTTGGGAGCAGTCTAATCAGGATTCATATTGTTTGCTTCCATAAAAAAAACCTAGTCTGAATTACACTTATATATGCAGCAGACGTAAAAGGCAGACATTTTCAGGACAAAAATAGTGGCTGGGTCTTGAAAACCTCATCTATGATTCCAGTCTCCAAATTGTAGTTGAACATGTACTTCAATTATTTTGTAGTAATGCACATATTGCATGTGTTAAATTTGGTAGAGTTGTGTTTAACCATTTTTAGCCCACCTGAACTATATGGATCAGTCTTTGTCCAGGGTAATTTGTCATCCATAAGATTTCTCTTTAAACAACATCATCTAATCCACTGGCCCATAGTTAAAATAATTCCACAAAAATGTTCCCCATAATGTCCTCTACCAAAATTGCACAAATATATATAGTTTTACCCCGCTGAACAAAATGGCTGCCAAAGCTAAACAGAAAACAAATCTTCTGAACCGTAGACCCAAATTTAAAATCTTTCCATACAAATGTTCTTGATAATAACCTCTTCTAAAATTGCACAAATGAGCCGTGACATGGGATTTCCAGCAATGTGGATACGTGCAGTCTGATCAGAGTCTTTGCTAGTCGCTTTATTATTCTATAATTACTAAGCTACTAACTAAACATCACAGGCTCGTCTGAGTCTACACTTGTCAAAATGCCACATTGTTGAAAATCACATGCTGCGGCTCAAATGGTTTTGCTGCACTGAACAAAATGGCTGCCACAACTAAAGCTAGAAGAATATTTAAACAACATCTCCACCTGAACCATGATTTCGCAAAAATATTCTCCATAAATCCTCTCTCAAAACTGGGCAGGCTGTTTCGCTCCGCTGAAGAAAATGGCCCCAGAGCTAAAAATGGAAACATCTTTAAGCATTTTCTGATCCAGGACTCAAGTAAGTGATACTTTAAAGGAAAAGGGTACATTGTCAAATTATGCTAGAGTATAATCGTGAGGTATTGTAAAGGGGTAATAAAATGGAAATGTAGAGTGTTTGCGTTTATAGTGTCACCATTACAAAATTACAATGATAGATTGACTTTGTTTGTTTCATATCTGTTTGTTTTATTACAGTAAATGTTCTGAATTTGACCCTTTTCTTGCTAATGACGACTTTTGTTGTCTACTGATAACCATTGCAAACAGTTTGCACCCAGATCCAGACCCACAGAATGTCGGTCCTGATCTGGATCCAAACTTATTGACATATAGAGAGTCTTCCTGAAAAAGATAGTTTTGAAAAACAGACAACACACAACAAAATCATGAAAAAATACCCAGCATGAAAAGAATTAACTAAAATTTTGGCTGTCAAGTTTTTGATTCTCAGAATGTTTGTCAGAATAGAAGACAGTGTACACCCTGATCAGATACAGTAGCTTCTTCAAGAGTCTTCTAATTCTACATAAGTGAAATAGCTCAGTGGTAGAGTGATTGGCTCGAGACCAAGGGGCCGCGGGTTCCAGCCTCACTGGTGTCACTGCCTTGTGTCCTTGAGCAAGACACATTAATCCTAGCTTAATACTGGTTCAACCCAGGAAGACCGGTTCCTTTATAACTAAAAGATTGTTGATGGGACCTAAAGAATCAAATCAAACAAACAAAGACCCACAGAATGCCAGTCCTGATCTGGATCCAAGCTGTTTTACACCCTGAGAGTCTTCCTGAAAGAAATTTTTGAAAAAAGATAGTTTTGAAAAAACAGACAACAGCAAAATCATAAAAAAATACCCAGCATGCAAAGAGTTAACTGAAAATTTTGGCTATCAAGTCTTTGAGTCAGAATAGACAGTGTACACCTTGATCAGATACAGTAGCTTCTTCAGGAGTGATCTAATTTGGATCTTCACTGTTAACTACCGTCTTGCTTTTTTGGTGACAAATTTGAAAATTTCAGAACATTAGTAGTACAGTAAATATTCTGAAATTTAGAACACTTCTCTCGTCTGTTCTAAAATAAAATGTTGGCTGTCGGGCTGGTATTCGCAAAATGCTGGTCATAATAGCAAACAGGGAAGACCCTGATCAAACTGCTTCTTCAGAAGCTGTCTGATCTGGATCTGCTCTGTTTGCCTAGGCCTTTTTGGCAGGCAACTAGGGTTCAAAATTTTAGAAATCTACCATAGCTCATTATTTTAGATAATTTACATGTAGTATATTGTACTGTTTATTTTAACATGTACATTTGTATAAAACACAGATGACAAACTTTATATTATTTCTTCACACCTTATTTTGTTTGAAATATAACATGGATGAAAGTTTTCAGGATTATTCCTGAATTCAGGATTTTGAAGCTAACCTTCCATAGAAAGTCAGCCTCAAAATGCTGAATTAGGCAGATTTTTAATAGCTTCTCTTATTTATTTGGCAATTGACCATTTAAACTTTAAATTGTTAACATTTTGTTGGCATACAGCAAGTTTTAAGATTTGAATTTTGAAATTTCAGGATTTTTGAAATTTTGAACTTTCACCCACGAAATAAAAATGCAATGAACTGCTGGATTTGAAAAGCTAAAAAATCTGATAATGATCGAAAATGAAAATCTGATAATGAGGGAAAGTCATGAATGTTTTCTCTCTCTTTTGTTTGTATTTTCCACCTGTGTTTAGGTGTAACAAAACTACTTGTCTGGCCCATTTTTTGGAAAATAAACATGCCTGTTCATGAGATTTTGGTTATTACATATGCATGAAATTATTTTTAACTCATGTTTCGCTATTTATGACAATTGTCATCTGCTCTCTCTTCGGCTTGTAAAATTTTGGTGGTCAATATTGCAAACAATATGAACCCAGATCAGACTGCTCCTAAGTAGGAGCAGTTTGATCATGGTTCATTGTGTTTGCTACCATGATAAAATTAGCCAGGAGTACATTTGAATATATGCAGCAGATGTAATTAGCAGATTACATTTTCTTGACAAAAATTATATTATTAAATATTTCGGGATAAGATTTAAACATTAGCTATCCAGTGGGGACAAAGGCCTAACTTCTGGCCCAAGCCCTTAACTGCATCCGTACATTGTGTGGCCGAAGCAGATAAAGCTCTCAGGGTTCCCACAAGCTCTGGAAATCATGGAAACCTGGAAAATCACTAAAAAAAGTTCCATGCATGGAAAAATCATGGAATTTGAAAAAAAAGAATAATCATGGAAAAATCATGGAATTTTGTGAAATAATATGACAAAACCACCAGTAGCCAGAAAACTAGCTGTCGGACACTTGCGTGGCCGACAGCTAGTTTTCTGGCTGCTGGTGGTTTTAAGTTTTAATTATTTCAAAATGCATGCATGGTCTGCAAGCATGCTATTATTGCTGCATTCCGCATTTATGCTCAGCGTGGTGAAGTTGCTGCTAAAAGAGGAGGTTGGAGTCTGTGCATTAAATAGTCATGGAAATTACATTGTTGATCGTGGAAAATAGAAAAATCATGGAATTGTGTCTTTGAAGTTCTGTGGGAAACCTGACTGCTCTGGTGAGACTGCATGGATGGGCAGGCTTGTCTGAGCCTTCACTCCTAACATCTTGGATAAGAACCAAAATCACATGACCTGGCTAAAATGTTTTTTTCTCTTTACTGAATTACTGTAGTGCTGCCAGTCCAAAGCTTGCAAGGTAAATTACAACAGAATTTTAATTTTAACTAATTTCTGCTAATAGAACCTGTTATTACTGACTACTTTAATAAGAATCTTAACTTTTGGGGAAAAGTTGTTTTGTTGTTGTTAATGTGTTATCGTTAGTTTATTAGCGAATTAAAGAAAAATTTAAAATTGGAAAATTGGAATTGACAAAACAAGAAATATAGTTCCTCCATTCTTGCTCCTGGAATTTATTAAAGTGTAAAAAAAATCAAATTGTTTAAAATATTTTCAATGCAGAGGAGTTGCTCAGTTAGCTCTTTACCTACTTGTATCGTCTGCTGATAACCTTTGCAAACAGTTTGGACCTAGATCAGGTCCGACAAACCCTTGGGCCTGATCTGGAGATCTGGATCGACGATGGTATTCCTGAAAGAATTTTTGGAAAAAATTGATTTTGAAAACAATTTCCAGAAGACAAAAAAATATGCAAAATTAGCCAGTAGGCAATGAGTTGATGCAAAAGACGCTTGCATACCAGTTCAAAGTTATACATATAGCCCAAGATATAGTTGGGTTGTGTTCAGCCAAAATGTGTCAATATTGGACATTGTTTCTCGAGGAAAACATTCGTTGTGCTGACAGACAGTGAGACAATTGCTGACAGACAGTGAACAGACAGTGAGACAATAGTCTAATGTAAGTAACTAGCAAATGTTTTCCTTATTTCCTATGAGTGCTTTGTCATTTTCTCCAGCTCAATTCATGAGATATACATGTAGTTCAAGAACTATTCATTAATATGTTGTCAATTTGCTTTATCAACATTAACAAGTTTATAACTTATTATCTACTACTCTAACATATAATAGTTGTTCATTTAATATATTAATTGTGAAAATTTTAAGAATAGGACAGGGCCTGAGGTTATAAAACTTTTTTCATGCTCAACTCAACTGAGCATGAAACTTATCATACTCATCAATGTTAAAATGTCAACAATTGTTGCCATTTTAACATTTATTGGCAGGATAAATACATCAAATGAAAGCTTTAAAGCAAGAAATGCCTATCTTTTTCAGTGTTTTAGTTTTTATGAGCAGTTAAAATTTTATGCTCAGATTAGTTGAGCATGGAAAAAGTTTTATAACCTCAGGGCCAGATACCAGCACTGAATTATTAGATAATTTGTTTAGTGTTTGCATGCTTTTAGTTAAAATATGTCAAATGATAATTGTTCTTGCTTTCCTGATAAATTCTATATAATTGATACACGTCTTCTAAACTCCAGCTGTTAAGTTTTTAGACTTAATTTTTCGCAATAACTTTTTTATCTTCAATTTTAGCAAAATATGTTCGCGATGAAAGTTGTAGAGGAGAATTTCCGCCAACCTCTCCAAAAGGTGTTGTGTTTGTGGCGCAAACAGATTTAAGTGTATATAGATGAAGGTTTTGCAATAAATTGAATTCGTCCTAAATTTCTAAGTCTTTTAATGACAAGTATAATTCGTATAGGCGTGGCAGAAAGGGGTAGTTTCAAAAATATTCGGAAGCGGTGCACATCCCGTTCTTCAAAGGCTGTGCATAACCTAAAACTGCGGTAACATACTCAGAATTTACCACGCATATGCAGAATCAACTTAAAGCAGGCTCATTCGTTGGAACAAAGGCTGGGTTATCACATTACGTGCAATTTTTCTCTTATGCATGCACGTGCTATGAAATGAATGGTTTTGAGATGACCTTACTAGCTTTATACCACCATTTCACCAAGGATTGTTCTGCCCGATCTGGACCAGATTGTCCCCAATCAATCAATCTTTTGATCTGCCCGATGGTCGTCCTGCATCGCCTCCTATCGCCCAGCTTTCTTTGACCCGATTGAGTCCCGACGATATTAACGAATCAAGGCGACTTTTTTTGCCAAATAGGGATAGCAATGTACCAATAATCCGTGCCGGGCTTGTTTTTGCTCTTAAATTCGTTCTACCAGAGCACTTTAAAATGGTATAACATTAGGAAATATGCTGAGTAGTAGGCCAAGAGAAAATTTTCCAAAAAGAAGTAAACTTGCAAGTCTTAAAGGGCTTTCAATTGTGTTTCGTTTCAGTATCTTTTTTTAGAAAAGTGTCCATTTTTTAAAAATTATATTTGGTTTATAATTCTCTGGCATTTGTATTAATTTTAAATCTATTATAATTAATAGTGATTTTGAGTAAATATAGAACCATATCTTGCTGTTGTATTTAGTAACTATCGATTCTTTGTGACACTCTTCGCACGATCCTCGGCAGAGAGCTGCAGAAGGTATACGAAAGCTCCGGAGGGTAGAAGAGAGCTCCAGAGGGTATACGAAAGCTCCAGAGGGCAGGCGAGACAAGGCGACCTTCAGAGGACCCTCGGACGACCAAGAAGACCAGCAGCCGACGGTTTTTGATTGGCTACTGTTTTTGAACATGTTTAAAAACAGTAGCCGATCACTTTTTTGGTACCCGACTCTCGTAGGACTGAGGGGATTGAGCCAGACCTTTCCAGACCTTCCCAGGTGATTGTCCGTGATTGCCCGCAAGTCCCCGATTGTTTCACAGATATGCGGCCGATCAACCAAAAATATCGATCGGGTACTCTCGGGACCAAAATAATCCTTGGTGAAATGGGGGCATAACGCACAAGCGAATCATTTGAACAAGCCATCCATCGCTTTAGTAATTGAATTAGGGCGGAGCAATGTAACTTTTTGACTGACATCTTGGACTTTGTTTATTTGCGCTTTGCTTAAAATGTTCAAAGAGTGCATCTAAGCACAGAGTCACATGCAGCATCTAGTATGTTGGAACCATTTGGAGAAGTTGGCGGAGATGTTCCTGAATAATTTTCATCGCGAAGACATTTTGCTAAAATTGAAGATAAAAAAGTATTGGGAAAAATTAAGTCTAAAAACTTAACAGCTGGAGTTTAGTTACTTACATGATTCCTTTTATCATTGATTCCTTAGCTGCGTAGAAAATAATGTACATCCTGATAAGCTGACCAAAGCCTGGTGATCAGATCTACACTGTTTTCAACAGAGTTCAAAAGAGGATATGAAAAGAGTATTTTTGATAGCCAACAAAGTATCATTGATTGACTACCGAGTATAAAACACTAATACACCATCTTAAGGCCTTGAGTGACGTCATTTTGCAGTTGCAATTGACGTCAGCTAGAGCGGGATTACCTCACGCTTTCAAAACTGTGACATTGTTGTTTGATATAACACATTTTTTAGCATTGGTTATTTAGGCGAGGTGTGTTAGAATTAATAACATCAAACAGTTTCTGACAGTATATCGCTGGATATGCTTCACTAATTTCTGACGTTATCCAATCAGATGGCGTGTTACATAAGCAAGTGCATTCGAGTGGTAAATGAATATCATTAGTTGACTGACATTTGTAAGAGGTTGATTTCCATTTATCATGGACCATGTATCATTTATTGACCACCATATGTCATTGATTGAACATCATATGAGCCGCGACATGAGATTTCCAACAATGTGATATGTACGATCATCAAAGCCTCATATGCGCATATGCGCAGTCTGCTCAGAGCCCTGCTAGTCGCTTGAATATTCTTTGAATGTTAAGCTTATGACTGAACATCAATTGGAGTTTCTAAGCATAAAAGGAGGCTGCACAGGCTCATCTGAGTCTACACTTGTCAAAATGCCACATTGTTGGAAATCACATATCACGGCTCATATATCATTTGGGCCTCTACGCGAGAAAACCTGTCTTCGGGGTTTGTAAACAACTCAGGCGCAGACCAGCCTGCGCATCCACGCAGTCTGATCAGCGCCTTTGTCATTTGCTTTTTGGAAAATATCATACGTTATCTTGCTACAGGTGAGATTTCAATTTTCTAGCTAGTCTCTGTAGCTGATGAGACTGGTTTGAAACTCACTTTTTCGGAAACCCCGAAGACAGGTTTTCTCGCTTTTTCGCCCATTTGATCTTCAACTATAGGCTACCAATATAATTCACAGCAATGTCGGCTACAGCACCTAGTCCATCTAAAGAGACTTTCACAAGTGATGTCTTCTCCACTGATGTATTCCCTAATACAGATGCTTTCTCCACTTCCGATAACACATCCACTGATTTGTCAGGTGTTTAGAGCATGTCAGGAGTGTTGTTAACTTTCAGTTTACAGTTGTTAACTTTCAGTTTACAGTTGTTAACTTTCAGTTTACAGTTGTTAACTTTCAGTTTACAGTTGTTAACTTTCAGTTTACAGTTGTTAACTTTCAGTTTACAGCTGTTGTTAACTTTCAGTTTACAGCTGTTGTTAACTTTCATTTACAGAAACTGTTGTTGTTTTCTTCTCTGAGTTATCTGAAAAAATTTTGTTCATTTATTCTTTGCTTTAGATACAATGACTTTTTCTACAAAAAATGGAAATATCTTAGCCTAGCCTAGCTGAGAGTAGACCTGTCCTAGGGTTTGTGATATGCTCAATGGTTGTAAATCAATCACGCCTTTTAGGCTACAAGACTAAAATTTTGAAAAGTTGCCTTTTGTTGTCTACTTAGGTAGCTTATACTGCAAATAATATGGACCCAAATCAGACTGCAGTCTAATGAGGGTTAATATTGTTTGCTTCCATGAAAAAACCTAGTTCGAAGTGCACTTGAATATCTGCGATCTGTGAAAACCTGCCTTAATGACATTTAGGACTTTTTTGAAAAACACCAAAAATTAAGAAATTTGACATGTTTATATATTAACTTAAAACCTATTCAGGTGGATAGTGGAATAAAACTGGCAGTTATTTCTGATTAAACTTCGTCGTTACCATGCCATATGTTTCCATGGCAGCAACTTTACCTAAGCAACTGTCAGAATTTTTAAAGTATGGTCAGTCGTATTCAGATCATGCAAATGTTAGGCAAAAATGAATCAGTGTCAACTTCGTTGCGAATTCCTTTGCACACATGCCAAGGATAATAAAACATTAATTAGCAAAAAATTGCATGTTACTCGGGCACCCGACAAACCTAAAAATCAGGAATTTAACTTTCTCGTCATTAGTAACGTCATAACTTTTCTGAAGTTGCGTGTTAAAGTTTAGACAGTGTATAGTTTAAAAAGACCATATTTCCATAAATAATGGATATAACTTCATAAAATTTGCAGGATAACTTCTTAACACTTTGTAGATAAAGTGTGTGTAGATAGCTAAATTTTGACGACTTTGTCATTAAGGCTGGTTTTCACTGATTGTGGCTCATATATGCAACAGACAACATTTTCAAGACCAAAAAATAGTGGACTAATATTTATCTGGCTTGTATATTCAAAACATTTGTAAATTACTGAGCAACTGTTGCTATGTCTCGCTCTTTAATCATTATTTTAGTGTTCTTGATGATTTTGTTCTTGTTCGCAGATTTCATGAGACACCACCTTAACTATTAACTCTTTAAAAAGAGCCATTTATGACAATACAGTAAGTAAAACCTGTCTTAAGCGGCCACTCAAAAAAAACCACAAAAATTGTTTTTCAAGACCGATTAGCGCTTAATGCATTCAAAAGTTTTGCAGAATGCTCCAAGAGAGCATTCCGCAATACTTTCTACCTTCATTAAGCTACCGTTTGTCTTTAAGACCTTTGTTTTGTCTATTTTTGAGCAGTCGCTTACAGCAGGTTTTACTGTATCGTATTCTGGGATATCATTCTTCATATTTGTGGAAAAAAGGTTTGGTGTTTAACACTAATTGTCTCGAAGCCTTATTTGCTTTCTTGAGGCAGTGACAAAATTTGAACAAAAAGTAAAAACCAGTTGAGGAGGGTGATGGCTAGGTGGTAGAGTGTCAAACGGTTGCTGGTTCGAGTCTCACTTGAGGGACAGGACTTGTCCTTGAGCAAGACACTTTAACCTCTGCTTAGTACTGGTTCAACCCAGGAAGACAGTAAATTGTCCCAACATAACTGAAAATTGTTGACTGGGACAGAAAGCATCAACACCAACAAACAAAACTTCAGTAATGGTGTGTGTCTATTAAAATTATGTTTCCATTTCTTTATTTCATGCAATATTGTCTCATTAGATAGTTTTGTTCATATTTCAAACCTCCAGATAAAAGTGTGAATAAAATTAAAAAACAATTTTGTTATTTCATAACCAAAACATATGTTATGGGTACTCATGCCTGACAAAAAGGCCTAGACCAACAGTGCAGACCCAGATCTGACTGCTTCTGAAAAAGCAGTCTGATCAGGGTCTTCCCTGTTCGATATTCTGGCGTGCATTTTGTGAAATATAGCCCTGAAAACCAAAATTTTATTTGAGAATAGAGAAAGAAAAGTGTTTGAAATTTTAGAAAATTTACCATACTTATTGTTTCTTGATTTGTCACCTACAGTACATGTACTTGCACTGACTTAATTTTCTTATCGTTTATTTTTTAATAGAATTTTAAGCATGCATAACAATTGATATTTTATTGATATCCCTTTAAAATGATTAATTTCTTATAAACTTTTGTTAACCATCTGTGAGCAGGTATATTAACAGAATAGATCCAGATGGTATGCTAACGAATTACATCTTATCAGGGTCTTTACTGTTTTATAATAGCCCATTTCATTCTGGATACTGGTAAAAGGGTACTTTTGCAAACAGTGAAGACCCAGATGAAATGCTGCATCATTATATAGAAATTTTGATTGGCAACCCCTTAAAATACAAAATGGACAATTCCATACTTAATGTATCAATATGAATGGGATAGTCCATCAGAATGAAAAGGGTTAAATAAAACAATCATCTGGGACAGATATATACAGTATAATACTATTTCATACCTTTCTGTGCAACAGTCAAAACTATCACCCTGAGGTTATGTGGATGACCCGATGCACTGTTGCACAAGGCCGAAAGGGAAAAGTTGCCAAACAGTCAAAAATAATAACTCTGTATATAGTAGGTTGGGTAATAATGTACAATATAGCTTAGAAATTCAAAACTATGACAACTGACAAATATATGAGCTATCACATGAGATTTCGGTATTTATTGCATATACCAAAGCGCCACCTTAAAATGCCCATGCTGATGGTCTTAGTCTTTATTTACATCCATATTTTGTGTATGACAGCAGTGAAGATTCTCTGCTGGCTCATAAAATAGAATCAAACTTGATGGATGATTCCATTTGTCAAGAGAGGAAAAGTTATTTTTGAAAAAAAAAATCAGCAGAAAACAACAAAAGCATGAAAAATTACCAAGCATACAAAGAGATAATGAGTAGCTTGTCAGATGTGTAATCTGATCCTCAGACCACATCCAGTAGGTTGCTAGTTTTGACTTATTTGTGAAATAATATTTGGTGAGAATTCAAGTGGGGCAGCTATCAGTTACTGGCAATATTCTAAGGAGTATCTAAGCCTGCTCTAGACATGGGTGAAAGTTTTCAGGATTATTCCTGAATTCAGGATTTTGAGGATGACTTTCCACAGAAAGTCATCCTCAAAATCCTGAATTAAGGAGATTATATTAGCTTCTCTGATTTGTTTTAGTCTGTCTAATAACAATTTGCCATTTAATCTTGAAACTGTGGATATTAAGTGAGCATACTGCAAGTTTTAAGAATGAAGTTTCGAAAGTTCAGGATTTTGGAAATTTTGATTTTTCACCCATGTTTAGAGCAATGAAGTACTCATCATTCCAAATCTTTATGGTTGACTCTGAGTTTTAAATTACATTTGTGAGTGGTTGTCTATACCTATAAAAAAAAACTTGTTGTTAAAAATATCTTTGTATAAACTTTCAGGTTTTGATGCTTTTGGTGAGGTGTTGAAGCCCCAAGGTAATGCTACACAGAACACTGCCACTAAAAGCCAAGAGAAGTTGTCAGGAAGAGACCTGGATTCTAGTCTACAAGAGCTGGCTGGCAGTCTCTCTATTAATGGCTCCAATCAAGTCAAGTAAGTATGTATGGGTGAATTTTGAGGCTGACTTTCCTATAGAAAGTCAGTCTCAAAATGCTGAATTAGGCAGATTTTGATAACTTTTTATACCCCGCCACACTTTAGTGGCGAGGTATTATGTTATACCCTTCGGTGTCTGTCCGTCCGTCCGTGCTCACCATTTCCGATCGATAACTTGAGTATTTATTCACGGAATTTTTTCAAATTTTGCATACGTATTGTTATCGGCGATGAGTGGTATGGGATTGTTAATGGGCAAAATCCGTCCATTTTTAACGGAGTTACTGCCCTTTTTCGTATTGGAAAAATGGTTTCTGGCCTGTTATTCCTTTACTGTTCATGATATCTGAATGAAACTTCACAGATATGTTGCACATCAAAGGTTACATATTGTGACTAAGGACCGTCACTCTGACCTTCCCAGTTTGTGAGTTATCCGCCCTTGATAGGTCTGAAAAAAGGTTTTTGACTATTGTTCCTTTACTATATGGAATATCTGAATATAACTTCACAGATATGTTTCACATCAAAGGTAACATATTGTGACTAAGAACCGTCACTCTTACCTTTCCCATTTGTGAGTTATCCGCCCTTGATTGAATTAAAAAATGTTTTTTACCGGTAGTTCCTTTACTATGTGGAATATTTAAATGAAACTTTACAGATATGTTTCACATCAAAGGTTACATACTGTGACAAAGAACCATCACTCTTACCTTTCCAGTTCATGAGTTATCTGCCCTTGATTGATCTGAAAAATGGTTTTTGACCTGTAGTTCATTTACTATATGGAATATCTGAATGAAACTTCACAGATATGTTGACCATCAAAGGTTACATATTGTGGGTAAGGATCGTCACTCTTACCTTTCCAGATTGTGAGTTATCCACCCTTGATTGATCTGAGAATTGGTTTTTGACCTGTAGTTCATTTCATCCGTCCGTGCTCATGACCATCAAAGGTTACATATTGTGGGTAAGGATCGTCACTCTTACCTTTCCAGATTGTGAGTTATCCACCTTGATTGATCTGAGAATTGGTTTTTGACCTGTAGTTCATTTCATCCATCCGTGCTCACTGTTTCCGATCGATAACTTGAGTATTTATGCACAGAATTTTTTCAAATTTTGCATACATATTGTTATTGGGGATGAGTGGTATGGGATTGTTAATGGGCAAAATCCGACCATTTTCGATGGAGTTACTGCCCTTTCTCCCTTTTAAAAATGGTTTCTGGCCTGTTATTCTTTTACTGTTTATGATATCTGAATGAAACTTCACAGACATGTTGAACAGCAAAGGTTACATATTACAACGAAGGACCGTCACTCTTACCTTTCCAGTTCATGAGTTATCTGCCCTTGATTAATCTTGTCTATCTCAGTTCTGTTGCTATTTAGGCATTATATATCTCACAAAATAACTTTTGGTGCCCCCAGCAGTGGCGGGGTATTATGCAGTGCTTGCGGTGCTTTTATTTTTACTTGTTTTACAGATTATCTAAACACAATTAATCATTTAAATTCAAAACTATTCATTGTTGTAGGCATCCTGCGAGTTTTAAAAATTGAATATCTAAAGTTCAGGATTTTGGAAATTTTGAACCTTCACCCATGAGTATGAACAGTACTCTAAAGAACCAGAAATTGTTGGATGTTATTCTGTGCTCTAGGTTGAGAGTTGTTCTCTATATTTTGGACGAACGATGAAAGATTAAAAGTAAGTATTTGAGAGTGAAGGGATTACAACTACTTCTAGAAATCAAAATCACTAGGTAGCTAGCAATCCTGAATACAAATTTGTAATTGCATTTCAGATTGCCAAAAATGACTCTTGATTGCAAAATTCACAATTCTGGTGATAGATAACATATTTGCATGCTATGATCATCGTTTTGATGATCAAAAACTGTTTTTGAAGATCAAAAGCAATATTTATATAAATCACTGTGTTTGTGATCGCCACCTAACCAGTGTGAAAATCACATAAAATATAAAATAAAAAGCAAGAAAATTATCAATATGACACAGATGCCACCGCCAAACAAACATATGTACGTCAAGGGAAATATGCACAGGACGGGACATACACACGGGATGTATGTACAAGGATGAAGCTATATCTCCCCCGTCCCCATTGAAATTAGCCGGGGCCTAAAAATCCCAGATAATCCCCTACCCCCCCCCCCCCCCCCCCAAAAAAAAAAAAAATAATAATAATAATAATGAAATAATGTTGACTGCTTCAGTCTTGAGGGTAAAGATAGCAATACTTGTTTATTACAGGGCCCAACATCAATGGCAGCCTAAAGGTGACCAAAAACTGACAGGTGGTACCAACTGGACCCCTCAAGTTACACAATCTATGACAATACTTGTTTATTACAGGGCCCAACATCAATGGCAGCCTAAAGGTGACCAGAAGCTGACAGGTGGTACCAACTGGACCCCTCAAGTTACACAATCTATGACAATACTTGTTTATTACAGGGCCCAACATCAATGGCAGCCTAAAGGTGACCAAAAACTGACAGGTGGTACCAACTGGACCCCTCAAGTTACACAATCTATGACAATACTTGTTTATTACAGGGCCCAACATCAATGGCAGCCTAAAGGTGACCAGAAGCTGACAGGTGGTACCAACTGGACCCCTCAAGTTACACAATCTATGACAATACTTGTTTATTACAGGGCCCAACATCAATGGCAGCCTAAAGGTGACCAAAAACTGACAGGTGGTACCAACTGGACCCCTCAAGTTACACAATCTATGACAATACTTGTTTATTACAGGGCCCAACATCAATGGCAGCCTAAAGGTGACCAAAAACTGACAGGTGGTACCAACTGGACCCCTCAAGTTACACAATCTATGACAATACTTGTTTATTACAGGGCCCAACATCAATGGCAGCCTAAAGGTGACCAAAAACTGACAGGTGGTACCAACTGGACCCCTCAAGTTACACAATCTATGACAATACTTGTTTATTACAGGGCCCAACATCAATGGCAGCCTAAAGGTGACCAGAAGCTGACAGGTGGTACCAACTGGACCCCTCAAGTTACACAATCTATGACAATACTTGTTTATTACAGGGCCCAACATCAATGGCAGCCTAAAGGTGACCAGAAGCTGACAGGTGGTACCAACTGGACCCCTCAAGTTACACAATCTATGACAATACTTGTTTATTACAGGGCCCAACATCAGTGGCAACCTAAAGGTGACCAGAAACTGACAGGTGGTACCAACTGGACCCCTCAAGTTACACAATCTATGACAATACTTGTTTATTACAGGGCCCAACATCAATGGCAGCCTAAAGGTGACCAGAAGCTGACAGGTGGTACCAACTGGACCCCTCAAGTTACACAATCTATGACAATACTTGTTTATTACAGGGCCCAACATCAATGGCAGCCTAAAGGTGACCAGAAGCTGACAGGTGGTACCAACTGGACCCCTCAAGTTACACAATCTATGACAATACTTGTTTATTACAGGGCCCAACATCAATGGCAGCCTAAAGGTGACCAGAAGCTGACAGGTGGTACCAACTGGACCCCTCAAGTTACACAATCTATGACAATACTTGTTTATTACAGGGCCCAACATCAATGGCAGCCTAAAGGTGACCAGAAGCTGACAGGTGGTACCAACTGGACCCCTCAAGTTACACAATCTATGACAATACTTGTTTATTACAGGGCCCAACATCAGTGGCAACCTAAAGGTGACCAGAAGCTGACAGGTGGTACCAACTGGACCCCTCAAGTTACACAATCTATGACAATACTTGTTTATTACAGGGCCCAACATCAATGGCAGCCTAAAGGTGACCAGAAGCTGACAGGTGGTACCAACTGGACCCCTCAAGTTACACAATCTATGACAATACTTGTTTATTACAGGGCCCAACATCAATGGCAGCCTGAAGGTGACCAGAAGCTGACAGGTGGTACCAACTGGACCCCTCAAGTTACACAATCTATGACAATACTTGTTTATTACAGGGCCCAACATCAATGGCAGCCTAAAGGTGACCAGAAGCTGACAGGTGGTACCAACTGGACCCCTCAAGTTACACAATCTATGACAATACTTGTTTATTACAGGGCCCAACATCAATGGCAGCCTAAAGGTGACCAGAAGCTGACAGGTGGTACCAACTGGACCCCTCAAGTTACACAATCTATGACAATACTTGTTTATTACAGGGCCCAACATCAATGGCAGCCTAAAGGTGACCAGAAGCTGACAGGTGGTACCAACTGGACCCCTCAAGTTACACAATCTATGACATGGACACAGCCTACCTTCCAACAGTCTCCGCAACATGTAGGTGATTTTATTTATAATGAGCAAGCAAACTTATAATATGACGTCGTGTCTGAGAGTGAAATAACACCATGCAATAAAATTGATAAACCACTAGTGGTTTATAGATTTACGGAAAACATTATGACGTCCATAACAACTTTGCGTACATAATGACAAAAGTATAACAATTTTACGCCAGAAACTAGATTTCAAAGAATCTTAATGTCATATGATAAATAGAATCTAACATTCGTATTCTTGTACTATTGAATTTATTAAACTCGTTGTGAAAAAGAGATAAAATGCTCGGCAAGCCTTGCATTTTATCTCTTTTCCCCAACTCGTTTAATAAATTCAATAAAACATGAGCACTCATGTAAGATCCTCTATTTATCACATTGTCAAGTAACAAAAGGCTCAGAATATTCTAAATTGTTTAAATCAAAATCTTGAAATTTCAGGATTGTTTGCCAAAATTTAAAAAAAATAGTACCATGATCTTAATGCAACAAGATATTTATTTTAGCTCTATTGTTTTCGGCTTGTCTGTCTGTCTGTCCCCTTTTGTGGACACTCTAACTTAGTCATTGATCACCTGATTTCTTCCAAATTTTGAACATGGATTCCTTTCATCAAACTCTCAATTTCGAATATGGGTTTTGTCTAACAAACGCTAACCAAGATGGCTGACAAAATGGCTGCCACCTTTCAGTCTACTCTTGTGGACACTCTTAGTCATTTAATACCTGATTTCTATCAAATTTCATATATGAATTACTTTCATCAAGCTCTCACTCAAGTTGGAATATGGGTTTGGAATGATAACCAAGATGGTCACCTAAATGGCCACTGCCTTTACGTTTGTGGGCATTCTTACTTAGTCATTTAACATCAGATTTCTTCCAAATTTCATATATGAGTTACTTTTATCAAACTCTCCCTCAAGTTTGAATATAGGATTTCTCCAATGATTGATAAATAAGATGGCTGCGGCCGGTCAGTTTGGAAGTATGAACACTGTGGGTTCAGTTTAAAGATAGGGAGCGCAGTGGCTCAGTGGTAGAGTGCTTGACTCCAGACCGAGGGGCCTCAGATTCCGGCATCACTGCGTTGTGGTCCTTGAGCAAGACACATTTATCCTAGCTTAGTACTGGTTCAACCGAGGAAGACCCGTCCCTTTATAACTGAAAGATTGTAGATGGGACGTAAAGAATCAAATCAAACAAACAAACAGTTTAAAGATAATGTGACACCCTTCTGACGTCACTCTGAACTGAATACATTGCTCTCATCTTTTCATATGTCCAAAAATGAAAAAATCATTTCTTTAATATATGTTAAGGTCATTGACATCTGGGCCCGGAATTACAATGCCTCCTTAGAGTTAAGGAAGAATTACGTTAAGTATTGATTTTTCAGAATGCGAAAAATGACGTTTAAAACTGATTAAAATCAAACTGAATTAATTTTTCTGAAGATCACAATGATATCTTTGACCACAAATACCACATCGATCCAGGCAATGTATTTAGCATTTAATATAGCATATTGAAATATCAATACTTAAATTAAGTCTTACTTAACTTTAAGCAGGCATTGTAATTCCCGGCCCTGATATTTAACTTCTGACCAGGAGAGGTTTAACAAGAATTTCATACTCCTTTTTTGGTTGTAGACCCTCCTTATATATGGACCACAACGTGAGAAAACCTGTCTATGGAGGTTTCCAACAAAGTGAGATTCAAATCAGCCTGCTGTTCTACAGAGACTAGCTAGAAACCTGAAATTTCACTCGTAGCAAGTCTAGATATCGTACTTTCCAATAGGCGCTGATCAGACTCCATGGATGAACAGGCTGGTCTGCATTTTTGTTGTTCCCAAACACCCCGAAGGCAGGGTTTCTCGCGTTGAGGCCCCTATAATACTATCGCTATCTATATAATAATGATTGTTATCAAAATTAATGAAGTTACGTCTGGGAGTGAAATAACGCCATGCAATAAAATTGACAAACCACTAGTGGATTATAGATTTACGGGAAACGTTATGACGTCCGTAACAACTTTGCCTACATAATGACGCAATTATAACTTTTTTACGCCAGAAATGAGATTTCAAAGTAATCTTAATGTCATATGATAAATAGAATCTAACATTCGTCCTCTTGTATTAATGAATTTATTAAACACGTTGTGAAAAAGAGATAAAATGCTCGACAAGCCTCGCATTTTATCCCTTTTCCTCAACTTGTTTAATAAATTCAATAAAACATGAGCACTCATGTAAGATCCTCTGTTTCTTGTATTCAGATGCCAGGTATGATGTATGGAGGACAGCCACAAGTGATGGGAACAGTACCAATGATGGTAGGTCCTTTTATCTATTTGTTGTAGGGAGCTCAGTGGTAGAGTGCTTGACTCGAGACTGAGAGGCCGCAGGTTCAAGCCTCACCAGCGTCACTGCGTTGTGGTCCTTGAGCAAGACACATTTATCCTAGCTTAGTACTGGTTACCCAGGAAGACACGTCCCTGTTTAACTGAATGATTGTTGATGGGCATAAAGAATCAAATCAAACAAAACTCTATTTGTTATGTAGGGTTAACCCATATATAGCCAATAATTTTCATCCTGATTTATCCATTTTGTATTTTAATGGTTTGCTGGTCAAAATTTCTAAAGTAATAATAAATACATAAAATAAAATTGAATATAGATAAAAGCAAATTTCAAGGACAGAAAAACTTCAATGTATTTCTGTCTTGAAAGTTTTGTTTTTCTCTTTTAAACTAGCAAACAGTGCAGGGCCAGATGAAATACTGCCTTATATGGCATTTCATCTGGGTCTTTACTGTTTTTACCGGTTTCTAGAATGAAAAAAGGTAGATAGGAACCTTTCTGATTGTATTTCTGTTAAGTTGTAGCAACCTGGTATGGTTCATCCAATGGGTGCTCCTAGGATGGGGGCTTCAGCTATTAGCAGATAGGAACCTGTCTGATTGTTTTTCTGTTTATTTGTAGCAACCTGGTATGTTTCAACCAATGGGTGCTCCTAGGATGGGGGTACCAGCTATTAGCAGATAGGAGCCTGTCTGATTTTTTTCTGTTTTGTATTTGTAGCAACCTGGTATGGTTCAACCAATGGGTGCTCCTAGGATGGGGGTACCAGCTATGGGAATGCCAGTTGGTGGGGCTATGATGGGCCAGCCAGCTATGGGACAGCCTATGTATGGGGCCATGAGACCGGGGATGCAGGCCATGCCCATGGCACAACCCAGGCCACCAGCTTCACAACCGAATGATCCTTTTGGTGCATTGTGAGATAAGGTGTAAGTGAGGTATGTATCTAAAATGTCGTTTTGTCGTCTGCTGAAATGTTCTTGAAGCCTCTTAGACAAATAGCATAGACCCATATCAGACTGCTCCTGCAGGAGCAGTCTGATCTGGGTCCACACTGTATGCCTCTATACTTGCATTAGTCACCACTGTTGGCAAAGTATAGATGACTTAAACAGATGACAATTTCAGATGCATTTTTTGCAGGCACTTTTAGCTTTAAATCTTCGGGTATTTTCTGGCAGTTCAAAAGGTCAGAATCTCACATATAGATTGGCCAAATTTGAGATTGTTTTTCTCAGGAAAATTTATAGAGCACCAAATAGTAGTGGTACCAGCCTATTCTCCAGGATACCCCAACAAAATAAACATAAATTAATGACCTTGATGTCTGTGCATTTGACTAGAAACAGTATTTATAGCAGTACTGTCCCACGCAAAGTACATCTTGCCCCTTAGCACAATTAGTAGCGAGTCTGATAGCTGATCTACGGGTTTTGAGTTCCATTCCAGCTCGGCCCCATACTTTGTGGAGATACATCACGAAGGTCCAAGGTCATTTTGGTTACAAGCAAAAGTATCTGCACTGAGTACTGGTTGACTACTAAGTCTAAGCTTGCCCAGGAAAAAAAGTGTGGTTAGGGTAACTGACTGTCTCGACATGACCATAGCTGTTGACTGGGATGTTAAACCACAAGTCAAACAAAACAAGCAAAGTACATGTAAACTAAAGAGCAAAATGTCTGATTTGCAAAGATAATCCAGGTAGAACAGCTGTCAGAATAGATTTTGACAGAAAAATAGGCTAATCAGAAAAGTTTAAACTAATGTAACTCTATTTCTATATAGATTTAAATGAATAAAAAAAACAGTTTCTTTGTCTTGCCAGTATTTTCAGTTTTAAAAATTCCAAAGAATTCTAAAATCCATTTTAATCGCTACAGTATATTCTACTTTCAGGTGTCTACTGTAATGATTCCATGTGATGTTCTCAGGCAGTGTGTGTTCTATACATTGACAGAAACTGACTAAACATCCTGACATAGTCAGTTGAAAGTCTTGTTAACTTATGTAGAATTGTCAAATCAACAATCAGTTATCATTGAACTCTTGGGCTTAGCAAACCAGACAGATTAGATTACTCCAGGAGCTGCCTCATCTGATCTGGGTCTGCTGTATGTGAGTCCACCTACACTCAAGCCTCTAGATAAGAATGCGTAATTGAAAATTTTCTTATATCCCAACCAAAATATGTGGATACTCAAAAGAGCCATCTCAGTCAGACAATTCTTTTGAGCACCCAAAACACACATATCTGGACCTGTGTGCTACACCTAAAACATCCAGCAGGGGTGTGGAAATATTAAAACTACTTGTCCAGGGACAAGTATATGGCCATAATGTACTTGTCCAAAGATAAATTTACTTGTCCGAAAGAACAGATTACCTTATACCTTTATGTGCTTAAACAATTTACTCTTTAGAAAACAGTATAAAACCAGATTTTTTTGTTGTTGTTTTGATTTGATTCTTTATATCAACTCTCTTCTAAACAGCGTAGATCTTCAGAAGCCAGCTGATCTGGTTCCACACTGTTTACAATGCAACATGTGAACTCGTAATAAATAATCAAAATATGAAGTACAATGTACAGAATTGTATTAACTTTGTACATGTCGAAGGACAAGAGAATAGAAATTTTCAACTTGTCCTGAATGAAAATGTACAAGTCGGGCATGTTATTTCCACAGCCCTGTCCAGGTTATAACCAATCTCAGTAGCTACCTGTAAGCAGATATCTTCTAAGTATTACCTCATTACAAACCCCATAGACATGTATTCTCATTTCAAGATTTTGGTTTTAGCACACTTACAGTAAAACAGGATACATATTCATTTTGGCTCTGAGGCTTTAAATTTGATTCACCTAAACATATGTTGATATAAATTTAGATTAAGTAGCTAAAAATAATGAGATTGATTTGAAAGATTTTACAGCTTTGTTAAGCTAACCATGCTTTCAACAACTATGTCCATGTCAAAAGTCATAATGCCAAACACCATTTACAGCCATAAATCACCTTTCTGAAAACCACGCCTACTTTTACTCTTTGTCTACTAGTGTGATCTGCTGTGAACCTTGGCAAACAGTCTGGACCCAGATCTGGGCCAATATATGAAACTGTTACATAGAAGGGTTCATAGATTAAGGACACCCATATCTTTATGCATATAGAGAAAATAGAGAAATCACTGAATAGTCGTTAATGCTGGTCATTAGAGTAAATTGTCCAGTTGACATCATTTGTATCTAAGTGAATGGTTGTACATGTTTAGTAAATGTTCTAATAGTTTGAACACTTAATTCTAACTGTTCTCAACTGAAATGTTGCTAATCAGTTCTTTACTCAAAAGCTTTGAGCGGAAACTGACCCCAAACAGCAATCAGTGAATGCTCTTATTAGATTGCTTTATCTGATCTGAGACAGTACTTACTGTATGCCGGAGTCTTCTTTGTTTAGGAACTGTTCAAACTAAGTGTTGATGGGAGCGCACTGGCTCAGTGGTAGAGTGCTTGACTCAAGACCGAGGGAATGCAGGTTGGAGCCTCACCGGCGTCACTGCCCTGTGTCCTTGAGCAAGACACATTAATCCTACCTCAGTACTGGTTCAACCCAGGAAGAACCGTCCCTACAGAACTGAAAGATTGTTGATGGGACCTAAAGAATTAAATCAAACAAACAAAAAAAACTAAGTGTTGAAAATTTTAGACCCTTTCCTGTAATCGTTTTCAATGTTAGCCTAAAAGGTTTGTCAGAGAAGTAAGAGTTTATAAATCTATTGTTGCTTTCTCTGTTTTGGAAGTTTGAGCCTGAATTTTTGGTAATTTGAGCCAGCACATGAGATTTTGGTACTTATTCACTGTTCAAATAAACGTCTGCAGCTGCACATTCATATACATCCATATACTCAGACTGGACTGAGCCTTCATTGTTTGACAATGTTTGAAGTACCAAAATATCTTGTGCTATGCAAACTCCCCCGAGCCTTGGTTGTTTGACATTCAATAATTACCAAAATATCTTGTGCTATGCAGACTCGCCTGAGCATTCGTTGTTTGACAATGCTAAAAGTACCAAAATATTATGTGCTGCCCTATTTATTATTTAAAAATGATACCTTAAATCATTCGTTTAAAAAGTAGACTTTTTATATTAACACAATTTAAAAAAAAGATTAAAGATTAGAGAAATCACAGGGACATGAGTTAACGTCTAAAAATTGTCTTTTGACTACAACTATGAAAATGTTACATTGAAAAAGCTATCATTAGGTACAGTAAAACCTGTCTTAAGCGGCCACTCAAAAAGAGCCCCAAAATTGGTTTTCAAGACCAATTATGGCTTTCTGCAATACTTTCCACCTTTATCAAGCTACCATTTGTCTTTAAGACCTTTGTATTGTCTATTTTTGAGAGACCACTTAAGACAGGTTCTACTGTACTCATACATTAAGATATTTGAGAAGCTGAATAATATTTACAATAACTGAGGATAACTGTATATCGTTGGATTCACAGTTAGAAATTTCATCCTTGTTACTTTCAAATTCCATTTTTGAAGTAAAGTTCTATATTTTAACCCTTTGCCTGCTAGTGTTGTCTGCTGATAACCTTTACAAGAGTTTTGATCCAGATCAGGCCGGGCAAAATGTCGGGCCTGATCTGGTCCCAAACTGTTTGACACAGATATTTTTTCAAGCTTTTTTGAAAAAGTAAATTTGAAAGGAAAATAAATCAGCACATGACAAAGAGTTTGGATCCAGATCAGGCCCCACAAAACGGCCGGGCCTGACCTGGTAGCAAACTATTTGACACTGATATTTTTTTCAAGATTTGTTGAAAAAGTAAATTTGAAAGGAAAAAAAAATCAGCATGACGAAAAATAATGAAAAATTACCCAGCATGCAAAGAGTAACAGATTTGTGTGTATTTTGAATTGTAACCATTCCAGTTCATTATTATCATAACTCATAATACAACAGTCACAAAGACTTTCGTAAAGAGTGCGTAACAAAAATTTAATTTCTTATTTCTTATTTCTCAACCAAAACATATGTTGTGGGTACTCAAAAGAACCGTCTCAATGAGACGGTTCTTTTGAGCACCCAAAACATATGTTAAAATTGATGGGCAAGAAAATATTTACAATTTAACGCTGAAAATTTTTGTTTATCTAAACCTGTGAGTCATAAAGAGTTTTAAAAATAACCAATCAAGCGAGACTTCAGATGTAGTGTATGAGAGATAGTAGAAATGTGTTCTTCAGTTTTGAGAAAATCTACTAGTGTGTTCTCTGAGATATGGGAGTATAAGTTAATTGTCTTTCAAGTGTGCGAGAGAAACCACTACATTATTTCTTAGTCGTGGGTTAGTCTTAGAGACAGGCCTCCAGAGAAGAGTGTGTAATTGAAAATTATTTTTCTTACTTATTACCAAAACATATGTTGTGGGTACTCAAAAGAACTATCTCAAAGAGACGGTTCTTTTGAGCATCGAAAACATATGTTTAGTATAATGTGTAAGAAAATTTTTACGGTTTCACCCTCAAATTTTACTTAACTGGACCTAAAATAGAGAGGTAGTAAGATTCCGTATTTTTGGCATTTCCAGGAGAATACCTGTTGGAAGTACTCATTTGAAGCGTATCATTAGGACGTATCCAATGAGCACTATAAAAAATGGGGTTTTTTAGGAATATGAAAAATATTGCCATTTTTGGATGCAAAAACACCTTCGTAAATGCAGCATCTAATCTGTGGCTACACGCTTCATAATTTGTAAGGCCATAGTCTACAGCAACTGACCCATTATAATGAAGAATTAACCAATCTTACATGATAAAAACATGTAGGATAGAATATCCTCTTCTGTGAAAATGGGTTAAGAGAAGGAATATCTGTGGTTGAAATATAGTTTCAAAGAGAATATAGGCCCCCGTCGCATAAACACCTGTGTGCATGCATTCCAACTAATTACAGCTCGCACCCATTGGTTCAGCTACAGAGATTAGCTAGAGTATAGAAATTTTGCATGTAGAAAGTTAAGATATATTTTCCAGAGAGGGAGCAACAAAGGTGCTGAGGGGAGCTCAGTGGTAGAGTGCTTGACTCAAGACCGAGGGGCGCGGGTTCGAGCCTCACTGGCGTCACTGCATTGTGGTCCTTGAGCAAGACACATTTATCCTAGCTTAGTACTGGTTCAACCCTGTTTAGCTGAAAGATTGTTGATGGGACGTAAAGAATCAAACAAAACAAAGGTGCTGACCAGACTGTGCAGATGCACAGGCTGGTCTTCACCCGTGTTGTTCACATGCAAAAAATAATATCCGGTTTTCTGGTGACAAGGCCCATATACTAAAATGCTAACTTGTTTCTTGTTATAGCTTGTGTATGCATGTTCTGTTTGAGTGTTATGTCGAGGCCAGTGTTCGCAGTGTGATGTACATGATTTGTTATTGATATTTGTTATTGAGTATATTTATCACTATTGTATTATAGATTATGACTTATGTTCTATATATATAAAATCATGTTCTTGTGCAATTAATATAGCAGGAATTAAATCTATATATAGATTATTGATTTATCAGATTCGTACAACTGTGCTGGCCAACAGTGTAGGTGCCATCCCGCATGAAAACTTATCTCATGTAGTGTCCCATAATACACTCTCCTGCATAACCATTATCTTGAGATTCTCAGAGAAACAGGAGTTCATTAACCCTTTACCTCATAGAGACGCCTTTTAGCGCTTTTGCAAACAGAGCAGACCCAGATCAGGCAGCTCATGTAAGAGCTGCCTGATCAGGGTCTACTCCGTTTGCTACAAAAAGAACTGCCCGATCAGGGTCTACTCTGTTTACTTATGGAAATATGATTAGATATGATCCTACACAACTAGACCCGACATGTTATTTCTTTGTTCAAAGTACCAACATGAACGTCTATTTATATAATTATTCATAGTGGGTGGAGCCTAGCATGAATATTCATGAAGGAAAGGGGTTAAGGGTAATCAGAGAGCAATTAGACAGTGGCTTGCTGTGAATAGAATTGTAGGTCCTGTCCTGATGATCAGTCATTTATTTAAAATCACCTAACATACAGACATTATTGCATTCTAATATGGTTCCTGATTTTGTTGCCAGCTGACACATCAATAACATGAAGGGTTGGGGCTATAATACCACATTGTATGGTTAGATTATTCATGGTTATGTCATAAAAACCCTTGCATGTCAGGCCTTAAGATAAGAGTGTCTAATCAAAAATTAATCTTTTTTCTCAACAGAAACATTTGTTGTGGGTACTCAAAAGAACCGTCTCAATGAGACGGTTCTTTTGGGCACCCAAAACAAATGCTAAAACTGATGGATAAGGAAATATTACCAATTTTAAAAATGTCCGTCTGGGCCTACGCATGTGTAGAACTGACTAGGATACAGCACAGCAAATTGTTATCTGATGGTGATTTTTCTGTGTATATATAAATGATAATGTTAGCACTTGTGATCATGTCTATTGTTAATGTCTTCTCAGTTTGCCAAATTATTGTGCTAGCGGCTGAAGCCTTTCTTTTCTTATAGTTCTATTTATATCATAGATGAATAAGTGTCGGGCTATTTATATCATCAGTGAACAAGTATCAGACAGAACATTTGATTTCTAGCCCTGCTGGATACTTCAGTGTGCGTATACTGTAAATTCAGAAATTTTCGCGATAATTTTATTTTCGCGAATAGCATTGAAAAACATATATGCGAAGTTAGAAATTTGTGACTTGTGCATGATATACTTATATCAGTAAACGACAGAGCGATTGTGCCATTTTGCGAGGGTTTTAATTTCACAAAACTTCGCATATGCAAAAAGTTTCGCGAAAATAAAACCCTTGCAAAAATTTCCGAATTTACAGTATTTGTGGCTTCTGCGTATATGATCTTGTGTTAATGTCAAGTGAATGGCAAACCCTTTGTGTTGAATAGAATTACTGCTATCTTCCAGGTATACCTCACTATTACTAAGTAGAATCAATAGGGATGCCAAATCAAACAAAACAGATAACCTTGAGAGAAGTAAATATGTACAGTATATCAGAGCTATATGCTGCTCTAAATATTTCTCATGTTGAAATCTGTTCAATACTTTGCATACAGTTTATTAAATTATGCACAAACTCTCCATTTATTACACATATTGGTAATATGGAGCCATAAACAGTATCTTCACTTTATATATTCCTTGTGAATAATTCTGGTTGTGTGATTGTTTCAAGGGCTTTTTCCTGGGGCATAGATATGTATTTTCCTTTTACAGTTCAGTCAAATGAAGCCATTGCCTGAACACCCATTTATGCCTTTTGGATTTTTCATCTCGTATCAATTGGACAAATTCATTTCAAATTTAAGGGTTGTTGGGTAATAAGTTTCAATTTCATTCAAATTTTAAAAGTACATTCGGTAAGCAAACAGAGCAGAACCTGATCAGACACCAGTTTGCTGCGTCTAATTTGGTTTGGCCCTGTTTGCCGATGTCCCATAAAAGGAGGCTAGGCATAAATGGGTTAACAAACAGAAGCTATCTTATTTCTCATCAGGAATTATGTAGATGGTTTTTACACAAGTTCTTGTGTATTGAATTTATTAAATTTGGGGAAAAAAATAAAATGCAAGGCTTGCCAAGCATTTTATTTCTTCTTCGCAATGAGTTTTAATAAATTCAATAATAAAGTAGCTTGAATGTTAGATTCTATGTATCGTTATGACATTAAAATTAAGATTTTGCCATTATGTAATGGATGTCATAATATAGTCTTACTAAATATATAAACCACTATTGGTTTAACAATTTAAATGCGCGTCCTTGTATCACTCCTGGACGCAATTTCATGTGAAAAAATCTGCTACAAACCATGGGTGTGAGAATAAACTTTTCAAAGCAAACTCCTTAAATAAGAAAGTTCATGTCAAATTGCATATAGAAGTCACATCAGATGCTTACCAATCTAGCAGGACTAGAGTTCTAACTTTTGGTCTCGGCTTTCCTATACTTTCATTCTTTGTGTATAAGAGCAAGCAAGTCTCTGATGATACTGCACAAAAGCGTAAGAAAACCTGTTTTGATATCCGTGGGCTTTATAAAGGCAGGGCTCCATTAAGAGATATAATGGATATAATTCTACAGCTTTAGGCATCAAATACTTTGATTTAGAAAGGTTCCCATATAGTTAAATCTTTATCTCATTAAAGATGAATGCTAGAAATATCTTGGACAACTGCCAACATATCAGATTCAGATCGAACATGTATGTCTGTACTTTTCTTTGAAATTTAATGTTTGTAGAAGTGCTGTTCATTCTTACGGTAGTTAGACAAAGTGCTATTCACTCTATAATAGAATGAGAACTTTTCATTTTATGGTTAGAGTAAGTGCTATTCGCTCTAAAATAGAATAAGAACTACCAGTATTCACTTTATAGTTAGACTAAGTGATATTCACTTTATGTAAGTTAGAATAGTACTATTCAGTCTATGGTGGCGAGGATAGTGTTATCCACTTCTTGTTAGTAAGAAAAGTGCTATTCACTCTATGATATCGTATCAGCAATTATTTTGCAGTGGCAGCCTTTTATGAGGGTCTCAATGTGGTACTGCTGAACTCTTTCCTTGTGAGGGGCAACTCTTGTCATCTGCTGATAACTTTTGCAAACAGTTTGGACCCAGATCAGGACCTACATTCTGTCGGTCCTGATCTGGATTCAAACTGTTTGACACTCTGATATTGTTCCTGTAAGAATTTTTTAAAAAGTTAATTTCCAAAAAAAGAAAGCAGAGGACAACAAAAGCATGAAAAAATACCCAGCATGCAGTTTTACATCAAGCAGGACTGCAGATGACAAAGTTTGTGATACCTATCAAGACTTTAGTGTAGTATGTTTTGCCAGTGGAGGATTCACATCAAATGTCTTAAAGCAGTAAAAGAAAAATGAAAATGATTTTTGGAGGCATTTTTACTGTCAAATGTCTGTAAACTTTTGTTTCTGCTTAATCCTGTCACGGTCTGGAAAATTAGTTGCTAAAATCCTGCTAATCTAACTTTCCAACTACAGTAAAATCTGTCTTAAGTGGCCACTCAAAAATAAGACCGAAATCGGTAAAAAAGACCGATTTTTGCTTAATGCAGGTCAAAAGTGTTGCAGTGTTTCGACCTTCATTAAGCTACCATTTGTCAATATGATTTTTGTTTTATCTATTTTTGATTGGCCGCTTATGCCAGGTTTTACTGTATATTCTCTGTTCATACCAGAAAACCTTTTTGAGATCCTCTAATGTCTCATAGACCATGTCAATGCATAGTTAGCAAAGTACAAATTCTGAAGAAAAAAAACTATTGCATCAAGCCTAGAAATGAATTTTGTCCTCTGCTCATAACCTCTGCAAACAGTTTGCGCCAAGATCAGGGCCGACAAAATGTTGGGCCTGGTCTGATTCAAAACTGATTGACTCTTTGCTGGTATTCATGAAAGAATTCAGGGGGAAATGGAAGGGAAAAAATAGCAGTCTGCACAAAATCATTAAATATTACCCAGCATGAACAGTTAAATGTTGATTCCATATGAGCTGGCTCAAGGACAGAAGCTATCATTAAATAAAGCAGGAGCTGCCAAAATTAGATTTGTCTTCCAAAATAGTTAGGTCCTTTCCATTTTATTACATGTAATAAGAAAAACAAACTTTATGGCTCAGATATGTTGGAACATTTCAGTATATCTGTGAAACAAAATGAGAAAACACCTTCTGCCATACTTATAGATCAGTTTTGATCATTGTCTTCAGCAATTGACATGGTCATGTGACTTGACATGGTCATGTGACTTGAAACTTGCTGCTGCTGATTTGTCAACAATGCAATAGATTTGTTTTGTGGTTTAGCCTCTTGTACACATGTTTATTGTTGTGTATTATAGCAAATGAAATGTATATGTATACCATGATTTCACTTTGGCTTTTTATTTACTACCAGTTCATTGCAGAATGCCTGCCTGTTAACGCCCTTGCCAGGCCTTGTGTGTGGGCCAGAGATAGCTGGCCTGTTTTGCCTGGATGAACGGATCGTGCCTAGACCAAACAATTTCCCACATATTAAAAAGTGCTGGCTTAGAAATAGCTACTGGTATAAAAACACTCGAGCCGGGACATATTATTTCCAACAATGTGGCGGCTCACTTAAAGCACTCATGAATTTCATGATACAGCTAGCAACTCAGACCATGGAACACAGTGGCTCAGTTGGTAGAGCATTAGACTGGGTATAGAAGGGTTGCTAGTTCAAGACTCGCCAGAGTAACTGCATTGTGTTGAGTCCTCGAGCAAGACTCTATCCGCTGCTTAGTTATGGTTCAACCCATTGGGATGTAATGCATCAGCGCACACACACACAAAAAGAATATTCATGAGGCCAGATCACAGTTTTATTAAGCAGCTCTTTTAAAATTACTTTTCTTTAAGAGCTATGTGTTTTTGCCCCGTTTGAAACCAAAAAATAAAAGTTGCCTTTCACCAGTTTCTTCTGATTGGTCTATTAGAACAATAATCTAAGGGAAATAATCTGGTATTGATTCGACTTTCACTGTTCCTATGGCTACCGAAAATGACAGCTGAAATAGGCTAAAATAGATTAGATTTAACCAAATTTGGACTTCTGACAGTGGATATTACTGGAATTTTGATAGGCATTGGACGTTCTCATATCCATAAACCGTAAACATATTTGTGATACACACCGTTCAGGGAGAGAGTACCATAACTCACTTGGTAGAGTACTCAACTAATGACCAAGAGGTCAGGAATTTGAATTCCACCATCAGCGCGGTTTTGTGTCCTGCTATAGGCACTTTATCCTTATTGCTGCAGAATGTGCTGTCTGATCAGGGTCTCCACTGTTTGCTTGCAGAATGTTCTTTTAAAAGTTAAATAAAAAATAACACCCAACATCTCTTAAAAACAGGAATGGACTGTTACAAATGATAACCGTGAGAAATCTTGCGCCATAAATGGGTTAAACAAATGTTTGCTCATTATTCTTGCATTTAACCATATTCCAACCAAAATCACACTGACAACCCTGGGGAAAAATTGGCCTTGATGCGGGAAAAACCTGTCTTTGGTGGTTTGTCAACAAAAAAGGTGCAGACCAGCCTCCGCATCTGTGCAGTCCGATCAGCACCTTTGTTATTCTCTTATTGGAAAGTATCATATCTAGACTTCCTTCGAGCAAAATTTCAATTTTCTAGCTAGTCTCTGTAACTGAGCAGGCAGGTTTAAATCTCACTGTCAGAATCCCGGACAGGTTTTCTGGCGTCACAGCCCAAATGAAGTTGATGCTCTTCTATTGATCCTCTATAAACAGAACGGTGTCTGCTTGAAATCCATGCTGCAAGGCTTTCCTGTGTTATATTACACAAGCAAACCGGGGGCCTTTTTTAAGGTTTTCAAGTTTACACCATATTCAAGGGACCGTAGTGGCTCAGTGGTAGAGTGCTTGACTCGAGACTGAGGGGCCACAGGTTCAAGCCTCACAGGCGTCATTGTGTTGTGGGTCTTGAGCAAGACACATTTATCCTAGCTTAGTACTGGTTTAACCCAGGAAGACCCGTCCCTGTTTAACTGAAAGATTGTTAATGGGATGTTAAGTATCAAATCAAACAAACAAACACCATTTTCTAACAGCATGTTAACTTCATAATTTGGATCTTATATGACAATATCTTGGTCTTCAGATAAAGGTGTAACTGAAAACTATTTTTCTTGTGTCTCAAGCAAAACATATGCTGTGGGTACGCAAACGAACTGTCTTGATAGGTAATAGGAAAGAAATTACATTTTTACACTCAAAGAGTTTTGTTATCTGTAGCCACATTTATGATACCTTCAAACAGCTTTGCCAATAGATATTTAAGCAATACTACTAATCTTATCTGCTATTGATCACAATAGGTTTGGTTTTTGATTCAATTCTTTACATCCCAGTCAACAATTTTTCAGTTATGTTAGGACAGGTCTTCCTACGTTGACATGCTCAAGGACACAAGATCATTCCCAGAGACGATATCATATGATAAAATACTCCCATTTATCATATTGATGAAAATTAAAGATTAGTACTGACCAGTACTAATGCATTCAAAAACAGGCTTGGAGATTTGGAGTGCAATAAAGTTTTGCATGATTTTATAGAAATAGTCTCGACTAATCAAACCAATTATTAAGCCAGACCTACTATTAAATTGAATTTTTAGCACACTGTGATGCCCAGGCAAACCATCAAGTATTCACTTTCACAAATCCACAGAAAACATAGATACAGTTTATGAACTCTAAAATTTCGAGCACGGTTCTCAAAATGTTGGTTATCAGGGCTGGAACTCCGAAAAGCAAACAGGGAAGACCCTGATCAGACTGCTTCTTCAGAAGCAGTCTGATCTGGGTCTGCCCTGTTTGTCTAGTAGTCTTTTGCGGTAGGCAACTACTGTTTGAAATTTTAGAACATTTACCGTACATGCAATCAAAAGAAATGCACAGATATTTCATTTTTAATATAAAGCACAATCAAATTTGTTTTTTCATGAAAGCATAATATATATGTCGTGTGTACTGTGGTATAGCATAACCTGATGAATACACACAGCAACACATTAAAGAAATGCAAGTCAAAAGGCAAGAATGTACACAAAAATTGTGATGATGAGACCTTCCTATGACCCTATTTGTTACAAAGTATGACTAAAGTCACATAGATCACTAAAATGGAAGCATTACAGTATGAGCCTATTTGAGGCCACTTGGCATCAGAGATATAATTGAGCCGTGACATGATCCAACAATGTGGTATGTGCGACCAGCAAAGCCTCAGATCAGCCTGTGCATACTTGCAGTCTGATCAGAGCGTATGCTAGTCTCTTAAATATTCTATGACTGTTAAGCTACTGACCAAACAGCATTTGGAGTTTCTAAACTTAAAAGGAGGCTGCACAGGCTTGTCTGAGTCTACATCTCAAAACGCCACATTGTTGGAAAACACATGTCACGGCTCATATAGGCTGACGAATGTGGTAAAACTATATTGGTATCTTTTGTAAACAGAGCTGGTCTGAGCATACAAGCTTGTATGGACCTGTGCCAAGTCATACAACACTTTTCAAAGACCCAACTCTGGCAATTTCCTGAACCAATTTGTAAACTGATAAATAGAATACCAGGTACGGTCTTTGATAGCAAGTTCACCAGGCTCGGCTTTGAGAACACATGTTGAATGAACCGTCAAGCCTCAAGAATCAACAAGCATTCTCGAAGCCTTGCCTGGTAAACTTCATATCAAAAGACGCTCACCTAGTATTCTCTATATATTAGTCACTCAAATTTATAACAAAATGAGCCACATTATGTGATTTCCTACAATGTGACATTTTGACAAGTGTAGACTCAGACAAGCCTGTGCAGCCTCCTTTTAAGCATAGAAACTCCAAATGACGCTCGGTCAGTAGCTTTATATTCATAGAATATTAAAGCGGCTAGCAAAGGCTCTGATCAGACTGCGCATATGTGCAGGCTGGTCTGAGCCTTTGCTGGTCGCACATATCACATTGTTGGGAATCTCATGTCGCGGCTCAAACTAAATTCTATTTCAATCAGGTTTTCCCTGGTTCTATTTTCTTTGGTTGAAAGACCTCTCTGATCTTAGATTCCTCAGTAGGCCTGTCTGAAATAAAACCCTCTTTCTCTAATTGCTTTGTCAATTTCTTATGTTCCTTCTTAAATTTCTCTGAAACTTGAAACTGTACATTTAACGGGATAAAATGTTTGATCACTTGTTCCACCATAGCACTGTCCAGTTTATAGTCATTGGAAATCTGTTGAGCTGTGTATGTGCGCTCGCTACTGACGTGTTCATTGAGGAAGGTATGCATCTGCGTCAATGAGGCTTTTCCTTCTGGTACAAGATCAGGTTCTTCAAATGCCAGTTCTGGCTCGGTGATATGTTTTCTATTCTCTGGAAGTTTCCGTTCAGAAGAGAAATCCTGAAATTGAAACAGCAGACAGTATTTTGTAAAAAGGTCAACTATGAAGGTTTGTCAATAGCATGTAGGTTCCGAAAGGTCTTTGAAGGGCTTTTATCATATATGGGTGTGGTGGCCAATTTGGTCCTGTGACAAGGACCGTTGAACAAACTTTTATTCCCCAATCCTGGGAGTCGCCATATGAAATTTGGATTCAATAGGTTCTAGCATTTCAGAGATCACAGGTTTAGATAAACAAAAAATTTCAGCGTAAAATTGTAAATATTTTCTTACCTATCGATTTTAACATATGTTTTGGTTGAGAAATAGGAAAATTAAATTTTCGTTACACAATATTAACTAAAGTCCTGAGAGATGTTTGAAAATGTTGACAGATGGACATGGGCCAGACAGGCTAAAGGTGGACAAACTGTCACAAAGGAACCATTTTTATACTATAAGCCTACCTACATGTATGAGCTTTTTGCTGAGGTGAGCTAAACAGGGTAACAGAGTTAACTTTGATCAATTAGATTGTAACATGAAGCGTGAAAGTACAATAAATCAAACAATAACCATAATGTGGATACATGTTTAGTGTTATGATGTAGAGTCTGAGTGATCCAAGCTTCCCGATAAAAGTGTGTAACTGAAAATTATTTTTTCTTATTTCTCAACCCAAAACATGTGTTGGGGGTACTCAAAAGCACCGTCTCAATGAGACGATTCTTTTGAGCACCCAAAATATATGTTTAGATTGCTGGATAAGATAATAATTACAATTTTACGCTAAAAATATTTTCTTAACTGGCCCTATTGTGATCCTTACTACAAGGTGAAGCAGTGCTACCCTGGCTTACAATTTGTTGTAGCCAACACTTCAGCCACAGGGTTCATACAGGCAAGTATGAGTAAAATTCAAGGACTTTTCAAGGACTTCTCCAGCCTCTCCAACAGTTTTTCAAGGACATAAAATTAATGAAAGATACTGATCTAAGTGTTCAAATTCTACTTCAGAAATGCTAGACTGAGAATAATGGAAAAACTAGTACTGGGAAATTAGTATAAAATTATTGTGCCTACATTTGGTGCAGCATATGCTGCACCAAATAAAGGCACAGCAATTTTATACTGATTTAGGTCTCTTATCAACAGTGCTTAGTCCTACAAAAAATAGGAGAATTCAAGGCCTTTCCAAGGCTTTCGAGCTATTTTCCAGTACTTTTCAAGGCAGATTTAATTTTTAAGGTCTTTTCAAGAAAGCCCTCTAAATTCAAGTACTTTTCAAACCTGTGCGAACCTTGAGCCAAATGAAAAAAATGGAACTTCAGCCACTTGCGATTTTAGCAAGAAGTTGTTCTGTATCTAAATATGGCACATAAGAGTGAAGGAATAATAAGAGCCATTTTGGAAAATCCTAAAGCTGCTTCAAAATATACTTTTCGCGAATATTAAATTTTTTAACCCCAGCCTTCCTTTACTCAAAAACCCTAAATGTTTTTTTTTTCAAACTGTAGAGACCCAGATGTAAGTTGCATTATGCGGCATTTCATAGGGTCTGCAATGTTAACCTAGATTAAAATAACTTGCAAGGACAGAAATACATCATAGTTTTAAAAATTCTACCTGTGACCCATTAAAGTGCACAATAGGCAGTCCCATACTTATTTTATCAATATGTATGGGAAAATCCATCAGAATACATAGGGTTAACCACCTATAGTGTACTTTTAGTCAATGACACATAGGTCCAGTTAAGCAAATATTTTGAGCATTAAAATGCAATTACTTTCTTGCCCAGCAATCTAAACATGTCTTTTGAGTACCCTAAACACATGTTTTGGTTGAGAAATAATAATAATAATTTTTAGTTACGCACTCTTATCTGGGGGCCTGATGACATATTTGTAGCCTCTCTATAGTTTTTGTAGCAAATGACTACAAAGGCTAATGCAGTGATTATTTCGAATGAGATATTGAGATTTGCTCATTTTTCTGCCTAATATCTCACTGAAATCGGCTAAATTAGAGAGAAATCTTGTGGCAAAATGTAAATTAGTTAAAGGTTCTGCTTAAATTTCTCACCAAAAAGTCATAATTTCTCATCTGTTTTGGCTGAATGAGATATTTTCTCATGAAATCCTGAGCCAGAATCATCCCTGCTAATGGCAGGCTGACCCCAGCCAGAAGATAGATTTTATATCTATCATGTGAGCGGCTAGATTTTGCTGCCCCACTTGAGAAATGCATGAATGAAAGAGGGTTAGAGAGCTGTGCATTTAACTAATAAATTAAACACAGATTAAATGGGTATATGCATCTAGGTTTAGATAAACAGAAATTTAGAGCGTAAAATTGTTAATATTTTCTTACTCATCAATTTTAACATATGTTTTTGGTGCTCGAAGAACAGTCTCCTTTAGAGGGTTCTTTTGAGTACCCACAACATATATTTTAGTTGAGAAATAAGAAAATAAATTTTCGTTACGAACTCTTAACTAAAGTCCTGGTCTATATTAACCTGTTGCCCTGGAGACGTTTGTTCAATCTTGAGTTGGTTCATTCTTTTCACCAGATCAACATCTTTGGCCTTTAGCTCTTGCATGATTTCAGGGTGAGCTGCAAAAAACATAATCATTAGAGCCGCTGCACATCATTTCATGCAAAAATGGAGACTCAGATCAGGCTGGATACATCTGCCCCTGGAAAGCTGATGTGGAGATCTCCAGGCTGATTAAGTCTTTACTGAGCAAACCTGTTTATCTTATTACAGTAAATGTTCTAAAAGTTTGAACCCTTTTCTCTTTTTGTTCTCAAAGAAAATGCTGGTTATCAAGGCCGGTGACTTTCTCTGCACAGGGGAATGAGGAGATATCCAGTTAATGTACCACCCTGAAGGATGACACGCTTATTTAGTGTCATCCCCGCAAATGAAACCAACGAAAGTTTGTTCCGACCGCCTCGATAGCTCAGTTGGCAAAGGGTCTGGTTTCAGAGCGGGAGGTCGGGGGTTCGAATCCCACGGCCACACCATACCAAAGGTGTAAAAATGGTACTAGTAGCTTCCTTGCTGACGCTCACAAAAAAGGGATTGTGCTAGGAAGATAGAGTAAGACAGGTAAGTATCTGTTAAAGCTATTGTTATATCGCAGAATAACTTGTGAGCTAAAGTTGTCTGTTACATTGTAAGTGAATTTAAATAACGCTTCCTTATCTTTATCGGACACCGACACTTTTCCTCACTGTGATCAAACCTCAATTGAGCACCATAGGCAAGTACATTAACCACTGAGGTAGCTACCACGCTCTACAATTTTTCTACAACTTTTGTTATTTTGTTTTACGAATAATTGCGCCCCCACGTTAGCAGGGAATCAACCTGGAGTCACTTGACCTACATATCTTACTAAAACTGGACTGACTGGGATTTGCAAGACCTCAGGGTTCGCCAATCACTACATGCAGAACTACAACCGACGATTTGTCACAGATACAGAAACACCAGCAGTGTCACGGACATGCTTGACTATCTCGGATGGGAGTCGCATGAAACAAGAAGAAGCAAACTGCAGCTGATTGTTCTCTACAAAATTGTGCACGGACTGATTGATATACCACCCACAGACTACCTGACACAGACTAATTCCAGGACTAGATCGGCACACAAGTACAAGTATAAGCAGTACTCTACATCTACAGATTGTTTCAAGTACAGCTTTTTCCCGAGGACAATCCCACTCTGGAACAGACTACCACCAGCAGCAGCTGAGGCTCCCTCCTTCGTATCCTTCAAGAGGGAGCTGTCTGACCTAACCTTCTAATGGGGATCAATCTCCCAGCCATGAATGTACACCCAAATGAGGAGTGGTGAGCTGTGTTGTCGGGTCTTGTACCCAGGTACCCCCGGGGAAGGCGGATTGGTCTCACTCTGATGGGCGAAAAATGGCTGGGAACAACTTTTCTTTTTACTTCTCTCTTTTACTTAAGTTTGCATTCTTACGTTGTCTTATCTAATGCTTCTGTCTTTAACTATTTTTTCTCTTTTATTTTCTCTCTTGCGCACCACTAAAGAAATGTCAAGTGTGACAGCTTAGTGTAATGATGTAGATGTAGATGTAGACAACCATCCTGCAAATGAAGGGCATCACATTTATCTGGCTTCGATTAGTAATAGAGTTTATTCCCCAATACAGAATCACTAAGGATTCTATTCTTGACAATTTGTGTTTGTAACTGCCAACTGATTTGAAATAATACACATACAATACATCCATCATACCTCTTACAACCCATGTAAGTTTATAAACTTTAATTTTAAAAAGCTTTGATTAACAGAATAGTGGCAACTTATAAACCTTATACAGTGTCTCCAGTAAATAACCACATTCCCCAGTAAAGAATTACCTGAAAACAGTCCAGTCCCAAGGTGAAAATGGATTAAGCATCATACTAAAATATAGTGATCTGGCACACCTCTGGTTTACTGGGAGCAGTTTATGCCTCAACGTTTTGCGTGTAATATTATAGGGGCTGCGCCCCCACAACCCTGCTTCCTTTTCGTGCAAGTGCTATTCAATCATTTGTATGTCACATTGTTACAATCTTTTCGGATTCCAATAGGAGGTTTTATCGTGACGTACTTCCGGTTCTATAAATAGACTTGGGATATACTGGCCGTTAACTGTGTATTGTCTAGATAGGGAAAGCAGTAGAATTTTCAACATTTTCCACCGATTTTAAGTTCCCTTGATACAATTTGCTATTTAATTTATATAAATGTGAATTGTAAATGCATCTTGAATGCATCTAGAAATACTTTGTCAACTGATATTAACATTCATTGAGATAATTTGTCTGTCGTTGTGTTTGAAATGAATAAATGGGGAGCCGTTAAACTTTTCAATTCAATTTAACACAACAAAATTAACCATTTTAAGGCAACTATTTTGATAACTAACGAACTTTTGTCAATGACACACTTCATTTATTTTCTTTACAAAGTGTTTGCTAACAATAAACAAGGCGGTTGTTTATTTTTTATTTTGTTTTAAGTAACTAGACTCTGAAACCGAATGTAGATATTTTCAACTATATTATTGTAAAGAACTTACAAATGGAACACATTTTAAAATATATGAACATTGCATTATTTAATTGCATGTACAAAATTTAACCATGTCGCATCGTGTATATAGGAATTCATCTTGGGTGCAGGGCCGATCGACCCCAAAATATATAAAAAAATCCTCTTGAGCAGCGAAGGCTCATGTGTGCATTCTCGCAAGAACACACACTGCTAAAACAGCTATTTCAACAAAACTGAATAGATGATTGTGGACAGAAAGGAACTAACAAAATAAACGGACAGAGTGAGATGGTCGCTGAAAAAAACAACAACACTTTCCTCTCAAGCAGAGAATGCTAATGTGAGACTGCACTTAGCCTAAGCGTATTCCTGTAAGAAAACTTAGTGCTATAAAATAACTGAGGAAGTCGAAGAACAGAAATGTGCACTTTAAAAATAAAAAAAAAACTTTCCTCTCCAGCAGCGAAGGTTCATGCGGGACTTCACATGCGCGCCATTTTCGCAAGAAAGCTTTGCCGGGTCTGACCTGGGTCAAAGCTGTTTGAAAAGGTTATCAGCGGATGACACTAGTAGCAGATGATTAAGGACACAAATGGGCGCTGAAAAAGAAACAGAACATTTTTTCTTGAGCAGCGAAGGCTGATTCGAGTCTGCACATGCAGGCATTCTCGCGAGAACATTTTGTCGGGCCTGAACTGTTTTCAAGGTTATCAGCAGTCGACACTTGTACATTTGATTGTGGACATAAACTAGGGGCTGAAAAAAGAAAAATATAATGTTGACTTTCTTCTCGAGTAGCGAATGCGCACACGATGGCGCTAAAATATAATTACATTTTCCTCTCGAACAGCGAAGGCTCATTCGAGACTGCACAATGTCAACTTGTTGCAATGCCTTTGATGAGCCTGCGCAGATTCGCGGGAGGATAAGTAAGATGAAGATGGATATTCAGAAGAAGAAGTCGACAGTTATACGACAAAATATGTGTTAACTGAAGCTTTTGTGCATACATGCGCATGTACAGATAGACAGAAAAACTGATAGAAACATAAGTGTGTATATGCGTACAGACTGATAAACCTACATATATGCGCATTTACAGACAGGCCAGTTTCATTTTAATTCATTGCCTGTTTTTTGGAAAAGCACTAGCTAATATATAATGTCTGTCTGTCTGTCAGGACATGTGTATTTTTGTTTCTATCCGTCTGTCTGTCTGAACATGCACATGTATCTGTCTGTCTGTCTGAACATGCACATGTATGTTCTTTTCCGTGTGCATGTTCAGACAGACAGACGGACGGATAGAAACATAAATACACATGTCCTGACAGACAGACAGACATTAATAAAATTTATATATTAGCTAGTGCTTTTCCAAAAAACAGGCAATGAATTAACATGAAACTGGCCTGACAGACAGACAGACAATATATTTTAGCTAGTGTTTATACAAAAACATGGCAACGAATTAAAATGTAACTGATAGAGAACGAATTCAGTGTGGTTGCATTATGTCAGACTTGTTAAGATGTGTTATAATCTCGGACCCAGTAATTTTGGGTCCAGCATGTCAGCATCCTTTAAAGATCTTTTATGACTCTCTCTTTTATTACACCAATGACAATCACTTGTGAAAACACTCTGATTCCGCCAGTCCGCGGGGCGTGTCGTTCATTTATTCAACAGAGGGTGTTAAAACGGATCTGTTAGAACGGTGTCAACCGTGAAAATCAAATATTTAACATGGAATTTTAGTTATTTCTTTGGGACAAATTAATCGTAAGTTAACTGTTTTTAATTAGATAATTAAGCCACATTTTGGACTGTCAATAATCACTGGTTTTGAGATGATATCACGAATGCGTAAGAGAGAGAGAGAGAGAGAGGGAGAGAGAGAGTAAGAACTGGCAAACAAGCAGGTGGATTCACTCTGTTCATCATAAAAGTGCATAAACAAACCAAAATTTTACATGTTTAAAGTTTTTATGGGTTATATTGGAAGAAAATATCAGCGTTCTGCTCGACACTTCTGGACTTCTTGCAGCCTCATATTTGCCTTTTAAATGGATAAACGTTTGTTATTCCGAACCATTATTTATCGGTAAGATGTATTTTGAATGTATATCAAAGAATACAAACAAGTTTTGATATGACATTGGCTATAAAAGCCCATTTTCTCAAAATATGAACCCACATTTAACACAGATTCCATAGAGCTGGACGAACCGTTGACGGCCACGGATGTGCGCATGCGCGAAAATGACGTCATTTTGGGAATTCCTAAAACCTCCTATATGGTAGATACCCCTAAACAACTAATAGAATAAAGTGCGCCCGGTAAACCAGAGACTGCCCAGTGATCTAAAGTATCACCCCCTAAAGAACATATTCAAGTATACTGGGATAATCAGTTTTCGCCAACGTAAGCAGATATGGCTCTGAGGATAACAAAACAAAATACAACCTGACCAGAAAATGATTTTATCATATAATTTCAACCTTTTATATTAATGTGTGATATCTTAGACCATCAAAATATGTTATTTAATTTGCAAAAACCTTGATTTGTTTGTGCACCCGTTTTTCCGCCATTTTGAAAATAGTAATCTAATTTCGACAACTCTCTTAAAAAAGAGGCCTCAAAAAGGGTTGGATAGACAAAAAATCAATAGATGTTATGAGATAAACCATTTTTTCATTCAATGAATATAAATTATTGTCAATCTTCTATCAATTAATTAATTGTAATCAAAAATATGTCAGTCATGTTTTTTTTCTATATTCAATCCAATTTCAGATTGTTTTGAACCCCTAGGTTCATTGGGGTGCTACCACACAACAGTAAATGAAAAAGTAGACATAAAAACTTTCTTTTATGTACTTAAGGGATACATCAAACCATTGCAGGCGAAAGATTGATATAATTTAACAAAAAATCATTTTTAGATACATGGTCCGTACAGCTGCTTATTAGCCATACCATTGTTTCTGAGTCTTAACATTAATAAGAACCCCCTTATGATAAAATCAATGATTTTCCCCACTTGGGATCCCAAATTGGCCCAATACCTCACTGAGTTTTCTTACCTCCATCGTGAGGGTGTCAACGCAAATGAAGATGAAGGAAGCGATGTATTCAATGAATAAAACATATCAGGATCATAATTTAAAGATTGGGGTTAAAAAGATTTAGTGAAAATGGCGGGAAAACATTGATGCAGATATGTGACCATTATTTCACCACTCAGATATGCATTTTCTTACTGCTAAAACAACTTAACAGACAGCTTTTCTTTTGCCCTTGGAAATCCCCTTTTCAGAACGAGCCTGTGATGTCAAACAAGTGAAAAAACGGTCCGTGTATTCACCGGATCGGACCTAATCACCGGATCTGACCGGATCTGACCGGATCGGGCCTGAAATTTGCTATTTAGCTCATTTTTAAAACATTATTATTATTATTATTATGTTTATAAAGTATGTATATGATCATAATAATGATGTCTGGATCATCAAGATCGGAGACGATAGCTACTATCTGACCGGATCGGGCCCAAAAATGGTCAAATAACGCTATGATATAATTATCTTATGTTGTAAAGTATTTATAGGATCAAATTAATGACGTCTGTACTAAAAATGGCTTGTTTTAATTTGAGGAAAATTGGTTTCTTTATACTGAACAAAGGATAGACCTGCGCATGTCATTTTATGTAAAACACAACAGGTGTGAATTGATAGCTGACCATTGCAAAAAGGGTCCGTTGAGTATGGGTTTTTTTGCCGTTTATATCAATATCAATATGTTCAAGTGCATACAAATTGCACTAAATACATAATCTTTTATGCACATCATCCTTGTAAAGAAAAAACAATCAGTAAAGCAAAGAAATAGGCCAATTTCGGGCCCGATCCGGTCCGATCCGGTCAGATCCGGTGATTAGGCCCGATCCGGTGAATACACGGACCCGTGAAAAAACGGTAGTAATGTTCAATTGGCGAAATTACATTCTTGGCGAAATTAGCTTACTGACTGTGCTATGGGCCCCAGTACTGAACCCTTTGGATCGAACTCAAATATGGAGATAATTTTCAAAAATATGAAGGTCTCACCGGCAGCATGTTTTTCAAGAAGTTCTTGAGAGGACGCATGTTTAGGTGCTGCTTTCGGAGCCGCTGATTCTTGCTCCTTCTTTACCAATCTTTGTGCTCGATGTTCGAAGTTGTACCCTTTAAATGGTCGTAGAGCTTTGGACTTTATGCCACCCATTTTATGCTGTATTTTATGTTATATAATCAATTTGTCTTTGGGCATTTTCAGGGTCGGTCGTGACTTTTACCGGTAGACCAAACTTGTTTTAATTTTTTGGAGAGTTTCGATATATTAACCGGATGGACTCTACTCGAACCGAAATGAAACAGAAAAGCTCTAGGGATCTTTCATTTTTCCGTACTGTAAGTTGTCGTCCGGGCCATCCATACGCGGATCCAGAGGGGGTCCGGACACCCCCTGAAAAATCACAAAGCTAAAGGGTTTCTTAGCAATACTGGTCCGGATCACCTGAAAATCACATTTTAGCTACCAAGCCAGCATTCATTTTTGTTATTGTTTCTTGTATATTTCCTCCGCTGACTTTTCGGAGAACCGTCCCGACGTACAATGTAATTGTGAACACGATGTGAGCTCTATATACACTGGTGTCACTGTAAAAAAAAATAGAAATATATACAGTTACTATGCTTATTATATAGGATATAACTGTCCTATCCCTATGTCGCTCAGAAAACTATACTGATAATCTCTTCAAATTTGTGAATTTTGTAAATGTTTTTCCTTGCCTGTAGCTCGAGCAACCCCAATGTATTATTATCAAACTATTCTTTTTTCTAGTATTGAGAAGCATCCACTGTTTACTGTGTCAAGAACTCGGGTCAGGATTTTTTGTACTTGTGACATTTGTGACACTTATACATTAAATGGCTTTCGTCCGCGGGCCGATGATGGCCCGATTTTAGTGGCATTGCCAGATTTGAACCCCCTATGACAAACCCGTTTTTGGATCAGCGCATGCTGGCCATGCTGTTATTCGTTGATGTTTGTTATATTTCCTAAGTAAAGTGACATCCTCTTAAAAAAGTTAGCAAACGTTCAAAAATATCAATTTGTACGTAAGAAAAATTCCTATAGCAATGATCGGCGTACTGGTGCCCACTGTTAAAATATATGCAATGTGGGTATCGCTTCTCACAAATCAGCAAGCAAACAGAGAATTGCTGCAAATATGAAGACATGTCCTCCTCAGTAAAATAATATTAAAAGCGGGCCGCGTTTCCCACAAGAATTACGATTTTCTACATTTAAAATACAATGATCCCTGTCAGCCATACATGTACAGTGTCGGACCACCGCATCGTCCTAATCGCTGCATGGTATCTTGTGTGTACCTCTGGACCTCCAGATGGCAACATATTAACCCTTCAAGCGCCAAGAAAAAAAATGCATCTGAAAATGTCGTCTGCTGAAGTCGTCTGCTGCAAATAATTGCCTATAATTACTGGCGAATTAAGTATAGAAGCAAACAGCCTGGACCCAGAACAGACTACTCCCATAGGAGCAGTCTGAGCTGGGTCCACACTGTTTGCCATAGATGCTTCTTAAACATTTCAGCAGACGAGAAAAGCAGACGATTTTTGTTGCGATTTGCGCATTAAGGGTTAAAAATAAACTGATTCAAATACACAAGACAATTCTATGTTTGCATATGAACGGCGAGAAAAAGTACAAACTATGAAACCTGCGTTAGGATTTTTGTTCTGGAAAAGCAAAATGGGCTATGTTCTTAAGAGTGTATCCTTTGGAAGCAAAGACTGCACCAAAGAACTGAAACTAGAGTGTGCATATTTCGTGGGCAAGACTAGCTAGTTTCTGCCATTTAGGCTTCATCAGTGACCCTCTAATAGTTTCAAAGTTCCACAATGAAACACATGATCCCAAAGGACAAGAAAATAAAATCTACACTATAGTGAAGGGCAGGGAGACGTTCTACCGCCGCCACACAGCCCCAGTCACCAGCTGTAGTGAAGTCAAATATTTTCTTTGGAAGCAAAGATTGCACCAAAGAACTGAAACTAGAGTGTGCATATTTCCTGGGCCAGACTAGCTAGTTTTTTTTGCTAGACTCGATTTTATTGAGTCTGTTCATAAGAATTAATGAAACGTGAAAGAACTCTCCTGCTAGGCTATTCTGCTTTCTCGCAGAACCCAATAATACCGATCATTCAGAACTATGAAAATATGAAAAACATCAACATTATAAGTTCTACAAACTCCAAGCGGCACAACGACAGCTGTTGTGACCTCTGAATGATGTGGAAAATTCTTCAGAAAAAGATAGATCTTATATAATTTGGGCTTCGACACAACAAAACCTGTCTTCGGGGTAGTCCGACAGAGTGAGACTCAAACTAGTCTGCGGAGCTACAGAGGCTAGCTAGATTACTGAAATTGTGCGTGTTACAAGGCTGGCTACTATACTTTCGCTTAGCGAATAAGAAAGGCGCCGATCAGAATGTGCGGATGCGCAGGCTGGTTTGCGCCTTTGCTGTTCGCACACCCCGAAGACCGGTTTTCTTGCTACGAGGCCCAATTATAATTTGAAATCAGCAGTCTCTATTTTCATGAGTCTGTTTCTGAGAATTAAAAGAGTCATGCGCGGATCCAGAACGTTTTGTCAGAGGGGGCCCAACTTTGACAATGTTTTTTTTTTTATTTGGGGGGGGGGGGGGAGGGGGGGGGTGAAGTTGATGAGGTAAGGGAGGATCAAAATACCACTAAAAGCGGGCCATCATTTAAATGGCGTTTCGCTGGCGTGCCGATGATGACCCAACATTGATAATTTGGTAATTTGGTAATTTTAAGGTTTTTCAGGTTATCTGGACCAGCATTTCTTATACCTGGACTTTAAAAGAGATAAGAAAATGTATTTTCGGAGACATTTTATAAGATCACAAAAGCTCACCCAGAGCACGTTGAGCTCAAGTCAGCTAGAAATAAATGGCAAGAGGGCAGCGTTGCTTAATTTAGTCATCCAAATTGTCACGTCATGTTTAGCGCTAATACAGTTCCTCCAAGAAAGTAACGTCATGTGCGCGGCAGATGCTTATCCAGTGACGTGACCATAGCGTGGCGTCAAAACAATAAGATGATAAAGCGATTCTAATCATGGAAAATAACAGGTAAGTGATTTTCATATTTCGGTCATAAACCTCTGACCACTGGTTCTTTTCCCGGTTAGATGCATTTTATAAAATGCATTTAATGCTCTAAATTTTTCATCTTGTAATTCATATTTTTATACGTGCGGTAGCCCACAACACCAGCAATAACTTGTAAAATTTAAAATAGAGACAACTGCACATTATACCGCTCTCCGTTATTCCAATAAATAATGGGGGCAGCAGCCCCCTTACCCCAAGGCAGCATTCTATATGTCTATCTTCCTTTACGCTTTAATCACTGAGGGGATATCAGACGGGTATTCCGGATACTACAAGTGCTAAGTGGATAGCTGTTCAAACGAGTTTGTGAAATGAGTTCGTACAGTGCTAAATCCTTGTTGCAGACGAGCTGTTCTATGTGGGAGGCACAATGACAAGTTTAGCGGTTTCGAAAAGTGTATAGCAAGGTGTTAATCAAATCAAACATTCAAGCTTTTGAGGGAAAGCTACAGGGACACTTGCACTTTACCGGGCACTGTTGTACAGTCAGTTCACATATCTTATGATAAATGGGGGCATGTGGCCCCATACCCCCTCAATTTTATTTATGTGACATGTATCCACCATATAAAACACTTCAAGAAATAATTTAGAAGCAAACAGACCCTAGAAACCTAGTCAAAATCAGTTGTGCCCGGTAAAGTGCAATCTAGCCAAGCTACATATAATATGCATTTGTAGGTAGGTATTGAGGCGTGCAGTTTAAGACGCAAGTCTAAAGCTGAATGTTCTAATTGTTAAATGATGATGGGGGCTGCTACCACACACACATGCTTCTTTCTTTTCGTTGTTGTTGTTGTTGTTGTTGTTGTTTACTGTGAATAAAATATTGTTCAAAAACATATTAGAAATGAATTTTAAAAATATATGTTTTTGTACAAAAGGAATGTTACCATTTCCCTTTCAATTGTTCTGCTTTAATCAGTTAACCCTTTTCCAATGCTAAACATTGTGGCCCTTCAGCCACTGACGGGCCATAATGGCGTTTCGCTGGCGGGCCCACAGTGGCCGGATTTAATATGTTTACTCTTACAGCGTAGTCTGATCTGTATGTCTGGCGTTGCTCCTAGATAGTGTAATCTATTTAGCTTCAAAATTGGTGATTTTATTAATTTTCATCTAACTGAATAACAAACATGCTCACCTGCTTGTGCAAAGCGCTGTCTGATCCATGAATATATTTGCATTCTCCGAATACAGGAATCATGCATAAATATAGTTCCATGCATTAACATTTGCGAAGCCCCGAGGAAGCTAACTACATACCTAGTAAATGTAAGCGCAGTGGAACACGCACGGTAAATGGAATTTGTTGAGTATGATTGTGTGATGGATATTATTTTAATTTACCTGATTCACATGCTGGTTAAACAGTAATATTTCTAACATTGGATCCCATTACAAACTGGTGTCTCTTTGAACACTTTCGAACTTCATAACGAAATATTTCCACGTACACAAGGCCGCAACGTGTTTCGTGTAACACCATGCAAGCAAACCAAGGGCTTTTTTTTTTTGGGGGGGGGGTGTTTAAGTTAAAGCTCAAGTTCACACAATTACATGAAAAAGCAAGTGAGTATGACAAGAAAATACTACGATCACATCGCAGACCAAACCATGGCACCGCGAGGAGCAGACACAGAACGCTAACAGCAACACGGCAGCAAGAACACAAAGTAAAGCGACCAGCTCCAGGCCCCCAGATAAAAGTGTGTATCTAAAAATTATTTTTCTTATTTCTCAACCAAAACATATGTTGTGAGTACTCAAAAGAACCGTCTCGATGAGACGGTTCTTTTGAGCACCCAAAACACATGTTTAAACTGATGGATAAGAAAATTATCGCAATTTTACGCAAATTAATTTGCTTAACTGGCCCTATGCCTGAGCTCTCTTTCTTCATCAGTAAGATGAAGGGCAATGTAAGTACTGCATCACAAAGCAAGGAACAAACATCCCCCACACAAACATCGGAATCACAATAAGTTGACAATGACAGCACTTGACAACTAGAACGCGCAAACGATGGGATGCCATCGCAAATCTCCACGCTAAAATTTTGTGACCCCACTCCAGCAACCCCAATACCCGCCCCTGGGGCATGACCCAGGCGTCAGAGTGAAAATTCCATTCGATATGTTTAATATCTTTTATTTGTGAGAAAACACACAAATTTTGGTACAAAAATCTTTGAAATTAACTTTGTAATTGAAATTTAATAATATTTGACCTTTTGACCCCACCCTAAGGTCGCCAGTTTAATCTATATATACCTAGGCTAAAATGTACTTGTATCCAGTTCTACTCATCACCCCTTCAATTTGATATGCCACATGACCATGTTCAGAAAAAATAAATGTTTGATCCCCAACACCCCCAAGACCCGCCCTGGGGCATGACCCAGGTGAAAGAATGAAAACCCCGTTTGATATGTTTTATATCTTTTATTTGTGCAAACACACACAAATTTTGGTATAAAATCTTTGAAATTCACTGTAATTGAAAAATAATGATATTTGACCTTTTGACCCCTCCCCAGGGTACTGGGGGTGGGGGCAGGGAAAAAATGCTGCTGCACGCCCCATTCATGTGAGTAACTCACACACCAAATTTGGTTGGATTTTGTCCAATACTTTATGAGGAGATAGCATAACGGACGGACGTTCTCACGAAAAGATTCTTGTTGGATGTTTTCTATGTTAGAAACAGTAGCCAACAAAGCAAAAAGTACTCAACAAGTCCCCTCAAACTTACGGAATAAACCTCATTTTGACTTTATTAGCTCCCTTAATATGCAAATGAGGACTTTCGGAATAAACTTATTTTGACCCCCTTAATGTGCAAATTGATATTCCCTTCGCTTTTTTACAGTTCTGTCAATTTATACAGTGCCGTGCGTTGAGAAACGGGTAAGGCAGGTGTAATTTCAGTGTATCATGCAACCTCAGAAAACTCTGTCAGCCTCCGTAAAGCACTCCTAATGAATACTTGGAGCCCATGCCCATGTGAACCGATGACCCCAGCCTCATCTGGTGCTCTTCATGGCTAAATCACGTCGGAATAAATTTTCACGAATCTCAGAAATAGATCTAATATATATTTAACAAAGATTTTTATAGCAGTCACATTGTTACTATTAAAAGAGGATATATATTATTGAAAATTTTAACACACCTCGCCTATAGAGCCAACGGTAACAAACTGTGATATATCGAACAATAATTCAAAGCTAAAGTGTGTGATACCTGACGTCACTGGAAAATGACGTCATTCATGGCGTTAGACGGTGTAACGTCGTGTTTACGATTGAAAGACGTTACAATTACATGTAAACGTATGCGACGTAGTCTAAGTATTGGCGGGAGTTCTTCAGTGCAATGGCGAAAAGTTGGAAGAAACTGAAGACTTCGAATGCGTTTTCGTCGTTTATTGTGTGTTAGAATCGAAATAGATCAGCCCCAGTGCGTGAATTGTTGAGTAATAATTCACTCTTTGTCGGTCAGCTGTACGCAGATAAATCACTCGCGCTGCGCGCTCGTGATTTGATCTTCTTTACAACTGACCTCCAAACAGTGAATTATTACTCAACAATTCACTGCTAGAGCTGATCTATTTCTTAATTAGAATCGAAATAGATCAGCTCCATTGCGTGAATTGTTGAGTAATAATTCACTGTTTCGTCGGTCAGTTGTACGACGATAAATCACTCGCGCTGCGCGCTCGTGATTTGATCTTCTTTACAACTGGCCTCCAGACAGTAAATTATTACTCAGCAATTCACTGCTGGAGCTGATCTATTTCTTAAGCATTTAGTGTTTTATGATTATTAACCAGTATGTTAATTTTCAGGAAAAGTCCTCCCTATCTCATCTGTATGCCAAACATTCCACCAAGAATTCGATTTCATTTTCAACTGATTTATTGCAAACAGTGCAAATCCTGTTCTGCCTATTTATATCTGCATATCTGCATTTTCAATGTTCAGCTTATGGGCACTTAGACAAGTTTTGTCAAAGGAGATCTCTGTAATGTAAAAGATCCACCAATGGAGCATGTGTCTAGATTTACATTTTTTAAAAAAAGTATAATTTTTCAACGACTCAGAAAGAAAGAATCCTGCTCTTGACGGTTTGATCATTAATTCGAATTTGCATATATATGGTTAATGTAAGTGTGAAATTATGAAGCTGGGAAAGGTTAGTTTACTAATATTGTCTTTAATTTTCTTAGCCTATGAATTTGTGCCTACTGTATCTAAATAATTTTTGTTAATTAGAGTATTATTGGATGATGGGATATACTCCCAGAACTTTAATGTAGAGCATTGTATTCTCGCTTTTATAGGTAGTCTATTCAATTCTGCTCTACATGCTACATTAGTTGATTTCCAATGTACACCAAGAATTTCTTTAATACATTTTAGGTGTAGATATTCATATGGATCTGAATCTTTGACTGGCAAGTCAATTCCCCATAGTTCACTACAGATAAGAATAATTGGTTTATACCAAGGAGCGGAAAAGTGTTTCGAGCAGTGGGCATGGATTACCAAATTCAACACATTTCTTTATCTTAAAGGAGACTTTTCTTCATTTTCCCATCAATAGTGAGGACGAAACATTAATAATTCCATTATACTTTACGGTCACTCCTAGATAACAAAAAGATTCACAATTTCTAAAATATGTTTTTGAATAATCAATGAATCAGCAACAACAGATTCGCCGCCTTAGAACCGACAATAGCTACAGCCACTGGGGGAGGGCTGGATTGGGGTATATAAATTTTACTGGTCAAATCTTCGACCTAGATTCTGCTGTTGTCAAACCACAAAAATGTTTACCTATCGTGGAGACTCCCTAACGTATTTAACGCATCACCACATTGATACAATAAATTCAAATGAACATATTGTGATGAATAATTAAAGAAATGGCTCTTAGATTACAGATAGTCAGAGCTAAAGAGAAACCTTTAGTTGAGCCACGATGGACCCAGCCAAATTCAAATATCAGGCACTGACTCATCGATGAAAGTTTTAAGTCAGAGCCATCATTGAGTCTTAGGCCTGACCCACTGGCGTGTAATTAAGGAGGAAACCGGTGCTATAAACCATGCTTTGGTTTATAACATTTATTTCTTTTCTAACTGCTTTTTGTGAAAGACATGCGCATATCAAGAACTTTTTGTCCGAGGGGGTCCAAATCAACTTTGACAACTTTTTTCAGTTGATGAGGGGAGAGAGGAATCCAAATTCCGCTAAAAGTGGGCCATCATCGGCCCGCTAGCGAAACGGGCCGACGATGGCCAAAAATTGAATGCTGACTTGGTAGCTTTGTGATTTTCAGGGGAACCAAGACCAGTATTGCTAAGAAACCCTATAGATTTGTGATTTCCATGGGGGTCCAGACCACTGCTCCCCTCTGGATCCGCGCATGAAAGTCGATGTCATGCATGATGAATAAAGCCTAACAAGTTGTATTATTGGACTGTATTAAACTCATTGGGGGAAAGAGATAAAATGCGTGGCAAACATTACATTTTATCTCTTTTCCGCAACCCGATTAATACGCTGGATAATACATGGGTACTCCTGTCAGATCCATTATAATCACGTTGTTTTATTTCAGTATGTTAGACCCTACCATTAGCATGAATGCGAATAATAGTGAAATAGTTCAATGTCTCAGCGACGATAGTGACTTTGAAATTGAGATAACTGATGGGTATTTCCACAATACAATTAATATTGACATCATACCGAAATCAAACACCATCAAATTCAGAAGAAATCCTGAATGTGATCACGTGACGGAATCTGACAAGTGTGATCTAGTGGTAGCAAGTGGGAGACATGAAGCTTATAAGACTAGTTCAGTGGTAGAGACAAAGCAACCAAATGCAGTATTGGACAGACCTGAAGAAAATGGAAGCGAAGAGGTTTTGTCTGAAGATATTAATGGGTCAGACTTTATTGGCTGGTCAGATGATGGGCCAGGAGAGAGTGAAACTGACGAGATTGATAATATAGAGATAGAAATAGTTGATGGAGAATGCCCAGGAACTGTTTCTATTAATATTGTCTGTGATGTCCCAGAAATTAACAAAGGGAAAGGAAGCACGTGTTTGGAACAAGAACATGCCAAATATGAACATACGAAGAATGGAAAAATAACGTCTTGCACTCAGCAATGTCAAGCGGATGAGTCCTATTGTTCTAGTGTATATGGATCTGTGAACAGTCAAACAAATCCTGATGTAGATGCTCGAGCAGAATCTATGAAATTAAGAATGATTGATGAAGATAAATTGTTTACACCAAAGTCAGACCTTTTGTTCTCTGATTTAGATGATTCTTTGAAAAGAGATGCTTGTTTAAAAGAAGAATTTCAGTCTGAAGAACAGCACATAAGCAAAAATTATCAAAGATTCGAGATTCTCTATGATGCTTCAGAGATAATCAGTGCCACACAAAATGAAAACGACATCAAACTAGAGAATGTGGATCTGTCAGTTAATGTTGAGTCAAAGAACAAGCGTAATCAAAGGTTCTCATTAGAAGCTGATCAAGAGAAACGTTTCAAAGTCACAAATAGTACTTTTGTGTCTAAGCGCCAAACTAACACCGGCACAGGTGACTTCTTCCAAAAAAGGAAAAGCACAAACAAGAGGGATGAGACCAACAGTTGCATACTTGACGATATTGACGCAGTGATTCCAAGAGTGATTCCAAAATCTGGCAAGCAAGTCAAATTTGGTGATGAAATCAGTGGAAATCGTTTAATACAACTAAGCCCAGAAAAAAGGCAAAACAGTGACGTTATATCTCCTAACAAGGCTGAAAGATCTATCCTTAAAAACAGCAATCCACCACAAGGCAGCAACATTGAGGCACAAGTATATTATAATAGTAGTTATTTCAATGACAATAGTGATGGTAATGATGACAACCTCAATGATTATAGCCAGCCAGAACATCAGAACAAAGAACATCAATCGCCAAGGAAGCTTGTTAGTTATTCAGAGTCCAGTATTTCATCCTATAAACAGCCAGCAACGTCATGCCGTCAAATCAATGGCCAGCAGTACTTCCGTTCCTATCATACGTACACGAGATACTACCAACCATCTAAACCACGTGTTGACTTCAATTCAGCCAATTTTTCGATTCTGAAGCGAAGCAAGGATGAGAAGATGCACAACGCGAACACCTCATGTACCCCTGGTAAATACCACACTGACAATAAATACTCTGTTCTTATAAAACCACCTGGCAGTTATACAAATACCACCAACAAAAACCGTGTGAACCATTCTCCAGTTTCTGGCTTCATGACTAGTGGGAGTAATAGTTCAGAAAATAATCTGAGTTCTACAGGTAACCAAAAGCATTCTAGCCGAGATAAGAAGAAACAACAGAAGAAAAGAGGAAAGCCTGTAACTGCGGAGACAGATATTGAGCGATTCCAGAGATATTTGAGCACTGGACAAGCAAAGTTAACTTCAAAAGGACACCTTGATACAAGACGCTTGAAACTGGAATATTTATTGCACATTGGTGATTTCTCGCTAAAATACAAGGTAACGTACGTTGTAATACAATGATAATAAACTTTCTTATGCTTTGTTTATGCATATAGGATGCTCAAAACACACAGAAGAGTAGCACTATATATTCACTTTTCTTTTCAAAAGTGATGAAATTGTCAGAGTCCGTCATCAGTTAGCAAAAAAAAAGAGAGAGAGAAAAAAACTCAGAAATAAATTTCGTGGAATACATTTTTCAAACAGAAAAGTATATAGAAATTCTAGGCGTTGGGCTTGCAAAAATTAAATTTCTTTGTCTGAGATTTGGTCGAGGCAAAAAATGAAAACAGGTATCTTGAGCCAGGTATATTGAAATTTTTAATTGATTTGGTCGGAAAAATCGTCGATATTGCCCGCTCCTCCCTCCCTTGCTATTTCAGTTAGTAATCGTAGGAGGTCTCCCATCTTTGCAAGCCAAGGGTACTAAGTCCACTTCGTTCCTTACGCACAGCAAGCCAAGGGTACTAAGTCCACTTCGTTCCTTACGCACGGCAAACCAAGGGTACTCAGTCCACTTCGTTCCTTACGCACTGCCGTGCGTAAGGAACGAAGTGGACTGAGTACCCTTGGCTTGCGAAGATGGAGGTCTCCAAGCCGGTAACAATGTTACCACAGAGGTGCAAAAATGCCGGCATTCTTAGTTTTTTAAAGTGCAATCATGAGCCATTACACGAGATTTAGACTAGTACTTATCTAATCAACTAGCATCGAAGGCCCAGAGCATTCACTGTCACCGTACAAGAAGTGTAGTGTATATAAGCACAAACCAAATATTAGACCTCTAGGCCTAACACCATTGCATACGTCAACTGGTATTTTCACCACACGAGATGAAATATATTTGGTATTTACCAAAAAAAGGGTAAATTTTCTTTTATTTTTAAAAGTAAGTAATGGTGCAAAGATCAGGAATCGATACAATTAAGTACCACACCTGACCCAAGTTTACTCCTGGTCGTTTTTCGGTCAATTTCACTTTTTCAGTTTGTTTATTGGGTAGACCATTGCATGTAAATAAAGTTTGCACCTAAAAATGGCTTAGAATTATTTTTAACGAATGAAACGTAAGAAATCAGCATTTAAAGAAAGTCTATTGAGTGTGCCTTTAGGATATACGTCACCTGCAAACTGGCGCAACGCCAGGCCAAACAGTGACGTCATTATGTTTGATATGCGTAGCGTTATTTCTGACAAATATCCTTCATTTAAACCCTTTTGAAAAACGTCCTAGTCCCAAAATTGCCAAGAAAGCCTTGTTTTGCTACAATGAAAATATAAATCGTATTAGTCACTAGTGAAAAAATCGATAGTTTTTCACTGTAGAAAAATACCAATTTTATTCATACTGATATGCATTGAATTCACTGCCATGTATGAAATAATGCTCTTATATTTTGTTTTGTGTTTCAGACAGAGGCTGGGTGTGTGGAGCCAACAACAATAACTATATACAGTGATATGGTAGGTTCATCACTAGACGTAAGGCACATGCTCAACATGAAGTCAAATTTCATTAACAGGTTGGTATGATTGAGTGGATTCACATTAGGGGAATGGGTAATGTGGTCAGTTTATCACCAGGCCTCAAGTTTATAAAACTTGAGTACAGTCTCAAACTCAAAATAAAGCGCAATGATTGGCTGCTTGCGGACATGTGTCCGCAAGCAGCCAATCATTGTGCTCTTTTTTGAATTTGAGAATGAACTCAAGTTTTATAACCTCGAGGCCAGACGTGAGGCAGGATGGTATGGTCTAGTGACTGCACGTAGGGGCATGGGTGATGAGATAAGACAATCATGGGAAGGGTTGATCTGGTTAGGTTTGAATGGGGCTAGAATAAGAAAAAAAGGTTTAGAAATGTGGTTGAGCGGCATGGAGTTAAGCAAAATTATAGGATTTATAAACCGAGGGAGGTGGAAAATCAGTGTGTGTGTGTGTGTGTGTGTGTGTGTGTGTGTGTGTGTGTGTGTGTGTGTGTGTGTGTGTGTGTGTGTGTGTTGTGTGATTTTTGAGACAACACAATTATATTTTTTTTCGTGATCATTTCATTAAATTTATTAAACGAACCTTTAGAATAATGAAATGATCATGAGTGTACAATTCTGTTTATCATGTGACCTTTTAAATGCAATTTATCGTCTTCAAAGTGTGTTTATTTCAATGAAAAATTGCATTACTTGTTCCAGCCGAAAGTGTTATGTTACGTGTGGTCATAACATTATTAATGGCATGACGCTATCCACTGAATAACAGTTCTTAACGTCATATGATAACAGTTATTTACTATATTAACTCGTGACTTACTAGAAAAAAAATTAACCAATATGATGTACAGCCAATTTCCTTGTAAATGTTTTAAAACGTTACATGTGGAGGTTTCCGTGTTTATCATCACTGTCTGTATGACTATATTATCACTGTTGGTAAATAATTACTAATTACATGTACATTTTGTTGTAGAGTACGCTTTGCCCTCCGAAGAGGAAGTGAGATCTGGCTGGTACATAAATTTCTCCATCTTGGAGCTCTCCAAGTACTCTTGAACAGGGATCCAAACAGGTAAATGAGCTACATGTTTTATACAGTAAAACCTGTCCAAAGATCAAAAATTGGATTTTAAAGACTGATTATTGCTTAATGTAGGTCAAAAGTATTGGTAGAATGCTACCATTTGTCATAAAAAACCCTTTGTTGTGTCTATTTTTGAGTGGCCGCTTACAGGATGGGTAGTCACGTGGTTTTTGTCTGGATACACTGGACGGAAAAATGTCTGAATTTTCTTCCACAATGATGTTAAAGCAAACGTAACTTAAGTAAGTAGAGATTTCTCCGTGTTTTTCATCTTTACCCAGAAAGTTATGCACCGTTTTCCAGCCCACATTTGCCCGAACTAACAATGCCAGGATATCCTCATAAGGCTTCTTACTTTGAGTACAGACCCTGTCACGAATCTTTAAGTGGCAAAGATCGATTCTGAAATACAGAAATAAAGTGTATGGAGTACAAAATATTTTCTTAGTGACAGAGTTTGTACTCAAAGTAAAAAGCTTAAAGATGATATCTTAGTAGCGTTTGATCCGGAAATATGTGGGCTGGAAAATGGCGTATAACGTTCTGGGTATAGGCAGTGATGTCACTGGTATAGATGAGAAAACAGAGAAATATATTTTTCCGTACAGTGTATCCAGAATGTATTTGATCAAAATATCTGTATAATGTATTCGAACATCCGTGCAGTGTATCTAAACGAAAACCACGTGACTACCCAGTCCCTAAAAGGTAGACAATTAGCAGAAAGCTGACATAGCTGAATAAAAAAAGTGTCTCTTCTAAAAATATAGAAAAAACATAGTTAACACCCTATTGCGCTGATCCCATGTTATGTTAGATAGGAAAAAATGATAAAAGATCATTTTATTATTATGTACACATTTATGTCTACCTACCTATAATTCGAGCAATTTAAGATTCGAAATTAAACCTCTAGCCCAAGGACTTCTAATATACAAGACGCAGCTGTATATGAGCCATGGCATGAGATTCCAACAATATGGCATTCTGACTAGCAAATGTTCTGATCAGACTGGGCATATGAGCAGGCTGATCTGAGGCTTTGCTGGTCGCACATACCACATTGTTGGAAATCTCATGCACTGACGCATATTGTTATTTATTGATGATTTTGTGTTTATTACAGAGCTGTTTTGGGTGAGGTTCACTCCCAGTTTATCACGGCTGGTCTACTGATAGGGATCAACTATCTACATCAAAATGGGATTACACACGGTAATCTCTATCCTTGGAAGGTGCTTATCAACAACAGAGGATATCCTGTGCTGGTCAGTATTTAAAAGTGGGATGCATTTTAATTTACATCTGAGTGGATAAGCCCAGTCATAACTAAACACTCCAATCTGCGATATGCATGCTGGTCTGTACATGCTCAGATAAAAAGCGTGGGCACAGGTTCCCAAAAGAAGAGTGCTTATTTCATTTTAGCAGTTTTTGCAGGTACAGTCAAAACTCTTCATAACATCACTCGTTATAACAGAATATTCTATATCCGACATAAAATTGCTGGGAACGGATCTGTTTCCATTAAAATTCCCTCTTTATAACAGAATATTCACTTAACGACAACGACAGTAACTTCTGGGAACAGATATACAATTTCTATTGAAAATAAATTCATTATAACAGAATTGTTACCATGTGTCAGACAATTTTGTGATCAGAACAAGGTCTTTTTGCATGAACAGATTTCTGTCTCACTTGATAAGTGGAAAGCTTTGTGCATTTTGATTCAAAATAAAATTGAACTGATGTATACATTTGGAAAAATAGCATTTTTATTCATTTGTACAATATTTTCTTTTACCAAATGATTATTATGTTGATTTTGGGAATGGTCAGCATTTCTTTATAACAGCAAATTCACTTTAACGTCAAAAATAGCTTGGAACAAACAGTGTCGTTATAAAGAGGGTTGACTGTATACACTGATTTTACTGCTAAGAATAAATCAAATCATTTTAAATCATAGCGGGGCAGAATTTCCGAACTAAAGTTACAAAAATTAAATGTTAAAAGTTTTAATGTTTTTATATATTGATGTAATTTTACTTAAGACTGCTGTCCATCTGCTGACTGTTCTAAGGCGGTGGTTCTGTTGTTGTTGATTTATTGTTTTAGTTGCCTCACATTATTTGTGGGGGGTTCTGTGTTGATCTTTGTTTGGGTATGCATGACTTTGTGTCCTTTTTAGTTTTGCAATCGTCTTGATGAGGAAGAGAGAGCTGACTGCTTTGCTTTAATTTTTTTTGTATTTCTGATGTCTTGTTTCTGTTAATGGGTGTTGAGTTTAGTTCTGACTCTACTGTAGAAATGCAATTTAACGATCGTGTGGTTTCCTTCTTTTTTCAGACAGGTTTCCTGTCCCTCCAAGACAAAGATGACCCAGTCACCAGAGAACTACAGGAGCGCAATAGCTGCACCTTTGCCATCCCTTATGCTGCCCCAGACCGATTCCTTGCTAATATGGATCCAAGCGTTGATATCTTCAGCATTGGATGTATAGCCTATGAAATTGTTGCTGGAAGGTCAGTCCTATGATGTTTTGTTTTCATTCTCTTATCAGTGCCAGAATGTTATGGCAATTTCCTTTCAAAATCGAGAAGTATATTGGCAAAACCGACAAGAGCAAAAACAATAATGCTGTGAGCGAGTGCACCTGTTAAAGGCCATGTAATGAAATTGCCCATGTACTTCATAAAATGGAAAAAGTGGTAACACCGTACAAAGATAGTGGTAAAAGGACATTTTAAGCATGTACCAGCTGGCGATTAATGAATACAACTTCAACGTGCAAGATACAAATTAGAGCTATAAGTATGTGCATTTTGTGACACTAAAATGGTATACTTTCTAAATCGGAACTCAAAGGCCAATTCCATTGAATCAGACCTCTGATGTACAATGGGAGGCTCATTTTATCACATGATGATAACTTCACGGAAACCATGCTAAATCAATTATAAACCTATATCTTTTGTAAATTGTGTGTTACAGGACCCTTTATGTTTGAAGATGTTTTAATATTGTATGGCTACAACTTCAAATGATGTTTACTGGTATGTGTTTGTTACAAAGTAAGTAAGGGTGCAAAGATCTGGAATTGATACAATCAAGTACCAAACCTGACTCAGGATACCAATGGGAAAGTAACAAACTCACAGTTAGACACCACAAACGAGAGCCAAGAGGTCAGCCCTTTCCCAGCAGGGGACCACAAGGCACATATAAACAGACGCGTACAAAGGCATCATTCTATTTTAAATTGTGTAAATCATATGAGCCGTGACATAAGATTTCCAACAATGTGGTATGTGCGACCAGCAAAGCCTCTTATCAGCCTACACATACGTCATTCTGTTCAGAGCATTTGCTGGTTGTTTGAATATTCTATGACTGTAAGTTACTGACCCAACATCATTTGGAGTCTCTAAGCTTAAAGGGCGGCTGCTGCACAAGCTCATCTGAATATACACTTGTCAAAATACCACATTGTTGGAAATCACATGTCGTGGCTTAATTATGTAAGAATAAATTACAAAAGCGTTTGTTATTATGTGTATTACAGGACCCCATTCTGTGGTGGCAGTGAGGAGAGAACAAAAGAAAATATTCTGTCCTACAGTTACAGACCAATGTATGACTATGAAATATTTTCTTTTGCCGGAGAGATGTTTATTGACAGCTGCCTAAGGTATTTTAGTCTCATAACTTATAGTATTAATAAAACTAGCCTTCACATGCGTTTAGACACATGGTGGCAACATGATAACAACTTTCTTGAATCGAATTGCATGATCCACAGGTGTGCACTTGACTCACTGTGCGAGTCTGTTCACCCCTTAGCAGTTAGTGAACATGTTCATAACTCTTGCAGCACATGGTATATTTTCATATCAAGTTTTGCATACGTATGCATGTTACCATTGTCAAACTACTCGCACGCATAGCAGCCTTTTTGGTGGATGAGGGTTTGCTGAGCAACAGTCCGGTAGGTCATGGTCATTTAGTAAAATGCTTACAGATCTTGAACCACACGGCATATTTGGATCAAATTTTGCATACTTATTTATTTTAACATTGTCCAGCCACTGGTATGCAAAACGGCAATGAGGCTTCGCCAAGCATTATTTTGGTTGGTTGAGTTCTTACGAGCGTTCAAAATCATCATCACAGATTAAGCAAGAATAAAGTATACAAATAAAAAATATTCTAGATATAAGTAATTCTAACACACCTCGCCTATAGAGCCAACGGTAACAAACTGTGATATATTGGACAATAATTCACTGCTAAAGTGTGTGATAGCTGACGTCACTGGAAAATGACGTAATTCAAGGCGTTAGACGGTGTAACGTCGTTTTTACGCCTGCAAGACGTTACAATTTCATGCAAACGTATGCGACGTAGTCTAAGTATTGGCGGGAGTTCTTCAGTGCAATGGCGGAAAGTTGGAAGAAGATGAAGACTTCAAATGTGTTTTCGTCGTTTATTGTGTGTTAGAATCGAAATAGATCAGCTCCAGTGCGTGAATTGTTGAGTAATAATTCACTGTTTGTCGGTCAGTTGTACGAAGATAAATCACTCGCGCTGCGCGCTCTTGATTTGATCTTCTTTACAACTGACCTCCAAACAGTGAATTATTACTCAACAATTCACTGCTGGAGCTGATCTATTTCTTAAACAAAAACCCATCTACTGTTCACAAAATAACATGACTCGCAGGTGTGCACTATATAATCACTGTAGGGGTCCGCCTGTCCATTAGTAGTAATAAAAATGCACATTAACTCTTGAGCCACAAGTTATATTTTGATCAAATTCTGCATATGTAAGCATGTCAAATTTGTCTAACATAACCACTGACATGCTTAGCAGCCTTTTTTGATGGACGAGGCTTTGTTGTGCATCAGTCTGGCTGGTCGTGGTCAGTTAGCGGAAATGCTCATAACTCTTGAACCACATGGTATATTTGGATCACATTTTGCATACTTATTTGTTTCACCGTGGCGTGTTAATTTGATTGGGGTGTTTCTCCATGATGATACATCGCATTAGTTAGATGGCCTCCATGCGAGCTGAGCATTTCTTGTGCTTCAGCGGCGGCGGAGTCTGGGGCGAAGATTTGGTGCCAGTGAAGTGCATTTGGGCCCCCTGGTGGCTTGGGCTGCTGTCCGTTCTAAGGCGGGGGTTCTGTTGTTGTTGACTTTTTGTTTATTGTTACCCCCATTGTGGGAGTCTGTAACTGTTCGTTGTTTTGTTGTACGTTACTTTATGTCCATTCTAGTATTGCAATCATCTTGATGGGGAAGAGAGAGCTGGTTGCTTTGCTTAATTTGTCTTCCTATTGTCTCGTGATGGTTAAGCGGCTCTTCCTCGCGGTGCCATGGTGTTGTCTGCGGTTTGTGATTGTGGTATTTCCTGGTCATATTCACGACTATTTTTTATTCATTATACCATTGTCCAGCAACCAGTATGCAAAATGGCGACGAGACTTCGTCGAACATCATTTCAGTCAGCCGAGGTCTTTTAGTGAAAATACTCATAACTCTTGAACAAAATGGTATATTTTTTATCCAATTGTGCATCAATCTGCAGGAAGTGACCAATTTGATTTTCACACATCCCTTCTGGCACAGACACTGATTAAACTACGTTCAGTTGATTATATCACAAGTTGCCACCTTCAGGTCTGTTTTGAGATATCTTTTCAGACCAATGACCATACTGTACCGTGTCAACACAGCTGTGACATTTTTTCAACTAGGATGTCTGGTTCCAAACTCCAAAAAGATTGTAAATACACATTATTACTTTAGTAACTTGATCCGATGGGTCGGATCACGTCGAGTGGGTGCGCCAGGAACGACCGGATCACACGAGACGAAGTAGAGTGTGATCCGGTCGTTCCTGGCGCACCCACGAGACGTGATCCGACCCATCGGATCAAGTTACTAAAGTAATGATGTATTTATTATATACCTACAAAAATAACAACAAGGCTAGAACGATTCAATAATACATGCATTTGCACAAATGTAAGGTAAAATACTACGGCAGACCTATGTGATGTGGCATGATATTTTTTACCCAAGTAGTAATACATCAGCTGTTCACTGCTGAAAAAATTGGAAGGCCGCCATTTTGAAAATCCTCTTCCTCGAGTCCACCTAGGAATTTCAAACGTCTGTAACTTTCTTATAAATGAACAAAAACATAAAGTGTGGGTACTCGTTTTCTTAATTAGAACGTAAGGAACATTTTGGTACCAAATTTATTGTGTTTTTCTATAATTTGCCATTTTTGTACCTCTAGCTCCTCATGTTCCCGTGGTGGAAGACAGAAACGTTATGCAACGTCATCGCATATATATGACGTCATTTGTGACGTCAGAGGTGCAGACAACCGTTGAGTCTTTCTTTCGAACACGTTAAAAAAGAAAAATGACATCGTAATAATATTTGATTCAGGTTCCGGCCCGTTGCCGGGTTTTACCCAAATACAGTACCAGTGTAAAAGTAGTTCGACGTGGGTATAATATGGAGGATGGTGATACGGAATCAGAAAACGCTAGTAGGGTGATACAGGATTTTGTATTTTTATGTAGGAAAATAGGTAGTATCAATGGGTATTTTTGTAGGTATATAATAAAACGTTATATTACAAGGGTTTGATATAACTTGGATATCATGCGACAGTCTGCATGCCTGGTTTTAAACCCAATCACGATTTATAGCTATGATTTCCTCTTTAATTGCACCACGGTGGGTTAGGCCTCAGACTCTATGACGGCTCTGACGTCAGGCTTTAAACGGTGGGTTGTGCCTGATGCTTATCTGTAGCTTGACCCACCGTGACTCAACTTGAGGTTTTCTTTATCTCTGACTATCTGTGAGTCATGAGCCATTTTCTTTGTTTCATCATTGTGTGTTAATTTGATTAGTCAGTTAGCGGAAATGCTCATAACTCTTGAACCACATGGTATATTTGGATCACATTTTGCATACTTATTTGTTTCACCATGGCGTGTTAATTTGATTGGGGTGTTTTTCCATGATGATACATTGCATTAGTAAGAAGGCCTCCATGCGAGCTGAACATTTCTTGTACTTCAACAACAGCAGAATCTAGGGCAAATATTTTGTACCAGTAAAATGCATTTAAGCCCCCGGTGGCTTAGGCTGCTGTCCATTCTAAGGCGGTGGTTCTGTTGTTGACTTTTTGTTTATTGTTACTCCCATTGTGGCAGTCTGTAATTGTTCTATGTTTTGTTGTACGTTACTTTATGTCCATTCTAGTATTGCAATCATCTTGATGGGGAAGAGAGAGCTGGTTGCTTTGCTTAATTTGTCTTGTGTTTTGTTCTGTCTTGTGTTTGCTATGTCTTTGTGCGCGTCTGTTTATATGTGCTTTGTGGTCACCTGCTGGGAAAGGGCTGAACTTTTGGCTCTCGTTTGTGGTGTCTTACTGTGAGTTTGTCACTTTCCCATTTGTATCTTGGGTCAGGTGTGGAACTTGATTGTATCGATTCCTGATCTTTGTACCCTTACTTACTTTTCCTGGTGTCTCGTGATGGTTGAGTGGCTCTTCCTCGCGGTGCCATAGGGTTGTCTGCTGTTTGTGATTGTGGTATTTCATGATCATACTCACTTACTATTATTGTCATGTATTCTAACACACCCTTCCTATATGGACTAAGGTAAAGTTGACTGATAAATGGAGAAACAAATCACTGGACATAATACAGTGATGTCATTTGGCCACCAGTTTGATTTTTTACCTATCCCATAGAACCATTATCATATGACATTATACAATTATTGATTTATGTTGAGGTGGACATGGGGTGTTATTGAACAGTTATCGTCATATTGACCGACGCTGAGCATAGGTCAATATGATTAAGTTTACTGTTCAACAACATTCAATGTCTACTGAAACATTAGTCAAAAATTGTTTTATTATATATTAAATGTGTGTTATACATTTCCTGCAGTTTTGGACCATTAAAACCATTGGCGTTACAGCTGGATCTTGTGAAATTACTTGACATTTCCTGTAAGACATGCAATATTACTTCATTCCTTTTGCTCTGCAACGTCACGTCCAGCAAATCACGCAACATGTAGTTATATCAGCTGCAGTGGATAGCCATATGAGCCAATCAGAAGATGTTTATAAATAGATTATATGATAATAGTGTTTATGCAATACTATGAAATGATCACTCGTGTAAGATCCTCTGTGTAATATGAAACTGTTGAAGAAAAAGAGCTAATATCATATAAATTCTTTTTTTACAGGAAGAATAACGACCACAGATTTGTTCCAGGCCATCATCTATCTAATCTATACTTAGAGGAGTAAGTATCATGTTCCCATCTGAAGTACTAGTTCTTATATGTTAAATTGTCAGACTTTGCTTAAAGTAAGAAAGGCAGCAAATATCAGGAAACGAGACAATCAAGTACCACAACTGACCCAGGATACCACATGGGAAAGTAACAAAAATACAATAAACATCAACAACAAGAGCCAGTCCTTTCCCAGCAGGTGACTACAAGGCAGCAATGGACAGACGCGAAAGCATGAGAAACACAAGACACAAATAAAACACAAATGATCCACAAAAGAAGTACCGCCTTGGAAGGGTCAGTAAAAATATTTTAGGGGAGGGCTTAGACCGGTTTCGCCACACCAACCTCACCCTTAGTTCAGATGTGGATTAAGACACATAGATGTTTGGTTTGCATGAAAGACCCCTAGCTATCAATGCATCATCTCCAAAAACATATAAATCAAGATATAAAAAGGAGATAAAGCAAAGATAAGGACTCAACAGTACATAAAACTGAATACCAGAGCAAAAGAAATCCAACAGGTAAACCGCGTTGGGCCTGACAACCAAAACATCAGGAAAAGATAAGTCTATGACAAAATGTCATATTCATGACAAAAAAATCTATTTCCTTCTTATTATGTGTAGTACTTTTTGAACGTCATATTTATTATGATGTTGCCAATTTTGTCTGTCACCAAAAGTGCTGGAGTGAAGAAAATATTCTTTTATTATCATATACCTATAAATGATTCAATTTTTTAAATGTCAGTTTTCTGGCCATCTGATACAGAAAGCGGGAGCAACAAACTGAGGTTTTCTGAATCTGTATCAGTATCCTTAAAACGAAACTAACGTCGGTTACGTGAATTTAATTTCAAGCATGGAACCGGAGATGGAAAACATGATGACATAATATAAAAAAAGAAACGTAAAGGCAAACTTTCCTGCATTTTTTTCTGGCTTAAAGACCAAAACAATTAATAGAATTAGAAAATAAAATGTTGGAAAAAGGTATATAATAAACATATTATAATAGAACTTGATCTGGCGTATAGTATCACATCTTGTGGATGAGGTCATACCATCCAATGATCTGGGATGCTTCATTCACTCCAAAAAAATAATATCCTCTATTTATGAGCTGACCAATAATGACACAGAAGTTCCTTGCCCTAGCTGTGAGTTGGTTTACTTTAATCTTCTGGCTGTCAGAATTAATAATAAAATTGAACAACTGGTATGACTGAAATGAATTCATATAGTCCCTTATGAAAGAGGACGCTTCATTTTATCCAAAAAATTGAAAATCCTCTATTTATGAGTTCACCAATAATGGTCTCTGCCATAAAAAAGTAGAAGTTCTTTAGCCTCACTGTGAGTTGGTCTACTTTAATCTTCTGGCTGTCAGCACGCCCAATAGGGCTCAGGCTTTAGAGACTAAGTCTCTACATGAAATGTATACAAGGATCCACACTGTTTTAACCATGCAATAAATCAGTATTAATAATAAAATTGCAAAACTGGAATGACTGAAATGAATTTATATAGCGTTAACAACCCATGTAAAACAAAACCTGCGTTTATTGGAAAAAGTGCACTTATTAGGTTGAATTGGGTAAAATATCTAAATTTCGAGTACTGTCCTTTGGCCATTTTGTTGCATTAAAATACATACACATTATTACTTTAACTAGTAACTTGATCTGATGGGTCAGATCACGTCGAGTGGCTGCCCCAGGAACATCGAATCACACGAGACAAAGTCGAGTGTGACTTGGTCCTTCCTGGTGCAGTCACAAGACATGATCCGACCCATCAGATCAAGTTACTAAAGTAATGGTGTTTTTATTATATACCTGTATAAAAACAACAACAAACACTTCCATTTCAATGATAAACGCAACAAAAGAATAAGATTGACGCCGTGTGACGTGACGTTGCAACACCATAGCAAATAACGTTGCGCCAAATATTTGATACGTCACATTGTGTAAACATGTTCAGCAGAGGAGGAAAATGCATTCATCTTGTTTAATTCCTTTTCTTTGATGCGGAAAAAGTAGTTAAACGTCAGATAGAGTGGGTTGTGATTTTAGTGATTAGGTATCGCTCAGATTGTGGTTTGCCGTCAGGTGCTGGGTTTTATGCTTGTGAGGTGGGTAAAACATGGAGGATGGTGATACAGAAAAATATCACGCTAGTAGCGTATTACAAGATTTTGTATTTTTGAGTCGTAGAGGGGGTTGTATTAGGTGTATTTCTTTGCAGGTATATAATAAATCTCTCATATTCACATCAAGCCTACGATGACGTTAAACAACTATAGAACGAGCCATCAAAGGTAGAAAGTATTTTTTCTTTACCTGTGGCTCTTTACCTATCTTACATTTCAGGTGGTTCAGTACTCTCGACTTAGGACGATACGAGGACCAACAACTGGAATCCCCTTTACTGCAAGTTGTAAGTACACATAATAATTGAACCGTGGCATGTGATTTCCAACAATGTGACCTTTTGACAAGTGTAGACTCAGACGAGCCAGTGCAGCCTCCTGTTAAGCTTAGAAAACTCCAAATGGTGTTCAGTCAGTAGCTTAACAAGCATAGAATACTTAAGCGACTAGCACAGGCTCTGATCAGACTGCGCCTATGTGCAAGCTGATCTTAGGCTTTGCTGGTCCCACATACCACATTGTTGGAAATCTCACGTCGTGGCTCAATTATATCATGATATAAATTTAATGACTTAGTTTGTTCTAGAATGTACAAATTGAAATGTGTAATATGTGTAATAGCACTTCTAAATAACCCACACATGTGGATGATCACATTTCCCAGCAAGCACACTACTATGGATGAGGAGTTCATCTCCTTGACTTCTCCAAATTCTCTGACACGAAAGCTAGGAAAAAGTGACCAGTAATTAAATGACAAACCTAAGGGAAGAATTTACTATCACATATGACGTTGCAGTTATTCAGTGGATAACGCCATGTCACAAATAAAATTATGACCACACAATACATAACACTGGGCGGGAACAAGTAATGTCATACCGTCGTCCCTGAATACAATGCAATTATTACTTTTAATAAAAATAATCAAACGTTGAAGGCAAAAAATCACATTTTAAAAGTCATATGATAAACAGAAACTTATTCGTATGATCATTTCATATCAAATGTATTAAACTTGTCAAAGGCATGTTAATCACTTCCATATGAAATGGTCACTCGTGTAAGATCCTCTATTTTTCAAATTTCAAAAAATAATAGTATCCAGGATTATGTTTCTTGCATTCTGCAAATTGTTTCATATAAATACAAGTGTAAAATTTCATAAAAATATTTCAAAGGGTTTTCAAGTTACAGGACTGACACAAGATTATAGTATAAAAAAAGCCCACACACAATACAACTTATCAATTTTCAGAAAGATCACAAGTGAATGGACAATTTCATTTACATTTGTTCAAATGCATGTAGTTACTGTTGCTTCGTTACACATCCTTTGCAACCAGGTTCAATTTTTTGTTCAAGAAAGTTGGCCATAAACCAGATAGGTGTCAAATAGTAGTCACACAAAATGTGCATTTCAAATTCTCACTCAATGAATTAGCTCACGCAATGTGAACGGTGTAAGTGGAACTCATGGTACTCAGACTTTTTCTTTGTACATAGTATCTGCTATTTTATCATAGGTTGATATTTGCCACTTGGTATCCTGTGGTGCTTGACTACCATTTGATTAATGATTCCATACTGGAGATAAACCTTACAAAATGAGAAAGGTTTCGAGCATGGTTTTTACCAGTTTTAAGTCCTGTCTTTCATCTATCACATACAGCCTTGAAACGTGGACAATATACGGCATATTCTAACACACCTCGCCTATAGAGCCAACGGTAACAAACTGTGATATATCGCACACTAATTCACTGCTAAAGTATATGATAGCTGACGTCACTAGAAAATGACGTCACTCATGGCGTTAGACGATGTAACGTCGTTTTTACGCTTGAAAGACGTTACAATTACATGTAATGGTATGCGACGTAGTCTAAGAATTGGCGGGAGTTCTTCAGTGCAATTGCGGATAGTTGGAAGAAGCTGAAGACTTCGAATGTGTTTTCATCGTTTATTGTGTGTTAGCATCGAAATAGATCAGCTCCAGTGCGTGAATTGTTGAGTAATAATTCACTGTTTGTCGGTCAGTTGTACGACAATAAATCACTCGCGCTGCGCGCTTGTGATTTGATCTTCTTTACAACTGACCTCCAAACAGTGAATTATTACTCAACAATTCACTGCTGGAGCTGATCTATTTCTTAAACATTGTTTTTACAACTAATGGACGTCAAAACGTATGTAAAAATACATGTTTTAGTCTAAACAAGAGTTACAGAAAATTCTAACGCCCTGTTCAAATTGGCAGAATCATTATAGGTTTTGTAGGATTCGTTCTTTTGTGTGTTAGAATTGAAATAAATTCGCGCTGGCAGAGCTTTGTTGCTTAATATATTATACAAATATTTACTAATGAGGCATTGGATCTGATGTGATATCGAACAGAGACTACCAATATTGACCAAGGCGAAGCCGAGGTCAATATTGTTATTCTCTTGTCGATATCACATCATATCTAATGCCTCATTAGTCAATAACTGTTTTATTATATAACATTTAGAGAAAGACGTACAGGTATCATTGCACGTTGAAAAAATACTTAACTTATAAACAATTTTTGGGACAGTCAAGCATTTAGCAGAAATAGTGCAGACCCAGATAAGACCACCCGTTTACTATTTTATATATGTTGTGCATGAGTGTCATCATTCAACATTTATTAATTCTAACACGCCTCGCCTGTATAGTAGAGCCAATGTTAAACAAAAATAGTAAGTGAATATGATCAGGAAATACCACAATCACAAACTGCAGACTACCCCGTGGCACCGCGAGGAAGAGCCGCTCAACCATCACAAGACACCAGGAAGACAAATTAAGCAAAGCAATCAGCTCTCTCTTCCCCATCAAGATGATTGCAAGTCTGATATATCAAACAATAATTCACATCTTTGAAAGCGCAGGGAAAATGTGTGATAGCTGACGTCATTTATTACTGGAAACTGACGTCATTCATGGCGTTAGATGGCGTAACGTCGTTTTTACGCTTGAAAGACGTTACAAATACATGTAAACGTATGCGACGTAGTCTAAGTATTGGCGGGAGTTCTTCAGTGCTAAGGCGGAATTTTGGAAGAAGCTGAAGACTTCAAATTTGTTTTTGTCGTTTTTTGTGCAATAAAATCGAAATAGATCAGCTCCGGTGGGTGATTTGTTGCGTTCTCGGCAGCTACGATTGTATTATTAGCGACGCTATAGAAAAGCAGAGCCGGAACGGAAAAAAACACAAGGAGTCTAATTTTAGTAACTAATATTCACCGACAAGCGCACCAGCCAGTGAATATAACAATATATAGACTGGCCATGTGAGCGCTCTAAGCCAATGAAAATCGGTCTTTTTACTTAGTTATATAATAATACTGTTTGTTGGCCAGTCATAAGTGGATTAATCAGTCACGCTTGAGATTTATCCACTTTAAAAACTAACCTCCAGCCAGTGATGTATTAATGGTAAGGAAAAAGACAAAGATCAAGAATCGATACAATCAAGTACCACACCTGGCCCAGGACACCATATTAAAAAACAAATCGCTGCCAGCGCAAATCTATTTCTTAAATAAACATTTTATGACACCTTAGCATTTTTGCAATTAAAATACAGGAAAATCTTACTGGTGATCCTTTTTGTTTGTTTGTTACATTAAGAATTTCAAAGTGCCTTTAAGGAAAGTGCAATGTTGAAATCATGTGCATGTGACTGGTAAGTCTCTATGCATTCTGGAAGGCAGCCACCACAAAAGCCTAATTGAATATGATAAACAAAATAACATAACGAATTGCCTGCTTTATATTAACTTTATTGCATTTCATTGATTCTGCTGTTGAAATTTAATCATTGTGTCTTATTGGTAAATCATGTCTCTTTTCAGTTGCAACTCCTGCATGAGGGTGAGACCTTAGAACTAGAAGAGAGGAATCTAGACTACAGTTGGGGACAAATTATGGATATTGTCAGCCCTCACACGCCTGCTGTGGTCTATTAAAATACAAAGGGCTTAGACGTTTTAAGGGCTTAGTTACAACAAAGCCTGTCTTTGAGTTTTGTGACCAGGCAATACATAAACTACAAAGTAGAAAATATGAATGTATCAAATAGAGGACCATACAGAAATGGCCATTTAATTTGAACATATGAAACAAGCTTTAGTTAAGAATTATTATGTGTGTGTGATACATATCATACAAATATTGATAATGAGCGGCAGCATGTGATTTCCAACAATGTGGTATTTTGACAAGTGTAGACTCAGACGAGCCCGTGCAGCCTCCTTTTAAGCTTTAAAACACCAAACGCTTTTCAGTCAGAAGCTTACAGTGACAGAATATTCAAGCCACAAGCTCAGGCTATGATCAGACTGCGTGTATGCGCAGGCTGATATGAGGCTTTGCTTTCGGCACATTGCTGGAAATCTCATATCACGGCTCATATGTAAGGGTGGACATGGAGTGTTACCGACTATAAACTTTTTAATGACTGGTCTCAAACCCCAAATACAGGTTTTCATGTGATTTTGCATATTTGTTCAATATATTTTATTTAGATACCTTCAGCTTACACTATTATATGCTTATATGTTTTTTATTTATTATATATGTTTGATAATATGTATTTACACTATAAAAAGTAGTTTATTGGCATAATAAAGTTATGCTGTCATTGCACAACATAGAGATAGATCGACTTTCAGTGTATATACTATGTGCACCAACCCCAATTAATTGTTTTGAGCATATTCAATGTCTTTGGAGCCCTGTATGAGCTGTTTAAGTTCTTGTGAGCAGTGGTGAATGCACAATGTCATCAGGACCTGGGGACTGTTCCTACAACACTACATGATTCTGAATAGCAGTGCATACATGTTTTAAATTGACCTATATAGCATACAGGCAATATAGGTGTCACAAGGCTTGGTATATACTTCTTCTGCCTTGCAGTAGAAGCCAGCTTTTATGACATGGTAGAGTGTTTGCCTGTAGATCCAGCAACCTGGGTTCGATCCCAGCTGGGGCAGGCACCCGCTGTAAATAACCTGCTCCAGACTCCGCCAGTAATTCTCTGAGTCTCATATAAAATGATTCTCTATGGGACATAGTTCACTTTGGTTGGGGAGAATGTCAAGGGGCTATAGGTATATAATACATTTTTTTTTTCTACTTTGCAGTAGAAGCCAGCTTTTACATCGAGGTTGTCAAGTGTTTGAGCAGGCTGATGTTATTTAAGAAATAGATCAGCTCCAGCAGTGAATTGTTGAGTAATAATTCACTGTTTGGAGGTCAGTTGTAAATAAGATCAAATCACAAGCGCGCAGCGCGAGTGATTTATCTTCGTACAACTGACCGACAAACAGTGAATTATTACTCAACAATTCACGCAATGGAGCTGATCTATTTCGATTCTAACACACAATAAACGACAAAAACACATTCGAAGTCTTCAGCTTCTTCCAACTTTCCGCCATTGCACTGAAGAACTCCCGCCAATACCTAGACTACGTCGCATACGTTTACATGTTATTGTAACGTCTTTCAAGCGTAAAAACGACGTTACACCGTCTAACGCCATGAATTACGTCATTTTCCAGTGACGTCAGCTATCACACACTTTAGCAGTGAATTATTGTGTGATATATCACAGTTCGTTACCGTTGGCTCTATAGGCGAGCTGTGTTAGAATGATGCGTTTAACACTACATTCATATATTTGGACGATATTTTAAACTTTAATAATGTTTATTTTGAAAGTATGGTTAGTCAAATATACCCTTCAGAGTTCCAACTTAATAAAGCCAAAACCTCTGATACCAAAGCTGCATTTTTACAATTGCATTTGTCTAGCTCTAATGATATTTTTCTTTCAAAATTTATGATAAACGTGACGACTTAGTCTATATCTCTAAACTCATACATTTTGCTAGAGCATCTAGCTATATTACTGACTTCAACACTTGCAATCAATTTTTAACTCAGAAACTTCTAAACAGGGCTATCTGTATCATAAATTTTGCAAAATCTTTTCTAAATTTTATAGACGATACTATGATTTGATATCTAAATTCCATGTTGGACTTAAATCTATCTTGCGTCAAGGACTTTTTGAACCTGAATTCTTTGGTGACTTGGTATATAAATTGAAGAAGACTGTTGGTTCTAATAATTTTTCAGCGCAGTTCGTTAAAATAATTTCCCATTATAAAAAGATTAGCTGTAACATTAATGTATTACAACAGACTGCATGCTTGGTGGTCAACCCAATCACGGTGGGCAACTTTGCTTTCCTCTTTAATGGCACGCTGGTGGATAGGACTTCAGACTCTATGAGGGTTCCTACTTAAAAACTTATCTATTGGTGAGATGGGGCCTGATGCTTTGGCTGTTTGTCGGGCCCACCGGGTTTACCTGTTGGATTTATTTTGCTCCAGTATTCAGTTTTATTTACTGTTGAGTCCTTATGTTTGCTTTATATCCTTTTTATATCTTGATTTATATGTTCTAGATGATGCATTGATTAAGTAAGGGGTCTTTCATGCAAACCAAACCTCTATGTGTCTTGATCCACATCAGAACTAAGGGTGAGGTTGGTGCAACGTTAAACAGGTTTAAGCCCTCCAGTAAAATATTTTACTAACCATTCCAAGGCGGTACATCTTTTGTGGATCTTTTATGTTTTTTTCTGTCTTGTGTTTGCTATGCCTTTGTGCGTGTCTGTTTATATGTGCCTTGTGGTCACCTGCTAGGAAAGGGCTGACCTCTTGGCTCTCGTTTGTTGTGTCTAACTGTGAATTTGTCACTTTCCCATTGGTATCCTGACAGGTGTGGTACTTGATTTTATTATATACCTGCAAAGATATACACCTGCATGATACAACACCTTTTCGGACTCAAACATTCAAAATCTTGTATCACGCCGTTAGCGTGATATTTTTCCGTATCACCATCCTCCATGTTTTACCCACCACACAAGTATAAAACCCAGCACCTGACGGCAAACCGCAATCTGCCTAATCACTAAAATCACAACCCACTTAATCTGACGTTTTGGCAATTAGCCTTTATTTATGAAATATTTAGCATGTTTTCAGCAAAAAGCAAAGAAAACGACATATTGTGTTTATTATTACATCACCAGTAGATAACTCAAAATGACATTTATCATAAAATTAATGACGTCACAAACATGCCTGTTTACTCGAGATTAAATGGAAAGGGAAAGAGCTGAAACCCATTTAAAAAGCAGGCACTACAAAATTAAAATTGAATAAAGCCTATGTCTATTCTAACTGGTTGCCTATATAGCCAATAGTTAATGGTATAGCTAAAAACTAGCAAAAAGTCGCTTATTTAAGGCGGAACCTCTCCCCATCTGTAAAATGGAAAACGATTGCATGAATTGTATGGCAAGATGTTGAAGTTTCTTGAATCGCCGGAATTACTTTTTCAAAGAGGGGCAATGGTGTTAAAATAAGGCAAAATCTTCATTTTCAGAAGGGAAATTGCGAATTTCTGAAATCCATTTGTAGCAACAGATACACGACACCGGCGAAGAAAGACTGAAAAATGATCATTGAGTTTTATATAATCTTCACCTGACTTTATCATGAAGTCAAAGTTAGAAATGAAATGTCTTTATTTTTGGGTGAAAATCAGTATTTTTATAAAAAATAATCCAATTTTTTTGTAATCGGTCAGGTAAAGTTTTTAAAATTTATAGTTTTTATTTATCTTGTTTTAAATTTGATGCTGCATTATTCAACTTACATATATCCTGTCATGTTTACTTATAAAACCTGCCAAAATATTTTCTTTTTTTGCCTCGAAAACTGATATTTTTATATTCAGGTTTATTTTTGGAAATGCCTGTTTTGCTATTTTATAGATAACAGGGCATTGTCATATTATGAAAATGACGTACGTATAGTAAACATGTCAAATGGAAACATTACTTATCATGTTCTGTGATAGCATATCAAGTTTTGACACACACTAAAAGAGGGCCAAGTGACCCTAGGTCGCTCACCTGAGTTTTTGTTTAAAACCTCTAATCTGTATGTATCTATTAAAAACTGACCATGCTCTGGTGAACCCTTGGTGGTGCCATTTTTGTACACAGGGCTATATTTGGAGGAAATTCAAATATGGTCTATCCACTCGGTGATATCAGGGATCTAGACCTAGTGGTTTCAAACCAGGAGATTTTGTACGTTTCAATTTATAAGTCAATGTAAACTCTATGACATCCAGGATGAGGCCATTTTGACCCCATAACCACAATTTGAGCAAACTCGGTAGAGTACCACTAGGTGATGTTACATACCAAATATCAAAACTTTGGGGCATTTTGCTTACTGGCAAGAATATTTATAAATGTTTTCTCTAAATAACCTATTGATCGAGAAAAATCTGAAAAATTATAAATTGCTCAGTTGAAGTGGAGCCTCTCCCTACTTGTACAATAGGATTGTGATATATCAATGGAAAGTTTTATAACTTTACATTATGGAACCACTGGATTACATTCCCAAACAGGGGCAATGCCTCTTTATTAGACTTCAAAAAAAAGGCACCCTCATTCAAAGATTCATATATAACATCTAAAATAAGCAAAAATTGGCAGGGTGAAAAGAAATGCAAACATGCAAATACTATCAAAATTTTAAATCATTAGGGGTGTATATGTAACCAGATAAGCTATGCATTAAAACAGTTAGGCCTATTTTAATGTAGTACATAAGAATGCGGATCTGACAAAAGTGACCTTAAGGAATCCAAGTAATTATTATGTAAGAGACATTTGAAAATTACTTAAAATCACATAAAATTACATGCCTTGATATTTACATGAAAATGCTTTTAAATTATGATACCTTCAAAATAAGAAATGTTTCTGATTATACTTTTTTTAAGTTTTCTGTACGGGCTTTTGCAATGTGAACACTCAGATCACGACACCTGCAAGTGGGTCATTTTGAATGTCTATAATACGATCTAGAAGATATAAATTTATGTAACTTCATCTGCATTTTCATTAAAATATGTAAAGATATGAGAAAACTTTATACTTGCTAGATTTTTATGCTGAGCATGCAATAATCAACAAACGAATATAGACCAACACTCTGACGTCATCATACGGTTCAGGCCATTATTGACGTCACATTTCAAACCTGATTACATATGTTGTTTCTAACATCCATATAATCATCAGTTTCTAAGATAATCACTTCAAATTTTCAGAAATGCTCTAAACATGTAAGACTTTGCAGATGTAACATTAGCCTGATTTTGATAATCGCGACCATAGGGTACCATTCATCATATCCTGGCCCATATATGCAGAATGGAAGTACCTGCAGATTTATCCTTTTGACATCATTATTTAGTACCATGATTACATTTATTTTAATCTATTGACTACATTTAACACATATTGTCAGTGCGTACCATTCCAAATCAAGTATGGTCTTTTATCCATCAGCTAATTAAAAATATAGATTTTGCCTTTGGGTATTAGTAACAGCATGGAGTTTGTGCATCACCAAATTGTCCTCCTAAATCTGTTTTTAAGAGTTACAATGTTAGTGCTATAACAAGAACTTGCCATTTAACTTTATGCCTCGATGTTCATATTTGCCTATGGTATGTATTTCAACTTATCAATTTAATCTTGGAGTTAAAGGTCAAGATCAAATTAAGACAAAAGCTGTAATACGACTCATAACATGAACTCCTCTTTCATTTCTACGACTCATAACATGAACTCCTCTTTTATTTTACGACTCATAACAGGAACTCCTCTTTCATTTCTACGACCTAGAGTGTTCATATATGGCACAATAATTGTCTATGGGGTGTAGATTACAACGTTGGTTTCTTATCACCGCTTTGCCATTGGTGTCAAAAGATAAGGTCAAATATACTTACAATCAGTTTATGGTTTGTTACTCGAACTCCTCCTTCATTTTTTGACCAAGGGTGTTCATACTTAGCACAATTATTGCTTATGGTGCGTAAATTACAAAGTACGTTCGTTACATATCACCGCTATGGCCCTGGAGTCAAAGGTTAATTAAAATCTGTCTTACAGTGGCATGTTTTTGACAGAGGTGCTTCATATTTTTAGAATAATTGCCAATATAATATTTCAGCCTTAATTTTTAAAATAATTTGAAGCCGGTTGTATGAATTGTAAAGCAATGTCTCTATTATGTTTTGTTGTAGATGGTTCATATTTTGCATGATGATTGTCTAAGGTGTTATTTTGTCAATAATAGCTTCTGACTACTGATATGACCTTTATATCAAAGTTCAAGGTCAAACTGCTTAAAAATCTACATTTTAAACCCCCAAAGTGGTACTTATCATTAATATGTTTATGACTTTCCTAGGTTATATGCGAGGCAGACCAAAGAGTGGATAATGAATTCCCTGGATGGGGTAATAAAGAGGTTCTTAAAGGTTTTAGCTATTTTCTGATAAAATATTTATATTAATCTTAGTAAACCTATATAGGCGGCTAGTCCCCTCTTGGAGCCCCCTACGTCCGGTGAGATATTGAAATACACTTAGAAGTGAAATATTCTTTCCCTTAGCAGTTAATTTGCTGATGACCACTCATAAACCAAAATGTAGACCTTTAAACTCTGCATATATGGCATGTAATGCATTCTGTTTTAGAAGAAATGATCATATTCGGGCCACTGGCTGTCTATGGTTTTATGATGGCACAATCTCCTCCTAAATTACTAGCTAGATTTAAACCAAACTTTGCAGGAATGATTCTTATATGACCCTCTTGAAGAGTTGTTCAAATAGTTAAGTAAATTGCATATCTAGGTCACATGGGCTAAAATAGATTTTCAAAATGAAAATCTTTTTGTTTGAAACCCCAATGCCCAGAGTTTTAGTATTTGGTATGTAGCATAACCTAGGAGACCTCCACGAAGTTTGTTCAAATTATAGCCCTGTGGTTTCAGTGACATATACCTGGAGGTGTCATGCTTTACACATAGGCATGTGATCTGCTAGGAAAGGGCTGATCTCTTGGCTCTCTTTTGCGTGCTGTTTTCTTGTATTTTGTCACTGTCCCGTATGGTGTCTAGGGTCAGTTGTGGTACTTGATTGTATTGATTTCTGAGTTTTGCTCTCTGCTTTACTTTTATATTGGAAAAAACAAACCAAATCTTCTTGTCTGAAACGACAATGTCTAGTACCTTGATATTTGGTATGCAACATCAACTAGTACGCCTCTACCAATTTTATTCAATTTGGAGCAAGGGACTATTAAGTGGACCCGCCTGCGAGCTCGCATGTTTAGTATAGGAATTTATTGGGAAAATCTTCTTGCCTGACAACACAAGGCATAGAACGTTGATAGCTGATATGCAGCATCACCTAGTATACCTCTACTTAGTTTGTTCACATAATAGCCATTGTGACAAAACAGGCCCTACCCTGAGGTCACATGTTTTACATAGGCTTATATTATATGGAACACTTAAAATAGTCTATTCTGAAACCACAGAACCTAGAGTCTATATTTGGCATGTAGCATCATCTAGTAGACTTACTAAGTTTGTTGAAAATTATTACCCTGTGGCAGAAAATGAGGCCGCCTCGGGGATCAACGTTTTATATATAGTTTATATTATAGAATATAGTATATATAGAGAACATATTAAAACACATTCTTGTCACATACTAAAAGGTTGGATATTTGATATGTGGTACTCTACCAAGTTTGTTCAAATTATGGCTCTGTGGTCAGAATGGCATCGCCCTGGAGGTCACAGAGTTTATGAGGCTGTTATTGTTTTTTGACTCTTCCTCTTGGCGTCGTGGGTTTGTATGCAGTTTGTGCGTGTGGCATTTCTTGGCCATACATTCTTTTTAACATTGGCTTACATATAGTGAAAATATAAAAAATCTTCTTGTCTGAAACCACCAGGCCTAGAGCCCTGATATTTGGTATGTAGCATCAGCTGGTAGACAACATTTAAATAAGTTCCAATTATGACCCTGGGACTGAATATGGACCACAAGACAGGTCATCAGGAGCATGGCCAGTTTCCAATAGATATCTATAGATAAGACGTTTAAAACAAAACTCAAGTGAGCGATCCAAGGTCTCTTGGTCCTCTTTTTATTATGTCATTACTTGATATATCATAGTACACGATAAATGCTGTTTCCATTTGAAATGTTTACTATACATACGCTATTTTCTTAATATGACAATGTCCAGATATACTAGTAAAAGCAATACATGCATCTCACAAAATATACCTGAATATCAAAATGCCGGATTTAAAGGTAAAAACGAAAATATTTGTGTGGGTTTTTTAACTATACACGACAGAGATATATGTAAGTTGAATAATTCAGCATCAAATTTGAAACAAATTAAATAACAGCTCTTAATTTTAAAACTTTATCAGCCAGATTACAAAAAATAGTGTTTGAATTTATAAAAACGACGATTTTCACCCAAAAATCAAGACATTAAAGTTCCGGTTTTGACACCATAATTAAATCAGAGTGGACTTATATAAGACTCAATAACCATTTTTCAGTCATTCTTTGCTGGTGTCATGTATCTGTTGCTGCAAATGGATTTCAAAAATTCGCAATTTCACTTCTAAAAACGAAGTTTTTGCCAAATTTTAACACCACTGCCCCTCTTTGCAAAATTAATTCCGGCGATCCAAGAAACTTCAACATCTTGTCACATCATTCATACAATCATTTTCCATTTTACTGATGGGGAGGGGTTATCGGTCAATTTTCGCTATTTCTTGCTCTACCATAAATTCTGTGACTATATTTGCTGATAAATCAATGCACATACTAGCCTGACATCATTCGATTGCCAGTTTGATTTTTCATGATGTCATCTTTCACACTCAGTCTTGTTAGACGGCGTGACATTGTATTTACATCTAATGGGCTTCCAAAACATACATAAAATACGCGTTTCAGTCCAAAAAGATTTACAGGAAATAATTGTAATGATCTGTGCAAGATGGCGGAATCTGTTTAGAATCTGAAGGAATCGTTCGTGTTTTCAATTTTTTGTGTTAGAATCAAAAAAGATTCGTGTTGGTAAGTCATAAGGGTATAATTCATTCGTGTTCATGATTTACTCACTTTAAAGACTGACCTCCAGCCAGTGAATAAGACATTAAGATACATTAAGCAACAAATCACTTGCAAGTGCGAATCTATTTCTTAAATAAGTACTCGGTGAGATTTGATGAATTGTTGTAGTCCTATAAAATATTCCTTACAATCCAATTGAGAATATAAGGATCCATCTTGAGTGTGAGGATGGGATAGAGAAATCTGTCCTGATGATCACGGATTGGCATCACAAGGCTTTCCAAGTGATGACAAACTGTATTCACGAGGGCCAGATTTTTCTATCCCATCCTCACACGAATAATGGGTTCTTTTTCTTGTTAACCACTAAGTACCGCATTTTATATTGGAAAGACATGAAAAAAGGCTTCCAGAAAATCCTGAATCCACTGAGATGTGACATGGTTATGGAATGACGTGCGGCCAGCGTGTGGCTGTTCGTTTTTTTATCTTTCACAAGGGCTTGTACGGGTATGTGAGATAGAGATTAAGAGTATCCTTCATATGTATTTTTGTGGGACAAGGAAATCCCACCTGAGGACCAGAATAATTCGTCAGAAACGAGGCTCTGCCGAGTTTCTGACGAAATTATTCAGGTGCGAGGGTGAGATTTCCTTGTCCCACAACAATACATCATGATGGATAGTTTTTCTCATCCACTTTGTGACTTTTTTAAGGTTTATTATGAATTCTGTCAGTTCCGCATATTTTTTTTTTAGATTTTTTGCGTTAGTTCCAATCTAAAAAAGAAGTTCACCAACGAATTTACCAGATGCAGATATAGGTGTAAACATAGTTTATCATCCAAAAACGAAAGCGAAATAGCATTTCAAGCGTCGGTTTCGTTTTTATTGGGGTTTGAAACTAACGTTGGTATCAGTATCTATTGACAAAGACGTCTGTGGCGCCAAACTGAGTCAATAACGTGCGGCACATTGTTGTTGCATTTTAGTGACGTCAGAAATGTTTTTGACGTCATTCAACAATGCGAAAATGGCGGACACACTAAATATTGCCGTTTTGATATTTCAACATAATATTTAGGCGTAAATTGCTTTGAAAACCGCCTTAATTGTTATAATTTGAAGTCACGTGGATGAGATAAGCAGGTCATGTGGTTGGGATAAGCAGGTCACGTGGATGGGATAAGGAAATTCCGCACAGCGTTTTGCCAATGGAACAGCTTGTCTTGAGCGATAAGTGGGCGAGAATAAAGTGGGCGAGAATAAGAGTATCCTTCATATGTATTGTGGTGGGACAAGGAAATCCCACCCGAGGACCAGAATAATTCGTCAGAAACGATGCTCTCTGCCTCGTTTCTGACGAAATTATTCAGGTCCGAGGGTGGGATTTCCTTGTCCCACAGCAATACATCGTGATGGATACTTTTTCTCACCCACTTAGTGACTTTTTAAGGTTTATATGAATTTTGTCAGTTCCGCATATTTTCTTAGATTTTTTGCGTTTGTTCCAATCTAAAAAAAAGTTCACCAGCGATTTTTCCTGATGCAGAGTAGGGTGTAAACATAGTTTAGCACCTAAAAACGAAAGCGAAATAGCATTTCAACTGTCGGTTTTGTTTTTATTTGGGTTTGAAACTAACGTTGGTATCAGTATCTATTGACAAAGAAGTCGTGGCGCCAAACTGTGTCAATAACGTGCGTCACATTGTTGTTGCATTTTAGAAACGTCAGAAATGTTTTTGACGTCATTCAACAATGTGAAAAAGGCGGATGCACTAAATATTGCCGTTTGATATTTCTACATAATATTTAGGCGTTAATTGCTCTGAAAACGTCCTAAATTGTTATAAGGGGCGCTTTCAGGGTATGGGAAATTAACATGGAAGTCCGCCTACGCTTGGAATTTGATAATATTATGTTTATTATTTGTCTGGGGTATGACTTTTATATTTATGGTGCATTTGAGTTTTTATGCAAATCCAATGCTAATTTATGACGTCATGTAGGATATCACTACAATACCTTAGGGTATCCAGTTATAATCATTTCTAAAGTAATTGACATATTATGTAATGGGTGCAGAAATGTTTTATTAAATAGCTATATCATTGAAAAATTTGTTGATACTATAAATGGCTTTGTATGTATTAGGATAGCGGGTGGGTATTCATTTTTATGAGATGGTACCCCAATTTTCAACTGTATATTTTGTATTCAGTCAAATTTTGAATTAAAATTTTTACATGTTGCGGTCTTTGTCAAGATACCATTTCAACATATAAACTTTCCATATATATTAAGAATATGTAGACAAAATTTCATGAAATTCAAGGACCGGTAACATACTTGTTAAACTTGATGTAAGCACATGGCCCTAATTCATCGAAATGAAAAAATACAATAATTATGTTTCAGTGTAAAACATACTTGAATACTTGCTTAGTTTGAAACACCATGCTAGTACGTTTATTGGTAGAATTTGATATGTTCAGTGTTTTCTCCTATTACTGATTGGAAAAAGAAAAAAAAAACAATATTCTTTGATATTAAGTGCCATGATTCTTATTTAATGAAGTGCTTACACAATAATATTACCCAAAACGATACAATGTGACACCAGGCTTACCACATCTAGTTTCGAACGTTAAAACTACATCTAACCAATGTTACACTTAATATTTAACATTATTATGAATTTTAATTCATACAGAAGAGAAACCTTATGCCAAGTCAGTTCATACAGGAGAAGAACCTTATATCTATGGTTTTATAATTGTAAGCTTCATTAATAAACCTGGATCACAAGAATAACCACCTGTCAAACGTATTGGTTAAAATTAACCATTTCGGTCACAGAGAACTCTTGGCTTCAAAGGTATTGCTAAATTAATGCTTAAATCTTCTCTGTTTATTCGTTTTTGTAAAACTGATGCTGATTTCCATCAAATGGCAACATTTTTTCTTTGGCTGGCTATATATTCTAGGCATACAGTTTCGTTTCTGGACCTCACTTATTCATGTAGAGCACTGTTCTATGATACCTTTGATATGACTCTGTTACACTTAATCCTGGTCACGGCACCAAAATGTGGTTACTCTAGTTCAGTTGGGATGTAAAGGAACTATTTGGTCTTCTTGTTTTCAAACATTTATTGCTAGGATATTATGTTTCTTAAACAATATCATGCAGGACTTGAGGAAGTGATACACATTGTCTTGGCCCCATAGTGCCATGACCTTTGGCATTTCCGGCCATTGAATCATTTGAAATTGTCTAAACATGTCTTTCTTTTAAAAGTGAAAGTAGATTAAAAAACAACCTTCTTCTGTCGAGTTATTGATTCATTTCAACTAAATAATTAATTTTGCTAAAACTGACCTATACCCATAAGAGGTAGGAAATGACAAAGTTACCGGTTTTGGATTTTCATGAAATTTAGCTCAGATCAATAGGATATATATGGCATGTTTTTGTGATAATTTGATATCTTGACAAAGACTAGAACATATCTATCTTTGGAATTCAATGTTGAATGTTTTGTAAATTTTTGAAAAAAAATATTGAAATTTTATAATCACTTCCTCAGAAAACGTAAACCACAATTTATCCAAATGGTTTCCTGGTATTAATATAATGCCTATGGTATTGTGGATTCAATCTAGATGACAAATCATAGAAATAAACAAAACTATAGATTTAGGACATGGAAATTTAGAGACAGGTGCCACCTCAAAGGTGGAGTACGTCAGGGTTGCTTCCTAAGCCTTATTCTTAACTATCTAATTCAACAAATACATTTTCATAGTTTGTATATAATGAGTCGTTATTATGCAAAGTTTAAAGAAAATCCATGCGTGGGCACAGATGCAAGTACCCCTTTGAAGTCACGTGGATGGGATAAACAGGTCACGTGGATGGGATAAGGAAATTCCGCACGGCGTTATGCCTATGGAACAGCTTGTCTTGAGCGATAAGTGGGCGAGAAAAAATTATCTCACATGGGTAAAAACAACAGAAAATCCCGATCTGGTGTGCGAGAAAATGATTACCCATACAAAGTATTTATCCACTTATGAGAAACTTATAGGCGTTTGAAAATCTTTAGTGGGATCACAGAACTCATCTGAGAAAGCAGAAGACGTCCATTTTCACCCATGAGAGGAATTTATATTTTGAATTTTCACATGTAAAATATAACTTTTTATATTTTCATTAGTGAAATAAAGCTTTATAAAATATACATTATATTCAATCAATATTTTCCTGTATTTCATTACTTTTAATATAATAAAAATATTCTAATTATATGTGGACATGAGCATTGTGTATAAAAGATAGGGACTACATCACAAAACAATGACAATGTTCAACACCTGTAAACTTTATTGCCACTTAACAACCCAAAATACTAACAGTATCACAGAGGCAAATATAAATGCTGTCTTCTAATAAATGTAACACACCTGGTGAGATCTAGTATTGCCAAGATATAAATTATCACAGCTATATTCCAGCAAGTTAACAGTTGGTATTTAGCTATTTAGGTTATATTTCATTATGCAAAATCCAATTCAATTATACAAAATCCATCGAAAAAGCTATCATAAAACAAGAACTCCACAAGCAGCACAATATACATGTGTGTATTACAATAGTCAGCTAAGTGAAACTGCTATACTTGTTAGGAATATGTGAAATAATCAGTTTATTAAAGCTTCAAAGGCTGCCTCAGGAGAAAATAGAACAATTTCTACCAGCATGTTTTTTTCCAGCTTATACACTTCAATTCCATATACATTAAAAAATTGAATCATTCTTTTGAGGTTAACATCAGGATTTGTCAACTGGAGAACTGAACAGTGATAACTTTTGAGGGTTGCCTAATCCTGATGTTAACCGAAAAAGAATGCATCAATTGTTTTGTTATATGACACTGTCTCTCTTTTTATAGTTTATATAGTCTTTTCATATTTATTAATATACTCAAGTTAGATGTTCCTAGTGCATTGGAAACAAGATTACTTCAACAATTGCTTTATAAGTTTCTGAAACTCTTATGAGATGTGCAAAAGAATTGCATCTTTTCAATTACTGTTCTCATAAAATGAACAAATTCTTAATTCAAAACATGTACATATAAGAAATCATGCTATCTCTTGGGTCAGTTTTCCAATATCTATTTTTAGCTGTCAGTCAGCAGCGAAAAAAAGGTGATGTCTACCTGTCCTGGGCTAAATTTAGTTCAATCTATTTTTAGCTGTCTGGCAGCACTTACAAATCCTGATGTCTACCTGCCCTGGGCTAAATTTAGTTCATCACTGGTAAACATCAAGATCTGTCACAACCAGTGAAAGCTAGTTTCAGCCAATCAGAGGTCTTTTATAGAAGTCATATAACAACAAATATTTCTGAACAAGTTACAACGGTACAGGTAGCAAGTTAGCCAATAAATAGTTCATGAAATCAAATTTGGTGATATAGCTGTCATGCAATTATTCACAATGAATTTGTCATAAATGACAACTTCTAATATAGGTTGGCAGCTGAGATGTTTTAAAGAGGCATAGCAACAAAAAGTAAGTGAGTATGATCAGGAAATACCACAATCACATACTGCAGACCAACCCATGGCACCTACTTGATAAAGTGTAACTTTTAAAACACATTTGCTTATTTTTCAGTAATTTCTGTTGGTACACATTGCAATTGTCTCACAGATGCAAATTCAATGCAATTTTTTCATCAAATGGTTTTTGCATTAAACTTTTTTTTTCACAAACTTCAACTGCTTTTATTTTTTCAGTGAAATAAACATGTCGAAATGATCAAGTTTTCATGTAGTTTTGGTTGACAACAATAGACAGACAGTTTTACGTTATTGACAGCTTAAGAGCCGTTTCATTGGAATGTAATGCTACTTGTAAATTGGTACTTGTGTGGCTGTGATTTTCAGGCTCTATCCCCACTCTTCAAGGACTGAGAATTAAGATTGCTTTTGGCCCGCCTAGACAAACAGCCAAGATCTAGATCAGACTACTTCTAAGAAGCAGCCTGATCAAGGTTTTCCCTATTTGCAATTCTGACAAGCATTTTGCAAGTTCCAGCCATTTTATTTGACAACAGAAAGAGGAAAGTGTTCGAAATTTTTCTTTTCTATATCTAAACTATAGATAAACAATATAACAATTCGAGGTTTGTCTTATCACATGGCATTGCTCTCATTCAATCAAGGCAAGCACAGAATAGTTAAGAAACAAGATTTAATGCCAGCATTAGACAACCATCTCTGTGCCAACTGCATTCCTATAATTATTCACTATAACAAAGTTATAACGGGGTATTTATCAAACAACAAGAATATGCATTAGTTCTTAGTATATATGTTCACTTGGTAAGCTGCAAGCTTTGACAATATAATTGCTTTAAATGCAAATAAATATGCAAGGTTTAAACAAATTCCTACTTTAGAACAGCATTATTAAGGCATATGAGGTTGATTTTCTGCTACTGCCTATGGTACTGAAGCATATCACGCTTAGGGATGTCAGTTACAACGCAAGGTGGTTCTGGACGACAATTCGTTACGAGCCTATGACGACTGCTTACCTGTGCTGGACGACAGGTAACGGGTTTTAGACGACAGATTTAGGGTTTTGGACGACAGTGGAGAGGGGCAACACACACAGACATCGTAGAAAATGATAATATAGTGTGTTTGGCAATTTTAAATAATTCCTGTCATATTAGTGTTTGTAAGTTTGACATTAGAAGTACAAACACCATAGATATGTGTAGTTAAATTGTAAAACTCTGGTCTGGAAAAGAAAATTCAGAAATGTGTAATTTGTGATTAATTACTTGCGTTCTCGTCATGAAATAAGCATAAATGGTCAGACAATAGATCTCACATGATTTTTCAGTCAATTGTAACATGTCCTTCTTAAAAGAAAACTGAAAACCTCAAAAAATTCATTTTTTTAATGTTACTGGTTAGAGACGACTGTGTAACAGGCAATAGACGACGTCAGTTTAGATGTGAGACGACATTTTCTTCCTTTCACGAACACTCGAGTAGATGAAAATACTGCTCTGAAGCCTATTCAACTCCTGAAGTAGTTCAGCATTGTGTGACCTCCCTTTGAATGTGCACACCAAGTTAATCAGAAGAATTTAAAGGTTAATTCCATATATGTGATTGGTGGCATTTTAGTCTTCTGGTTCCAGAGAATATTTAAAAGGTGTTTTACCTTATTTGTGCATGGTGGCATCTTGGTCACAAGAAGTTGGTATGATTAGGAAATACAACAATCATTAACTCCAGACCAACCCACTACATCATGAGGAAAAGCCACTGAACCTTTACAGTAACAAGATAACCATAAGACAATAAAAGCAAAGCTACCAGCTCTCTCTTTCTCTTCAAGATGATTTCAAAACTAGGAAGGGCGCAAAATAATCCATACCAAAACAAAGACAAACACAGAACCCCCATAATGAGAAGTACATTAAACAATAGATCAACTACAAGAGAATCACCGCCTCAGAATGGACAGCAGCAACGGGGGTGGGGGCTTAAATGCATTTTAAAATCATTCGAATAACTATCTTTCCTCCATCCTAAGGAGTCTCCATATGAAATTCTATTGACATTGTGGTTTCAAAGGAGATGTTTGAAAATGTTGACGAACAGACAGACGAATGGAGGCTGGAGTCATTTGTATACTATTAGCTCACCTCGGAGCCTTCAGCTTTGGTACGCTTAAAACGTTCTTTTATTCAACCGTGTATGATATGTGACTTACACTTTGTCAGACCTGGAGCTTATTTAGGGCAATTGCGGGTAATACTTCCCACATTAACATCTTTTTAATTGTTTGCATACAGTTTGCTTTATGTATGGACTGTCAATTTATGAAATAAAAAGGATATGTCACTACACTCAATTTTTCATAATCTCACATGGAAGTTTTCAGCATTTTACAAACTGAAAAAATCCAAGTCCTTAATATTAAAGCTGCATAGTCTGTAACTTTTGATCTTCTAATTTTAAAAATAATGTTTTTATTTTTCAAGAAAACAGTAAAAATACTCAAATTCAGGTAAACATTTTACCATTTTCGTAAATCTTAACAAGTTATCACAATCAAAACAACTGCATTTATGTTAAAATTCAACGGTCTAGAATAATTGGAGGGACGCAAATAATTACCAACAAGAGAAAAAAAACACCTATTTGATAAGATAATTCACTTTTCCATGCAGTTTTCAGCTGTACTGAACATTTTTATAGTGAAAACATAGCTTAATTCTACTTTTACAAATGATTTAAAAAGAAAACAAAATTTTTCGAAAAATGTTCATAGTTACAGAGTATGCAGCTTTAATCTAATATATTTGTAATTGCCATCCAGCTTCCTTGTTTTAATTTCAATTATTGCTCATGACCTCAAGCTTTCTAGAAAATGTGAAAATGTATTTGTTTTCCCAAGCCATGTCAAGATACTGCATGATATATTTTGGTTATTCCCCCATAAAAGGATTTCGATTTTTGGAGTAAATTATATATAAAAAATATGACATAAAAATTCTTATTTATTGTTATCATTTAATGGACTATCATTTGACATTGAAGAAAAAAGAAAATATTGGGTCACCAGACTAATTATATTGTGGGAGGGCGAAAGTTATCCCCACCCCCACAAATTTCGAGGATAATTCAATTTAAAAATTTAAGGAGTGTAATTTTTGTCATTTAAATAATTCCATATTTCGCGTATGAAGTAATTTTGCATTACAAGAGGAAAAACGGAAAAAAAAAGAAAAAAAAATGTTAGAAATGCCCACCCTGGACTCGACCCTGGTCCTCTGGTTCCAAAGTCTGACAGGCTAAGCACAAGGCCACGGTGTCAAGTCATGTGTGTCTTGAAATAACAGTACATAATCCGAGTATTGGCCATATTTGTATTCTCATACGGGGTAAATGACATTTCACCCTCGGTCAAAACAGAAGATTCTTTGGTGTAAGATATATTTATTAAATCCATCACTGTCGTCTCCACCTGCTACGCTGTCGACAATAACCTGTAACAAAATATTTGCAGTCGTTACACATCTGTAACATGGAAAAATGACTGCAGTACATTCGTTTTGGTTTTAAAAATGCGTTCATCTAAAGTAAGCAGATTTATAAGAAAGTTCTTTCTTGGTCTATGTGATGGACAATTCAATGTTTAATCACATCAAGTCATAAAATGTTCAAAGAAAACGAAAGTGAAAGTACTAAATAAGGATATGAGGACATGTGTAGCAGTAAAATACAGTTTCAAGAATAATAATGTATCATATAAGCGTTAACTGGATACAGTTGCCATGCTCTACAGGATTGATTTAGTTTAGATAAGTGTTGTGGACAAATCTACAAAGACAAAATTAGATGCTAGCGGTTTATTGTGTCTTAAGTCTCCCGAAAACAATACACATTCAATAGCACAAACCTAAATTTAGAAATATTTCGTCTGGAATCCGTAACGTCCTGTCGTCCAGAACCACCTTGCGTTGTAACAGACATCCCTAAGCGTGCATATGTATACAGTAAAACCTCGAAAAATTTGAATGCCAATTTTTCGAAATACTGGCTTATTCGAAATATATTTGGGACATACTGGTTTCAGATAAGTGGAACTATTTATAAACTATTTGAATATTTGTCTATAAAAACATGTTTTTGGTGCGTAAAAGAAGTGTTTCCAAAAAATTTATGTTTGATAGGAAAACACTTATAATAATCATTTTTGAGGGTACATATTTTCATGTCTACCTCCCTATAATTGGAAGTTTCAATTCTTCAAAATAAAACCTCCAGTCCCTAGGACTTTGATATAATGAGATTCGACTGTAGTAGGTAAAATACTGTCTTTTTCTGGCTGACAGTTTTGTTTTTTCCTACTCAAATATGTTCAAAACCTTAACTCTTTTTTCCGAAAGTTATTTTAAAACATCAAATTCTTTGTCCTTGCTGATTGTGTCAACAAGACACTGAAAATGAACTTCATGAATTATACAAGCTGTCATTTGTACTAAGACTCCCCAAACTAGGCTTAATCTTCACATGCAAAACCAAATATATCATCACTCTCCATCCAAGATGAGTCTTCTCTTTCCTTTAGTTTACTCATTTTATTCTTTGGGCTCTGTTTGAAAAACTTTCCGGGAGTCTTGCTAGGGGCTTTCCTTACTGATGAAGCTTTTTCTTTCTTTATCTGGAAAAAACAGAACTAATATGGTTTACCCTCATCTTTAATAGAAGTTTTCTTATCAAATGCTTAACCAGGGTTCATACAGGCAAGTATGAGAAAAATTCATGGACTTTTTAAGGACTTCTAAAAGCCTCTCCAACAGTTTTCAAGGTTTTAAAGCTAATGAAAAATAGTGATCTAAGAGTTATAATTCTACTTCAGAAATGCTAGAGGGAGATAATGGAGACATTAGTACTGGAAAATTAGTATAAAATTGTTGTGCCTATTTTTGGTGCAGCATATGCTGCACCAAATAAAGGCTCAACAATTTTATACTGATTTAGGTCTCTATCAATAGTGCCAAGTCCTACAGAAAATAGTAGAATTCAAAGACTTTTCAAGGCTTCTGAGTAATTTTCCAGCACTTTTCAAGGCAGATTTAATTTTCAAGGACTTTTCAAGCTTGTGCGAACCAGAACTGACTTTTCAAGAAAGCCCTCTAAATTCAAGAACTTTTCAAGCCTGTGCAAACCCTGTTAATTCTTTGTGGACCAGAAACCTTTAAACAGGTACTTTGACAAAAAGTGAAGACCAAGATGATAATCAGGATTTACACTGTTTTCTACTTTAAGACAAAACGGTCTTCAGAGAAAGAAATACAATATTTCGGGAAATTATAACTTGTGACTCCTTGAATTATATAATGGATCAGTTTTTTTGTATATTGTAACTTTTACGGGAAAAATGGTGCAACGTAGTGGCATTAGGCTAATGGGGATGTTATGTCACTCATCAATATAAACAAGTACAAAATGGTGGAACAGTGACTATATAGTTGATATTGAAGTGCATGTTTTTTCTTGATAAAGGCCTCTGGCCGAAATATTGAATTAAGTGTAAAATTATCATATGTGGGAAAGTTTTTTTGCATCAATCCAGAAGGTAGAATCCATTAGTGCATAAAAGGTTAATCAGAGACACATGTAGGATTATTACTGCTTCAATAGGACTTGCCAACAGGATTCTGTAAGTAAAGTTATTTGTTTACATCCATGGAAGTTTATCTGGGGTACATGTAGAACTGCTTTGCTCCACCAGTGAAGTCCACCCAAGGTGAATGAGGGCATACCCATCACTTGCAAGTTGATCTATCTCCATGCTCTTCAGTTTGAAACTCAGCACCACCTTTTCAAATAACATGGATTCTTAGCCCCTTAAAAGGGGCTAAGAAAGGGCCCAAAGCCCCTAATTTATTATATATGTGCAACATATCAGACCGACCACTGGAAAAGATGATTTCTAACCTCTTACCTTACTCACTTCTATCACTGAAAGGGTGCAGGGACATACTTTCTGTTGATTTACTTTTTTTTAACTCTTCCATTGCTATGCAACATACCTACTTCTGGATTATTTGATTTTTAACCCCTTGCCTCATCTACTTATAGCTGTCATAACAAAGTCATGTACATTTATTTATGGCAAAATATTTAGTTTTGCATGCCCAAATGCTATTTCAAAGTAGTTTTAGTGTCATAAGATAAAAAGAATCTAGAATTCATGGCCCTGTTTTATAAAATTTATTCAACAAGTTGCAAAAACCAAAATATTGCTCAGCAAGCATTACATTTCATCTCTTTACCCCTACTTGTTTAAATAAATTCTCTCATAAAGGATCCACTTTGTTACCTTAAATAAGACATTTAGTCTTACTATCCAAAGTCTAAGCTTAATCAAATATAGACACATTGACAATGGAGGAATTAATAGGCTGAGCCACATCCAAATTTTAGTGTCCAAAAAGTTTCAGCTCAATCGGATTAAAACTGCAGAAGTTATCTGGAAATGAACCAACCCCCTTCGGATCTTCAAAAGGCTATTACTCCATTGATATATGGCTTGGTATATACTACATAATAGATGTATGCCCAGAAGACAACCATTTACAAATTCTAATGGGACTGGAGATTAAACTGGATAAAACTTCAGGATTCCCACAGAAATTCAAAAAAACAATTCCATGATTTTCCATGAATATTTTATGCATGGCCTCCAACCTCCCCTTTTAGCGAAATCTTCACCACACTCAGCATAAATGTGGAATGCAGCAACAGTAATGTATTTAAATAGGCATGCTTGTAGACCACACATGCATTTTGAAATAATTAAAACTTGAAACCCCAGTAGCCAGAAAACTAGCTGTCAGACACACAAAGGATCATTTATGGTTTGGGCCTTATATGCCTAAGAACGCTGCCTTTTTAGCTTCTGGTGTGATGCTTGTAGTATCAGTGCAATACGTGAATCTAATGGCAAAAGCCAGCTAGCCAAATATTTTTAAAATTCCTACGCACTCGAGAGATATGGCGGGTAGATAGGGGAGAGGGTCTGAAAATTTATGACAATGAAAAGTGATTTCTTCACTTTTTCTTGATTTATTTGGTAGGCATGGTAATTTCTATTTAGCATATCATATGCAGAGTATTAAAGAATCACGATAATTGATGAATTTGTTTTAAAAACAAAATAGGTTTTGTCATAAAATGATTTTGGGGAGATACTTTAGAAGTTACCTGTACATTTTTGACTAAATGTACCGTAAATAATACAAAACTAAACGCTCAATAAAGAAAAAATACTTTTGAAGGAATGATAAGTGTCCCATTTAGCATTGGAAAGTAAAACTGATTCTAATGAAAAAAATCAATAAGCAATGCTTATTAGATCCCCCCCCCCCCCCCCCCCCCCCCCCCCCCCCCCCCCCCCCCCCCCGCACAGAAAGAGTCAGTGAAAAAACTTGGCAAGTTATAGCTCAAACCAGCAGACCTTGTTTTTGAAAAGAATATTTCAGTAGAATCTGTGCAAACAAAAATTATAAACTCCTTCATGCATATGTTATATGTGTCTACATTGTATCGGCAAAGTATAAAATTGCTCCATCAAAAGCTGTGGTAGGAGTTGATGGGCCCATGAAGGCACTATCCATGCATATACAAAAGCCATATAAGGGAATAATTGTCTAAGTTCTCACAGCTGTCATTTTGTCAAAAAAAAAAATCAACCAGACTCCTTCCTGCATATGTTCAATGTGTCTACATTGTATAGGCAAAGTATCAAATTGCTCCAACAAAAGCTATGGTAGGAGTTGATTGGCCCATGAAGGCACCATCTATGCATATACAACCGCCATATAAGGGAATAATTGTCTAATTTCTCACAGCTGTCATTTGTCAAAAATTATTTTTTCTGAACCAAACTCCTTCATGCATATGTTCAATGTGTCTACATTGTATAGGCAAAGTATCAAATTGCTCCAACAAAAGCTGTGGTAGGAGTTGATTGGCCCAAGAAGGCACCATCTATGCATATACAACCACCATATTAGAGAAAAAATGTCTAAGTTCTCACAGCTGTCATTTTGTCAAAAAAAATATTTTTTTGAACCAAACTCCTTCATGCATATGTTCAATGTGTCTACATTGTATAGGCAAAGTATCAAATTGCTCCATCAAACGCTGTGGTAGGAGTTGATCGGCCCATGAAGGCACCATCTATGCATATACAAACACCTTATTAGGGAAAAATTGTCTAAGTTCTCACTGCTGTCATTTTGTCAAAACAAAAATTTCTAAACCAAACTCCTTCATGCATATGTTCAATGTGTCTACATTGTATAGGCAATGTATCAAATTGCTCCATCAAAAGCTGTGGTAGGAGTTGATTGGCCCATGAAGGCACCATCTATGCATATACAAAAGCCCTATTAGGAAAAAATTGTCTAAGTTCTCACAGCTGTCATTTTGTCAAAAATTATTTTTTCTAAACCAAACTCCTTCATGCATATGTTCAATGTGTCTACATTGTATAGGAAAAGTATCAAATTGTTCCATTAAAAGCTGTGGTAGGAGTTGATTGGCCCGTGTATGGCCTATAATAGCATAAGCATAAAGCCCTATATTAAAAGCCATTTAGAACTACAAAGGAAAATAACTCTAAAAGTATTGGCCCCTAGCCCTTACTTTTTTGTCTAAAGTATTTGTCTTGCATATATGAACATGTTTGCAAGGTTTGATGAAAATCTAGCAATGACTCTTCAAGATAGTAAGGAAACAAAACGTTACCAGGCCCCCTAGCAGACTCTCATGAAATTAAAGGTTTTTTATAAAGGCTATTTTAGGTAAAATAAAGGTTATTTCATTGAAATTCTAACAAAAATAAAGAGCAAATCAACGTCAAATTTTCGTGTAATTTTATCGGATCCTGATATTTAAATCCCTGCTATGATAGATGATGGTATGGTACTGGTACAGAACATTAAAGGCAACAAATATATAGCCATCTAATCACAATTCAATAGAAAATTACTCTTGATGTTACAATCCCGGAGTTAAAACCCATACTTTTAACCTAAGGCTTGCATTGAGCAGTGTTGGATTGAAAAATAAATCACATTTTCTAGTCTAGAGGGGGGGGGGGGGGATGGGGGTCCTCCCCCGGAAAATTTTGAAAACCAAGAAAGCAGGAGAAGCCATCTCTGGTCATTTTGTAGGGGCAATTTTACCTTCAGTAAGTGAAGAATTTCAGAGGATGTTGCTCCCATTTATATTGTATGCCCTTTTTAAATAAATATTTAGAAAGATATATGCATATATCTGCATTAGTCTCGTTCCTAAGACTTAAACATTTGAAAATCAGCCCACTTCACCCGAGTGAACCCTGTTGACTCCAGCCCAAAATAAAACTGAGCCCAGAGTTCAACGGGTGAGCCCATCCCAGCTTTTACAGACTACCATTACAGTTAGTAGAGCATCCAGCCTGATGTTCAAGAGTTTTGCAGGTTCTATTCCCAGGCCTGACACATTCTTTCACTAGTGGTCAGTTACTGGTGGAAGATGAGCACGGAGTACATGTGAAATGATTTGGGTCAAGCCAGCCTAGGAAAAGTGCGATTAGAATCAACTAGTCATTCTGACATGACTTCTGCTGTTTAGCATGGATGTAAAGCAAGAAAACCCCAAAAGCATCTATATTTACTCTACCTCGCTCTTTCTTTTATTGTTGCCTTATCTGAAGCCTCAAGAAAACTGACTATCAGACCACTATAGAGTCACCCTGGTGTAAGATGTAGGTAGACACAATGGTCTGAGGATGAATGCAGCTTTCTGAAGAACTACAGCTGTCACAGACATTTTTGTCAACATAATTATGGTCTATTTCTTATGTTCAAACTTATCTTGCAAAATTAAAGGTTTATTAATCAAAATAAAGGTTATTAAAGGTTTTTCAGCCAAATAAAAGGTTTTAAAGGATTCCAAACAAAATAAAGGTTTCTAAAGGTTTTAAAGGTTCCACTAGGGGGCCTGCGTTACGGACAGACGCACGGACAACGTGAAAACAGTATACCCACCACAAACAAAGTTTGCGGGGGGGTATAACTAGATCCTTTGAATATTACTTTTGCTTTGTTTAAAGGGCATATAATGTCGAAATGTATTTTAAAGTGTCCGAATATTTATGGTTTACATATACATGTATCTAAGTTGAAAGCCACCTATATGAGATAATATATTATACCTGTTTAATATAACTCTTTGCATGCCAGCGGAGAATTTTGTCGTCTGCCAATAGCCTTTTGCAAGCAGTTTGAACCCAGATGAAGACCAACAGATTGTCCGTCTTGTTCTGGATCCAAACTGTTTGACATTCCGATGGTGGTCCCGGGTGGTTTATTTGTAAAAGCATAATTTTGAAGAAAGTCAGCAGACAAAAATAAAAACATGAACAATTCCCTAGCATGCAAATAGATAAGTACAGGACGTTTGCTAAAGAAATGTGTCATTAAATAACAGTGAGCTTTTTTCTTATGAAAAAATGCAGAAACCTTATAAATTCTACTTTTAATCTTTACATACTTTATATTAAACTAGCACAGAATACAAAGCAATTAAGGAGGTTGGTTCTAGAGAACTTCATTACTGTCATTCATTTCTTATTTGGTAGAAAAGGCATTTTATGGGCTTAGGCCCTGCGTTTTCGGGCTGCTGAACATCCCCCCCATTTCTTATTTGGTAGAAAAGGCATTTTATGGGCTTAGGCCCTGCGTTTTCGGGCTGCTGAACATCCCCCCCCCCAATTTCTTATTTGGTAGAAAAGGCATTTTATGGGCTTAGGCCCTGCATTTTCGGGCTGCTGAACATCCCCCCCCCCCCCCCCCCCCCCCACGTGTGCCAGCAAGCCACTTCCATACAATGTGTAAAATATGGTAAATATGGTAACACATATACAGACAAAAGCTTTTGCTGGCACACGGGGGAATGATATTTTAAAAAATGTTTTCTGATTTCTGTATATATTAATGTAAAGCCGATTGTTCTACCCAAAATTTTACATCTTTAAAGCATTTGATATTGAAAATGGATTTCACTGCCATAAAGTACTCAGGTTAGGGTAGCTTCACAGTGAAGAAAGGGACAATTGACAAACTTTTATTTTTAATGAAAACCATAGGCATTTACCCATAGCAAGTGTCAATGATCCTTTTGTGTGTCTGACAGCTAGTTTTCTGGCTACTGGTGGTTTTGTCAAATTATTTCACAAAATTCCATGATTATTCCATGTTTATTCATTTTTTTTCAAATTCCATGATTTTTCCATGCATGGAACTTTTTGTGATTTTCCAGGTTTTCCATGATTTCCAGAGCTTGTGGGAACCCTGAAACTTCAACATACCTGGTCTTCTTTTGACTTCTTTTCAACAATGTTTTCACATCTATGTTTATCAACTTTATCCTTAAAAACAACAATATATAAATGAGAAATTTATAAGGTTTTGGTACTTAACGTTTTGTATATACAGGAAACCCCTTAACCTGTACTTTTACAAACAGTGAAGACCCAGATGAGGTGTCACATAATGCAGCATTTCATCAGAGTTTACACTGTTTGCTAAAATAAAATTCATCTTCAGAGATGGAAATATGAGCCGCGGCATGTGATTTCCAACAATGTGGCATTTTGACATGTGTAGACTCAGACGAGCCTTTGCAGCCTCCTTTTAAGCTTAGAAACTCCAAATGATGTTCAGTCAGTAGCTTAACAGTCATAGAATATTCAAGCCACTAGCAAAGGTCTGGTCAGACTGCGCGTATGCTTAGCCTGGTCTGAGCATTTGCTGGTCGCACATACCACATTGTTGGAAATCACATGCTGCAGCTCATACAATATTTTTGGGAAATTATAACCTGTGACCTCTCAATATATAAAATGGACCATCCTGACTTAACTGTATCAAACTTTATGGAAAATTCCATTGGTCCAAATGGCTTAAACATGTATAAGCAGCTATCTAGAGTCCTTACTTTTGGCCTGAGCCTCTTTAAGTTTTGCCACATTAATAAGATATGCAAAAATCACCTATTGGAGAACATTTACATATTATTTTCTCTCAGGCTCTTCAATACTCATGAATGCGGTAATATAATGAGTAATTTTGACAGAAAATCCAGGTTTTGTAAAGTTTTTCTGTAATATGATGGAGCTTTGGCATGAGTTCTAGTGATATTAACACAGGATTTACAGTTGAAAGATTGGATATAAACAGTTCCTGCTAATAAACTAAGATAAGATAGATGCGTAGATCACATGATGAAGAGGGCACTGGGTGACATTTTGTATAACCTTGACCTAGAGCTGTCATTGATTGGTCATTTGGGGTATCGATATAGCGGTAGGAAATATCGCGATATATCGATATAAAATGATATATTGGTAATCTTTTAAAAAATGTATGAAATGCAACCTTTATGCACCATTATTATTGTTTTATGCTTTTTTTTGCATGTCAGTGATTAAAACTTTGAAACCTCTAGTCCTTTCTTATCATATAAGGCTCGCAGCAAGTATGATCTGGCTGATTTGTTACTTTACGTCCATGGTAACATTTGAGGTCAAGTAGGGATAGACAGCTATCCTAAACAGGCTTAACTTAAGCAGTACTCATTTACATCTTTTTACAAGTATCTGACATTTGATATGTCAGTGGTTGGGAGAGAATGGCGATAGAAAATTTATTTCATGAAAAATCATAATTGAAAGAATTTTTGCTGAATTTTTAACACTGGAATCAAACATGCAAATTCCTGACTGATAGGCAGGAACCTCTGGATGTGCTACCAAGCACACACTAACCAGACTGACTTATGGCAATTTCTATTGCCTCAGAATGCTAACTGCTTTTTGTAGTTTGTTGTCAAACTGGCAAGCTAGGCAACGGGTCACATCAAGTTCCCAGCTCAGTCATCTGCAATACTTTGGCTCAAAATCACTTTATACCAATCCAATTGCTTAAGCTGTTATGCACTAGTCATTTATTGGTTCTTTGGGATTCCTAAGTTATCATACAATTGTGCATTTTGGGAATTGTTCCTGTATATTGATACAAAATGGTACCTGTCAAAATATGATAATGTAAGTTGTGTCTCTGCTCTATGGTATAGGTAGTGTTCAACAGGTGCATGAAACTTTTGCTTGAAGCTTCTATTGGGTAATACTTTTATCTAACAGTCACTAAAGCAGCTTAAAGTGTCTGGTGCATACAGTCATTGAGTATGGAAGCTTGGTTTAAACCGCCATGATGTAGGCATCCAGGGTGAAAACAACAATTCTTGCTTGACCCAATATGGATAAGTATTGATATCCAAATTTTTTGTATCGATATGAATATCGCAGCTCTTTTTATCAATACATCGATATCGTCGATAACGATGACAGCTCTACCATGACCCCAAGATCAAGGTCAAATAATGTATTTTCTTGTAAACGCATCTTCTCATAACCTTTGGAAGTAACAACTTCAAATTTTGCATGTGCATAGGTCACATGATGTTGAGGGTACTAGGCAACACTTCATGTGACCTTGACCCCAAGGCCAAGGTCAAATAATGTTTTTTCTTGTAAATACATCTTCTCCTAAACCATTAGACATAGCAACTTCAAACTTCGCAGATGCATAGGTCACATGATGTGTAGGGTACTGGGCAACATTTTGTGTGACCTTGACCATTAGGTCAAGGTCATATAATGTATTTTCTTGTAAATGAATCTCCTCCTTAACCATTGGACATAGCAACTTCAAACTTCACAGGTGCATATGTCACATTATGTAGAAGGTACTGAGCTACATTTTGTGTGACCTTGACCCATAGGTAAAGGTAATAGGTTAAAAAGTTGGTATTTGCATTGGTGTACCATTGACTGCTGCTATAGTTCATTTTAAATCAATCCACCAATATCCTGTCAATATTTTTGTCGAGACGTTTCTTTAAGGCACACAAAACATATGCTTGATAGGAAAAAACCTGAAGATAATCATTTGGGGGGGGGGGGGGGGGGTAAAAACTTTTATGTCTACATTCCTATAATTCAAACTGAAAATTCAGAAAAAAAACTCAAGTCCCACAGACTTTAAATGAGGCCCCCCAGGGGGGGGGGGGGGGTCTGTGCGCCCATGATCCCTGAAAATAATGCATTGATCTCCCTGTCTCACTGCAAATAATTTCCTCATCTCCCTAAAAGTATTAGCCTTCACTCCCCAAATCCCTAAAAATAGTTCAGCTTCTCCCCAAATCCCCCAAAATACAAGCAAATTCTCCCTAAAATGTATTTGCCTTTCCGTAGAATTTAAAATCTCATACTTAAAAACTATGAAGCTATATAAGAGCGCATGACTTAATGATCACTTGATATTTTGTCTTATACATGTAAAGACAGGTCTTTGCCATGAAATACATGACATATAAAAGCCATGGAATGCATGACATATAATATAACATTTCAATGAAATTCATTATATATGGATATGGCTCAAAGTATGAGGCCATCCTTAAAATGTTGTTGCTGTACATGGTAGAGTACGCTTGGAGGTTTAGAGACATACCATTAGGTTTTCGTTTTGGGAACAGGGGCTGATTTTTTCCAACAGCTTCAACTTGATTTTTCTAGACACTTTAGTGAAAGCATGTAACTACAAAAAGTCTTTTCCTACAATTGCTATTAGTGACTATACGCTTGTTTAACTTCAGTTAAATCAAGTAAGTATATATCTGATAAGCATTCTTCAAAAATTCCTTTAAAAAGGGCTAATTACCTAAAAAGATAATAACATAGCAGGTGTGTAGGTTGCCCCGTAACATTGTGTAGTAAGTGTTAGAAATAAACAATAGCCCACTTGCCCCCCACAGGTTGAATTTGCTAGGGGCAAGTTGAGAGTCTCGGGAGGTTGCCCCCTGGGCAATCTGAAATTCTTGAACTTGAAATATATTTTTTTTCATGTCTTTCTAAAAGTATTGCATGTTCACTGCAAAATAATAAATAATTAGATGTTGGCATGCTGCCAGCTTAAAACAACTTTACAGTCTAAAACTAAGAACCTTTCTTTAGAAGTTCAGGTCGCAAATAGTGCAGACCCATATCAGACTTCTCAACCAGATCTGACTAATTAGGGCCTTCACTATTTGCCATTGTGTCCCCATATTTTGAGCCATATCTGTACATGTTAAAACTACACTTTTTGATTACAGCAAATTTTTCACATGGGGGAGTGTCGGACCCTTGATCACAAGGTCGCGGGTTCTATTCTAATCCGGGGCCAGGTGTTGTGCCCTTGAGCAAGGCACTTATCTCAGATGGACTGGTTAAACCCAGGAAGCTGTCCTAAAATTACTGAAAAATTGTTGATGGTGTAAAGTCTCAAACAAGCAAATTTTTCATGTATCAGCATTTTTAGGAATTTTATAAATGAATGATTCGTGAAGGTCAAGTTATAATTGTGGGGGGGCAAGTTGCATTTGTCCTTAGGTTGCCCGCCGGACAAGTTGAATTCTCTGGCTTATTTCTAACACAGTTACACTGCTGTAGTCACACTGTTGCTGGGGGTTGGGGGGGGGTCCGGGGGCATGCTCCCCCGAATATTTTTTGACAAAAATGGTGTGATCTGGTGCAATCTGGGGCGTCCCAAAGTACGTCATTACCAACCTAAAAATCAACAATTTTAAGCGAAAAAAAATCAACAAGAAAACTGAAATGGCATATTTCTCTCTCAGATCAATCTAGATGAGCATGTTAGTACGAAAATAAATACATTTAGAATCTACAAGGGGGGGGGGGGGTCTGGAAGCAGAAGAAATTTTTAAAAAATCAAACAAAATGGAGGCTTTTCCTTATTTTTTTTGGCAAGGCTCCCTAAATCCCTAAAATTATGAGCTTGCTCCCTACCTCCCCTAAAAAAAGTACCAGTGCTCCCCAGCTCCCTGAAAATAAATAGCCATTCTCCCCAGATCCCCAAAACCCCTGGGGGACCCCTTAAATTTACAAGATTTGACTGTATATGATAAGAGAATAGAAATCTCATGAGCTGGTTCAAGTATACATACATGTTTCTTCTTAGCAAGATCAACAGGTGGACCTCTAGGAGTTCTATGGAGAGGTAATGATGATGACTGAGCAGACTTCTGTTTATCATGTAAGTTTGAGTCAGGTGTCTTTAGTTTAGGTGATGGTTTCAGCAGTAGTGGTGTCCTACAGTTCACTCTATTCTCCAAGTTCTCCTGTGTAATAGTATAGAAAATGAAATTCAATGAAACAATCCTTATAAGCAAGAAAGATAGCTCACCTGAGTCCTGGCCCCGAGGTTATAAAACTTTTTCCATACTCAACTCAGCTGAGCACAAAATTTATCCTGCTCATAAATGTTAAAATGCCAACATGCATGATAAATACAACATCTGAGAGACTTAAAGCAAGAAACTTCTTTATTTGTCCGTAGTTTAGTTTTTATGAGCACTCAGTTGAGCTGAGCATAAAAAAAGTTTTATAACCTCAGAGCCAGATCATAAAAAACGTATCAATAATGTAATACAGCCATTATTTACGTGTTAACAAGCTAAAGGCAATCAAAACATACTTATCTGCACAAATTCAATGTCTGACCTATGTCCCAAGAGGTCAATAGTTTGCTTGCATGTTGTTCTACACTTCTTTCACTTAATGTGTTATGTTCCATGACCACTTTCAGAAAAAAAAAATGTTTGACCTTTTGACCACCAAGGGGGTTGAGGGTGTGTAAAAGGGCAGAACATCTGCTAGCGTGGTATTCTAGGCTTCATTCTCGTTGATGTGTAACAATGACTACTTCCAGAAAAGAAAAAAATACTTAACCCCACCCCAGGGGTTGAGGGTGTAAGTGCAAAATATTTGCTAGCAGCATGTTATTGTATGTTCAGGCCCCCTAGTAGACTCTTATGAAATTAAAGGTTTTTTATAAAGGCTATTTTAGGCAAAATAAAGGTTGTTTCATTGAAATTCGAACAAAAATAAAGAGCAAATTGACATCAAATTTTCTAGTATAATTGTTATTGGATCCTGATCTTTATTAATCCTTGTAATGATAGATGGTGGTATGAAAGGGGTGCAGCAAATCCTTAGGCAATAGATATATAGACCATTAATCACAAATCAAAAATGAAAATACTGTATTGTTTTTTAATCCCTAGTTGAAAACCTCGCTTTCAACAAAAGGCTTGTGTTGAGCAGTGTTGTATTGAAAAATAAATCACATATTCTCTAATCTGGAAGGGGGTCTGGGGGTCCTCCCCCCGAAAAATTTTGAGAACCAAGAAAGCAGAAGAAGCCATCTCTGGTCATTTTGTATGGACAATTTTACCTTCAGTAAATGAACAATTTCAGAGGATATTGCTCCCATTTATTGTAAGCTCTTTTTTAAATATAAAATTTAGACAGATATGCATATTGTAGATGTATTAGTCTTGGGGTGTAGATAAGACTGTTTAGATTTGATGACATTAGAAAATCAGGACATTATCCAAAAATCAATAAACCCAATAGATGCTATCCATTGATATTTGTTGGAGCAGTTATTGCAGTTGGTAGGATGTCCAACCTAATGTCTCGAGTTTTGCTGGTTCTATTCTCAGATTGGGCACATTCTTTCATTAGTTGTCAGTTACTACAGTAGTGAAAGATGAGCACTGAGTACTAGTGAAACGATTTGGATTAAGCCAGCCTAGGAAAAGGGTGGTTAGGATTAACTAGTCATTGTGACATTAACTCGGATGTTTAGCATAGATGTAAAGTAAGAAATCAACCCAAAAGCATTCATATTTATCTAAGCTCACTCTTTTTTATTGCTGCCTTATCTGAATCCTCAGAAAAATTGACTATAAAAGTCACCCTGGTGCAGTATAGGTAGGTATAGAAATAATGATCTGAGGATGAATACAGCTCAAGATGTCACAGTCACATTACTTGTCAACATATTTATGGTATATTTCTTATGTTCTAACTTATCTTGCAAAATTTAAAGGTTTATTAATCAAAATAAAGGTTATTAAAGGTTTTTCAGCCAAATTAAAGGTTTTAAAGGATTGCAACCAAATTAAAGGTTTTTAAAGGTTTTAAAGGTTCCACTAGGGGGCCTGTATGTTTCATTCCCTTTAATTTGATATGCAACATGACCATATTCTGAAAAAATGTGATTTTTGGCATCTGCTCAACCCTCTAGGATTGGATCCTGGCCCACAAACTAAAATCCCGTTTGATATGATTCATATCTATTGTTCCTCTGTTGGCATGCAAAATATAGGTTAAAAAAATTGACAACTGCTAATGCACAGACTTGCCAGAGCCCCAGCTGCTTGTATGCACAGAATATGAATGTAGATGAAGTGTCAGGCCAAAATTTAAACCTCTCGTCCCTCATGTCTCTGGAATCAGCAGCATAGTAGGCTTTTGCACATAAGTAAAACTTGTGTAAAACGGCCACTCAAAAATAGACAAAACAAAGACCTTTATGACAAATGGTAGCCTAATGAAGGTCAAAAGTATTGCAGAATGCTCTCCTTGGAGCATTATGCAATACTTTTGGCCTACATTAAGCAATAATTAGTCTAGTTAACCAATTTTTTTGTATTTTTTTTTTTTTTGGTAGTTGCCGTTTTACACAGGTTTTACTGCATGCCATTTATAAACACTAAAATTTCATCTACATGCCCAACAATGTACCTCAATATCCATGACATCAAAAGCAGGTGAGTCTGGATCTGACTCATTCAACAGTAATTCTTCATCTTCTTCTTTAGGAGCAAATATCACTCTTCTTTTCTTTGATGCTGAGTTAGTAGGCAGGGATTTCAGTATACTTCTTTGTGGAGTCTTCATTTCTGATGGGGTCTTGAGATTTGAGGGAGTTTTCAAGACTGATGGAGTATTGGTAATGTCTTCCAGAGCATGAACTCTTCCCTGTCAAAATAAAGTAAAACAGAGCTGCCACACAGTATTTAGAACAATTAGGGATGGCATTTAGCTTTTGACAAAATCAGCTGAAAATGTTTAAACACTTTTTATTGCCAATTTTAAAGAAATTAATTAAGAGACCAAACTAATTTCAAGCATGTTGTTAACTCTTTTCCCAGTCATTTTGTTTATAGAGTGATGAAAATACTATAAAGAAATGTACACTGTTCAAAGATCAGTAAAGTTGTGAGCAAGAGTGATTTTAAATTGTCTGCTCAAATTTTAGCTGCTACTTTAAGGTGAAATGTTGTTGGTACTACATCACTAATCAAGGTTATCAAGCACAACTTCAAAATTGGCTAAATGCAAATAGTTTGCAATATGTAATTTTCCTGAAATTTGACCATAACAAAAGAAAGATTTTGTAGAATACAGCAGGTCTCCAGATAAGAGTGTGTAACGGAAAATCATTTTTCTTATTTCTCAACCAAAACATATGACGATGAGATGGTTCTTTCGAGCACCCAAAAACACATGTTTAAACTGATGGATAAGAAAATAATTGCAATTTTACGCAAATTATTTTTGCTTATCTGGCTGTATTTATACATTGTTGATCCTACTCCTTCATGAACAGTCTAATCTTGGTAGTACAAACTATTATACTATGGCTTGTCAGCCAAAATATTTTTTATCATGAATAAATATTGAATATAGAGATATAAGATACTTCAATACTCACCTTGGGTGTCTGAGGTATAACTTTGGGTGTAGGAATACGACTGCTAGGCTTCTGATAGTGTCTATCAGGAAATGGACTTGTCTGTACAACAGATGTAGTCGTGTTCTTGATATATAACTTCTCTAACTGTTGCTGTAGTTCTTTAACCTCTTCAACCTTACAGAAAAATCAGTTATATAAGATAAGTTGCTAATTCAATTGCAAGTAGGGTAAATGTTCTGAATGAACAACCAATGAACATTAGCTGCCTTGCCAGCCAAAATGGCCTAGATAAACAGGGCAGAAGAAGCAGTCTGATCAGGGTCTTCCCTAATTGCGATTCTGACAAGCATTTAGTGAATTCCAGCTCTGATAAAGTGAATTCCAGCTCTGATAACCAATATTTTATTTGAGAACAGGCAGGGAAAAGAGTTCAACATTTTAGAACAATAATTTAAGTCATAGTACAAGGTGACTACTTACTAGTAGTAATAGCCATATTTCCTCCTTTTGACACATACAGCTTTAACTTTGTTTTTGTTTGTTTGATTTGATTCTTTACGTCCCTTCAACAATCTTTCAATTATAAAGTGACGAGTCTCCCTGGGTTGAACCAGTACTAAGCTAGGATTAATGTTCTTGTTCAAGGACACAAGGTAGTGAAGCCGGTAAAGCTCAAACCCGCAGCCCCTAGGTCTCGAGTCAAGCACCCTACCACTGCGCTCCCATACAGCTTTAAACTCTGAACTGCTGAAGCTGAATATGTCCTTATTTGAAAACTAGATCCTGATAAGCTGGCTTCATTAAAAACCTGCTGATCAGGATTCACACTGTTTTTTGTTTGTTTGTTTGATTTTATTTTTTATGTCCCATCAACAATCTTTCAGTTATATAGGGACGAGTCTTCCTGGGTTGAACCACTACTAAGCTAGGATAAATGTGTCTTGCTCAAGGACCACAACGCAGTGACGCTGGTGAGGCTCGAACCCGCGGCCCTTCGGTCTCGAGTCAAGCACTCTACCACTGAGCCACTGCGCTCCCGACACTGTTTTTTTGTGCAGTCTGTGATTCCATCAAGATAAACAGAGTCACATAATTAGCTTATCTGGTAAACAGGCATTGATGTATCATAATAATGTTATATTCAGAAGGACAGGAGTAAAAATAAAAACATATACACTGATATTAAACTATTATTTCAATAGACCTACAATATAACAAAATTAACAGTTTTGATGATAAATGCTTGTTTTGTTTTTACTTAAAATATATTCTAGAGAGCTCTAGTATCAGGATTGTTTTTCAGAATTATTTGAAAGTCAAAATCATGCATACAGAATGGCAACTAAAATCAAATGTACGAATTCTGTACATGCCGGTCTTTCTTAATATTAGACCATTCTTTCCATGAAAATTTTCAGCAACTTTTTTCTGAAATATTCCCTTGTCCAGGCTGGGAAGGTGTGACATGATACTTAAAAAAACAACTGATCAGCAGGCATTTAATGGAAATAGTATATTAAGAGCACCACAAACTTCTGATAATAAAACATACCTTTTTAGTGTTTTGTTTTTCTAACTCAATTACCAAATTTTCCTTCTCCCCACAATTCTTCTGTAAGGTCTCCTGAAAACAAAACAAGAAAAATGCCATTGGCAGGCTAAGAAGTGGCTTTTGATGAAAAAGTAGGAAAAAAGTAGGAACATTTCAAGAAAAAAGTAGGAAAAAAGTAGTAGGGCTGGCTAATCGAAGCTACAATGCTAATCGATAATCGGTCCTTGCATTTCGATATATAGCCGATTAGTAATCGCTCAAACTTGACAGAGGGTCTCGGAACGTTTTGACAACTCTTGAAAGTCAACGACATTGATTTTCCCATCATTTCGCAAAACAACACTAAGTAGCACGTGTTAGATTCAAAAGATAATAGGTTTTAAATAAAAAGTGGCACCTTTGCTCAAAACAAGTCGTCATCCACTCTGTTGGAAGAAAATTGAAAGAAAGTCGGTAATTGAACTCGCAGTCCGCCATTGTTTGTTGTTAATTTCGGCACGTTGCGTGACGTCATACAAAAGGAAGTCAAGTATGCATGATACGAACAACTTTGTGTAAAATAAGACCCGCTGTACGTCGGTAAAATTGAAAGCTTCTAAACTCGAATTTAACCGCGGAGAAAAACAACTTTCATGCTAGATTATTCATCTGATGAATTTTCGTGATTTTGTACTACTTTATATAAAACAAAGGAGCGTAGGAATAACTTTTTCTAACAATCAGTTGTTGAGTTAGCCTGCAGAGTACAACGTTTTACTACTTCGTTACAGCAATTTATACGCATCTACTGTTTACGACAATGCACTTTACGGCACTTCCGGTTGAAATAGAAAATAAAAGGAGGCAATTACGCTTGGATTTTAATTGAATAAATAGACAGAACATCCATTAAAAGTAACCGATTTTTAAATTTTCATATCGATTATCGTTTTTCTTTTGTATATCGACCGATTAACCGATATTTCCATTAATCGTGCCAGCCCTAAAAAGTAGGAACCTGACCGCAAAAAGTAGAATTAAGGTTAAGTTTTTTTCCACACACCCTTCAATTTCATCTTTTCTCTAAAAAAGTAATTCCACATGGTTAAAAATGTGTTTGTGGCAGCTATACTGTAGCCACATCAAGATAGGAAAACTGTTAAATTTGTCAAGTGTGTTAGCTCTTTATCAGGCAGGGGGTTTGGCGGCCTAGATGCTGCAAATTCTCGCAATCTCAGCTTTTCCTGAAATCATTTATGAATTTGGCATTTTAGGGCAGAAAAGTAGGAATTTTCTAAAGAAAAGTAGGAAAAAAGTAGGAAAAGGTAAAAAAAAAAATAGAAAAAGTAGGACTACTTGTAAGCCTGCATTGGAATAAACAGCCAGGATTTTTAACTCTTTCCATGCTAGTGGCGATTTTTGCATACAGTTTGGACCAAGATTAGGACCAACAAAACATCAGTCCTGATCTAGATCCAAACTGTTTGACACTCTGATAGTGTTCCTGAAAGTATGGTTTGAAAAAATTAACTTGAAAAAAAAAAATCCGATGACAACAACAGTATGAAAAATTACCAAGCATGCAAAGAGTTAAAGGTTAATCTGAAAAGGGCATTGCTCATTTAGAAGGGTTTGCTATTATAAAGAATGCCACAGTTGTCATATCCTGTGTGCCAATGTAGATGTTGAGTATTATCAAAATATCTCAAAAGTTTTTTTGAGTTAATGAGCAAAAAAAATAATCTTATATTCTGAGCTTGGCCTCACCCATGGTCATTGACTCGTGAGGAGCTGGTGCAAACAGAAATTTTAGACAAGTATCTGATAAAGATACATAAATCAGTTTAGAAGATATAACCATTCTATTTCAGTGTCAGAGAGGTATAAAAAAATAAATTTGAAATTTTGGATAAAATCAAACATTTGGTTCAAGACTTCCAGCTTGATAGTGAATTAAAAAAAAAATGAGCCCTTATGAGGGGTCCTTATAATAGAATAGGCTACCTGAGAATATATAAAGCCTTCACTGTTAGCAAACATAGAGCATTAATTCTAGTTGACCCCGTTGGAGTTTTAGAACTCAGAATTTAGATTTTTTAATAAATAGAAATTCCTTATTTCATTTTCAATTTTGATTAAATTTGCATTAAATTGCACAATTTGGTGTCTTTATTTTGTGTTTATAGAATATTTTTTGCTGATTTTATTCTTAACTTCCCAGTCAACAATTTTTCAGTTATGTCAGGATGGGTCTTCCCGAGTTGAACCAGCACTAAGCAAGGATAAATGTGTCTTGCTCAGAACACAACATAAAGACGCAAGTGAGGCTCGAATCTGTGGCCTCTCGGTCTTGAGTCAAGCGCTATACCACTGAGCCACTGTGATCCCCATAGAATAATGTAATCCTCTTTAAGGTAACTAGTCTTTGAACTTTTAGAACATTTTAAAGGAAATATATATATGAGCCGTGACATGTGATTTCCAACGCAGCATTTTGACAAGTGTAGACTCAGACGAGCTGTGCAGCCTCCTGTTAAGCTTAGAAACTCCAAATGATGTTCAATGCCTATATGTCATAGAATATTTAAGCGACTAGCAAAGGCTCTGATCAGACTGTGCTTATGCGCAGGCTGGTCTGAGCCTTTGCTGGTCGCACATACCACATTGTTGGAAATTTCATGTCACGGCTCATATGTAGTTGTGACACCTTCTGCAAATTGAATAAAGCTTTCTGCATATCAGTGATGAATTTTTTATAAAAAAAAAGGAGAGGTGATCAACAATTCTCTTTGTGATATGGTAGAAATATATTTTTAGCTCTACCTTGTTAATTGCTAGACATACTTTGTGTTTATACATTGCAAGCATATGACAATCAGATCAATTTCAAATTTAAGATTAGTTAACTATTTCTCTTTCTGTTTCCAACTTGTCTTCAAAGGGATAACCTTAACATGCACTTAAAGGAGTATGTGGGTGCAAGCATCTAGCTAAATATTATTGAATCATTTTACTAACCATCTGGTATCCTGACTCAGAAACTGTCTTCCTTAACATTTCAATTTCCTTCTGTAATTCAGCTATGTGCTTGTCAGCCTTTAATATAAAAAAGAATGAATATAACATATATGAAATATATTTTCAAATCAGGAAAACCTCTTTAACATCACAAATGTGAGTGACAAAGTACAATTTAAGTGTGACTGTTGAAAATCATACTTCGGTTGACACATACGTCTGACACAGACATGAAGATAACTTACATCATGGCAGCATTAGATTGTTTCACTGTGATGATGCAATGCATAAGTTAGGAAGCCTCTTTGAGCAGAATATCTGGGAAAGATTCTGCTGTGGTGCCATATGTTGGTCTGCAGTTTGTGATGTTGGCATCTCCTGGTCACATTCACTTACTTTTTGAAAAGTTGTATTAAATTGACTCATTCTTGTTATTTGCATACGGAAAAGACGAAATATACACTTGCACACCTGTGCCGTCTGATCTTGATCTATGCTGACTCTTTGCAATAAATTTCAACCTGCACATACACTTGTGCCCGCATAGAAAGCAGAAGGGGTAAGTCAACAGACAAGCCAAAATTGGAATCTCCAGGTAATCACATTTTTTTTTAAAACTTAATCACATGTCACTTTTGACTCCTGTGCATGACTTATGACGGCATGACATATGGATAAATGCCTTATCATTGGGGGTAATTTGATTCTAAATTTATACATTCATGAGGTTTTGCTGGAGTTATCTTCAAATGGCATCCAAACCATTTCTGTGGAATACAATTCAGGCCAACCTTAGAAATATTTCTGTTTCCCCTTACCCGACCCTGTTTAACCGGTATGGGTCGGTTGGTCGGAAAATTATTTTATTTTAGTTCCCAAACACGATACCCATTAAACTAAATTGTAAATAGTCCTACTTTAGGCAAAAACATTGAATGCACAAACAATTTGCAACTAAAAATATTTTTTAAATATAACGCTGTTAACATTGGACAAGTTAGCAAATTGCCAATGAATTTTAAAAAAAATAATTCTAGACTGAAAATTGAAATAAAATCTTTTGGGTAGGGCCATTTTTTCAGGGTCGGTCAGGTAAGGGGAAACAAATAAAATTTTATTTTAGGCCTCATTGACTTTATTGTTATTATTTTCTATGGAATTATCATACTGAATCATTTCTGTGGAGTTAGGGGTTAAATTAGTACATTAATAAAGTATTAATTTTTGTTGAAGATAAAAAATTTAAAATAATGAACATTCACTATTTAGTGTGAAAAATCACAAGTTGGCAAATCATAAATTTGCCCTCAAAGTATCTTTCTCAATATACCTCATTTTTGCTCTTGTCATTTTCTTTTTTCATCTTCTGTTTTAGTGATTCAATCTCTTTATCTTTTCTTTCCACTATATTGTCACTCTCTGTTTTATAAGACTGCATAATTGAACTCATTTGAGACTTCTCCTTTTCACAGTGTTTCTTCATTGTCTCCTTCTCTTTAAGACTGCTCTCTGACAACTTACGCATTTCTTCTGCCTGAATAACAACAAGCCAGTTCAAGAGATTTTGGTATTTATTTCATATGCTTAACCCATTGTAAACTGTGGGATTTTGCATAAAGCTTGAAACAGTGAAGTAAGTATGGTCCATTGTATATATTGAGGGGTCACAGGTTATAATTTCCAAATAATACTATATTTCTTTCTCTCTGAAGATTGATTTTGTCTTCCTTAGCAAACAGTGCAAGTCCTGATGAAATCCTGCATCAATTCATGCGGCATCTGGGTCTTCACTAAAGTATCAATTAAGGGGTTTCCAGTCTTTAAAGTCACTCTATTAAAGTGCATGTGCAGCAATCTAATGGGGCTAGAGTTCTAACGTTTCATCTAAAAGTAAGTAATGGTGCAAAGATCAGGAATCGATACAATGAAGTACCACACCTGACCCAGGATACCAATGGGAAAGTGACAAACTCACAGAAGACACCACAAACGAGAGCCAAGAGGTCAGCCCTTTCCCAGCAGGTGACCACAAAGCACATATAAACAGACGCGCACAAAACACAGCAAACACAAGATAGAACAAAAACATAAAAGATCCACAAAAGAAGTACCGCCTTGGAACGGTCAGTAAAATATTTTACTGGAGGGCTTAAACCGGTTTAACGGCGCCAACCTCACCCTTAATTCAGATGTGGATCAAGACATATAGATATTTGGTTTGCATGAAAGACCCCTAACTTATCAATGCATCATCTCCTAAAACATATAAATCAAGATATAACAAGGAGATAAAGCAAGGATAAGGACTCAACAGTAAATTAAACTGAATACCGGAGCAAAAGAAATCCAACAGGTAAACCCCGGTGGGCCCGACAAACAGCCAAAGCATCAGGCCCCTACCATCTCATCAATAGATAAGTCTTTAAGTCGGAACCATCATAGAGTCTGAAGTCCGACCCACCGGCGTGCAATTAAAGAGGAAAGCAAAGTTGCCAACCGTGATTGGGTTGACTACCAAGCATGCAGTCTGTTGCAATACATTAATGTTATAGCCAATCTTTTTATAATGGGAAATTATTTTAATGAACTGCTCTGAAAAATTATTAAGCCTTCCTAGATACTTCCATTCTTTGTGTTGGCGAGCAACAAAGGGTCCTCTAATCCTTGGCTTCTTGCATAGAGAATACTAGGTGAGTGTCTTTTGATATCAAGCTTACCAGACAAGGCTTTGAGAACCCTTGTTGACATTGCAAGGCTTGCCGAGCAATTCAACATGCATTCTCTAAGCCGAGCCTGGTAAACTTGATATCAAAAGATGCGAACCTATTTATCAGTTTACAAGTTGATTCACACTAAGGATAATGATGTCATTATCGAGTTTCGTGTCAATTCAATGTCATTGATGACGTCATTCAAAAAATATAATGTCATGATGGCCTGATAAAGGTACATGCAGTGAGATAGGCAATGTTTATCAGGCAACGCACAACAATGCAGTTAAAGTTAAGTACATTTATCATAATCTAATATACTGTCTCAAATAGCATTTCATTTAATAAACATGCATACCGGCAACTCATGTAAACTCAATGCTCATAAGACCAGAGATTTTACTTTGACTTATCAGTAGTTTCAGTTATAAGTTTTCCCAATATATTCATAGGATACAATGACCCTGTCTGTTGGCTGTCATGGTTTCCAATATATCAATATAATTTGAAGAATATACTTTGGTAGCAGATCACCAAAGGACATTTTGTGTCAACCTTTTCTTTTTTTTTTCTTTTTTAAATCAGCCCAGTTTTTTTTAATTTTCTTTGTATAAACATAGGAAAAACAGACTCTGCCCCCTGGTGGCCATTTCTTTCTTACAAATAATTTGAAGATCCTGATAGAGGATTATAAAAGGACTATTTAATATTTATGCAAAATTATTTTCAAATTGAGCCAGTAGTTTTCAACCAGACTTCTTCATGAAATGCAAATTATCTTAGTGCAACTTTAGTGAAAGGAAACTATCAAAGAATCATTCCTGTAAAGTTGAGTGTAATTTTGACAAGAAGATGTTATTAAGCAAATTGTTCACTGACAATGGATGGAGGACACTGGACCACCGATACCCTATGATCACAAATATCATGGATCAGATGAGCTAAACAAGAGGGCCCTAGGGCCCTGGATTGCTCACCTGAGTCCTGGCACATAAGACGATGTATTGGCCTGTGGCTAAAGAGCTATCAGTTAAATATATTTCTATATTTAGCTCTTGTGGCCATGTTGTTCAGTTGAGCTAAACATTCTGATCAATTTTGGTCAAAGGCATGATGAGGAACATTTCTTTGAAATTATTTTGAATTTGGACCAGTGGTTCAGGGGACTTCATTTAAAGATATTTATTATCTATAGATCTGGCGGCCTTTTTGTTCAGTGCCTCCATGCCATTTGTGCCATTTTGGTAGTCGGCATCATGGGGAACATTTCTGTGAAATAATATTGAATTTGGAACAGTGGTTCAAGAGGAAATGCTGTTTCAAGACATATACAGCTCTGGCGACCCCTTCATTCAGTAAAGCCAAACATTTGTGCAATTTTGGTCAAGTGCATCATGAGGAACAATTCTGTGAAATCATTTTGAATTTGGACCAGTGGATCAGGAGATGTTGTTTAAAGACATTTCTTATCTAGAGCTCTTGCAGCCCCTTTGTTCAGCGGAGAAGAACCATTTGTGCAATTTTGGTAGAATGTATCATGAGGAATAATTCTGTGGAATTATTTTGAATTTAGACCATAGGTTCAGGAGGAAATGCCATTTAAATATATTTCTTATCTAGAGCTCTGTCAGCCCTTTTGTTCAGCGGAACGAAACCACATGTGTAATTTTGGTAGAGGGTATTATGAAGAACAATTCTGTGAAATTATTTTGAATTTAGACCAGTGGTTAAAGAGGAAATGTTGTTTAAAGTCTTAAGATAATTCTTATCTAGAGCTCTTGCAGCCCTTTTGTTCAGAACCATTTGTGCAATTTTGGTAAAGGGTACTATAGGGAACAATTCTGTGAAATTATTTTGAATTTGGGGCCATTGGTTCAGAAGATGTCATTTAAAAGATTTCTTAACTAGAGCTCTGGCAGCCCTCTTGTTCGGTGGAGCAAAAACCATTTATGCAATTTTGAAAGAGGGCATCATGGGAACATTCATACGAAGTTATTTGAAATTTGGACCTGCGGGTCAGGAGATGTCGTTTAAAAATAAGTTTACAATGGACGACGGACGAAGATCGACCACAATAGATGAACTGATGGAGGATGGATGAAAAGATAGCACAAAAACTGTAAACCCTACTGGCCTAGCCCCCAAAATATTTGTGTTGGTATAATTATCGCTTGTAAACTGTCTATGCAGTAGATTGCTATGTCACTGATAAGCCCGCAGATACAGAGCCTGATAGCTGTATCTTTGATGTGTTTCATAACAGGTGTTGTAGTTGTGTTTGTGTTTAATCTCCCATCAACAGCTAAGGTCATATGGAATGGGTGTTCGATATGGGCCTTGATGCGAGAAAACCTGTTTTCAGGGGTTTGCAAACAACACAGGCGCAGACCATCCTGCGCATTCCCGCAGTCTGATCAGAGCCTTTATTATTCACGTTTTGGAAAGTACCATATCTATGCTTGCTACAAGCAAATTTCATTTTTCTAGCTAGTCTCTGTAGCTGAGCAGGTTGTTTTGAATCTCACTTTGTCTGAAACCCCGAAGACAGGTTTTGTTGCGACGAGGCCCATATGATATTGTTTGATTGTGCCTTGGTGGTCTGTCTATATATTTATAAACTCAGACTCTACAATTACCTTTTTAACTGCCTCTTTAGCTCTAGCTTTCTCTTCTTCTACAACCTTGTTCAATTCTTGGAGCTGTTCCTCTAGACTCTCATTCTCAGAACCTTTCTCATCCAAGCATGACTGAAGCTGCCGTAATTCTTCATCCTTTCCATCAATAGCTTTAGTATTATGTGTCACTTTGGTCTTCAAACTTTTAATCTGTAAGCATTCATGTAATGAGCCACTTCCATTGAATATATGCTCAGACCAATACATATTCATTGCTTGTTTTACAGATGAAAACAAATATACAGTAAAACCTGTCTTAAGCGGCCATTCAAAAATAGGCAAAACAAAAGTCTTAAAGACAAATGGTAGCTTAATGAAGGTCCAAAGTATTGCAGAATGCTCTCTTGGAGCATTCTGCAATATTTTGGACCTGCATTAACAGTGTTCAATCTAGAGGGGGCCATTGACCCCATTCTTTATCAAATGGCCCCTTGCTAAAGCTAGAGTGGGCCATCTTTAACATTAGGTGAATGGGGAAATGTTTGGCAGTGTTATATTTTCATCTGAAATCGAATGTAATGGCCCCCTTTAAAATTTCCTAGATTGAACACTGGCATTAAGCAATAATAGGTATTAAAAACCAATTTTGGTCTTCTTTTTGAGTGGCCGCTTAAGACAGGTTTTACTGTAACAGCAAATATTTAAACAATTTCCAATAAGAATATGTTCATATTGCATAATTTAAATGAGCCAGTTGAGTTGGTGAGACTTTATATTGAAAATCACTTCCTCAGTCTTGCCAGATTCTTCTCTGCTTGCACAATCCAGACTAGTAGACTAGATGAAAACTTAAGCTTAAATTCAGGTCTCTAGCATGGCTAAGAGTGAGCAGGGGACAAAAATTCCACTCTTCCGCGCGTAATTACGAGTAAAATCTAGACAGGACGAGTAATTCTTCCCAAAGCACTCGTCATACAGGATGAGTGCTTTGGGCAGAATTACTTGAGGAAATCATATTACATATAACTCCATTATGTTCTTTATTGCATACACTTTTAAACGACAAGTGCATGTGTTTGCAGGACAAGTGAAAATTGTCACTCGTCCTGCAGGACAAGTCCTATATTGAAATATATTTGTCCCCTGGTGAGCTTACACATATGAGATAAAAAACCAAAACTAATGAACTGGTACAAATGTACATGCAAACAATGTATTAGTGACACTACATTTGTAGTGATTGGCCTAAGTTTCCATCTACTTTCTCAGCCATGGTCCTATTTGTGATGCGTAAAAAAATCTTATGAGCTGGCTCATTTACACATTAGACTCCTATGGCAGGGAGAAGAATCTGATAAGAATTAATTCATATGTGTGATGTATGGATAGTAAGATCCTCTGGAGCAGGGTTCATGCAGGCAAGTTCAAATAAAATTCAAGGAATTTCAAGGACTTCTAAAAGACTCTCCTACAGTTTTCAAGGACTATAAGTTTATGAAAAATACTGATTTAAGTGTTAAATTCTACTTCAGAAATGCTAGACTGAGATAATGGAGAAATTAGTACTAGAAAATGAGTATAAAATTGTTGTGCTTTTATTTTATAAAGGCACAACAATTTTACACTAATTCAGATCCCTATCAACAGTGTTGAGTCCTACAGAAAATAGGAGAATTCAAGGACTTTTCAAGGCCTTTGAGTTATTTTCCAGTACTTTTCAAGGCAGATTTAATCTTCAAGGATTTTTCAAGCAAGCCCTCCAAATTCAAGTACTTTTCAAGCCTGTGTGAACCCTGTGGAGGGTCACAGACTTTCTTGGTAAACCACTATACCACTCCCCTCACAGAAATATTTATCTATATCTGCAAATTACCTCTTTCTCAAGTTCTTTGATTTGCTTTTTATGAGCTGTAACATCACTCTTTAATGTCTTATTCTTGGTTTCTAAATCAGTTGCAGCTTTAGCTGTATGTTCTAACTGGCCTTGTAGAGCTTGATCCTGTAATTAGAAAGAACAAACAGAAACATAGATAGGAGGGGTGTTTGATAAGTCTGTGGTCTAAGGTAAGTAGAAACGGATCACTTTTTAACCACTTGTTATGAGAATTACATTTCCTTGTAGTTGCTTCAATATCAACCTATTTTTATCTCTGTAGGCCATTTTGATCAGCAGAGCATAATCTTTTGAGCAATTTTGGTAGAGGGTCTTATTTCAGAATGTTTGGTCTTCAGTTCAAAAGATATCGTTTTAATATTTTTTTTATCTTATAGAATCTGCAGCATATCCCATCTGTAGCCTAGGATCCTTTGCTTAAATGTTCATTTGTTGAGCCATAACACACACTTAAAAACAACTTAGGAAATTGTAAAAATTTACAGGTTAAAACTGGTTTATATGTATACCATAAAAGAGTTTAACAAAATTTCAAGTGAAATCTACTTTGCAGAAAGTAACTATGTATACTGCCAATGAGTAATGCACCAAAAAGCAAAGCCTTGATCAGAATTTGATTGGGGATTTCAGAGTTTGTATACACATGGGCATTTAGGTATCTTAACAGCTCTTTTCTAAATTACTTTGCACTCTGATACCGTAGCCATACTTTACTACATGGGCCTCATCAGGAGAAAACCTGTCTTCAGTATTTGCTTTCTGGTCATGCTCAACCCAACATGGTCAGCTACATAGACTTGGTAGAACCTTGAAATTTTGTATGTTGCCAGTTCAGTTATTGTACTTTCTAGATCATGAAGACAGCAAAGGGCACTGATCAGAATGCATAGATGCACAAGCTGGTCTGCATCTTTTTTGTTGAGTCCCCATGTAAGAAAATCAGATTTTCTTGCACAGAGGCCCATATATATGAATTTGAAATAATCATGGTCAAGACAAGCTAACTTTCAATGATCAAGCATTGAATAGTTACTCACATGTACTTACATTGCATTGTTTCTCATCTAGCAAACTTTCATTGGTCTCTTGTACCTGTTGTAGCTCACATTTCAACTCATCTATTTCTTCTCTGCAAAATGTTAAAGGGTGTTAAGAAAGTTCGTTCTGTACTTCAGCTGTAAATTGGAATATGTAAATAACTGAAAAAGAATGAAATATTTATATGTTTAATATCCAGAGGGACCCCCTTTATTCCTTATGACATTTTTAATTCGTTTTGGCATTGAATGAATCAATTAAACAATGTGCTGTAGTGGTATGGTCCTCCAAACGTACTGCAAACGACGACGTAACTGAGGCATTGTTGAGGGGCGGGGATCTTTGTAGGCCTCGCAGTCCAATATACTCCAGAGATTCTCAATACAATTTAAATCTGATGAATTGCCAGGCCATTCTTGTTTCTTGATAAAGTTTGGCAGGTTGTCGTCGCACCATGTCTGTGTTGCGGCCGCCGTATGTGGGGTAGCCCCATCCTGCATAAAGACAGCCAAACCAGGGTAGGGTACCAGTTTCCGAGAATTAATTTTTCCAGTTGTCCTTGTACGGTTTAAAGCTGGCTTAAGCTCTTTCTTAAGTATATGTTCTATATAATAACTTGAATCCACAGTCTTTCCCGTTGGAACAATATGCAAGTTGGACAAACCACTGACACCCATCACACCCCAAATCATAACTTTTGCACTGGACTTAACACAGCTGACGTCAAGTACATTTTCAGATTGAGACCCCCATACAGTATCGTCTTGACGATTCGGAACATGAAACAAATATTTTGTAGACTCATCACTAAAGATGTAATTCTCCCAGTCTTGAGCCGAAAAATGTTCATGTTCCCTAGCTAACTGAAGTCTTTTACGCCGCCGTGCCACAGTCAACAATTGCTTTCGGGCTCTTCTAAAAGATCTCCATTTTTTCACTATTTTCATGTAATTGTAAACTGTAACGTGACTTATATGTGGCCTGAGCTTTTTAGATGTTTACTCAGTTTTCTAGTTGAGCATCCTCTCTTGTATTTGATACTACCGATCGTTTTCTTAACCCCACCCCCTACTTTTGACGGCCGTCCAGTACGGGGTTTATTGGCAAGTCCCTGTCTGACGTCGCGTCTCTGCCTCCACTTGCAAACCCAGCACTCAGACTTTTTCAGGTACTTAGCTACATATTTTGTGTGACAACCAGCATCTAATAACGCTAATGCCTGTGCACATTCTTGCTCAGGAGAGAGTTCACAATCGCTTCGATTTTTTGACAACACAGCTGGCATTTTGATTCGTCTGCTGATACCGTATGTTTACAAAACACTATAGCAACACTAAAGAGTATCGCAAAAGGGGCGTAACTGATTTTTATTTAGCAGTACCAATTCATATCTGCAACTGCAGAAAATATAAAGAAAATCAATAAAACCGAACTGAACGAAAATTTGCTGTTTTTTTAACACCCTTTATAAGGCAAAAAAAAAAAAAATACCTGTGTTTAGGGTAACTCTACCATACCTAAATTTACTGATGAAACCTAGAATTTTTTCAGGTTTACTGGAAAAAATATTTATATTTTATGCATTTTGAATGGTGAAATGCCTTTCAAAATGCATAAAATTATATTTTTTTTTACATGTGTGCCTACCCTACCTAAAATTTTCAGACCAGTTCCCCAAAACACACTTATTTTTTCATTTGGCTTAAGGTAACAACTAGAAATGTAGAACAGTGAAGTAGATCTACTGAACAATCAACACTGCTGGTTTTGTTGTGTGATACAGATTCTTATGTTTGTATAAAGAGTTTTATTTTTATCTTTCCTATGACATCGCATCTGAAAGTGTTATAATCCCATGAAATATAATCAACAAACCACCGTCTTTAGTCATGTTATGTAATGATGGACAAATCATCGTCACACATATGAATATATGGCAAAATCTTGAGCTTTGTAGGCCAAAATCATGATTTCAAAGCAATCAGTGTCATATGATGCCCGCAAAAATGGAAAGAAGAATATATACCCTCAAAATCAAACTCAACTCTTAACCCTTACACAAGCTGAACCTAGATATGTCATATTTTGAAAACAGTATAGATTAAGATTTAGCTGGCTTCAGACTATAGATGTCCTAGGGCCAGTGCCAAACTAAATCCCTGGGATGACATTAGTTTCAGACCCTGTACTCTGATTTCTATGATGTTTTTTGTTTTGTTTGGTTTGGTTCTTTACATCCCAGTTAATATTTTTCAGTCATGTTGGGACGGGTATTAAGCAGAGGATAAGAGTTTTGCTCAAGGACACAACACAGTGCCACCAGTGAGGCTCGGACCCCGACCCCTCAATCTTGAGTCAATCACTCTACCACAAAGCCAATGCGCTCCCCATAATGTAATGATGATAACATCACATAAATGAGCCGTGACATGAGATTTCCAGCAATGTGGTATGTGCAATTAGCAAAGCCTCATATCAGCCTGTGCATACGCGCAGTCTCATCAGAGCCTTTGCTTGTCACTTGAATATTCTATGTTAAGCTACTGACGGAACATCATTAGGAGTTTCTAAGCTGAAAAGGAGGCTGCACAGGCTCGTCTGAGTCTACACTTGTCAAAATGCCACATTGTTGGAAATCATATATCACGGCTCAAATTACTTTGTCATGATGGTTGCAAGCTTCAAAGACAGGTTTCTACCACTGGAGTTTATATGATACACAGAAGGAATTGTAAATGCATTGCTATCAAATCTAGTGTGCCTCGCTTCATCTTCATAACAGTTTCAATTATAATTAAAACAAGAGAGCAGTTGTAAAAGAAGAATGTGTTTACCCTTATGTGGCCTAAGATGCATGTCTTCTTTGGTTGTTAAGCCTAGCTTTAACAATACAATGCTATTGCAACATGATGCAACCGCAGTCATTTATTATACAACATTATAGCTTAGAAGAAAGCTATCAAAACTATGAATGAAAACCACAATGAATTAAGGTAATTACATGTACCTTAATTTGTCTTGGGCTACTACACTATCTTCCAGTCTTTTATTAAGATCTAAATTCTTTCCTGTTATATTCTGTAAACATATAAAGCACATGAGATTTTATTAACATCAGTAACCAGTCAAAGTTCAGGCCTGTCACATGAAATTCAATCAGATCAATGACTGCTTTAAATAACGGCGCCCCGTAGCCCAGTCGGTAGCGAGTCCAACTGCAGATCCAGGGGGTGCAAGTTCAATCCCAGCCTGGTCCCTTACTTTCGTGGAGATAGATCATGAAATGATTTCTATGGTCATTCTCTTCCTTCCGTTGATTCAAGAAGAGTTGTTGCCAGTTACAAGCCAAATTATTTGCACAAAGTACTGATTAACCGCTTAGTCTAGCTTGACAAGGAAAAAGTGCGGTTAGGCGAACTGACGTCCTCGACATGACCATAGCTGTTGTCTGAGACGTAAAGAATCAACCCAAACCAAAAGCAAAAAGACTGCTTCGAATATGTGGATATGAATGATGGATATTGGAACCCAAAATCACTATTGGTTATTTGAAATACTTGTCTGATTGAGTAATGAGTATTGGTAGTGCAACTCGAAAATAAATTATATTTACAAAATGTAAAGTAGAAATGGCTTGTAGAAAAGAGCACTTCTATACGCTTCTCAAGATGTCCAAGACATTTCACATTTGGATGACTGCATTTAACCCATAATCATGAATTAAACATTGCACATTTGGCTCACTTTCATCTTGAGTATGCATTATTTTTGTTATCTTACCTTAACCAGTTTCTCCATTAAACAATATACCAGGTACTACTCAGCTACAGACATGAAAATTTTGCATGATGCAATAGATTGACTAAAAATGATTTCAAAAGTCACATCCAACTTCATTTTACTTTTTAAAATACATTTCCATAGCTCAACTGAAGGATGATTTAACCCTTTGTAGATGGGAACCCCCTGAATTGGTACTTTTGCAAACAGTGAAGATCCAAATGAAATGCTACATAAAGTGGTTTCATTAGGGTCTCACTGTTTTCTAAGATAAAATCAATCTTCAGAGAAAGTACATTTTTTTCTTTAAATTATAACCTCTGACCCCTCAATATATATAATGGACCATCCTGACTTTGTAGTATAAGTAGTTTTATGGAAAAGTCCATTGATCTGCAAAGGGTCAATAATACCTACTTCAAGTTCTTTTTGCAGTTTCTTGATCTCTTTCTCTCTGTTGGTGCCTTGTTTTTTCAGGTCATTACACTGGATCTGTGTATTCTTCAATTCTGTAACGACTGCTTCATGTTTATTTCTGAAAAAAGAAAAGCTAAAGAGTTCAGAGGACAGCAGCCCGTTGGACCTGCAGGAGATAGCGTAACACAAGTAGTGTCGGGGAGATGCTTGATGAGCTTGAGTGGCCATCTCTTGAGGCCCGTAGGGATCGGTCCTCCATACTTCTCTTTCATAAGATACATTCTGGTACTGTGTCTATAGAAAAAGACAAGTACCTGACCCCTGCTCGCAGTTTCAAATCTACCAGGTCATCACACAGTGCCCAATATTGTAGATACCAGACATACAGTGATGTCCTGAAGAACTATTTTTTCCCCCTGGACTATTCCACAGTGGAATAGTCTTTCTCCTTCGGTGTTCAATTCCCAGACTGCTGAGGAGTTTAGGGCACTCCTCATTTAGTTAAAAACACAGCCGAAAGATTTTTTTTTTTTTCTTCAAAATTCCAAAATCGCACTCCCTGGCGAAATGATCATAATTTGATCGTGCCAGTATTAAAAGAAAGAAAGAAAGAAATTCTTTTTGATATTTCAGTGGAATTATCAAAATATAATTAAATATGTCTCTTGCTCATGGTACCATGTGTGTGAACAATAATATATATATATGGCTAGGTAGGGGTATCATTAATATTTTACAAGCTATTAAGTTTCTCAGGTGCTAGAGGCCAGGAACTTCAATCAGTGACATTGACAGTATTATCTTGAGGAACAACATTTAACCCTTTCTTCATGCATATTCATGCTAGGCTCCACCTATTATGAGTAATTGTATAAACGTATTGGTATCCTAGGTCAGGTGTGGTGCTTGATTGTATCAATTCTTGATCTTTGCCCTTTTTCTTACTTTTCATGTCGGTACAAAGAACCAAAAAAATTACTTATGAGGTCCACTAGTGTAGGATCAGATATATCATGTTTCCATAAGCAAACAGAGTAGACCCCGATCAGGCAACTCTTACAAGAGCTGCCTGATCTGGGTCTGCTCTATTTGAAAATCTGTTAAAAGACGTCGCTAAGAGGTAAAGGGTTAAGGGGGATACCTGGTGAATTTGCATTGGGTCTATACTGTTTCCCATTTCCTCCCAAGACTTTAGACCAGTCACAGGTAGATGTATTTAAATAAGTTAATCCATTTTAAGGATAAGAAGTAAATTACATAAGGTGTCAGACTTTTCAAAATAAATATCTGTAGCATTTTGTCACTGTGACTCACATTTCTTGTTTGAGATTTTCATCAGCTTGGCACAATTGAGCAGTCAAGCATACAATTTGTTCGCATCTGTCCTGAAACTCCTTCTGCAGATCAGTGATATCAGCCTAAAAATACAATATAATCAAATCGGCTTCTGTAATTCATTGATATTAGCCTACAAGTTTACAATACAATTAAATCCCCTTCTGTAAATCAGGGTTTTACACCAAGTTGAATGTTTGGGGGTCCTTGGGACTCAACTTTGAATATGATGGGGGTCCCATCATTGAAATTGGGGGTCCCATCTTTTTAGATAAGCTTCGAATTTTGGAAGGTAGTACATCCTTCCATGAAGGCTCGGTGTTGTCCCCAGGTCAGTTATTTTGAGGGCTTCATGTATGTTTGGCCCCCTTCCGATATTTTGGGGGGCCATTTGAATTTTTTGAGGGCCACATATTACCATCAGTGAAACACAATCCTATACGCTTTTTTTACAAAAGCTGAACTTGTCCCTATAATATGAAGGGACCAAGCTATATAGCCCTTAAATTTAGGGGGAGTGTTTCTTCTCCAGTACAAATAGGAAGAAGTTTGAGAAAACAGGGAGAAGTGATAGATTGCTGCATCAAGAAGACAGAAAAAAACAGTCTCTGATCAGACTTTTCTCTAATTGAGATAAAAAAAAAAACACAAGAAAAAACAGTCACTGATCAGACTGCTACTTGCTTTCCATCCTGAGAAATTTGGTTGGTAAATTTGAAATACACATGATCTTGCTGTCATTGTATTTTATCTATCTGTCTACAAGTCTCCACTTATCTGAAGTCTCTGGTATCTTTGATCTAATGCCGACCTGAGCCTTTCCAAGTGAAAATGTTACGTAATTCGGCATATACAAAAGAAAGAAAAGTGTCAAGATAATTGCCCTTCACGCTTGAGCGGTCGGCTGAGTTGTCAGTGAGATTATTCACACTATGAAAAAATCAATACACAAAGTCAGTGATGGACAAATCAGTATATGTTTTCCATGCTTTTTAGCAGAGCGGACCTGAGAGAAAGCATGATATTTTACGACTTTTTTTCACAGCCGATGTTTGCACGGATGTTGTCACTTCTCGTTTACCTACGAGGTCAGTGCAGCAGTCTAAAACAAGAGCACCTGTCCTATTTATTTATAGATAGCCTGTAACTATGGGAAAACCGGAATCGTTACGAAATAACTTTTTAATGAAAGGCACAACAAACACATCTGCGTCCTCTGGGACGCAGGTAAGGTGAATTGACGGGTCCTACCTAATGATTTATGCGTATAAGACGCAGGATATTGCGTCCTGTAAAACCCTGGTAAATCACAAATACCAGCCTTCAAGTTTACAAGTAAATTTCTGATATCAGCCTTCAAGTTAACAAGAAAATTTCTGATATCAGCCTTCAAGTTAACGAGTAGATCACCGATATCTGCCTATATTTATACTATAATACAAATGGTATCAGTCTACAAGTTTACAATACAATTAAACCATGTAAAATAACCATCTAGTGCACATGGTTCTTCATTTGAATTGTAAACATTTGCAAGAGCCCCGTAGCATTCATGATTCCACGAACATTCCAAAAATTTAATTCATTTCTTAATGAAAGGTAATGATTTTTTTCAAATAGTGATAGAATGTCTTACCTTTTTAGAGGTTATGTCTGCATCAAATGTTTTGATTATTTCATCCAGCTGTACCTTTTCTGTTTCAACGTTGGTCACATGAGTTCTCAAGTCATTTAACTGCAACTGAAAGACAAAAGATGGTGCTAAAAGTAATGTTCAGTTTTAATTTTGTACTCGACTTAGTGGCTCATGGAAATAATGACTTCTCCTCGTGAGCGCAATTATTCATTTATTTTTCAACTTATTTCTTCCAAATTGTACGCATGATATACTCGCATTGGTGTTAGGGACAAGTTCAAACGTAAGTTACTAATGTGGCTAGTTTTGTAAAGCACTGCCCAATATTTTTGCAATGATCAATCAGTTAATGGAAAAATGACTTCTTGGAGAAATAAGAAAAAAAAGCAATGAAACAAACTAGCAAATAATGTACCTAGCTACGGCGATGAGTTTTTGATAGCTGGTGACTATCGGCACAACACTAGTACCTAGGTGAAGAGTGAGAAGTGAAGACACCTACCAGTAGGGAGGAGGAATCTTGCTGACTAGAAGCTAATTGTCCTTGAAGATCACACACATTAGCATTCATCTGGTTAAGAACCAAACAGTTCTCTTCATGTTGAGCAATCAATTCTGCCTGAAATTAAAAAAGTACATGTACTTCTGACTCAAACAAGACTGAGCATTGTATGGATTTACAAAAAGTAAAGAAGGTAAAGATCAGGAATCGATACAATCAAGTACCACACCCTACCCGAGACACCATATGGGAAAATGACAAAAACACAAGGAAACATCGCACACGAGAGAGCCAAGAGGTCAGTTCTTTCCCAGCAGGTGATCACAAGGGTGCAAGGAACAGATATGACAGTATAATAAAGACACATTTGAAACATAAATAACAAAAAGGATCCATAAAAGAAGCACCACCTTGGAACGGTTAGTGTGGGGATAAACATTGCCTTCTCAGTTCAGACTGGCAACTGTAAGGACAAACAGTGCCAACTTACAACTTAGGTAAGACTGATCAGTGTAGCCAGTACTAGCCACTAAGATCAGATATTTTAGTTTGGAAACAATTAGTGCCAATTCAGATCTGCCTTCTTAATGCTACTGAGACAAGCATTATTAAACTGACCCTTGATAACCAAAATTTTGAGAATGGTGAAAAAAGGAAAGGCCATTTAACATTAAATATCACTCACAGAAAGTAAGTCAAACATGTGTTACTTGTCCTCCTGAACCTGGATTAATCTTCTTTTTTTTTTAATTATCGGCTGGCTTCTGACAAAATAAGTTAGATCAGGAAATACCACAATCACACACTGCAGACCAATCCAGAGCACCATGAAGAAGAGCCACAGAACCCATACAGTCACAAGACATCAGGAAGACAATTAAAGCAACCTGCTCTCTCATGCTCATCAAGATGATTGCAAAACTAGAAAGGGCACTAAGTCCTGCATAACAAAACAAGGACCGAAACCATCTGTTTTCCACTCTGATTGACAATACATACTTACAACTGGAATGTTTCAGGTTAACAGTATAAAATTGCGGAGGAGTGTAGTACATAAAAAATATTCAGCATGATAAAGGTTAACTTACATTCCTTTTCTCCAGTTCACTGATTCTGTTTTCCAGCTCTGTTTTCTCCATAATCAGCATATCTGAAAAAACAAAATACACGTATAGGAAAACTTACTCCTACCCCTGGTGGCCATGTATTTGACAGACCAGCCTAATTTGAACAATCTTGATCATAGGTCCAGATAAGGATAGTTTGTTTACCTGAATTACTTTTATTTCCTTACCCATCAATTTAAACATGTGTTTTGGGTGCTCAAAATAAATGTCTCATTGAGACGGTTCTTTTGAGTACCCACAACATATGTTTTGGTCGAGAAATAAGAAAAATAGTTGTCCAGTACACAATATTATCGGGAGGCCTGCTTGATAGAGGGTCACACAAGGACCAATTTTGTCATATTATTTCAAATTGAGCCTGTAGTTTTTGACAATAAGATTTTTTTTAAGTTTTGATTGGGTTCTTATGTGGCAAACAGAATTCTGCATGAAATTAAATTTTTGAACAACATTGAAAGTTTACCACATAAGGACCATTTCTGTGAAGTTTTGCAGAGTTCAAACCAATGGTTTAGGAGATGTCATTTGATGCAATTGTTGACAGATCTATGACAGAAAAAACAAGAGTTCAGGTGAGCTAAATAAAACAATCAAAGATGAGTGTTTGAGAAAGCCACAAAACTATCACACTTTTCTATGATAAAGAAAAAAACTTTTCCCCCAATCCACAATAAATATACTAGAGCTTTAACTCTTATTGTCATACAATGGGTTTCATATATATATGTGCGATTCATATAAGGATTCCCGAGAGATTGGTAAATTATAGTAGTGTGATTAAATTGTTGTAACTTTTTTGTTGAGTTTTCCTGTAAAATGTTTGCTATATTGTTTAAAAATCTTTATTAAAACAGGCGGGCATTTTCTTTATGTGAAAACTCCAGCATTGTCATTTTACCTTTGAAATATACTCAACATTGCTGTTCCATATCTGCCCAACCTTGATGGTCACCCGATGAAGAAGAAAATTCAAGTTACGACCCTTTACTTAAATCAGAAAGCTTGGATGTGTTTACAACTTGACAGAGAAATATTGCTTTGATTCATCACGTTAAAATCCCTGTTGTTTTGTACACACTTATTGTTCAATTAAAACTGAATGATGTCTGCCATTTTGTTTGAAAAAATCAAAAAAAATTTTTGTTGCATTTTACTTAATAAACTACAGAAAAATTAGGGGTGGCATTGCCATTTTTGTTGATAATCTAAGGGAAGTTATCCGGTCAGTCATAAAAACATACCTTCGCTATTAGAGAGCTCTACAAGAAAGGGCCGAGAATTTTAAAACGCACACGTTAACAAAAGTGGAATGAAGGGAATATGAGGTTTCTACGGAAGCGGTTACAAGTAATGTATGACATCAAGATTTAAGCACCAGCAGTTAGCTTATAAATTCAGGTCTAACCCTGGTCCATGATTATGCTAATTGAACATTTAGGTATAATAGAGGTACAAAATTAAGCAAATTTTGTTTAATCAAAGTGCGTAAGGGTGCAAAGATCAGGAATCGATACAATTAAGTACCACACCTGACCCAGGATACCAATGGGAAGGTGACAAACTCACAGTAGACACCACAAACGAGAGCCAAGAGGTCAGCCCTTTCCCAGCAGGTGACCACAAAGCACATATAAACAGAGGCGCACAAAACATAGCAAACACAAGACAGAACAAAAACATAAAAGATCCACAAAAGAAGTACCGCCTTGGAACAGTCAGTAAAATATTTTACTGGAGGGCTTAAACCGGTTTAACGGCGCCAACCTCACCCTTAATTCAGATGTGGATCAAGACACATAGAAAGTCAAAAGTATTGCAGAATGCTACCCTTAAAGCATTCAGCAATACTTAAAACCTTCACTAAGCGATAATTTGTGTGGAAATCCAACTTTTGGTCTTCGTGTGTGGCCGCTTAAGACAGGTTTACAAAGACATAGCAAACACAAGACAGAACAAAAACATAAAAGATCCACAAAAGAAGAACCGCCTTGGAACGGTCAGTAAAATATTTTACTGGAGGGCTTAAACCGGTTAAACGGTGCCAACCTCACCCTTAATTCAGATGTGGATCAAGACACATAGATATTTGGTTTGCATGAAAGACCCCTAACTTATCAATGCATCATCTCCTAAAACATATAAATCAAGATATAACAAGGAGATAAAGCAAGGATAAGGACTCAACAGTAAATCAAACAGTCAACAGTCAAACCTTCCATTTAGGTCTGTCCAATTACAATGTTAATAGTGTCTTTAAATATTTGATTAACATAATTATATAGCTTAGCATAGACAAATGACAATACAATTATGAACTCGTAAGCTGGCTCTTACTATATATTTTGATTTAAAATCAATTTCTATAAAAACTGTAAATTAAAACTAGGATCCTTTACAGATCTAAGTTACCTGAAATTAATACCTTTTGAACTTTTAACTTCCTCTAGCAGTGAATTTGCCTTTTCTAAATCAACTTCCATAAACCGAAGCCTGAAATAACATAGAGCAAGGTTCATACAGGCAAGTTTGTGTAAAATTCAAGGACTTTTCAAGGACTTTTTAAAGACTTCCCTACTGTTTTCAAGGTCTGAAAACTTATATAAAATACTGATTTACACATTGAAATACTGCTTCGGAAATGTTGGACTGCTTTTCTTAAAATATTAGTTTAGAAAATATTTATTAAATTGTGGTGCCTTTATTTGGTGCAGCATATGCTGCACCAAATAAAGACACCACAATTTATACTGATTTAGGTCTCCAAAGACAGTGTTGAATACTCCTGTAACTAGTAAAATTCAAGGACTTTTCAAGGCCTTTGAGTGTTTTTCCATTACTTTTCAAGGCAAATTCAATCTTCAAGGACTTTTCATGACAGTCCTGTATATTCAAGTACTTTTCAAGCCTGTGTGAACCCTGTAGAGCATTGATTACTTGTGCTTCATCGTAAGAAAACCTTTCTTCTGGCTACGCGACAAGATCAAGCTCAAAACATACTTGCTACAGAAACTAACTAGAACCTTGTAATTTGGCATGTTGCAAGATTTTATTATCATTTGCCAGAAGGGAAAAACAAAAGGTGCAGATTTGAATGTAAACATCTTTTTACAGCTATAAAAGTGAAGAAACAATTAGTTACAGCTAGAAAGTTTCTAACAAAATTGCAGGATTATAACTATCCTTTAAATAATACTTTTGTTTTGTTAAACTTAACTTTGTTTCTTTCAAATGTATCTAATAAATGAGTTAAAACTTCAGGCTGATAAGTTAATGTTAATATGTAAACAAACAAAAAAAGAAAATTTCCCTATAAACAAACATATAATTTTACTCATTTAAATCTCTTTAATTCAAACATAAAATATTTAGACTGATAATTAAATCCAGGCATTCATGTTAAAGAATCTGTCTGGTGTTTCAAGCTGTATAATATGTGCTTTAAATAATTGGTTTACCTGTTTTTGTTTTTAGCCACTTCCAACTTATGTTCCTCAACGGCCTTTTGAAGCAGAAAAATTTCTTTGCCATGTTCTTCATTTGAAGACTTGAGTTCCGTTTGTATATCACTGATGACTTTATTGGCATTTTCTAATTCATTCACTTTCTCCTTCAGTTGGACTTCTATGGAAGCTTTGCTTTCCTGAAGAAAAATGTAGAGGATCTTGCATGACTGCTCATGTTTTATTGCATTTATTAAACAAATTGGGGAAAAGAGATGAAATGCGAGGCTTGCATAATGTTTACCAAAAATCACTAAACCAAACCACTAGTGGTTCAGTGATTTTGTTACCTGCTCATCCTGCATCTTTTACTCACAATTTTGTCTCTGGGATGCAAAGTTTTTATTTCAGCGAGTGGTAGGATGCAATGATATTGCAGACTTGGTGTCTAACTGTGAGTTTGTCACTTTCCCATTGGTATCCTGGGTCAGGTGTGGTACTTCATTGTATTGATTCCTGATCTTGCACCCTTACTTACTTTTCATGAAGAATAGTGTTCTGGACTCATAAGTTTGCAGTTGGGACTCATTGATATGGGAAACAACAAGCCCAAGGATCCATATGCCCAAATTTGTAAATAAATCACTGGTGTTTTTTCCATTTTATTGCATGGCGTTATTTCACTCCCAGACACAACGTCATATGATATGACAGCATACACTGTAGATAATGGACTTATTATAATAAGCTGTGGACTATAATAAAATCATGGTACAAAAGATAGGCAGTACACACATTTTTCTTTAATATCATTTCTTTCATTGTTTAATATTTGCCTTCAGAAAATTTATCTCTTTCCTTGCTAGTGGCTACTTTTGTTGTCTGCCGATAATTTTGCAAAAAAGTTTTGGCCCAGATGACAACCAACATAATGTTGGTAATCCAAACTATTTGGAACTGTGCTAGAATTTTTTGAAAAAAGTTAATTTTGTAAAAAAAAATCAGCAGACAACAAGAAAAGCATGAAAAATTAATTACCAAGCATGCAACAAGTTGAGCCAACAAGCCTGAGTGCTGCTTACGACTCAACATTTACTGTGCAAGTACAAGAGGGTTCAGACTAAATGCCCTCGAGATCTGAGACTGAGTATGCACTTTAACAAATGATTTATAAGTGCTTTTACTATTATAAATGGAATGAACAAAATAAGTTCTTTTAAATTATAAAATTTTACTTAAGTTGATGATTATATCCCAATGAACAATTTTTATTTACAATATCTAGTTGCTGTTAATATATAAGCGCATTCACATTTATTCAGTTTTTGGTTATATATCATCCTGCAACCACATTAAATGACCCTTAAACCTCTGAGTAAAGCTAGAATTATGAACATGTCTTCTTTTTTCAGCCTTAGGTCCTTAACTTAAAAATTAATTAGTCCTAAAGTCCTTTATTAAACCAACTTTTATCCTTTCCAGTAGCTTGATTTTTGAAAAGCATTTTTAGTGTAACTTCAGCTCAGGTTAGCTAAATAGCAAAACATTATGTCAAATTGTCAATACATTTTAGAGAATTTAAAGGCAGACATGAGGGTCAGGATACCCTGAGTTTAAGGGTATTTTAATTTTTTGTTAAAATTGTATTTGTTGTAGAAAATCTATATTTAGCTCATTTGACTACCGGGCCGTGGATCAGGTTAATATTGTAGAGGTATACATTAAACTAAAAACAGTAACTGAGTGAAGAGTTTCCAGGATAATAAGGCAAATATGAGGAAGAGGACCTCAAGATATTGTTTAAAGTTTTCATTCCGAAAAATTTATCTTTAGCTCATTTGACTATGTAAACAATTATTGAAGTGGACCATATACCAAAGTAAGAAAGGGGGCAAAGATCAGGAATCGATATAATCAAGTACCACACCTGACTAAAGAAGTACCTAAAGTAGTTTGACCTAAAGTAGTAAATATAGGAGATGTCCTTAGAAGCCATTGTTAACAAGGGATGATGCACAACATACATCCAATAATCACAAAAGCTTATTAGTTTACTGAGCATGTAGTGCTAAGGTGAGCTAAAATATATCAATTTCTTGCAACAAAAGACTGGCATAGATACCTGTACATCTATTAAGTCCTTCCTAAGTCCTTCATGTTTCTCTTGGGTTTTACTGTATTCTTGTTTTGACTCACTAAGCTGATCCTGCAGCTGGTCTGAAACAACAAAAACAAAAACTACACAATTTTAACTCTTTACATGCTGGGTAATTTAGCATGATTTTGTCGGCAAAAAAGGAACAACATCAGGAATAACATAATTTTCAACAAGAAATGTCACAGTCACATGACGAATGCCCCCAAAGGAATTGGTCCAGCATAAGACATATTCGAGGAAAGTTAGCTGTAATATAGGAGATTTGCTCCAAACACGAAAAACCTAGAAATGAGGCCAGAAGTCAATGTCAAGGTAAAAGTGACCCAAAATGGTATGCACCACTCCGCCATCCCAAGAGAAATCAACACACCAAATTTGGGATTCCTACATCAAATAATATAGAAGATATGCTCCAGACATGATTATTCTAGAAACTAGGTCATAGGTCAAGATCACAGTGACCTAAAAATGGTATACGACACATCAGCATCCAAAGATGTATACATACAGAAAATTTGGGATTCCCATCTCAAATAATATAAAAGATTTGTTCTGGAAACAATTATTCTACAAACAAGGTCAGAGGTCAAAGTGACTCAAAAATGGTATGTGACACTCTGCCATCAAAATTTGCATCTACACACCAAATTTGGGATTCTTACCTTTAATAATATAAGATATGCTCCAGACACGATTTTTCTAAAAACTAGGTCAGAGGTCAAGGTCACAGTGACCCATAAACTGGTACAAGACACTCCATCATCCCAAGATGCATTCATACACCAAAAGTGGGGTTCCTATCTCAAATAATATAAGAGATATGCTCCTGACACAATAATCATTAAAACTAGGTCAGAGGTCAAGGTCACAGTGACCCAAAAATGGTAAGTGACACTTCCCCATCCCAAGATGCATATACAAACAAAATTTGGAATTCCTACCTCAAAGAATATAAGAGATATGCTCCAAACACAATAATTCTTAAAACTAGGTCAGAGGTAAAGGTCACAGTGACCCAAAATGGTATGTGACACTCTGTCATCTCAAGATACATTTAAACACCAAATTTGAAATTCCTATCTCAAAGAAATTAGGAGATATGCACCAGACTCAATGCAGTTTCTAGAAACTAGGTCAGAGGTCAAGTTTAAGGTCATAGTGACCCAATTGTGGAATGTGACACTTTGTCCAGGGTTCATACAGACTGGACAAAACTAAACTCCCTGACATTTCCCTGACTTTTCCCTGACGGCAATCCAAATATCCCTGACATAACCGTACTTGCTGGAGAAACATGGTTTTATTCAAACCTTTGCGTATTAAGCTGCAGTGAACAGCTCTGTTATCAATTTAGAGTGATTATTTTGAATCTTGATATTAAAATTTTTACTCAAGCTTTTCAGCATGTCTATAGTAATTAACTATGTTTTCAACATAGAAAACTAAGAAATTCACAGATTGTCAAATTATTGTATGATAAAACTGCGGCCTAGGGGGGTCCCAGGTGGGTACTCTGATATTTCATACATACGTAGGCTCCAGTCATTATTTTGGGTTCAAAGTTTTGAATTTCAATATTTTTGGGGGTTTTCAGAAAAATAAATATTTTTTGGGGTCATCACAAAATTGGACTATATTTAGGGATCATTTCTATGCATTTTAAGGTCTTTTTTTTAAGGTCAAGGTACAGAATGGGGGATATTTTTGGAGGTTGCTAAATTTTCAAATATTTTTTTGGGTGTTTGAAATTCCTGATATTGTTTAGAGGTGAAGGGCAGATGCTGGTCCCGAGCCTACGTATGAAGAAAAAATGAGAGTACCCCCCCCCCCCCACCCCCTGGGAAGCCGTTCATCTTTCAAAAAATTGGATACTGACCTCTAAACGTCTCCTACAGCCACCCATAAAGCAACCAGTATATAGAGGAAAGTAAAGCATTTTTAGCTGGATGTGGAAATTCACTGTAAAAGCTACACCAGATAGGTTTTCAATAAAATTCTACTAAAACCCTGAATACAGCAAATGTTGACAACGGATGATGCATGACAGGTAACCCACACTGAGTCAGAGTCATCACAGCAGCTCACTTTGAGCATAAAGGGCTTAGGTGAGCTAACAAGAGGCTTAATGAGCCTAAACTGCAAACCTGATCTGTTGACTTCATGGTGTCAGAGAAGTTTAGTTTATGGGAGCAAATGACCCCTCCCCCTGCTGGCCAATTAGAACGCCAGAGACATGGTTGGCAGGATTTACATAGTGAACCACTACTATGCATTGCTACATACTTTGGGCTTCGTGGTTTCATAAAAGATTTTTTAAACTTTACCCAATTCTATAGAAGCTAATGACACTCAGGGTGTATGTGGCCAATTTAGACTCCAGGGGCATGGTTGGCACAATTTATGTAGAGGACCACCAGACATTGCTTTATACTAAATTTATCATGGTTATAGAAAGATTTTTTAAAGTTTTTCACATTATATGTCTGAGAGTTATTGATACCAAGGGCGTGGCCAGTTTTCACATACTAAATATATAAGCTGTGGGCCTCGTGTTTTCAGAAGATTTTTTATGTTTTCCCCATTACAAGTCTATATATGGGAGTTATTGATCCACATGGCTAGGCCAGTTTGGACATCAGGGGATTGATTGGCAGGATTTATGTTGAGCAGCACTAGATGTTGCTATATACTAAATGTATATGGTTTCAGAGAAGATTTTTTAAGTTTTCCCCACAATAAGCCTATGAGAGCTATTGATCCCCAGGTTGTGGCCAGTTTTGACCCCAGGGACATGCTTGGCAGGATTAATGTAGAGGACCACGAGATATTGCAACATACTAAATATATAAGCTGTGGGCCTCATGGCTTTCAGTTAAGAAGATTTTTTAAAGATTTTCCCATTATGTCTATGGGAGCTTTGTTGCCATCATCCATGGCAACCAGAGTTCCAATCCAATCAGCCCAAATACTTTATACAGCCTTTTACCCTACCTGATGATGCTTTACATGAGATTTGATCACATTTGGCCATCTGACATTAGTGATATACTTCTTTGAAAATGTGAGCAGACAACAGACAGATGGGTGGATGAGGGATGACTGACAATTGCCATACCAAAACCTCACTGGCTCAGGTGAGCTAAAAAGGCAGCTTAGGAGGTAAGTGATGCCAAATCCTTTCATCTTCTAATGTTTAAAGCAATTTAAAAGCTATCTAAATGATTTAGTTTGCATCCAAAATGTTTAGAAAACTGCCCTAGCCTTTTTTCTGTTTCTCATCATTTGATACAAATTGGAAATTGTAAAATTCCCTGACATTTCCCTGACATTTTAGTGTACATTCATTTTTCCCTGACACAACATAAAATTCCCTGACAATTCCCTGACCTTGAAAAAATTTAAATTTCCCTGACATTTCCCTGACGCGTATGAACCCTGTTGTCATCCCAAGATGCATTCACACACCAAATTTGAGTTTCCTACCGCAAATAAATAAGAGACATGATTATTCTAAAAACTAGCTCAGAGGTCAAGGTCACAGTGACCAAAAGTGGTTTGTGACACTCCACCATTCCAAGCTGCATTTACACACAAAATTAGGAATTCCTATCGCAAAAAATATAGGAGATATGCACCAGACACAATGCAGTTTCTAGAAACTAGGTCAGAGGTCAAGTTCAAGGTCACAGTGACCCAGTTATGGTTTGGGACACTTCGTCATCCCAAGATGCATCCACACCAAATTTGAGATTCCTACCTCAAATAACATAAGAGATATGCTCCGAATACGATTATTCTAAAACTAGGTCATAGGTAAAGTTCAAGGTCACAGTGACCCAATTATGGTTTGCTACACTTCCTCATCCCAAGATGCATCATCACACCAAATTTGAGACTCCTAGCTCAAATAATATTGGAGATGTGCTCCAGACATGATTATTCTAAAAACTAGGTCAGAGGTCAAGGTCACAGTGACCCAAAATGGTTTGTGACACTCCGCTATTCCAAGATGCATTTACACACAAAATTTGGAATTCCTATCTCAAAGAACATAGGAGATATGCGCCAGACTCAATGCAGTTTCTAGAAGCTAGGTCAGAGGTCAAGTTCAAGGTCACAGTGACCCATTTATGGTATGGGACACTTCGTCATCACAAGATGCATCCACACACCAAATTTGAAATTTCCTACCTCAAAAACTATAAGAGATATGCTCCGAATACAATTATTCTACAAACTAGGTCAGAGGTCAAGGTCACAGGGACCTGAAAATGGTATGTGACACTCCCCCATCCAATGATGCATTCACACACCAAATTTGGAATTCCTACCTAAAAGAATATAAAAGATATGTTCCACACACAATAATTCTTAAAACTAGGTCAGAGGTCAAGGTCACAGTGACCCAAAAATGATATATGACACTCTGTCATCCCAATATGCATTTACACACCAAATTTGGAATTCCTATCTCAAAGAATATATGAATATGCACCAGAATCAATGCCGTTTCTAGAAACTAGGTCAGAGGTCAAGGTCAAGGTCTTAGTGACCCAATTATGGTACGCGACACTTCCTTATCTCAAGATGCATCCACACACCAAATTTGAAATTCCTACCTCAAATAATATAAGAGATATGCTCCGGACATGATTATTCTAAAAACTAGGTCAGAGGTCAAGGTCACAGTGACCCAAAAATGGTACGCGACACTCCGCCATCCAAAGATGCATCCACACACCAAATTTGGAATTCCTACCTCAAAGAATATAGGAGATATGCACCAGACACGAAGCGGGACGGACGGACGGACATTTTATTACTATAAAAACTAAGTCAGAGGTCAAGGTCAAGGTCACAGTGACCCAAAAATGGTACGCGACACTCCGCCATCCCAAGATGCATCCACACACCAAATTTGGAACTCCTACCTCAAAGAATATAGGAGATATGCACCGGACGTGAAGAGGGACGGATGGAGGGACGGACAGTGCGATTACTATATGCCTCCCAAAGTTCCTTTGGGGGCATAAAAAGACGCTAGAGAACCTCTGTACTGGAAAGGTGCAGTCATCGTGTGGTGGTTGCATTTGACGAGTGCACAAAATTGTGTACCTACTTGTTTAAAAGAAAATATTTTTTGGTCAATAATTTATTTCTGAAAATGTTCATCGCGAATTATTGTCATTTAAAAATCCAGCTATGCATCTGCTTAACACATTTTTTGTGGGTTGAGTGGTAGTCGTAACAGCGCCATAGTTATGCCAAAAAATGTGATTTTTTCGTGAAAAAGAGGACAAAAGAACTGACAAAATGCAAGATAACAGTACGTTAATGAGAAAAATGTTCGAAATCTGAGGCTGGAGCATTTCGAATGTTATTCGAGTTTTTCATACTGTACGCATAGTTCTGTATATCAAGTGTTCTGGCCCAGTGGTCGGGTCATTGACTGATTCATATTGATTTTATTTAGACACTAGATTTTGATCTGTGATTGACTCTTTATTGACAACCATGTACATTCTTTGCTCCCCTGAGACATTCTTTTACCATTTGCCTTCAAGGCTTGCTGAATATTTTAAGCAAGTTACACTCCTTCCCAATTTTTTATACTGTTAACATACAGCATTCTACTTATAAGCATACATGTATTTACAAGCAGTGTGAAAAAATGTGGATCCTGATCAGATGGGTTCATCAGAAGCCAGATGATCTAGATCTATGTTTTCAAAAAAGAATAAATCTGAGTCCTTGCAGGACAATGATTAAATAATCAGGGATAATTTTGGCTCAAAATTTGTCGAGTGAAAATTTCAAGTTCGCTCAATTTCTATATAGATTTTTTTTGCTCTATTGAAAATTTTCAGCATTGATGCCTAGATGATTTTTAAAGTTTTCTAAGCTGCAGTTGGCTGTGTCCCTTGGTGGCCATGTTTTAGACAGAGCAAATTTGTTTTAGTATTTTTTGTAGAGAGTCCGCTACAAAAAATAATTCCTGTAAAGTTTTGTTAAAATTAGCCCAGTGGTGTTGAGACAGACAAGGAGCAACTGACGAAGCTGGACGACGGGCATAGACTGATCTCTATCTCTTACTTTGAGCTAAAGATGAGCTAAAAAAATCATTAGTTGAATTATGTGCTTTCTTACCAAGCGTTGTTTGCAGCACATGGACTTTCTCATTATTTCTTTCAAGTTCAACATGGATATTTCTGATTTCTATATCTTTTTCATCACACTTTTCAACCAGGGTCTTCAGCTGAATAGACACAAAATGTAAAGCAAGATGACTGAAAGCACATTTGAGCCTCAAGGTCTCACAGTACTAATGCTTTTTTCTATATAGTTTAATGCTCAAAATACACACGTTATTTCTACAGGACATCTCCTTGATCATTAATCAACACTCATTCCTGTTCAAAAACTCAAGAGAAACAAAATAAACAGTGAAAGCCCAGGTTTCGCCAGATTGATTTTCTAAAATATTTTAGTGTTTGTGGAGACCGTACTTTTTTTCAAATTTCCTGCCGCTCCCGCCCAAGAATACACTGACCTGGAAAAATACTTTTCCCAAAGTGGAAACAATACAGAATTAACTGAAACTTACAGGAGCTGTCTGGCTAGAGGAGAGCTTCTAGTATGTAAAATAAATCATGACCAGGTATCAGCAGAGCAAAAATTGGGGTTGACCAAAGTACGCCCGTACTTGTTTCTAATGCTCATACATCCTATTGCACCCACACTCACGGTGCCTAATGGTACAGTGATACCTTAACATGTGAGCCGCCTTTTAAGATTAGAAACTCGAAATGATGTTAAGTCCGTACCTGAACAATCATAGAATGTTCAAGTGACTAGCAAAGGCTCTGATCAGACTGCGCATATGCGCAGCCTGATCTGAGGCTTTGCTGGTCACACATACCATATGTTGGGAATCTCATGTCGCGGCTCATTTAAAGATTAAAATGCAGATTTTTAGCTTGCACTGCATGCTGCAAAATATTAGCTTTTTAATGTCCCTCCTGAGAAGCCCTTGAACAATCCTTATACAAGAGGTATTTCATGGTAGAAAATAAAGCATTCCAGCTGGATATTTACTTTTTGGTTGCAACTTGAACATGAAAGGACCTCGGACAGTCTTAATGAAGGATTGCCAATAAAATGACCAGAGAAAAGTTTCATAGAAAATGATATTTTTTCTATGAAAAAGATAGTAGGTTCAACCCTCGACTTATCCACAAAAGCCTTTTTCTCATTGGACAAGTACCAATTGAAAAATATGGGTTGAAAACTCCATTTTTGCAATTCAACATATTAAAAATAGAAAAAGTTTTACTGAGGTGCTTTCCCCCCCCCCCCAGCTGCCCACTACATTTTGATTTAAGAGGTACATGTACCCCCTGATCACAAGAGTTGGGGGTACACTGAAAATTGAGGGGGTACAAAAGTTTATTGGTGCAAATATATTTATTTATCTACTTACACTGTCACAATGAACTGTACTACTCTCAGACTGTTTATAGTTAATTTAATGTTGCTGCAAAAACCTCTGGGCTGCCTGTGAAACTATGTCCTGCCTGCTGTAATCAGACTGTTTGGAAGCATATTCAATTATCATTCTGCATTCAACATTTTGTACTGACCGCCCACTTGTTGATGCACAGTGATGCCTGTTTTGAAGAGAGAATCCTCGTTCACAAGGTACTGAAGTCAGTGGGCAGGTGAGTAAAATATATGCCAAGGTTACAAAATCAGGGAATGTGTCCTTATAGTCTCTGATCAGAAGAGTACAAAACTCTTGGAGGTTTAGATCTCTGTTTACATTTACAACATGTTTAAATTGTAAGAAGTTGTTTCTGATGTTTTGTACATTGACTACAGAATCAGGACCAACACCATACTTATTGATACACCTTTCAAGACTGTCTAGACCATGTCTACCAATGGCTCCCTGGTCACGTGGTAGAAGTTTTGGATTTAAAACTGAATCCAGGTCATTCAGAATCCCCAGCTCTGCTTCTGGAAAACGTTCGTCTAGCTCTCTGGTTATTTGCTGAAGATACTGTCTCTTCATGGCTGTTAAGTTCACCCTCTCCCTTAAATTACAAGTCATTTTGATGCCCGAAAATGAAGAGGTCTCTTCAATTTGTTCAATACTATCCTCTAGGGTAGATGGATCTTCATCACAGTAAGATTCAATGGTATTTCTTGTAGAAGATATCATTGTTTTTAACTGATGAATATCTATGGTATCCTTCTGGAAAGTTTTTGAAACACTGTCCAGCAACTGTAGAACATCTTTCAGTACGCTGAGAGTATAAATAAACTTAAATGTTTTCATTTTTTGTAACATCCCTTTTGCTTTTTGGGCACCTTCACTGCTAGGATTTACAGCCTGTTCATGCTCCAAACTTAGAATAAGTGCAGAATATGAATCAAAACAGTTTTTCACTGCATCAGACATGGACAACCATCTTACTTGAGTTGGCTTTTTGAATCTTTTGACTTTTTGGCCCAAGAGTTATTGAAGTTCTCGCACTTTGTGGTATCTGCAGGCAGAATACTGGTAAAAATTGAAAATAGCAATCAGCATCTCATTGACAGTAGCTAGGTATGGAACACGTTTAGCGGCCCAGTAAGATACAAGAGCTAGTCTATGTGCAGCACACCAGATATGTATAATTCTTGGATTGTCAGATTTCAGTTTCACTCCTACGCCATTCAGTCTACCTGTCATAACAGAGGCACCATCACTTCCAAAGCCACTGACTTTATTTATCCCCAACCCAACATTCTGAAGCCAATCAAGTATACAGTTGTATAAAGTTTCAGCCTTGCCATCGGCAATAGAAATATTAGCACAAAATTCAACACGTAGTTCTCCCTTATGGATTATTCTACAGAACAGTATGAGCTTTTTGTTTGTAGCAATATCCAGACTCTCATCAGTCATAATTCCTATGAAAGGACTGTCTCTAATACGAACTAATGCAGATTCTTTCAGTACCTCGGCAATATATTTTTGGAAGGTAGCGGGGGCTTGATGGTTGGTGTAAATGCCTTTTTTGTTTGAAAATGCAGATGCCCCGTTTGCAAGGTGTAGATCGATAAGTTTTAAAAATTTACGATTCGGCAAATTCTCTTCTGCAAGCCACATCGCAGTTTGAATCTGGGCCTCTAAAACGGGCAAAACAGACTTGGTAGCACACTTCTGAGCCGCCTCCATATAGCGTTTTTGAGTCAATGTTTTTTTCGACAGTGCATGATCATCACTTTCCATGTGTCGTGTTAGGGCCGACCTCTGGTAATTTGTAGATCCCGTCACAAACGCATTGTTTTTCAATGACTTACGTGAATTACTCGCAGCCTCGCATGACAAACAAAACATGTTTCCATCCGAATCACATCGTAACCAGTCAAACTCTTGCAACCATTTTTGTTGGAAGTTCTTAGTTCGTTTAATTTTTTTTACTGGTGACGAAGTTTTCGTTTCATCCGACTTTCGTTTACCCGTCGGCTGATCCGTTTTAGTAGACTCGGACGTTCCCGGAGTAGATTTGTTTTGGAAAAAGTTCGTGATTGTTTTCTGCGCAGCCATTTGTGAAAAGCACTGCGGTGCGGTTCATTCAGACTCAACGCAGTATCGAGAGAAGTAATACTATCCAATCAGAATTCGTGCTCACGGATGACGTAAGGAAACTGGGCTAATATATTCATCGGTCTACTCCGGATGAGATCGGTGTCCAATTAGAGTCATTTACCTTTTACTTTGGATGACGTAGCGTGTTAATATTCATAATTCAGAGGTCACGTCGGACTACTATTATGCAGTAAAATTACACACCAGTATGACGTAATGGGTACGGTTACTACATGTAGATCAAAGGTGATAGTTCCGACTTTGTAGAGTTTGAATCTCCGCGCACGATGTTCAAAAGCAGTGCGTGCATATATATTTTTTGTGCGACAATTCACGTAGTGGGTTTGTAAACGGTGCGTGCAACATTGTTTTTATGCGTGAATTACGTATTGCAGTACGTGAATGGGCGACAATTCATGTAGTGGGTTTGTAAACGGTGCGTGCAACATTGTTTTTATGCGTGAATTATGTATTGCAGTACGTGAATGGGCATGCTGCGCCCGCCAAAATCAAAACAGTTTTTCACTGCATCAGACATGGACAACCATCTTACTTGAGTTGGCTTTTTGAATCTTTTGACTTTTTGGCCCAAGAGTTATTGAAGTTCTCGCACTTTGTGGTATCTGCAGGCAGAATACTGGTAAAAATTGAAAATAGCAATCAGCATCTCATTGACAGTAGCTAGGTATGGAACACGTTTAGCGGCCCAGTAAGATACAAGAGCTAGTCTATGTGCAGCACACCAGATATGTATAATTCTTGGATTGTCAGATTTCAGTTTCACTCCTACGCCATTCAGTCTACCTGTCATAACAGAGGCACCATCACTTCCAAAGCCACTGACTTTATTTATCCCCAACCCAACATTCTGAAGCCAATCAAGTATACAGTTGTATAAAGTTTCAGCCTTGCCATCGGCAATAGAAATATTAGCACAAAATTCAACACGTAGTTCTCCCTTATGGATTATTCTACAGAACAGTATGAGCTTTTTGTTTGTAGCAATATCCAGACTCTCATCAGTCATAATTCCTATGAAAGGACTGTCTCTAATACGAACTAATGCAGATTCTTTCAGTACCTCGGCAATATATTTTTGGAAGGTAGCGGGGGCTTGATGGTTGGTGTAAATGCCTTTTTTGTTTGAAAATGCAGATGCCCCGTTTGCAAGGTGTAGATCGATAAGTTTTAAAAATTTACGATTCGGCAAATTCTCTTCTGCAAGCCACATCGCAGTTTGAATCTGGGCCTCTAAAACGGGCAAAACAGACTTGGTAGCACACTTCTGAGCCGCCTCCATATAGCGTTTTTGAGTCAATGTTTTTTTCGACAGTGCATGATCATCACTTTCCGTGTGTCGTGTTAGGGCCGACCTCTGGTAATTTGTAGATCCCGTCACAAACGCATTGTTTTTCAATGACTTACGTGAATTACTCGCAGCCTCGCATGACAAACAAAACATGTTTCCATCCGAATCACATCGTAACCAGTCAAACTCTTGCAACCATTTTTGTTGGAAGTTCTTAGTTCGTTTAATTTTTTTTACTGGTGACGAAGTTTTCGTTTCATCCGACTTTCGTTTACCCGTCGGCTGATCCGTTTTAGTAGACTCGGACGTTCCCGGAGTAGATTTGTTTTGGAAAAAGTTCGTGATTGTTTTCTGCGCAGCCATTTGTGAAAAGCACTGCGGTGCGGTTCATTCAGACTCAACGCGGTATCGAGAGAAGTAATACTATCCAATCAGAATTCGTGCTCACGGATGACGTAAGGAAACTGGGCTAATATATTCATCGGTCTACTCCGGACGAGATCGGTGTCCAATTAGAGTCATTTACCTTTTACTTTGGATGACGTAGCGTGTTAATATTCATAATTCAGAGGTCACGTCGGACTACTATTATGCAGTAAAATTACACACCAGTATGACGTAATGGGTACGGTTACTACATGTAGATCAAAGGTGATAGTTCCGACTTTGTAGAGTTTGAATCTCCGCGCACGATGTTCAAAAGCAGTGCGTGCATATATATTTTTTGTGCGACAATTCACGTAGTGGGTTTGTAAACGGTGCGTGCAACATTGTTTTTATGCGTGAATTACGTATTGCAGTACGTGAATGGGCGACAATTCACGTAGTGGGTTTGTAAACGGTGCGTGCAACATTGTTTTTATGCGTGAATTATGTATTCCCCCCCCCCCGACCAAACTAATCCTTTTGCATACAGTTGTAGTTTTACATTTCAGACATCATATTAAAACGGCATGTTTGGTCACGAGGGGGAACGCTGTCAAAATGCTCAAAAACACTTTACTATAAAAACTTATTAGAAACTTATTTTGTAAAACCTGTAGGTAAATATCAATTTGCAATGGCATATATCAGGGCTTTAGTTATGAGTGCTTACAAAGAAATTAATTGTCTCATTTCATAACCAAAACATTATGTTGTGGGTACTCAAAAGAGCCGTCGCAATGAGACGGTTCTTTTAAGCACAAAAATTATAGGTTAAATCTGATGTGTAAGAAAATATTACGATTTTACGCTAAAAACTGTGTTTATCTAGACTATGATTTATACAGTATACAGATATGATACACCTCAGTGCACAAGTCGAACTGGTTGAACTCGAAACATTACCGGTAATAGTCAAAAGTAATTGACAGCTCACTTCTTTAGACAAAACAATGAAATCTTCTCAACCCGAATATTATGCAAACGCATCACTTTCGTCTCAAGTTTTATGCCACAAACATTATATTAACATGTATTTAGGTGAATACTCGACGAAACTTTGACTTTCTGTGAAATAAAATTTGGTCACAAAAAATACCCCCACCCCCTAAACCCTAAAGTCCTGGCATAAGTATGCACTATTTTCAAAATGATTTTATTTTGTTTGATGCACTAAACATAAGGGTTTCATTTTAGCACAAAACCATAGTTGTCAGTTATGCATTATGCTAGCCACAGGCAGTTAAAATTTGGGCAGATTGAATAGGAAACTGTCTGAGGTCCTTTTAGGGTTTACAGTTTGCATAGCAACACTAAATTGTACACAAAATACTCAAGTGCAATATTTGGTGATCAGTTTTATATGTAATAGATACTTAAAATATATAAGAAATTGAGCCCACTGTGAGTTTTGAGATTAGTTTTAAAAATTCTTCCAAGACACATTTTATACATGTGATACCCATTTGGGCACTTGTATGGAAGAAGAACTTATTATGTCCAGTTTCCGAGCAAAAACATGCACACATAAGCTGTTTGTCATCTGAGTAATAGACTGAATGTTCTTCTAAGCTTAAAAGAAAATCTCACACTTAAATGCGCATTTTCTTAGAAGATACACCTGTTTTAGCTCTTAAAATCAGTTAAAGGGGGGTGTGGATGTATTTATGGCCTCCGTGATATGGCTATGCTTTAAGTTGCCATCTTGTCTATTTGACAATACAAAGGACACGTCCGTTATGCATAAAAAAGCAATATTTGTTTGTTTTATTCATATGCAACCACAAAAAGTGAAATTCAAATCTGTTTACATAAACATGAAACAGGTCTCATATATACATTTCATATTATCAATCATGTATGCCATGCAATCACCCAGCCCTGCTTGTTACCCTTTTAAAATGATTTATTTCATTATAAATTAAAGAAACCAAATTTTACCATTTAGGGCTTTATATTTTCTGTTGTACTAGGTTTCAAACAAACTACTGGGTGGCTTAAAGTGCCTCCTGGTACCAACAACTTGCATGGAAAATTTGGGGTGGATATGCCCAGTGGTTCATTCACAGTACATAATTATGCCCATATTTTGGCTAGCTATTGTTATTGAGGATGCTACAAAATTTGACATTTTGGTAATTTTGCCCAAAGACACAGGTAGTCTCCAAAACGACTCCTATTAATAACGAATATGAACATGATAAAGTAATGGCAAAAAATAGGAACCAGAGTTCCAACAGATACTGTAGCTCTACTAATTGAATTATTTCCAGAGTTGTGTGAGGTTTGCCACTATGGGGCTTGAGAGAGCAGTATCAACTTGTAAGACAGTGTAACACTGTGTATGAGAGTTGTTAATCTCAATTTTCAACCAAAGCCAGGCTTGAGTGAACAGATTTCTACTCTGCCCATCAAACTATGGTTCACTAAAATCTTGCTAACATACAAGTCAACGACCTTTGTGTTGGTCTGTACATGTATGTGTATGTGATTCTTTTACTTAAAATTTGAGTATCATTCAACTACATATTTAATAATGTAACAATGTATACCTTTTTCTCTGCCTGCTCCCTTTGAACCTTTAACTCCGTCTCTATGTTGTCTTTTTCTTTGCTCAATAATGTTACTGAAAAGAATAGATGAACATGCATGGCCAAAACAACAAGTGAATATGACCAGAAAATGCTACAACTACAAAATAGAAATTTGTCCTATAATCTTTTTTTATTTCTGAAAAAAGACTCATGAATCAGACAATATGAATATATCATCTAAAAAATTTGCTCATTTAAACCAAATCTATTAAACTTTCATCTATTTTAATCAAATTCATAATGCTAAAAATTTACTGTCTTATAATTTTTAACTGCATGATGGATGCATAACTTCACCCTTGCCTTAATGTATAAATTAATATCATGGTACATTCACATCTGTTTCCCAGCCAGTTCAGTATCACAGTTATTCACTAGCGTAATTTCAATTAATACATTGGATTCTGAAGTTGCATGGACAAGGGTTAAAACATCAGTTATTAGAAGTAAAAGAATCAATCATCAGTGTGACGGTGGGATAGAAAAAATCTGTCCTGAGGGTCATCGATTGGCATCACAAGGCTTGCCGAGTGATGACAATCTTTGATTGCAAGGGACGGATTTTTCTATCCCATACTCACACAAATAGATTCTTTTTCTTGCTCACCACTTAGTACCTCATTTTATATTGGAAAAGCATGAAAAAGACATCCAGAAAATCCTGAATATGCTGAAATGTGACATGGTGACATCATTTTAACATTACAATGACGACACGGAACGAAGTGCGGCCAGCTTGTGGCTGTTCAATTTTTATCTTTCCCATGGGCTGGTACGGGTATGTGAGATAGAATGATCTCACATGGGTAAACCCAACAGAAATCTCAATCTAGTGTGCGAGAAAAATACTTATCATACCATCTTTTGTTTCTATATGGCCCTACAGCTAGCTTCTTAATGGAATGTCAACCATACCCTGATACTTGATAGGGCTGGCATGATTAATCGAAATATCGGTCAATCGGCTGATATACAATAGAAAAACGATTATCGATATGAAAATTCAAAAATCGGTTTCTTTTAATGGATGTTCTATTTATTATTTCAATTAAAATCCATGCGTAATTTGTCTCGTGTGATGTTTTGTTAAGACCGGAAGTGCATCAATTGTTGTTAACAGTAGATGTGTATAAATTGCTGTAAGGAAGTAGTAAAACGTACTCTGCAGGCTAACTCAACAACTGATTGTTAGAAAAAGTTATATTTGCGCTCCTCTGTTTTAAATTATGAAATGTTCCTCAGATGAACAATCTAGCATGCAAGTTGTCAAGTTACAGCGGGTCTTATTTTACATAAAAGTGTTCGTGTCATGCATACTTGACTTCCTTTTGCATGCTGTCACGCAAATTGAAGTTGACAACAACAAAATGGCGGACTGCGAGTTTCATTACCGACTTTGCCAATTAGCAAGTCAATTTTCTTCCAGCAGAGTGAATGACGACTTGTTATGAGCAAAGGTGCCAACTTTTATTTGAAACCTATTATCTTTTGAATATATAACACATGCTACTTAGTGTTGTGTTGCGAAATGATTGGGAAATCAATGTCATTGACTATGCAAAAGTTCAGGGTTGCCACTCATTTTCCATTTCAAAATTCTCTGACTTTTCCCTAAGTTGTGACCCATTTCCAGACTTCTAATCATAGCCGTACGGCGCATTTTTGTGAAACATAAATGAAAAAAATGCATGACCCTGTGTTTATGACGGCCTCCCAGCTCCCCTTACAGCCGTCCTTGTCCACCATAAGTTGAATTCTACCTAAATGTATACTTAGGGAATAAAGAAATGCAACAAACACTTCGAGTCATTGTAAGCATACAATATGATGCAAGTTTCTAGTGCAAATGATAGTTATCAATAGGAGCAATATGTGTCCGTCAAATTACAGCAGGTTCAACGTAATTATCGATTACGTAATCATTTTGGTATGCGAGTAACCAGCCTGACCCCCGGTAGTAAACTGCTGAAACAGGGTCAATAAAAGCAAAGTTTGAATCAATCATCGGTTAATTGTTTTAAAAAGTCCTGGCATAGATTGCAGATCAAGGAAATGATAAAATGTTGACGTTTCTGTAGGATTCTGAAACGGGTTAACGTCATTAACGTCAACTCTGAATACTGCGTGAAACATGTAAACTTTCTTTTCTGCTTGAGATTTATTCATTACAAGGACGTTATGTTCATGAATTATGACTTGAGATCTCCAGACGTCAATAAAACTCGATATTGACGTCAAAATTCGATATTCTACGTTTTTATGGTTTCCATGATGTTTATGTGTTTTTCTAATGATAAAATGGTCCAGTGACAAAAGTTTAGGCTACAGTTAACAAGTTTGGTGTTCACTCTCGGCATGTAATCAGATGTTTTCTCTTGCATTGTGACGAGTTTTGTTTGGTGAACGTCAATATAAACACCTTACCAGCGTATTTCTACGGTACCTGAAAAGTCAGTTTTTCCAAAGAAAGCATGTTCTGATGTCTCTAGGTTTATCTTATCCCATATATTAACCAGCGACCCAAACCTGACGGCTCTAAGTGACGTTTATCGTTTATTCATTACCATTGTGTATCTTGCCATTCAAGTAGCGTATTTTGACGCAATATTTGACTGCATTACGAATATGATTGGATGTTTGTTTAATTTGCACACTGTCAAGTCGACGTCAAATAACCAAATATAGAAAATACAGGGTTTCTTGATCTTTATTCTGACGGTAACGTCACATTTTAAGTTTTCATATGTTTTCATATTGTAGCGTAAAATGTAGCGTTAAAATGACGTTTTGGTATTTCATCACATGCTATAAATACTCAAAAAGAAATTTTTAAAAGAGATTTTAACAGACCGTCATTTAAACAAGCAAAAAATATATTTTTGTCTGTTGCGTTTCTTTATTCCTTAAGTATATCTAAGGTTTTTTGTTGTCAATTTTTTTAGAACAGTTTTAACATTAATGTACCTGTAACTTACCTGTCTGTCACTGACACACTCATTCAGTTTGCTTATAGTGCTTAAAAATGGGATACATCCTCTAAACAACTATCTAGGCTTACAATCAATAACTGGTTAGAATGTTTACTTTGCCAGTTTTAGCTCAGGAGGCAAGGGACGCCAGACCCTATCAGTCTTCCTACTATTCTCTAAATATAAAAGCTGATTTCCACCAAAAAAGTTTGAATGTAAAATTAATATAATCATTCAACAAAAGTTTGGCTATAGGGTTATTCTAGTAGGGATATTTTGTCAAATGAAGAATCCTTTCAAACAATGTTAATACTGAAAAATGAAATGAGTTTTTAAATCTGTTGACCATAAATATAAAATTTTGTTAATCTTTACTTTTCAGAAGACTGCCATAGCCATACCATTCAAGGAAAATTTGAAATTCCCTGACTTTTTGCATTTTTTTTCTAAATTTCCCTGACTCATATCAAAATTCCCTGACTTTTCCCTGACCTAGAAAAAATTTCATTTTCCAGACTTTTTTCCCTGACCGTGGCAACCCTGAAAGTTGTCAAAACGTTCTGAAACCTTCTATCAAGTTTGAGCGATTACTAATCGGTTATATATCGAAATGCAAGGACTGATTACAGGGTAGCCACACAATTTTAAAAACAAATTCCCTGACATTTCCCTGACCAAATTTAGATTTTCCCTGATCGCAATTCGCAATAGTATACCTGCATTTCACAGTCATATTAAGTTCTCAAAATAAACATGATATAGTTTCATTCATAATGCATGTACTATCACAATAATACAACACATTTTAAACAACAAATGCTAAAAGCTATTTAAACATGCAGATATCACATGATGTAACATAATTACAGTCAGGTCCCCTAACATTGTGCACCCCCTAACACTGCACACTAGCCCAATGACTATGTTACATACAACATGTACAATCAAATCAAATATGATATTCAATTTCAGGTTCCTTTTGAAAAAGGTTGTCAAATTCTGCTTTTACGCAGCTGAGCAGGGATAGGTTTCTACAAAAATTGGCATGTGCAATTATTCAAAACTTTGACCTTACTAATTTCAAATAAGGCAGGCTTCAAAATTTGGCATGTGCAATTCAAAACTTTCTGGCCTTATTAATTTCAAATAAACCTGACTTTAATATATTTACATCGAATCAAGGTATTCAGCTGAAGTAAAGTGATGAGTTCAACCTGGTGTTACTTTTCCCAGTATATTTTTGCAGTAATTTTAGTCAAAAGTTATGACAGGCAACCTACAATGTTCTCACTGTCTTCATCAAAAGCAACATCATACAACATGCCAAAGCATGTGAGTAAGCTTCCTGCTGTTGTTGGTTTGTTGTTGATTGTTACTCCATTGTGGGATTCTGTAATTGTTCTGTTTTGTTGTGCATTACTTTGTGTCCATTCTAGCTTTGCAATCATCTCGATGGGAAAGAGAGAGTTGGTTGCTTTGCTTTGTCTTCCTGGTATCTCCTGATTGTTGTGTGGCTTGACCTCACAATACCATGGGTTTGTCTGCAGTTTGTGATGTGGTATTTCCTGATCATACTCTCTATTTCCAAAATTTAAGCATTGTTATGATGCAAGCCTCAAATTTAACCTCCGGAGGGTATAATAAGAAAGAAACAAAACTTTAAAAATTGTGCGAAGCCAAATTAATTAATCATACTTATTTACACAGAGTCAAGAAATTGAAAAATCTATAGCAACTTTTTTATTTGAACTGCACAACCCTCTGTATTAGGACAACAAAATCAGTACCCTAACATTACACACTTTCTTCAAAATCTTCTTAACTTCTCTTGAATGAAATACTAATTTAAATTAGCATCATATCATATATGCTCAAAATTCAGAGAGATGAAGAAACTCTTTATTATCAAAGAATTTAAAGGTGAAATCAATGAAATAAAATTTATATTACATTGTATTTTTAAAGTGTAAATTTTAAAACTTCCATGATATAATGATAACCCATCCCAGTCACTTGGGGAAGGAATAAAAACTGAAATCCCTTGGTCAAATGTGGTTTCTTACTTTATCTGAATTTCCAAGCTCTAAATGTTCACGAAAGACAAGAAATGACTAAAAACATGGATACAAATTTTTAACATTCTTTTGGCTGTGAATTGGGTACAAATGTATGCACTCAAATATAGTGTTACTTTATACTTCGTAGAATAGAATGAGATATTCTGCAGTTTGTAGTACTAATGTATGCATACATTCTTTGACTGAGTTCTGTGACAAAGGCTTCTGACATCTCAGGCTCAAGAAGGAAATCTCCAGCAGCCACAACTAAACTGGTTTGAAGTTCCTATATTTTGATATAATTAAGCAATGTCAATATATTTTTTCAAATTCCCTAATTTTTCCCTGATTTTCATCATTTTTTCAAATTCCCTGATTTGTCCCTGCAGGGAATTTTCTGACCCTTTTCCCTGTTTTCCAGAGTCTGTGTCCACCCTGAATTATTGATTAGCATTTTGGCTTTGATTAGCCAGCCCTAATTCTTGACCCTAGAGCCTTTTTGAAACTATAAAGTAGGAGTAAACTGTTTGATTTTTGCATTAATGAAATTTGCTTAGTTCAGTGATATTAAAATTAAAGGTCCACAAAGCAAAATAATGGCTCATTGGCTTTTTGAAGATTGCTTTTAACTGAATTTGATTGTTTGTCTGAGGTGATTCACCAAGCATCTTATAATAAGTCCCTATATCATATGTAAGCTAAACAATTTATGTGTTTTGACAAAAGAATCTAGGGCACAGATCTTGTATAAATTATCTAAGATTGCCAGTGGTTGTGGCTGCTATTTCTAGGGCAGTTGTTCTGATGTAGCTAGATCTGTTAAGTCCTTATTTTGAGATAAATTTTGAGTAAAGCTTTGTACCATGTCTAGTTTGTCAGGCAATCATTTTGCTATATGAAAAAGAGTGGATTGCTTTTATTTATTTCGATACAGCATATCTGTATCATGTTAAGCCTTTCTCTATTGAATTCACACTTTTTTTTCAAATCATTGTAGATCTACATCAGCTGGCTTCTCAGGCCACCTGATCAGGATCCACACTGTTTTCTACTCTGATTGAACATACTTTTTTAACTGGAATATTGCAGGTTAAAAAGATAAAACTTCAGAAGGAGTGTAGCAGGATAAGAGTCTGTATTGGAAAACTAATTCTTTATTACTCATCCAAAACATATGTTGTGGGTACTCAAAAGAACCGTCTCAATGAGACGGTTCTTTTGAGCACCCAAAATACATGTTTACATTGATGGGTAAGAAAATAATTACAATTTTACACTGATAAAATTTCCTTATCTGGATCTATGAGTGTAGTACACAAAAATATTATATTAATCATTCTGTGTTCTTGTGTCTCTTCCACTGGTGTTTGTAGCTTGGTTTGAGATCTGTGAGTGTGATTACGGCATTTTCTACTCATATACACAATCTTAGGCAAACAATACATTTTAATTCTTGTCATGCTGAATGTTTTATGTACTACACTCCTTAATGTTTATCCTGTTAACCTGCAGCTTTCCAGTTGTAAGCATGTTTTTCAATCATGGTAGCGAAAAAAGTGTGGATTCTGGTCAGATGGCTTCGTTAGAAGCCAGATGATCTGGATCTACAGTGTTTTCAAAACAGGATAAATCCGGGTTCAGCAGGGCAAGGGTGAAAAGATTTCCCTAGAAAAGAAGGCTTTTAATAGTACCTCTAGCAGTCGTGACTAATGCAAACATAAGCCTTTTGGTTTAACCTTTATTTTATTTGTATAATATAGCAAGAAGTGAGCAAAGCTCACATACCCCCGGCGGTAGCCATCAGAGGTTGTAACACTTTCAGAGAAAAGACAAAATTGTCAAAGATTTCATAATCCTAAATCAAGTAGTTTCTGAGAAAACTTTGATGAAAAATGTCTATATGTGTTATATAAGAGTGACAAAAGGAAAAATTGAAAATTTGAAAAAAGAAAGCAAAATGAGAATTAGCACCTTAATTTTCATTTACACAATACACTTTGCCTACCTGAAAATGAACACAAAATTTCATAATCCTAAATCAAGTAGTTGCTGAGAAAACTCTGACAAAAAACGTCCATATGTGTTTTATATAGGAGTGACAGAAGGAACAATTGAAAAAAGAAGGCAAAATGAGATTTAGCATCATTATTTTCATTTACACAATACACTTAGCCTACCTGAAGGTGTACACTAAATTTGAAAACACTGGCTCCAATAGGAGCCGAGAGATCTGTGACAGAAATTTTCATTGGAGAAAAAGAAAAATGTATAAATAAAAGGACTGATAAGCAATACGTGGCTGTTCTTTTGTTACACAATACAACTAATCACTATCAAGCTTTGTACCAAATTTCAGAATCCTAACTCAAGTAGTTGCTGAGAAATCTTTGACAAAAAAAATGTCTTTATGTATTATATAAGAGTGAAAGAAGGAAAAAATGAAAAATTGAAAAAAGAAGGCAAAACGAGGATTAGCATCTTAATTTCCATTTACACAGTACACTTTGCCTTCCTGAAGACGTACACAAAATTTGAAAACACTGGCTCCAATAGGAGCTAAGAAATCTGTGACAGAAATTTCCATTGGAGAGAAAGAAAAATGAACAAATAAAGGGACTGATAAGAATATGTGGCTGTTCTTTTTTTACACAATACAACTCATCACTATCAAGCTTTGTACCAAATTTCAGAATCCTAACCCAAGTAGTTGCTGAGAAATCTTTGACGGAAAAAAAAGTTTACAGACAGACAAACAGACAGACAAACATAATTACAGAAAAGGCAAAAAGTATTTACCCCCTGGGCATGTTCAAAAATAATGAAGCTTTTCACTTTATGGCATCCCATGCACACGTTTGCCTAGATTTTAAGGACCAAACATAGCTAAAAAATGTATTATGTTCCCTGTGTTCATCATGTAAATTTTATTAAAATCGAACAAGTAATACAAAATTTATGCCAGTAAAACTAGCTAAAAAACTAAGGAGTGTAACACCTTTTGCGTGACATTTTTTATGTTACAGAATTTCACTTATGCTTTATACAAAACTGTGGATGTTGCCATACTTATTAGCCAACTTTGTGATTACCCATTCCTTTCAGCTTAATGAAAATAGGGAAATCATGCCTTTTCATCATTACCTATGTTATTTTTTATGCATTGTCCAACAGGACTAGTCTGAAATTCAGGTGCAGTAAAAATGAAGAGATTTTGCCCAGAATTGATTTGACATGAATATTTGAAAAGATTATAACCTATAATGTGGTCTGCAGCACTGACCAATCTTAATACATTTTATTTCAAGTATTACAGATGCTTTATAAGCTTTCATAATAGAATGGGCAGAACTGGTTGTAGAGCACCCTTTAAACTAAGGAGTGTAACACTTGACATTTCAAGCCTCAGAACCTTTACCAAGGTTATGTTTTGTGAACTAATATGCCTCATATGAAAAGTGTTTGACCTATAATAGAGATTCATACAGTGTGAGTTTTTATCTTGAACTTAATTTTCTTCCTATCATCCATAAAAGCCACTAAGGAGTGTAACACTTTCTTGCAAAAGACTTCTGTGGGTTATTTCTAGACCAGTAGAAGTATAATTTCAATTTATTTACCATTATAACTATAGAGCAATGTCCCTCAGACAATTCTAGTAGCACTTTTTTATGTTCAAAGTGTAAAAAAAAGCTGTACTGCATTGAAATCGTCTAAAAATTGATGATTTTGACAATCCATTTTCTTGAAATTTTACCTATCTAGGCATTCAGGACAACAATGAATCTTGAAAATCATGTGTTCTGATAAATATAAAAAGATAAAATTGACCAATATAATCCTATTTTCTAACCAAGCGAATGTTTTGCCATGACATCACAATACAAAGCGTTACACTCCTTAGTGATTTTTGTTGTAATGCCAATTAAGAGCTTTTTTCTTTTCCAAACCAGCAATATTTCACTTTTAATTGACTCTGATCATTCATTTCCAAGATTTAGAACAGTTCTTTTGATGCATTTCTTTGAATCTTGATTAGCATTAGGGGTAAATCATTTAGAAACTTAATATAAAGGGACCTTTTCTATTGGTTCATGATTGGAGTCTGGTATGCAACCAAACATTTCTTTATTCCCTTTGGCAGCTAGTTAAATGGTATTTAATGTATGTTACATACAGAAAAGTGTTCAATTGCTAAACTTATTAGAGCAGAAATAATATTATTTGCAATCAGTTTAAGCATTTAGAGAAAGAACATTCAACATATCTTAACACACTAATTCAAGATCTTGGGGAGGCAATTTTTGCTTGTGCTGTAACACTGATTATGAGATTCTTCTATAGTAGAAAGAAAATTGTGTCATTTTATGTTAAAGCTAGAATTTATAGGTTTTTGAAGACCTAAGCATTTGTACAAAATGTTACACTCCTTAGTATTAGATCAGACATTTCTTTTAAAAAAAGGCCAATAATCTGCAATAAAATTATATTAACACTATGCAAGTGAAGTCACTTCTTTGTATGCAATACTCTATATGTGGCTTAGCCCTGTTAGTTCCAAATTCTGACACATAAACATATCAAACTATGGAGTGTAACACATTTTCTTAATTTTTTTGCCCATTTTTGTACATAGATAACCATTACATCCATGCTTACATATCACATATTGATTTGTAGCTTAGTTTTTTTACCATGTTTTAACATTTCAACGCAAATTTTATTGAGATTCAGTCACCTGTTTTAAAAATATGAACATTTTGAGAGCTCTTCTACTAAAATAATGAGGCAAAATGACAGTAAAATAAGAATTTTTTGTTCAATTAGGCAATTCAATTTGGTAAAAATCACTCATTCACATGCTGTTAAGTGCTTGTCATCAATTAATGGGAATTTCAAGACATTTCATCAAGATTTCCTATAAAAATAACCTACACAGAAATAGCCATAATTAACAATTTTTTGCAAAAAAAATCCTGAAAGAAAATGTTCAGAAAATATATATTTTTGCTGCTATCTTCTAAACTTAAACAAAAGCACCCCCAATTTGTTTGGAGTAACAATTTCACCTATGAAAACAGTTTCATTTTTCACCCCCAATGTCACGCTTTGGCTTCATTATTCTTGAACATGCCCCCCTATATACTTCGTACCGGGGGTATAAATATATGACAAGTATACAAAGCAACACAGAATAGGATTACAATACAACCACTATACAAAAATGGGATTCAGAAGAAAGTCAAATGACTTATTTGAATCTGTATTTAAAAAAAACATAAGCCTTTTGGTTGGTTCTCTCAATTACATTGCACTAATAAGTTGCACCTACATTCATTTGTCAATCTATTGTGGTCCTCCTTTTTAGCCAGCTCCAGATCGTTGAACTTAACGGACAGCTCCTGTCAGGAAAAAAACAAACACCATCAATGTAAACAACATATTATTGCCTGCTTGGTGACTTTGCATGCATTTTCTGTCGTCTACTGATTTTTTTTTGTTCTAAAATTTTAATTCTTTTATAAATACCATCAGAGTGTAGAAAATATGGATCCAGCTCAAGTTTGATGTTATGGGCCTAAACTTTTAATAAAGGTTTTCAGCAGATGGCATTATTAGGCGAAGAGTTAAAAATAAAAAAGGATAAGCAATCGTAAATGAAGCCAAAACCTTATAAGAGGTTTATCCTCATTTATCCAAATTGATCATTTTCTTATTTTTCCATAAATAAACATATATTGTGGGTACCCATTAGAAAATTATCAATGAGATTTCAATTAGGCCTGCATTGCTGTTCTTTAGGTCATAAAGTAAGTGAATATGACCAGAAAATGCCACAATCGCAGACTTCAGACAAACCCATGTTACAGTGAGGAAGAGACACAGATAGCCACAACACAGTATAGGAAAACAAACAGCTCTCTCATCCTCAGCAAGATGATGGCTAAACTAGAAAGGACATCAAGAACCACACCACAAAACAAAGACCAAACACAACCATTCCCCCCCCCCCACACACACACAATGGAAGCAAAAAGTAACAACAATGAATAAACAAAAACAGAATCCCCACCTTAGAGCAGACAGTACCCTTAGTCACCAGAAGGGGGCTTAAATAGATTTTACCTGCCCTAGATTCTGCTGTTATTATAGCATGTTCCATGCAATCTAAGTTTATACTGGAAATAGGCCATACAACACTGTTCCTTAGGTCATGTCTTATCGCTTGCTGTACCTTGGTGCACTTGGGTACTAAGGACAGCTAATCAGGACTGTGGAAATACCATGCCCAACTTGTCCTACCTGGCCCCCATGTCATTCAGGACAAATTAGAAATTTCTACTTTTAAGTCTAACTTGTCATTGGACAAGTTTAAAGAAAGTTAATACAATTCTGTATTTCATATTCTATAATCATGTTGTCAGAACTCACATGTTGTGGGGATAACAATTTGGATTTTGATCAGCTGATTTGGATCTACACAGTCACTGTTTTAATAGTTTACATCTGGTTTCATACTGCTTTTAAAACAGTTTATTGTCCATTTAAGCCATTAAGGCTAAGCTAATTTCTTTATGCATTATCTTTGGGACAAGTAAAACATTTTTATGGTAAGTTTCTTGTCCCTAGGCAAGTATCAACTCTTGCTATTTCCACACCTCTGCGCCCATATTACAGATTATAGAATTATTTCAATACCTCAAACTGTTGTTGATGCTCTTTTTCTTGATATTTTAACTGAGTCTTCTCACTCTCACCTGTAATACAAGGATAAAATAACATTTAAGTTGTAAGATTCAAAGGAGTCAGCTCAGCCTGCTCAGCTATAGAGATTAATCAAGATTTTTTTTATTAGTTGATTTACAAACCTTCCCACTGTAATTTTCCGGTTAGTAGAATTTTTTTTTTTTGAATTTTTTTAATTTTCTAAATTTTTTTTTTTTATTTAATCCGCCGACAAAATATTATTTGTTTTGTTGAATTTTTTTTTTAGGTTCTGTAAGTATATTTTTGAGAGTGACACTGTTAAAAGTGATTGTCCTGTCCAGATTTTTAGGAAAATTATGAACTATTTAAAGATTTAATACAGACTGTTAGTTTATCTTACTAGTATTACTGTTTGTTCTGGAGATATTAAAAAAAAGAAGTCCTGAAAATGACCAGTTAGCTGGTCATTTTCAGAGCTTTTTTTTTCTTCATCCCCCCCCCCTCCCCCATCATGAAGTTGGGAACAATTTCCACAAAGCAAAAAGAGAGTTTGACCAGGAAATACCACAATCACACACTTCAGACCAACCCACCACACTGCATGGAAGAGCTACAAAACACCAACAGCAACAAGACATCAGGAAAACAATTTAAGTAAATTAAAAGCAACCAGCTTTCCCTTCCTCATCAAGATAATAGCAAAACGATCAAGGGCACTAATAACTGCATTTATAACAAAACAAGGAGCCCCAACAAACAATTGGAGCAACAGTAGACTTATTTTCTAAATACAACTGAAGCACCCATAAATCATTAATATTTTACTGTTTGAAGTACCTACTGACTATATCTATTGAAAGAAAATTTTCAAGATGTATGCTCTAATAAATATTCTTTAAGGTCCAAATTCTGTTACTCCACCTAAAGGGATTTTTTTTAGTTAACAAGGGACAACTGTAATTGTAAATAACATAGAAAACTTACAGCTTTGAAGCTTGGAATCTGTTTTACAGCAGTGGTCTTTCAGAATGGAACAAAGGTTTCTTGTTGCAGCAACACTGAAAGAGGGAATTCAGAATATACGCCACCATCAGAAAGAGGAAAGAAATTGAGTCAAGACTCAGTTTCAGCAGCCCATTTTATTTTTGCGTGTGTATGAAGAAATATAAAAGATATTGTCATTTTTGGGTGATTTAGTTATTTTAATTTCACTGTTCTTTTGGTGTTAATTTTGTTTTGTTTTTATTGAGGGCAAAGACCTTGCAAGAGAAAATAATTCAAGTGAGTTCCAGAGCAGTGATTATTATATTTTTAGTTCACCATTTGTTGTTACTCCCATTGTGTTCAGGGGTTTAGTGTTTGTTTAGCTTTGTGATATAGTTGTTGGTGTCCAATCTAGTTTTAGAATAAACTTGCTGAGGGAGAGAGAGCTGGTTATTTTATTAATCACATTCTTGCTTTATGAGTGGGTCTTTGTTTGTTTGCCTTGTAATATCTCTTCCTCAAGGTGTCATTGTCTGGTCTGAGACTTGACATTACAAGGTCCATACATGCAAGTTTGTGTAAATTCAAGGACTTTTCAAGGACTTCTAAATGACTTTCCTACTGTTTTCAAGGACTGAAAACATATGAAAAATACTGATTGTTAAAATTCTACTGCATAAATGCTAGACTGCAATAATGAAGATATTAGTTTAAAAAAAAATTAGTATAAAATTGTGGTGCCTTTATTTGGTGCACCACATGCTGCAATAAAGGCACCATTTTAGGCCTCAAAAGACAGTGTTGAATCCTCCTGTAAATGGTAAAATTCAAAGACTTGTCAAGGCCTTAAAGTGTTTTTCAAGTAATTATCAAGGCAAATTTAATTTTCAAGGACTTTTCAAGAGTCCTGTATTTTCAAGTACTTTTCACGCCTGTACGAACCCTGCGTTACCTGGTCATACTCACTTGTTTTTTTTTTTTCTATTTTACAATAAACAGTGACTGAATTACTACAATATAATCAGACTTTAAATTAAAAGGGAGTGAGTCTGAATCCATTATCCAATTTCTCCCAAAACAGATTTTTTTTTTAATCAGAATGATTAAAAAAGTTTACCACATAATGTTGAATCTGGAACTGATATAACTTCATGCAATAAAACCAATAAATGTTAAGTAATGTTAGCTGTTATGATGTCCATTATAAATTTGCATGAAAGATGACAAAATCTTGATGTTTTACTACAAAAAAGTAATTTTGATGCCATCATGTGATAAATACAATCTGACATTCATGCTCCTGTATTAATGTCATATTGAATTATCAAACTTGTTGCAGAAAATAAATAAACTGCTCGACAAGTCTCACATTTTATCTTTTTCTCAACTTGTTTAATGAATTCAATAAAACATGAGCACTCACGTAAGATCCTTTATTTAAAATGTATGATAATCTAGACCACTGCTGAATTTATTGTTACCTTTGAAGAATTTCTTCTCGACAACTCATTTCTTCTTGAAGCTTGAGGCTAAGACTTTCATTCTGAAGCTATGAAGATAACAAAACGGCTTTAAAAAGGACATGTTCTGGGCAACCATTGACTTAAGAAATGAGCTTCAATTTTTGGAATATTCGTGGAATCATGAATACTTCGAGTCTCTTGCAAGAGACCCTTAGTATTCATGATTCCACGAACATTCCAAAAATTGAATTTATTGCTTATATTTACATTGGATCATAATTATCTAAAATATAAAAATTATTTTAATTTAGGAATTAAAACAGTTTTGTATCAAAATATAATCGTATTAACGGATTAGTGGGATTGTAAAATGGAAAAGCAGAACAGCCAGCTTGAACATGGACAACCAATGAAGCAAACAAGAGGCTTGTTTTGCATGTGCGACTCAGGTGTGGCTGGCTGTCAATCACAACACCAGTACCACTTCTGGCAAATGAGTTTGATGTTCGAAGCCTATTGCATGGGCTAGTGAGCTTGGCAGCTGTCAATCAAATTTGTGTAATTCATGAGGCTTTGAACGGTTGCAAAAATCTAAAGATTCAATAAAGGATTGCTTCGAAAATGTAAATATTGTCTAATGAAATCTTCTATTTAGTTATTTAAATATGGCTATAATAGGTCTCATTATTTTAGAGGATATTAGAAATAAAGTTAAAAACAGAGACCGGTAAAGTGTAGATGTCATAAATTAGCTGTTTTATCACTTGTTTCTGTGAGGGCCCTTTCTTTTCTAAATGGCCTCCTATTTTAGGTTGGATGGACCCTGTTGGCCCCCTTTGCTGCAATCCTAGATTGAACACTGCTCATAAGATTTTGGTACATGAAGCATAAATGAAATATCACTCTTTAGATAGCCATGTAATTAGACTAGAGGTTTAAAGGTTGATATCCATCTCTCTATCACACTGCGTGTATACCAGCAGTGAATGCTTTGATAAGCCTGCACACTGATGCTTAGGCTCATCTGTGCCTTCATTGCTTGTCTATGAGATAAGTACTAAAATTTTATGAGCTTGCTCATGTTCTGGTTGCTGCCACAACACCCCAGAAGCAACGATAGTAACTTGTATTAACTTCTGGAAACTACTTTGAGCTGATTTTTGTCCTATATCACCTTGTAGGCCAGTTTAGACCAGTTTTCAGGTAGACATACAGATTTATGAAGATAAATTGGTCCAATCAGGAGACAGGATTCTCTCCAGTCGTATAACAACTATAAATATTGTGTAAGGCAGCTTCCGATTTCAAAAATTGTAGAATGGTCAACTGTGATATTCACCATTGTTAAAACTAACATTTGGTGCATAAAAAGGTGAAATATAAATACTTATATGATAAAAACTTTTTTTTATAAAATAAATGGTTTTCAAATAACATCTAATATATGAAAAGTATTTCTAAAATATGTTTTAAATTTTTTAAAGCAAATAAGTTGAACTGCTTTACTCTACCTGTAGCTCCAACAGAGACTTTCTGAGAGATTCTATTGTGTGCACAGCTTCATGGATCTTCTGGTCCTGAAAAAATAAAAACAATTGAGCCGTGACATGTGATTCCCAACAATGTGACATTTTGACCAGTGTATACTCAAACTAACCAATGCAACATCTTTTTAAGCTTAGAAACTCCAAATAATGTTCAGTCAGTAGCTTAACACTATAGAAGAATATTCAAGCGACTAGTAGAGGCTCAGATCAGACTGCGCGTATGCGCAGTCTGGTCTGAGCCTTTGCTGGTCGCACATACCATATTGTTGGAAATCTCATGCCAAGGCCCAATTATAATTGAAAATTAGTATTTTCAGAGAAGACAAGCTTATTACCACCATCCAAACATATGTATGATGACCCTTCATTCAGCATTTCATGAGAGACAGTGCACAAAGCAAGTTTGATTTAAATTTGACAGTAATTAAATGTTCAATTATGAATATTGGCCTTAAAAATTGTGTCAAGATGTAATCAACTTTTTTTCTTACACATCATTTTATGCATGCAATTTGGTGCTTAAAAGAACTGTCATTAAAAGAACCGTCTCATTGGATGGTCTTTTTGAGCACGTCGCAACATGTTTTTGGTTAAGAAAAGAGAAAAACTAGTATGGGTTTTTTCTACAAAAAAAAACTCAAACAGATGTCTCCCCCCCCCCCCCCCCCCAACGGGTTGAGCCCCCTTTGGTGTCAGAAAGATCAAAAATGCCACTAAAGGCAATTTCAAACTGAAACTATGGTGATTTTTTTTAGCAAATTATTCGTTTCATATCCAGCTATGATATCCTGCAAATTCAGTAAAGAATTGCACATTATTTAATCATCATCCAGCTATGATATCCTGCAAATTCAGTAAAGAATTGCACATTATTTAATCATCATTTGAGAAAAAGTAAATAATCACAAATTATTTCCATCATAATGGAAAATCCATTGTAAAACAGTAACATGTATATGAGCTTTGTCACTAGAAAACCTGCTTTTTGCATATATTCAAAAAGTCAGGGCCAGGGGCCAGTTGAATTTGGGAAAAACGCCTTCGGACCATCCAAGTTGGGAAAACTTGATGCAGTCAAAAAAACTGGACTTCAATTTTGAATTGATTAAAGACCATGGAAATAAGATAATGCTTCAATTGCCATTCATAAAAACTAAGAAATATTGCATAAAAATTTCACGAAATTTTCACCAAAATGTAGAACTAAGAAATTGGGAATGATATACACAAATTTCGGGAAGCTTTTGTTCATTTTTGAATTGGGAAAGGGCCGTTATTTGGCTCCAAATCAGGCCTAGGAAAATCCCTGCAACATATAGCAACTGAGAATCACATGCACATCTTTAGACTTTGACAAAAAAACCTGCATAGTTTCAAAAGGATCTGGCTGTAATCAGTCTAAGTATGGGGTGCTTTGAGAACCCACAACATAATGTTTTGTTAGAGTAATAAGAACTCATCTTGTTTCATAAATTTGAAAGCTTGTAAAATCACTTGTCCAAAACCTGCTGTCAGAAGGAAAATAGCAGTGCTCTATTTTCATGCAATAGCCATATTTAAACGCTACACCAGGATTGTGGAACAGCAAAATTTAATACTTGGCCAGGGAAAAGTAAATGGCCACAATGTACTTGACAAAGAAATTTTTACTTGTCAAAAAGAAAGAATAATGTACAAAAGACAAACTTTGTGCAGAAACCATATATGGGTCATTCTTTGCTAAACAGCAACAGTGAGGGTTGATAACTTTGATGCCATGCAAATATTCACCAAACCAATATTATGTGCCACTTTTAAAATGGCTTAATGAAGTCAGATGGGATCAAAGAAATATTAAAGATAATTTCGAAGAATTATCTGTAAAAACATACTTTTTTCAGTAAAATGCCTGTTTCAAAGAAATATCTATAGACAGCTTTAAATTAACCTACATTATCACCAAATGCACTGGTTTAAAATGTGGATAGAAAAATCGAAATGAGTGGCATATCACTGACAGTCAAAACCTGACCTTCACAACAATTGTTTTTTTTTCCAAGCACTTGGGCTGGAATTTTTTTCCATTTTTAGTCCACTTGTCCCATGGGAAGAGTGCCATAAACTTTTTACTCGTCCTTACTGTACATGATTCTACCCATCCTACATCAAATTGTCACAGAATATTTCAAACCAAAAAATTGACCAAATACATGTGATCAGTTTCTTATCATTCATTTTATACTGTAGAGAGGGTAATAGAAAGTGTTGAAGTAATATCAAAACAGTGATGAATATTTGTTTAGGGATTTTATGGAAAAATAAAGCTTTTTCTGCGGGTTTTGCTGTCTCACCGAATCCGTCTGAACATGACTGAAAATTGTTGACTGGAACTTTAACCTTAACACAACTTTCTGTCTGTCCTTCATATCCTCAGTCAGTCTGTCTGTCACCAGTTAATTTCGCTGTACTTATGATATATATGATGACATACTCTACAAGCACACACCTTGACCTACATTTCATTCTCCACTGACTTTGTCAGAATTTTATTATTTTACCGGTGCAATATCAAGGTCTGCGGAGTTCTTGTTACTGTTATTGGCAACACTTCATCTTTGTTCATTCTTGCCCACTTTGTTCTGTAATTATCATATGCACCATCTGTTTGTAATAATTTTAGTGCCTTGGTTGGAATCTAGGGGACCTGGAACTCTGATTTCTTTTGGAAATTTATCAAACTGCAACTTTCATGGAAAAGCCTTCTGTTACATCTATTTTGAAATGTCTAGTGATATCCCTGCTTGGTACAAGCCATACTCTTTGGAGACACTAACGGTATAAGCCAACCTCTAATCACTGTCCCATTTTACAGAAAAATACCTGGGGAGGGGATCCTTATGTTAGCTATTTAGCAAATTTGCATTTTGCACCTTTAATTATGAATTCCTTTTGAGAATGTTAGAGCATCACCAAGAAATATCAAAGTTGTGATAAAACCAAATGGTCCAAACCCCAGCAGAGAGATCTGTAAGGTATACATGCTTGGTTCAGCCAATGACTATATAGCTCTTGTATGATTACCTCATTTCCAACAGTTCATCATTATCCCCACGCTTTTTTAAAAAAGGGAAGGGGATATTGTAATCGCCTCCGTCCGTCTGTCCGTCCGTCCATCTGTCCGTTATGCTATCTCCTCCTAAACCATTGGACGAAATTCAACCAAATTTGGTGTGTGAGTTACTGACATGAATGGGGCGTGCAACATCAAACTTTTTTTTGGCCCCGCCCCCTGGGGCCCTGGGGAGGGGTCAAAAGGTCAAATATCATTTAATTTCAATTACCAAGTCAATTTCAAAGATTTTTATACCAAACTTTGTGTGTGTTCTCACAAATGAAAGATACAAAACATATCAGACAGGATTTTCATTGTGCTCCCTGGGTCATGCCCCAGGGGTGGGACTTTGAGGCGCTGGGGGTGCTCAGGGGGCCAAAAAATTATTTTTTTCAAACATGGTCATGTGGTATATCAAATCGACGGGGATGACGAGCAGAACAGAATGCAAGTAAATTTTCATCCTAGGGTCAAACTGGTGACCTTGAGGTGAGGTCAAAGGTCAAATATCATTAAATTTCGGTTACCATGTCAATTTCAAAGATTTTTATACCAAATTTTGTGTGTGTTCTCACAGGGGGGGGGGGGGGGGGGGGGGGGGGGTCAAACAATTTTTTTTTCAAACATGGTCATGTAGCATATCAAATCGAAGGGGATGACGAGCAGAACAAAATATACATAACATTTCCATCCTAGGGTCAAATTGGTGACCTTGGGGCGAGATAAAAAGGTCAATTATCATTAACATGTCAATTTCAAAGATTTTTATACCAAACTTTGTGTGTGTTCTCACAAATAAAAGATAGAAAACATATTGAACAGAATTTTCATTCTGTTGCCAAGGTCATGCCCCTGGGTGGGACTGCGGGATGCTAGGGAGTCAAAAACTTTAGTGTGGGGATTTGCGATGGCGCGCTCTAGTTTAAGATTCTAGTTGATTTTGTTGTTTTATTGGGGCATGAATTAAACAAGAAATGTCACAGTCACGTGACGAATGCCCTCAAAGGAATTGGTCAAGCATACGACACATTTGAGGAAAGTTAGCTGTAATATAGAAGATATGCAACAGACATGATAAACCTAGAAATGAGGCCAGAAGTCAATGTCAAGGTCAAAGTGACCCAAAATGGTATGCACCACTCAGCCATCCCAAGAGGAATCAACACACCAAATTTGGGATTCCTACATCAAATAATATAGGAGATATGCTCCAGACACGATTATTCTAGAAACTAGGTCATTGGTCAAGATCACAGTGACCTAAAAATGGTATACGACACATCAGCATCTAAAGATGTATCCATACAGCAAATTTGGGATACCCATCTCAAATAACATAAGAGATATGTTCTGGACACAATTATTCTACAAACTAGGTCAGAGGTCAAGGTCAAAGTGACCCAAAAATGGTATGTGACACTCCACCATCCAAAGTTGCATCCACCAACCAAAGTTGGGATTCCTACCTTTAATAATATAAGAGATATGCTCTGGACATGATTTTTCTAAAAACCAGGCCAAAGGTCAAGGCCACAGTGACCTATAATTGGTACAAGACACTCCACCATCCCAAGATGCATTCACACACCAAATTTGGGATTCCTATCCCAAATAATAAAAGAGATATGCTCCTGACACAATTATTATTAAAACTAGGTCAGAGGTCAAGGTCTCAGTGATCTGTAAATGGTACAAGACACTCAACCATCCCAAGATGCATTCACACACCAAATTTGGGATTCCATTCTCAAATAATATGAGATATGCTCCTGACACAATTATTATTAAAACTAGGTCAGAGGTCAAGGTCACAGTGGCCCGAAAATAATATGTGAGCCTCCACCATCCCAAGATGCATATACACGCCAAATTTGGAATTCCTACCTCAAAGAATATAAGAGATATGCTCCGAACACAAAAAATCTTTAGACTAGGTCAGAGGTCAAGGTCACAGTGACCTGAAATGGCATGTGTGACACTCTGTCATCTCAAGATGCATTTAGACACCAAATTTGGAATTCCTATCTAAAAGAATAAAGGAGATATGCACCAGACTCAATGCAGTTTCTAGAAACTAGGTCAGAGGTCAAGTTGAAGGTCACAGTGACCCAATTATGGTACATGACACTTCCCCATCCCAAGATGCATTCACAAACCAAATTTGAGATTCCTACCTCAAATAATATAAGAGATATGCTCTGGACACGATTATTCTTAAAACTAGGTCATAGGTCAAGTTCAAGGTGACCCAATTATGGTACGTGGCACTTCGTCATCTCAAGATGCATCATCACACCAAATTTGAGATTCCTAGCTCAAATATTATTAGAGATATGCTCCGGACACGATTATTCTAATAACTAGGTCAGAGTTCAAGGTCAAGGTCACAGTGACCCGAAAATGGTATGTGACACTCTACCATCCCAAGATGCATTTAAACACCAAATTTGGAATTCCTATCTCATAGAATATAGGAGATATGCACCAGACTCAATGCAGTTTCTAAAAACAATGTCAGGGTTCAAGTTCAAGGTCACAGTGACCCAATTATGGTATGCGACACTTCGTCATCCCAAGATGCATCCACACACCAAATATGAGATTCCTACCTCAAATAATATAAGAGATATGCTCCGGACACGATTATTCTAAAAACTAGGTCAGAGGTCAAGGTCACAGTGACCCAAAAATGGTACGCGACACTCCGTCATCCAAAGATGCATCCACACACCAAATTTGGAATTCCTACCTCAAAGAACATAGGAGATATGCACCGGACACGAAGCGGGACGGACGGACTGACGGACGGACTGACAGTGCGATTACTATGCTTCCCAAAGTTCCTTTGGGGCATAAAAACCAAAGTACACATTGCATGGCTGCCTTAAAGAAAGTGTGCTGTGGTTATTCTTTAAAAATAGGCAGATCAGCTGCTGGTAAATGATGTTGGGTATTGGACAGGAATACTATCAGAAGGCCCCAGCCGATAATAATCAAAAATTATATTTGCATCACATTAAACAGTAAATAATATATATAAGAAATAATGTTATCATATGAGCCGCACATTAAAAACCTGTATCAGGGGTTTTTGGCATTAATCAGGCTGTGCAACCACAGAAGATGATTACTAGAGGCTTGAAATAACGGATCTAGGAAGAAGAGGGATTATGCTATCTATGTAGCAAAAAACATTTTTTTAAAGCCGCTGATCCACTGCACGGTGACCTCTTATTCTGCCATAGAAAAGGATATAAGTTCAAGTGCAAGTATAAAGTACTCCTTTCAAATGTTAAAAAAGTCTGTTTCCAGGACGAAAAAGAAGCTTCCGTCGACTCAAAAAAGTTTGCAGAGAATATAAGAATCTTATAACAAGGACCAGTCCACTCAAGAGAAAGGTCATGGACAATGCCGACATACTGTGTAGTCTCAAAAAGAGTAAGTTGGATGAACGTAGGGCAAAACTGATAGAAACCAGGACTTTAGTTAAGAGTGTGTAACGCAATTTAATTTTCTTATTTCTCAACCAAAACGTATAATGTGGGTACTCAAAAGAACTGTCTCAATGAGACGGTTCTTTTGAGCACGCAAAACATATAAATGTTAAAATTGATGGGTAAGAAAATATATACACATTAATGCTGGAATTTTTTGTTTATCTAAACCTGTGTTTAACATAAGAAAGAAATGCAGAAAAAATGTCTCTTAAGAAGCTTCTGTTCCTGCATTTCTTTCTTATGTTAATGAAAGTGATGAGCGAGTGCAAGCTAGAACAACATCGCTTTTGTTTTGTATTGACCCTACAACCATTTGAAGAACCAGTGATAATGATGCTAGAAAAAAGCGATGTATTGCCTTAAATGAAGATATTTATCACCAGTGTTGTGCCTAAAGCGCGGCATTGCGGGATTCCCGCGATTTTACCGTTGGTGTCCCTTAAAAATGCACCCAGTGCGGGCCTACGGCGCGCCCTCGAAAAATCTGCTGATTTTTCGCTATTCAAACCATGTTTCCGTATTAAGCGTAACCCGTAAAGGGAAGTAAAAAAGCACAATTTAGACTGTGATCATGTATTTACTGATGATAAATGTTGCAATGGATATTGATTTTTCAACCAGTCCAATACATCAACAATGGCGGAAAAGGCAGATTTTATTCAGCTGAAGGCAAGAAAAAGCAATTCTAATGTAGAAATAGAATATTTACTGGGAAACTCAAAACTACGGCAATGTAGAAACTACTTCACTGTAATCTGCACCCCTTCTTGAGCCAAAACTAGCGACATCGAGCTCAAATTTAAATAAAAATGAACAGAAATTTTCGGAAAACTGTATTCAGTTTTACAGGTAAAAATCAGATGGATTTGGTGTGTCCCCAAGAATTTGCAAATGTCCCTCTGGTGTCCCCCAGAAATCTTGACCGAGGCACAACACTGTATCACAACAATTACCGGAAATAATAATGTCAGTAAAAACACATGTGTACAGTATGTGTGACTTACCCTGAAGGAGCAGTCTAATCAGGGTTAACTGTTATTTTATAAAGGAGTGGGCTTTTGTCCTCCCTGCCAAATTTGGTAGCGGGATTTTGTCCAATGAGATTTTGTCTCTGGCAGTGGGCTTTTGTCTGTTCCCCATCTTAATCACTTGTTGCAGTTTAACTGTTGGTAACAACTCAACAGTAAAAAAGATTATAAGCAATTACACTGCATGAAATATTTAACACTGCCACATCAGTAGAAATTTAAACGTTCAACTCCCCCAGTTAGTCCAAATCATAAATACAATTGAATTTCCAGGTTGATGTTGGCAATATTCATTTTTTTTTACATCCAAAATAAAAATGTACATATTTACTCTCAACATTGCTCAATATCAATGTTCACAATAGTTACAAATTATGATATTATATTTAAAAATGTCAATGTAAGGTCCATACCAAACAAGGAGCCAGTAAAACAAGTTATTTTTTTAAAGAAAAACAACCAATAAACTATCTTTTGATGACTAAAAGTATAAAATAGACTAACAAAATCTACCTCTGAAATGCACTTCATTGCTAACAAGCCATATAAAATTACTTCACAAGATGTCCCACTTTTGTTGCAGTTTTAGCTAAGAATGACCAATACTATAAAAAAATTTGTCATTTGAGTATCCAGATACAAATCGTTCCAGTGGACCATCCAAAGGGTGCTTCAGCACCTCCAGCTGAGCCCATTATAAAAAATCTTAACCTACCTTCTTTCTTCTTAGTGTACCTTAGGTACCTTTTTACATGTTCTGTACACCCTGTTTTAAAAAGCAGCACCCTAGAGATTAAAACAGCTGTTAATTGTCATACCTAATCATATTATTCAATTTTCCCAATAAGTGGAGAGCAAATCAGCTGACCAAGCAACCATTTACCTCTAAATTTGGATAGCCTAATCTTCATGTCATTGCGAAAAAGGGAACTTCATACGTCCGATACATTTTGTATAATGGCGCAAGGCTGTTTTGAAAACATGTCTTGTGGATTATCAAAATGCTTTCCTGAAATAATGTGTTATGCTTTCTTCCAATATTGAAAATGATAGTCCTGCAAACCACTGAAAAGAAAGGATAGCCATCATGTCTTTGGAGTTTAATTTTTTTTATCATATCTAATGTATATATTCATGTGTTGATCATTGCCATTGACATGATGCGATGCCTGTGGTCTGTTTTGATTTTTTGGTCTCTTTGATCAATGACTGTTCATTCATCACTGGTGGAAACACCACTGATAACATAAGCAAACAGTTTGGACTCAGATCAGGCCCAAAATTTTTATGAGGAAATTCTGTCATAAAAGATATATTTAAAAAAAGTTGATATAGAAATCTGCAGATGACAAAAAAAATCAAAGCATGCAGAGTTGATATGCATGCATGTTAAATTGACATAAATACTGTGTTTGCTTTGTTTGTTTGTTTGTTTGATTTGATTCTTTACGTCCCTTCAACAATCTTTCAGTTATAAAGGGATGGGTCTTCCTGGGTTGAACCAGTACTAAGCTAGGATTAATGTTCTTGCTCAAGGACACAACGCAGTGACACCAGTGAAGCTTGAACCCGCGGCCCTTAGGTCTCGAGACAAGCGCTCTACCACCGAGCCACTGCGCTCCTGATACTGTGTTTGCAACCAGGCAAGGGCCAATCCAGCCTGCTCAGCTACCAAGACTAGCTATAATATAGAAATTTTTCCAGAAGTAGGTTTAATTATCTGTTATAATTTCTGCAGAGTGAATAACACATGCACTGTTTTGACTACAATGATCAGGTTTTCTTGCAAACTTTTAAAGGATATTGTTTTAAAATCAGACAGTAGAATTAGTCATCAGCAAGAGGCTTTCCCCCATTTTCTTTCTAAAAATTGCCGCAAACATTTGCTGCGTTTCTCTTTTCACAACCAGTTAGCAGTCATGGTGGAGTCTTCCTTTTGTGCAGACATACATGGATGCACACTCTCAGTCTGATTTGGGTCATCAGTTTTATGTGATAAAGCATTCGCTGGGCAACATTGCATGCAATAAGATGCTTTTCTAAACGAAATTAATTTGACCTAGTGCACGAGGGATTTTTTATACTAAGTGAGCAATGGAAGCTCATGCCAGTCTGTGCATATCGTGCTTGCTCAAATGCATGCCTGCACGCGTGTGCGTATCAACTCTGTGTGATGTTTGTCTGACTGACCATCTGGCTATCGAGGGGTTTGATCTTCCAGTCCAGCAGTATTCTAACTTTGAAATTGATCATGAAATATTTTCTATATATACTACACTTATTCTCATTCCTTCTTATTAAAATGTCAGTTACTGGCAGAACCCCACTCAAAGCCCTTTTGTATCCAACAATGGTAGATGGGGACTATAGGAATGATTTCCTTACCTCTTCTCCTTTCAACTGGGCAAATCTAGATGGGAACCAGTTGAGTAACAACAATGTTAGCTCACCTAGGCCTCAAACTCCTGTGAGGTATTAGCGTACATATGGTCCGACATTTGTCATCTTCCATTCACGTTTTCAAATAAGTAGAGCAGTTGGCCAATTTTAATCAAATTTCGTACAAAGGGCCATCAGGTAAGGGGAAAGGTTGCATGTGGTTTTGGGGCTGATTGGATTGGAACCCTGGCATATATATTTATAGCTCACATAAACCTATAATGTGAAACCCTTTAAAAAATCTTATCTTCTTCTCTGAAACAACGAGGCTCACACATATAGATTTGAAATAACAATGTCTTGCAGTCCCCTACATAAATCCTCCCATCCATTCCCTTGGTGTCCAAATTAGCCAAGCCCAGTCATTAGCTTCCATCTAATTCTCTGAACCACAAGACCACAGCTTATATATTTAGTATGTAGTAATGTTTATTGTCCAGAGGTCTCCTACATAAATATACGGACAACTATGCCCCTTGGGTCCAAATTAATAAATAATAGCAATAATAGCTTCCATATACTTAGTGAGGAAAATCTTTAAAAAATCTTCTCTAAAACCATGAGGTTCACAGCTAATATCTTTAATATGTAGCAAAGTTAAGTGCTTTCTAAACGTATACCCAACCAACCATGTGCCTGGAGTCCGAATTGGCTAGTCAGTCTCCATAGACCCATTAACAGGAAACTTTAAAATTCTTCTCTTAAACCATAAGGCCAACTGCCCAGGTGAGTGGTACAGACCAATTAACTCTTGCTTCTGGTGGCACAGTTCTATATGTATACAGTTTGCGCTCAGGGCCTTTTTCAGCTATTTTGGGAAAAGGCCCCTTGGTTGAATTGGGAAAAATATGCGGTACTTTGGGTTATTTTGGGGAATTTTTAGAAGTGTAAACTGTTAAACAGTAAAAAAAACCCACTTAACATGTGCATGATTTTATTCATGTGTACATGTATGTTAAGTTAAATCAATGTATTATATCTTATTACTCTCACAAATGTCCTGTTGTAAAATGTATTTAATTTTGGAACAATTTCAGAAGTTACAATTTCAATAGCATCATCAGTTGAACTTGGATCATTACTTGCTGTTGTTGATTTAGATGGTGGTTCTACATGATCAATTCAGATTGGGAATTTTTTTTTGAAATTGGGAAAAAAAGGAGGATATTTTGGATTGAGAATGGGGCCCATTATCGGCCCCTGGTGACAGGGAGAAAAGGCCCTGGCGCTAGTAGTGTATGTAATATATTGACCGTCGGTGTCCTTCTATCAAGCACCCCCAGCATTAGTAGTCCTGTGTCGGCCACTGATTGTTCAATACCGAATTACCATTGATCAGTTGTATTTTTCACAAGTATGATTCTGATTGCAAAAATGATAATCTGCAGGATGATGAATAATTCAGCTGAATACCTTCTGTTTTATGTCGAATTCTGTTTGGTTCTTCCATTTCCGTATTTTATCTGCTTCAAGATGAAGTTTTGCATGAAGAGAAGAAAGTCTTTCACCATTAACGCCAACTTCCTGTGTCGTCTGATGTTCTGCAAAAATTACAAAAACACCAAATAAGATATTATCTAATGAGTGCATGCCTATTTATTCATGAATCGACTGGATTTTTCTCTTCATTCTAACAATGAAACTTGAGTCAGATGGGTCAGGCCTCAGACTCAATGACGGCCCTGATGTAAAGCTTTAATCTGTTGGTTGGTGTCTGATGCTTGTCTTTGGCTGGGCCCACTGTAGCTAAACTTGAGGTTTTCTTTAGCTCTGACTATCTGTGAGTCATGAGCCTTTTCCTTGTTTCATCATATGTTTATTTGTTTAGATTGTTTCTCGGACAGACTGTGATTGTTTCTCGGACAGACTGTGATTGTTTCTCAGGCAAAATGTGATGATGCATTGCATTAGTTAGGAAGCCTCCATGCTAAAACAAAAACAGAATCTAGGGCAAAGATTTGGCACCAGTAAGACGCATACATTTAAGCCCCCCCCCCCCACACACACATAGCTTTGACTGCTGTACGGTCTAAGGCAGTGGTTCTGTTGTTGTTGGTTTGGTATGCATTACTTAAATTTGTGTCCTTTCTAGTTTTGCAATCATTTTGATGAGTCAGAGAGTGCTGGTTGCTTTGCTTTTTGGTCTTTCGGATATCTTGTTACTGTAGATGTTTGTAACTCTTTCTCATGATCGGTGCCGTGAGTTGGTCTGTAGTGTGTAATTGTGGCATTTCCTGATCATACTCACTTTTTGAGAAGAGTAGTATGTCTTTATAGTTGGACATGTCAGATAATAAACATTTCACTCACCATTTGTCCTGGAAGCTTGCCCATATCTAGTTCTTGTTAATGATGACGACTGTGAGAGCTAAAATGAATAAGAAAAATAAATTGTGTTCATTTAATGTTGCAGTAGTAACAGAGTCTATATTTGGTTTCTCATAAAAATAAAAAATCCCCTGGAAAATCACCAAGTCTAAAGATATTGAGCAGGAACAAAATTCTTTCATCAATCAAGGGCAATAACTATGGTACAAATAAGCAAAAAATGACAGCTAACAGTCCTAACCTAGATCTTGTCAATATCAATGCATATATAAAATTTGGTGAAATTCTGTCAATTTGTTCTCAAGATATTGAGCAGAAAACAAATTCAGGGGTAAATCAAGGGCCATAACTATGGTACAAATGTGCGAAAAATGATGTGTAACAGTCTCAACTTAGATCTTGTCAATATGAATGCATATACAAAGATTGGTGAAATTCTGTCAATTTGTTCTCAAGATATTGAGAGGAAACAAAATTTTGGCGTAAATCAAGTGCCATACTTTGGTACAAATGTGGGAAAAATGAATGCATATACAGGGATATTTCTGGGATGGGCCCGGACTAATAGTCAGTATTATCATTAGTCACTTATAGTCTATTTTATCAGAAAACTATGAGTGATAGAGTAATTCTGATTTCATATTTGGCTGGGCCCTATCTATTAACAAGCTATTTAAATTTGGTGTTCATTTTGCTGTAAGGTGGATATTAAGGTTTCTTGTGCCAATCTTTTTTTCCAAATGGCCCATCAAAATTTCAAATGGTCCGGCAAAATCTTCATTTTTGCATGCAAATGAATGGGACATAAAATTTTGGTGTAAATCAAGGGCCATAACTCTGGTACAAATGTGCGAAAAATGATGTGTATGAATCACAAGCTAGATCTTGCCAATATGAATGCATATACAAAATTTGGTGAAATTCTGTTAATTTGTTCTTAAGATATTGAGCGGAATTGAAATTTGGCATAAATCAAGGGCAATAACTCTGGTACAAGCATGCGACAAATGAGGTGTAACAATCCCAACCTAGATCTAGCCAATATGATTGCATATACAAATTTTGGTGAAATTCTGTTTATTTGTTCTCAATATATTGAGCAGAAACCAATTAGGATGTACTTCAACTAAGGGCCATAACTCTGGTACAAATGTGCGAAAAATGACGTATAACATGAATCCCAACTTAGATCTTGTCAATATGAGTTCATACTCAAAAATTGATGAAATTCTGGTGTTTTATTCTCAAGATATTGAGCGGAAATGAAATTTTGGAGTAAATCAAGGGCCATAATTCTGGTACAAATGTGCAAAGAATGACAGGTAACAATCCCAACATAGATCATGTCAATATAAATGCATATACAAAATTTGGTGAAATTCTATCATTTATTCTCGAGATATTGAGCGGAAACAAAATTTTGAATTAAATTCTGACGTCAATCAAGGGCCATAACTCTATTACAAGTATGCGTGAAAAATGATGTGTAACAATCCCAACCTAGATCTTATCAATATCAATGCATGATACACGAAGTTTAGTGGAATTCTATCAATTTGTTCTCAAAATATTGAGGGGAAATGAAATTATGACTGACGGACAGAGGGACCGAGGGAATGACGGACGGAATGATGGAATAACAGACAACCAAAATCCAGTATGCCTCCCCCCTTTTCAAAGTGGGACTAAAATAACATTTTAGTCAAGTTTCAATCGATTGTCAGGCATACTTTTAATACGGGGACAAATTTTCGACAGCTGGCGACAATCAGCACAACACTACCATTTAGATACAGTACCGAAATAAACCGGTGCGCCAGTAAACATTTAGTAATACCTGAAGCAGTCTAAGAGATTTATATGCGTCCCCTATAGGGATGCGTCCTCAGGGACACATATCTATGCGATTTATGCTTTCACAGCCAATGTAATGTGTATTAGACGCAGGACACAGACCTAAAATTATCCCTGCAGTTACAATAATCAAACAGGTTTTCCTTTGCAAATTATTTTGTTATGAGTCACTTGTTGGCATAGAAGCATCAAAACACTAAAACATCTTTTAGCCTTTGAGCCTTGGTAGTAGTGACAACATCAACACCATGACACCAATAAATCCAACGGCGGATACAAGGTTGTTTAAAATGAAATTATAAAGAAGTGTTTTGATAACCAGACCCAGAATCATACAAAATTTTACGTTAAAAAAAGTACTAAAATAAAATTGTTCAATCCTTGGCCAGCCCAGGGAAAAAATAATAAAACATTTAAAAAAAGATTAAGTTAACAACCACACTCCAGTCTTAGATATTGCCAAGTATAAATCAGCTCACATCTCTACATACACAAGTATTTTTATACACCAAAATAATGAGTGCTGTTGAGCTCTTATGAAAAGGGGTTAACTGTCACATGACGTAATGCCTGACTTGTTGAAGTCAATAGTATTTAAAAATATACCCCAAAAGCTGCAAATATAAACACATAAGAGTGCTATTTTTTGTTGTTGTTTTGTTGTTGTTGTTTGTTATTGTTTGAGATTACCCAATCCTTGCTTATTGTTGCCCATATTATGTAAAGCCATCCTTTAACCCTTTATATTCAGGAAACCCCTTAACAAGTACTTGTGCAAACAGTGAATGCCCAGATGAAATGCAGCATTATCATAATGCTGCATTTCATCAGGGTCTACACTGTTTGTTAAGGTAAACAAGAAATGTCACAGTAATTAATGTGATGAATGCCCCCAAAGGAATTGGTCTAGCATAAGACACATTTGAGGAAAGTTAGCTGTAATATAGAAGATATGCTCCAAAGTGACCCAAAATGGTATGGACCGTCCACTCCACCATCCCAAGAGGAATCCACACACCAAATTTGGGATTCCTACATCAAATAATATGAGATATGCTCGGAATGCTCCAGACACGATTTCTCTAGAAACTAGGTTATAGGTCAAGATCACAGTGACCTAAAAATGGTATGTGACATATTAGCATCCAAAGATGCATCCACACACCAAATTTGTTATTGATCTTTGCCTCAATTTTCATTTGTTTTGGGCGGCTGCTGACACTCCTTCACCATGCGAAAAGTGATTCAGCAAATATGCACAAAGCATGTGGTCTGAAAGCTACTCAGCAAAAGAAGATATCCTTGGGCAGTTGCATGACATTCTCCGACTTTTCAATAACTCTCAAAATATTCATTTTAATCCAAACTGGAAAATGTACAGAGTTTGTTTACCTTATTACGACTTCCAATGCCGAACCGGACGTCGATCCATTGGATCCAATAGTTTTTGCTATTTTACCGGCGATTAAGAATTTTATCTTTTGGTAGGCGTGAATAATTGAACAACACTAGTTTTAGGTTGAACACTCCGCAGATTACAGGGTGCATGTTGACAGTGCATGTAAACAGAAAAGCAAAATTCAAAGTAACATTTAGCTAGACTAAAATACCTCAAAATGCTGGTTACCATCTCTGTTGGACAAGGGCTTGAAGAATGGCTGCTCCCTCTGTGACTGCATGATAACCTGGATATAGAAACTAAGAATATCAATAATAGCAAAACTAGAGGACCATAATGTACTGAAGAGCTCACCTGACACTGCATTCAGTTACGAGAATGTAGATGACCTTAATATGGGCCTTGATGCAAGAAAGTCTGACTTTGTTGTATGAGAACAACAAATACACAGACCAGCCTGCACATCCACACAGTCAGTCAGTCACTTTGTTATTCGCTTAATGTGAAGAATGACTTATAGCTAGTCTCTGTAGCAGTGCCAGTATTCCATACGTGGATCCAGAGGGGAGACATGGGGTCCAGACCCCCCCCCCCCAGTGGAAAATCACAAAGCTATAGGGTTCCTTAGCAATACAGGTCAGAATCCCCTGGAAAATCACAAAGCTACCAAGCTAGCATTCAATATTATTGGGCCATCATCGGCCCGCCAGGGAAATGCTATTTAAATGGTGTTTTGTTGGCAGGCCGATGATGGTCAGCTTTTAGTGGTATTTGGATCATCTCTCCCCTCATCAACAATAAAAACGATGTCAGGTTGGACCCCCTCTGACAAAACTTTCTGGATCCGCACATGTATTCTGCCAGGACATTTAACAGGATTGAGGGGGGAGGGGACACATGTCCCCATCTATGCGTTTTTGACTAAACGAAGAGTGCCCTAAACTCCTCTGTGGTCTGGGATCACCTAAATCCCGTAGCAATGAATATAAAACCTGTGACATTCTAATATGTTTACATCACCTAATACCAGTAACAAATATTTTCTGTGACATTTTCATGGGTTGATCTGCAGGCCAGTTCCTTTACGAACACAGAATTATTCAAATCTTGCTGGTCCTCTTCTGGCAAAGCCAAATCTGATTTTCCAGCTATCTTCTTTTCCAGGAGCCGGAACCGCATGTGTCTCTTCCTAAGAATGAGCCAATGCAGAGGGAGATTTGTTCTTCCTACAACGTCTCCTTACTAGTTTCACAAAAGTATATACGCCTGGTTACAGGGCTCTCAATCACCTGATTTTGGGGCTGAAATTTCGGCCCCATTCCCAATGCATAAAGTATGTTTTTTTCCCAATTCCAGACAAAAAAATTCCCAATTTGACAAAAAAATGATTTTTTTTTTGTTCTCCATCTTTATACAATCATGGTTGGCAAAAAGGCGGTCAGTACTCATATTGAAAGGGCCATTGGTTAAAACCGGTTTTAACCGGTCATTACTGGTCGATTGGTGGTCGATTCAAGTGGTTGATTGGGTTGATTATAAATCACAGGCATACAAACCCTTTATGCCTCTGTCCTTCAGATATAATCAGTGTTAGATTTAGGCTTGATTTCTATTGCGTCCCTGGGACCCAGGGCATCAACAAAAGTTGAGTCCCATGAAACATTTAGTGAGTCCTTGAAAGTTTTCCAACCTATTTTTTTTTTTTTGCAAAAGAAGTTATCTAAAACTATGAATTAACTTTAATCTCAAACATTTTCAGTTTACACTAAGTGATTGACGATCAATTTACAATTAAAAAAGCAAGAAAGAAGAAGACTTAGCAGTGATGGAGACTTTGACTATTAACCTTTTACGCTTTTAAAAGTCTTTACTTGACATTCTAGACGAAGATTATTTTACTTGTGCCTGTTGAAAATCGCTGAACCAGGTGAACACATTTTTGAACTGATAAAACATCGCATTGTGATAGTATTGGCTTCAGAATACACCTTATTAACTTATTTAAAAGTTTCTAGTGTGATCCCTCGAGGCAAACACAATTTTTACCCAGCAAATCGATTTTGGAAAAACTGTAAATCATTATTTATAGCTGAGCCTCGTTCTGATTTCAACCGTTGCTATGAACAACGGATCTCGCAAAACCACGACTGTATACTATTTATAGCAGTCTCTTTGTAATTTTGAAATGTTGCAAAGTACAAAAGACCGATATTCATGGGTTTTAGCTCTATTCAGTATTGAGCTGGCTTAAAGGTGTTGAAAATCTACTGCTTTTGATCTTGTGTACCATGGACGCAAGCTACTTGTCTGTTTTGCGTACCAACCATTTTCTTTGCGTATTTAGATATTATTACGGCGTAAACGCGAACACTGTATAATTGTCAATGTTGTTCAGTTCAGGGGTGTAAAATTCCACTTGCCCGCTCGCATTTGTGAGTAAAATGATATAAAAGGCGTGTAAAAGTTTTGACAATTTGTGTAGTACTTTTATAATATACAGCATCGCGGAGAAAATTGGGGACATGAAGGGAGAGTAACTTATTTGGAAATTTTACACCCCTGCAGTTGCTATTCGGCAAAAACACAATCAGATAGGGATAGTTTGTTTCACTTTTTGTAAAATAAAAAAGTTTTTGAAATCACTTATTTTTGGCGTAGACTGTTTACTTGATATATCAGGCATATGATCATAAAGGGATTTTGATTGGATTTTCTCCATCTTTAAAATATTGAGCTTTTACCCTGATAAGGTTCAGGGGGCTACGGACACTACCCTATAAAAGTATAACGTGTACAAAACTCCTAATAAATAGTGTAACATTATATTTTTGTAAGCTAATTACTTATTCCTTGTCAGTACCTTAAGATTTCACACAATTTTCAAAATTTAAACTATTGTTTTAGAAATTCAATAAAACTTAAAAATTAACATTTTTTATTCCATTTATGGTATCTTTTGCAAAAAGAACATCTTTTCATACAGGATAGCTATGCTGAGGAAAATCTTTCTGATAGCAAACTATATCTCCATTCTTTACAATAGAAAAGTTTTCCAGCCTTTGAGGGGACTGCGTTTTTTCATGAAATGGTATTTTTCATGTGTATGCCGATAGGGCTACGGACACTACATACCACGTTATGCTATAAATATACATTTCTTTTGGCTAGTTTCATTAATTGAACTCACTTTTAGAAAAAAATGTGGTTCTTAAGTACAAGCAATGGCATTCCAGACCAAATTATGATTCTATTTTCATATTTTGAATTTTCTTCTTACTTTATAATCATCAAATAGGAGATTGGAATTAATACACAATAAAAGAATTCTCTATCTCTGTAGAAGAGTTCATATTACATTAAACTTTGGAGTCCAAAGCTTTTCTATTAGAATCATCATAATAATGCAGTCTATAACACTAATTATTGTAACAAATCTAAGAAACTAATAATGCTGGAGCAGGGCTACGGACACTACTCATTTGTTACAGAAGGATATCATTGCAGGTTTTATGAAATATTGCTCTAAAGGACATACACAATGAAATCAAAACTAGCTTTACTGAAATGCCATGTTTTATTGAATTAACATATGCTTGAAAACATGTGTATTTCAGGCTATTATGCATTTTCAGGACAGGCATGAGGGCTCAAATCCCTCTGGGCAGGTGTAAAAGTTCAATGCTGGAGGGTGCCTCCAGGTAGATTGCCCTGGATAAACTGATTGCAATTTGAAGCCAAATTCTAACCTAAGGCTGTTTACATCTAGTTTGCAAACATTTCATGTGCTGTTGCAGAGAATTAGAAGTGTAAATATCTTATATACATGTTCAGCTATTAGTGAATTACTGTTTTTAGTGAATAACTTGAATGGTGATGCAACAAATAACCGTCAATGGTTTAAAATTTGAAAGTGTATAGCCCAGTTGCATGTAACATTTAAACAATCTACAGGTGTGAAATTTTTATTTAGAAAACACTTGATTTTTTGTGTAGAAAGATGATATATGTGGAAATTTTACGCTTGGCTCTTCAAAAAACAAGAAATATTTTCTGGGATTTGATTAATTTTTGAGAACTTCTGTTTGATTCAGCGGAGACATTGTGGATAGTAAATAAGCTAAGACTTCGTGAAAAGTTTTACTGATGCCAGGAAGCAATAATATACCGAGGTAACAGTAGAATAATTTTATTCTAGTTATCGCTCTTAATTGACTTCGTCAAATAAATTGAAATAAGGCGATAATAATGCAAAAAAGAGTCAGTCTGAGTGGATACAAACATGCCTACTATTAAAAAGAATATGAAATTGCTTATTGTGTCCTACCCTAGTATATTGTATTATTTCCAAAAACTTCCCAATTTTCTTATTGATATAATAAGCTCTGCCCCTTCCTTAGAAACATGGAGAAGGCATTAGGGGTCAGATGTATAAAAAGTTTAATTTATAAGGCAGTTTTAATATTATACATTCAAATGTGATATGCTGACAAGTAGCAATAGAAATTTAACATACATATAACTGATTTTCAATTTAGCTGTTTCATGCCATTTGGGTGTACTTAAGGGTGGGTTAAGGTGTCAAAATCATTCTTCAGAAGTAAGTCATGTTACATATACATGTATAATTGAAGGACATTTGGAGTAGATTAACTTGCAAGCCAAATAACAATATCCCTGGGCCTTTTCAATAGCCTTAGTGGATAGGACAAGGGGCTAGACATAAAAGTGATCAGAAAATTGTGGTATTGCATATCAAACTAAAGGGCAATGAGATTAGAACTTACCAGCCACAGTTAGGCCTTTGTGTCCCTTGTATAGTTTTTAGGGTTGGATAAGGGGCCACTTATCACTTTTTTCAGAAATGGGTCATAAGCATATCAAATTAAAGACAATAAAAAGTAGAGCATAATTCCTATATAAATTCTGCACTTCTGAACCTAAAAATTGGGGCAAGAGCCTAAATTGTTTTTCAGAAGTAAGTGTTGTATATCAAGTTTAAGAAACAGGTTGTAATGACATAAAACTAAAATTTATTATTTACGCCAGGTTCAGACTTTGTAACTTAAAAGTTAGTAACTATATATCTACTTAACATGTTCCTATCTCTAACCAGTATACCATATTCAATTATCCTAGTAACATTCAACAAGCACATAAGTCACTGCTTGCAGTACTCTTGTTTACATTTTGCATTTCTCTGCCACTCATTTGTCATTCTGTTTCCCTTTTTGTAAACATTCACATTCATTTTGTTTTATCAATCTATCTTTCTTTTTTGGTTGCATCTGATTTAAAATATGTTACATTGCCTGTCTTTATATTCGTTCTGTATCTACTCATTTATAGTTTTATTTCCCTAAATAGATTTTGCTTTCATCATTATAGCTGTTGCTGTTCATGGTCTATACATTACTGAAAAAGGCTAATATTTACAGCTTACAAAGTGCATAACGCCAAATGGTAGTGTCCGTAGCCCCATGTTCATATTCATTTGTTTAAGGGAAAATGGAAATAATGGAAGTTAAATCCCAAGTATTTTTTATCCTAACTCATGTTTCTGTCTGGAATGATCATATGAACCCAGAAAATGAACAACTAAATATAATTTATGCCTAACAGATGGTCTTCAAGCTCCTCAGAGGTTCCTGGAAAAAGCAGTTCATTTTTTTTAATCATATTGCGAAAATTTAGATACTTGACAAAACCCCTTGGTTGACTTTGTATAGTTATGCACTAAAAAGGGTGGTGGAGATGTTTATGTCTTCAAAAATTGTAAAACATTGTAGGGCCTACGGACACTACGGGGCTACGGACAAAATTGCAGACAAGACGCCATGAAAGTTAAATACTGCAGCTGTCTAAAACTGTTATTTTTTTGCTAATATCCTCATAATGAAATAGTTTAAAGCCAGAATATAAAAATACATGTATACACCTATCAATAAAAGGAAGTTGAAAATGGGACTACGGACACTACACAAAAACTACAGATATTGACCGACTGACATTTTATAACTTGCTTCCTAGAGGCAGACATATATGAATTTTCTGGCACTGTTGGGTTCATTATATGCAACAATGATAATAACCACAAGATGATTGAATCTTTAATCAAAATAATGTAGCTTAAGTGTACGGGGTATAGAAATGGCATTTTCATAACGATGGTATAGTATTTTCAAAATTACACCAAATTTTATCATTGCAATATTTCGTGAAGTTTTTGGCCATTTTATATGCACCATGTGCAATACTTTACTAACCATAGCATCTCCAAATGATTTAGTATGGCATGTTTTCAAGGTTTAGTGTGCAAATTGGTCAATTTTAAAATGAAACAACATAACGCTGAAAAAAGGGCTATTTTGCGCTATGTTTCTGGTCGTGAAAAATGGAAACTTCAAATGACCATGACATGTTATATATCAGTTTGAAGGATTTGATGAGTTCTACGTGGAGAACTTACTGCTATACAATTTTAGGTAGAAGAGAAGAAGTTATTAAGCCATAACATATGTCCCTTTGAATATCCCTATCTGATTGTGTTTTTGGCGTATTGCAAGGGTTCTTTCTGATCTACTAAATCAGGCTTCTCTGTGCATCTGTGTGGGGACGAAGCCCACATTTTTTAACAAGCGGGACGATAAGATTTAGTCTTGCGTCATAAACTGTAAACCAGAGGTGAGCCTGGGTATGAAACAATTAGCTTGCGTGTTGACTTTATGGGACATATCATGGATCATAAAATACCTGGATATGAAACTGCAATAGATTTGCTAATAATTGTTTCCCAATGATTGCCGCGTCGAAATACAGGTAAATCCGATAATTTGACTGACCACTTTACAAATATTGAGATCCATACATGTACGCATACTTTTTCCCTTATGTTCTAGCAACTTGGGGGTAACGGTAGTAAAGTGAATTTAATGCCAATAAACTGAGAATTTCTCCAGCTACAATTTGATACCAAACAATCTAGTGTTCTCAGGAAAAAATACCCAAGAAAAAACAAACACGCATCAGGCCTTCCTACACTACACGGACATGGAAAACAAAGTAAGGAATTAGGCGAAAATCCTAGTGTCCTTTTTGTAAAACATAGGCAAATAGTGCAGACCCAGATCCGCAACCGCAGAACACAGCCTCTGATCAGGGTATCCACTGTTCGCTTATTCTTACAGAACATTCTATAAAAATGCTACCCAACACCCCTTAAAATGCAAATGGAGTGGTCCAATTGACTAGAGTGGGAAATTCCATTCGGCGTAAATGGGTTAAATAATGTAATTAAATATAAATTTGGTATCTGTATTTAATTCTTGTGACCTAAATCTGTTAATTGGCAATTAATTTATTGTAAGTTGTTGAGAATATCGCTTCAAAAATTAGACGGTTTGGTTGAAGCAGGCCCCCTAGCAGACTCTCATGAAATTAAAGGTCTTTTGTAAAGGCTATTTTAGGCAAAATAAAGGTTATTTCATTGAAATTCTACCAAAAATAAAGAGCAAATTAATGTAAAATTTTCGAGTATTTTTATTGGATCTTGATCTTTAAATCCCTGCTATGATAGATGGTATGGTACGGGTACTGAAAATCCTTAGTCAACAAATATACTCAGCGTCAATGAAAAGTTACCAGCATTAAAATTTTAATATTTTAGAAAATATATAATACAGCTCCTTGGCTGCTGTTACGTTCATGTTTCTGGTCAACGACAAGCTGGTTTGGAGAGATAAAACAGTTCCAAGAGCCCTGGAACTATGGTGCACGTAATGCACGTGCATTTTATGTTTTTCGCAGTTTTAAAGAATTTGAAATCATCATTTTAAGAAGACAACGTACCAGAACATGCCCTAAACATTTTCCTTGAAAACGCCACCAAAATGGTTTGGGTTATCCTATTAAATGCAAAAAATGGAGATCAAACTTTAAGGTAGCACCAAAACTTTGCATTTTCCTATGCAATGCAATGAAAACTATAGGGGTCCGTCAAGGAATGAGTATAATGCATTCGGGTGCGATGGATACCATTTTCCATAGTTGTGATGCATTGGACTCTATGCCACAAAATTGAGTGTTGAAGTATCCGCAGTTCTTCGTACAGAATGAACTAAATATTGTCCTATGTTAAGTGTATGTGATTTACTGGTAACTTTTCACTGACGTTGAGTATATATAGCCATTCAATCACAAATCAATAGAAAATTACTCTTGCTGTTTTTAACCCCAGAGTTGAAAACCTCACTTTTAACCTAAGGCTTGTGTTGAGCATGCAGTGTTGGATTGAAAAAAAATAAAACACATTTCCTAGTCTGGAAGGGGGGTTGGGGGTTCTCCCCCGAAAAAAATTTGAAAACCAAGAAAGCAGGAGAAGCCTTCTCTGGTCATTTTGTAGGGGCAATTTTACCTTCAGTAAATGAAGAATTTCAGAATATATTGCTTCCATTTATATTGTATGCCCTTTTTTTAAATAAAGATTTAGAAAGATATGCATATATATGCATTAGTCTCGTTCCTGTGTAGATACAGGTATCACTGTTCAGATTTGACAACCTAAGACATTAACATTTGAAAATCAGCACATTTCAACCCTGGTCACCAGAGCAAAAAAAAAATTGAGCCCAGAGTTCAACGGATGAGCCCAGCCCAGCTTTTATAAACGACCATTGCAGTTGGTAGTGCGTCCAACCTAATGTTCAGGAGTGTTACAGGTTCTATTCGCAGACCTGACACATTCTTTCACTAGTTGTCTGTTACTGGTGAAAGATGAGCACTGAGTACATGTGAAATGATTTGGGTTAAGCTAGCCTAGGAAAAGTGTGATTAGGATCAACTAGTCATTCGGACATGACCTCTGCTGTTTATTGCTGCCTTATGTGAAGCCTCAGGAAAAACTGACCATCAGACCACTATAGAGTCACCCTGGTGCAAGTTAGGTAGACACAATGGTCTGAGTATGAATAAGCTTTCTGAATAACTAAAGCTGTCACAGACATTTTTTGTCAACACATTTATGGTCTATTTCTTAAGTTCAAAATGATCTTGCAAAACTTAAAGGTTTATTAATCAAAATAAAGGTTATTAAAGGTTTTTCAGCCAAATAAAAGGTTTTAAAGGATTCCAACCAAAATAAAGGTTTCTAAAGGTTTTAAAGGTTCCACTAGGGGGCCTGGTTGAAGAGATATTTTAACGCAGTCGCGGAAATAATTACTGCTCATAGACACCCTACCAAATCCCTTGTTATAATATTCATTTATATTCCATAGGGAATAATGTTGAACACATATGATAAATTAACTCTATTTCAATATTTCGGCCAAAGGCCTTTTTCAAGAAAAAACATGCACTTTAGTATCAACTACATAGTCTCTGTTCCACCATTTTGAATTTGTTTATATTGATGTGTGACATCACGTTGACATGAACGTAACGCCACGACGTCGCACCGCTTTTCCCGTAAAAGTGGCAAAAAATACATGTTTCATGCTCACCCTTACCAGGCATGAAATCCATCATGCTCACAAGTACCCAAATTTGTATTCTCATACTTATTTGCATGACAACACAACACTCGGAGCCCGGAAACAAACCCCCTCATCTTTTAAGCATATATAGTTTGCATGCGCAGTGAAACAAGGGTGAGCATGAAAAAAAAAAAAAAAAAAAAAAAAATTTTTAGTACATACTTAGTTATAAACAGTATGGACCCAGATCAAGTCCGACACTTTGTCGGACCTAATCCATGTTCAAACCATCTACCATTTATGAATAATAACATCAGCTAGCAAAGAAAAATCGTACAAAAAGATGAAAGGCCCAAACCAAAGGCACACAGTTCGACTTTTCTGAAGTTTAAAATTCCGAAAATCCTGAACATTAGAAATTCTGATTTCAAAACTTTCAAACGGAACATAGGTCAAATAATCTAATACAGACGGCCTAAATAGAGACTTAGAGGCTGACTTTCTGTGGGAAATCAGCCCCAAAATCCTGAATCTAGGAATATTCATGTGAACCTTTGCCCATGGGAAACGGCACAAAAAGGGGGACTAAAGTACATAACGGAGACCCAAACCACACTGTGCATCAGATGCACTGACTGAAAAGAGACTCCACTGTGTACTAGAAAAAAAAAGAAAAAAAAGCAAAAAAAAAAAGCTGCACAACAGCCTATGAAAGTCCGGGCATACCAACTCCTAAATAAGCACCAGACCAAGACTCTAATAGGACTGCCCACCTGTGCAGCCCGGTATGAGTCTTGGAAAGTACTCGATCGTCATGGAACAACGCCGCGAGTAACCCTGTCTTGTATTGAATATTAGGGCCTCATCGCGAGAAAACCTGTCTTAAGGGCTTCGAACAAAACCAGTTTCAAACCAGTCTACTCGGCTACAGAGACTAGCTAGAAAATTGAAATTTCATCAGTAGCAAGCTTACATATGAAATTTTCCAAAAAGCGAACAACAAAGGCGCTGATCAGACTGCGCGGACGCGCAGGCTGGTCCGCGCCTGTGTTGTTGGCAAACCCCTGAAGACAGGTCCTCTCGCGCCGATGCCCATTTAGCTGGAAGGGGAAAATAAAGGCACAGACCAGACTGCACAGAAGTGCAGGCTGATCTGGGCCTCAGCTACACACTTCCAACAAAGACCAGGTCACATGCGACGAGACTTACACAGTGAAAACCCCAACAGGACTGCATCATTGAGCATGCCTATCGGAGTTGTCTCCATGCTGACACCCAACCAACAGGAAAAGGCAAGCCCAGACCCATAAATGCCACTATTACAGTGCTGGAAAATGTATCTCCTTAACGTTACATCCATCTGGTCTGGCCGTGGATAGACGTCTGATCCATATGGCCTCCCGCAACTGTCTTTCTATACGTTCTGCACCAAATACCTTTTCCAGCACTGCAAAAGTTAAGTCAACGGGTCCATGTGCAACACCTTCAAAATGGGAATTAATTGGCTTCTCCTTTCTGAGCCGTACATCTCTCAAGTGCTCGGTCATCCTTTCTCGTAATTCCCGTTCTGTCTCTCCAACGTACACTGTGCAGTCACATCTCGAGCAGATTATAGCATACACCACATTGCGTGCTCGGCATGTAGCATCTCTGACTGGGGTGTATGAGATGTTACCCGAAGTGTCTCTGATCTGGTCTCTTACAATCTGCTGGCATTTTTCGCATCCATCTTGGCATGTCTGACTGGTAGGCTTCAGGGCTTTATTAGTCTTGCTATGGACAAGGGTATCGCATATGTTCCTGTCTCTTCTGAAGGCTACAATGGGAGGCTCTTTATAAACTTCTTTCATTCTTTCTGAGCGGTATAGCACGTTCATATGTTTTCTGACGACTCTATGCATATCCGGCAGGAGGTTTGAAAATGTCACTACCAGTGGGACTCTTCTTGCACTTTTGTCCTGTCTCTTTACTTCAAGTAGCTCATTCCTATCCAGCTTGTCAACTTTCTGTAACTGTGCCTCAATGAGTTTCCCACTGTAGCCTCTTCTACGCAGTTGAAGTTTCAGCTCTTGTCTGTGTCGTACGTAATCCTTTTCCTTTTCGCAAATCCGTCTTATGCGCAACCCCAGTCCATAAGCAAGACCTCTCTTTGTGTTTGGTGGGTGGCAAGAAGCGCTGTACAGGTATAACTGCTTGTCAGAGGGTTTAACATACAGGTCCGTATATATATGTCCATCTTCCAGTTTCACGAGGGTGTCTAGAAACTCTATCTGCTTTCTGTCGTAACGAAGTTCTACCTGTATGTTAGGATGTATACTATTAGCATGCTTAGCAAACAGCTTCAATTCATCCTCGCCTTCTGTCCAAATGCCGAAACCATCATCTATAAACCGTTTATAAAAATATGGCGATGCTCTAAAACGCAGTAGTGCTTCATCCCATTTGCGCATATACGCACATGCAAAATTTTTGCCCAGTCTAGACCCAATCGCGATACCTTCCTTCTGAATGTAGCTTTTATCTCCAAAGCCAAACACATTGTTGTCCAGTACAGTTTGTATCATTTCCATCGCAGCTTTTCCACTGACAAGTGATCTCAGTCGTGTAGACAGCGCTTCCTCACATGCTTGCAATCCTTCTTTCCTTGGCACAGATGGATACAGCTTAACCACATCAAAACAGAACAGGATGGCATCTGCTGGCAATGGCTCATCAACACTCCTCAATTTAACAATAAAATCTGTCGTGTCACGGATGTATGAAGGTGACTGTTCAACGAAACCTTTTAGTTCATGTTCTGCAAGCTCAGCTAACCTCTCTGTTGGCGTTCCTATTCCACTGACAATAGCTCGATAAGGGACGTTTGCTTTGTGGAGTTTAGGGTTACCCTTCAATTTCCCCCTCTGCACATATTTTGGTGTAAGATAATTTTTCAGATCGTCAGAAACAAGTCCATCGCGGTTCATCTTATTGACCAATTTCTTCACCTTCTTGTGAGCTTCTTCGGTCCTATCATTATCAGTCCTTTCATATGCGCTGCTCTGCTCCATTTCCTTCTCAAGTGATTCTATGTACTCTTCTTTGTCAATTACCACTATGCCCGACCCCTTATCTGCTGGTCTGATTATGATATCCTCATTATGCAAGAGCTCATGGAAAGCACTGTTTTCTTCCTTTGTTAAATTGATCTTCTTACTCTTTTTCAGACTACCCATAACATCATCCTTAACCAGATCAATGTACAGATCTAAGCATTTATCTCTGCCAGCGTTTGGTGTGAAGGTGCTTTTCTTTTTGACCATAAATTTGTCTGCTGAATCCTTAGTCTGCTCCTTGGTATCATCGTCCCTATTATAGAAATACTCAGCCAGTCGCATTCGCCTTTCCCATTCAGATAGGTCTGCCAAAAGCTTGACTTTGTCAACTTCATGTCTTGATGGAATAAATTTTAATCCCTTCTCCAGCAGAGATAATTGCGGTGCAGAAAGCTCATGTCTTGACAAATTTGTAACTGATGTCGCACCTGAAGATGGTTGGGTTTTAACCTTCTCTCCCTTATTCACGAATGGACCTGACCTCTTTATTCTCGAAAGTCCCGTTTTCTTTGTAAGCGGACCTTTATTCTTGTCAAAAGTAGTACAAGGGGGGCGATTCTGGTAAGCTGTAGAGTCACTATTGTCGCTAAATCTGGTACGACCTGCACTGTTGTCTGCTAATTCAAACCAATCAAAACTAGAGTTCTTGGATATATCTTGTTTCCCAGAAATATTCTGGTCTGCCTGGCCAGTAGTTAATAAACTGAAATGGCTGTTCTCCAAAAGTAGAAACATACACATATTAGGTGTGCACCCGTCAATTTCTTCCCCAGAAAACGTGGTCCACTCAGTGAACTGCCTGTCCCGTGTAACTCGTATTTCGAGGTTATACCAATCTGCGGCTGCTGTGAGTTCAGCTTCCGTAGCCCACGACACAACTCTTCCATCCGTAAATGTTAGATTGCGTAGGTGTGCCTCCATACTACCATCCACAAGGTGACAATACCGTTCCTTATTACATGACATATATTGCACCAAGTCTCTTCTTAAAACCTCATGTTTCATTTGTGTTCCATGAATAAGTTGACTCAGGCATCTGAAGAAACAGTTACCGTCTTTCTCAATGCCAACCACTCGATAATCGCTTTGTGTATGAGATGATAAAGAACGGTTACTTTTTCTCAGCATAAAGAATTTCTTGGCCTTTAAACAGCTAATACTATCTTTTTCAGCTATAGCCCATCTCTGTATTTCTGACCTATCTTCATAACAAACCATACTTGAGCATGCTTGAATCTCCAGTTGCAAATCATCGCACTTCCTTCTACAGATCATTCTAGACAAATCTATCAATTTCAAAGCAGCATCTTCTCTTACCTTCATACACCTCTTCTCTTCCTCTGCTGTTGCATCTAACTGAACAGTCCACTTCCATTGAAAACCCTTTGGAATCACTGAATCTTTGTAGCACTTGTTTAAAAAGTCGAGATGACTCTCATATCTAAGATGTTTTCCGACCAAATATTTGAACTGTAGTTTCAAGTCCATGTTTTCCTCTCCAGGAGTAATAATTCAAATAATATTCATTTATATTCCATAGGGAATAATGTTGAACACATATGATAAATTAACTCTATTTCAATATTTCGGCCAAAGGCCTTTTTCAAGAAAAAACATGCACTTTAGTATCAACTACATAGTCTCTGTTCCACCATTTTGAATTTGTTTATATTGATGTGTGACATCACGTTGACATGAACGTAACGCCACGACGTCGCACCGCTTTTCCCGTAAAAGTGGCAAAAAATACATGTTTCATGCTCACCCTTACCAGGCATGAAATCCATCATGCTCACAAGTACCCAAATTTGTATTCTCATACTTATTTGCATGACAACACAACACTCGGAGCCCGGAAACAAACCCCCTCATCTTTTAAGCATATATAGTTTGCATGCGCAGTGAAACAAGGGTGAGCATGAAAAAAAAAAAAAAAAAAAAAATTTTTAGTACATACTTAGTTATAAACAGTATGGACCCAGATCAAGTCCGACACTTTGTCGGACCTAATCCATGTTCAAACCATCTACCATTTATGAATAATAACATCAGCTAGCAAAGAAAAATCGTACAAAAAGATGAAAGGCCCAAACCAAAGGCACACAGTTCGACATTTCTGAAGTTTAAAATTCCGAAAATCCTGAACATTAGAAATTCTGATTTCAAAACTTTCAAACGGAACATAGGTCAAATAATCTAATACAGACGGCCTAAATAGAGACTTAGAGGCTGACTTTCTGTGGGAAATCAGCCCCAAAATCCTGAATCTAGGAATATTCATGTGAACCTTTGCCCATGGGAAACGGCACAAAAAGGGGGACTAAAGTACATAACGGAGACCCAAACCACACTGTGCATCAGATGCACTGACTGAAAAGAGACTCCACTGTGTACTAGAAAAAAAAAGAAAAAAAAGCAAAAAAAAAAAAGCTGCACAACAGCCTATGAAAGTCCGGGCATACCAACTCCTAAATAAGCACCAGACCAAGACTCTAATAGGACTGCCCACCTGTGCAGCCCGGTATGAGTCTTGGAAAGTACTCGATCGTCATGGAACAACGCCGCGAGTAACCCTGTCTTGTATTGAATATTAGGGCCTCATCGCGAGAAAACCTGTCTTAAGGGCTTCGAACAAAACCAGTTTCAAACCAGTCTACTCGGCTACAGAGACTAGCTAGAAAATTGAAATTTCATCAGTAGCAAGCTTACATATGAAATTTTCCAAAAAGCGAACAACAAAGGCGCTGATCAGACTGCGCGGACGCGCAGGCTGGTCCGCGCCTGTGTTGTTGGCAAACCCCTGAAGACAGGTCCTCTCGCGCCGATGCCCATTTAGCTGGAAGGGGAAAATAAAGGCACAGACCAGACTGCACAGAAGTGCAGGCTGATCTGGGCCTCAGCTACACACTTCCAACAAAGACCAGGTCACATGCGACGAGACTTACACAGTGAAAACCCCAACAGGACTGCATCATTGAGCATGCCTATCGGAGTTGTCTCCATGCTGACACCCAACCAACAGGAAAAGGCAAGCCCAGACCCATAAATGCCACTATTACAGTGCTGGAAAATGTATCTCCTTAACGTTACATCCATCTGGTCTGGCCGTGGATAGACGTCTGATCCATATGGCCTCCCGCAACTGTCTTTCTATACGTTCTGCACCAAATACCTTTTCCAGCACTGCAAAAGTTAAGTCAACGGGTCCATGTGCAACACCTTCAAAATGGGAATTAATTGGCTTCTCCTTTCTGAGCCGTACATCTCTCAAGTGCTCGGTCATCCTTTCTCGTAATTCCCGTTCTGTCTCTCCAACGTACACTGTGCAGTCACATCTCGAGCAGATTATAGCATACACCACATTGCGTGCTCGGCATGTAGCATCTCTGACTGGGGTGTATGAGATGTTACCCGAAGTGTCTCTGATCTGGTCTCTTACAATCTGCTGGCATTTTTCGCATCCATCTTGGCATGTCTGACTGGTAGGCTTCAGGGCTTTATTAGTCTTGCTATGGACAAGGGTATCGCATATGTTCCTGTCTCTTCTGAAGGCTACAATGGGAGGCTCTTTATAAACTTCTTTCATTCTTTCTGAGCGGTATAGCACGTTCATATGTTTTCTGACGACTCTATGCATATCCGGCAGGAGGTTTGAAAATGTCACTACCAGTGGGACTCTTCTTGCACTTTTGTCCTGTCTCTTTACTTCAAGTAGCTCATTCCTATCCAGCTTGTCAACTTTCTGTAACTGTGCCTCAATGAGTTTCCCACTGTAGCCTCTTCTACGCAGTTGAAGTTTCAGCTCTTGTCTGTGTCGTACGTAATCCTTTTCCTTTTCGCAAATCCGTCTTATGCGCAACCCCAGTCCATAAGCAAGACCTCTCTTTGTGTTTGGTGGGTGGCAAGAAGCGCTGTACAGGTATAACTGCTTGTCAGAGGGTTTAACATACAGGTCCGTATATATATGTCCATCTTCCAGTTTCACGAGGGTGTCTAGAAACTCTATCTGCTTTCTGTCGTAACGAAGTTCTACCTGTATGTTAGGATGTATACTATTAGCATGCTTAGCAAACAGCTTCAATTCATCCTCGCCTTCTGTCCAAATGCCGAAACCATCATCTATAAACCGTTTATAAAAATATGGCGATGCTCTAAAACGCAGTAGTGCTTCATCCCATTTGCGCATATACGCACATGCAAAATTTTTGCCCAGTCTAGACCCAATCGCGATACCTTCCTTCTGAATGTAGCTTTTATCTCCAAAGCCAAACACATTGTTGTCCAGTACAGTTTGTATCATTTCCATCGCAGCTTTTCCACTGACAAGTGATCTCAGTCGTGTAGACAGCGCTTCCTCACATGCTTGCAATCCTTCTTTCCTTGGCACAGATGGATACAGCTTAACCACATCAAAACAGAACAGGATGGCATCTGCTGGCAATGGCTCATCAACACTCCTCAATTTAACAATAAAATCTGTCGTGTCACGGATGTATGAAGGTGACTGTTCAACGAAACCTTTTAGTTCATGTTCTGCAAGCTCAGCTAACCTCTCTGTTGGCGTTCCTATTCCACTGACAATAGCTCGATAAGGGACGTTTGCTTTGTGGAGTTTAGGGTTACCCTTCAATTTCCCCCTCTGCACATATTTTGGTGTAAGATAATTTTTCAGATCGTCAGAAACAAGTCCATCGCGGTTCATCTTATTGACCAATTTCTTCACCTTCTTGTGAGCTTCTTCGGTCCTATCATTATCAGTCCTTTCATATGCGCTGCTCTGCTCCATTTCCTTCTCAAGTGATTCTATGTACTCTTCTTTGTCAATTACCACTATGCCCGACCCCTTATCTGCTGGTCTGATTATGATATCCTCATTATGCAAGAGCTCATGGAAAGCACTGTTTTCTTCCTTTGTTAAATTGATCTTCTTACTCTTTTTCAGACTACCCATAACATCATCCTTAACCAGATCAATGTACAGATCTAAGCATTTATCTCTGCCAGCGTTTGGTGTGAAGGTGCTTTTCTTTTTGACCATAAATTTGTCTGCTGAATCCTTAGTCTGCTCCTTGGTATCATCGTCCCTATTATAGAAATACTCAGCCAGTCGCATTCGCCTTTCCCATTCAGATAGGTCTGCCAAAAGCTTGACTTTGTCAACTTCATGTCTTGATGGAATAAATTTTAATCCCTTCTCCAGCAGAGATAATTGCGGTGCAGAAAGCTCATGTCTTGACAAATTTGTAACTGATGTCGCACCTGAAGATGGTTGGGTTTTAACCTTCTCTCCCTTATTCACGAATGGACCTGACCTCTTTATTCTCGAAAGTCCCGTTTTCTTTGTAAGCGGACCTTTATTCTTGTCAAAAGTAGTACAAGGGGGGCGATTCTGGTAAGCTGTAGAGTCACTATTGTCGCTAAATCTGGTACGACCTGCACTGTTGTCTGCTAATTCAAACCAATCAAAACTAGAGTTCTTGGATATATCTTGTTTCCCAGAAATATTCTGGTCTGCCTGGCCAGTAGTTAATAAACTGAAATGGCTGTTCTCCAAAAGTAGAAACATACACATATTAGGTGTGCACCCGTCAATTTCTTCCCCAGAAAACGTGGTCCACTCAGTGAACTGCCTGTCCCGTGTAACTCGTATTTCGAGGTTATACCAATCTGCGGCTGCTGTGAGTTCAGCTTCCGTAGCCCACGACACAACTCTTCCATCCGTAAATGTTAGATTGCGTAGGTGTGCCTCCATACTACCATCCACAAGGTGACAATACCGTTCCTTATTACATGACATATATTGCACCAAGTCTCTTCTTAAAACCTCATGTTTCATTTGTGTTCCATGAATAAGTTGACTCAGGCATCTGAAGAAACAGTTACCGTCTTTCTCAATGCCAACCACTCGATAATCGCTTTGTGTATGAGATGATAAAGAACGGTTACTTTTTCTCAGCATAAAGAATTTCTTGGCCTTTAAACAGCTAATACTATCTTTTTCAGCTATAGCCCATCTCTGTATTTCTGACCTATCTTCATAACAAACCATACTTGAGCATGCTTGAATCTCCAGTTGCAAATCATCGCACTTCCTTCTACAGATCATTCTAGACAAATCTATCAATTTCAAAGCAGCATCTTCTCTTACCTTCATACACCTCTTCTCTTCCTCTGCTGTTGCATCTAACTGAACAGTCCACTTCCATTGAAAACCCTTTGGAATCACTGAATCTTTGTAGCACTTGTTTAAAAAGTCGAGATGACTCTCATATCTAAGATGTTTTCCGACCAAATATTTGAACTGTAGTTTCAAGTCCATGTTTTCCTCTCCAGGAGTAATAATTCAAATAATATTCATTTATATTCCATAGGGAATAATGTTGAACACATATGATAAATTAACTCTATTTCAATATTTCGGCCAAAGGCCTTTTTCAAGAAAAAACATGCACTTTAGTATCAACTACATAGTCTCTGTTCCACCATTTTGAATTTGTTTATATTGATGTGTGACATCACGTTGACATGAACGTAACGCCACGACGTCGCACCGCTTTTCCCGTAAAAGTGGCAAAAAATACATGTTTCATGCTCACCCTTACCAGGCATGAAATCCATCATGCTCACAAGTACCCAAATTTGTATTCTCATACTTATTTGCATGACAACACAACACTCGGAGCCCGGAAACAAACCCCCTCATCTTTTAAGCATATATAGTTTGCATGCGCAGTGAAACAAGGGTGAGCATGAAAAAAAAAAAAAAAAAAAAAAATTTTTAGTACATACTTAGTTATAAACAGTATGGACCCAGATCAAGTCCGACACTTTGTCGGACCTAATCCATGTTCAAACCATCTACCATTTATGAATAATAACATCAGCTAGCAAAGAAAAATCGTACAAAAAGATGAAAGGCCCAAACCAAAGGCACACAGTTCGACTTTTCTGAAGTTTAAAATTCCGAAAATCCTGAACATTAGAAATTCTGATTTCAAAACTTTCAAACGGAACATAGGTCAAATAATCTAATACAGACGGCCTAAATAGAGACTTAGAGGCTGACTTTCTGTGGGAAATCAGCCCCAAAATCCTGAATCTAGGAATATTCATGTGAACCTTTGCCCATGGGAAACGGCACAAAAAGGGGGACTAAAGTACATAACGGAGACCCAAACCACACTGTGCATCAGATGCACTGACTGAAAAGAGACTCCACTGTGTACTAGAAAAAAAAAGAAAAAAAAGCAAAAAAAAAAAGCTGCATAACAGCCTATGAAAGTCCGGGCATACCAACTCCTAAATAAGCACCAGACCAAGACTCTAATAGGACTGCCCACCTGTGCAGCCCGGTATGAGTCTTGGAAAGTACTCGATCGTCATGGAACAACGCCGCGAGTAACCCTGTCTTGTATTGAATATTAGGGCCTCATCGCGAGAAAACCTGTCTTAAGGGCTTCGAACAAAACCAGTTTCAAACCAGTCTACTCGGCTACAGAGACAAGCTAGAAAATTGAAATTTCATCAGTAGCAAGCTTACATATGAAATTTTCCAAAAAGCGAACAACAAAGGCGCTGATCAGACTGCGCGGACGCGCAGGCTGGTCCGCGCCTGTGTTGTTGGCAAACCCCTGAAGACAGGTCCTCTCGCGCCGATGCCCATTTAGCTGGAAGGGGAAAATAAAGGCACAGACCAGACTGCACAGAAGTGCAGGCTGATCTGGGCCTCAGCTACACACTTCCAACAAAGACCAGGTCACATGCGACGAGACTTACACAGTGAAAACCCCAACAGGACTGCATCATTGAGCATGCCTATCGGAGTTGTCTCCATGCTGACACCCAACCAACAGGAAAAGGCAAGCCCAGACCCATAAATGCCACTATTACAGTGCTGGAAAATGTATCTCCTTAACGTTACATCCATCTGGTCTGGCCGTGGATAGACGTCTGATCCATATGGCCTCCCGCAACTGTCTTTCTATACGTTCTGCACCAAATACCTTTTCCAGCACTGCAAAAGTTAAGTCAACGGGTCCATGTGCAACACCTTCAAAATGGGAATTAATTGGCTTCTCCTTTCTGAGCCGTACATCTCTCAAGTGCTCGGTCATCCTTTCTCGTAATTCCCGTTCTGTCTCTCCAACGTACACTGTGCAGTCACATCTCGAGCAGATTATAGCATACACCACATTGCGTGCTCGGCATGTAGCATCTCTGACTGGGGTGTATGAGATGTTACCCGAAGTGTCTCTGATCTGGTCTCTTACAATCTGCTGGCATTTTTCGCATCCATCTTGGCATGTCTGACTGGTAGGCTTCAGGGCTTTATTAGTCTTGCTATGGACAAGGGTATCGCATATGTTCCTGTCTCTTCTGAAGGCTACAATGGGAGGCTCTTTATAAACTTCTTTCATTCTTTCTGAGCGGTATAGCACGTTCATATGTTTTCTGACGACTCTATGCATATCCGGCAGGAGGTTTGAAAATGTCACTACCAGTGGGACTCTTCTTGCACTTTTGTCCTGTCTCTTTACTTCAAGTAGCTCATTCCTATCCAGCTTGTCAACTTTCTGTAACTGTGCCTCAATGAGTTTCCCACTGTAGCCTCTTCTACGCAGTTGAAGTTTCAGCTCTTGTCTGTGTCGTACGTAATCCTTTTCCTTTTCGCAAATCCGTCTTATGCGCAACCCCAGTCCATAAGCAAGACCTCTCTTTGTGTTTGGTGGGTGGCAAGAAGCGCTGTACAGGTATAACTGCTTGTCAGAGGGTTTAACATACAGGTCCGTATATATATGTCCATCTTCCAGTTTCACGAGGGTGTCTAGAAACTCTATCTGCTTTCTGTCGTAACGAAGTTCTACCTGTATGTTAGGATGTATACTATTAGCATGCTTAGCAAACAGCTTCAATTCATCCTCGCCTTCTGTCCAAATGCCGAAACCATCATCTATAAACCGTTTATAAAAATATGGCGATGCTCTAAAACGCAGTAGTGCTTCATCCCATTTGCGCATATACGCACATGCAAAATTTTTGCCCAGTCTAGACCCAATCGCGATACCTTCCTTCTGAATGTAGCTTTTATCTCCAAAGCCAAACACATTGTTGTCCAGTACAGTTTGTATCATTTCCATCGCAGCTTTTCCACTGACAAGTGATCTCAGTCGTGTAGACAGCGCTTCCTCACATGCTTGCAATCCTTCTTTCCTTGGCACAGATGGATACAGCTTAACCACATCAAAACAGAACAGGATGGCATCTGCTGGCAATGGCTCATCAACACTCCTCAATTTAACAATAAAATCTGTCGTGTCACGGATGTATGAAGGTGACTGTTCAACGAAACCTTTTAGTTCATGTTCTGCAAGCTCAGCTAACCTCTCTGTTGGCGTTCCTATTCCACTGACAATAGCTCGATAAGGGACGTTTGCTTTGTGGAGTTTAGGGTTACCCTTCAATTTCCCCCTCTGCACATATTTTGGTGTAAGATAATTTTTCAGATCGTCAGAAACAAGTCCATCGCGGTTCATCTTATTGATCAATTTCTTCACCTTCTTGTGAGCTTCTTCGGTCCTATCATTATCAGTCCTTTCATATGCGCTGCTCTGCTCCATTTCCTTCTCAAGTGATTCTATGTACTCTTCTTTGTCAATTACCACTATGCCCGACCCCTTATCTGCTGGTCTGATTATGATATCCTCATTATGCAAGAGCTCATGGAAAGCACTGTTTTCTTCCTTTGTTAAATTGATCTTCTTACTCTTTTTCAGACTACCCATAACATCATCCTTAACCAGATCAATGTACAGATCTAAGCATTTATCTCTGCCAGCGTTTGGTGTGAAGGTGCTTTTCTTTTTGACCATAAATTTGTCTGCTGAATCCTTAGTCTGCTCCTTGGTATCATCGTCCCTATTATAGAAATACTCAGCCAGTCGCATTCGCCTTTCCCATTCAGATAGGTCTGCCAAAAGCTTGACTTTGTCAACTTCATGTCTTGATGGAATAAATTTTAATCCCTTCTCCAGCAGAGATAATTGCGGTGCAGAAAGCTCATGTCTTGACAAATTTGTAACTGATGTCGCACCTGAAGATGGTTGGGTTTTAACCTTCTCTCCCTTATTCACGAATGGACCTGACCTCTTTATTCTCGAAAGTCCCGTTTTCTTTGTAAGCGGACCTTTATTCTTGTCAAAAGTAGTACAAGGGGGGCGATTCTGGTAAGCTGTAGAGTCACTATTGTCGCTAAATCTGGTACGACCTGCACTGTTGTCTGCTAATTCAAACCAATCAAAACTAGAGTTCTTGGATATATCTTGTTTCCCAGAAATATTCTGGTCTGCCTGGCCAGTAGTTAATAAACTGAAATGGCTGTTCTCCAAAAGTAGAAACATACACATATTAGGTGTGCACCCGTCAATTTCTTCCCCAGAAAACGTGGTCCACTCAGTGAACTGCCTGTCCCGTGTAACTCGTATTTCGAGGTTATACCAATCTGCGGCTGCTGTGAGTTCAGCTTCCGTAGCCCACGACACAACTCTTCCATCCGTAAATGTTAGATTGCGTAGGTGTGCCTCCATACTACCATCCACAAGGTGACAATACCGTTCCTTATTACATGACATATATTGCACCAAGTCTCTTCTTAAAACCTCATGTTTCATTTGTGTTCCATGAATAAGTTGACTCAGGCATCTGAAGAAACAGTTACCGTCTTTCTCAATGCCAACCACTCGATAATCGCTTTGTGTATGAGATGATAAAGAACGGTTACTTTTTCTCAGCATAAAGAATTTCTTGGCCTTTAAACAGCTAATACTATCTTTTTCAGCTATAGCCCATCTCTGTATTTCTGACCTATCTTCATAACAAACCATACTTGAGCATGCTTGAATCTCCAGTTGCAAATCATCGCACTTCCTTCTACAGATCATTCTAGACAAATCTATCAATTTCAAAGCAGCATCTTCTCTTACCTTCATACACCTCTTCTCTTCCTCTGCTGTTGCATCTAACTGAACAGTCCACTTCCATTGAAAACCCTTTGGAATCACTGAATCTTTGTAGCACTTGTTTAAAAAGTCGAGATGACTCTCATATCTAAGATGTTTTCCGACCAAATATTTGAACTGTAGTTTCAAGTCCATGTTTTCCTCTCCAGGAGTAATAATTCAAATAATATTCATTTATATTCCATAGGGAATAATGTTGAACACATATGATAAATTAACTCTATTTCAATATTTCGGCCAAAGGCCTTTTTCAAGAAAAAACATGCACTTTAGTATCAACTACATAGTCTCTGTTCCACCATTTTGAATTTGTTTATATTGATGTGTGACATCACGTTGACATGAACGTAACGCCACGACGTCGCACCGCTTTTCCCGTAAAAGTGGCAAAAAATACATGTTTCATGCTCACCCTTACCAGGCATGAAATCCATCATGCTCACAAGTACCCAAATTTGTATTCTCATACTTATTTGCATGACAACACAACACTCGGAGCCCGGAAACAAACCCCCTCATCTTTTAAGCATATATAGTTTGCATGCGCAGTGAAACAAGGGTGAGCATGAAAAAAAAAAAAAAAAAAAAAAAAAAATTTTTAGTACATACTTAGTTATAAACAGTATGGACCCAGATCAAGTCCGACACTTTGTCGGACCTAATCCATGTTCAAACCATCTACCATTTATGAATAATAACATCAGCTAGCAAAGAAAAATCGTACAAAAAGATGAAAGGCCCAAACCAAAGGCACACAGTTCGACTTTTCTGAAGTTTAAAATTCCGAAAATCCTGAACATTAGAAATTCTGATTTCAAAACTTTCAAACGGAACATAGGTCAAATAATCTAATACAGACGGCCTAAATAGAGACTTAGAGGCTGACTTTCTGTGGGAAATCAGCCCCAAAATCCTGAATCTAGGAATATTCATGTGAACCTTTGCCCATGGGAAACGGCACAAAAAGGGGGACTAAAGTACATAACGGAGACCCAAACCACACTGTGCATCAGATGCACTGACTGAAAAGAGACTCCACTGTGTACTAGAAAAAAAAAGAAAAAAAAGCAAAAAAAAAAAGCTGCACAACAGCCTATGAAAGTCCGGGCATACCAACTCCTAAATAAGCACCAGACCAAGACTCTAATAGGACTGCCCACCTGTGCAGCCCGGTATGAGTCTTGGAAAGTACTCGATCGTCATGGAACAACGCCGCGAGTAACCCTGTCTTGTATTGAATATTAGGGCCTCATCGCGAGAAAACCTGTCTTAAGGGCTTCGAACAAAACCAGTTTCAAACCAGTCTACTCGGCTACAGAGACTAGCTAGAAAATTGAAATTTCATCAGTAGCAAGCTTACATATGAAATTTTCCAAAAAGCGAACAACAAAGGCGCTGATCAGACTGCGCGGACGCGCAGGCTGGTCCGCGCCTGTGTTGTTGGCAAACCCCTGAAGACAGGTCCTCTCGCGCCGATGCCCATTTAGCTGGAAGGGGAAAATAAAGGCACAGACCAGACTGCACAGAAGTGCAGGCTGATCTGGGCCTCAGCTACACACTTCCAACAAAGACCAGGTCACATGCGACGAGACTTACACAGTGAAAACCCCAACAGGACTGCATCATTGAGCATGCCTATCGGAGTTGTCTCCATGCTGACACCCAACCAACAGGAAAAGGCAAGCCCAGACCCATAAATGCCACTATTACAGTGCTGGAAAATGTATCTCCTTAACGTTACATCCATCTGGTCTGGCCGTGGATAGACGTCTGATCCATATGGCCTCCCGCAACTGTCTTTCTATACGTTCTGCACCAAATACCTTTTCCAGCACTGCAAAAGTTAAGTCAACGGGTCCATGTGCAACACCTTCAAAATGGGAATTAATTGGCTTCTCCTTTCTGAGCCGTACATCTCTCAAGTGCTCGGTCATCCTTTCTCGTAATTCCCGTTCTGTCTCTCCAACGTACACTGTGCAGTCACATCTCGAGCAGATTATAGCATACACCACATTGCGTGCTCGGCATGTAGCATCTCTGACTGGGGTGTATGAGATGTTACCCGAAGTGTCTCTGATCTGGTCTCTTACAATCTGCTGGCATTTTTCGCATCCATCTTGGCATGTCTGACTGGTAGGCTTCAGGGCTTTATTAGTCTTGCTATGGACAAGGGTATCGCATATGTTCCTGTCTCTTCTGAAGGCTACAATGGGAGGCTCTTTATAAACTTCTTTCATTCTTTCTGAGCGGTATAGCACGTTCATATGTTTTCTGACGACTCTATGCATATCCGGCAGGAGGTTTGAAAATGTCACTACCAGTGGGACTCTTCTTGCACTTTTGTCCTGTCTCTTTACTTCAAGTAGCTCATTCCTATCCAGCTTGTCAACTTTCTGTAACTGTGCCTCAATGAGTTTCCCACTGTAGCCTCTTCTACGCAGTTGAAGTTTCAGCTCTTGTCTGTGTCGTACGTAATCCTTTTCCTTTTCGCAAATCCGTCTTATGCGCAACCCCAGTCCATAAGCAAGACCTCTCTTTGTGTTTGGTGGGTGGCAAGAAGCGCTGTACAGGTATAACTGCTTGTCAGAGGGTTTAACATACAGGTCCGTATATATATGTCCATCTTCCAGTTTCACGAGGGTGTCTAGAAACTCTATCTGCTTTCTGTCGTAACGAAGTTCTACCTGTATGTTAGGATGTATACTATTAGCATGCTTAGCAAACAGCTTCAATTCATCCTCGCCTTCTGTCCAAATGCCGAAACCATCATCTATAAACCGTTTATAAAAATATGGCGATGCTCTAAAACGCAGTAGTGCTTCATCCCATTTGCGCATATACGCACATGCAAAATTTTTGCCCAGTCTAGACCCAATCGCGATACCTTCCTTCTGAATGTAGCTTTTATCTCCAAAGCCAAACACATTGTTGTCCAGTACAGTTTGTATCATTTCCATCGCAGCTTTTCCACTGACAAGTGATCTCAGTCGTGTAGACAGCGCTTCCTCACATGCTTGCAATCCTTCTTTCCTTGGCACAGATGGATACAGCTTAACCACATCAAAACAGAACAGGATGGCATCTGCTGGCAATGGCTCATCAACACTCCTCAATTTAACAATAAAATCTGTCGTGTCACGGATGTATGAAGGTGACTGTTCAACGAAACCTTTTAGTTCATGTTCTGCAAGCTCAGCTAACCTCTCTGTTGGCGTTCCTATTCCACTGACAATAGCTCGATAAGGGACGTTTGCTTTGTGGAGTTTAGGGTTACCCTTCAATTTCCCCCTCTGCACATATTTTGGTGTAAGATAATTTTTCAGATCGTCAGAAACAAGTCCATCGCGGTTCATCTTATTGACCAATTTCTTCACCTTCTTGTGAGCTTCTTCGGTCCTATCATTATCAGTCCTTTCATATGCGCTGCTCTGCTCCATTTCCTTCTCAAGTGATTCTATGTACTCTTCTTTGTCAATTACCACTATGCCCGACCCCTTATCTGCTGGTCTGATTATGATATCCTCATTATGCAAGAGCTCATGGAAAGCACTGTTTTCTTCCTTTGTTAAATTGATCTTCTTACTCTTTTTCAGACTACCCATAACATCATCCTTAACCAGATCAATGTACAGATCTAAGCATTTATCTCTGCCAGCGTTTGGTGTGAAGGTGCTTTTCTTTTTGACCATAAATTTGTCTGCTGAATCCTTAGTCTGCTCCTTGGTATCATCGTCCCTATTATAGAAATACTCAGCCAGTCGCATTCGCCTTTCCCATTCAGATAGGTCTGCCAAAAGCTTGACTTTGTCAACTTCATGTCTTGATGGAATAAATTTTAATCCCTTCTCCAGCAGAGATAATTGCGGTGCAGAAAGCTCATGTCTTGACAAATTTGTAACTGATGTCGCACCTGAAGATGGTTGGGTTTTAACCTTCTCTCCCTTATTCACGAATGGACCTGACCTCTTTATTCTCGAAAGTCCCGTTTTCTTTGTAAGCGGACCTTTATTCTTGTCAAAAGTAGTACAAGGGGGGCGATTCTGGTAAGCTGTAGAGTCACTATTGTCGCTAAATCTGGTACGACCTGCACTGTTGTCTGCTAATTCAAACCAATCAAAACTAGAGTTCTTGGATATATCTTGTTTCCCAGAAATATTCTGGTCTGCCTGGCCAGTAGTTAATAAACTGAAATGGCTGTTCTCCAAAAGTAGAAACATACACATATTAGGTGTGCACCCGTCAATTTCTTCCCCAGAAAACGTGGTCCACTCAGTGAACTGCCTGTCCCGTGTAACTCGTATTTCGAGGTTATACCAATCTGCGGCTGCTGTGAGTTCAGCTTCCGTAGCCCACGACACAACTCTTCCATCCGTAAATGTTAGATTGCGTAGGTGTGCCTCCATACTACCATCCACAAGGTGACAATACCGTTCCTTATTACATGACATATATTGCACCAAGTCTCTTCTTAAAACCTCATGTTTCATTTGTGTTCCATGAATAAGTTGACTCAGGCATCTGAAGAAACAGTTACCGTCTTTCTCAATGCCAACCACTCGATAATCGCTTTGTGTATGAGATGATAAAGAACGGTTACTTTTTCTCAGCATAAAGAATTTCTTGGCCTTTAAACAGCTAATACTATCTTTTTCAGCTATAGCCCATCTCTGTATTTCTGACCTATCTTCATAACAAACCATACTTGAGCATGCTTGAATCTCCAGTTGCAAATCATCGCACTTCCTTCTACAGATCATTCTAGACAAATCTATCAATTTCAAAGCAGCATCTTCTCTTACCTTCATACACCTCTTCTCTTCCTCTGCTGTTGCATCTAACTGAACAGTCCACTTCCATTGAAAACCCTTTGGAATCACTGAATCTTTGTAGCACTTGTTTAAAAAGTCGAGATGACTCTCATATCTAAGATGTTTTCCGACCAAATATTTGAACTGTAGTTTCAAGTCCATGTTTTCCTCTCCAGGAGTAATAATTCAAATAATATTCATTTATATTCCATAGGGAATAATGTTGAACACATATGATAAATTAACTCTATTTCAATATTTCGGCCAAAGGCCTTTTTCAAGAAAAAACATGCACTTTAGTATCAACTACATAGTCTCTGTTCCACCATTTTGAATTTGTTTATATTGATGTGTGACATCACGTTGACATGAACGTAACGCCACGACGTCGCACCGCTTTTCCCGTAAAAGTGGCAAAAAATACATGTTTCATGCTCACCCTTACCAGGCATGAAATCCATCATGCTCACAAGTACCCAAATTTGTATTCTCATACTTATTTGCATGACAACACAACACTCGGAGCCCGGAAACAAACCCCCTCATCTTTTAAGCATATATAGTTTGCATGCGCAGTGAAACAAGGGTGAGCATGAAAAAAAAAAAAAAAAAAAAAAATTTTTAGTACATACTTAGTTATAAACAGTATGGACCCAGATCAAGTCCGACACTTTGTCGGACCTAATCCATGTTCAAACCATCTACCATTTATGAATAATAACATCAGCTAGCAAAGAAAAATCGTACAAAAAGATGAAAGGCCCAAACCAAAGGCACACAGTTCGACTTTTCTGAAGTTTAAAATTCCGAAAATCCTGAACATTAGAAATTCTGATTTCAAAACTTTCAAACGGAACATAGGTCAAATAATCTAATACAGACGGCCTAAATAGAGACTTAGAGGCTGACTTTCTGTGGGAAATCAGCCCCAAAATCCTGAATCTAGGAATATTCATGTGAACCTTTGCCCATGGGAAACGGCACAAAAAGGGGGACTAAAGTACATAACGGAGACCCAAACCACACTGTGCATCAGATGCACTGACTGAAAAGAGACTCCACTGTGTACTAGAAAAAAAAAGAAAAAAAAGCAAAAAAAAAAAGCTGCACAACAGCCTATGAAAGTCCGGGCATACCAACTCCTAAATAAGCACCAGACCAAGACTCTAATAGGACTGCCCACCTGTGCAGCCCGGTATGAGTCTTGGAAAGTACTCGATCGTCATGGAACAACGCCGCGAGTAACCCTGTCTTGTATTGAATATTAGGGCCTCATCGCGAGAAAACCTGTCTTAAGGGCTTCGAACAAAACCAGTTTCAAACCAGTCTACTCGGCTACAGAGACTAGCTAGAAAATTGAAATTTCATCAGTAGCAAGCTTACATATGAAATTTTCCAAAAAGCGAACAACAAAGGCGCTGATCAGACTGCGCGGACGCGCAGGCTGGTCCGCGCCTGTGTTGTTGGCAAACCCCTGAAGACAGGTCCTCTCGCGCCGATGCCCATTTAGCTGGAAGGGGAAAATAAAGGCACAGACCAGACTGCACAGAAGTGCAGGCTGATCTGGGCCTCAGCTACACACTTCCAACAAAGACCAGGTCACATGCGACGAGACTTACACAGTGAAAACCCCAACAGGACTGCATCATTGAGCATGCCTATCGGAGTTGTCTCCATGCTGACACCCAACCAACAGGAAAAGGCAAGCCCAGACCCATAAATGCCACTATTACAGTGCTGGAAAATGTATCTCCTTAACGTTACATCCATCTGGTCTGGCCGTGGATAGACGTCTGATCCATATGGCCTCCCGCAACTGTCTTTCTATACGTTCTGCACCAAATACCTTTTCCAGCACTGCAAAAGTTAAGTCAACGGGTCCATGTGCAACACCTTCAAAATGGGAATTAATTGGCTTCTCCTTTCTGAGCCGTACATCTCTCAAGTGCTCGGTCATCCTTTCTCGTAATTCCCGTTCTGTCTCTCCAACGTACACTGTGCAGTCACATCTCGAGCAGATTATAGCATACACCACATTGCGTGCTCGGCATGTAGCATCTCTGACTGGGGTGTATGAGATGTTACCCGAAGTGTCTCTGATCTGGTCTCTTACAATCTGCTGGCATTTTTCGCATCCATCTTGGCATGTCTGACTGGTAGGCTTCAGGGCTTTATTAGTCTTGCTATGGACAAGGGTATCGCATATGTTCCTGTCTCTTCTGAAGGCTACAATGGGAGGCTCTTTATAAACTTCTTTCATTCTTTCTGAGCGGTATAGCACGTTCATATGTTTTCTGACGACTCTATGCATATCCGGCAGGAGGTTTGAAAATGTCACTACCAGTGGGACTCTTCTTGCACTTTTGTCCTGTCTCTTTACTTCAAGTAGCTCATTCCTATCCAGCTTGTCAACTTTCTGTAACTGTGCCTCAATGAGTTTCCCACTGTAGCCTCTTCTACGCAGTTGAAGTTTCAGCTCTTGTCTGTGTCGTACGTAATCCTTTTCCTTTTCGCAAATCCGTCTTATGCGCAACCCCAGTCCATAAGCAAGACCTCTCTTTGTGTTTGGTGGGTGGCAAGAAGCGCTGTACAGGTATAACTGCTTGTCAGAGGGTTTAACATACAGGTCCGTATATATATGTCCATCTTCCAGTTTCACGAGGGTGTCTAGAAACTCTATCTGCTTTCTGTCGTAACGAAGTTCTACCTGTATGTTAGGATGTATACTATTAGCATGCTTAGCAAACAGCTTCAATTCATCCTCGCCTTCTGTCCAAATGCCGAAACCATCATCTATAAACCGTTTATAAAAATATGGCGATGCTCTAAAACGCAGTAGTGCTTCATCCCATTTGCGCATATACGCACATGCAAAATTTTTGCCCAGTCTAGACCCAATCGCGATACCTTCCTTCTGAATGTAGCTTTTATCTCCAAAGCCAAACACATTGTTGTCCAGTACAGTTTGTATCATTTCCATCGCAGCTTTTCCACTGACAAGTGATCTCAGTCGTGTAGACAGCGCTTCCTCACATGCTTGCAATCCTTCTTTCCTTGGCACAGATGGATACAGCTTAACCACATCAAAACAGAACAGGATGGCATCTGCTGGCAATGGCTCATCAACACTCCTCAATTTAACAATAAAATCTGTCGTGTCACGGATGTATGAAGGTGACTGTTCAACGAAACCTTTTAGTTCATGTTCTGCAAGCTCAGCTAACCTCTCTGTTGGCGTTCCTATTCCACTGACAATAGCTCGATAAGGGACGTTTGCTTTGTGGAGTTTAGGGTTACCCTTCAATTTCCCCCTCTGCACATATTTTGGTGTAAGATAATTTTTCAGATCGTCAGAAACAAGTCCATCGCGGTTCATCTTATTGACCAATTTCTTCACCTTCTTGTGAGCTTCTTCGGTCCTATCATTATCAGTCCTTTCATATGCGCTGCTCTGCTCCATTTCCTTCTCAAGTGATTCTATGTACTCTTCTTTGTCAATTACCACTATGCCCGACCCCTTATCTGCTGGTCTGATTATGATATCCTCATTATGCAAGAGCTCATGGAAAGCACTGTTTTCTTCCTTTGTTAAATTGATCTTCTTACTCTTTTTCAGACTACCCATAACATCATCCTTAACCAGATCAATGTACAGATCTAAGCATTTATCTCTGCCAGCGTTTGGTGTGAAGGTGCTTTTCTTTTTGACCATAAATTTGTCTGCTGAATCCTTAGTCTGCTCCTTGGTATCATCGTCCCTATTATAGAAATACTCAGCCAGTCGCATTCGCCTTTCCCATTCAGATAGGTCTGCCAAAAGCTTGACTTTGTCAACTTCATGTCTTGATGGAATAAATTTTAATCCCTTCTCCAGCAGAGATAATTGCGGTGCAGAAAGCTCATGTCTTGACAAATTTGTAACTGATGTCGCACCTGAAGATGGTTGGGTTTTAACCTTCTCTCCCTTATTCACGAATGGACCTGACCTCTTTATTCTCGAAAGTCCCGTTTTCTTTGTAAGCGGACCTTTATTCTTGTCAAAAGTAGTACAAGGGGGGCGATTCTGGTAAGCTGTAGAGTCACTATTGTCGCTAAATCTGGTACGACCTGCACTGTTGTCTGCTAATTCAAACCAATCAAAACTAGAGTTCTTGGATATATCTTGTTTCCCAACCCAAAACCATCTTCAGGTGCGACATCAGTTACAAATTTGTCAAGACATGAGCTTTCTGCACCGCAATTATCTCTGCTGGAGAAGGGATTAAAATTTATTCCATCAAGACATGAAGTTGACAAAGTCAAGCTTTTGGCAGACCTATCTGAATGGGAAAGGCGAATGCGACTGGCTGAGTATTTCTATAATAGGGACGATGATACCAAGGAGCAGACTAAGGATTCAGCAGACAAATTTATGGTCAAAAAGAAAAGCACCTTCACACCAAACGCTGGCAGAGATAAATGCTTAGATCTGTACATTGATCTGGTTAAGGATGATGTTATGGGTAGTCTGAAAAAGAGTAAGAAGATCAATTTAACAAAGGAAGAAAACAGTGCTTTCCATGAGCTCTTGCATAATGAGGATATCATAATCAGACCAGCAGATAAGGGGTCGGGCATAGTGGTAATTGACAAAGAAGAGTACATAGAATCACTTGAGAAGGAAATGGAGCAGAGCAGCGCATATGAAAGGACTGATAATGATAGGACCGAAGAAGCTCACAAGAAGGTGAAGAAATTGGTCAATAAGATGAACCGCGATGGACTTGTTTCTGACGATCTGAAAAATTATCTTACACCAAAATATGTGCAGAGGGGGAAATTGAAGGGTAACCCTAAACTCCACAAAGCAAACGTCCCTTATCGAGCTATTGTCAGTGGAATAGGAACGCCAACAGAGAGGTTAGCTGAGCTTGCAGAACATGAACTAAAAGGTTTCGTTGAACAGTCACCTTCATACATCCGTGACACGACAGATTTTATTGTTAAATTGAGGAGTGTTGATGAGCCATTGCCAGCAGATGCCATCCTGTTCTGTTTTGATGTGGTTAAGCTGTATCCATCTGTGCCAAGGAAAGAAGGATTGCAAGCATGTGAGGAAGCGCTGTCTACACGACTGAGATCACTTGTCAGTGGAAAAGCTGCGATGGAAATGATACAAACTGTACTGGACAACAATGTGTTTGGCTTTGGAGATAAAAGCTACATTCAGAAGGAAGGTATCGCGATTGGGTCTAGACTGGGCAAAAATTTTGCATGTGCGTATATGCGCAAATGGGATGAAGCACTACTGCGTTTTAGAGCATCGCCATATTTTTATAAACGGTTTATAGATGATGGTTTCGGCATTTGGACAGAAGGCGAGGATGAATTGAAGCTGTTTGCTAAGCATGCTAATAGTATACATCCTAACATACAGGTAGAACTTCGTTACGACAGAAAGCAGATAGAGTTTCTAGACACCCTCGTGAAACTGGAAGATGGACATATATATACGGACCTGTATGTTAAACCCTCTGACAAGCAGTTATACCTGTACAGCGCTTCTTGCCACCCACCAAACACAAAGAGAGGTCTTGCTTATGGACTGGGGTTGCGCATAAGACGGATTTGCGAAAAGGAAAAGGATTACGTACGACACAGACAAGAGCTGAAACTTCAACTGCGTAGAAGAGGCTACAGTGGGAAACTCATTGAGGCACAGTTACAGAAAGTTGACAAGCTGGATAGGAATGAGCTACTTGAAGTAAAGAGACAGGACAAAAGTGCAAGAAGAGTCCCACTGGTAGTGACATTTTCAAACCTCCTGCCGGATATGCATAGAGTCGTCAGAAAACATATGAACGTGCTATACCGCTCAGAAAGAATGAAAGAAGTTTATAAAGAGCCTCCCATTGTAGCCTTCAGAAGAGACAGGAACATATGCGATACCCTTGTCCATAGCAAGACTAATAAAGCCCTGAAGCCTACCAGTCAGACATGCCAAGATGGATGCGAAAAATGCCAGCAGATTGTAAGAGACCAGATCAGAGACACTTCGGGTAACATCTCATACACCCCAGTCAGAGATGCTACATGCCGAGCACGCAATGTGGTGTATGCTATAATCTGCTCGAGATGTGACTGCACAGTGTACGTTGGAGAGACAGAACGGGAATTACGAGAAAGGATGACCGAGCACTTGAGAGATGTACGGCTCAGAAAGGAGAAGCCAATTAATTCCCATTTTGAAGGTGTTGCACATGGACCCGTTGACTTAACTTTTGCAGTGCTGGAAAAGGTATTTGGTGCAGAACGTATAGAAAGACAGTTGCGGGAGGCCATATGGATCAGACGTCTATCCACGGCCAGACCAGATGGATGTAACGTTAAGGAGATACATTTTCCAGCACTGTAATAGTGGCATTTATGGGTCTGGGCTTGCCTTTTCCTGTTGGTTGGGTGTCAGCATGGAGACAACTCCGATAGGCATGCTCAATGATGCAGTCCTGTTGGGGTTTTCACTGTGTAAGTCTCGTCGCATGTGACCTGGTCTTTGTTGGAAGTGTGTAGCTGAGGCCCAGATCAGCCTGCACTTCTGTGCAGTCTGGTCTGTGCCTTTATTTTCCCCTTCCAGCTAAATGGGCATCGGCGCGAGAGGACCTGTCTTCAGGGGTTTGCCAACAACACAGGCGCGGACCAGCCTGCGCGTCCGCGCAGTCTGATCAGCGCCTTTGTTGTTCGCTTTTTGGAAAATTTCATATGTAAGCTTGCTACTGATGAAATTTCAATTTTCTAGCTAGTCTCTGTAGCCGAGTAGACTGGTTTGAAACTGGTTTTGTTCGAAGCCCTTAAGACAGGTTTTCTCGCGATGAGGCCCTAATATTCAATACAAGACAGGGTTACTCGCGGCGTTGTTCCATGACGATCGAGTACTTTCCAAGACTCATACCGGGCTGCACAGGTGGGCAGTCCTATTAGAGTCTTGGTCTGGTGCTTATTTAGGAGTTGGTATGCCCGGACTTTCATAGGCTGTTGTGCAGCTTTTTTTTTTTGCTTTTTTTTCTTTTTTTTTCTAGTACACAGTGGAGTCTCTTTTCAGTCAGTGCATCTGATGCACAGTGTGGTTTGGGTCTCCGTTATGTACTTTAGTCCCCCTTTTTGTGCCGTTTCCCATGGGCAAAGGTTCACATGAATATTCCTAGATTCAGGATTTTGGGGCTGATTTCCCACAGAAAGTCAGCCTCTAAGTCTCTATTTAGGCCGTCTGTATTAGATTATTTGACCTATGTTCCGTTTGAAAGTTTTGAAATCAGAATTTCTAATGTTCAGGATTTTCGGAATTTTAAACTTCAGAAAAGTCGAACTGTGTGCCTTTGGTTTGGGCCTTTCATCTTTTTGTACGATTTTTCTTTGCTAGCTGATGTTATTATTCATAAATGGTAGATGGTTTGAACATGGATTAGGTCCGACAAAGTGTCGGACTTGATCTGGGTCCATACTGTTTATAACTAAGTATGTACTAAAAATTTTTTTTTTTTTTTTTTTTTTTTTTTTTCATGCTCACCCTTGTTTCACTGCGCATGCAAACTATATATGCTTAAAAGATGAGGGGGTTTGTTTCCGGGCTCCGAGTGTTGTGTTGTCATGCAAATAAGTATGAGAATACAAATTTGGGTACTTGTGAGCATGATGGATTTCATGCCTGGTAAGGGTGAGCATGAAACATGTATTTTTTGCCACTTTTACGGGAAAAGCGGTGCGACGTCGTGGCGTTACGTTCATGTCAACGTGATGTCACACATCAATATAAACAAATTCAAAATGGTGGAACAGAGACTATGTAGTTGATACTAAAGTGCATGTTTTTTCTTGAAAAAGGCCTTTGGCCGAAATATTGAAATAGAGTTAATTTATCATATGAAATCCCTTGTTAATTGTTAACCAAACGCTTAAGGGATTAAAATGAAGTGTATCTATGGTTGACAATGCATCTTTTATTATTTAAGATATGTTTTTCACGCTTTTAAACTCTGCAATGTGTTTAAATTCCTGGTGTACATTAGAGGCAATGTTTAGGTTTCTGACATTTCCGCCATTTTGTTATGTGAAAATACGAAAAAAAGACGATTTTGCTAGCATTTTAACTGCATGGTTTTATTGTGTTTTTGCTAAAAGATTTGATATTCTGGTAAGGAAATATGTGTACTTTATGTATCAAGTGTCAAATATATACAAATTACTCACATTAATTAGAGTTAGAACCGACAACTTCGGTGGTAAAATTGGAAGAGTTATCATTTTCAAGATGGCGGATTGTACACAACGGAATTTGTCCAAATTTACACGAAAATTAACCGTTATCCAGTAATTTTATTCCAACATAACACATATGAGATATACTTACCAACTTATTCTCTTATATTCCCTAAGAATTTTCTCCATTTAAAATGAATATTCACTATTTTGATATTGAAAACTTTCCTATGGATCATCCCTATGAACAGCCTTTTTGAATATGGCGGCAGAAAGGTATTTATCTCGGCGTATACCCGATTCACGCGTAGGCAATGATATTGGTAAAATAGATAAGAAGCCGATCCAGGTAATTTTATGATCCATGGACATATGCGCACAGTGCATCGCCATTCCAGAATCCCTTTTTTGTGGTGTCTTTTAAGTAGTGTTGTTCGATTATTAGATTTTCATAATCGATCATCGAAAATAATCGTTCAGGAGTTTTCGATTGATGATCGATTATAATCGAAAATTATCAAATGAAAGGGAAACAAAGGTTCCATCCCATAGAAAGTCTACCCTTATACTGCTTGAAACTCTTATCTTTATAAAAATTGTTAGCGTCAGTGTCATGCAATTTTAGGTACAGTATCAAATACCACAACTGGTCCTGACAGCAAACTCAAATTAACAGCCATTGGCATTTTAAACCCTTTATTAACTTATGGATTTTTCCTTCTGGTTTGAAATAATAAACTTGGGAAGGTCCATTGTAAACATCAAGGGGTCACAGGTTATCATTCCCAAGTATTTAATAAATATTTTTCTCTGAATATCTTTTATGTCCTTAATAGCAAACAGTGTATACCCTAATGAAATGCCTCATTTCGTGGCATTTCATCGAAGTTTTCACTCTTTTTAGGAGTCATTAGCATACAATGGGTTAAGATTGCACTGAAGAATTCTTAGTCATGATTTTAAAGGGGATAGACAGGGGTTTCATTAAGAGGAGGGAGGAGGGGATTTTCCCCTTCTACTCGGGCATGTTTCCCCTGCTACTTTTGATAAATTTGTATAGAGTCTATAGGCAAATACTGTCAAATCACCCACCTACTTTGCCTTGATACCCGGATGCCAAAAAAGTTAATGAAACCCCTGGATAGAATAGTCAATACACAGCAAACCAGGCTACAGTTTATTTCTATATTCCTCACATTCTATAAACCTTTGAATTTCTGGATTGCTTTGAATAGTAGCCTACAAGAGGCCCTCAGGGTCAGGTGTGAATCTTTTCGATTATAATCGATTATTACCAAACACAATCGATTAGTAGAATCGAAATAAATTTTCGATTGATCATCGATTATAATCGATAATCGATACAACACTACTTTTAAGAGCTTATTTCTGTAAAAAAATGACTGTTAGAAGAGGTGAGTAGACGACAATAATCGTGACTGTCGGGTTTAGTGAACCATACATCTTTTCAGATCACTGTATTTGCGTACGGTTCTAAAATAATGATGCGCTGGTGGAACCAAAGTCGCGAAAACTGGTGACACGATTCCAAATTTTCTAAAACAAAAAAATTGTTGCGAATGATTATGATTCATATGTTTAAAACACACTTCAAATTATTGTACGAAAGACAAGGCAGGGTGAAAATTCATACCTAATGTTTAATTAGAAAATATGGGGCAAAACATTCTTTCCGTCTCCGTCTGCTATCAAACTTCAAAAGGTCAAGGTCGTTGGCTTCCTCCATCTAAACTCCCCAGCAGCAGTTGCGGCAATTTTCATTTTCCCCCGGTCAACCAGATGCCTATCTTCTTCTCCCGTAAAGTGCAGGGCCCACTCTGGTGCATTGTCGCACCGTGAATATTTTCAAGGCGCATCTGGGGCGTGGTAAAAAAAATAGTAAAAGCTATTTAAAACCGGACAAAAACGTTCCTCAGTTGTAACTAGTATCTCGAGCACCCCTCCCTTGAGCCCGGGGGGGGGGGGGGGGGGTACTCTGATATTTTCATACATGCGTAGGCTCGAGTCATTTTTTGGGTTCAAATTTTGAATTTCAATATTTTTGGGGGTTTTCAGAAAAATAAATATTTTTGGGGGTATGAAGATTTTGTGGATATTTTTTGGGGTCATCACAAAATTGGACCATATTTAGGGGTTATTTCTATGCATTTTGGGGTCTTTTCTTAAGGTCTTTGTACAGAATTGGGATATTTTTTTGGTCCGAGAAAATTCGTACAATTTTAATATGCAAAAAAGTTGAAAATGAACTTTACAAGACGTCAAAGGTATCTTGTTCATTTGAGAATGTGGAATATTTTAACACCAGATATAGCTTTTTACCCACACGACTTCAATGGTTTTCGAGTTACAGACTGTCCTCGTTATGTAGGAGATATTCAGTGTTTTATATTTTACTGACCATTCCAAGGCGGTACTAATTTTGTGGATGTTTTATGGGTTTTTTTCTGTCTTGTGTTTGTTATGTCTTTGCGCGCGTCTGTTTATATGTGCTTTGTGGTCACCTGCTGGGAAAGGGCTGACCTCTTGGCTCTCGTTTGTGGTGTCTAACTGTGAATTTGTCACTTTCCCATTGGTATCCTGGGTCAGGTGTGGTACTTGATTGTATCGATTCCTGATCTTTGCACCCTAAATTACTTGGATCTGTTAACTCTGTTGCATACACCACTCCACATCGAAACTCTCAGTGTATTTACGACCTACACATGATTGCTATTGCAAACGAATAATGCTCCATTATGCTACTAAGCACGTTTCTGAAAAAATCAACTCTTCTCTCTTCCATAGCGATCCACCTCACCTCCATAACATATCTTCCATAACGATAGAAAAATGCAAAATTATGCTCTTCAACAGAAAACAGTTGTAATTCTTCGGTGTATCTTAAGAAAGGGATATGAAATGTAATGCATACAGTGGTTTGGGTTTTTGTTATGGAGGTGAGTAGTTACGGAGGAGAGCGGACATTTTGTTTCAAAAAAAGTAAGTGAGTATGATCAGGAAATACCACAATCACAAACTGCAGACAACCCCGTGGCACCGCGAGGAAGAGCCGCTCAACCATCACGAGACACCAGGAAGACAAATTAAGCAAAGCAATCAGCTCTCTCTTCCCCATCAAGATGATTGCAATACTAGAATGGACATAAAGTAACGTACAACAAAACATAGAGCAATTACAGACTCCCACAATGGGATAACAATAAACAAAAAGTCAACAACAACAGAACCACCGCCTTAGAACGGACAGCAGCCTAAGCCACCGGGGGGCTTAAATGCATTTTACTGGTATCAAATCTTTGCCCTAGATTCTGCTGTTGTTGAAGTACAAGAAATGTTCAGCTCGCATGGAGACAATCTAACTAATGCAATGTATCATCATGGAAAACACTCTAATCAAATTAACACTCCATGATGAAACAAAGAAAAGGGCTCATGACTCACAGATAGTCAGAGCTAAAGAAAACCTCAAGTTGAGCCACGGTGGGTCCAGCTACAGATAAGCATCAGGCACCAACCCACCGATTAAAGCTTTACGTCAGAGCCGTCATAGAGTCTGAGGCCTGACCCACCATCGTGCAATTAAAGAGGAAACCATAGCTATAAACCGTTGCAAAACTTGTTAAAATGGTAAAAAAATATAAAACTTTAATTAATTTATTTCTCGTTTCTGTAGATTGTGCTTATCATCATGAATATTATACAATAATTATTTTGAATTATAATGTGGGTAAAGCGTCGGTAAGCCCACGTTAACCCCACGCTTTACGGACCATTCATATATAGTATAGAAGAAGACAAAGATCAGTAATCTATACAATCAAATACCACACCTGACACAGGACACCATATGGGAAAGTGACAAAACATAGGAATACATCACATACAAGAGAGCCAAGAGATCAACCCTTTCCCAGCAGGTGGCCCCAAGACTGCAAAGAACAGGAAAGACAATATGACACGAAACAGAAATAACAAAAAAAGATCCACAAAGAAATTATAATCATATAATTTTGTTACTGACACAATTTTTCAACTATAATATCTTGTTTAACAATTATAAAAGTAAGAAAGACAGCAATGATCAGGAATCGATACAATCAAGTACCACACCTGTCCCAGGATACCAAATGGGAAAGTAACAAAATCACAATCAACATCACAAACAAGAGCCAAGAGGTCAGCCTTCATGTGACCAAATGGCAGCAATGATCGAACGTGAAAGGATGGCAAACACAAGACATAAATTTATAACACAAATGATCAACAAAAGAAGTACCGCCTTTGAACAGTCAGTAAAATATTTTATTTGAGGGCTTAAACCAGTTTCACAGCACGCCAACCTCACCCTTAGTTTGGAACCGATTCAATTTCAAAAGTTTGCATCTCCCACGCAAATGCGACGTCGGCCCGATGTAATGTGCTTTGAAAACATAAACTTCTTTTCACATCTGTCTAATAGTAAAAAGCATTATTCAAATTATATATACAGAGGAATTTTGCAATACTTCATTGTTGTTTAATACATCTTGTGAAAGAACTAGTTAACATTGATGCATCAGTTCAATGTAGATCGACACCCACATTTACACTTGTTACGACATAAAGCCGGTCAGGAAGGAAGAGGGGAAATCTTATTGGAAAATTCCTTTATGCGATGACGATGCTACCAGGGAAAAATAATGCACACAACCAGCAAAAACTTTTCAGTACTTTATGTACTAAGAAAACATCAACAACACATTAATATACAATGACACCACCTACGCTGTTATTTCTGACTAATTGACCATCCTATACTAGAACAAGTTGCCACTCCAAGATCATTTCAATTAGAACCAATCTTGGACTGTCCTGTTCTAGATGTACGTCAACTAGTCAGAAATAAGAGACGTAAAGAATATGATTAACATATATCTTAAGATCTCATAAAAAAAAAAACAATTGGGCCCTTTAATATTTCAGTTCTCGTATTGACGAGAAATCTCGAGATTATACGCGTCTCGCGAACACTATGTCTTCTAAGCTGCACGTGTGTCTACTTCAGACCATCGGCGCTGAGGTGATCGAACCTGTACTTTGGTCGTCACTGGATTCACGTATTATTTGTTACGCGTATTACTGATCGTCGTTCAAGACGTCAGAATTCGTATAAATAGATCTTCCTGATCATATCCCCACGTTGGGTGTCAGATTCACATATAACCATTCAAGCCGGTTGGCTTCCCATTCAATTGTGCTACGTGGAAACGATTGGGCCTTGATCCACGCTGGTCGTGGCCTGAGGGGGACAGCTAATATGTGCCCTCAGGTGATAATCAACGGCTCATCAACATTCAGCCTCCAACGTAGGAGGGGACACAAGAGACGATTCTGCAAAAAACAATCTATATTTAGAATCTCAGAATCACTCTTTTGCGTCAATAATGGGTAGGCCACTGGCTGGATATGGTTTACCTCCCCCTAGGGGGAATTTTGTAGACCATATTTTTCTTAAAGCCCAATGTCTTGCAAGGATTTTGCAACATGTTAGCCCTCTGACAATGGCAGCGTTAAGTTGTAACAGCCTGTTACATACGTTACCATACAAAATATTTGATAATTAAAATTCTTTTTAAGACTTCAGAAAAGTGCAAAAGATAAGGTTAGATTACCAAATTGGTTATATTTTCTATGTAAGCTATTACTGGGCCACAGATTTTGACATTTGAAAACAAATATAGTCACCCCGGATGTAGTGTATGTTACATTTTTAATTGAACCCCCTTTTAAATGATAAATGCATCTAATGTAGTTTGTCTTAAATTTTATTGAAACCAGTTTATGTTCATTAATTTGGTATTATATTAAAGAATTTTTAATAACCTTTTCAAAACTGCAAACATTACTTTTCTATCTTATATACTTTTTGAGTTATTAGATGTTGAACGCGGTATAGAGACATCAAATATAGTTAACATAATACTCATGGAAAGTTTGTAACATACAGTGCAATGTGCGAGTAACAACTTAAAAGATCAAAGAAATCCCATCAGGTAGAAGTTATAGAGCAAATCTTCGTATATTATCCAAGGGTTTAAAGAATTTTCCTAAACAGCATATTAATCCTCTATCAGATTCATCTGGCAAGGATTTTGCAATATGCTAGCATTCTGGTAATGACACCATTACCTTGTAACAGCCAATTATATATATTACCCATCAACATCTTTGATAATTTTAGTAAATGACATGAAATCTGAAAAGTGCAAACCATAAGGTAAGATTTACAAATTGGCTATATCATCCACATAAGCTATTTTTGCATCACAGATATGGACCTTTGAAAACAAATATTCACCCCAAAGTGTAACGTATGTTACTTTTTTTCATTATTCCTATCGAAATGATTTATGAAACTAATATAGTTTGATATTTTTTTAAATGTGAACTTAAATGTGAACGTGCTTACTAACTCATTTTGTATTAAAGTATGTTTATGTACCTTTTGGAAACTGCAAATATTATTTTTCTATCTTTTATAAGGTTCGAGTTGTTGAGTTTTGAACATGGTAACCCCATATCACACAAAATGTAAAATATAATTCTGTGGCTCTTTTGTTAGGGCACAATCAAGTTTTCTTTCAGCCAGAGGTACTTGATTTCCTTCACATTTATTTTACACACATTTTGTCCATATCTGAATAGTCTCACTTGTTTTCATGGGAAAGACTTGATAGTTCAATCTCTGTATGTACATCTTAAGGACAGAAAAGCAGGGTGGAGGTAATCTCATGTTCATGCCATTTGAAGTAGTCAGTATATGTGTATGGCTTTGGTACTCTTTTCAGAAACATGTCGTACTGCAGCTTATTCACAATTACATAAATAGCACATGTTAGGGCTTCATATCACCGATGAGTGCCTAGAGCAATTCTTTATTTGTTTTCCTACCCTGCTTAGAATGTTGATGAACTTAGTGGGGGAGGGCTTCTCTATCAGTTTGGTAGGAACAACCTTTCCGTGGTACTAACACGTCGGCACATTGGTAGTGTTACAATCTGTTAAACAGTGTATTACTGTTGATCTCTTCCCCCATATCCTTGCCAATGTTGTTGACATTCAGAAGGTGCACCTTTTGTTGCATACACCATTGTTGAACAAAAAACCCAGGTAATGATAGTTCTCTATCAGTATATGTGTACATGGAGATGTTAGCCCTCTGAGAGTGGCAGCGTTAACGTGTAACATTTGTTTCCTTCCCATTTATACTGATAGAGAACCCCTCCCCCCACTAGAAATATAAGAATTTATAGACTGCTGCCATTTATACTGATAGAGAACCCCTCCCCCCACTAGAACGTTTCTAAGACGTTTCTGAGACTTTGTAGACTGCTGCTTATACATTGTATATATTTATAAGTGACAAAACCAACATTCCCCGCCTTTAGTGCCTGGTTGAATATTGGTGCCATCAGATCCTTGAAGGTGACAGGAAAAGCTATTATGCTCTGTAGTTATGGTATTAACATCAAAGTTATGTGCAGCACTACATGGCCAATCTAATGTTGGTTCAATGTGTGATTGCAAGCCATGCAGAAGTTTGGACTTGGCAGTTTTGGTGGAAATTCTATCAGGAGTTGACAGTGACCATGGTACAGGTCCCAGAAGGAACCGAAGTGTCAACTCAAGGTCAACAATATGTCCAATAGAAAGACGTCATGCTGACCAAAGACGCTCCTTTAAGCCCTTAGCTGGCTGTTTATGTTTTGTAAATTGGACAATATCTTCTTGCTTGACCTCGCAAACCTCAAAACTTTATTAGCTTGTAGCATTTTATGGGGTTGTGAAAGACAGATTTTTTAACTAAAAGTGATTCAATGCAGTCTGCAACAGCCTTCCTGCCAATGTCATTAGCCTAAATAAGATATCAGCTATGCCAGGCTTAGCAGGAACACCGAAAGACAAAAAAGCAGAGTTCATTGTCTTCAAACCTAGAACTAAAAGGATAGGTGAAGCCTGAAACTGCCTCTAGTACTCGTATTTCATTTCAGTGCATTGAAGAGTTGTTTCAATATATTGAGCTTTGATGTGATGAGTAATACACCATTCCATCTGTACAACGAAGCGTAGTTCTAGTTGCTGAAGCCTATAATACCTCTTTATGTTTGCCTCATAGTTATCTCAAAAGCATTTCTCAAGCAAAGAACCAATGTTCTTGTCACAATAAACCCATTTTGTTCGAGAAGTTCGTTGCATCTGCGATGTGTATCAGATAAATTTATATGTGTAATCAGTTACACAGGTACATATTGTGCGTAGCTGTTGTGATCATTTGCAATTAACATTGGGAACAATGCATACAGATAGAGCTGACATGCAATTCAAAGTTGTTTTCTTTGTAGCCCTAATCAGTGTGAACACCATCTGAATTATATCCATATACCCTGCCCAGAATTGAGCTGTCCATTTTTTAGATTCTCTGACAGACTTTATACATGTATAGTCAACAACTGCTATACAGATACTCAGAATAGCTTATGTATCATTTGGTAACACACATAACAGTTAAAGCTCGGGGCATTTATTAAATGAATAATTAAAATAGGTTAACCTTGTTAGAAGAAGTACATAAACCTGTGCCAGCATGCAAATAAGTTTAAACAGGGCTTGTTAGAGACATTAACTAGAATGTTTAATGCTATTTTGAAGGTAACATACATAACATGGGCCTGAGAAATAGTGAAAGCTACCATAATAAAGAACTTTAAATCATTTAAGTAGCAGTCTTATATATTAACTATATTCTGTGACAGATGTAATACAAGTATATTCAATAAATACCATACCGATACTCAGAAATAACGCAGGAAACATTAAGTAACGTATATAAAGGTAATAATTCAAGATATGTATAAAATTAATACGAAAAATATGTAACTGTTTTATAAAAAGATCATAAACCTGTGTCAGCATGCAAATATGTACCAACATGTCATGGTTGAGACATTATCAGGGACATTTAATGCTGTTTTGGGGGGTAACGTATATAGCCTGATGTTACACATTAACGCTGCCACTCTCAGAGGGCTTACATCTTTTATTTTGTGTCTTATATAATGTAGTTTCAGAAAATCATAGTGTACAAAATTCCCCCTGGGGGGGGGGAGGGGGGTCTATAGCCAGCTCAAGGCCTAGGGGTTGTTCGTTCGAAGTTCACAACAATAGAAATAATTTCAGTGGTCTTACTCTTTTAAATTACATCCTAACCCCATAAACGCGCGATTAGCCCTCACCTGTGGGTGTATGGCCAACGGCTCCCATGCGGTTAGGATGGATCGGCTCTTCTAAATATCCACACTTAAACTTATATAATAGAGAAGTATTTTTTAGTGACTGGCCTATGTCAGCGCTAAACAATACCTCTTATGCCAAACGAACAAACCCATACGTAACAAACTCTTCTATACACTGTCGTAACGTCACCCTGGTTGAGACGCTATCGCAGCCGAAACATCAAGATCCTGTGGCCCTTTTTCCCTTCAAGGTCACGTTATCTAGATAGTTTCGAGGTTTAAAAATACTGATACCAATTCTCTTAAAATTCCAGGAAAAAGGTTGAACAGTGTGGTGCCGACGTAACGTTTGGACGTTTACGTCGGACATCACCCTGCCCACGCACTAATTTCGTACATGTATAACGTATCAGTTGTAAACAACTAATTATGACCTCTCGGCAAAGAATATTTACATCAATATTGAGAGATTACATTCTGCTGTTTTATGTGTGTAAAACCGTACAATGCTTTCTTACATTTATTTTGGTGTAACATAAAATATTTTACATTTACTTTGGTGTAACATTACACCTACCTAATCTCTAAACATACATGTCAGCTATCACCTTATTTATGTAAGTGTGTTGTAGTGTATGCACCTAACCCTTATTCTTATATGCGTCAGATATAACTCGAGGTGACACATACAGGTCGCTACAGAAAGTCGATTATCACTGGCAGTTAAATCGTCTTTCCAACAACGCCGTACCAAATCACAACAATTTAAAATCTAGCTGCAAAAATTGTTTTTCACCTATCGGTCCCTGGTAAATCTTTCAGCATGCCATTATAGTTTTTAGGTGCAGGCCCGACATGGCCTGTGACTACTTTTGTCCGAAATAACCCGACGAGTCCATCCGGACAGCTTTTACTATAGCCGCAAGAATGGTCCCAGCAGATTTTTAGGCAATACGCATGTGCGTAACTTCATACGCAAGTGCGTAACAATCGCTATTTTCACCGAAAAAACGGGACGTTATTGATAACACCCGAAAGAACTCATACACAGAATGCTGGCCGATTCAACAGACGACAAAATAGAAAACGAGTGACTTATTATTTCAATACAATGTGACATGCTAGAGACATCGTGATTCAATGCAATTACACGAATCGCTATCGCCCTGTCATGTACAATATCAACACAGTAACAATATATATATAACTTCACGTACCTTTTATAATAATGAATAGCGTCTCTATATCGAACCTTTCAACGGTATGTTTAAAATGTCCCCTAACAAGAATGGGAAATTCCATCCTTTATATATTGAAAAACGCACAAGATTTCCGAGATATTCAAGAAGAATAAGGAAATCGTGTAAGCGTTGATAAATATAGATACAATGAATTCCATCTCAGACAAACCAACCTTTTATTGGGACTATCAATAGAAAGAGTACCGTATCATGGTTCGAATAGATGACCAGGTGCATACCTAAACCTCTGCGTAATTGTGCGTATACGCAACCATCGCTGATTCTGTTATTCCAGCCATTCTGTATCGTAACAAAGGCCCTTCCTTTTGGGAGAAAAAGGAATGACTTTTTCTTACGATACACGATGCAGAAAAGAAGGAATAATACAGAATAAATATATAATACAACATATATACACGTACGACTTAAATGGCGGACTACCTGGAAAGATAGTCTGCCCCCACATTGTCTTGTCCTCGGATTGCCACAATCCTAAATCTGTATGGTTGGAGCTTTAATGCCCAACGCATAATTCTGGGATTCAATGCCTTAGCAGTCTGCATGAATGATAGGGGTTTGTGATCACATTCCAGGATAAATTCTTCCCCAAAGAGATATTTCCTGAACTTTTCAATTGCCCAAATAATTGCTAAGCATTCTTTCTCAATTACAGAATAATTTCTTTCCCGGGGTAACAACTTCTTACTAGCGTAGGCAATTGGTAATTTACCTTCCCCCTCAAATTCTTGCAGCAGTACAGCTCCGATTCCTATATCGGACGCGTCTGATCTAAGTATGAATGGTTTCCCTTCATTAAAGACAGGCAATCCCAGAATAGGGGAGGATGTAAGACGACTTTTCAACGTTTGAAAAGCCCTTTCGTGATGACTTAGCCAGTCCTTAATTCGGTTTGGGCGATCTTTCTTCGTTAGATCGGTTAAAGGTGCTGCAATTTCAGAGAAATTGGGATGAATTTCCGATATAACCCAGCTAAACCCAAAAAACCTCGGACTTGTTTCTTAGTAACGGGTCTTTGTGCATCTTTAACAGCCTGTATCTTGTCATCTTTAGGCCTTAATGTTTGGTCTTGAATATTATGGCCTAGGCATTCAATTTCACTGTACCCTATTTTACACTTGGAGGGTTTTGCGGTAAGTTTAGCAGCTCGCAATCTATCTAAGGTGGCTTTTATGGATTTTAAATGTTTTTCCCAAGTTTCCGTGAAAATCCACATGTCATCTACGAAGCTATCGACATTTCTCAGACCTTGCAATACTATGCGTATGAGACGACAAAAAGAGGCCCCCGCATTAACTAAACCGAAAGGCATGGTTTTAAACTGGAATAATCCCCTAGGTGTTTCAAAGGCTGTATATGGCCTTGACCTTTTGCTGAGGCCTAATTGCCAGTAACCTTTACATAAATCCATTTGCGAATAAAACCTATGCCCTGACATTCTATTAATAACTTCCTCCATATTTGGCATAGGTTCCGCATCGAATTCCGTAACCTTATTAAGCTTGCGGAAGTCAATACAGAATCTAACCGACCCATCTTTTTTTGGAACTAACACAATGGGCGAAGAGTAAGGAGAGATCGAAGGTTCGATCACGCCTAGCTCAATCATCTCATCTATTTCAGATTCCATAATCTCTCTGGTTTTATATGGTAAAGGGTAACCCTTAGACCTAACAGGTTCTGCAGTTGATAATTTGATATCATGCTCCAATAGTTCGGTCTTGCCTGGTATACTAGTCAGTACATCTGGGTATTTGGCCAGTAATTCTTTGACCTCTTTTTTCTGTTCATCTGTAAGTTCGTCCGAGATACTAACATCTCGATATGTCTCAATTTCCTTATTAGAAGGAAATGTACAGTCCTCAAGTGAATACTCGTCACTTTCGTCGTCATCATTTTCGCTTAACAGCATACTCGCTTCGGCGGATAATAAGCAGTGAGATGCTTCAGTTTTCCGTTCAACATAGAGCCTCAAAATATTGGCGTGATATGTATGGATGTAACCGTTTACGTTTACACGGTAGTCAACACGGTTCAACACTTCTACTATCTCGAACGGTCCCCGCCATTGTAGCAATAGCTTATTACTATCGGTGGGGAGTAATAATAGAACTTTATCTCCCACTTTGAAAGAACGAGGTTTCGCTCGTCGATCATAATACACCTTTTGTTTCCCTTGCACTTTTTGTAAATTTTCCATTGCCAACTCGCAAGTATGCTCGAGACGTTTTCGTAAATTTATCACGTAATCATAGGTTGAGCGAACCTCTTCATCTTCCACCTCGTCTGTCCATAATTCTCTTAAAATTGCCATCGGACCGCGTACGTTTCGTCCATATAATAACTCAAACGGCGAAAATCCTAAAGACTCCTGAGGTACTTCCCTAACTGCAAATAAGAGTGCAGGAAGATACCTATCCCAATCCTTAGGGCGTTCAGCGCACATTCTTCGCAACATTTGTTTGAGCGTCGCGTGTGATCGCTCTACTAAACCATTACATTGAGCATGAAATGCTGACGTAGTCAGCTGCTGTAATGATAGCAGTCTTGCTACTTCCTTCATAATTTCAGACGTGAATTGTGGTCCACAGTCCGTTAACATTTCATCGGGTACGCCAACCCTACTAAACATCTCAACTAATGCTTCTGCTACGCGCTCGGTCTCGATACTAGGTAATGCAATGGCCTCAGGATAACGCGTCGCGTAATCCATCATTGTTAAAATGTATCTTGATCTGTTGTTCGATCGGGGCTCAATTGGTCCTACAATATCTACTGCTACACGCTTAAAAGGAGTATCGATTAATGGTAGCCCATCTAAAGGCATCTTTGCTACCCTGCCATTTTGAACTGTCCTTTGACATATGTCACAGGATTTGCAAAAACGTGTCACGTCGCCGCAAACACCTGGCCAGAAAAATTCTGCCACTACTCGATCGATCGTCTTTCGAATGCCTAAATGGCCTGCCATGAGCGATTCATGGGCCAAAGTCATAACTCTATCAGTCAGACTCGAAGGTACAACCAGCTGCGAAGTAGTTTTACCACGCAAAGTAAACTGCCGATTGATTAACCCCTTCTTCATTTTGAACTTTGTCTCTCCGCGGTGTATGCCCCGACTCACGGTCACGTTGCCTAACTCTACTCGCTTCCGTATATTCGAGAGCTTTGGATCTGAAGCCTGATCCAACTCGATTGCATTCCTATCGCTATTGATAATCTGATCTGGGACTTTAAGTTTTTTATATGTACGCTCGTCTTTTTTTGCTTGTGACCTAGTTACTACGTTCGCTGCGAAATGTGACATATCTGGCAATTCCGATCCGTCGATGTTCCCTATAACTAGATCATACAAAGTATCCTCCATGCATAAGGCTTCTGTAGTGCCATTAAAAAATGGACACTCCACGCTAATACGCGCCACTGGGTATTTCAGTTTGGACTCATTAATAAGAGTAACATCTAACTCTTTCCCTAACATTTGCTCATCGGATACTAAGTCCCTTCTAACCACTACACCGGTACAACCGGTATCTCTCAAAACTCTGACCTCCTTCCCATTTACGGTACCTACCGCCGTCGGTAGTCTAGATCTTAAAAAATAGCAAGTACCCTTGCTATCCTTATGGGATTCTCCTTATAATTATCAATTGGGTCGTGCATTTTAGCATGATACACGCTATGCACTCCCTTATCTGTACTTTGTTCTCCCTTTACTTTACAAAAATTGACCTGATGGTCGACTTTATCATTATTATAGTTCCTATTGGAATTCCTACCGGGAGCTGACTGATTCCGACGGTAATTATTACGGCCTCGATTCCAATTGCGACCCCTATTTTGCCATTTTCCCCCTTGATTTGGAGAATTAAATTCAGCACTTGATGCTATTTCCGTACCAGCCGACACCCTCTTGCTCTTGTTGTGCCAACAATTATGTGTTTGATGTGCTTTACCACAAATCTTACAAGAAATATTTGATTTTCGATCAACCTGATTTCCATAATTATGCGGAACTTGACTCTTAGTCTCACGATGCCCTTTTGCGACGCATCCGGGAAATCCACCCCTTGCATCGGCGAACAAATCCGCCTCATGGGCTAACTCACCCAGGACCTTAAACGTCTTAGGTTTGAGATACAAATAGAGCTCATGACTGCAACAGTCAAGGAACTGGTCTCGGGCCAAAAAATCACAAACTGCCTCGTAGGTCTTTTCGACCTTAGCCAAACCTAGCCATTTATCAAGGTAGCTCGCTAGCCTACGGCTAAATTGTCTGAAAGTTTCGGCTTTCTAAGGTCTACAATCCCTAAATTTCTTACGAAAAGATCGTTCGGTGAGGTCGAAATTAGTAAGCAGAGCCTCCTTAATCTGACCATAATCCGACTGGTCATCTCTGGAAAGCCTAACAAAGACTTCCAAAGCGCGTCCCTTTAATAAGGCACTTAAGTATGATGCCCACATGGACGGGTCCCATTTATTTGACAAGGCATAACTTTCGAACCTAGTTAAATAGCTATCCATCTTATCCGTATGTTCGTCAAAGTATGGAAGCTTGGGACTCCTAGGATTTGAACTTTTCTCTTTGGGCCCCCAGGGATGTGAAGTGGTCTCGGCCTCGATTTTTTTGAGTTCCACTTCGGCCTCAATTTTTTTTAGCGCAACTTCTTTTTCCATTTCCATATCCTTGCGCACAGCCTCAATTTTTAACTTTTCCACTTCCTTATCATTATGCGCGGCCTCAATTTTCATTTTTTCTAATTCCCGATCTTTCTCTTTTTGCTCGGCCTCCCTTTTCCCTCTTTCATATTCCCTTTGGGCCAACCTTTCCGCCCTTTCAAAATCTTGTTGCCTTTTAAGATAATCCCTTAGTTCTTGCCCTTCATATCCTAATTCCCGTGCTAATGAAATATGTTTATCCATTTTAGCCTATTGTTGGGAATGGTATAAGTCAACTATACTGTTGAAAATAAATAAGGGTTCGCTTTGTCCCTTTTAAATAGGTATGGGCTAACCAACGTTCGCGCTGGTAAACTAATAATTTTACTAGGGATTTAATGACGTTACATATAAGTAACGTAAAGTACAACGTATAAGAGATCACCACGGAAAGGTGCCTAGGATATATATCAACTTTAAATAGGCCTTCACTGAACGTATTTGACTAAAAAACATCATTCATTTTCTCGCATTTATGTCAAGAAATGTATACCTACGCGATATTAATATAAACGCGTTACAGTCAAGTCAACAGTCACTTGTCATAGCAAGACATAATAATTGACTAAAATAATCTTTCTATGGACTTCTTCTAATAATAGAAATAAGTTGAGTGGCGTCACACACTATGACGTCACTGAGGTGATTTAAATTATTAGTACCCTCAAACGATATGAAATTTTCCACATCAGTATCCTTAATTAATAGGAATACAGGGCATAAGCCAATACACAATGATATGGGTAAGGTAAAGGTGGACAAGTCTAATAATTAAACTCTGACAAATTTTCCTTGGGTTTTATACCCTAATGGCAATCCACAGAACAAGAAAGTATGGGTCCCCTCAGAATGTTATGTGATGACTTATTTACATGTGTCGCACTTCATCACAGGGGAACGCATGCAATCAGTACTGTGTGTTGACACTCACAACCTTTCTTGTAAAGAAAAACTACTAGTGTGCGCCCGTAGCAACGTCACAGCAGAGAAATTTGCCAATAAAACCTCAAAAATCCCACTTCTGACACCATTGTTACGACATAAAGCCGGTCAGGAAGGAAGAGGGGAAATCTTATTGGAAAATTCCTTTATGCGATGACGATGCTACCAGGGAAAAAAAATGCACACAACTAGCAAAAACTTTTCAGTACTTTATGTACTAAGAAAACATCAACAACACATTAATATACAATGACACCACCTACGCTGTTATTTCTGACTAATTGACCATCCTATACTAGAGCAAGTTGCCACTCCAAGATCATTTCAATTAGAACTAATCTTGGACTGTCCTGTTCTAGATGTACGTCAACTAGTCAGAAATAAGAGACGTAAAGAATATGATTAACATATATCTTAAGATCTCATAAAAAAAAAACAATTGGGCCCTTTAATATTTCAGTTCTCGTATTGACGAGAAATCTCGAGATTATACGCGTCTCGCGAACACTATGTCTTCTAAGCTGCACGTGTGTCTACTTCAGACCATCGGCGCTGAGGTGATTGAACCTGTACTTTGGTCGTCACTGGATTTACGTATTATTTGTAACGCGTATTACTGATCGTCGTTCAAGACGTCAGAATTCGTATAAATAGATCTTCCTGATCATATCCCCACGTTGGGTGTCAGATTCACATATAACCATTCAAGCCGGTTGGCTTCCCATTCAATTGTGCTACGTGGAAATGATTTGGCCTTGATCCACGCTGGTCGTGGCCTGAGGGGGACAGCTAATATGTGCCCTCAGGTGATAATCAACGGCTCATCAACATTCAGCCTCCAACGTAGGAGGGGACACAAGAGACGATTCTGCAAAAAACAATCTATATTTAGAATCTCAGAATCACTCTTTTGCGTCAATAATGGGGTTGTTCGTTCGAAGTTCACAACAATAGAAATAATTTCAGTGGTCTTACTCTTTTAAATTACATCCTAACCCCATAAACGCGCGATTAGCCCTCACCTGTGGGTGTATGGCTAACGGCTCCCATGCGGTTAGGATGGATCGGCTCTTCTAAATATCCACACTTAAACTTATATAATAGAGAAGTATTTTTTAGTGACTGGCCTATGTCAGCGCTAAACAATACCTCTTATGCCAAACGAACAAACCCATACGTAACAAACTCTTCTATACACTGTCGTAACGTCACCCTGGTTGAGACGCTATCGCAGCCGAAACATCAAGATCCTGTGGCCCTTTTTCCCTTCAAGGTCACGTTATCTAGATAGTTTCGAGGTTTACAAATACTGATACCAATTCTCTTAAAATTCCAGGAAAAAGGTTGAACAGTGTGGTGCCGACGTAACGTTTGGACGTTTACGTCGGACATCACCCTGCCCACGCACTAATTTCGTACATGTATAACATATCAGTCGTAAACAACTAATTATGACCTCTCGGCAAAGAATATTTACATCAATATTGAGAGATTACATTCTGCTGTTTTATGTGTGTAAAACCGTACAATGCTTTCTTACATTTATTTTGGTGTAACATAAAATATTTTACATTTACTTTGGTGTAACATTACACCTACCTAATCTCTAAACATACATGTCAGCTATCACCTTATTTATGTAAGTGTGTTGTAGTGTATGCACCTAACCCTTATTCTTATATGCGTTAGATATAACTCGAGGTGACACATACAGGTCGCTACAGAAAGTCGATTATCACTGGCAGTTAAATCGTCTTTCCAACAACGCCGTACCAAATCACAACAATTTAAAATCTAGCTGCAAAAATTGTTTTTCACCTATCGGTCCCTGGTAAATCTTTCAGCATGCCATTATAGTTTTTAGGTGCAGGCCCGACATGGCCTGTGACTACTTTTGTCCGAAATAACCCGACGAGTCCATCCGGACAGCTTTTACTATAGCCGCAAGAATGGTCCCAGCAGATTTTTAGGCAATACGCATGTGCGTAACTTCATACGCAAGTGCGTAACAATCGCTATTTTCACCAAAAAAACGGGACGTTATTGATAACACCCGAAAGAACTCATACACAGAATGCTGGCCGATTCAACAGACGACAAAATAGAAAACGAGTGACTTATTATTTCAATACAATGTGACATGCTAGAGACATCGTGATTCAATGCAATTACACGAATCGCCATCGCCCTGTCATGTACAATATCAACACAGTAACAATATATAAATAACTTCACGTACCTTTTATAATAATGAATAGCGTCTCTATAGCGAACCTTTCAACGGTATGTTTAAAATGTCCCCTAACAAGAATGGGAAACTCCATCCTTTATATATTGAAAAACGCACAAGATTTCCGAGATATTCAAGAAGAATAAGGAAATCGTGCAAGCGTTGATAAATATAGATACAATGAATTCCATCTCAGACAAACCGACCTTTTATTGGGACTATCAATAGAAAGAGTACCGTATCATGGTTCGAATAGATGACCAGGTGCATACCTAAACCTCTGCGTATTTTTGGGTATACGCAACCATCGCTGATTCTGTTATTCCAGCCATTCTGTATCGTAACAACACTGACTACCAACGTGGGCACAATGTATACTTGCTTTATACAAAATGTCTTATTAATTATTGTATACTCCAAAAGCAAGTGAGTATGACCAGTAAATGCCAAAACCATAGACCACAGTCCAACCCAGGGAAGATATACCAAACACTTATAGCCATAGGACATAATCATGGTGATTGTCTGATTACCGCAAAGAAAAAATTCTAAAACCAGCGAAACAATATATTTTTCGAAGGATCTTGTTAAGAAAGACTGTAATTAAATAATTGAAATCGAAACACTACACAAATTGTATCAAACAACATGCTTTGGTTTAAACGATCTCATCCAATCATCATTTAAACTACTTGTTATTTCGTATGATCAAATGCAGACGTTTTGCATGAATAATTGTTTGGCAGGTGGGGTTGGTTTTGGTCCACTTATGGGCAAGTTTTGGCCTATTCGGGGACGTTTTGAATTGTGGATGAATTGGTAGTGGTTCTGTTGTTGGTGGTGAATTGTTTATAAATATTGTTCCTCCTATTATTATTTTTTGTTTGTTTGTTTATATGGTCCTTGTTTTATGCAGTACATATACAGTGTCCTTTCTAGCTTTGAAATCATCTTGCTGATGAAGAGAGCTGGTTGCTTTACTTTTATTGTTTTCCTGGTGTCTTGTAACTGTTTAGTGTTCTTTGTCTCTTCCTCACGGTGACGTGGGTTGGTCTGCAGTGTGTGATCACAGATTGTGGTACAAGTACTTCTTTGGCTTGGGGACGTTTTGGCTATAACGCGAAAATCCTTTTCGCGGGATGGGATATTTTCGCATTTTATGTTTATCTTTTCTATTTGGGTACCTTCTGTGTTTATTCACAGGCAAAATAAACAATGGCCCAAGAAATTGATCTTATACAAAAACTTGAGAGTTTGAAGGAAATTAGGTAAAACTATTCATTTATCGAGCTAAAAATATGACGCACATGATGAAGTAAAAGAAAACCAAACCACTTATCATAAAAAATGCCTGCAATACGCTAATTTCATCAGATACAGAAAGTAAATTTAACAAGCTTCGGCTTTATCAAAAGAACTTATATGATTATCCACCCCGCCCACCGGGGCCGATGCAGATTTTTTTGTCGGAAGGGGAGCGGGGGTCGTGCCAAGTTTTTCCAAGGGGAGGGGGTCCTAATTTTAATGAATATATTTCCAGCGGTGCCTAAAATAACAGGAATGGACCGAAACGGACCGGAATGGGTTTTCATAACCGGAATGGACATCAAAATTAATTTGTATTATGCAATAAAATTTATAATTTTACCCTAATTTATGTTGAAATTTCAGTTTCTTATGATATTGCACCTTTTGAAGTGCATATGAGCACCGCCGGTGGTTTGTTACATGGTTGACGTGTACCCATTTAAATTGTGTCATTTCATATTGGAGATGCACATTCTGCAGAAATAAGGGCCCAGAAATAAGTATGATCAAATGTCAACTGTGTATATATAGTCCCAAAGTAAAGCTCACATGATTGTCCCTGGTCTCTACAAATAGTCAAGCAGCAAGGTAACCCCCGACTAACAATCCATATGGGACCCATCTGGGATGCCACATGTTACTTCTGCTTCTGCCGTGTACTAGCCTCCTTCAACTTTCTGAAGATTATGCTAGGTATAGGTAGGTGACGCATCGCATTGCAAACAATACTTCCTGTGAAGGTGTCAATCCGGGTTTTTGAGTTGATACCCTAGTCTATCCAGGTAAATAGGTCCTAGCTGTTCGGGTTTAGTTGTCAAATTTAAAAGATTCACTATTTACATATTAAAAACATCAATATCTGCTAGGCTAGTAGGTCAGTCCCGACACTGAGGCCTTGAGAGAACTTCCGGTGCTGTGCGCGCATCTTCACTTTGCTTTCCCTCTCGCCTGAAATATTTATTTTCTCTAAATATCTTTATTCCCCATCTTCATCTTTAACATAGAATGGTATGGTAGGTTCTTCGCTATGAGGAAGCTGCGATAAAAACTCCCAGAAAGTTACCAGTTACAGACATCATTACTTTTTTGATGGCCCTCCTTCGAAGCCTCGCTCTGAATTCGCCATTTTGTTTACTTCCGGTCGCGAATTCTGAACATGTTTGAAAACCTAAGTAGCATTCTACTGCTCACATCAGTGCTAATTGCAACAAAATTACTGCCAGAATCCAATCTGAATGGTAATGTATTGAATGGTAACCCACCTTGCCTTATCCGGCCGAATGCTATTAAGCTAGCACCGTCCGTGCAACTCATCTTGACACTGCAATGCACCAGACCAAAGAAAAAGGGCCCAGTATGTAGAGAGAAACTCGTTCTTGTGTACCTCTGTGCGCTACTCCTTGCAGAATCATATGCCCCGGAACCAAATCCTGGCCCAAGACCACCAAAGTTCCCTTGTGGAATATGCCAGAAGGCTGTAAAGTGGAGCACACCAGGGGTACAGTGTGACTCATGTAAATTATGGTACCACCAAGATTGCATGGGTATGGGAGACCACATATACTTTGCTCTGAAAAATGTATCGTGGGAATGTTTAAAATGTGGGCTACCTAACTTCTCATCCGGCATCTTCGACCTCACATTATTTGAGACCTCAAACCAGTTTGAGCCTCTATCAGCTGATAATGCCAAGTCGTCAGAGCTAGAATTTAGCTTTAACTCACCCCAAGCTACCAGCTCACCCATGAGATCAAAAACTCAAAGTCTAATAAGAGATCAGAGAGACGGATTATCTTTGTACTCAACAGCTAACAACACTGACGAGGAACTCTTACACCCAAGTCTCCTGAACGACACAGATGTACCACAGTCAATCCACATTAGTAAGGAACAGCGCAAAGATATGCCATTCAAGGTGATCAATATCAACTGCCAATCTGTTGCCAACAAAAAAGCCTCACTACTTACATTGTGTGAATCGACAGGAGCTGACATTGTCATCGGAACAGAGTCCTGGCTGACAGATCAACACCTCAGCACAGAGATCTTCCCTGACAACTACAAGGTCTATAGGCATGACAGAAAGAAGAAAAAGGGTGGCGGGGTTTTCGTCCTTGTTAAATCAACAATTCCGAGCCTGGAACCGGAAGAACTTAGTGCAAACGATGATTGTGAAATGATCTGGGTGCAAATCCAAGTTATAGGAGCAAGCCATCTGTACGTTGGTGCCTTTTACCGTCCGCCTGATATTGACAACCCAGATTATCTATCCCATTTAGATGCTAGCTTGTCTCGGATACCTAAAGGAGCACATGTATGGATTGGCGGTGACTTCAACCTGGCAGATATCGACTGGACAGATAACAGTGTTTGCCCATCAGCAACAAAGCCTACACTCTGCTCACAGCTCATTGACATTACTAATGACCGGTTCCTACAGCAGCTAGTCACAGAACCAACCAGAATCACAGAAACTACAGAATCTATCTTAGACCTGTTTTTTACAAACAACGGTTCACTTATTAGTAATGTGGAGGTCATTCCTGGTATCTCTGATCATGAGGCGGTATACATCGAAGCCAGCTTACGCCCGCATTGCAACCCTGTCCAACCGCGGAAAGTATATTGCTACAATAAGGGAGATCAGTCTAGCATGAAGGAAGACCTACATAAGCTACACCAAGAGTTGCAAGAGTTACCATCACCTACCGCTGACAGCCTCTGGAACCTGTTTAAGAGACGAATAACTGGCTTAATGGACAAACACATACCATCTAAGATGCTAAAAGGACAGAAAGTTGGGAAGCCATGGGTCGACAAGAAAGTAAAAGCCGCAATCAGAAAGAAAGCCAGACTTTACACGAGAATGAAGAGAAGCAAGAATGAAAAAGATATAAGAAAATACAGGCACTGCAAGTCAGAAACGCAGAAACTGGAACGGCAAGCTTACCACCACTACATAAATACCATCATCGAAGTGGGGGACTCAGAAGATGAGAAGCCTACAAAACAGAAACGCTTTTGGAATTATATTAAATCTCTAAGAAAAGACAACACCGGAATTTCGCCACTAAAAGATAAAGGAAGACTATTCAACAACCCAAAGGACAAGGCCAACATTCTCAACAGACAATATGTATCAGTACATACTCATGAAGATCAAGACCAAGTACCCAGTCCTCCAGGCACACCCTTTCCTGACATGGACGCCATACAAGTGACAGAAGAAGGTGTTCGGAAGTTGCTCTTCAAGATGAACCCCAGGAAAGCAACAGGACCTGACTCTATTCCTGCTCGCATCCTGAATGATTTTGCCACCGAGATAGCACCAATCCTGACTGTCATCTATAATAAGTCGCTACAAGAAGGCACCGTGTCAGATGACTGGAGACATGCCAACGTGACAGCTATATATAAAAAGGGTGCCCGTCATGATGCTGCCAACTATAGACCAGTCTCCCTCACAAGTCTGTGTTGTAAGCTCCTTGAACATGTCATTGTGAGTAACATGGTAAAACACCTGGAGAAACATGACATTCTCAACGACTGCCAGCATGGATTTAGGGCCAAGCGGAGCTGTGAAACCCAGATCCTCACACTCTATCACGAACTGGCTGCATCCCTCGACAAAAAGACACAGACTGACATGGTGATCCTTGACTTCAGTAAAGCTTTTGACCGCGTACCTCACCAGCGACTACTGAAGAAGATCCATCACTATGGGATACGTGACAACACCTTCCAGTGGATAGCTTCATTCCTCAGTCAGAGAACACAGCAAGTTTTAGTGGAAGGCCAGTCATCAGAGAAAGTACCTGTGATAAGTGGTGTCCCTCAAGGCTCAGTGTTAGGACCCGTTCTTTTCTTGATTTTTATCAACGACCTACCTGACAACCTACACTCAAAGGCACGAATGTTTGCTGATGACTGCATCGTCTACAGAGAGATAAAGTCTAACAAAGACCAGCTTACTCTGCAAGAGGACCTTGACACACTTGCAGCATGGGAACAGAAGTGGGGAATGGACTTTCACCCTCAGAAATGTAATGTGTTGCGTGTTTCCCAAGCCAAATCACCCATGACGTTCAGCTACAGACTCTAAGGCATAGTCTTAGCCGAGGAGGCAACATCCAAGTACCTTGGTGTGGACCTGCAAAGCAACCTATCTTGGAATCAACATGTAAGCAGAGTTACAAAAAAGGCAAACAGCATGCTCGGATTTCTACGCCGTAATTTGCGAAAGGCCAGCGAAGAAACCAAGGCTCAAGCTTACATGTCCATGGTCAGGTCAAACATCGACTACTGCAGCACCGTCTGGAACCCTCACCAAAGAGACCAGAAATACCAAGTGGAGATGGTGCAGTGTAGGGCGGCCCGATTTGTGACAGGCAGATACAGAAATACAAGTAGCGTGACGGATATGTTGGACTACCTTGGATGGGAGACACATGAATCCAGAAGAACAAAGCTACAACTGACTGTCTTCTACAAAATCGTTCACGACCTGATAGCCATACCACACTCCAGATACTTGACACCAGCCAGCAAGAAGACAAGAGCAGCACACTCTTTCAAGTTCCAACAGTACCCTACATCTACAGACTGTTTCAAATTCAGCTTTTTCCCCAGAACCATCCCAGTATGGAACAGACTGCCAGCAGCTGCTGCTGAGGCTCCCTCTTTGGTATCATTCAAGAGGGAGTTGGGGAGCCTTACCTTCTAAATGGGGATTTCTGCCTGGCCATGAAGTAAACCTAAATGACGAGTGCTGAGCTGTGCCGTCGGGCCTGGTACCCAGGTACCCCCAGGGAAGGCGGATTGGTCACACTCAGATAGGCGAAAAGTGGCTGGGCACAACTTTCTACTACTTCTTCCTTTTACTTAATTGCATTCTCCTTATCTGACTGTAACTATACTTCTCACTTTACTTTTTTCTCTTTAGTTTCTCCCTTGCGCACCATTAAAGAAATGTCAAGTTTGACAGTTTAATGAAAAGATGTAGATGTAGATGTGTCCAGGTCTGGGATGTCGGGAGGAAGCGCATTCCAGTCTCTCACAGTCCTGGGGAAGAAAGACATCCTTCTCTTCTCTGTTCCACAGGTGATTGTTTGGAAGGCTCGCGAGTGGCTGAGCCTAGTAGGTCTCTTCTGTGGTGTCAATCTTGAGTCTTTGCTGATGGCTACCAGTCCTCTGTCGATTTTGTACATCATGCAAAGGCGCATGTCCTTCCTTCTGTTTTCCAGGCTACGCCAGTTTAGGGTCTTGAACATGTCTGTGACGCTGGAAGTGTTGTGGTGCCTATGGAGAACATATCTAGCCGCCCTACGTTGGACCATCTCAAGTTTCTTTATGTTTTTCTGAGTGTAAGGGTCCCACACATTACTGGAATACTCTACCAGGGGGCAAACAAGACTGAAGTAGGCCTGCTGCTTGATGGAGACAGCGCCGATGTTCAGATTCCTTCTCAGGAAGCCTATAGTCTGGTTTGCTTTCGCACATATATTTTGAATATGGGTATCCCACTTGAGATCCTGTGTCAATGTGACACCTAGATACTTGGCCGATGGTACATTGGCTAGGATGTGGCCATGCAAGTCATAGTCTGTTATAATGGGATCTCTCTTGCTGGACACTGTCATCTTATTGCATTTGCTTGGATGAAATTTCATCCTCCATTGATCTTCCCATGCTGCTAGTGTGACCAGGTCTTCTTGCAGGAGATCAGCATCCTCATGGCTCCTTATCACTAAGTAGGCAATGGTGTCATCAGCGAAAAGTCGTACAGATGAATGGAGTTTCGCTGGCAGATCATTAATGTAATAGAGGAAGAGGCATGGTCCAAGCACAGAGCCTTGAGGGACTCCTGAATCCACACTTACAAACTGTGATTGTTCTCCCTCAACTACAACAGACTGTTTACGGTTGGCTAGCCAGTTCTTGATCCATCTATTTACATTTCCTTGTATTCCATAATGGTGGAGTTTATGTGTCAGGAGGCTGTTACAAACCTTGTCAAAAGCTTTGGCAAAATCCATGACGAGGATATCTGTTTGTTGATTGTTGTGTAGGTTGTTTGAAAGGTCGTCAATGAACTCTATCAGCTGCGTCTCGCAGGATCTGCCCCTTCTGAAGCCATGCTGTAGTGGGTATAAGATGTTATTCATCTCCCCATGGTTCATGATCTGGCTGGCAATCACATGCTCCATGATTTTGCAGCAAACACTGGTGAGCGAAATGGGCCGGTAGTTCTCTGCCTGATACTTCTGTCCTTTCTTGAAGGCAGGGGTGACGTTAGCGGTGCGCCAATCATCAGGCACTTCTCCTGTTGCCAGTGACATGCGGAATATCATTAGAAGGAGAGGAGCTATGTCTTCTGCCAGCTCCTTCAGCAGTCGTGGTCCAAGGTTGTCAGGTCCTGGGGATTTGCTTGGCTTGAGATCTTTCAGCAGCTTTGTGATACCATTTAATGTTATGTTGATGTTGTCTAACACTGGGAACTGGCTCTCTACTGTGGGCATCTTGTAGTTTCGAGAGAAGTCTTCCCTTGATACCTCTTCACTGCTGGAGAATACTGACTGAAACTGTTTATTGAGCAACTCTGCTTTATCCACAGGGTGTGAGTAGAGCTTCCCGTCTTGTTTCAGTGATGAGACACCAGTCTTTCCATTCTTCTTGTGTTTGACATAAGTCCAGAAACGTTTCCTACTTTGATGGTCACTCTCATGCTCTCCTGGTGTCACTATCCCCTCTACATAGTTCCAGTAAGCCCGTCTGGATTTCTTCTGGACTCGATGTTTCAACTCTAAATATTGTTGAGCATGCTGTGGATCGCCTGTTTTCTTCATGATTTTGTAGTATCGTTGTTGTTTCTTCATCAGCTTTATTAGATCCCGTCCTATCCATGGATGATATCTTTAGGCTTGGACTGTTTGTGAGGTATGTTGGTGGCTGCACTAGTCTGCAAGGTATCTCTGAACGTTGTCCACATATCATTCACATTCACTGCATCAGAATCATACATGATGGTGATAGAGTCCTTCAGTGATGCCATATCGGATCTGATGAGGTCCCAGTTGGCTCGCTTGTACAACGGGATTTGGCGTGGTTTCTGGCTGTACTTTATGGGCCTAATACAATATGATACATGCATTAAATAAGTATGATACATGTATAATGAAATAAATAGTGGAAATTTAGATCAAGCTAGCCATACTTAATAGACAAGAAAATAAGTTTAAATAAATATGTTGATATCATTTTTAAGGCGCTGTTCTGTGAGACCCATCTGGGTAACCTGACATAAATAGCCCATATAGGACAGATATATGCACGTTTGCTGTGCTGGTACAGCATTTCGTTAATTGAGTGTTTTGACAATCACTGCACCCAAAATGATTTTACAACATTAAAAATATGCACATACTTTGAAAAACGAATGCAGTGACCCTTATTGCATACATCCATACATTATAGGTGACTGGTGTAAGAAAGGTACTAGAATATGAGAGTAAGAACGAAAATATTTTTTGCATTGAAACAGTCTATGCACCGAAGATATTTGATAATTTACATTACTTAACCAAAATTTCTTGTCAAGTACACTTAAAACATGTATTTTAGGGTCAATTTTGAGGTCCATTCCGGTTATGGAGGCCCATTCCGGTGCGTTCCGGTCCATTCCTGTTAGTAAACGCACCCTATTTCCAGGGGGTAGGGGAGTTCTGACGCTGGATCTGCCCGTGTTATCTATTGCTAATGCTCTGACGATCAATAAGCCTATAGGGAGGTCGGGTGTATTCATTCCAATGCAGACATCAAAACTGCCATGTTCTATTCTCTGGATGAACAAGGAGCTTTATAAATGCACTGTGTGAATACAAAGATAATTCTCAATCATTCCAACATATTTTGGTGACTTTATAACTAGCAATATCTTTAAAACTACTGAAATTTCTGCATTTAAATTTTCAGCATCTATTTAAAATATGATTTTCTATCGATAAAGAAAGTGTAAACTTGTAAAATAATTGGGCATGTTTATGGACATATTGCTGATTAAAATTCAAGATTTGAGCACTTTTTATTAAGAGGTGGCTAGGGGTATGGATACGTATCCCTAGCCTGGGAGGCTAGGGGTACGGATCTGTATCCCTAGTCTCCCAGGCTAGAGGTAAGGATCTGTAGGCCTAGCATATTTCACCATGTCAGGCTACAGGTAAAGACAGATAACCCTGATGAAATATTGCAAGTTATGATTATAAATGTTAGGAAATACCAATCAAAAATATGTCTCCAGGAACCGAGAGATTTGTTGCGATACTTGCAACATCTGGTACCATATAGACTGACAGGGCATGTCTACAACTATGTATAGCATTCTAAATAAATCTTCTGGCAAAGGTATTTGTATAGGAATGTATTAAGTGTAGAATGCCAAACTTTTCTACTACTTTATTTGATATTTCATCTTCTCTCTTGACAACCAAAACAGATTTGATTCCTTATCATCCCTGTCTGATCCTGAAAGCCCGGTACCAGATAATATTGCCCCCCCCCCCCCCCCCCCCCCCCCCTCTCCTCCCCGCTGCAGCTTCTTTGGGCCGGCTATAGAACTGGATCAGAATGAGGCTAGGGCAAAGACAGCCAGGCTGTCTTGAATCACCCCTTAAGAAGTTTTATTGTGAATTGTCAGTGCTGAACTTCATACTATTATCGACTCGGCAAAACCAGATATCATTTTTGGTAATGAGTCTTGGTTAACCCCCTACATTAAAAAACTCAGAAATTTTCCCAGAATCCTTTGATGCAGTCCAGAAAGACAGAGTAAGACTAAGTGATGCCCATGGAGGTGTCTTTGTTGCTTTTAAGCGTGACACCAACTGTGAAATTGTTTGATACAAGCTGAATATAATTGGTTGGTTCATTCTATCGACCCCCTGACAAGACTGACAATGATTATCTTGAGGAATTCAATATATCCTTGGGAAGGATCATGTCAAACAGAAATGCTCATGTTTTGATAGGAGGGGACTTAAACTGTGGAGATATAGAATGGAGCTCTATGCAAGTACCCCACAGGTTACAAAAACGGCAGACTCAACAACAACTTATGGATTTTAGATCATTTCAAACACTAGCTGCCTGCCGAGTTCGAGATAAAACAGCACAGACCCAGATCAGACTGCTTCTGAAGAAGCAGTCTTCCCAGTTCGATATTCTGACAAGCATTTTGGGAAAACAGCCCTTAAACAAACATTTTATTTGAGAACAAATGAGAAAAGTTTTAGAACACATATACGCCATACCTCACACTGTGAGATAAAATATCACAGAATTTGGCCCTTCTGAAAGCCAATTCCCATAAGATTTTCAAATCTCACAGAATTTTCAGTCCGTCTATAAATGTATTTTATAGAGAAATATCCATAAATCACACTTCATTGTGTTATCACAAGTTTCTTACATTAAAATAAAAGCTTGTTGGTTATTTTGGGGAGTTCCAAAGTGATTTTTGTGAAAGTCTTACAGAATTTTATCAAATGTCCCTTAAAATTTTGGTTTATCACACAGATTTCAGTCCACAGTTATTGCATGTACGAGAACATTTAAACCGAAATCTTCTGGTAGACCCATTTCATAATCATTTACCTGTCTAGAATCCTCCTACATTGAGTATATGTTCCAATATATCATCAGTGAATAAGTAGGGGGTGGGGGGGGCAAACTCGCTTTTTTCCGCCTGCATTTTGCTCCCGACAAGCCCGGAAAGCGAAATCCGAGCAGCCCCCCATTTTTAAAAAATTTTTTACCCCCATTTCCAGCAGAGTACTTAGTCTAGTGTTGTGCCGATTTGCGCCAGCTAACAAAAACTTGTTGTTATGGTTCCAGTTTAAACCCTCTATTTTCTTGAAATATCTTTGGTTCTGGCAGGTTTATGACATGTGTATTTCACACTCTCCACTTATCCTCATCACAGTTAAATAATACAACAGGACTTTAGTTAAGAGTGCGTAAGGAAAATTTAATTTTCTTATTTCTCAACCAAAACATATGTTGTGGGTACTCAAAAGAACGGTCTCAATGAGACGGATCTTTTGAGCCCCCTAAACATATGTTAAAATTTGTGGGTAGGAATATATTTACAATTTTACACTGAAAATATTTGTTTATCTAAACCTGTGATACATTATACAAGATCAGCTTATTAAGCTTATTATGTGACAGTGTTCCAATCTATTTGGTGTAAACACAAGAATTGACACTGTAGTCTGTCCTTTTGATTTGCAGCAGTTTTCCGTCAAATGTGGAACCAATAATATTAACTTTTTGCCTGCTAGTGGTAAATTTTGTTATCATGGCATAATGTCGGGCCTGATCTTGGTCCAAGTTGTTTAACACCCTGAAAAACTATTTTGATAAATGTATTGTTGAACAATATCTATAGATGGCTATAAACATGAGGATTATTGACCTGTTACAATATAAAGTAACTGTATATATACCTATTTTTTTTTTTATTATTTGTTTGATTTGATTCTTTACGTCCCAGTTACAATTGTTCAGTAATGTCAGGATGGATCTTCCTGAGTTGAACCAGGACTAAGCAAGGCTTAATGTGTCTTGTTCAAGGATACAAGGCAGTGATGCCAGTGATGCTCGAAACCGCAACCCTTGATCTTAAGTCAAGCACTGACTCTCTGTGCTCCCATCACCTAAATCTCATGCGCTGATCCAGAAAGTTTTGTCAGAGAGGGTCCAACTCTGATAAAGTTTTTTTAGGGGAGCCAGGCTCCAAAGACTATCAAAAGTGGGCAATTATCGGCCTGTCAGCGAAGTGCCATTGAAATGGCGTCTGGTTGGCGGGCCAATAAGGACCCACCATTGAATGCTGTCTTGGCAACTTATTATTATTACTAGGAAACCCTATAAATTTGTGATTTTTCACCCCCTGTCCCCCCCCCCCCCTCCTCTGGATCCGCACATGAATCTCATCTCTTATATTTAAGGAGCAGAACTATGAATCTGGAGAGAGTTAAAGGCAAACTACGACAAGAACTTGAAGCAATTGAAAATGAAGAGAAACTTATAGTTGAATACAAACAGGAGATGGAGTTGTTGTTGCAAGAGAAAATGGCCCATGTGGAAGAGCTACGCCTTATACATGCGGATATTAACTTAGTAAGTACAACTAGAAGATAATTGATAAGGCCAAATAAAAAATTCCTCATTTTCTGAGTATCGACTGTGAAATCTCTTTTTCAGTGTATGCCACAATGCAGTTATGAAACTGACTGGGTATATAAATATCATTTAGGCAGTGTTTAATGAAACTTTATAAGTCATATTGCTCCCTTATGTTCTTTATTGCATGCACTTTAAAAGGACAAGTGCATTTGATTGCAGGACAAGTAAAAATTGTAAGTCACTCGTCCTGCAGGACAAGTGGAATATTGATATATTTTTGTTCCCTGATCCATCATGAATGTACATTTACATGTGTTTCTCTGCAGCAGTGATAGCTATGAGTGTCAAATCTTGCTTAGTTATTGTCCATGACATGCTTTTTGAATAAGCACTGTGGCCAGGTGACCATTAACCACTTCTGAGTTCTGATATTTCTATTAACATATATGGAGTTGTCATGGTCGTGGGTAGAGGCAAAATATTTACAGCATCTATCGGCTTAGTTGATTCATTATATCCCTCTGTATATATATATACATATATACATATATACATATATACAGAGTTCTGATGATCTCTCAGGACTTTAAGAATGGGTAACGAAAATTTAATTTTCTAATTCTCAACCAAAACATATGTTGTGGGTGCTCAAAAGAACCATCTCATTGAGACAGTTCTTTTGAGCACCGAAAACATATGTTAAAATTGATGGGTAAGAAAATATTTACAATTTTACGCTGAAATTTCTTTTTTTATCTAAACCTGTGTCTGTACATGTATTTAGATGGAGACAACAATCAAACAAGCTGAGGAAGAGAGGAACCGGTGTGTTGAGAGTGTGAAACACTTGTATGAGGACTACAGACCGCTGAAGGAGGATGTGGATGGTTTGAGGAACAAGATAGGACTAGATACTCTCCCAGAACTCCAGGAAGAGGAGGATAAGCTCACACCAAAGTACATAAGAGCCGCGGCATGTGATTTCCAACAATGTAACATTTTGACAAGTGTAGGCTCGAATGAGCCTCTGCCGCCTCATGTTAAGCTTAGAAACTCCAAATGGTGTTCAGTCAGTAGCTTAACAATCATAGAATACTCAAGTGACTAGCAAAGTCTCTGATCAGACTGCGCGTATGCACAGGCTAATCTGAGGCTTTTGCTGGTCGCACATTCCACATTGTTGAAAATCTCATGCACTGGTTCATATATAATTTATATAAAAACAAATCAAATATTATAAGTAAAGGACTTTAGTTAAGAGTGTGTAACGAAAATTTAATTTTCTAATTTCTCAACCAAAGCATAGCTGTGGGTGTTCAAAAGAACCATCTCAATGAGACAGTTCTTTTAAGTACCCAAAACATATGTTAAAACTGATGGGTAAGAAAATTACATTTTTATGCTGAAAATTTTTGTTTATCTCAACTTGTGTAAGAATCTATCATAAGTGTGAGGATGGGATAGAATAATCTGTCTTTAGTATTAGCAAGCCTCGTTATACCAAACTGTGATCATTAGGGACAGATTTTTCTATCCCAACCTCACACAAATAATAGATTCACTTTCTTGCTCACCATTAAATATTGCATTTTTATATTATAAAAAAGGCTTCTTAACATTTTAGAATATGCTGAGATGTGACATACCATGATGATATCACTTAAACATAACAATGACCACTTGTCTATCGACGCGCGTCTGTCAGTTTTTAATCTTTTCCCCAGGTTGGTAAGGGGTATGTGTCAGAGATAGAATTTTCTCATATTGGTAGAAACAGCAGAAACCGGATCTGGTGTACAAGAATATAAGAATCTATGATGAGTATGAGGGTAGGATAGAAAATTCCGTCCTGAGGATCGCCGTTTGGCATCACGAGGATTGCCGAGTGATGACAAACAGTGATCCCGAGGGACGAATTTTTCTATCCTACCCTCACACGAATAATTAATTGATTCTTTTTCTTGCTCACCACTGTTTTTTATTTAAAAATAAGCTTCCAGAAGTCCCTGAATAAGCTAAGATACACTTTCACATGATAATGTCACTTTAACATAACAATGAAGTTACTTAACGACAATGTCCAAAAAAACAATGTATGTAGCCTGGGTAAGATAGCATGGGTTAGATAAGATTTTCTAACGCAGGGTAAAATCTCAGATATCCGTATCCGGTGTGTTAAGAATATTATTATCTTTCCCAAATTGCATCAGTTTCAAGTACAGTCCCTTTATAACACTATGTTTGTAGTCTATACAAATAGACCGTGTTATAAGTGAACTCAATTGTGCTATGAAGGGAGGATTTTACAAAGGAATTATAGGAAAATGAATTCCTTTGTAAGCTCCATTGTGAAAAAAAAAATCGGGAGCCACAACATGACAATGTTCTCATAGGAAAGAATGTATCAAATATGCACATAGGCAGAAAGTGCCATATCAGGCCTTAGGTTCAGAGTGCGTAACACTGTAACAGGAAAATGAATTCCTTTGTAAAACTCCATTGTAAAAAATATCGGGAGTCACAACATGTAATTGTTCTCATAGGAAAGAATGTACCATATGCACATAGGTAGAGAGTGCCATATCAGGCCTTTATGCCTCAGTTACATTTGCCTTACCACGAGTGTACGATGCCCGTACGATGTCCAAATCACCGTTTCCGTGTGGCCTCCGCAGGGAGACCTTGCGATCATCGTACGGATTTACGGACATCATGGCCTCTACGATTTTGTTTAGCTCCGCACAATGACAAATTTGAAAAAATCGTAAGCCCGTAGCCCGTAGACACATCGCAGTGACATCGTAGGATCCCCGTACGGGCACCGCACGGTGATCGTGAGGACAACGCAGGGTTTTGGATTGTCGTCTTGGCCCAAAAATGGTTGTAGACTCTTGCGATAGTTGTAAGGAGCCCGCAAGGTCGCCGCACGATGCCTTTGCAGGGCCCACAAAATCGTACGGACATCGGACGGTCATCTTGCGGTAACCCCAAGGCGATGGCACGATGATCGTGCGGTCGCCTTGCGACATGACTTATCATTAGCTGTTTGTTTCATTTCAATATTAGTCTTCAGGCGATGTCTCTAATACCACCTTTCAGTGTGACTCAATATGGACCCAGTTCAGTTTGCTGATGGAAGCAGTCTAATCAGGGTCCATAGAGTATGCTTCCATGATAAAATTGTCTGAAGTGCAATTCAAATATACACCTATCGTGAAATGCATATGCATTTTCAGTATAAAATGCTGGTTGGATAAGGGATTTAATAAATTAGATAAAATTAATAAAAAGTCCAGATATTTTTTTGTGATTTATAACTCCGGGATTTGAATTTGAGTATTACTTCAAGGAATGAAATATATGGGTCCCGTAGTGAGAACATGTGACTAGTTCGAACATTGAAATTTGAACGAATGGATGTTCTACATTATGTATTTTACTGAAAACGAATGGCAAATGTGCTGACCAGGCCGGGTGGAAGAAAGCGCATTCTGGTAAGTACCTTTGTTGTTCGCATGCAACGACTTCATTTTTGCTTATGGCGAAGAGTTTATGTGTTGCTGGTCGTAGAGTGCCTTCGGATAATTAAACTGAATAAAACCATAATAAGCCTTTTAGTCTACGCTGATGCAATTAAAGCATGTTTATATTTTCAATTAAAGTGATACTTTTCAAATTATTAAAGTGTACATTGTACTATAAAAAGGGGGTTGTAATAGTATGTGATTTAAACTTGATGAAAACTGCAGAACTTAGAAATAGACATTGAAATATACACATACATGTACGTATCACGCTGTTCCATACCTTGGTACCATGTTCAACTAAAACACTAGCCTCTTCATAGCACGATTTGTGACTTATGACTTTGAAACACAGTTCAAATGGAATGCAAAAATGAACATGGATAGCAGTTTAAATCCATGCACATAATTATACGACAATTGCACAGCGGCCGTACCGACTCCTTGCAACTTCTGCAAGGTCATCGTACGGGCATCGTACGATTTATATAGGGAGGTCGTGAAGATTACACGATGATTGTACGATAACCTTGCGGTTGTTGTACGATATCCGCAAGGTCTCTGTAAGGTTTTGTCCTAGTTTGTCGCCAAAAGAAATCGTAAGGTGATCGTAAGCAATGTAAACACATACGTCGTAGCATATAGAGGCCTACGATGCCGAAAAAATCGTAGAGAAAATCGTAAAGAAATAAATCGTATGACGACCGCGGCAAATGTAACTGAGGCATTAGTTCAGAGTGCGTAATAGAAAAATATTTTTTTTTATTTCTCAACCAAAACATATGTTGTGGGTACTCAAAAGAACCGTCTCAATGAGACAGTTCTTTTGAACACCCAAAACATATGCCAAATATTATAGGTACGGAAATATTTACAATTTTACGTTGAAAAAGATTTTTTATTTAAATCTATGCATATTCTCATAGGCAAGAATGTACCATATCCTCATAGGTAAAAATGTACAAGATTCTCATAGGTCAGAGTATACCAGGACTTTAGTTAAAAGTGCCTAACAGAAAAATAATTTTCTTATTTCTTAACCCAAACATGAGAGTCTCAATGAGACGGTTCTTTTGAGCACCCAAAACATATGCTAAAAGTGATAGGTAAGAAAATATTAACAGCTTAAAGCTGAAAATGATTTTTTTTTATTTTAACCTATGCATATTCTTATAGGCAAGAATGTACCATATCCCCATAGGTTAAAATGTAACAAGATTCTCATAGGTAAGAGTATACCATTTCTCATAAATTGGCTGATTTATTTATCTTCAGGTATTTTGAACACAGCAAGTCAGATTATCCAACAGAAGCCCAGACATCTCAGGAGCCCCAGCCATTACCCCCAGCCCTGGCTGTAGCTGCCCAGGTCCCCCAGCAGATACAGATACCTAGAAACAAACCTCCAACAGAACAACCTCGACAGCCCTTTAGACAACAACCGCCTCCTATGAAGGTATGGGAAAAACTATTGTATTAATGTTATCGTTAAAGATCTAAGGTTTTACATTATAAAAGTGGTAGCACTGCCTGAGGGCTATTACAGGCAGATCATGGCTGATTTTTATGCAATGATTATGACATCCTTACAGTGGTTTGGGGTGTGTGTGTGGGGGGGGGGGGTGGGGAGAGAATAAGTGGTCCTTTGAAGGGATCCGGTATTTTCTGATAAAAAATTGATACTTATTTTGGTAAAAGAAATTGTGTTTTATACAGGTAAGTCCCCTCTTGGAGCCCGATACAGAATTTGATTAAATCTGACCCTTATCAGTTAATCTGCTTATGACTCATGGACAGAAATTTAGGCCTTTAATGTTTATTTGGTTGATGCAGAGTGCAGTAGCTCAATGGTTAGAGCGTCAGTCAGGGGATCAAGGGTTTGCTAGTTTGTGACTCAACACCAGCTGGGTCACTGTATTGTGGCCTTGAGCAATGCAGTTTATCTTCTGCTTAGTACTGGTACAACCCAGGAAGACAGGAACTCATCCTGACATGACTGAAAAATTGTTGACTGGTATGAAAAGCATTTATAAAAACAAAAGCGGCCCGGATAGCTCAGTTGGTATAGCGTCCACTTTTGGAGCGGGAGGTCATGGGTTTGAATCCTGGACGCACTATACCAAAGGTGTAAAAAATGGTACTAGCAGCTCCATGCTGACGCTCGCATAAAAGGGGTTGTGCTAGAAAGATAGAATAAGGCAGGTAAGCATCCGTTAAAAGATATAGTTATGTTGAAGTTAAAAGCCCTACGGAGCTCTAATGTTGTCTGTTTCAAATAAGGGATGGTATATCTTTTTTGCCAGTGTTTTCTTTATTTTGTAGGCATGTCTGTCGTGCCATCAGCAGATACACAGGAATGCTCCTATCTGTCCACTGTGCAAAGCCAAAAGTCGTTCCAGAAACCCAAAGAAACCAAAGAGGAAATTAGATGATTAAAAACTGTTTTACTCTTTGCATGCTGGCTAATTTTGCATGCTTTTTTGTCTTCTGCTGATTTAAATTTTTTTTTTTCAAAGACATCTCTCAGGAGCACTATCGATGCATAGGGCCAGTTAAGCAAAATTTTTGAGCGTAATATTGCGATTATTTTCTTATCAATCAGTTTAAACATGTGTTTTGGGTGCTCAAAAGAACTGTCTCATCGAGACTGTTCTTTTGAGTACCCACAACATATGCTTTGGTTGAGAAATTAGAAAAATAACTTTCAGTTACATACTCTTTAAGAGCACTATCAATGGTCAGAAAGTTTGGATCTAGATCAGGCCAGATGTATTTTTGGCCTTGAGCTGTGTCCAATTTGTTTGCAAAAATTATCAGCAGATGATAAAAGTTGCAGCTAGCAGGCAAAGACTTAAAAATAACTCTTAGCTTTTTGCTCTCAGGATGACAAGGCCCCGAGGCTATAAAACTTTTTTCATGCTCAACTCAGCTGAGCAGGAAGTTTATCCTGCTCATGATATATGATAAAATGCCAACAATTGTTGGCATTTTAACATTTTTAGCATGATAAATACAACAACTGAGAGACTTAAAGCAAGAAACTTCTTCATTTGTCAGTGTTTGAGATTTTATTAGCAGTTGAAATTTCGTGCCCAGTTGAGTTGAGGGTGAAAATTTTTTGTAATCTGGGGGCAAGGACTCGAGAGTTTTGACGATTGTCAGTGTAGAAGGGCTTCCATCTAGAGAATCCTCATATAGCAGTATTATTTTAGGTAGATGTAGGCTTTTAAAGCTAGACGGTGATTACAGCAGATATGCCTGAGAAAGTGGGTCTTCACATTCCAAACACAATGATTGTAATAAAATATGCAGGGTCTATTCATTAATACAATATGCAGGGTCTATTCATTAATAAAATATGCAGGGTCTATTCATTAATACAATGTTCAGGGTGTATTTGTTATAAGGCAAGGGTTTTCTGAATAATTTTTGATAAATAGGCATGTTTTTAAAGAAAATAAAAATAATCACTAGTTAACCCTTCTAAGCTGAATGGATTTTCTCTCTCTTATCAGTTGGACCAGTCCATTTCCATTTTAACGGTTGTTTGGTAGTATAATTCTCTTTTATTCAAATTTTAATATAACATTCTGTAAGCAAACAGTGGAGAATGATCAGAAGAAGCGTTCTGTGGCATCTGATCTGGGTCTGCACTGTCCCACAAAAAGGACATTAGGCTTATATAGGTTAACCCATAGTAACTTTGCATCATTTTTATGAGACATAAGCAAACAGAGTTTAAACAGACCAGATCATGGTAAGTTCTATTTAGATTGAAATAAAATGAAATGACACAGCAACTCTATAATTGGAAATGGCCTCATCTGATTGATAAGATTATGTTCATTTGGCTGAAATAGGTTAAATTTCTCTCTTTGTAATATGGCTAATAAATAGTTGAGCCATGACATGTGATTTCCATCAATATGGCATTTTGAAAAGAGTAGACTCATACAAGCCTGTTATGTGCAGCCTCCTTTTAAGCTTAGAAACTCCAAACGATGTTCAGGCAGTAGCTTAACAGTCATAGATTATACAAGCGACTAGCAAAGGCTCTGATCAGACTGCGCGTATGCGCAGGCTGGTCTGAGCCTTTACTGGTTGCACATACCACATTGCTTTGCTGGTTGCACATACCACATTGTTGGAAATTTCGTGTCACGGCTCATATAATACAAGGTGATTATCATTTCTAGTGCACAGGATAAGGATATCTCAGATTAAGTCATGGGTTATAAGTTTTTATCATACCCTAGGAAAACACTTGCGGTTTGTTACACTGAAAGTAACTTACATGGTCCAGAGTTAAGTTTTGGGAACACTAAAGAAAGATCTCATTGAGATGGTTCTTTTGAGCACCCAAAACATATTTTGGTTAAGCATTAAGAAAATTAATTTCTGACTACGCACTACTAGCTTGTTATCATACAACCCTGACAAAATGTGTTTTTTTGAATTGAAAATGTTTGCATGTGACTACAGTAAAACCTGTGTAAAAACTGCCACTCAAAAATAGACAAAACAAAGATCTTGATGACAAATGGTAGCTTAATGAAGGTCGAAAGTATTGCAGAATTCTCCCATTGGAGCATTCTGCAATACTTTTGACCTGCATTTAGTGATAATTGGTCTTGAAAACCAATTTTCCCTCTTTTTGAGAGTGGCAGTTTTACACAGGTTTTACTGGGAGTGCAGTGGCTCAGTGGTAGAGTGCTTGACTCGGGACCGAGGGGCTGCGGGTTCGAGCCTCACAGGCGTCACTGCGTTGTAGTCTTTGAGCAAGACACATTTATCCTAGCTAAGTACTGGTTCAACCCAGGAGGACCCGTCCCTACATAACTGAAAGATTGTTGATGGGACGTAAAGAGTCAAATTACACATAAAATCAAAAACAGGTTGTACTGTATTTCTATCAATCTGTATCATTATGATTATGCTCAGGACTGCGTTGTGTCCTTGAGCAAGACACATTAATCCTTGCTTAGTACTGGTTCAACCCAGGAAGACCCATCCCTACATTACTAAAAGATTGTTGATGGGATGTAAAGAATCAAATCAAACAAAAATCAAACACAGGTTTTACTGTATTCCTATCATAATCTGTTTCATTATGAGTATGGTCCACCATACATGATTTAGGTACTTTACCCTACTTATTGCATTGGTTAGTAGAGGAGGCTCAGGTAAGCACAGGCACCTGCATTCCCACCAGGGCCTTCACTTCTCACATGAGACGATTCTTTGAGCACCCATGGCAAAATAATTGTTTAAACAGATGGATAAGAAAAAAATCATCATTTTACTCTCAAAAGTTTTGTTTATGATGACCCATGTTAGTTATAAGAAATATGACTTAATGTCTTTTCTTTTTAGTGAAGAAATGGATTTTCGTCTTTTTTTTAAAAAGTTTTTACAATCACTATACTAATGATCTTGTTATTGATATCACAGATTTAGATAAAATAAAATTTCAGCATACAATTGTAAATCATTTCTTACCCATCATTTTTAACATATGTTTCGGGTGCTCGTAAGAACCATCTCAATGAGACATTTCTTTTGAGTACCCACAGCATATGTTTCGGTTGAGAAATAAGAAAGAAAATTTTTTGTTACACACTCATAACTAAAGGCCAGAATATTTGTATTTTATAAAAATGCTCATTCTTAGCAGAGACCAAGGGGCCGCGGGTTCAGGCCTCAATGGCGTCACTGTATTGTGTCCTTGAGCAAGACACATTTATCCTAGCTAGTACTGGTTCAACTCAGGAAGACACGTCCCTACATTACTGAAAGATTGTTGATGGGACGAAAAGAATCAAATCAAACAAACAAACCCTTTCACCCCTACGTTTCTGAGATAAACTCTTCAACTTTATATCATTGAAGAGTCCATTGTGTTAAAAAGGGGTGTTAGACAAATCCTGGAAAACCCCCCGCAAAGATTGAGAAAAAAAATCAAAATTAGTAAGCAAACAGTGTAGCTCCAGATAAGATGGCTCATATGAGCCATCTTATCTGGATCTACATAGTTTGCCAAGATCATTTTTAGGTCTGTAGTGTTGAAAGGCTTAATAAAAAGTTAGCATAAGCAGGTGTTGTTATAATTTAGAATGTATATGTATAGTGAAGTATTTTACAATTTTGGTACTCAAAAAGAGTCCTAAGTCAATCAAAAATATGTTATAGGGTACTCAAAGAACTATTTCTTTCGATCAACATATTGGCCTCGACAAGACCAAAACATGTTGTCAGTGTTTGCGAACAACAAAAGGACAGACGATGCACAGTCTGATCAGTTCCTTTATTATTTTTATTTTGGAAAGTACCATATCTAGACTAGCTACGAGCTAAATTTTAATGTTCTAGCTTGTCTCTGTAGCTTGGCAGGCTGGTTTGAGTCTCACCCTGTTCAGGTTCTCTCGCGACGAGGCCCATATGCTGTATGTATTTTTTTGAGTCGTCTTTTTTTAGCACTAGACTAGCTAGGCATTTCATATTAATGATTTAATTAGAACTATTGGCCCTGCATCAGTGAGCAAAGAAGGCTTGGGAAATTCTGTACTTAAGCTTACTTTACTCATATGCATGAAGTATGGATGTAGATGAAAGCTCAGTCCAGAAGTTAGACCTCTAACATCATTGGCTACCTCAGCATATGTGAAAGTACTGAAATTTCATGTGTTGGCCCAAATTAGAAAAAAAAAAACAGAAATATGTCATACTATATGGAATCCTGGCTAACAGATGGAATCAATAGCATTCCCAATAGACATGTGTTGTAGGGTTGAAGTGTTGTTAAACTATTTACTTACTGGGTAATTTTGCATGCTATTTTGTCGTCTTCTGATTTTTTCCCAAAATCTACTGTTTTGAAAAATTCTTGCAGGAATACAATCAGAGTCCAACAGTTTGGATCCAGATCAGGCTCAATCTGTTTGCAAAGGTTAATGGCACTATTAGGTTAGGAGTTACTTCAAGCAATTTGATTGCCAGCGGAAAAAGTTAACTCTTCAATACATTTAAGGAACTTTTTCCTCTCAAGCAGCCTCTTAGCTGTGCAATATTCTTCAAACATAAGCTTGTGATGTCAAAGCTGGAATTTTAACCCTTATCCTGTCCTACCACTGCTTTTTGTCCTGAAAATGTTATCAGCTTTTTATGTCTGCGGCATATATTCAAGTGCACTTCAGACTAACTTTTTTTTATTGAAGCAAACAGTATGAACCCTGAACATGAGCCCTAATCAGACCGCTCACATAGGAGTATCTAAGTATCATTGCAATATAGGCTATCTAAGAACATAAGCAGATGAATAGAGCAGATGACAGAAGTTGTGACCAGCAGGCTAAGGATTAAGATGTGAATGACTATTTTCTGGATTTTATTGATATGTAAACTTGGGCAAAATATCCACAAAGTTAATGCTTTTCATAGGACAAATTAAGCAAATTCTTTCGGCTTAAAATTGCGATTACTTACATATCCTTCAGTTTAAACATGTGTTTTGGGTGCTCAAAAGAACTGTCTCATTGAGTACCCCCAACATATGTTTTGGTTGAGATAAAAATCAGTTACACACTCTTATCTGGGGGCCTGGCTTTTCTCAGTTTATGAGTGGAGCCCAGTTGCTCAGTTGGTAGAATGTTAGACGTTGGGTAGAAGGGTCGCTAGTTTGAGCCTCATTGGAGCCACTATGGTGTGTCCTTGAGCATGGCACTTCATTCTCAGCTTAGTACTGGTTCAATCAAGGAAAACGTCCTGACATGACAGACAAAATTGTTGACCGGGTTTACACATGATTGAGACAAATCTAGAAAATAGAAAGTTATTCCTATAATCATTATAATCAAAAGTTGTGACTGGCCTGCTATGGATTAGGTCTTTAAGAGTCTAAAACTCTTAAAGACCTAATCCATAGCAGGCCAGTCACAACTTTTGTCATCTGTTCCTCTTGTCTGCTAATGTTTTAAGGTTGCCTATATTGCAAACAATATGTACCTTTGGGAGCAGCCTGATCAGGGTTCATATTGTATGAATGGGCCAGCCTGATCTGGATACATATTGTTTGCTTACGTGAAAAAATCTAGTCTGCAGTGCATTTGATTATATGCAGCACATAAATTCGCGTTCGCGGACTACTACTGCGCACGAAAGCGCTATTTTACATGTACATGATACTTGAAATTAATCAAGCTTCTCTTTCAGCAGTAGTTTATCGCGGTCACACACCCCCCTATACCCTCCCCAATTTAGAAATAAGCCCAAATTGGCAAATCGCGGGTTCAAGCATCATTTACCTTATTACCCCTTAAAATAATAAATTGTCCAGGTAATGGCCATACCCGGCCACCACAAACACACATGCCCGACCCACAACCACCAAACCATAGCGCGTATTAGAGCAACTTAAGGGCAGATCTTTCTTGGATATTTGGAATTGGTAAACTGGTTAACTCAAAGTCTCTTCAGGGTATACAACTGCATCTGAGCCGGTCTTTCTGTTGGTGTGCCAGTCGATGTGACGGCACAGCTGCAATATCAACGATGGATGGATTGTGCACAAACAGGATAGGATTCAATGGATAGGATGGATGCTCAACACAGATGAAGATTGGAATTTTGGAATTTTGTAAATGTCGCGACGCGTTTGCCATGCTTAACTACTAACTTGTCAGTGAAGCCAGGGGATGGGAGAGGTTAATTAATAACTTTTCCGCTTCTCGCAGACCTGCAAAACTCATCACCAGGATACTTATAACTACCCATTAACCGCTAAAACACTAACAACTAAACCCTCAATCTTCCCACAACTTGCTCTGTATGTGACGGCCATGCTTATGCATGCCCCGCCAAATTAAGGTTAATATACAATAACGGTTTCACACGAGAAACCTGGAAGGTATATTATTATTTGGAAGCCTCAAGCAAAATTTCAAGATAGGATGCTGGGAGAACTCAGAACACACACACATGTTCTGAGTCTTACCACACCCGAGCGGCACCCTTCCCCCTAGGAATAAGCCCCTTATCCCCCGCTTAAAACCCCTAAACAATAGGCCATCCAATGATGAATGGCCATCTTTTGGATATGGAGTTCAAAATTTTAAGGAGCAAACAAGTGAGATCTCTCATGGGATCATCAATCACAAAAGAACACCAACTCCTCGCCACCCGCTCCACAAAATTGCAACTGAAATAGAAAAAATATAATTAAGGAGGCAAAACTTTATTTCCAAAAGCTTGCCCTAGGAAAAGCTAACTTCGTAGACTGATATCCGCGTCTTAGTAACACCGCCCGCGAGCACATGTATACAAGAACTGGACGGAAGTGCGGAGTGGAACCTGGATGTTGTCACCACTTGATACATCAACTTACAGCTCACCATTAGGGGGAGCGGCAAACTTAAACAAACAATAACAAAACTCCTTGCCCTTCCAGGCGGAAAAAAAAAACTTACACTTTCAGGAACAGTGGGGGTGACACTGTGCAGACGAAATTGTCACGTCAATCCCCACAAGATTGAAACTTGTTTTAGAGCATTTCCAAAATTCAAACTTATTAATGCCTCACACCTTTACTTAACACAGATAGGCGTAGGATAAGGGCAGGATACAGCCCGAATTCCTTTTTGAAGCCAAAGTGGGTGCATAAAACTGGGTGTGCCGTGTGTGCTATATATGCCTCGTGCGCAGGGACCGCGGCACACCGACATAATAACCGAATAATATATGTATGTATATGCAGCACATGTAAAAAGCAGATGACATTTTCTAGACTAAAAATAGTGGTGGGATAAGGGTCAATATAGCTGGCTTCAACTATAAATAGATCTGATAGTTCTGAATCTTCTCTGTTTTGTTACATTTAGAGTATTGTGTTTATGTCTTATTGTTAACATTTATAAAGATGATCGCAATTAGCCTCACAGCCTAATGTGACTTCAGATCATAATTGTTCTTCTATGATGTTGTATTTGTCTATGTATTAGTGAATGAAGAAACAAAATATTGTTTAAAGCAACATGTATCATGTTTCATGTCATTATAAATAGAATAGTGTTTCATTATGGTAATATTAAAACCAAACTAAAGAAACATACTTTTCCAAAGCTTTCTTTTATTAATTTGCTTGTCACAGCCTATCACACAAAAGTGGTAGCGCATACTATTACATCACCTGAACTTATATTGTCCATCAAGTTTTGGTCTGGTTTGTCAATCAGTCATAATTTTGTTTCTCACTTCCTTTCTGAGACAACAGAGTTATGGTCATTGATATATACTGTCCATAAAAAGTCAAAAAAAATCTAGAAATTAAACTCCTAAGTCACGTAAATAATTTTGTCTTTTCATAGAGCAATATGTAAGCCAGTTTTCCTGCATAATTTGAGTGCTGAAGATTGAGTAACATAACCTTAAGGGTGTGCCAAAGAAACTAGTGGTCAAGACCAAAATTTCACAAAAAATATCAAAATAATTTGACATGCTTTCGATAATGCATGCTTAAGGTGCATCAAAATGTAAAAAAGTGACATGATTCACTAAAAATTGACAGATTATAGCCACATATTCCTGAAATTGAGGACCAAGAGTTCAAAACAAATTTTAAACATAAAAAATATGAATAATGGATATTTCTTTTTAAAAAAGATAACCAATGCATAATCCATCACTGTGATATTCATGTGTGAAAATTGAAAGGCTACCCCTGGTCTTAATATGGTTATCTCAGAAAAACGTGACCAGATTAATCCTAGAAAATTTTATTAATATTGTCGATGAGATGACCTGGCTAATTAATACTAGCTGTTTCAGGCACATGACATTAGTTTCGTAAGTGCTATAATTTTTTTAATATCCGACTATTCCCTACTTTTTGTTAACAGTATATATCAAAAATGTTGTGCACTTGATTTCTGTGCTTTACTGATTTTCTGTAAAACTTACATTCTAACACACCTAGCATATAGAGCCAACGGTTACAAACTGTGATATATTGGACAATAATTCACTGCTAAAGTGTGTGATAGCTGACGTCACTGGAAAATGACGTCATTCATTGCGTTAGAAGGTGTAACGTCGTTTTAACGCTTGAAAGACGTTACAATTACATGTAAACGTATGCGACGTAGTCTAAGTTCTTCAGTGCAATGGCGGAAAGTTGGAAGAAGCTGAAGACTTCGAATGTGTTTTAGTCGTTTATTGTGTGTTAGAATCGAAATAGATCAGCTGCAGTGCGTGAATTGTTGAGTAATAATTCACTGTTTGTCGGTCAGTTGTACGAAGATAAATCACTCGCGCTGCTCGCTGGTGATTTGATCTCCTTTACAACTGACCTCCAAACAGTGAATTATTACTCAACAATTCACTGCTGGAGCTGATCTATTTCTTAAGTAGAAAACAGTATCAGAGCAGGTGGCAAATTTACCCAGTTGTCAATGAGTTACTAGTCCCCTACCATTCAAAGACCAGTTTGAGGGACTATAGGCTCGCTCGATTCCGTCTGTCTGTTCGTCCATCATTTTTATATCCTGGCCAAATCTCGTATAATATTTAAGGTAGGAATCCCAAATTTGGTGTGTGGATGCATATTAGGATGGTCGAGTATCACATAACATTTTTTATCACTTGACCTTGACCTCTGTCCTTGTTTATGGGAAAATAAGTCTTGATCATATCTCCTACATTATTTGAGGTAGGAAGCCAAAATTTGGTGTGCATGTATCTTGGGATGGTGGAGTGGTCACACCATTATTGGGTCACTGTGACCATGTTAATCCCCTGCTGCAAAGCGGAAGGGGGCTATAGGAATGCCCTTCATCCGTCAGACAGTCCGAACCTCCGTCAGTCCATCAATCAGTCCGTAACACTTTTGTGTCCGCTCCATATCTCTTGAACCCTTTGATCGATTTTCATGAAACGTCACTCATATGCTCCTCTTGGTAAGACAATGTGCAGAGCACATGACCCAGCTACCCAGACTCAAGGGTATGGGTCAAGGTCAAAGGATTGACCCTTTAATTTTGTGTCCCCTACATATCTCCAGAACCCTTTGATCGATTTTCATGAAACTTCACTCATAGGTTCCTCTTAGTAAAAAGGGCACATGACCCAGCTACCTAGACTCAAGTCAATGTCACAGGTCAAAGTCAAAGGATTTACCCTGAATTTCGTGTCTGCTCTATATCTCCTGATCCCTTTGATCGATTTTCATGAAACTTCACTCATGTTCCTTTTAATAAGATGGTGTGCAGAGCACATGGCCCAGCTATCTAGACTTAAGGTCAAAGTCACAGGTCAAGGTCAAATTATTTACCCTTGAACATCGTGTCCGCTCCATATCTCCTAAACCCTTCAATCGATTTTCATGAAACTTCACTCATATGTTCCACTTAGACGGTGTGCAGAGCACATGACACAGCTGGCCAGTCTCAAGGTCACAGGTCAAGTTCAAATGAGCCATGGCATGAGATTTCCAACAATTTGGTATGTGCAACCAGCAAAGCCTCAGATCAGCCTGAGCATACGCGCAGTCTGATCAGAGCCTTTGCTAGTTGCTAAAATATTCTATTAGAGTAAAGCTACTGACTGAACATAGTTTGGAGTTTCTAAGCTTCAGAGGAGGCTGTACAGGCTCGTCTGAATCTACACTTATCAAAATGCCACATAGTTGGAAATCTCATGTCGTGGCTCAAATGATTTACCCTTGAATTTCGTGTCTGCTCCATATTTCCTGAACCCTTTGATCGATTTTCATGATACTTCACTCATATGTTTCTCTTAGTAAGACGGTCTGCAGAGCAGATGACCCAGCTACCTAGACTCAAGGTCACAGGTCAAGGTCAAAGGATTTGCCCTTTAATTTCGTGTCCGCTCCATATCTCCTGAACCGTTGAGGCGATTTTCATTAAATTTCACCAAAATATTCCTCTTAGTGAGAAAATGTGCAGAAGCTATGACTCGGCTACACAGACTCAAGGTCAAGGTCACAATTCCTGGTCATGTGACTTACCCTTGAATTTCGTGTCTGCTCTCTATGAACTAGTTTCATTATATACTAAAGGACTTTGAAAACGCATCACCCAGAATAAATCCTTTATTTAACGAACCCCGAGAATGTCAGCGAGATAATTATTATTGCATACCATAGTCTGGCCATCTTGTAGTGTGTCCTAGAAATTTCATGGTTGTAAATTTACTTTAAGGTATTGAAAAAGTATCCGTTTTAAGACAGGGGTGGTCGATTTTGAAGGACACAAATTCAGTAGCAATTTAACACGCGTTAGTTTTGATTCCTGACTGAACGAATTTGCGTCCTTTGCTTCTTTCACGATTGCACATTCATCATTGAAGGATTAGAAATAAATTGACAGTTTGGTATGCTCAAAATTACACCCCTTAAAAATTACCGACATTCCCCACCCACCCTGATTACTATAGTCTAGTAATAAAATTCAACGTCTTGGGCCTTTTAAAGGTTCGATTTCTTACGTCCGGTTTTATTGGGAGAGGCTAAGGGCATACAAAAATGACAGATTATTCATAAATTACGTTTGTATCGCGTGTTTTTTGTATTGTGCAAGTGACGTTAACGTAAATTTCTAAGACGTTCTCGATCACATTACAGCAGATCTCCTGCAACGATTTACATCAAAACGTCTTCCCCACATGCTTATCAGTGTATGTAAGCAATATCAGTAATGAAAGCGTGCATAAAGGTAACTAATGGAGATGGTTCTAAAAAGGGGCTATAAATTGATGTTCATATTTGACGTTTATTTTCGAAATTTTGAAGTTATCAATTACTTTTAATTAGTAAAAGTCTATAAACTCTTTTGGCAACTTGGCATCATATACGCCACAGCTTAAACATAAAAATAATCAAAAAAGCTTCATTTATTTGTGCAGAAACGTGCTGAATGCTGTATGTACCCGTGTGACGTCATCAGTAGCGTCGCGTGATAGTGCAGTCAAATTAATGACTGATTCATACCAATTCTGGGTTGCACATTAAAACCTGCGAGTAACTTTTCAATCGCATATACGGTTTGCAAGAAAAGTGCAAAAATATGGTGATGCGTTTTCAAAGTCCTCTAGTATACTTCATTCAAATGTTCTTCTTAGTGAGACAGTGTGCAGAATTCATGACTCAGCTACAAAGACTCAAGGTTAAGGTCACAGTTCAAGGTCAAAGGCTTTAACCCTTGAATTTTGTGTCCCCTCCATATCTTCTGAACCCTTTGAAAGATTTTTATAAAGTTTTGGTCAAATACTTATCTCATTAAGGCAGTGTGCTGAGCCCTTGACCCAACTTCACAGACTATGGGTCAAGGCACACCTTGAATTTCTTGTCTGTTCCATATCTCGAGAACCTTTGAAAAAATTCCATAAAACTTTGATCAAATGTGTATCTGGGTGTGACAGTATGTAGAACCAAGACCTCTGTCATGTCATTCCATCTACAGCTAAATGTTACACATAAGTGATTGTTTACTTGCGGTTGGGGATTTTAGCTGTCCTTCCACTGCACTCATGTTGACCTTAAAATTTTACCTCGTTTCTAGTATAATCGAGCTCAGAGCATATTTCCTACATTATTTGAGGTAGGTATCCCAAATTTGGTATGTGGATGCATATTGGGATGGTGGATAGAGAACGCAGTGGCTCAGTGGTAGAGTGTTTGACTTGAAACTGAGGGGCCGCGGGTTCGAGCCTCACCGGTGTCACTGCGCTGTGTCCTTGAGCAAGACACATTAATTCTAGCTTAGTACTGGTTCAACCCAGGACGACCAAACGTATCTGAAAGATTATTGATGGGAGGTAAAGAATCAAACCAAACTAACAAAAATATTGGGATGGTTGAGTGTCGCATAACATTTTGGGGTCACTGTGACCTTGACCTCTGACATTCTTTATAGGAAAATAGTGTCCGAATCATATCTCCTACATTATTTGAGGTAGAATCCAAAATTTGGTGTGTGCATGCATCTTGACATAGTGGAGTGGCGCGTACCATTTTTGGGTCACTGTGACCTTGTTGACTTTGACATTTTCTAGAATAATCAAGTCCAGAGCATATTTCCTACACTATTTGAGGTAGGAATCCCAAATTTGGTGTAAGGATGCATCTTGGGATGGCTAGTGTCGTGTACCATTTTTTGGTCACTGTGACTTTGACCTGTGACCTCATTTATGGAAAAATTATGCATCTTGACATAGTGGAGTGGTGCGTTCCATTTTTGGGTCACTGTGACCTTGTTGACCTTGACATGTTTAGCTCACCTGAGCCGAAGGCTCCAAGGTGAGCTATTAGTATACCAGTGACTCCGTCGTCCGTCCGTCAACATTTTCAAACATCTTCTCCTCTGAAACCACTGGGCCAATTGACCTCAAATTGAACCATCCTTAGGATGGGGGAACGAAAGTTTGTTCAAATGGGACCAAGATGGCCGCCACGCCCATATATGGTAAAAAACATTTAAAAATCTTCTCCAGAACCAGAAGGCCGATGACCTTGGGACATGGTATGTAGCACCAGGGATGTGGGGCCTACCAAGTTTGTTCAAATGATGATCCTAGGTTGACCTTGACCTACTTAACGTCAAGGTCAAATTTGCCTCCTAATGCATTTAAATGGGGAAATTTTTTAAAAGTGTTTTTTTACACTGCTGAAGCCAATGTCATTATTCTCACTTGATATGTTTAATCTAATGTGACAATGGCTATAAGTAAGTTCAAAAGGTCAAGGTTGACCTTTCAACCAAGCCGCTCATATTGGAGTCCCATCAATATATTAAAACATAGTTTTCTCAAAATCCATTAGGCCAATTGAACTCAAATTTCATATGAAGACTCCTTACAATAAGTTAGCCAAGATATGTACGAATTGGTTTGGTCACATGACCAAGATGGCCAACATGCCCATATATGGTAAAAACCCTTTAAAAATCTTCTTCTCCAGAAACAGAAGGCTGATGACCTTGGGACTTGGCATGTAACATTTTGGATGTTGGGCCTACCAAGTTTGTTCAAATGATGATACTAGGTTGACCTTGACCTACTTAACATCAAGGTCACATTTGCATCCTGATGCATTTAAATTGATTTTTTGTAAAGTTGATTTTTTGAATACTGTTAAAGCCAAAGTCATTGTTCTCACTTGGTATGTTAAGAAGCAATGGCTATAAATAAGTTCCAAAGGTCAAGGTTCACTTTTGACCTTTCAGCCAAGGTCGCTCATATTGGAAACCCATCAATATACTAAAACATACGTTTCTCAGAAACCACGTGGCCAGTTGAGCTCAAATTTCTTATGGAGACTCCTAAGTTGAGGGGAGTAAATTTGTACCAAATATTAATGGTCACATGGCTAAGATGGCGGCCATTCCCATATAAGGTAAAAAGCCTTAAAATATCTTCTACTCTTGAACCAAATTGCCTTGGGACTTGGTATGTTGCTTTGGGGATGTGGGCCCTACCAGGTTTGCACAAATGATGAACCTAGGTTGACCTTGATCTGTTTTTACGACAAAGCCAAATTTGATTCCTAATATTTCTTGAAATGTTCAATTTTCTATAACTGTTTAAGCGGAAATACTTGCGAAAAATGTTAAACCCACTGAGACACTGGTTTTATGTAAGCACCAAAGGTCAAGCTGTCTGACCTGAAAGTTGACCTTTCATCCAAGGCCACTCATATTGGACTGCCTTATATGTATCTACGCATCTTTTTCTCAGAATTCACCGGGCTGTTTGAACTGAAATTTCATATGGAGTATTCAGTAGATTAACCAAAATAAATGTGATAATTTTAGGTCACCTGATCAAAATGGCCACTGTCCATATATGGTAAAACAAAATATGTTTGAATAATAAGCCTAAGTTGACCTTGACATAATTTAACATTATTAAGGAAATCAGGTGAGCGCTTCAGGACCTTCAGGTCCTCTAGTTTTAGAATAATCAAGACCAGAGCATATCTCCTACATTATGTGAGGTATGAGTCCAAAATTTGATGTGTGCATGCATCTTGTGATGTTGGAGTGTCCTGTACCAGTTTTTGGTCACGGTGACCTTGTTGACCTAGACCTTTGACATTGTTTCTAGAATAATCGTGTATGGAGCATATCTCCTACATAATTTGAGGCAAGAGTCACACATTTGGTGTGTGGATGCATCTTGGGATGGCTGAGTGTTGACTCAAGTACCATTTTTGGGTCATTGTGACCTTGACCTCTGACCTCGTTTCTAGAATAATCGAGTCTGCAATCTATCTCATACATTATTAGAGGTAGGAATCTAAATAATGGTGTGTGCATGCAACATGGGATGGCAGAGTGTCACGTACCACTTTTGGGTCCCTGTGACCTTCTTGACATCTGGCTGGTTTTTTAAAAATAATCTAGTCAGGAGCATATCCCATTACTTGAGGTAGGAATACCAAATTTGGTGCGTGGATGCATCTTGGGATGGTCAAGTTTTGAGTACACTTTTTGGTTCACTGTGACCTTAAACTGTGAGTCGTTTCTAGAATAATCGTGTCTGGGGCATATTTCCATTATTATATGAGGTAGGAATTCCAAGTTTGATGTGATGACTCATCTTGGGATGGCGGAGTGTCGCATGTCATTTTTTGGTCAATATGACCTTGCCCTTGACCCCTGACTCAGTTAAAAAAAATCAGAATATGGTCATGTTGCATGTCAAAGGGAATGAAATGTACGACAACATACAAGCAGGCTGGGCAGGTCTATACGTATTCAACACCTGGAGATTTTGCTCAGGGCGCAATCCCCGAGTGGGGACTAAAGGTCAAAACATTTTTCTGAAAATGGTCATATTGCATATCAAATAAAGAGAATGAAGAACAACATCCAAGCATAATTTTGTACTTACATACACCCTCGACCCCTGGGATTGGGTCGAAAGGTCAAAACAGTGTTTTACTCACCTGAGCCGAAGGATCCCTGGTGCCGGTGAGCTTGTAGGCAGCGGTGAGCTTGTAGGCAGCGTTCGTGCGTTGGTCCTTCCGTCTGTGCATCCACACTTTTATACATGAATATCTCTGAGACCAGCTAGCAGATCAAAATCAAATTTTATCTGGAGCATCATTGGGATGGGGAATGGCTGCATTAGGGTTTTAGGCCAGATCGGATCAGAACTCTGGTTTCCATGGAATAAGACAGCTCCCATAGGGTTATAATGGGGGAAATCTTCTGACCACTCTAGCTCCTTCATTTTTGATTGGTTCTTCTTTATTCTTGAACCGTGATAAAGTCTCGGGCCGCGGACTGTGGAGTAAGCTGCCCTTGTGCGTCTGGATAAATCACCTTAGACTTATAATGGGAGAAATGGTGTGGCCACTCTAGTGTCTTCATATTTAAATGGCTCTTCCTCACTCTTGGAGGTAACAAGAGCAATCATATCAGCTTGGACGAGTTTGAATTTCAGCAAGATTCCACCACCGACTACGGAGTTAGCTGCCCTTGAGCATCTGAAAATCAATGTATAATGTTGTGTATACTCTAGCACCTTCATTTGTGATTGGATCTTCTTCATTTTTGCAGGTAATAAGGAACCATAAAGTCTCGGATGGGCTCGAAATTTTGCCAGATCAGACTTTGGACTGCGGAGTATGCTGCCCTTGAGCGTCTGGAAAAATCCCCATAGACTTATTGTGAACACTAGTGCCATCGTTTTTGGATGGATCTTATTTATATCTCACAGGTAACACGGATAACCACAAGAACTTGGATGAGTTTGAATTTCGGCCAGATCCCGTCGCGAATACGGAGTTAGCTGCTCTTGAGCGTTTAAAAAATTAGAGGGTCTGGATTGGGGGGGGGGGGGGTCTGGTATTCACTATTCATTAAAAAATTAGCCCATTATTCATCTCATTAAAATTTTGGGTTATTCATTAAAATAAGACAAATTATTCATTAAAAGTAAGAAAGGTGGCAAAGAATTCTGATTATTCACTATTCATTTATTTTCTCTTCAATTCATTAAAAAATAGGATTATTCATTAATTTTAGGCCCTCATTATTCACTATTCATTTGGCTCATTATTCACTACTCATTATAAAAAAGGGCCTTTATTCACTAATCATTATACTCCATCCAGACCCTCAAATAATTTATGATGTGACCACTCTAACAGCTTCATTTGTGATTAGATCTTCTTCATTCTTGCAGGTAACGAGGACAGCTATAAAATCACGGATGTTTTTGAAATTCCGGACCAGGGAGCCTTTAAGCGTCTGGAAAAAATCCCATAAACTAATAATCATGGGGAAATGTTGTGATGACTCATGCGCCTTCATTTTTTAATTGGACTTCTTCATTCTTGCAGGTATCAAGGGGCATCAATTAAAGCTTGAATGGGTTTTAATTTTGGCCAGATCCCATCACCTATTATGGGGTTAGCTGCCATTAAGCATCTTAAAATTGATGGTTTTGGTTTTGAAATTCCGCAATATCGGACCAGGGACTGCGGAGTTAGCTGCCTTTGAGCGTCTGGAAAAATTCCCATATACCAATAATCATGGAGAAATGTTGTGATGACTCATGCGCCTTCATTTTTTAATTGTATATATATACAAATATATGCCAATTCTCCCAAAAATGCATTTTTCTTTCCGTAGGATTAAATTCACATACTTAAAAACTATGAAGCTTTACACGAGCGCATGACTTAATGTTCACATAATATTTTAAGTCATACCTGTAAAGACAGGGCTAAGCCATGAAATACATGACATATAATTATTTTAATATAACTCGAAGTATGGCGCCATTCTTAAAACGCTGTTTCTGTTCCTTGTAGAGTAGGTATAGAGGAATGCTCTCAAGATTTGATTTTTTTAATTAAGGAGAGGCCATTTGGTTTTCTGGTGGGGGAGGGGCTGTTTTTTCCAACAGCATAAAGCTAGTTTTTTTCAGACAAACTGAAAGCATTTGTTTTTGTTACCATAAAATTACGTTAGCTAGATCTGATCAGCATGAGAATTACATACCAGGTGTGTCGACGCGGATTCATTCGTGCTAGAAAATTTTGAGAAAAGTGTTGCGATCTGGTGCAATTTCAGTGTTCCATTGTATACTATTGGGGACCCAAGGGTTTTGGGGATCTGGGGAGAATGACTGTTTATTTTCAGGGAGCTGGGGAGCACTTGTAATTATTTTCAGGGATTTTGGGAGCAAACTCATTGTTTTGGGGATTAAGGGAGCCCTGCAAAAAAGTAACAAAAAATCTCACCTTAAAGGAAAAGCCTTCATTTCGTTTGTTTTTTTTTTTAAAAAAAAGCCCCCCGGACCCCCCTTGCAAAATGAAAATGTATTTACTTTCGTGCTAACATGATAATCTGGATTGGTATTGGTGGCTGATATGGCGAATAATTTTTACTATTGTGGGAAATTATCCTAAAATTGTTGATTTTAAGGTTGATAATAACGTAGTTTGGAACAATCAGAATGCGCCACATTGCACCATTTTATTTTTTTAAAAAATGGGGGGGGGGGGGGCATGCCCCCGCACCCCCTAGCACGAATCTGAATCCACATCTTTGCAGGGCTATCTAAGCGCATGGTATGTAATATTTGTTGTAAAAAGGGAAAAGCTTCTTTTTTTCTTTTTTTTTTTACATTTCTTTGGCTTCTGGGGGCTATTGCCCCCAGACCCCCCTCGTAAAATGTGAATGTATTTATTTTTGGGCTAACATACGCATCCCAGGGGGGGGGGGGGTACTCTGATATTTTCACAAATACATAGGCTCGGCCCATTTTTTGGGTTCAAATTTCTGAATTTCAATATTTTTTGGGGTTTCGAGAAAAATGAATATTTTTATGGGGTATGAAGATTTTGTAGATATTTTTTTTTTTTTTTTTTTTTTGGGGGGGGGGGGGTCATCACAAAATTGGGCTAGTTTGAGGGTGCTTTCTATGCATTTTAGGGTCTTTTTTAAGGTCAAGGTACAGAATTGGGATATTTTTTTGGGTTGCTAAAATTTCAAATATGTTTTTGGGGTGCTTGAAATTCCTGATATTTTTGGGAGGTGAAAGGTAGATGCTGGGTCCGAGCCTACGTATACGAAAAAAATTGAGTACCCCCCTTGGGATGCGCATCTGGATTAATCTTGGAGAAAAATATGGCACAAAATTTGGGTTGTTGATTTTTGTGTGATTTTTAGGTTGATAATATACTTTGGAACATTCAGAATGCACTAGATCGCACCATTTTTATCAAAAAAATTCCCGGGAGAGCATGCCCCCGGACCCCCTAGCGCAAGTGTGGATCAACATCATAACAGGGCTAACTACGCACATGGTATGTCATTCTCTATCTAGGTAATTAGATGGTTTTTATTAAAACTTTGATGAATGTTGATCAGATATATTCTTACTTGTTGAAACTGAGGTTTCACTTACGTATTATAATAGGGTCTAATAGAAACTATAAAAAACAATTTCTTTGGCTACAAAAATAAATGCTTTCACTTTGTCTAAGAAAATCTAGTTTCATCTATTGGGGGAAAAACAGCCCTGTCCCCACCAGAAAAAAAAACAATTGGTCTAGCTGCCTCTAATAAAAAAAGTCAAATTTCGAGAGCATTCCTACATACCTACTCTACCAGATATAAGGATGGCCTCATACTTTGAGCTATATATCATGCATTTCATTAAAATAATTATATATCCGTGGCTAAGCCCAATCTTTACATGTATAACGTAAACTATTAAGTGAATACTAAGTCATCCGCTCGTGTATATATGTAGCTTCATAGTTTTTAAGTATGTAAATTTAATCCTATGGAGAGAAAAATACATTTTAGGGAGAACTGGCTTTTGGGGAGAAGCTGAATTAATTTTAAGGATTTGGGGATCAAAGGAAAATACTTTCAGGTAGCTGAGGAATTTTCTTTCAGGGATTTTGGGAGATCAATGCATTATTTTCAGGAATCAAGGGAGCACAGACCCCCGCTGGGGCCTCACTAGTATCAGCTTAAAAGTCAACAATTTTATGGATAATAAATCAACAACAGCAAAAATGATTCGCCATATCTTTCTCCAATATCAATCCAGATGTACATTTTATAAGGGAGTCTGTTTTGTTTTTTTAAAAAACAAAAAAACCAATGAAATGGAGGCTTTTCCTTTAAGGTGAGTTTTTATATTTATTTTGTAGTTGCCGGCAGGGCTCCCTAAATCCCCAAAACGATGAGCTTGCTCTCCAGCTCCCCTAAAATATTTACCAGTGCTCCACAGATCCCCCAAACCCCCCTTTAATATCTAATATTTTATAACAGAAATATATTTTATACGTGCATACCTTGATAAACTTGCGTTAGAACTGCGCGATACGAAGGAATGTACATTGTCATCGACCGGAAGCATTTTATCAAATACTGATTCTTTAGTATCGCGCCTGCGCAAGATAATGAAGGAATGTATGAGTAAATAAAATAAATATCTCATTGTGCCTATTAATAGATTGTCAGCGGTTCTCCCTGTGAGTTTGAAAACGGTTTTCCGGAAATTTATTTTTAGAATTGATAGATATCTAAATATAGGTTAGCATGGGCTATAGATCAGTCTGCTTAATATATTGAGTAAAGTGACAAGCTACCCTGGCGTAGGATGATTAGAATTTACCAAAAGCAAAACCGACAGCAGGCTGAACAACTTGTCCACCGACGTCCAACATGCGCGTCACATAAAATGCGTTTCTCTTGCTCATTGTAGCTGATTGTGGGTTAATGCTCTGATCGTCGCCCAGAGAACGTGGGCCGTCTGGGAAGTTTAAACAGCGCAATTATTAAAGAAATGCGATGTTTGTACAATCAACCAGTTCAAAGGGAATTGAGCTATAGGTATGTACTACTGCATGGCTGTAACCATTATTTTTTCACTTGTAAAATTGCTATGCTGAACAGGCACTGTGTAATTTATTGAGTGGGGTCTCATCACACCAAAGCGAACACCGCACACAATCGAGGAACTCCGATCAAATTTGAAAGCCACCGTTTTAGGTAAGTCAGTTTACCTGTTTTTTTATTATTATTACTTTATAGCCACATTGTAATAAAATTGGTTTCACCAAGTTATTCTCAAATAAATTGTGGTTTTATTCTTCTGATTCCATTTACTGTTATTTTTTTCATACAATATACCTGCAATTTTTGGACAAAAAAGAACGAAGCACACCTTAGTTCTTACCTGAAACTGATATCATGCTTACTTTTACTGAAACGCCAAGAATTCTAATGAATTGAAAATATAACCCTACCATAACGGCGTTTTTCAGATTTGATAGGAGTTCCTCGATTGTTCGCTTTTGCCGCCTACCCGGTGTGGTATTGAATTCAAACATTTACCCTTTGTGGACCAAAGGACTTTTTCGTAATGGCCAGAATGGTCCATATTGTGTATATTGAGGGGATGCAGGTCATGATTTCCAAACACTATTAAGCTGCGGCATTTCATCTGTGTCTTCACTCACGGCTAGCCTTGGGGTAAGTTGTCATGCTTGTTCAGTTATATTACCAGGAATATCGTGTTGGTGAGGATGTTTTAAATGAGGGTAAGAGTCTGTGTCTGGATTATAGTGCTAGGTTATGTACCAAAATGGCTAATCATTGAAAATTAAAGCATCGCCTAAGCGATTTTCACTGCAAATACCCAGTAAGGTCGTAAAATCGAGCCACTATCGGCCCACCAGCGAAACGCAATCCGAATGGCATTTTGCAAGCGGGCCGATAGTGGCCTGAGAATGGATGCTGGCTGGGTACATTTAAGAAATTACTTGCCTAACCGTTTAAATCGCTAATCACTCAAAGTATGGTCATAAATCGCCAATCATTAAACCCTATCAGGAAGCAAGGGTATGACGACCAATGCACCCAGCGAAGACTCTGATCAGCCTGGGAACCAACCTAATCTAGATTTTTCATTTGGACTGAGCTAGGAGCTGGAATATAATCTGAGCCCAACTGTTTGCAAAATATAGCAGCAAAATTAATGACAAAAGTTGTCACAAGCTAACATGAATGACTCAAAACGGAAATTGAAAGTAAGTAAGAAGAATAGATCAGTTATCGATACAATCAAGTACCGGACACCACATGGGAAAGTGACAAAAACAGAAAAGAAACCCCACCACACACAAGAGAACCAGGAGGCCAGCCCTTTCCCGGCAGGTGAAGTCATACACCATTTAATGTACTTTCAGTTCCGTATTTCATGTTTTACGTCCTTCCCATTTTCTCGTTTGTGACATTTTTGCACGCTGGGAAATATTTCATGATTTTAAACGTCTTATGAATTCTATTATGATGGGAATTTTTGGTACTTTGGATTCTAAATAAATACTAAAATAAATAAACATTTATTTATTTTATTTATTTATTTTTCTAAATCAATAAAGAAATCAACTTTGAATTTTTAAGTGTAATACAGTCATGTTGGGTATCAAATTAATTGTCGTTTTAAGCAGATGCTGAATTTAGTTATTATGATGGGAATTTTTGGTACTTTGGATTCTAAATAAATACTAAAATAAATAAACATTTATTTATTTTATTTATTTATTTTTCTAAATCAATAAAGAAATCAACTTTGAATTTTTAAGTGTAATACAGTCATGTTGGGTATCAAATTAATTGTCGTTTTAAGCAGATGCTGGATTTAGAAATGCTAGTTTGACTAGGAAATTGTTTAATTCAAAAGTTGAAAATTTTAATATATTGTGCATTTTAGACCAGAATATGTCTTCTTAATTACTGAGTCGAACCCAAGCTTCTCGCAGGTGTTGACATCAATTAAGGTGATCATATTTTAGCGTCTTACATTTGACGAACAATAGCGCTGTTCACACATGATTCAGTTGTGCAAACATGCTCACGGGAGTTGTGATCACAATGTCTGTTAACCACGTCCGTTTGGCGGCGGCGCTATTGTCCGTCAAAGTGATTTGCTTAATGAGATATTAATCTATATGTTTTAGGACCGCCTTATGACTTTGCCAAGGCCATTGGCTAATGCTGCATGTTTTAGCATATGGGCGTGTCTGTTTTTTTTTTAATTTTAGTAATTTTGATTTATGAAAATCAGTTAGGATTTTCCAACTAAACGGTTAAGACGTGATAATTTAAGATAGTTAGGATTTACCAACTAAACGGTTAAGAAGTGATAATTAAAGATAGTTTGGATCTACCAACTCAGCGGTTTAGATATAAAATAGTTTGGATTTACCAACCGAAAACTTATGACATTTAATGTGTTTTGGTAATTTACCAATATTGAAGTTAGAGATACAATAATTAGTAACTTACGCTTGGAATGTTCCAGCATATCCATATTTTGGATTATACGATAGTTAGAAGAACTTATTGTTATATCTGGATATACCAGTAACTATATATTATTTGAACGGTTTAAGTACATGTGTAATGAACATTAAGTTTGAGTATAGTTAATAGAAGAAGAAAAGTGGAACTTGATATCTGTCTCCAGTGTTGTTATCTATTAAGTATATTGTGTGAGCCCGGATATACCGCTCACCACACCTCTCACAGCTCACCATTCGCTAAGTTCCCCAGAACATTAAAAGTGACTGATTTACTCCACCTTTAAAACTGGTGTTGAGTCCGGAGTAACAACTTTTAAGCTTGTTACATCGATCCTGATCTACAGAGGAGAAAACGATGAACGTTTCCTGTAGACACAGCACTGGACATGACAGTAGATATCATGGCTGTGATAGTCATTTTAAACCATACTGGCGATCGTGGCTCCAGACAAGACCAGTGCATTATGCACGAGAGCCGTTTGATGCACAACACGATGTGAGGAACTCTACACTGCCTGATCGGACATCATTCAAGAAACCTAAGAGCACAGCTACCCTAGCAAGAGACAGGATGAGAATGCAGAGGTCTCGAGAAAACAAGGATTCGTGTTCTGCTTTGCCGTTCTTCGAGCTAGATGACGCGCAAATGAAGGAGGCTACAACTATACAGTGGGACAATCAGCTTTTCGTCTTGAAGTCTAAATTACAAAGTGCAACGCAGGTAATTAAAAGACTAAAGACAAATTTGCACTGTTTGCGCACATCAAATAATCTACTCCATGAGGAAAATGAACAAGCTGGCGAACTCGTTCGATATCTGATGCAGTCTCAGTTTGAGAATATGTCCAAACTGAAAAATGAACTGGAAACCGAGAAAAGGACCGTCCATAAGTTCGTCGCTCAACGAGAAATTGTAAGACTCAAAACAGAGCTCGCGAAATTAATTGATCTCCATAGCCAAGAAGTAAATATGAGAAGGACGCTAGAAGACAAAGTTAAGCGTAAACATAGAGTGATATCATCAGAGAAGGAAAACGCAGTTCCGCGCATAAACGGAAATGTTCCAATAGTCGTTGGGACATAGATGTTGCTTTTTGGTTGGTAAGTGAACAATGCTTTTGAAACTTGTCCTCTGCGCGCGCCTTGCAACGTTAAGGCCAATATGAGCCCGTGATTTGGCACAGACTCATATCAGTCTTAAAGGCGCACCATATTTTTGTGATTTTTAAGAAATATACAAAGTGCACAAGTATACTTATGCACAGAGGACATTTTTCAAGTGGTTTTGTTCACATTAAGAAACAAAAACAAACCTTGGTTAAAGTTTATACTCGTTATTTTCTTTTTCATTGGTAATATTTTAAGGTTTTAGTAATGCTTTTTAGCTATTTCAATTTGATGTGTATAAACATGAATTTGCTTTCCGAACTAGATTTAGATTTTTGAAAAAAATGTGTTCAAAAGAGAAATGTGAACACTGATTTATAATGCGTGAGAATATCATATTCTACACAGGTTGATAACTTAAATGTTGGTCGCAATATATGTTGAACGGAGGAAATTCGGGTCAAACTGTGTTGATATGCAGTTTGATCACTATTTCCCTGTTGGCATTATATTCGCGTGGATTCTAAAGTAGCGAGTCTTAAATCAAGGCTTATTATAATTATAAGTGTTGATCGAGATATGCGCTTGGGTGTACATTATTTTGAACGTAAATATAGCTGAATGTCAGACTTATTGGTTTAGAATTGGATGAGTTACATGCTAATCTTAGTCTTCGTAGATTATTCTGATAGGTTTGTTCGCAACAGATAATTAGATGTGATACGTTTGACCCGAGAATAAGCAGTAGTTATTTACCAATTATAATTATGGTTGGCCTGGGCGCTAGACTGCGCTCATGCGCATGCTGGTTTCAGAATGATTATAATTATTTTTTGAGCTACACAAGCCTATCGGAATCATCGCAATTAAATAAATGTTATTCAAAGAATGTTGCAGTAAGGTTTATGCAGTTAACTACAGTCCGATCTGGGTCTTAGCAGGCATGTAAATACACTGTATGTTGTGTTGGTTACGCTTAATCTGCAATATAGACTGTGTACCTACACATGCTAGTCTCAGATTAATCGTATTGACCCTATAGTGCAATTTACATTGACACAGACCGATCAGATTCTTGACAAATTAGGTTTGGCTTCTTGTTAAGCTTAGGCTGACGAACGATGGTCAAATAAGACGGATTTAGTATTGTTACAATGAAGATGAAACGCTTGGTTGCTTTGGTGTACACTGTCATGAAAAATGAACGACTCAACTCAGTGCAAACTGGTTCTGATCATTAATAACTGCCGTTCTTATTCATATTCTGACATCTAAAGTGACTGCTTCGCGAATAACGAATATCCCAGCCAGACGATTCGAAAGCGGAGAATGGTTGGAGTCTTTGTTATTCATCTTTCGTCGTTCGTTTTCATAAACAGTGTGCATTGCTCGGCACTGTGTATGACCGGATGTTGATTTTTACTGTCCGGTATAGATTAGTTTATGTGTATTTATTCATAAAATGGGCGCGTTTGTCTTTGACCACATGCAAAGTATATTTTTCGTGTATAATGTGAAGGTGATACACCCAAGCCTGTTTACCTAAAACACAAGAAATGCTTCTGAAGCAAGCACAGTTACTAAGTGATTCAATAAGACAACGCTACAACTATATTGTAGTTTTTTTGTGACTGATTTTCAAGCTTCCCAAACGTCATCACTCATTTTGCGATACAACAGTGTCAATTTGATGGCTCTGCTTTGCATTTGAAAATACAATATAATTTTGCACTATATTTGTGACATTTACAATATTGATGTTTGCTATTGGCAACGGGTAGTATGTCCAACTTATCCCCATGCGCATGCGCCCCTTGGTCCAAAGATAAGCCCTGCCCATTCCTTCTTCTTCTTTCTTTCTTCTGTTCCTTCTAGCTACCTGTGTTACCCGATGCCAAGTAAATGCAATAGTAATGTAATTGCTGTTTCCATAAACAACTACTTCTTCAAGATGATAGAAGTCTTTCGTGAATGGGAACAGTCTTAAACTTAACAAACTTTGTTTAACATATGTAACAACTGTAAATGAATTTTCAACTAATAACATTCAAATACAGCAGAAAAAAGCCACGTTGGTACGGTGCGAATATACATGTCGTCAGTTGCATATCTAAGTTATCTGCGACTTCAGGGAAGGTTGAAATGCAAACGTTACGCACATTGGTAGACGTGAGTCTGATGTTTTTCCTTAAGCTAACAGTACATTTGTTAAGTGTATGTTTAGTAGATACGAATGAATGTTTTTTGTTTTGTTTTTTGTAATTGGTTTAAGCAAAATACTATTGTCAAGTTAGTGACAAGCTCAGCTTAGATACAGTTGATTTTTTTTTGTAATCTGTGTGAGCACAATTATATAGTCAAGTTAGCGATGAGCTTAGCTTAGATATATAATCTTTGTAATTTGTTTTAGTAAAATACTATTGTCAGGTTAGCGACACGCTTAGCTTAGATATAGCTTTTTGTAATTCGCTATAGTACAATACTTTTGTTATTTTAGTGACAAATTTAGTTTATGTGTTTTTATGATAGACTTTATATTTTTTATAGAATCTGAGAATCTTGCTGTTTTACTCCATCTTTAAAATTCTTTTAAAATTAGCATTTTCAAAAAAAATCTTTCAGGAATGCCACCAGAGTGTCAAACAATTTGTAGCATAAAATGCACTTCAGTCACTGTGTCAGAATATCAACATTTAAACTAGCTAGTACCACTACCGGACACCTTTTTGGTTTTTAAGCGACCGCTATGCAATTGATTTTGTCAAAGCAGCGAGCAATTTAAATATGTTTACCCTTTTCATTTTGATGGATTATCACATACATATTTGATAATGGCAATTTTGTATTTTAAGGGTTTCTGTGAAATGACATACATGTATTTCTTTCCCCTTTCCCGTTCTTATCTTAGCAAATGTTCAAGACCCTGATGAAATGCGGCCTTATGGGGCGTTTCATCTGCGTCTTTACTGTATGCCGATGAACTTGTAATGGAAATGATCAATATTCTGATGTGGACACAGTAATTTCTCTGTTTTTGTTGATGCAATTTCACACTGGTAAATGTATACGTCGATTTTGGTGGTATTTACGCGTATTGCCGGTACTTCAAAAGCCGGAAGTGTTAGATATTGGTGTTAATACTATATAGAAAAACATGCCATATGCCTAAATGACTATAGAATCAGATCATTTTTAAGGATTCAGTATTTGCATGGCGATTTATGTAAGCATTTAGGAATAGAATCGAGTACCGATCATCCAGATCGGTACTCGAATCTATTCCTAAATGCTTACATAAATCGCCATGTGCATGGCGAATACTTAAAAATGATCTAATTCTATAGTCCTTTAGGCATATGGCATGTTTTTCTATATAGTATTAACACCAATATCTAACACTTCCGGTCTATGAAGTACCGGCAAAACGCGTAAATACCACCAAATCGACGTATACATTTACCAGTGTGAATTTATACAGACAATTGCTTGATCTTCCTGGGGGATATATGATACAGTCTGCTACAGTACCTTCTTACATGGCCAGTACACTTCTTGGTAAAGTCATGACATTTGTGATCATGGTAAGGAAGAAGGAAAATATCAGGAATCCATACAATCAAATACTACACATGACACAGGAAACTATATGTTTCTATTGGTAATTGATATAACGCTAGATGTTGTTGGTTTAGGCTTTAGCCCTTAAAGCGCCAATCACAATAAAAGTCGTCTGCTTGAAATGTGTAAGAAGCCTCTATGGCAAACAGTGTGGACCCAGATCTGGATCCACACTGTTTGCTTCTATAGTTGAATTCCCCAGTAATGTTGGACAATCATTTGCAGCAGACGGCTTCAACAGACGGCATTTTCAGATGCATTTTTTCTTGGCGCTTTAAGGATAGAAACACTTGTTTGATCTTTCAGGAAGCTATATGATAAGTTTTTTCTGCAGATCATTTTTCAATGGCCGGTGAAAACCTTTCACATGTGATCATAATTGATCTAACACTAGATGTTGCAGGTTCCGGCTTTATCCCTTTACTTCAAAGAGACGCATTTCAACACCTTTGCAAACAGAGCAGACCCAGATCTGGCAGCTCTTGCAAGAGCTGCCTGATCGTGGTCTACTCTGTTTGCTTATGGAAATATGATATATCTGATCCCACACTAGTGGACTTGACAAACAATTTCCTTGTTCTACGTGCCAACATGAAACCTTCTTCATAGAGTTATTCGAAGTGGGTGGAGCCAAACATGAATATTCATGAAAGAAAAGGTTAAAGCACTTGTGGGAGCGCAGTGGCTCAGTGGTAGAGTGCTTGACTCGAAACCGAGGGGCGCGGGCTCGAGCTTCACCGGCGTCACTGCGTTGTGTCCTTGAGCAAGAGCATTAATCATAGCTTAGTACTGGTTCATCCCAGGAAGACCCGCCCCTTTATAACTGAAAGATTGTTGATGGGACGTAAAGAATCAAATAAAAAAAAACTGAAACGCTTGTTTGATCTTTCAGGAAGCTATAGGATAAATCTATTACAGATCGTTATTCAATGGCCGGTGAAGTCCTTACACACGTGATCATGTTTCTCTTGGTAATAGATCTAACACTAGATGATTGTGAGGAAGGGGTGGATGTAAATCCATCGATACAGAAAGGACATGAAACTGACTCAAGCCTAATCTCGCATGAATTTACATGTCCAGTACAAACTATTCATTTTAGTGCTTCTTTAGCCAAAGAAGGGTTTTATTACACAGGACAAGTCCTTCAAGTGAGGTGCTATTTTTGTGGATTGGTGTACCAAAACTGGAAAAGGAATGATAATATTCGAGAAATTCACCAAACATTATCAAAACATTGCAATAGCATGCAATCCATAGAATGTTATAATGTAACGACGCATTTTACAGAAGAATACAGAAAACACTCAAAGGCTTTGGAATCTGTCCTCTCAACGGCTGGATCAGTTCTTGCTGATTATATTCGTTCTTCAGATCTAACACTTGTACTCTACAGTATTTCATACATTAGTATGAAAATAGTTTCTTATATTATTTTGATTGTCCATTTATTTGTCATTCTTGCAAAGGTTAGTGTAAATGTGAAATTTAGCCATAAAAGGAAAAATAACGAGGTGTTAAGCACAAAACATTTTCAAGATAATAAATCAATATCTGTTGATATAAACAAGGTTGTTCCAGAAATTAGAACTAGGCCAAGTAGCAAACACTTAAGCAACTCGTATAGTTTCATTTTTGAATTTCCCAAAATTATTCAGCATCAAAGTATTATTTACCCTGCCTCACTTGAGCAGTATTTTAAGGATGTGTTGAGTTCAAATTCTGAGTTTTCTGAGAAATATAAATATGAATGGGCCAGGTATGCATCTTTTAAAGACTTTCCAGACTCTGCACCTGTAATGCCTCTAATATTAGCAAAGGAAGGGTTTTATTACACAAGACAAGGCGTTCAAGTGAGGTGCTATTTTTGTGGATTGGTGTACCAAAACTGGAAAAGGAATGATAATATTCGCGAAATTCACCAAACATTATCAAAACATTGTAAAATTGTAACTGGAAATGAAACAAATAATATATCTATAAGTGACTTTGAATCTGACAGCTGTTCTCAAAAGTCAGAACGTGCTTGTGGTTATTCAACTGATGCTATAAAATCAAAGTCTAATCAACCTCACATCAACGACGATGTAACGTCAAGGTGTTGCACCAATGATAATCGGAAATTTGTGCATGATTATTTATCACATGAAAAGGTTGATAATTTAATAAAAGATGGCGACCGATACCCCAAGAAGAAAGACAATGAATCAGCAAGTGTTGAAGCTGATGCACTGCATACTAAAAACGCTTGGGGAAAATCAATAGGAGAACATGTGATTGGAAAGCAAACCGACAAAACCGGGAAAGATAGTGCTGGTTACAGCGGGGAACAGAAAGATTTACCTAACTTTGCTGAAGATATTACAGAAATATTCAAGACACAAGCCAAACATCCCCAGTATGCCTTGAAGGCTGTGCGACTATCGTCTTACACTAAGTGGCCACCAGCCGTTGAACAGACTCCACAACAGCTGTGTGACGCTGGATTCTTCTATGGAGGTAATGTTTGATATATATAATATGTATATATATATATATAATTATATATATATATATATATATATATATATATATATATATATATATATATATATATATATATATATATATATATATATATATATATATATATATATATATATATATATATATATATATATATATATATATATATATATATATATATATATATATAATACGTTGCATACAGCTATGATGGAGAATGTTCTTATTTAGCACTCTGCTAGGTTTCAGATCGCCAGTATGACATTGGAGTCAAAGGTCAAAGTCAAATATACTAAAACTCGGTTTTATGGCTCGTAACGAGAACTTCTCTTAAATATTTTGCTTGAGGATGTTCATGTTTGGCACAAAGAATACCTTTAGTGTGTAGATGACAGTAAAGGTTTCAGATCACCGATATGACCTGGGGGTCAAAGGTCAAATATACTTACAATCTTTCGGAGGGTGTTCATGTTCTGCAAAATGATCGCCTATGTTGTATAGATGACAACGAAGGTTTCATCTTCGATTGCACGACGGTAGGCCAGGCCTCAGACTTAATGACAACCCTGACATAAAACCTTCAGCGGCGATTTGGAGCCTGATGTTTGTCTTTAACTGATCCCAGCCTGTCTATACTGTGGGTTTTCTTTAGTTGTGACTGTCTGTCAGTTGAGAGCCCTTTTCCTTTTGTTTCATCATAGTACATAGAGGATCTTACATGAGTGCTCATGTTTTATTGAATTTATTAAACGAGTTGAGGAAAAGTGATAAAATACCAGGCTTGACGAGCATTTTAATTTTTTTTCGCAGCGAGTTTAATAAATCCATTAATACAGGAGCACGAATGTTAGACTCTATTTATCACATGATATTAAAATTAATTAAAAATCGCATTTTTGGCGTGAAAACGTCAAGATTTTTGCCATCTTTTACGCTACGTTATAATGGACGTCATAACGTTCTAGAAAATCTGTAAACCACTAGTAGTTTATCGATTTTATTGCATAGCGTTATATCACTCTCAGACGCCACATATCGTTACATCACTCCCAGACGCCATGTGATTAATGTATGTTAATTTGATTTGATTGTTTCTCTGTGATGATGCATTGCATACGTTAGGAATCCTACATCCAAGTTAAACATTTTTGTGTTTTAACAACAGCAGTAACTTGGGCAAGAATGCAATCGATCTGGGTCTTCACTGTTTGCCAAAGAAATCATTTAGGAGTCACTACTATACAAAGGGTGAACGGAATGAATGCTGTTAGGTACAGTAAAGTCTGAACAAAAGTTGACACATACGTGCACCTGAGGTTTAATTGTAAATTTGTCACATCTGGGCCCGGAATTACAATGCCTTCTTAAAGTTAAGGAAGACTTAAGTTAAGTTTTGATGTTTCAAAATGCTATATTAAATGCTAAATAAAATCCTGGATCGATGTGGTATTTGTGGTCAAAGATATCATTGTGATCTTCCGAAAAAATAAAATTATTTTGATTTTAATGAGTTTTAAACGTTATTTTTCGCATCCTGAAAAATCAATACTAAACTTAAGTCTTCCTTAACTCTAAGGAGGCATTGTAATTCCGGACCCAGGTGCACAACATGTGCAGAGAGGTTGTCAGATAAGAGTGAGTAATCAGATTTGTTTTGCTTATTTCTCAAACAAAACATATGTTGTGGGTACTCCAAAGAACCGTCTCAATGAGACGATTCTTTTGAGCACACATAACAAATGTTTAAACGAATGGATAAGAAATAATAGCAATTTTCGGCCCGAAATTTTTACGTCCCAAATTTAATTGATTTATCTGGAGCCCTAACCAAAGTATGTTTGCTTTGTTGTAGGGTTCAGCGATTGTGTTCGTTGTTTCTTCTGTGGTGGTGGGCTGAGAAACTGGGCCTATGGAGACTCCCCCTGGGTTGAGCATGCTCGCTGGTACCCCACGTGTCAGTTTGTACAACATTATAAAGGTAAACAGTTTATGGGAACGTACCAACAGGGCAACTGCATGAAAGTCGGTTCACATGTAAGTATAATACATTTTGATAATAAGAATCTGAGTAGTTCGAAGTGGCTGCATAAATCAAGGAAAATCTGATACATTGGGCTCAGATCTAAGGGCGTACAGTAAAACCTGTCTTAAGCTACCACTCAAAAATAGACAAAACAAAGATCTTAATGACAAATGGTAGCTTAATGCAGGTCGAAAGTATTGCAGAATGCTCCCCTTGGACTTAATGCAGGTCGAATGTATTGCAGAATGCTCCCCTTGGAGCATTCTGCAACACGTTTGACCTGCATTAAGCGATAATTTGTACTGAAAACCGATTTTGGTCTTTTTGAGAGTGGCCGTTTTAGACAGGTTTTACTGTATTTTAAAGAAATGACTATTGTACAAGTGATCAGTGTTACAGGAGGGTCTGGATGGGGTATTATGATTAGTGAATAATGGCCTTATTTTATAATGAATAGTGAATAATGAGCCAAACAATAAATGAATAATGAATAATGAGGGCCTAAAGAATAATGAATAATCCTATTTTTTAATGAATTGAAGAAAAAATTAATGAATAGTGAATAATCAGATTTCTTTGCCACCTTTCTTACTTTTAATGAATAATTGGTCTTATTTTAATGAATAACTAAAAATTTTAATGAGTTGAATGGGCTAAATTTTTTAATGAATAGTGAATACCAGACCCCCCATCCAGACCCTCTTACAGTACACTGTAATAATAAGTGTAACTTTACACCACCTTTGGTGGAAGTTGAATTGTCACTGACCTTAATGTAACCTTTACACTCCTTTAAAAGCTATGTTTTGTTCGTGCTTTTGATCAGCGAATAGCTAAAACAATAACAGGTAGGAATGTTCCACATTTATCACTGGGAAAGTGGCCTCAAGTTGTTTCATGAGGGAAGTAAGTGTAAGTTTACACCAACAGGGGTGGCTGCCACCTCTTTTGGTGTTAACTTACACTAATGGGCCGCGTCGCGACAAAACCTGTCTTCGGGGTTTCTGACAAAGCTAGACTCAAACAAGTCTCCTCAGCTACAAAGACTAGCTAGAATATCGAAATTTCGCTTGAAGCAAGATTAGATATGATACTTTCCAGTAAGCGAATAACAAAGAAGCTGATCAGTCTGCGCGGATGAGCAGGCTGGTCTGCGCCTTTTGTTGTTCGCAAACCCCAAAGACAGGTTTTGTTGCGACGAGGCCCACTTGTTTTTTACAGTGTAGCTATATGTATGTGATGAGAGGAGTGTAGGTCAAGATCAGCTGGTCAGTTGATCAGGATACACACTGTCTGTCATATATGTGATAAATCCATATAAAGTACTACTATTAGCAAACCTAGGTACCTGATATTGAACATTTAGAAGAACAAATCTATATGTATCATTTCTTTTTGAGTCGGTATTTCTAAATATGCCCTGTCCGTATTTTCATAGGAAACTATAGCAGCTGAGCCAAAGCAACCAAACTCTAACGGCAGTGCGTCATTAGAAGAAGAGAACTGGGAGATGAAAGGGAAATACCGGAACGATGAACAACAAGGACCTGGCCGAAATGACTGGGAAAAAACAAAATTATCTAAAAGTAAGAATTAGAGTACTGGTGGGACATGTTCGATATCTCCTCACAAGAAAACATATTTTTGTTTCATGCACACAACAAAGGCATATACCAGCCGTCTGATTAGTGCCTTAGTTATTCGCTTTCTGGATATTGTAGAGAATGTTACTGTTCTGGGTCTCTTCCTCATGGTGCCGTGGGCCGGTCTGTGAGCGTGGCATTTCCTGCCATACTTACCTGTTTTTCAATATTTTAGTAAGTCTCTATAGCTGTGTATGTTTATTTTACAATATGCTTAAGGGACAATGGGAATTTCATTCATGTTTTAGAGGAGCAATGGGTATTTTACTCCATGCTATGGTGAGTCAATGTGTACATTACTCTATACTAAGATTTTTACTTTATGCTTAGAGAGCCAATGAGTTTTTAGTCTGTACTATAGAAGCTACGATATATGAAGTTAATGAGCAGTTTACTCCATGCTATAGTGAGTCAATGAGTATTTTACTCCATACTTAAGAAGTCAATACGTATTTTTACCAGATCATATCCTAAAATATAAGGGCAATTCATGAAACATTTGTACGTACGTATCGCATATGCTTTCAAACCACACATGCGCAGCTACCTCATGAGAATATTGATGTAAGTCAGAGTGCAGATCAGGAATCGATAAAATCAAGTACCACACTTGACACAGGATACCAATGGGAAAGTGACAAACTCACAGTTAGACACCACAAACGAGAGCCAAGAGGTCAGCCCTTTCCCAGCAGGTGGCCATAAGGCAACAATGAACAGACGCGAAAGTATGACATACACAAGACACAAATGATCCACAAAAGAAGAACCCCCATCCAGTCCCTCACCAATGTGTATTTCTTTTATTCCAGAGGCAAAGTCCCTGGCGGCTGAGAACAAACAGTTGAAGGACCAAATGATATGTAAACTATGTACGGAGAGGGAAGTGTGTATCGTCTTTCTTCCATGTGGACACATGGTGTCATGTCAAACATGTGCTGGCACTGTCCAGAACTGTTGTGTATGTCAGACAATTGTCAAAGGAACATTAAAAGCATACTTTTAAACCATTTATGCCTGATGGTATAAAAATCGTCGGAACTGGACAGGGTATAGAAAATATAGAAACTTAACAAAATCACTTATCAGGGAAGCCAAGAGAAGTCATTTTACTGCATCTGTAACTAATAACAAAGACACGAAATTACTATGGTAACAAATCAAATCTGCACAAAATCCACGAAATTATTACCCGACCCGCTGAATATCGATGGCTCAGTAATAACGGATTCCCAAAAATCACATCTTAACTAAATAAATTCTTTACAAATATTTCTTGACGATTGAGCTCAACCCAAACATCAACAGCGGACAAACAATCCTTAATCAATTCAATTAACAATAACGAAAGTACCATCGGATATTTTCTCATTACCACCTCACATACGTAAACTAGACCCCGAAAAAACGACTAGTCTTGGTGGCCTAGACCCAAGAATATAAGAATCTATCCTTGAGAGTGAGGGTAGGATAGAAAAATCCGTCCCGAGGATCGCCGTTTGGCATCATGAGGCTTGCCGAGTGATGACAAATGGTGATCCCGAGGGACGGACTTTTCTATCCTATCCTCACACGAATAATGGATTCTTTTTCTTGCACACCACTGTTTTCATTTATTTACTGATTTATTTATTTATTTTAAAATAAGCTTCCATAAGTCCCCGAATACACTTACTGTAGATGCAATTTCACATGATGACGTTACTTGACGTCCTGGGTAAGATAGCATGGGTAAGATAAGTTTTTCTATCCCAGGGTAAAATTTCAGATATCCTTATCCGGTGTGCGAGAATATTCAAAATGGCATGTGATATTATAACACCCAGCATCAAATGAACGTTGTTCAAATTTCTGTATGTTAACTTTCCAAAGGGATGACAAGCATCCGTCCGCAAAAAACGTGCACATTACAGGCGGAGTAATATATCATTTAACTGGTTCAGACTGAGGGTTCAGATTATATCTTATTACTCGAATTCAACTGTAAAGAGTGAGGACGGGATGTCTGAATTCTTGGTGCTGTTATTTGGCGTGTCCAGGGCTCTATCATAGCGCCGACATTATTCTTAATATTTATTAATGGTCTGCATCTCTATTTCTGTTCTTCTGTCCATGTATCTGGAGAAAGTAAAACTCGAGATTGACCGCAAAATGCAGCCTGACATGCGTGAGCTAGAGAAATAAATCATCAATCAACCACTATAGCATTGGGTTCAATATATGACATCAATTAAACATATCTATCAGTAATACGCAATTAAATCCGGACAGCTCACAAAAACTGTTTGGTTTTTATATTGATGAAACTCTCAGTTGGAACCAGCGTATTGATTACTTATGGTCAATCAGTTCCTCTAGATTTTCACTTCTAAGACAATTGTCTTATTACGTTCCTAAAATGGTCACAAATATTTTTTTTCAAAGCTATGGTTTACTTTTGATAAATTGCGGTTCAATTTCTTGGGGATCCATATCAAAACTGAATATCGAAAGAATTAAAAAAAAAAAAAAAAAAAAGAAGAAAAAAAAAAAAAAAAAAAAAAAAAAAACAGGCAAAAAAAGGACCACGTTTAATTTTAAAAGTAGACCATATTACACAGTCAGCGGAAATGGCACACTTTGATACGACGTGATGTTGACGACATGCGACTGCTGAAAAAATGCTTAACTTGGTATCAGTATCACAAAGAATTAATTATAAGGCTGTTTTGACGTACAAGGCCCTGATCTTACTCTGACATATATCCCTATTTACTGACATTGACAGCTATAGCAAGTTACAGAAATCTAAGATCATCCGTAAATGGCTCATTAATGGTACCAAAAACCAGGACGTCTTTTTCCATCGGCTCATTTACATACTCAGGCCCTAAACATGAACACCTTCCCTACATCAGTTAAACAAGCACCTTCCCTGAATACATTCAAAAGAACTGTGATAGAACATATTCCATTTTAGAGACTATAATTTTACATGTTATATATTCTTTTTATCGTATTATAGTGTTTTATAATTCCATTGGATTTATAAGATAAGGAATGCACTATACTTGGCACAAAACTGTGATAAACTTTTATTTTCTAGACTACATTGTTTTCCATTATTTTTGTAACAGGGAGACAGACAGACAAAACTTTTATTCCCTAAGTCATGTACATGACAAACAAGGATTAACATGCATGACAGCAAAGGTGGTGTTACAAAATAATGTTGTTTGGGAGAATCGTCATGCATGTTTGTAAATACAAGTATGTACACATCACTGTTTGTTTGGTTTGTTTCAATGTTTTATATATCATCTAAGATGTTCAGGGGACCATATGGTAGACTGGCCATCGAGCTAATTATGCCACCCTCTTGAAATATTGTATAAATAAATAAATAAATATAATTTCCCATGTTTATCAATTTCAAATTTAAGCATTGTTGTGTAGTAAGTTTCAATTTCATTCATACACTAAAAGTATATTAGAAAGCAAACAGTGCAGAACCTGGTTGTGCACAGTTTTTCGATGTCCCAAATAAAGGACGCTAGGCTCAAATGAGTTAAACTGAACAAGTTCATGAGACTGTTTGTGAATCAAAACACATGTGCAACCAGCTACAGTGGCATAGCCAAAACGCCAAAAAGGTTACGCACATCAAAGGCAGACTTCTGGATCAAGCAGTGATTCTCTTCAATTGCGTCCCTTTTCGAAATGGAAACTTCTTTTAAAGGAAAGAATTTGTTCCCAGAGGGAGCGACTTTTTTTCCTATATGTTATGGAGAATCACTTTAACCACATTAGGTGACCTTTAGGTGATTTTTTTTCCTATGAAAAAATGCATAAACCTGGCTAATTCTACTTTTAATCTTTATGTACTTTATATTAAACTAGCACAGAATACAAAGCAATTTAGGAGGTTGAATCTAGAGAACTTCATTACTGTCATTAATTTATTATTCGGTATAAAAGGCATTTTATGGGCTTAGACCCTGGGTTTTTTGGCTGCTGAACATCTCCCCCCTTGTGACAGTAAGCCACTTCCATACAATGTGTAAAATATGGTAACACATAGACAGACAAAAGCTTTTGCTGGCACACGGGGTGGGGGGAATGATATTTTAAAAAATGTTTTCTGATTTCTATATATTTTAATGTAAAACTGATTGTTTTACCCAAAATTTTACATCTTTGAAGCATTTAATATCGAAAATGGATTTCACTGCCATAAAGTACTCAGGTCAGAATGGCTTCAAGGTGAAGAAAGGGACGATTAACAAACTTTTATTTTTACTGAAACCCATAGGCATTTACCCATAGCAAGTGTGAATGATCCTTTAAAAGAATTGTTGGAAAACCTAATTTTAGTAATCGATTGAAAAAGATTATTAAACGTTATAAAGGAGTGGGATACAACATGGATATCATGCGATAGTCTGCATGCCTGTTGGTGAACCCAATCCCGGTTGATAGCTATGGTTTCCTCTTTAATTGCAAGATGGTGGGCCGGGCCTAAGACCTAGTGACGGTCCATGCGTAAAGGTTTAATCCCTAGGTTGGTGCCTGGTGCTTGTCGTTTGTTGGGCCCACTGTAGCTCAACGTGAGGTTTTCTTTAGCTCCTACTATATTTGAGTCATGAGAACTTTTCTTTGTATCATCATAGTGTGTTGATTTGATTTGAGTGTTTCTCTGTGATGATACATTGCATTAGTTAAGAAGCCTCCATGGGAGCATAACAATTTTGTGTTTTAACAACAACAGAATCTAGGGCGAAGATTTAGTGCTAGTAAAATGTATTGAAACCCCTCCCCCCGGTGGCTTAGGCTGCTGTCCTTTCGGTTTTGTCGTTGATCAATATCTTTCACATACTTCCCATTGTTTGTGGGAGTTCTGTGTTTGCCTTTGATTTGTTATACATTACTTTATGTTCATTCTAGTTTTGCAATCATTTCAAAGAGGAAGAGAAAGCTGGTTACTGTGCTATTATTGTCTTACAGATGCCTTGTTACAGTAAATGTTCTGTGGCTATTCCTCACGGTGCAGTGGGTTGGTCTGCAGTATGTGATTATGGTATTTCCTGATCATACTCACTTACTTTTTTGTAACAAATCCAGAAAGGTGACACTGAAGCGTAGGTTTTTATAAGAAAGAAATCAGAACAAGAATTTGTTTGATCTGAAACTGCCATTTATTTTAAATCATTAATGAATGTGAAACGAAAATATAAACATGAAACAAACATGATTTAAACAGTGCATAAAACATAAATTAAACAATTCACTTGCAAAACAGGTGACGTGTAAAATAGGCTCACACCTTAAAACATCCTAACACTATACAATATAGATCATAATTTCTAAAAATCTTAACTAAAATAATACCGATTTAGATACAGAGGTAAAATGAGTTTTGAATTAATACTTGAATCAGTAAACCCATCCTATATTTCATGGTGATTTTGTTTATAAGTTCAAAAGATTTATTGGAAAACCTAATTTTTGTGATCAATTTAAAAAGATTATCAAACATTATAAAAAACGTTGGATATAACTTAGATATCATGTGACAGTCTGCATGCCTGGTTGTAAACCCAATCATGGTTTATAGCTATGGTTTCCTCTTTAATTGCACGACGGTGGGTCAGGCCTCATACTCAATGACGGCTCTGACGTAAAGCTATAATCGGTGGGTTGGTGTCTGATGCTTGACTGTAGCTGGGCCTACCGTTGCTCAATTTGAGGTTTTCTTTAGCTCCAACTATCTGTGAGTCATGAGCCCATTTCTTTGTATCATCATAGTGTGTTGATTTGATTCAAGTGTTTCTCTGCGATGATACATTGCATTAGTTAGGAAACCTCCATGCGAGCGTAACAATTTTGTGTTTTACACAACAACAGAATCTAGGGCGCATATTTAGCGCCAGTAAAATGTATTTAAGCCCCCCAGTGGCTTTGGCTGCTGTCAGTTCTAAGGCGGTGGAGCTGTCGTTGTTGATTCGTTGTTGATTGTTACTCCCGTTGTTGGATTCTGTAATTGTTCTATGTTTTGTTGCGCGTTACTTTGTGTACATGCTAGTTTTGCAGTCATCTCGATGGGGAAGAGAGAGCTGGTTGCTTTGCTTTGTTTGTCTCCCTGGTGTCTCATGGTTGTTGTGTGGCTCTTTCTCACGATGCCACGGGTTTGTCAGCAGTTTGTGGTTGTGGTATTTCTGATAATACTCACTTTTTCTGTTATCAAGGATAGGAGTGGTTGTGGGTATAACAAATTCTAAATAAAAATGTATACTTAAATTCAGCGTCAATTTTATTACTGGTGCATGATAACCTCACGTGATTTGATAATCCATGGAAGTCAAAACAAGATAAGCTTCCAAATAGATTTGAGTGTTTTAGTATCATATATCTTCATCAGTCATAAATTATTTAAAATTATGGTATGAACCTGTCATAAAAACCATTATCTACAAAAATGAATATTTATGAAAATTCCAGGATGGTGACACTGAAGCGTAGGATTTTATAAGAAAGAAATCAGAACAAGAATAAGCTTGATTTGAAAATGCCGGTTATTTTAAAGCTGCATAGTCTGTAACTTTTGATCTTTTAATTTTAGAACTAATGTTTCTATTTTTCAAGAACACAGAAAAAAACTAAAATTCTGGTATACATTTTACCAATTTCGTAAATCTAAACAAATTATCAGTATAAATGTTAAAATTAACTGTCTATAATTATTGGAGGGACGCAAATAATTACCAATAAGAGAAAAACACACCTGTTTTATAAGATAATTCACTTTTAATGCAGTTTTCAGCTATAGTGAACTGATTTATTTTGAAAACATAACTTAATTCTACTTTTACAAATGATTTAAAAAGAAAATATTTTTTTTTCGAAAAATGTTCATAGTTGCAGACTTAGTCTCTTTAAATGATGGAATGAATAATGAATGTGAAACTAAAAAAATGAACTAAACATTATATAAACAGTACATAAAACATCAATTTAATAATAAATTTGCTTACTTGCAAAAACGTTGCGTAAACAATATGCCCACACCTTAAAAATATAAGCCTAGAACGCAGAGGTGGACAGAGGAAGACAATTTTCATTAACCCCATCGTTTCCTTAATAAAAAGCGTGGCGATAATTAGCCACTCTTAACATTATACAATATATTTCGTAATACTCTAAAAAGCTTAAATAATACAATACAGCGTAAGGTACATTAAAATGGTATATGGTATCCTTGTCAGGCGTAGTACTTGGTTGTGTCGTTTCCTGATCTTTGCCGTCTTTCTCACCTTGAATAAAAACCTTAATTAGTTTACATATCCTGTTATCAAGAAGGTAGAAAAGGGGTGGTAGTGGGCATAACAAATTCTCAATAAAATGTAAACTTATGAAATTCTGCGTCAATTTTATTACTGGGGAATGACAACCTCACGTGATAGTATCATATTTCTTCATCAGTCATAAATTATTAAAATTATGGTCTAACCCTGTCACAAAGACCATAATCTACGATAATGAATATTTATGAAAAAATCCAGGATGGTGATACTGAAGCTTAGTTTTTGCAAGGAAAAAAAACAAAACAATAATGTACTTGATTTAATACTGTCATCTATTTTAAATGACAGAATGATTTATGAATTTAAAAACGAAATTATTTACATGAAACAAACAAGGTATAAACACATATTTAACAATGATTTTGCTTTCTTGCAAAAAATGTGGTGTATAAATAGGGCTAAAAGCCAGTAATAATTCAAGAAATAATACTGGCCTGAAAACGAATACTGTATGCAAATCCCATATACTGAGCATACCCCCTGTTTGAACAGTCTTCAATTATCACGAACAGACCTTATATTCTGTATAGCTATCCAGTTGGGTAGAACTAAAAGGCTAAAAAATTAAGGCGCTATTTCCTACGTTAGGAAATCAGCATTTTCACGTAACTGCATTTAAGAAAAGTTCAGGTAGTTTCACGTATGGTTAAAACGTAAAACGTAAAACGAAATTACTTACGTGAAACAAACATGGTATAAACAGTACATAACACACTAATTTAACAATAATTTTGCTTTCTTGCAAAAAATGTGGTGTATCAAATAGGGCTAAAAACAGTAATATTTCAAGAAATAATACTGGCCTGAGAACGAATAAGGTATGCAAAGTAAAAAAGAGGGCAAAGATCATGAATCAATACAATCAAGCACCACACCTGACCCAGGATACCAATGGGAAAGTAACAACGTCACAATTAGACATCACGAACGAGAGCCAAGAGGTCAGCCTTTTCCCTGAAGGTGACCACAAGGCATCAACAAACAGACGTGTTTGAAAGTATAACAAAACAAGACAGAAATAACATAAATGATCCACAAAAGAAGCACCTCCTTGGAACGGTCAGTGAAAATATTTTACTGGAGGGCTTAAACCGGTTTAACGGTACACCAACCTAAGACACAGAGATGCTTGGTTTGCATGAAAGACCCCCAACTGATCTATGCATCATCTCCTAGAACATAGAAATCAAGATATAAAAAGGAGATAAAGTCCCATATACTGAGCATACCCCCTGTTTGAACAGTCTTTAATTATCACGAACAGACCTTATATTCTGTATAGCTATCCAGTTGGGTAGAATTAAAAGGCTCAAAGAATTTAGGCGCTATTTCTTACGTTAGGAAATCAGCATGTGTTTTACGTAACTGCATTTAAGAACAGTTCAGGTAGTTTCAAGTATGATGTAAGCCTAAAAGCAAATCTCAAATTGATCTGAACAGCTCCTACAGCCATACTCACTTTTAGCAATTCGGAGAGGGTGTTTTGTAAAAATCATTCTCAGAGCCAGAACACAACTCATATTAGTGTATTTTGTTAGATGTGAATAAATTAAGTAAGGGTGTAAAGATCAGGAATCGATACAATCAAGTAAAGTCTCTCAGAAAAAAAAATGTAAATGAATTAGAGACACTACATGAACATGATAAATAATGTGTAAGACAGAGGAACTATCATCTGCCATATTATAGTGAAAAATGTTTCCGTCGTTCCAGGGTTTATGTATAGTAAACCTTATACTGACGGCCAAATTTTTTGGTATGCCATATGTGCAGCTGATATGGGCCTAAATCAATACATCATAGATCATGAACCAAATTGCAAAATAAAACCTGCTTTATTTGTAAGTGTTAAACTTTTGCGGTTAAAGGAGCTATATGCAAACAAATTTAGCTACAATGGAAAGTTAAGATGTTGAAGTTTTAATATTTTTAAAACCACAAACGTGTTTCAGATAATTTAGTAAGCTACAGACAAATTGAGTCTGGTCTAAGACATAGAAATATTGTGAAAGCTCAGAGATTGACATACACTTTCTTTTAGGGGGGTGATCCAGAAAACTAGAACAAGCTTTCTGTAAGCAACAAATTTTTAGAATTATAGAAATGGCAGAAAATAAAGAGTGAAAGGTATAAGCTTAGTACAGTTAGGTCATATGCGTTTGAACGTTCCATTAGAAAGTAAGGAAGAAGGCAAGATCAGGAAACGATACAATCGAGTACCACACCTTACCCAGGATACCACATGGGAAAGTAACAAGAATACACTAAATACAAGAGCAAAGAGGTAAGCCCTTTCCTAGCAGGTGACCACAAGGCAGCAATGAACAGACGTGAGAGCCTGAGACACACAAGACACAAAAACACTAATGATCCACAAAAAAAGAAGTAACGGATTGGAAAAGTCAGTAAAAATAGTTAACTGGAGGGCTTAAACTGGTTTCATGGCGCCAACCTCACCCTTAGTTCAGATGTTGATCAAGACACATAGATTTTTAGTTTGCATGAAATACCCCTAATTTATCCATGCATCATCTCCTAGAACATATAAATCAAGATATAAAAAGGAGATAAAGCAAACCTAAGGACTCAATGGTACATAAAACTGAATATCAAAGCAAAAGAAATCCAACAGGTAAACCCTGGTGGGCCTGACAACAGCCAAAGGATCAGGCCCCTACCACCTCATCAAAATGTAAGTCTTAAAGTCGGAACTGTCAGAGTCTGAAGTCTGTGCAATTCAAGAGGAAAGCAAAATTGCCAACCGTGATTGGGTTGACCACCAAGCATGCAGTTTTTTGCAATACATTAACGTTTAGCCACTCTTTATAAAGGGAAATTATCTTAATGAACCAATTTTGCTACCTTAAAGGCATGTTCTATACAACATGTAATTTGTGAATGCCTGTTTCCTGTTTCAAAGGTGCAACGATGCATGTGAAATTTGGCGTTTGATATCACTTTGAGACATAACGGTAAAAGATTTGTGACGCAACATCAGGAGAATCACACAGGAGGCTTTCCACTAAATATTTCCCCATTACTGACAAGGCAAAAAACAGCAATAAAATATCAAGTCCTTCCTAAATATTCACAGATTTAAATTTTCCAAAAGTTTTACTAATTGAAAGAACTGCCTTAATTTTTTAGATTTCTGCTGAAATGAATTGTCTAACAATAACGCAGAAAGCCCAGGAGTCTCAAAGTAAGTAAGGGTGCAAATCAATACAATCAAGTACCAAGGTCAGTAAAAATAGTTAACTGGAGGGCTTGGAAAGGTCAGTAAAAAATATTTAACTGGAGGGCTTAAACTGGTTTCATGGCGCCAACCTCACCCTTAGTTCAGATGTTGATCAAGACACATAGATTTTTAGTTTGCATGAAATACCCCTAATTTATCCATGCATCATCTCCTAGAACATATAAATCAAGATATAAAAAGAAGATAAAGCAAACCTAAGGACTCAATGGTACATAAAACTGAATATCAAAGCAAAAGAAATCCAACAGGTAAACCCTGGTGGGCCTGACAACAGCCAAAGGATCAGGCCCCTATCACCTCATCAAAAGGTAAGTCTTAAAGTCGGAACTGTCAGAGTCTGAAGTCTGTGCTATTCAAGAGGAAAGCAAAATTGCCAACCGTGATTGGGTTGACCACCAAGCATGCAGTTTATTGCAATACATTAACGTTTAGCCACTCTTTATAAAGGGAAATTATCTTAATGAACCAATTTTGCTACCTTAAAGGCATGTTCTATACAACATGTAATTTGTGAATGCCTGTTTCCTGTTTCAAAGGTGCAACGATGCATGTGAAATTTGGCGTTTGATATCACTTTGAGACAAAACGGTAAAAGATTTGTGACGCAACATCAGGAGAATCACACAGGAGGCTTTCCACTAAATATTTCCCCATTACTGACAAGGCAAAAAACAGCAATAAAATATCAAGTCCTTCCTAAATATTCACACATTTAATTTTTCCAAAAGTTTTACTAATTGAAAGAACTGCCTTAATTTTTTAGATTTCTGCTGAAATGAATTGTCTAATAATAACGCAGAAAGCCCAGGAGTCTCAAAGTAAGTAAGGGTGCCAATCAATACAATCAAGTACCACACCTGACCCAGGATACCGATGGGAATGTGACAAACTCACAGTTGGACACCATAAGAACATAAAGCAAATAAATCATGATGCCAAACGGTGATCCTCAGGATGGATTTTTCTATCCCACCCTCACACTCATCAGTGATAGATTCTTATAGTATATGTGCCGAGCACTATGAGTTATTTACCAAGTGTTCCTGGTTTCCTTTTTTTGATTTCCTACCTGAATCACACACCACGTTTTTGTGGCTGAAATATTTTCTATGTTGTGTATACCCAGTTTCTTTTCTTGATATCTAATCGACATACCCCGTATTTCTGCTTCTGTTTATATCACTAAGATTTTTCTATGCCACGTAAACTCTGACTCTTTCTTTGATATCTGATCGACATACACAACATCGCTGTATCTGTGTTGAGCACTGTGAGCAACACACGAAATGAGCACAAGGCAGTAAGACAATATTGATGTTATCGCATAGACATATTTTGCATAACATGCTCTTTTTAAAGGGTTTCAGTTCCTGCACTTTCATTTGTAGCTTTTTAATCTCATTCTTTAGAGAGTTTTCTTTTGCAATGTTCTCTTCCTTTAACTTCATATTTTGCAGAGAAATCTGTTGAAGTTTGACTGAAAATGAAAGAAGTGCGGTAATGAGACAATAAAGGGTTCAGACATTATTCATGCATTATGCATGCACATCATATAAAAGGCATTGGCGTAGCGCCCATTACGCAGGTTACACACGTGCGTAATAAAAAAGTAACACTCAAGAGAGGTCACCTAATGTGGTTAAAATGATTTTCCCTGCCAAAAGGAACTGCTCTTAAAGAAAAGGATTTGCTCCCTGTGGAAGCAAATTCATTCCTTTAAGAAAAGTTCCCATTATGAAAAGGGACGCAATTAAGAGAATCACTGCTTGCTCCAGTATTCTCCCTTTGATGAGCGTTCTGGCTATGTCATTGACAGGGGCTAGCAGTCTAAAGTTGATCACACCTTTAACGACTTTTATATGCTGCGTATCTGGTTAGAACTGTGTGGACATGCATGCTCATCTCTTTTCTGAAGTTGCATATGCGATTACGGCAAGTTTTATATCCACATGACCTGGTTAAACGGATAGTTCTAAGAAGCTTGTTTTCGGCTAAGGCTTACCTGGTTCAACTAGTGGTTATCTATAGCACTGACTATCTGTGGGTTATGAGCTTATTTCTCTTTAGTTTCATCGCTTTAAGTAATTTGATTTGATCGTTTCTCTGTGTTGATATATTGAATGAGTGAGGAAACCCCCAATGCAAGCTTGACGATTTATGTGTTTGAATAACAGCAGAATTTAGGGCTTTGATTTGTCCAGTAAAATATATTTAAGCTCCCTAGTGGGTACACTCACTGCTCCTATAAGAGGTGGTCAAGGATTTTTTTATAGAAAAATGGTTCCCATGAGGAAATCATTGCTGGATACATAGAGATGTCCGTTCTAAGGCGGTGGTTTTGTTGTTGTTAATCTATTGTTTAATGCACTCCTTATTGTTTGTGGGAGTTCTGTGTTTGTCTTTGTTAAGTTATGCATTATGATGTATCCAATCTAGTTTTGCCATTATCTTGAAGAGGAAGAGAAAGCTGGTTGCTTGTCTATTATTGTCTTACAGACGTGTTATTACTATAAATGTTCTGTGGCTCTTCCTCAAGGCGCCGGGGGTTGGCCTCGTTGTGTGCTGGTGGTATTTCCTGATCATGCTCACTTACATTTTAGTATCATAACAAGTAAATTAAAATAACATTTTACTTTCAATTTTATGATACTTAGCTATTAGTATAGTTAGCATCAAATAATATTATTATATATCTTATTGCTCTGCCAGCCAAGAATGACAGTTACGTCATGTTTTGTTTACAAAGTTATCTGGGACTTAGAATCGATATATCACTTGTGTATTAATCCTATTCACAGGATAGGATTAATACACAAGTGATCTATCGATTCGCGTTGGCTCATTTGAAGTGTACACGTTAGTGTTTTACTAAACAATTGTAAACAAAGTATTTCGTCACTGTCACTTTTGGTTGGCACAACAGTAGTAATGTTTGTTCAGATTTCTATTTTTATTTTGAATTCCATTAAAATAAGTTATATCCACAAACAAGAATTACTGGCTTTATCACCTATTTATTTTCAAATTAGAATGGTATTCACCCTTTTTAAAATCAATTCATATTTGTTTTACTTACACCAAGCTTACTTCTATACACAAGAACAGCTATTTTACTTGTCATGAATGTGTTTATTTCCAAATATGAATATCTGAATGAATAACTAAAACAAACACTTTTAAAGATATTATAATTTTGGCACAAAATGTCATGATATCCTTACATATGATTGAATAGTTTCCTGAGCTGAATTTATCATTATAGTGCAATTTATTGTCAAACAAGTTATTGTTAAGCCAATAATATCTACTCAATGGTGCAAAAAGTAAAGATAAAAGGTGTGAAAACTATTATGATCAGCTAAGTATCTAATTAACTGTTACTGGTGTTAGCCTGCTAGCACCAAATTTTGTTACCTGCTGATGATGTTTGCAAACAACATTTTTTGACCAAACCGATTGACACTCTGATATTCTCGCACACCAGATCGGGAATTCTGTTAATTTTACCCATGTACCCATTCTAGTCCGTGGGAAAGATAAAAAAACTTACAGCCAACGTTTTTCAGGTCAACGTGCAACAATGCAGTTAGTATGAGAGGTACCTGATAAGCATGATGCTTCTGTTCCTATCCTTATTTTTGCTATTAACTATATATGGTATATTTATGAAATATTTTTTAACCAAATAGCTTTTCTCTCATCTTAATATTTTGAAGAACATAGAAACTACAGATTTAAACTAAGGTGACGACACACATATAAGAACAAATTCATCTCTCCATTGCTCTCTTTCTCTTAGCAAGACATGTCCCATATTTTTATATTATCATCTCAGTAAATTGATATTGTCTAATGAAATACTTACCTTTCGTCAAGTTATAATTATGCAAGGAGCCTTGTAAGTACTGTTGCTTCTCACATTCTGTGGAGGACTTTTCGGCATTTGATCTGATCAGGGATCTCTCCAGGCTATCACAATTGAACACATCACGTCCCAATGGTCTGGGATGTGTGTCATTTCCCATATTTTTGGAAAGACTTTCCTCAAAGCCATGGGCACCTGCAATGAAACACAGAAGAGGATCTAAAGGTCCTGAAGCACTCACCCGATCTCCTTAATAATGTTAAAATAGGTGTAGGTCAACTACGGCTTGTAATGTAACATATTTTGTTTTACCATTTGTTCAAGTGACCTAAACAATCTAATTAGTACTCCACCAAACAGCCCATAGATTTCTGAGTAAATATGTTTATAAAGGTATGTGGTAGTCCAAATGAGTGGCCTTGGATAAAAGGTCACAGGTCAGCTTGACATTAGGTACTTATATAAAACCATTGTCTCATTAGGTTTAACATTTCTCGCAAGTATTATGATTTCAGCTTAAACAATTTTAAAAAAAATGAACATTTCAAGATTTTTCCCATATAAAACCATAAGGAATCAAATTTGACCTTGCCATAAAGTAGGTCAAGGTTAATCTAGATTCATCATATGTGCATACACCTGTTAGGGCCTACATCCCAAATGCAACATACCCAGTCCAATTGCCATCGCCTATTAAGTTCCAAGGAAGAAGGTATTCAATGGGTTTGAACCATATTTGGGCCTGGTGGCACTCTTGAACATGTGAGCAAAATAATTTGAACACACTTCAGCTAACCTATCATAAGGAGTCATCATATGAAATTTGAGTACAATCGTCCAAGTGGTTTCTGAGAAAACTCTGTTTTAATATGCTGATGGTACTCCAATATGAGCGACCTTGGCTGAAGGGTTAAAGGTCAACTTTGGGCCAAATTGGCCTTTGAAACTTAATACATAGCCATTGTCTCATTAGGTTTAATATATGAAGTGGGGTGTGGGAATAATAACTTTGGCTTCAACAGTACTCAAAATATCACCTTTTTCAAAAAATGTCCCGTTTAAATGCATAAGGAAGCAAATTTGGCCTTGAGGTTAAGTTAGGCAGTGTCTACTAAGGATCATCATTTGAACGAACTTGGTAGGCCGTACATTCCCAATGCTGCATACCAAGTCCCAAGGCCATTGGCCTACTGGTTCTAGAGAAGAAGATCTTTAAAGGGTTTTACCATATATGGGTGTGGCGGCCATCTTAGTCATTTTGTATAAAATTTGGCTAACTTAACACAAGGAGTCTTCAAATGAAATTTGAAATCAATTGGGCCAATGGTTTGTGAGAAAACTATATTTTATTATATTGATGGGACTCCAATATGAGTGACCTAAACTGATAGGTCAAATGTCAACCTTGAACTTTGGAACTTATATATAGCCATTGTCTCATTGAGTTTAACATATAAATTGAAAATAATGACTTTGGCTTCAACAGTATTCAAGAATCAACTTTTAAAAAAAATCTATTTAAATTTATTAGGAAGCAAAATTTGACCTTGACGTATAGTGGGTCATGGTCAACCTAGGATCAGCGTTTGAACCAACTTGGTATGCCCTGCATCCCTAAAGCTACATAACAAGTCCCAAGGTCATCGCCCTTCTGGTTCTGAAGAAGATTTTTAAAGAGTTTTACCATATATGGGCGTGGCGGCCATCTTGGTCATGTGACCAGGACCATTTGAAGAAACTTTTGTTCCCGTGTCCTAAGGAGTTTCCATATGAAATTTGAGTTAATTTAGAGGAGATGTTTTAAAATGTTAATGGACGGACAGACGGACTGGTGAATATTCAAATTTAAATCATTTGCATATCGTACCATTGGGTAAAAGTACATTGCCTAGGCCTTGATTTGGTACCCAGATTGATAGTCTATGATAACTAGAAACTGAAATATGGGTAAAGTGTATATGTACGACCCCTTATTTTTTTCTAAGAATTTTGTTTTATTTAATAATCATGAATATGCAATAACGAAAACTTGCATATCAAAAGATTTATGAGTATGACTGGGCTTTAGTTTGGTACCAAAGTTCGGAAGTCTAGGATGAGTTGCTGCTTAGATACGAATCATTTTGTAGGTACACACCCTTCCTTTAGATTCATATTATGGATTTAAATATTATGGGGGGGGGGGGGGGGGGGTTAATTGTTCTAGGCAAGCCTCCCTAAGCCAGTTTATCCTTTGCTATTTAGTGACCATTTTGTTTCGCCAGTAACTGACAACTTGCTTTCTTGAATAAGTGGAAGTGAAAAATTGTGTGGCGCGCAATTGTCGATCTCGGGTCTGCTTGCAAATGAAAGGGGCATGCTTCTGACTCAGCTACAGTGACGATGGGTTGCCATGGACACCATACATTTTTATGTTATCCAAACAGGTTTATTTTTGGAGACATTTAATGGTCCCACTGAACAATTTTGCATCCATGGTCAATTGTCTCTTGGTGGCAATGTAAGCCTAATAAGATCATCCATCAAAGGTGCGTGTGTGTGTGTGGGGGGGGTATTTACTGGTATTCCATGATTTTACCTCAATTTTTAGTTTCACTAATATCAATGAATATGCAAATGAGATAATTTTATATATGACTATTGGATGAAAGGACTTGTCAAATTGTATCACTGATGATATAATAACATGCAACAAGGAAAGTTTGGGGCAGAATTCAGTTCATATTTTTTTTTTATATTTTCCCCTTGTTTTCTGAAATTTTCATCAATATGTAACTTAGATAATTCATCTGCATATCAGACCATCCCATCGGATGAAAATACTATATCTAAGCTTTAATTTGCTAGCAAGTTTAATAATGTATGGTGAGCTGCTGATGAGATACGAGTCATTTTGTAGGTACATGTCCACTTTCTTTAAAATCGCATTAACCCCCTGCCCTAGCTGAAACTTACAGAATTTGTTTAAATTGCCACATTTTCCTGCAAACAAAAATGATATCATTGCGATGCATGTTTCAAAGTTATCATTTTAGTGAAAGCATTCCTGACACATTTGGGCCAGAAAATATGCACACACTTACATAAAAAACCTTAACTAAGTCAGAAGCAAAACTATTTGCTAAGGTTGTCCCCCCTGATTACCTCTTGATCATATATATAATTCTAATTTGCATAAATTGATGTCAGTGAAGACCCCCAATCATGAGAAGATGTTTTTGGAATGATGTGTACCAGTTTGGCATACTTAACACGTTACTCTACAGATATTTATTGATTTTTCTTCAATTTGGCGTCCATCTTGGAAATGTGCAAATTAGATAGTGAAGACATCATTTTACATATTGCCAACATTGGTTTTTGGATTCAGCATACCAAAGTAAGCAAGGGTGCAAAGATCAGGAATCGATACAATCAAGTACCACACCTTGTACCCCTAATAGGTATCGTAAAACCTTTTCTTCACAAAATGCATGTACCTTCTTAAATAAGCGTCTTTTTCTGATTTTTGTAGAAGTTAAGAATAATGATCTTCAGTGTGAACTTTGAAAAGATCCACAGAAATAAAAGATATGTGTGATTATTTATAGTTCAAACATTAACTTTAGTTCCATGTAAAAAGAAGATTCAAATTTGTCATTAAAAGTTCATTTGTATATTTCTCGAATCTAGTGTGAAAATGTTTTACCAGTTAAAAACACAAAACAAAAATCAATTAGTAAAACGTGTTAAATTATGTCACGTTGATCGTCGTACATTTAAATTCATTTAGAGACAAACATATAACAGAAATACCACAGATGCTTGATTAACACTTCTTATGCATATATATGTATAATCACACATTAAATTGAGCCAAGATTGGCGCATGAGGCAATTGCCAACCGATTAAAGTATTAGGTCAGAGTTGTCATTGACTTAGAGGTTTGACCCACCGACGGAAATCACAGCCATAAACCGTGTTTGGTTAAATATCCAGGCATGCAGTATATCCATGGTACTGTCGAATAATAGGACTATACTAAACGGGTCAAAATAAATAAAGCCCCACCAGAAATTTTACCATAGACTTAACGTAAATACATTCATGCTTGATTTATCATAACATTTTACTGAATAAGAATTTTTCCATAAAATGTTCAGCGAAGTAGCAGCAATATTTCCTCTCAACATGTGCTAGGTTTCACGTTTATTGATAGATTTTCCATAGAGCATCACACATTCCAGTAAATGTCCCGTTTTGTTCCCATACAGTAAAATTGGCAAACATTTGGATACTCTTGGAAAATTTTGCACATGGTCAAAGCAAATCGGTATTTCAATATTGGAACTAAAGATAATGTTGTCTAGCTTGTGTGGAGTTAGAATCGATATTTTTGAAATGAAGAACTAAACTTTGGCAATTAAGTATTATGGCTATGGAAAAAAGTAACATCACCCCCTGTACCCGATGATACAACCGAATTTTTACATCGAAGAGCTGATACAAAACACAACGTCACGTGCGAGGATGGATTCGAGTAAGTTGACGATGTTTCGATGTTTACAGGCAATAATAGGAGGAGTTGTGAGCCGAGACTTTTGGGAGTAATAAAGTGTACCTACCTCTATTTTTCGCCATAAGTAGTCTTTTATAAAGCGTCCCCCTTGCGATAGATATTCTGTATTTATCGAAGGAATTTTCCTCCACAGACACGAAAATTGATTAAACTCGCTAATTGCTCGAATACTTCTTCACCGATTGCCCGTCCCAAACGTTCTGGGTAAACCAGAATCATTCTTTGTTAAATACCAGCAGAAGAAAATAATGAAATCCAACCGCATTCTACAAAAACCGGTGCTAAATACACACAGGGTTGTTCGATTAGGATACTTTCTACATCGAAGAGTCTATGTCCGTGATACAACACACTTCGAAGAGGTATTTTTGAAAAATGATACAACAGACATCGAAGAATTCGACCAAAAATGATATTTGTTACTTCTGAGACTTCTGAATATTAATAAGCATATGGAATAGCGAGCAAAAACGAGTCAGACCAGATATTTTTGGCATTTGTCTCTCTTATAAACATGCCTTGGTAGATGCTGAATGATGAAACAATTAAAGGACTGCAACACTTACCCTGATAGGTGTTTTCGACAATTTGAATTGTATAACCCCCTTCCACTGTGTTAAGTCCAAAGATAACCCTTTTGTACTGAGTCAAATTTATACACAGCTTACTCTCTTATTTTGCAACAGTTGTACGTACAGTAAACAAAGGGTCACTTAATGTACTTAAACTGTTTTGAAACTCAGGTACGACCACGTCCTGGGGGGTGCAGATTTTATTTAAGCCCCCTTATGGAAGTGCCCTCATGGGCGGATTCAGAGGGGGAAATAGGAAAATCACAAGTTATATGGGTTTCTATAGAGAATAAGCAATCAGACTCGACCCCCCCCTCTGAAAGAATGTGATGACCCCCCCCCCCTGGAAAATGTTAGACCTCCTCTGGAACCTTGGAAAAGGATAGTTTTCTTTGAAAGTAACCTTTGGACTTCTGTAAAATATGTTGAGGACTTAAAACGTTGTCAGAGCTTTTTTATGTCAGACGGACCTAAATCCCCCCTGAAGAAAATTCCTGTATCAGTGCATGGTCCTCTTACCCTCCCCACAGGGGAGGGGGGGTATCTCCCTATATAGAGCTTACACATGTGCTGCAGGAATAACCCCCTTTTTCACAGCTGCTATACAGTGAGCCACTTTAGTTACGCACCACTTTTTGAGGGTCCATATTTTTGACAAAAACGCTTGAATCGAACATTCTCTATGATAATTTATTTATTGACATTTAATCTGTTTGATAACATCGAAAAAAAATTATTGGAATCACTCATGCGAATCATTCTGCTACTCAAAGGCAATTTCGATAAATTTTGTAAAATGCACGTGCAAGCGGAGCGTCTAAATTTTCTATTTTTGTTTTGTGCTAGGCATTATCCATGGTGATCGTTGTGACAGAAAAACACTAAAAAAATATTTATTCAAGTAAAACCCCTTTTTTCGGTCGTTGAATTTAGTAACACCGTTACTTTTTGAAGAAATGCTTGTTTTAACGTCATATTAACGTCAGTTACAATAATCAAACTGGGTTTTCTTCGCGAATTATTTTGTAATGAGTCACTTTTTGACATAGAAGTATCAAAACACTAAAACATCTTATCATCGGCACGTCTTATAGTCTTGGTAGTAGTGACGTCATCATTAACGTCAACACCATGACGCCAATAAATACATTTATTTGTTTACGAAAATAAACGGCGGATACATGGTTGATTAGAATGAAATCATAAAAGAAGTGTTTTGATAACTCGTTTACTCAGAATCATACAAAATTTTAACTAAATTAAAAAAAAGTACTAAAACCAACTTTTTTCAAACCTTGGTCAGCTGGGAACCAAAATAGTAAAACATTAAAAAAATCTATGAAGTAAACAATCACATTCCAGTCTTAGATATTGCCAAGAATAAATCGGCTCTTATATCTCGCAGAGCAGAAATTCGACCCTGAAAAAAGTGCAATGTGATCTGAGTTTCATTCGAGATAATGCAATGTGAAATGGTGTCTTGAGGGTAGTGCACTTAAAAATCCATTTTCTCCTTCGTTTCTGATCTGATCACAATGAAATTTCAATGGCTAATGCAACTATAGATGCGCTTTACGTTTGTAGTCTCAGAATAAAAATATCACATTTCTTTTCCGAGTAATTCTACATTTTATAAGTGGTGCGTAACTAAAGTGGCTCACTGTAAACGTCAATTGATCGTCAAAGGGCCATGCCGGGATCCTGGAATTTTCTTCAGGGGGGGGGGGCTCAGGTCAATCTGGTATATCAACTATCCTTTCCAAGGTTCCAGAGGAGGTCCAACATTTTCCGAGGGGGGGTCCAACTTCTTCCAGAGGAGGGGGGTCGTGTTCAATTGCTTATTCCCCATAGAAACCCATGGTCGTACCTGAGTTTCAAAACAGTTAAAGTACATTAAGTGACCCTTTGTTTACTGTACGTACAACTGTTGCAAAAATAAGAGAGTAAGCTGTGTATAAATTTGACCTCAGTACAAAAGGGTTATCTTTGGACTTAACACAGTGGAAGGGGGTTATACAATTCAAAATGTCGAAAACACCTATCAGGGTAAGTGTTGCAGTCCTTTAATTGTTTCATCATTCAGCATCACCCAAGTCATGTTTATAAGAGAGACAAATGCCAAAAATATCTGGTCTGACTCGTTTATGCTCGCTATTCCATATGCTTATTAATATTCAGAAGTCTCCGAAGTAACAAATATCATTTTTGGTCGAACTCTTCGATGTCTGTTGTATCATTTTTCAAAAAAACTCTTCGAAGTGTGTTGTATCACGGACATAGACTCTTCGATGTAGAAAGTATCCTAATCGAACAACCCTGTGCGTATTTAGCACCGCTTTTTGTAGAATGCGGTTGGATTTCATTATTTTCTTCTGCTGGTATTTAACAAAGAATGCTTCTGGTTTATCCATAACGTTTAGGACGGGCAATCGGTGAAGAAGTATTTGAGCAATTAGCTAGTGTAATCAATTTTCGTGTCTGTGGTGGAAAATTCCGTCGATAAATACAGAATATATATCGCAAGGGGACGCTTTATAAAAGACTACTTATGGCGAAAAATAGAGGTAGGTACACTTTATTTCTCCCAAAAGTCTCGGCTCACAATTCCTCCTATTATTGCCTGTAAACATCAAAACATCGTCAACTTACTCGAGTCCATCCTTGCACGTGACGTTGTGTTTTGTATCAGCTCTTCGATGTAAAAATTCGGTTGTATCATCGGGTATAGGGGGTGAACATGGGGCTTAACTAATTTTGACCAGTTCATTTTTCATTGAAATAGGTAAATGCTTTACTGCAGGAATATATATTTTCCACAAAAAAATATGGGAGTGACGTCAGGTAAATCCCAAAATCGTTATAACTTTCAATAACTGAGCGAGATCTACTGATAGCTTAAATTTAGTATCAAAACATATCGTGACCTTACTGTAGGAATCTCCTTTTTTAATTATACGTGTATAAAAAAACACATTACCTGGGTTAGTTCATTTTTTTGTTTACAATGATTCTCATCTATCTTTGAACCGACTGTATATCCCATTTTATAATACAGTTATCGATCGTTTTAAACTAATCAAGAAAAGAAGGCTTTCCAACGATTCTTTCTAATTGATAAAATAAATCACAATAAAACACTAGCCCTGATATCCTTGTTGCAGAAGAGCTTTCAAGGCAACATAATATCTAATGATTAACGCTGGGTGTCTTCGGTAGAATTTAGAAACTGCTTTAAGAAGTTGGTGGTATGGATAGCCTTGTTTTAAATAGTAAGCTAGCGGACAAAGCTTGGTTTCTATAATGAGTAAATATTAAACATACTTGTGCAAAATGAATAAGCTGCGAAAGGTATAGACAATTAGAGGACGAGTGAAGACTAACATCATATAGATAAGGAAAAGAACTTATTCAAAATCAAAATTATCTTGTTTATCGTAATTTTCTTATAAAACAATGATACTTACTGTCCTGCCAGGACTATTTATCCACCGAACACAGATTACAATTTTACAAAACATATATTCAACCCCACATTGACTTTTGTTCTACAATATGGGGAGGAACATTTCAATATAATCTAAACAGAATTTATAGGCTGCAAAAAAAGAGCTGTTAAAATCATTGTAAATTACCAATATAATAACATTGCCAACAATATGGGTGAGCTTTAAATTTTAAACATATATGAACGCATTTTCTCAGGAAGGCTAAATTTATGTTTGAAGTAAGTAAGTGTGCAAAGATCAGGAATCGATACAATCAAGTACCACACCTGACCCAGGATACCAATGGGAAAGTGACAAACTCACAGTTAGACACCACAAACGAGAGCCGGACTGTTTAAAGAATTTAGAAACTGTTAATCCTTTTCATAGACATTGTATTAAGTGGATGAAAACCAGTCTATCTTTCAATCTTAAAATGATATAATTATATGTCCATATGAAAATAATTTTGAGCGTAAAATTGTATGTTTTGTTCCCCAGTTTTATTATTTAGTTTGGTGCTCATAAGAAGCGTCTCCTTTTGAGAACATGTGTGTAGATAAAATTGGTATTACTAATCACTTGTATCTAGAGGTATGATATATATAATACTTATGTAAAAAGTATGCCTGTGTGTATGTAGGTTTGAAAGTGTTCCATGATGTTTGTATTATCTTTTATAAATGTAAATCACCTTTGTATTTTATACGTGTATTATTTTTTGGTGGTTGTTCATAGATGGCCTCATGGAAGATTAGCTCTTTTTTTCGCTAAACGTGTTACCCTCTGAAAATAAAGACTATAATTATCATTATTATTATTATTATCATTATTATTATTATTATCATTATTATTAAGAACCACACCTGACCAAGGCGAATACATGTCCGCTCTTGGACAGCCCTTCAGAGGCCCACTATCAAACATGCGCGGATCCAGATTTTTTTTCATTTCAGAGGGGGTCCAACTTTTTTTTAAGTTTTTCTTTAGTTGATTAGGGAAGAGGGGATCCAAATATCACTATAAGCGGGCCATCATCGGCCCGCCAGCGAAACGCCATTTAAGGTGGCCCAACACTGAATGCTGGCTTGTAAGCTTTGTGATTTTCAGGGGATCCGGACCAGTATTGCGAAGAAACCTTATATTTTTGTGATTTTTCAGGGGGGGTCGGGCCCCTGTCCCCCACCCCCTCTGGAGCCGCGTATGATCAAAAATGTCTATATTAGGCTGTTTTAGACTTTGTGTTATAGCTGTGGCTGCTATTGCTCTGTTTTCTTCCTCACGGTAGGTTGGTCTGTGGTATGTGTATGTGGCATCTACTGGTCTTACTCGTTTGTATTTTGGTCTGCGACGTACGCGACCTGTCATACGTTTATATAAGTATGGGAAAGATATTTTCTCAAAGCAGTGTACAGTTTAACGCTGTCTTAATAAATGTTAGTTTTCTGTGGTGTGACTTCGTCGTTCCTTCGCTTACTACTTAAGGAATTACAAACTTAAGTTTAACCCGTCTTACCCATTATTCTCTCTATGGACTTATGAATGGAATTGGGAAGCAGATAAAATGAAAATTGATAGATCTGTAACAAGTTTACCTCCATATTCCAAATGAAAGTCACTTTGACTGTTGTTCGAATGGATGCTTTGCATGCCCCCCTGATGTCCATTGAGTCTAAGATGAACACAGTTTGGAGAAAAACGTCGATGTTCCTGCCAAGGATTATCTTCTCTTTCCCAGTCTCTTAGCTCAATACCACACGAATAACAACGCACGACGTCTCCTATCCCTGCAAAGTAGGTAGCAAAGCACTGGATTCAATATAAAAAAGTATTTCCTATTTAAAGCAGTATACACGTATGTAATGTGAAGTGCAGCAGTGCTATCAATGGACATCTATAAGAATATCATCCAGAATACTAAGGAAACCTCCTAGCCACTACATATATAAATAAGGTGGAATCAGTCCAAAGAAAATGGGCAAGATGGCCTACCAGAGACTACAGATACACCTCTAGTGTCACTACTATGCTGAACGACCTAAACTGGCACTGTAAGACCAACGTCGCTTTGATAGCCGACTCATGCTGATCTATACGGCCACATACGTCCTTGTAGCTATCCCTGCATCGCTTTTCCTTGTTAGTAACACGAGAGCATCAGGACACATCCGCTCTTTGGTCTACAGAAAGATTCAATCTCTCAACGACCAATTATACACTGTGCGTACGGGAATTCAGTGAACAACACTTTTTTGCGTTTATTTCGTTATGTGCGGACTGATCGCACAATGACCATCAGAATTTAATATATCTATACACCGCCTAATTGGTGATATTTCTTTAGTTACAAAATGCATTTTCAAATGGGCTGTGATATGATGGAATTTGTCCTCATTTGAGCATCTGCATTTTTTAATATACCCTAAATGCACCTTTGTACGGATCACTGCCTAAAGTTTACTATCGATGAATAATTATACGGCTTTATAAGACGAAGTAACGTGTTAGGAGAAGGGTTTCTTATCATAGTAAAATAGTTTCATCAAATGCAAATTATGGTCAAAGTTTAGGCTCACAGAATTTTGGCATACGAGAAAATATTGAGGCCTTCTCAGCAGGTACCCGTCCGCTTATTCCTTTGAAATGAATCTCTGTGTTTCCCTGTTCCTCAATTTAAAATCTTCTGATTTTCTGTGTTCCCTGCTCCATCTCTGGTCATCAGATTTTAAATAGTTTTCCATTTGCGGCTCCAGAGGGGGATCCCCTTAAAATCACAAAGCTACCAATCCAGCATTCAATGTAGGGCCACCATCGGCCCGCCAGCGAAACGCCATTTAAATGGCATATCACTGGCGGGCCGTGGATGGCCCGCTAATAGTGGTATTTGGATCCATCCTCCCCTCATCAGCTAAAAAAAATATCAAATTTGGAACTTTCTGGGTGCGCGCATGTTTACCAACTTTCTATCTGTTTATTCCAAATACTGATTCGTTGACACCAGACAATGCAAAATACGCATGTCAAAACGTTATTCCGGGCAACTTTAATTGATACGAGAAAATAATCACAGGGCTCACCCGTTAGGTGTGATTCAAGTGAAAAAGGACTCATCCAATTTGGGGTCAATATATTTTTTGGAAGGTGGCTGAGAACTAAATTTTCATGTGAAGTGCATCATAGGCTATAAATAATGCACCAGTCATTTGTAACTGCTGCTTCACCCCAACCCCTGAGCAGGACGGGGATATCCATAGCCTGGTAGATGTGCTGTGTTTTTACTTTTACATTATCTCCACAATGCGGAGGAAAAGAAGGGGTTTGATAGACCTAGACAAACATGGCAGTGCAGTATAATAACAGACTGCATGGGAAGAACTGTCATGGTTTTGCCAGCTAGCTGTCCCCACGAATGTAGGACATTTCGGCCGCGGACATTTCAGTCTAGGACGTTTCGGGCCGGATATTTCGGCCACGGACATATCGCCCACGGAAAATGCCAAAGGTATACGTTTCGGCCATAACCATATATTGTGGTTGGGGTTTGTGCTTGCATAAATGTGTGATGCATTTCTTAGGACATTATTGTCTGAATAATCATATACATGTATACTATATTTCTCCCAAATTTTAATCAGTTATTAAACTCCATGTATTTACAAGCAGAGATGAAAACAGTCTGGGTCCTGATCAGGTAGGGAGCTGGCTGATCTGGATCTGCAGAGTTTTGAAGACAAAGATAAATCCAGGCTCAGCATACAGGTAGTAAACATCCATCAATTGTTATGTACAGTAGATTCACGATAATCGTTGTAAAAAACTAATCCAGGTAATGGGTACTTTATGCAGGTATATATCATTTACTGCTGTATAAAATACACCATAATTTGCCTGTTTCTATGAAAAATAGCATGATCCTATTATCATGCATTTTTTAATCTGCTGAAAGTATTCACATGCATATTTGATTTCAAAAGATTAAGAAATGCATCACACTTTTATGCATGCACACATCCCAAACCCAAATTTATAGTTATGGCCGAAATGTCCACCTTCGGCATTTTCCGTGGTCGAAATGTCTTGGCCGTAAGGTCCGTGGCAGAAATGTCCGTGGCCGAAATGTCCGAGCACCGTTCCCACAGTGTGGCAGTTACTATGGGGAACTGCAGACTCAAAGTCAAAGTCTTCGACATTCCTCTGGGCTGGGGCGTGGTCACAAATGACTAGTGCATAAAGACGAAAGAAAGTATGCGCACCAGTCATTTGTAGCCATGCCTAAGACGGGCAAATGCACTGTTAGTACAGGGTCATACCAGGAACCTGTAGCCAGAAAATAAAAGTCCCCGCCGTTCCCCGGCTCTGTGGGCCGTAGTTACGAATGCCTTTTGTATTAGAGCCTCCTCATTATAGTTGTTTTTAATATTATTATCTGTTGCACGTGTGATATTTGTCCTAGAGCTGTCGGGCAAGCACCACAGGCCACGACGCGAGAAATCCTGTCTTCTGGGAGTCCGACAAAGCGAGTTTCAAACCAGTCTGCGAGCTAGAAAACTGAAATTATGCTCGCGGCAAGTCTAGATATATATGATTCTTCTCAAAAAGCAGACAGAAAAGTTGCTGATGAGACTGAACGGATGCGCAGACTGGTCTGCGCCTTTATTGTTACATATCACCGAACACAGGTTTTCTCATTCGCGGTCCAATTGATATATATGTATTTTACCATGAACGCTTAGAAAATCAGAATGCGAAATTTGATTATCGTGAAATATGATAACTCAGACAGAATTGTAATTGGCGCAGTCTATTCAAAGCATTTGCAATGTGCATGTAGACATACCAAGAGTTATCCTGCTGATACCTGAGATATACGAAAGTAAACATGGTATTCATTGAACTGTATAAACCACGTGTTACCCATATGAAATACATTGGGGGAAAATAAGTGATTTTCTAAATCGAAAACGACTAAGTTATTTTATTCTACAAGAGATTCCAGACTTATTTTCCCATCATAAATATTCAAATATGCAATTGTATATTAGGCGGTGCTTTATTATATGTATGTGCAAAATTTTAGTCCAAAATTTTATCATTAAAGACATTTTAAAAAAGAAAAACGATGTTCACTGAATTTCTGTACGAACTATAGTAGTAATGGGTGCCACTATGGCCTCAAAAATTTTAAGCCTGAAAAGAACTCAGAATTTTCAGGTTAAAATTTTGAGGCCATAGATGGCTACCCTGGTAAGCTTGAATGACTAGCTGTGAATAACTTAGTTTATTTTTGGGATTATTCTGCTTGGGTCTATGATTATGATAGTTTCCTGAGCTATTGAGAAATAACTTTTTGAGGTCTATCCTGGTTGGTCTATGATTGTGATAGTTTTCTGGTCATATCCACTGGTTGGCTTGTGATTATGATTGTTTCCTGGGCTATTGGGGAAATAACTTAGTCTATTTTTGGGATTATTCTCGCTGGGTCGAATACATTTTCTAGTATTTTTATCGGACCCTGACCCTTTAAATCCATGTTATGATAGATGGTAGTATGAAAGGAGTGCAGCAAATCCTTAAACAACAAATTTATAGCCCATTATTCACAAATCAAAAGGGAAATACTTGTGCTTTGTTTACACCTTTGTTGAAAGCCTCACTTTTAAAGCCTCACTTTCAACAAAGGCTTGTTTTGAGCAGTGTTGGATTGCACCTTCAACAAAGGCTTGTTATGAGCAGTGTTGGATTGTAAAATAAATGACATATTTTCAAATCTGGAAAGGGGGTCCAGGGGTCTCCCCAAAAGATTTTGAAAACCTAGAAAGCAGGAGAAACCATCTCTGGTCATTTTGTAAGGATAATTTTACCTTCAGTAAATGAACAGTTTCAAAGGATATTGCTCCCATTTACTGTATGCTCTTTTTTTAAATATTAAATTTAGACAGATATGCATATTGTCTGTATTAGCCTTGGGGTGTAGATAATACTGTTTAGATTTGATGACATTTGAAAATCAGGACATTATTCAAAAGTCAAAAACCCAATAGATGCTATCCATTAATATGTGTTGGCGCAGTTATTGCAGTTAGTAGCATGTTCAACCTAACTAATGTCCGGTGTTTTCTCGGTTCTATCATCAGGTTGGGTACATTCTTTCATTAGTTGTCTGTTAACTAGTGAAAGATGAGCACTGACACCTAGTGAAAGGATTTGGATTAAGCCTGCCCATGAAAAGGGTGGTTAGGATCAACTTGTCATTCTGGCATTACCTCAGCTGTTTAGCATGGATGTAAAGCGAGAAATCAACCCAAAAGCACTTATATTTACCTTCCCTCACTCTTTTTATTGCTGCCTTTAATATCTGACTCCTCAGAGAAATTAACTATAACAATCACCCTGGTGCAAGAGGTTAGACATTATGGCTTGAGGATTCATACAGCGCAAGATGACACAGACATTACTTGTCAACATACGTATGGTCTATTCCTTATTTTCTAACTGATCCTGCAAAATTTAATGGTTTATTAATCAAAATAAAGGTTATTAAGGGTTTTTCAGCCAAATTAAAGTTTTTTAAGGATCGCAACCAAATTAATGGTCTCTAAAGGTTTTAAAGGTTCCACTAGGGGGCCTGGCTGAGCTCTTGGCTCTCTTGTATGTGATATTTTTTGTCAACTTAACGTAGTGTGTCCTGGGTCAGGTGTGGTACTTTCGCTGCTTTGTTATTCCCAAAACTTCACTTTTTGCCTTAACAGTAAGTTAATGTCAACTACATAAAATTATTCTATAGTTATTTTTAACTGAGGTTACCAAGCACAAAGAAAAAGTTATTTTGCTAAATTATCAGACAAATTCAGTTAAGTTGTTATTATTTTTAATTACTTCGTTACATACGAATTGTGTGAAAGGAAACAGTGTCTAAGCAATGTCTTTAGCTTCTGAACTAATAAAGTTCCTAGATGATGAAAAGGAGTTGTGTAAATATCATTTACCTATATAGAACAATCCAGCCTCTGCAAGCATCTTCGGACTTTGTACTTCATGATTAGGCCAATTTTGAAAGGAAATATGTCGTTGTGACACTTTTGCATGTTGTTTATATTTGCAACACTCATCTTCTTTTAATGTGTGAGCATCTATACTTCTTTCGTCTGTAGACACGCTGGTTCTTACGGAATGAAGAGTTTTGTCATCAACAGGAACATGTGCTCGACCCATTTGTGGGGCTTCTCTCTGTCCATGTATATTAATATTACCCTGCAGACTGCAAGCGGGTGAGACTCGTTGATGAACGATGGCCGGTGAGTCATTTTCCTTCCAGTTTTTGTATATACACTGGCATGCGAAACACCTTACAGTGTCCCCAGGACCAACATAATAAAAGCCAGCCTTGGCCAACTGGCTCGGATAAGCTTGGGACTCCTCTGGTAAGTTTTTGAAGGATTCATACCGCGCCCATTCAAATTCCATTAATATATTTGTCGAACCAGCTGTCCCGCCATATATCGGGTAAACAAGTAGGAAATTGTGTCTTGCCGGTTTTAGATTCAAGGTCAGGAACAAAACCGAGTCTAAATAAATATAATTGACACACTTCCCTTTAAAAACAACCTCGAGATCGTTAGATCGTTGTCATCAAATTTAGGTCCAAGTTCAGAGAGATTTCAGCAGAAGTATGGATCGTATTTCAGACAGAAACGCGTAAAAACTACACATTAGTTTCATTGCGAGCTCTTTACACGCATCCGTACAATTTTGAGATGGATTCCCCTTTATTATCTTATCATCGCCAAAACAGTGTAAAGTCGGAAACCAGAAAACTGGAAAATCCAAAGGGTTTATTAATCGCAAATCTCAGTATAGAAAATTAATGATTGGTTTTTTTTATAATTATGTAAAGTAGGCTAAATAGTCATAAGATATAAGCTAATTTAATTTGCTCAGAGTATTTATAAATTTCGCATTAGCTTACGCTTGTTTTACTGTCTGTGTTTTGAGACTAATTGGAAGCAATAGGCAAGAGAAACAATCTCGCCTTTTCAATATACACTAGCTGACATGGGGTTAGATTAAGGTTAATTGATAAAATTACATATTTTGACCCATTTTAGGGTGAAAGTGCAATATATTTCCCCACACATTAACATTCTTTCATTAATAGTTTAACTCTTCGCATGCTGGGTAATTTTTATGCATTTGTTGTCGTCTGCTGACTTCTTTCAAATTTATTTTTTTTTTTTTTAAATTTAGGAACCAAATCAAAGTGTCAAACGGGAAAACAGGTTGGATTAGACCAGGACCGAGATTCTGTCGGTCCTGATCTGGGTCCAAACTGTTTGCAAACGTTATCAGCAGACGACAAATGTTGACGCTGGCAAGGAAATAGTTGCATTTGCAAATGAGGTACAAAAATGTTTTCCTTAGAACATGTAATCTGATTGTTATTGAGCAGCCAGGCATCCGGTGAGACTGTGTTAATGTGCATTGTCCTCTGAGCCTTCACTGATTTCCTTTGTGAAAAGTACCAAAAATCTTATTCTCCGATCAAAAAGATAAGTGAACACACATACAACTGTTTATTTACCAACTATCACTGTAGAAGACATGGCAGAAATTCTAAACAAAAATTGTTGTCTGACTGGACATTTCTTCTACCCATGGTCAAGTGACTTATCTATATTGTCACCTGTTGGCATTTTTGATAGCTATGATTATCTGATTCTAGGCTATTTCAGTGTTGTTAAGTTAACATAGTTCGCACACACTCATAAATGTTCACTAAATATTACTTTTCTTTCTTTCAAAAACTGCTGCAAATCTTTAACATTATTGTAATGAAAATTATTACACCCCATCTTCACTAATTGGCCTTAAAATTAACAGTTTATTCAATGATTACACATCAAGGTCAGACTATTTCTATAGAGAGTACACTGTGATTTACTGGAGAGTTTGTACCGCAGCAGCTGATTTTGTAATCTAATACACCAGCTGGAAGCACTGCCGGATAAGCCCTTTTAAGGAGGTTCTCCATGGATGGGGTTTATTGGAGTAGAGTGAATAGTTTTAAAAGTCCCAAATAGATTATAAGACATCATTTTTTTAACAAATATTGGAATTCTTTTTAAAGATAAGAAAATGGGAGTGATTATTGGAATAATTTTATTTTGATGATAAGTGATTGCCAGACACCCCCAACCCCCACAATCAAAAATTTTCCATGACTATGGGCATAGACTATCACCGAGACAGTGTTCGCCCCCGGTGTTAGCCACATGTAGGGCCCGTTGGCATAGTCGGCAACGCGTCTGACTACCGATCCAACAGATCCAGGGGTCGCAAGTTTGATCATGGCCCGGTCGCATACTTTCGTTGAGATAATAAATATGAAATAATTTTTGCGGCCGTTTACGTCTTTCCGTTGATTCAAGAAAAGCGAAAGTATGTGCACGAAGTGTCGGTTTACCGCTTTGTCAAGCTTGACTAAACAGCTGTTGACTGAGATCTAAAGAATCAGATTAAAAAGCAAAGTTGCCACATGGCAATGCTCTCCACATTAAACTCACTCTAGTTACGACCTGGGGGAAGTAAACTCGAATACTATTTACGAACGAAATAAAACAGGACCAATGTACGATGTGTACTGCATTAGCCATCGTCAATATCAGTGCTCCTAGAACATCCTTTAAAGTTGGGGATGACTCGGTGGCGCAGTTGGTGTCGATGTCTGGTGTAGTACTAGGCGGAGTTGTCGAATCTCGCTCGATGCGAAATATTTACAGCATCTATTGGCTCAGTTGATTTAGGGTCAATCCGGGTATATATGGACAGGGAGTAAATACGGACAGATGACTTACAATTCACATGTCCAAGAACACAGTTCTGTGACAAATAAATGTTTTATTTCAGCTTTATATAGTGTCTATTCGGCTCTTCTACACCCGTATACCACTTAATTATGACCCTTTGCAGTGAGGATTTTTCCTCCACCAGTGGGACTACCCCTGCACAATCCAGGTTCTTTGGGAATACCACAAAGTTTCATCTATCGGAAGAAACATTTTTGGCGCATGAATTCAGTCATTAAACTTTTCGTTGCATTAAATTGACTTTAATTAAAGATTGGACTATTTATGTTTCATTTTCTTCATAATTTTCCTCAATAATGAAAAACATTTCGATCCAGTCACTTGAAATATTTGTGTCCGTATTTTGCCACTGTGCTAGGGTAGATCCTTCATATTTCGGACACATACGTAACGTTCATGTACGCCAAGGCTACCAACATACCAGTGTTTAATTGGTCCTGACGGGAACCAACTGCATCAAACAAGATGCATAAGCTGGAAAACAGCGCTTAAACGCAATAAAGGTGAATGCAAATTACGAATTATAAATGTTGACGGAATGGGGTAAATTCGTCCAAGCAACGGGAATTTCAGACAAGCCTTTGGGGAAATTCGGACACCTACATATTTTTTTATAAAACGTCATTTTATTCTGTTAACGAACAAAACAACTTCAACAAGTTTTACCGTTGACATAGATAGGAATTCAAAGAGAATCTTCCTAAATAATTTCAATTATACTTTTTTTTAACAAACTCGTGATCCTCTATCAATTTATAAACTCTTTAGAACAAACAAAAATGCAAATTACATTGCATCTTACAAAAACAAATTCTGAATATATCGTACAACGAACTGTCATTTTTAATGCTTCAAATACAAAAGTGTACAAAACATCAACAAGTGGGTCATAAAAAATTCATTCTTCCCTGTAAAGACGATGTACTCTTGAAACAACGTGTTGCACAAATGCTTTTGTATGAATTTGGTGACCCATCTCACGATCACGAAGCCTTTTGGTTGTATTCACTGCCAAAACAATCATAAGAAAAAGGGTAATATTCAAAATACTCATTTGAGGGGGTATACCATTGGTTCTGGTTTTAATGGCGATGCGCCATAAGCCTATATACAACCATTAAACGGTAGGTGCCGATGATACACCCCCAAATGTAACAATATGACTTTCCAATAACTGCTGCACGGCTGTTGTTCCTTCAAAATGGCAGTGAAATCTGGTAAGTTAAATCCAACTGCGGACGCGATGTTATGTAACATGTAAATCTCTGTTTCAAGCATTGAAAACGTTCCGACCTGACTGAAAAATTGTTGGTTGGGACATGAAGCATCAGCTCAAAATGAACAAAAGTAGCAGGTGGCGCCCCGCTACGTTAAAACCCCTGTCACCAAGCGAAACCCTTAAGTTAAAGCAATGTTCAGGTAACCAAATTGCTGAAAAACTATGTTTGATTCATATCTTCTAAGACTCTTGTGAATGTAGGTAATGTGACGTTCAATAATTTGGGACGGAACCAAATTTTACCATAACATTGTTTTTTAACTTAAGGCACGGTTTGGTTTGGCGACAAGCGATTTAACGCAGTTGGATGCTGCTTGCAACTTTTGCTCATTCATCTTTCTTTTTTATGGTGGGCCCTGAAAGACTGACTGTATCCAGTCAGGCATGTATTGACAGTGAAATGGTGTAAAAATATAGTTCCATATTTCCGCAAGTTTTTATGAATAATATTTTAATCTATACATTGCGATCAAAAATGATTTTTCAATTCATTAATGTTTGCAAGGTCCCTGGTTGAAATCCTCGGACTCCACCCTCGGTTTTCAACAGCTCCATCGGGACCTGGCGGACTTTAATGCATGGAAAACATGTTTCAACCATATATTGAAAACAAAACAGGTCAAATCAACATAACGAATGAAAATGCATGAATAATACCATTATGTACTGCCCACAAAAAGTAGGGGATATTGGGACATAAAAAAAATCATGAAATTAAAATCCTAATTTGTCGCATAAATAATTTTGTGTTTTCATATAGCAGCATGTAAAGTAATTTAGGGTGCAAAGATCAGGATTCGATACAATCAAGTACCACACCTGACCCAGGATACCAATGAGAAAGTAACAAACTCACAGTTAGACACCACAAACGAGAGCCAAAAAGTCAGCCCTTTCCAAGCAGGTGACCACAAGGCTCATATAAACAGACGCGTACAAATTCATAGCAAAGGCAAGACAGAAAAAACCCATAAAAAATCCACAAAAGAAGTACCGCCTTGGAACGGTCAGTAAATATTTTACTGGAGGGCTAAACCGGTTTAAGGGTGCACCAACCTCACCCTTAGTTCAGATGTGGATAAAGACACATATATATTTGGTTTGCATGAAAGACCCCTAACTTATCAATGCATAATCTTCTAGAGCCATTTTTCCTGCATAATTTGAGGACTGAAAATTTAGAAATGTGACCTTAAGTGCCTGCCAAGGACACTAGGGGTCAGGTCAAGACCCAAATTTCAGAAAAAAATATCGAAATCTTTGACATGCTTTCGAAAATGCATGCTAAAGATGAATTTTGGATATCTTTGTTTTTTAAGATTTTTTTCATGTACCATAATTGTTATTTCTAGGAAATAGGGCGGTGACAAAAATGTAAAAAAAAAATGCACAATTCACTAAAAAGTGACAGATTTTGCCTCACATTCCTGAAATCGAGGAAAAAGATATCAAAACAAATTCTTAACATAAAAAAAATAATGTATAACGGATAGAAAATTTTATTCATATTGTCAGTAAGATGACTTGGCTAATTAATACAAGCTGTTTCAGATTTATGGCAATAGTTTGGTAAATGCTATGATTTATAATATTCGAATATCCCCTACTTTTTGTGAACAGGACTCTATTTCGAATTGAAGGGTTGTTGGGTTCCATTCATATTTTGAAAGTTCATTATTTAAGCAAACTGAAGAACCTGATCAGACGTCACGTTTTGCAGCGTCTGTTCTAGATCTGCACTGTATGTCCCACAAAAAGGATGCTAGGCTTATGGGTAAAATGAATGGACATAGAACAATCTACAAGATGACTTGTATGCCCCTGAAGACACAAATTACCATGCACACCGACTCTTAGCGGGAGGCTCTTCGGGTAGCCATGACACAAACTTTATCATGCGGAATGCAACGGGCCAGATTGAACTGTGCAGCTTTGTCGGCTGATCTGAAACTGTGAGCACATGTAAAATTGTAGACATTGCTTTGTCTCAGCTCAAATGAGCCGCGACATGTGATTTCCGACAATGTGGTATTTAGACAAGTGTAGACTCAGACGAGCCTGTGCACCTCCTTTTAAGCTTAGAAAATCCAAATGCTGTTCGGTCAGTAGCCTAGGAAATCTCATGTCACGGCTCAAATGTAAGGATCATTGACGGTTTGGGCCTTATACGCATATTTTTCTGATTCCCGGAACGCTGCTTTTGGGCTTCTAGTGTGGTTCATGTAGTATCAGCGAAATAGGTGAATCTAATGGCAAGAGCCAGCTAGCAAAATATTTGCAAAATTCCTACGCATTCGAGAGTTATGGCGGGTAGAAAGGGGAGGGGGTCTGAAATTTCATGAAAATAAAAGAGTGCTTTAAAAAGTGATTTCTGCAAGTTTTCTTGATTAATTTGGTAGGCATGGTAATATCTATTGAACATACCATACACAGAGTATTAACGAATCACGATAATTGATGAAATTGTTTTAAAAACAAAATATGTTTTGTAATAAAATGATTTTGGGGAGATAATTTAGAAGTTACCTGTACATTTTTGACTACATGTATCATAATTAATACAAAACTGAAGCTCAACAAACGAAGTAAATATTTTTGAAGGAATGAAAGTGTCTGGTTCTAGTCAGAATGATCATCAAATGCCATACCCTTTTTAAAAGACAATATGTTGTAATGAGCGAAGATCCTGACCAAACAGAGCTGATGTTCAGGCTGGTCAGGATCTTGGCAGTTACACGTGTGGAAGTGTTGCTCAATTCTGATCAGGTTTCAAAAAGGCGGCTCTTGCAAGCAAACACCTATTTACATGTAGCAGCGACCGTTTATATAACAGTGGACCACTTTTGGCCCACTAGCAATACGGCTTTCAAATGGCGTTTTGCTGGCGGACCGATAGTGGCCATAAACAATATGCTTTCGGGATGGTTACTTTTTTCAAATTTCATCCGCTTATTTAACTCTTTCACTGCTTTTTTGCTTCTCTTTCCAATTTTCTTAGTGTTTTATTTTCTTTTTATATTTTCTCGCTTTTCCTCTCCATCCAGTTTAGTCTTCTTTTTCTGGATAATTTCATCTGACGTTAGCAGTCTATGGCGTGTAAGTGCCTTTCGTTTGGTAACTTTGGGAGCAGCTTCGCTTTCTTTTATGCCAAAGATTGAGCCAATTTCTGAATACCAATTCCATGTATACTGTATATCGCTTGGTTGATCAAACTCTGGAAATAATGGCATAGTTTCAGCAAGTTCAGTCGCCGTGGCTGCACGATGATCTACAGTTTCATTTGGATCTCAGAATAAGATGATGGAACAAACAATTCGTGAGAAGCAAGTGATGAAACGTTGGAAGAAGGAACATCAAGTGAGCTGGTGGAAATTCTGTCAATATTTCTAGAGTTTGAACAGCAGATATTTACAGAAACTGGCTGTAGATCAAAGGGAGAAGAACTGATAGTATTTGCCGCAGCAAAACTTGCACCACAATTAGCCTCATTATTAAGAGAGCCATCCGTGTCAGTATGAGATGGATGAGATGCTAGTGATGACTGAGATGAAAGGCTGGAATTAACTGTTGCCAGTAAATCAGTAGTTTCCTGAAACGACAGCTTCAAGAGATGGCAATGAGTGAGTGAGTGTTTTATTTACCCTTTCTGATACCAACGATGGCAACATATTTTGAGAACAAACTGCACTTTTGTCCATAGGGTAAACGCCCCGACGTCTGAAACCAGATTGAATGTTCGTTGACGTGAAAGCTTGCGCCTATGCTTTTGCAAATAATTCTGTGAAGGTCCACTTATTAACTGTGTTTGTGGGTGAAGACGATAAGAACTCCGAACACGCTACTGAATGGACCAAACACACATTTGTCTAAAGGCTGTAGCTGGTGTGTGGTGTGTAGGGGAAGTGCCAGGATGTGAATATCGTTTTCATAGCCATATCTAATAGTTCAAACATCTCATGCGAACTGTGACTATCCAATATAAGTAACTGTGGTCTCCCCCCCCCCCCCCCCCCCATAGTTTGCAAGAAATGTTCGCTCAAACCATTTTGCATCATTCTCATCCGTCATCCAGGCTTATTAAGAAAGTGGCGTACATATAAAACATTTCAAATGGAAACAGCCTTTATCATGTACTATAATATCATATCAAGTATTGGCACACAAAAAAGGGCCAAGTAACCCTGGATCGCTCACATGAGTTTTGTTTTAAAACCTCTAATCTATACGTATATATTGAAAATAGGTCATGCCACTGGTGACCCCCTGGTGGGCCATTTTTGTCACAGAGGCATATTGTGAGCAGATTTAAATGTGGTTTACTGGGCGATGCTACATACTAAATATCAGGGCTCTAGACCTACTGGTTTCAAATAAGTGGATGTTTCTTTATGTTTTCAATATATAAGTCAATGTTATCTCTGTGACCTCCATGATGAGGCCATTTTGACCACAGAACCACAATCTGTACAAACTTGGTAGAGTACCACTAGGTGATGTTACATACCAAATATCAAAATGTTGGACATTTTGTTTTCCGGCCAGAATATTTTTTGATGTTTTCTCTGTATAACCTATTGATAGAGCACAGCCTGGAAAATTATAGGTCGCTTATTTAGGCGGAAACCCTACCCGCCTGTAAAATAGGATTGTGATATATCAATGCGAAGCTCTTTAAATGTACATTATGAAATCACTGGAATTACTCTTCAAAACAAGAGCAGTGACTTATTATTACGCTTCGAAGAGGAACACCCTCATTCAAAGTTATAAGCCAAAGTATGTGCACGAAATTCTGTTCAACCGTTTAGTCAAGCTTGCCTGGAAAAGTGTGGTTAGGTGGACCGACCATCCGGAAATGCCCATACCTGTTGACTGGGACGTTAAGCATCAAACCAAACCAAAAATCATTCAAAGAATCATAGCATCTAAAGTAAGCAAAGGTTTGCTGGATGAAAAGAAATGCAAACAAATGCAAATAAATTTAATGTTTTTAAACAGTAAGGGTAGTTATTTAACCAAATAAACTATGCATTAAACAATTAGGCCTATTTTAATGTATATAAAAGTAAGTAAGGGTGCAAAGATCAGGAATCGATACAATCAAGTATCAAGTAGCATCTGCAGAATGTAAGTATCTGATTTATCATGTTGACATCATTATTTAGTACCATGATTACATTTGGTTCAATCTATTGTCCTCATTGTACGCAATTTGTCAGTGCATATGATTTAAATGCATTCCAAATCAAATGCGGTCTTATATCAATCACCTGATTAAAACAATAGTAGTTTTTTACTCTTGGTATTAGAAGCATGTAGTTTGTGCGCCAACCGGGTGTGTAGATGACAAGGAAGGTTTCAAATTAACAATATGACCTTGGAGTCAAAGGTCACATTTAGTCAAAATCTGTTATACGCAAATTCCTCCTTCATTTTTTCACACATAGCACAAGTATTGCTTATGGTGTGTAGATCATAAAGAACGATACAGATCACCGCTATAACCTCAGGGTCAACGGTCAAATAGAATATGTCTTAGAGGTATATGTTTTTGACAGAGGTGCTTCACAGTTTGTACAATAATTGCCAATATGACATTTGAGCCAAAGGTAAAGGTCAAAATAACTTAATTTGTGAAGCAAATAAATATCTCTACATGTTTTGTTGTAGGTGGTTCATATTTTGCACACTGATTGCCTTAGGTGTGTATATGTCAATAATGGCTTCTGACTTCTTGTATGACCTTTGTGTCAAAGTTCCAGGTCAAACAACTTGAAAGACCTACATTTTAAACCCTCAAAGTGGTACCACTCCTTATTTAGATTCTCCCTAGGTCCGATGCTAGGCAGTTATGAACTCCCTGCATGGGGTTATAAAGAGGTGCCTTAAAGGGTTTAGGTATTGTCTGATAAAATATTTATATTTATCTTTGTGAACCCATACAGAAGGTACGTCCACTCTTGGAGCACCAGAGTGAGATATTGAAATACACTTAGACGTAAAATAATCTGTCCATCATCACTTAATATGCCCATGACCCCTCATAAACCTAAATTTAGACCTTTAAACTCTGTCTATATGGAATGTAACGCGTACTGGTTTAGAAGAAGTAAGTATACTTGTCAAAATGAGTTAAGCCCCGTGTCATTTTTTTTCCATAGGTGAAATGTTGAATATCCACAGTTTATTTGTTAATTTCAAAATTATCTGAAACTGTTGAAGACTGCTTTTCAACTCAAGTTAAACAACAGTATCTCCGGTAAAATAACATAAAGTTTCAATTGAAAATACTGGTTGTCTTTTGATGTGAGCTAAAATTTCCAAGAGTACCCATATGTTTGCCATTTTTACTAAAGGAATGCAAGGGAACGAAACGGGACATTTTTTGAAATGTGTGCTCTATGGAAAAATTATCAACATGCATGAAACCTAGTACATGTTAAGAAGAAACATTGCTTCACTTCGCTGAAAATGTTATACAAAAATCTTAATTGAGTCAAGTGTTACAATAAAACAAACATGAACGGTTTTGCATTAAGTATAAGGGAAACTTTCAGTTGGGGCTTACCTTATTTTGGCCAGTTTATATGGGACACTGGCTGTCTATGGGTTTTGGAGGACAAAAAAGGTTTTGGATTGTTGTTATGACCTTAGAGACAAAAATCAAGGTTAAAATAATCATACTATGCGGTATCCCCCATCCACAATCGATTGACCACATTCCAGTTGTGTTGTCTATCATTTATTGTGTTTCTTTCTTTGTATCTTCATGTTTTAGCTCACCTGAACCAAAGATTTTTTGTGAGCTATCGTAATCGTTGGATGTTCGTCGTCCGTCGTCCACAAATTGCTTCAAAGGGCATCTTGTCCTAAACTACTGGCTGGATTCTAACCAAACTTTGCAATGAATGATTTTTATATGACCATCTTTAATAATTGTTCAAATAGTTGCATATCTAGGGTACATGAGCTAGATATTCAAAATTATAATTTTAATATCTTCTTGTTTTAAACCACAATGCCTTAATATTTGGTATGCAGCATACCCTAGTAGAACTGTACCAAGTTTGTCCAAAGTATTGCCAAGTGGTTAAAAATGGCACAGTCCTGGAGGTTGCATGTTTTACATAGGCTTTTATTGGGAGACATAGAAACAGTCTTCTTGTCTGAGAGCCTTGATATGTGTTTTGTAGCATCACCTAGTACGCATCTACCAATTTTATTTAAGTTTGGTCTTTGAGGCTAAAGGTGGTCCCGCCCTGCCAGTTCACAAGTTCAATATAGAAATTAATTGGGAAACATTAGATACATCATTTTGTCTGACACCACAAGTCGTAGAGCATTGATATTGATTATGTAGCATCACCTAGTACGCTCAACTAAGTTAGTTTAAATTATGACCCTTGTGCCAAAACATCGGCTTATATATAGAACACATAACATAGTCTGGTCTGAAACCACAAGGCCTAGAGCCTATATTTGGCATGTACCATCATCTAGTAGACTTCTACTAAGTTTGTTCAAATTTAAAGCTTTGATATGTATCGTCACCTAGTGGTACTCTACCAAGTTTGTTCAAATTGTGGTTCTGTGGTCAAAAGGGCTTTATCCTGTAGGTCACCGAGTTAGTATGTGGCTGTTATTGTTCTTTGACGATGTCGTGGGTTGGTCTGAAGTGTGTGAGTGTGGCATTCCCTGGTCTTACTCACTTTTTACATCGACTCATATAGTGAAAACATAAAAAAACAATCTTCTTGTCTGAAATCAATAGGCATAGAGCCCTGATATTTGGTAAGTAGCATCACCTAGTAGAAAACGTTTAGATATGCTAAAATTATAGCTCTGGGACCAAACATAACCCGCCTGGTGGGTCACAAGGAGCGTGGCCAGTTTTCAATAGATACCTATAGATAAGACGTTTAAAACAAAACTCAGGTGAGTGATCAGGGGTCACTTGGTCCTTTTTTATTGTGCAGTTACTTGATATGATATCATAACACATTATAAATATTGTTTCCATTTGAAATGTTTATTATATGTACGTCATTTTCTTAATATGACAATGCCCAATATACTAGTAATAGCAATACATGCGTTTCCCAAAATACACCTTAATGTCAAAATGTCAAGTTTTGAGGTAAAACGAAAATATGTTGGCGCTTTTTAGTTCACACGACAAGATATATGCAGGTTGAATAATACAGCATCAAATATGAAACAAGTTAAATAACAACTCTAAATGTTAACATTTTAACTGTCAGATTACAAAAAAAACGTATTTAAATTTATAAAAACACTAATTTTCACCCCAAAATCAAGGCATTACATTTCCGGTTTTGACATCATAATAAAATCAGAGTGGGATTTTGTAAGACTCAATAATCTTTTTCAGTCTTTTTCTTGCTGGTGTCACAAATTCGAAATAATTTCACTTCTAAAAATGATTTTTTTCCCAAATTCTAATACCACTGCCCCTCTTTCAGAAAGTAGTTCCGCCGATCCAAGAAATATCAACATCTTGTCATAGCATTCATACAATCATTTGCCATTTTACTGATGGAGAGGGGTTATTGGCCGATTTTCGTCAATTTTTGCTCTACCACTATGGAGATTCCATAAAGTAAGAATGTATTTTAAGAGCTCGCAAAATAAGGTAAGTTTTTCCCTTCGTAAGTTTATACAAATTACTGTCTGTCAAAACTGAGCAGTGCAGGCGGTGCCTAACATCACACTTGAACAGAATATATAATGGCCGCGCCCAGAAATGCAGTTGCCTTTATAATAATTCACCCACAAATATCGAAGTGGGAGACTGCTAAAATTATCCTCGTGTCTCCCGCTTTGATACTTGTGGGTGAATGTTTACAAATGTAATGACATTTCTGAGCGTGATCATTATATTGTTCTGTCCAAGTGTGATGTAAAGCACCGCATGTACTGCTTAGTTTTGACAGGCACTTATTTGTATAATTTTACGAAGGGAAAAACTTACCGTGTAAATCAAAGAAGGCGCCATACTACGTGTTTGCAACATCCATGCTATGACGTAGGTTGTTACCCCTGGTCATTCATTGAGCACAATATATACCTACTGGTTATCCTATTCTACTCTTAGTACAATTCCTGTTTTGAATTCCACAGCAGATGGTATGCTTGCATAAACTGTGAAAGCAAAGGATTTACATCTTTTAAAGGCCTGTTTCCATTGACGCTAACAAATGACCCAGTAGCAAACGTAAATGATGGAAGTGTCCAATTTTATTCCCTTTCTCGTATACCAGATATATTTAGAGGTGCAGTAGAAATAGTATTAAACCGTTTTAGAGTCAAATTTGCTACATATACTTCAAAAGATATCTCAAATAAGTTCTTTTTGCGCTTACAACGTAGAACATCGAAAATACATTTAATCTCATACCCAAAAATAGTAAGTGAGTATGATCAGGAAATACCACAATCACAAACTGCAGACAAACCCATGGCACCGCGAGGAAGAGTCACACAACCGCCACGAGACACCAGGAAGACAAACTAAGCAAAGGACTTAAGCACCAAGGGACATGAAATGATCCATGGCAAATGATTGAAACAAAGCGCAGTTTATAAAATTTCTATTTGACCAATTGCAGAAATCTTCATATGCACAGAGGTACGTTGTAAAATTATATATAATGTATATAATAAATGCATCCAGCATGCAAACTACACGAATAATTCAAGTGAATAGATAGTTTCATGTCTCTCTTTGTAGCTCAGACTTTCTATCTACTTATTGTAACATTTACACCAGGCTGTTACAGGCTACCCCCTGAATTACAGAGTGCAAACATCTTATTTGAGCAGCTTATATATTTCTTTAAGATATGATAGGTCTGCACAATGCCCAAGGGGATGAGGGTGAGACGACCCCTAACTCAGCTTGCACCCATAATACTGTGCTATAATTCTACTGAATGTGATGAGGTGGACGATTATTTTACCGCACAATCAGACACATTGCTAGACATACTGTGTGTGGCCGTGTTCCTTGGCTATAACCAGTACTCGCCGGGTGGGTTTATGGTTTTTGTGGTTTTATGTCCAGGAGCACCCAAAGGCTCAACCGGTAGTGGTTCTGATTTTAAAGCGTCTCAGAAGACGGGACCACGGCTTAAAGTCTCATCCGACAGACTGGGAGAAGCCAGGCATCGAACCTGCGACCCCTGGTTTACAAGGCATTGGCTTATCCCCGGCGTGTATGTCAGATTGACTAGAATAAATAGTTTTAAATATTAGCATTTAGCAAGATCATTTACTAAATTGACTACCATTATTTTCTATTTAAAGTGCTATTGTATTAGGAACTATGTGAAGAAAGTTATTTATAACATCTGTAACAAAAGTCCTGGGACAGGTGTGGTACTTGATTATATCGATTCCTGATCCTTGCTGTCTTTCTTACTTTTATTATCGGAAATGACTATGATTTCTAAGGAGCCTAGTTATTGAGGAAAGCAGGTGAAAATGATTCATTTTTCTGAAATATCATATGTTAGAGCAAGACAATATGCTTGCTCATTTATAATGCTCTGTAACATAATTTTACATCCTTAAATAAGTGTTCTGGTCCTGATTTCAAATTTGCAGATCTATGATTTTTGTTCTATGAGCTAGACTGTCCCAAAAATGTAAGTTATCCACCAGCGGGTTTAATTTTTTTCATATTTTAGCTTAAATAATAGATATTAAAATTGGTTCCTTAAAACTTGGGGTATCTGGAGCGCAGTGGCTCAGTAGTATAGTGCTTGACTCGAGACCGAGGGGCCGCGGGCTCGAGCCTCACCAGTGTCACTGCGTTGTGGTCCTTGAGCAAGACACATTTATCCTAGCTTAGTATTGGTTCAACCCAGGAAGACCCGTCCCTGTTTAACTGAAAGATTGTTGATGGCACGTAAAGAATCAAATCAAACAAACAGAAACTTAGGGTATGTCGTTTGATAGATCATTAAGACCAAAAATATTAATAGAAAAACAAACTTGGTCTTATTTCTATTCGTCAAATAAATATTTTAGTAATGTTATGGTAACATATGCTACATGCTGTTACAGGCTAACGCCACGACTTGCAGGTTGTAAACATATCTTATTCGACGCAGCTTGAATTATTTTTTAAAATAGGATACGTCTGCAAAATTACATACTGGAGTATGGAGGAGCAGCGCCTCTTTAAGCTTGATTTCTAAATACAAGTTGACGGCTGACATTGTCACGTTTCTTAATTTACGTAATATATCCATAAAATATTTACTTGTGAATAATTTTTCTAACTTTGACCTTAAATCTTCTTTGTACTGTAGGCACTTAAGAGAAGTTTTTAAAATGGTTTGGGGCAAACCAACGTCATTTTACGTAATAGAAGTTAAACAATGGAATAGAAGCGTCATTCATCCATAAAATCGAACGCAGTTCCCCTAAAGGTTCTTTAAAAACGTGATCTAGGTAGCTTCTGATGATATTAGCATGTATTATATGTGCACGATGGAGCAAGTGCGAAGCAATAATAATGGAAAACTGAGTGGGTACAAGGGTCTTTGGTTTTATCCTGAATAACTTGTCAATGTGCAATTGACCCAGATAAATATCGAATGTCTAATGCATGCTAATGTTAACAATAGCTACCTATATACTGTCATAAAAACCACGATGTTTTTCTATACATCTGAATATATGGATGCATGAAATTTAATAAAATATTGTCGTGGCCGGAAATAAACACAGAGAACGAGACCAGTCCCAAATAATAGAAGTAGGGATGTAGTTGAAATATGTACAAACAAGATCCAGTTTGAATGGATGCCTTTTGCATACTTTGAATGGATGCTTGATTGCATACCTTATGAGACGTCAATTATATGACCACGCAGAATGTAATGGCAATGCTATAGGTAATGGAGTTACAACATTTTGCGTTCTATCAAAGGGGGGGGGGGGGTTCATATGCATCCACGCATGGATTTTCATCTAGTTTTACATGGTGAATGAATTTGGCTGTTTGTCGGGCCCACCGGGGTTTACCTGTTGGATTTCTTTTGCCCCGGTATTCAGTTTATTTTACTGTTGAGTCCTTATCCTTGCTTTATCTCCTTGTTATATCTTGATTTATATGTTTTAGGAGATGATGCATTGATAAGTTAGGGGTCTTTCATGCAAACCAAATATCTATGTGTCTTGATCCACATCTGAATTAAGGGTGAGGTTGGCGCCGTTAAACCGGTTTAAGCCCTCCAGTAAAATATTTTACTGACCGTTCCAAGGCGGTACTTCTTTTGTGGATCTTTTATGTTTTTGTTCTGTCTTGTGTTTGCTATGTTTTGTGCGTGTCTGTTTATATGTGCTTTGTGGTCACCTGCTGGGAAAGGGCTGACCTCTTGGCTCTCGTTTGTGGTGTCTACTGTGAGTTTGTCACTTTCCCATTGGTATCCTGGGTCAGGTGTGGTTCTAAATTGTATCGATTCCTGATCTTTGCACCCTTACTTACTTTGATGTATCAACTATAAAAATGCATTTATTTATTTCAAAAGAGATGTTTAGGTCCCAGGAGAGCACCCTGAGTTACTCCAGCTTGTCGATGACACCTGTCAAATATTTTGTCAATTTTTAACCATCGTCTTTATAGAATCTCAGCCAGTTTGACTTTCCTTAGTCCTTATATCGATTTTGAGGTCAACCATAAACGATATTTTATCAAAATTCCTTTCATTAACAAAGGTATGGAGTTTATAGATTTACATAGTATCTTTTAGTGATTTCATCTATTCCAAATTACTTTAATAATTCTGAAACTCCTATCATTTGTTATAAATGTAACAAGCCCAATTAGGTTTACTATATTTAACTTTAATAAAATTGTAACGTATATATATAGATTCTAATACTCCTGACTCCTGAGATTGTCAGAATTCTAATTATTTGTATCCCTCTGCAGATCATGTGATTACAGATAATCTAAATGTCATTCCTGACGCTAGAGTTCGCAATATTATTTCTAAAGGTCCTGAATATAGATTTCCCTCTAATATCGATTTCCCTAAATGTCTTAAAGAGATCGCTGCTTCTTTAAATGGCTTCAGTCATCGTTGGTGCAAACGGGAAAATGTTGAACCTGATGCCTTGAAGGAATGGAAGATTAACATTTTTTAAATTATTGATACTCATATTTCATTTTACTCTCGTGATACACATCTTTTAACCCCTAAACCTAAATCTTCTTTTCGTCATCTTAAACGAGGTATCCAAGATTTTCATATGAACTATGTTTTGGTTCCAGCAGATAAAGCTGCTAACAATGTTGTAGTTGTTTGACGATTGTTTTTGTATATTAATACTCTTAAACGTGAGCTTGTTGACACTAATGCCTATAAAATGCAGACCTTCTTTGAGTGAGAGGGGGGTTGTTGATGTGCATGGTTGTCATATAGCCCTACATTTTGGTGTCAAAGCTAAAGAAAAACAAGAGAAAGTTCCTACGTTGTACTGGTTGCCTAAACTCCATAAAAACCCTATAAAGCAAGATTTATTGCTAATTCTAGTTCTTGTACGACAGCAGAACTTTCTAAATTGTTAACCTTGTGTCTTACAGCTGTTAAAACATGTTATTAAGTACTGTGAAAAGGTATATGAGAGATCCAGTAAAAACCTATTTTGGTCAAAAAAAAATTCAGGTGAAATTTTAGATAAACTTAAGCTAGAGATTTCAATGCGACCAGTTTGACTACTTATGATTTTTCTACTCGTTACACTACTTTACCTAATAATTTAATTAAAGATAAAATTATTGATCTTATTGAAAGAACCTTCCAGGGAGAAGGCTCTCCTTACCTTGCATGTATTGACAGAAACACCTAAATATTATCATGCATGGTCATGTCAAAATGTATGTGATGCGCTGATCTTTTTGTTTGACATCATTTTTATTCGATTTGGCACCAAGCTGTACAGACAAGTATTTGGGATTCCTATGGGCACTAATTGTGCTCCCCTGGTTGCAGATTTATTCCTGTTTTGTTATGAGAGGGACTTTATGTCTCTTTCTGATGATAAGCAGGCTGATGTTATTGATGCGTTTAACACTACATCCAGATATTTGGACGATATTTTAAACATTAATAATGTTTATTTTGACAATATGGTAAGTCAAATATACCCTTCAGAGCTCCAACTTAATAAAGCCAATACCTCTGATACCGAAGCTGCATTTTTAGATTTGCATCTGTCTATTTCTAATGATATAGTGTCTACCAAAGTTTATGTTAAACGTGACGACTTTGATTTTGAAATTGTCAATTTCCCATTTTTAGATGGTGATGTTCCTCGCTCTACTACCTATGGAGTCTATATCTCTCACTTTATTCGTTTTGCTAGAGCATATAGCTATATTACTGACTTCAACACTCACAATAAATTGTTAACTCAGAAACTTCTTAAACAAAGCTATCGGTATCATAAACTTCCCAAAACCTTTTCTTAATTTCATAGATGATACTAAGATTTGATATCTAAATTCCAAGTTGGACTAAAATCTCTCTTAGGCCATGGACTTTCGGAACCTGAATTCTATGGTGACTTGGTTTATAATTGAAGAAGATTGTTGGCTCTAATAATTTTTCAGTGCAGTTCATTAAAATAATTTCCCATTATAAAAAGATTGGCTATAACATTAATGTATTGCAACAGACTGCATGCTTGGTGGTCAACCCAATCATGGTTGGCAACTTTGCTTTCCTCTTTAATTGCAAGCCGGTGGGTCGGACTTCAGACTTCAGACTCTATGATGTTTCGGACTTAAAGACTTATCTATTGATGAGATGGTAGGGGCCTGATGCTTTGGCTGTTTGTCGGGCCCACCGGGGTTTACCTGTTGGATTTTTTTTGCTCCGGCAGTTCAGTTTTATGTACTGTTGAGTCCTTATCTTTGCTTAATCTCCTTCTTATATCTTGATTTATATGTTCTAGGAGATGATGCATTGGTAGGTTAGGGGTCTTTCATGCAAACCAAACATCTATGTGTCTTGATCCACATCTGAACTAAGGGTGAGGTTGGTGCACCGTCAAACCAGTTTAAGCCCTCCGGTAAAATATTTTACTGACCGTTCCAAGGCAGTACTTCTTTTGTGGATATTTTATGTTTTTTCTGTCTTGTGTTTCTGATGCATTTGTATGCGTCTGTTTATATGTGCCTTGTGGTCACCTGCTGGGAAAGGGCAGACCTATTGGCTCTCGTTTGTGGTGTCTAGCTGTGAGTTTGTTACTTTCCCATTGGTATCCTGGGTCAGGTGTGGTGCTTGATTGTATAGATTCCTGATCTTTGCATCCTTACTTACTTCGAATAGTGAAAGGACTCTTTGTTGATTTCGTCGATACTGTTTTGGCCTATATAAACATGCAAGCAAATTGTTTGCGAAACTTTAAATTCAAAATTTTCAAAAAAAAAAAAATCATTGAAATTCATGAATACGTCAAATTTTGTCTACAATTTCCATATGTTTCTGTGCTTGTCAACCCATGATACTGCCTATAAAATTTGCCTGAGATGTCTTCCGTATATTGACAAAGTTTCGTGATTTTTTGAAACCAGTAACAGTGAGGGAAAACACATGATATACATGTAGTTCATTTTTTTTACATTAATAACAATTTAATGTTTGAGGCTTGTTTTTCCTGGAACAATGTAATTTCTCAATTTCATTATTGAAAACATTATGAACATCGATACTAGAATGCTTTGCATGTACAAAAGCATATTTAATTAGACATTGAAACAAATCTGAGACTTGTGTGCCATTAATATTCAGTTTGAGTAACACACAAACCACCCAAAACTTTTAAACTTCTCAAAAGCAGTTGAAACAAATTAACTAATTTATTCAGTGTTATGATCTCTTACCCAATGTTTCTTTATGCAAAATTGTATTTTGATTTGTTTTTGCAAAGTATTGTTTTAATTGATAGTTCATTATCATAATAGTGCTAGACAAGGCAACGTATTTGATCCCTGACTTAATTTCTTTTGTCCCTTTGTAAGTTTATGTATAACCTCATTTATATAACTGGCATCTATTTTACCAGCAATGACATGTGTCTCTACCCTTTTAATCATTCTTATTTTTTAACCTTGTTCAGTACGATGTTAAACTTTTTTGCATGATATCTCCCTCAAAATGTCAAATGTGTTTGGAAATGGAGCTAGGATGTAGCTTTCAATTCTAAGACCAGGTACCTGTTGAGACTTTATATGTACTGTTGGCTGATCATCAATTGCTGCACATGCATTAAAGATCTCGCAACTGTTTATCACTGTTTTGATTTCATCATTTTATCAATTCATTGAATATCAAGAAGCACATGCAAACTTGTTGACTGAAAGCACTGTGACTTTAAATTCCCTAGGCAGTTTTACTCTTTTTGGTAAAGAGTTGTCTATAGGTTTATCTGCTCACCTTATGTTCTCCTTGTATTAAATCTATTTGGTAGCTTTGGTTGATTTCCAATTCCCTTTCGAGGGCAAGAATTTGGTTCTCATTACTCCAGTTCCTGATCATTGTTACATCTTTTCATAGAGTCATACCATTTTTGCAATTTTGCTTGTATATATATTTATTACGTTTTGTATTTGTAGTGACATGCTTCGATTTTTTTGAGCTTCCATGATGTATTTTTAAAATTGGTTCCTCAGTCAAGTAGCTTGCAATTTAAACAGGGTATCAGTTATCCTTTGAGTGATATGATTGTACTAAGGTTAAACGTTTAAGACATTTTCGGCATTAAAGTCTCTATCTCATTTGATAATAGGACATATATACATATAATTGCAAGTCCCTATGATTGTATCAGTTCATTACATGTATTTTTCTTATATTGCAACACGTTCATGGTAAAGATGAATGATGGTAAATGAAGACATTTTATTGACGTATTATTATGTTAATGTTGCGCCTGCTATAAGCTGAGACTTACATTAGGCTTTACGGACGTAACGTCATTGTAACGTTGGTTGCTATGTTAACATGTAGAAGCGACGGGCGCAGCAGAATTAGATTGCTGAAACTCATTATAAGAGTTTTGTTTTAACTTCGTACATCTTCCATAACCGAGAAGCATCGCAGGAACATAATTTGTTTGCGTATGTGATTGTATATCATCGCATTGTTTCAACCTTCCTACCGAAAGAGAGGTAACTGTCTTCTGTGTTCGCTGTGAGAGACCAGGCGATTTACTTGATCTAAGCAAAAAGTCCCATGCTAATTTGCTAACCTTCGAATAGTCCCATTTTGGAGTGACGATATTCCCGAGGGTGGAATAAAACCCAAAAATAAACGATACACGTTAATCTTCTACAATGACGCCCAGCGATCAATGGCGCAGTTACGATTCTGCTTCACTTAGCAACTAACGTTAAATATCACGTCGAACTGACGCTACGTTAATGACGCAACGCCCAAATAATCATAGCGTCTTTATTCAGGCTAAAAGCCTCCTGTCCATATTCCCAAATATTATGAATTTTGATCAATTTCTAATTAAGATTTCTAATTAAAAACTAGATTTGATTCCGCAAAATGCAAAGTTAAAATTATAAATGTCCAAATCAGTATCCAGGAAGCATTAAGTAAAAAATTGCGATGCAATTAATAACTAAAGACGTGTTTCTAGTATGAACTGATGGTTCAGTAAATATCTTTCTTATGAAACAAGCAAGAGTTCCTAACAGGGGAAAGTTTTCCTATCTCATCAATGTATGATGTCCGAACTGGAACTCGGGAACTTCGACTTGTGCATTTCGCCAATGAGCCTTTTTCCTCGTCTTCCTCTTGCTTGACATACCCTTTTTAGACATCAACCTATTCCTAGACTTGGGTCGTTTCTTTGATTTAGACCGCTTCAAAGACATGCATCTTCTCCTAGACCTAGGCAGTTCTAATGACTTTAAGCTTTTTCCAGTTTGACCTATTCTTCGGCTTAGACCATATATTAGACCTGTATCTTATTTTTGACTTGGCTTTGTTCTTAGACCTTGACCTCTTCTTCGAATTACAGTTCATTTTAGACTTAAGCCTTTTCTTAGGCTTAGAGCTCATACTAAATTTAGACCTCTTCCTAGGCTTAGGTTCTTATTTGGCTTCAAAGACTTAGGCCTCTTCCAGAACTTAGAACACTTTCTGAACTTAAACTTCTTCCTAGAATTAAACCTCTTGGTGGACTTGGTCCCCTTGCTTGACTTGTATTGACATATGTTGTAGTTGTCAGTTTCTCTTACAACGCGGGAAATCACTAACTGTACCGATTCGGTATGTTCTACTGATAATTATATGATCGTCGTATTTATGTGCCGTTAACGTTCCACTGTCTTTACCTGCACTGCTTCCCTGATACTTTCGCCTCTTCCCCTCCGTACTAGAAGTAATTTCATCTTCAGCTTTGCATGATAAATCTGGTGTGATCTGATCTGTTTCTATGTTGCCACCGAGCTTGGATTCAGTTCGGTTTAATGTACTCGAAATTTGTACGGTAGTGTCTGATTGGCGATTACAATAGAAAAGAACAGTATTTGTAATGTGGCTTGTCTCGTTTAAGCCCGATTTTAGCGAAAAGGCCCTATATTGTTGTTTGTTCTGTTCAATATTAGTACATTGACTAGTTTGCATATGTGAATGTTTATCATCGTGTTGTTTCAACCTTCCTACTGAAAGAGAGGTACCTGTCTTCTGTGTTCGCTGTGAGAGACCAGGCGTTTGACCTGATCTAAGCAAATTTAAATAGTCCCATGCTAATTCGCTAGCCTTCGAATCGTCCTCTTCTAGTCTTTCCATCTCCTCTACGATCATGTAGCTCTTTTCAAACTGACTGCCTTTGATATACAAGTCTGATTAAGTGTACAGTATTTCAATAGCGCTTTCAGACCATTTGTCCAAGTTTCTAAAGCGTCAAGAATTTCTTTACGGCTTGGTAACTCGTAGCCTTCTGTAAGTAATAACAAGTTATTCTGAACTCGACAAAAGTTCGAATTTGCTTTTACCTTTTCTAGTTTTAAATTCTCCATCTGATAAGTCATACTATCGATATTTTCTCAACGATATTCTATGTTGATTCTATGAGCCGATAATGTCATAATAACAATTCTCTGTTTCTCGATTAAACTTCTGAAACCTCGCTCTCTGCTACCATTTTGGGTCCACAATATTTCCGATTATGGAATGAGCCACAGAAAGCAACTCCTATTATGAGTTAAACAACGATATACGGTTTGTTTTTGACTTTTGCTGGGCCAGTTCATAAATGGCGTCGTCTTGAAACCTCCATCACTTAGCAACTCACGTAACGGCCGACGTTACGTCGTTACATCATTAACGTGACGTCCGGTTTTTATAAATGTAATTATTAACTAAATAACCTCCTGTCCATTTCTTCCCTTCCTCAAAATACTATAAATTTTGATCAATTTTTAAAACCCAAATATGATATAAATTAGAATATTCTGCGCCGTTGCATGACTTCGTGAAATTGGTTAATTCTTAATTGTTCGTTAATCAAATAATCTTTAACTGATAATTGTAGGCTATTTAACCATTCTTAAATTTAAGTCAATTAATCAATGATCATATCTCGATATTATTAAAGCTCTATCATTTCCTTACTGCTCTCGTCAATTTCCCCTGTCCAACTTGTAGCTCATCTTCTTGTAGACTTAACTGCCTTTTAAATCTTGATCTCGTCCTAAACTTTGGCATTACAATAGCGTTGGACATCTTTACAAAACAGAATCTCTTCTCATGTTTAGACCTCTTCCTGAACTTAGAAATCTTCTTAGACTTCGCATTTTCACAAGACTTAGGTCTCTTCTCAGACTTCGAGCTATCCAAAGACTTATATCTCTCCTTTGACTTGACACCATCCAATTAAGACTTGCCGACGCTTGCCTCCAAACTTCCTCTCCAGTCCCTCTTTTGCAGCTTCATATGCATGTGCTGAATGTCCGAAATTGTTGATTGCGTATGGTGCTTCTCCCACAACATATTGTCGCAACTGCAATAGCTTGTATTCTGCTGTAACTGCAGCCACATCGATGCAAGCCAGGAAAGCAGCTTTCCAGCTCTGGTACAACCGCTTATCTCCATAAAATACTGGCATTTGCACACGTTTCAGCTGACTCTAAAGATCTTGTCCACTAGATGTTTGGCCGCTGTTATGTGGTTGAGCTGGGACAGCATGGATATTCATATATGTATCGGGTTCATCGTTGACGTTCCGGTACATAGAATAGGTTCCAGTTGGTTGGTTGGCGTGATGCAACCGCATAGCCTTCAAATTTCCATGTGTGCGTTCATGATGTATATTTAGATGTTCAACATACCAAGTTTCACACTCAGTAAATGTCTTTTCCTTCGTAAGCACCATTTATCTGTCATCGTTTCCGTCATAATTGCGGCCATTTTACCATATTGTCAGAAATTACTTATTTCGATCTGTTCTGCTTATTCCTCGATGGATGATTATAAACCTCGCTCTGCTACCAATTTCCGTGCTTCTAGTTTTCTCTGTCTTTGACCAGCAATTGTATTTCCCCAGTGCTGCACAACCTCCTTTGATTTTGCCTTCCTTTCCTCCCTCTTATCATTGTCTGCAATCTTTCTTCTTCTATTTATTTACAGTAGAGCTGCTGTTGTATTCTCTCCCTGTCCGTCTTGGACAATACCGTGACCTGTCTTAGATATGTGCCATCTGGTAGATGCGGTCCCCCTTCATGTGTGCTGGGAGAGTTGCCTCTGCTCTGGCCTTTCCTACGACCATGCATTACAGTCGCCATTTTCAGCGTTTATTTTCCAGTTTTTTTCAGTGTTTTCTGGAGCAGATTAGCACTTGTTTTTGGTTAAGATATAATCAAGCAAAATGGAAATGAGGACATTTTATTAACATATTATTATGTTAATGTTGCGCTCACTATAAGCCGAGACTTACATTAGGCTTAACGGACGTAGCTTCATTGTAACGTTGGTTGTTATGTTAAAATGTAGAAGCAACGGGCGCAGCAGATTTAGATTGCTGTCACTCATTATAGGAGTTCTGTTTTAACTTCGTACATCTTCCATAACCGAGAAGCATCGCAAGAACATAATTTGGTAGCAGAGGGAGGTTAATATTATCGATAACAGTTGAAATAAAATGGCATCATTGGACCATAGAATCAACATCGAGAATTATCAGGAAAGAAATGTCGACGTCGCCAGATTGGAAATGGAATTTAAAAAGGACAAATGCGGAAGTAAAACAAATTTTACGCGTGCAAGGAATAAACTTATGTCCTTGATCGATTATCATGCAGGGCCCAGCGATCGAGCCATTGAGGGGCTTGCAGAAAAATGGACAGTTGCATGGACATTTTGCTAGAAGTACTATACAATTTCTCTGATTTTTATCTGGAATGGAAAAAATTGAAGAAGAATTTTATTCAGCACACGAAGCCAAAGGCGATTATCTGGACTCCCAAAAGGATGATCGATCAAGCATATTGTTAATTGATCTTCGAGAAAAAATGAACATTTGTGACAGTCCAACAGAAAGGAGGCAAACAACTTTAATGGAGGTACCACAGACAAAAATGAGGTAACATCTTCTAATTTAAAAGCATATAAGAGCCCCATGTTACCACTGACCTTAAAAGAAATACCTATTCGCTGTAACCCTATATTCAGTGAACATGAATGCAATATGCACGAGCATGGACCGCTGACGTCCAACGAGATACCGAATATAAATAATGGGCGTCATCTTTTGTCTGACACTATACTTGGAAGTCAATACGGGTATGCAAACTGTGAAAACACTATCTCTAAAGAGGATGTCCAGTCATCAGAAGTACACGCGACCGCTGCCTTATTTTAAAGGCATAAGAAGCTAAACATGCAGCATGTTTTGGAGGCAGTTAAAATGCGTTGAAATACCTGTTTTTTACTGGAGACATATTCGAACTGGAAGGCCGCTTTTCTAGCTTGTATAAATAGTGCCCAAGCAACTCCAGAATACAAATTACTACAACTGAGACAATATCTTGCTGGAGATGCCCTTAAGTCGATAGAAAATTTGGGACATTCTGCAGTAGCGTACGATGCAGCAAAGGAGCGGCTGGAGTGGAAGTTTGGTGGTAAACATCGCCAAATCGCTATATACCTGGATGAGTTAGAGCGGTTCCAACAAATACAACTCGGATATGCTAGGGATCTCAAACAGTATGCTGATTTGCTGGACGTAGCAATGGTAAATCTTCAAAAAGCAGGCCAATGCCACGAACTGGGAGCAGGGTCATTATACACCAAGTTGCAGAGAAATCTTCCAGAAAGCATGCTGGTGCGCTATCACCGTTGGATATTCGAAAATGGCCAGACAGAATCAGTCCTTTCATTACTATCCTGGATTATCCAAGAATCAGAATTTCAGACGATAGCTTCTGAGACAGTCCGTGGATTCAATGGTGACAACGAATATTCGCAAACGACGCGACCAGTACCCAGATACAGAAACCAGCACTGTTTGGTGAGACAGGTAACAACCTTGGTCAGAGCACGTCTCCATGTCAGGAATGTGATAAACAACACAAAGTTTGGTCTTGTAATGATTTCATACTAAAGAGTATACCAGAGCGTTGGAACATTGCAAGAAAGTTCCAGCTGTGTTACCGCTGCTTAGGAGATACGCACCACGGAAAAACATGCCCAAGAAGCCGCTTTGTGTGGGATAGACGCATGCCGCCAATTGTATCATAGACTGCTACACCAAGAGAGTCATAAGTCAGGTGCTATCGAAGTAACAATGTTGTCATCAAGCAAAATCGCATCGAAGGTTGTTGATATGACAGAACTGAACCATATACCACAAGGATCAAGTCCTCTCCCCCTGGATTCACTTCCATTCCATTGGGAGGGGAAGGAGCAAGAAAATGAAACAACTTTGATGGCCAAAGAGGATTATCAATATTTCATTGCCCTTCGCACTGTTCCCATAATGGTGAAGAGCGGTGATAAGTCAATAAAGGTAAATGCTTTGTTAGATGATGGCATTACGAAAACTTATATTAATTTGGATGAAGCTGCTGAGCTTGGTCTACATGGCAAAACGGAATGTGTGACAGTAAATGTGTTGAATGGGCAGATAAAAACATTTAATACAAAACCAATCGAAGTTCTGTTAGAAAGTTTATGTGGTAATGTGAGAACTAATGTCACAGCATTTACTGCAGATCAGGTTACAGGGGACATGGAAGCTGTAAACTGGAACAAATACAAGAGAAACTGGCCTCATCTGAAAAACATTGATTTTCCATGCACAACCATGCGACCACGTGTAGATGTACTCGTTGGACTCGATTGTGAGGATCTTCACCATGCTGTGGAAGAGGTAAGATATAGACCAGGAGAGCCCATAGCTTGGTTAACGCATTTTGGATGGACCTGTATCGGGACGCCAGGATCAAATAAACAACCAAAATTACAGACACAGTGTTCAAGTACATTTTTTGTGCAAGATCAAACAGAATTAGAAAAAATGATTATGAATCTCAAAAAGTTTTAGTTAGATGGCCTCCATGCGAGCTGAACATTTCTTGTACTTCAACAACAGCAGAATCTAGGGCGAAGATTTGGTACCTGTAAAATGCATTTAAGCCCCCCAGTGGCTTAGGCTGCTGTCCGTTCTAAGGCGGTGGGTCTGTTGTTGTTGACTTTTTGTTTATTGTTACTCCCATTGTGGGAGTATGTAATTGTTCTATGTTTTGATGTATGTTACTTTATGTCCGTTCTAGTATTGCAATCATCTTGATTGGGAAGAGAGAGCTGATTGCTTTGCTTAATTTGTCTTCCTGGTGTCTCGTCATGGTTGAGCGGCTCTTCCTCGCGGTGCCACGGGGTTGTCTGCAGTTTGTGATTGTGGTATTTCCTGATCATACTCACTTACTATTTTTGGGAGATTGAAGATACGCCATCATCAAAGGAACAGCCAATCATTCGAGTGGAAGAAAAGTCAGCATAGAACAAACTTGCAACGTCACTTTGTTATGATGATAAAATGTACCGCGTTGGAATCCCATGGCGGGAAGACAAAACCAAGTTACCAGGTAATAACAAAATGGCACTACAAAGGCTGGAAAACACCGAAAAGAAACTTCAGCGTTCACCTTACTTAACAACTGCATATCAGCAAGTGATTGAAAGTTACATCCAGAAGGGCTGTGTGAGAAAAGTACCAGAACATGAACAGTCAAATTCGAAATGGTTTTGCCACATTTTCCAGTAATAAGACCAGATAAAGATACTTCAAAGATCAGGATTGTTTTTGATGCTTCGGCCAAGTGTCACGGTACTTCACTCAAAGACACCATACACCAAGGGCCTAAGCTGCAACAAGATCTGTTTGATATATTGCTGCGTTTTAGAAGGTTCCCAATGGCCCTATTATGTGACATAGCTGAGATGTACTTGAGAATTGGCATATCTTGAGAGGATAAAACCTTCCACAGGTTTTTATGGAGGGGAAGCAATCACAGTCATAAACCGGATGTCTATGAGTTCCACAGAGTGATATTTGGCGTAAATTCTTCACCTTTTCAAGCCCAGTATGTGTTAAGGCAGCAAGCTAAGAAATTCCAAGGTGACTACCCTATGGCAGCTGAGACCATCCTTCACTCAACTTACATGGATGATTCTATGAACTCAATACAAAATGAAGAAAGTGTTATAGACCTTTACCAGCAACTCTCTCAATTGTTGTCAACAGCCGGAATGTACTCTTGAAAATGGCTATCTAACTCATCACGAGTGTTGGAACACATTCTGTTACGAGACCAGAAGTCAGAGGTAGATCTAGATACTGCTCCACTACCATGTGCAAAAACGCTAGGAGTCTGGTGGCAAGCCACTGAGGACGCATTTACATTCAAAGAAAACGCACCAGAAGATGCTATGGTGTATACCAAACGGATTTTTCTTAAAAAAAAATAGCTACACTCTTTGACCCTATTGGGTTTCTAGCGCCTTTCGCAATTAGAGCAAAGATGTTACTACAAGACATGTGGACAGCGGGTCTAGAGTGGGGCGATGAACTAAGCGAAACGCTAGTGATATCTGCACGTGCATGGTTCAAAGAACTTAGTGATTTACAACAGCTTCAAATCCCACGATGTCTTCAGGACAAATAAAAAAAGCTTCGTAGCATGTCATTGCAAACCTTCTTGGATGCTTTTGAAAGTGCATACGGATCAGTCGTGTACTCAAGATGTACCTATGAAGATGGTTCATTCTCTAGCAACATAATAGCAGCAAAAACACGCATAGCACCAACCACAGCAACAAGCATCCCTAGGTTGGAACTGATGGGTGCTGTAATCAGCGTTAGGATAACATCAAGGATAGCAAAGGTTCTCAATGAACATATGAACGATTGCATTTTCTGGTCTGACAGCTTCAATGTGTTATGGTGGGTTCAAGGTAGAAGTCGAGAATTTATAGCCAATAGGGTAGGCGAGATCCAAACTAGTACATGTCCTGAGCAGTGGCGGTATATTCCTACAGCCCAGAATCCTGCAGATTGTGTTACAAGAGGAATGAGTGCCGCAAATTTGGTTAAAATTGACACATGGTGGAGAAGACCCGAATTTTTAAGACAAGGTGAGGAAAAATGGCCTGCATGCAAATCCTTTGAAAAACCAACTGGAGATGTAGAGTTGAAGAGATGTGCGACTACAACATTAAATATGCAAGCATCGCCATTTATTGATACGGCTTACCTAACTGTTACCGTAGGAGCTGACAATTTGAATTTTCCACTAGATCCAAGCCACTTCTCAAGCTGGTTATGGTTGCAAAGAGTTCTCTCTTGGGTCAATCGATCCATTAATAATTGTCTAAAGTTCCGGACAGACAGGGAATATGGGGAATTACTGTCCAGTGAGCTGAAAAATGATGAACTTCAGCTTATTAGATATGCACAACAAACAGAGTTTCTGGATGAATGGGCAGCCTTTTCACGGGGACGACAGTTATCGTCAAACAGCAAGATTATAGCACTACAACCAAAGATAGACGACGATGGACTTATAAGGTCAGACGGGCGTTTACAGAATGCAAAGTTCCTGTCATACGATGTTCGGTATCCAGTCATACTACCACGAAACAGTAGAATAACAAAACTCATTGTGAAGGAATTCCATGGAATGGGTAACCATGCATCAGGGACCAACCAGACCCTAGCAGCACTATCAACTAGATATTGGATTATTTCTGCACGTGAAGTGATACACCAATGGGAGAAAGAATGCATGGAATGCAGACGACGAAAGATAAAACCCTGTGAGCAGATCATGGCGCCACTACCCTTATCAAGGCTTAAAACCTCATAAAGAGCATTTTCAAGGACGGCGGTTGATTTTGGCGGTCCATACATCACAGTACAAGGACGGGGAAAAATTCGCAAAAAGAGGTACCTATGTCTTTTTACTTGTCTGGCAACCAGAGCAGTTACCCTGGAAATAGCTTATGGACTGTACACATCCTCGTTCTTAAACGCATTTATCGAATGGTCAATCGCAGAGGACTTCCTGAAGAAATTTACTCTGACAATGCAACAAATTTCAAAGCCGCTGACAAGGAACTTAAAGCATTGCTCCTGCAATTAGAAGAGGACAAAATCAAAGCATCGACATCAAACAAGGGGATAGTCTGGCACTTCACTCCACCACTTGCTCCACATTTCGATGGGGTGCACGAATCTATGATATAGTCAGCCAAAAGATCACTTAACGCCGTACTAGGGAATGCGGACATAACAGATGAGGAATTAATGACAGCACTAACTGGTGCATGGGCACTTGTTAACTCTTGACTGCTTACATACCAATCTGCTAATCCACACGATGACATTCCATTGACCCCAAGTCGTTTTCTGCATGGCCAAATTGGGGGTCATTTTGCTCCATCATCAGTCGACCACACGCAGTACAATCTTCAAAAGAGATGGCACCGCATCCAAGAGCTGGTTCGGCATTTTTGGCATAGATGGCTGTGTGAATGGATACGTACTCTTACCGCTCGTAAGAAATGGCACAGAGAACACCGTGACGTTCAAGTAGGGGAGATTGTCTTTGTCATTTCACCTGACACTACACGAGGAAACTGGCCACTGGGAGGAATTCTTGAAGTTTACCCTGGAACAGATTGACGGGTGAGTGTTGCCAAGGTTGAAGTTGGAGAAGGTACTTTGGTTCGATCTGTAAATAAACTGTGTCCACTAGAGTGTGATATTTAATTGACGACAATTAACTTATACACGAATTCAGGTTTGAGAAAAACAAAACAACAACAACAACATTTGCTTAAGTTTTCCTCTTCTATGAAATATATCTAGTAATATCAAGAAACAATTAACTTTATCAAAGTACAATATTTTGAGGAGGGGAAGAATGGAAATGAGGACATTTTATTAACGTATTATTATGTTAACGTTGCGCCCACTATAAGCCGAGACTTACGATAGGCTTAATGGACGTAATGTCATTGTAACATTGGTTGCTATGTTAACATGTAGAAGCCACGGGCGCAGCAGAACTATATTGCTGAAACTTATTATAGGAGTTTTGTTTTAATTTCGTACATCTTCCATAATCGGGAAGCATCGCAAGAACAGCACCATTACCTTGTAACAGCCAATTACATATTTTACCCATCAACATCTTCGATAATGTTAGTAAACGACATGACTTCTGAAAAGTGCAAACCATAAGGTAAGATTTCCAAATTGGCTATATCATTCAAGTTAGCTATTTTTGCATCACAGAAAAAAACAAATCTGCACCAAAGTGTTACGTATGATACATTTTTTCATTACTCCTATATAAATGATTTATGAAACTAATATAGTTTGATATTTTTTTTATATGTGAATGTGCATACTAATTATTTTTTTTATTAAAGAATGTTTATGTACCTTTTGGAAACTGCAAATATTTATAAGGTTTGAGTTGTTGAGTTTTGAACATGGTAACCCCATATCACACAAAATGTGAAATATAATTCTGTGACTCTTTTGTTAGGGTACAATCCAGTTTTCTTTCACCCAGAGGTACTCGATTTCCTTCCCATTTATTTTCCGCACATTCAGTCCATATCTGGAAAGCCTCACTTTGTTTTCATGGGAAAGACTTGATAGTAAAAAGTCCAAGCTTTGTATGTACATCTTGAGGACAGAAAAGCATGGTGAAACTAAGCTTATGTTCATGCCATTTAAAATAGTCAGTATATGTCTATGACTTTGGTACTTTTTTCAGAAACATGTCGTACTGCAGCTTATTCACATTTACATAAATCGCACATGTTAGGGCTTCATGTCACTGATGAGTGCCTAGAGCAATTCTTTGTTTGCTTCTCTACCCTGCTATGAATGTAGATGAACTAGTAGGGAGGGGTTCTCTATCAGTTCGATCCGTGGTACTAACACATTGGAACATTGGTAGTGTCACAATCTGTTAAACAGTGTATGACTGTAGATCGCTTCCCCCATATTCTGGCCAAAGCTGTTGACATTCAGAAGGAGCACCTTTTGCTGCATATACACCAGTGTTGAACAGACTCTGCGAGAATGTTTGTAAGACTTTATAGACTGATGCTTATACATTGTATATATGTATCAGTGACAAAACCAACATGCCCTGCCATAGTGCCTGGTTGAATACTGGTTCCATCAGATCATTGAAGGTGACAGGAATCGCTATTATGCTCTGTAGTATGGCATTACCATCAAAGTTATGTGCACCACTACATGGCCAATCTAATGTTGGTTTAATGTGTGATTGCAATCCATGCAGAAGTTTGGACTTGTCAGTTTTGGTGGAAATTCTATCAGGAGTTGATAGTGACCATGGTACAGTCTCCAGAAGGTATGGCAGTGTCAACTCAAGGTCAAAGTTATGTCCAATATAAAGAAGGTCATGCTGACCAAAGACGCTCCTATAAGCTCTCATCTGGCTGACTATATTTTTTAAATTGGACAATATCTTCTTGACCTCGCAAGCCTCAAAACTTTATTAGCTTGTAGCATTTTATGGGGTTGTGAAAGACAGATTTTCAACTAAAAGTGAGTCACTGAAGTCTGCAACAGCCTTCCTGCCAATTTCAAAGCCTTAATAAGATCTTTAGCTATGCCAGGCTTAGCAGGAACACCAAAAGACAAAAAGTACAGGTTCATTGTCTTCAAAAATAGAACTAAAAGGATTGGTGAAGACAGAAACTGCCTCTAGTACTCGTTCTACTTTGCATCTGAGCAGATTGAATATTTCATTTCAGTGCATTGAAGAGTTGTTTCAATATATTAAGCCCTGATATGATGAGTAATACACCATTCCATCTGTAGAACGAAGTGCAGTGCTAGCTGCTGAAGCCTATAATACCTCTTTATTGTTTGCCTGATAGTTATGTCAAAAGTAGTTCTCAAGCAAAGAACCAATGATTGTGACACACTAAACTCATTTTGTTCTAGAAGTTCTTTGCATCTGCGATGTGTATCAGACAAATTTATGAGCGTAATCAGTTACACAGGTACATATTGTGCGTAGTTGTTTTGATCATCTGCAATGAACATTGGGAACAAGGCATACAGTTATAGCTGACATGCAATTCAAAGTTGTTTTCCTTGTAGCCCTATTCAGTGTCAACACCATCTGAATTATATTCATATACCTTGCCAAGAACTGAGCTGTTTCACAGTGACTGTCTTTCAGAACTTCTGATTTGAATGCATGGTATCTACTGTTTATGTGAACAAACAGCGAAGGTTGATAGAGCACATTATAATAATAGTTTAAATCACCACAATTTTAATAAGGAACTTCAATTTATTTCAGCCTTATAAGTTTTCTTAATTCTCTGACAGACTTAATACATGTATAGTCAACAACTGCTATACAGATACTCAGAATAGCTTATGTATCATTTGGCAACACACACAACAGTTAAAGCTCAAGGTATTTATTTAATGAATACTTGAAATAGGTAAACTTTGTTAAAAGAAGTACACATACCTGTGTCAGCATGCAAATAAGTATAAACAGGGCTTGTTAGAGACATTTACTTGAATGGGGGGGGGGGGGATAAAATACATAACTTGGGCCTGAAAAAAAGTGTAAGTGACCATAATAAAGAACGTTAAATCATTTAAGTAGCAGCCTTATCGATTTGCTATGTTCTGTGACAGATGTAATGCATGTATAGTCAATAAATACCATACGGATACTCCGAAATAACGCATGAAACACTAAGTAACGTATACAACGGTAATAACTCAAGACATTTACAAAATCAATACTAAAAATATGTAACTGTGTTATAAGAAGTTCATACACCTGTGTCAGCATGCAAATATGTACGAACGTGTCATGGTTGAGACATTATCAGGGACGTTTAATGTTATTTTTTGTGGGGGGGGGTAACGTATATAACGTGATGTAACACGTTGACACTGCCACTCTCAGAGGGCTAACATCTTTTATTTTTGTGTCTTATAAAATATAGTTTCCGAAAATCATAGTGTACGAAATTCCCCCTGGGGGAGGGGGTCTATTACCAGTTCAAGGCCTAATCGGCTTAGCTCTATAATTTGTTATTTACGAGTTTGAAGCAAGTAAAACGTGTAAGGTTTCTTTAGTAGTTCAGTATATAACTACCGTTTTCAGAAAACCTTATTTATTCCCGTACATTTGGCGAAAACTATAGATAGCAGGTCTGAGATAAAATTGACACTACCTTTGAATTTCAGAGAAACAAAAATTACGACAGTACAGGCACCAGAACTCCCTTTTAAATATTGGTTTTTAAAAATCAATAATTGAAGAGGATTTTGCTCACCTATTTTTCATAATGCTCGAAACCATCAGATAATGCAAAAGTGGTGAAAAACAATTGATGAAACTTTGTGAATGAAAAGTAGATGAAATTTGGTTAAATACATAGCGTATATATATCATTGGCTCGAGTTTATACACATCGTTTTTTCACCGTGCATCATTTTTGCTGTATTTTGCAGCAAGTTTGTACTTGTAAGTTATGGAAGTACGTTTAATCAAGTGTGACGCCACACTAGTTCTGTTGTTGTTGATCTGTTGTTTGGTGTGTTTCCCATTGGTTGTGGGGGTTCTGTGTTTGTCTTTGTTTTGTTGTGCATTACTTTGTGTCCTTTCTAGTTTTGCAATTATCTTGAAGAGGAAGAGAGAGCTGGTTGCTTAGCTCTTATTATCTTACGGATGTCTTGTTACTGCTAATGTTCTGTGACTCTTCCTCATGGTGTGACGCGGGCTGGTCTGCAGTGTGTGATTGTGGTATTTCCTGATCATACTCACTTACTTTTTGGCGATTCTACAATTTTACCCTTTGTCACATATAGACGCCTTTGGCGATTTTTCAAACAGAACAGACCCATATCAGGCAGGTCTTGTAAGAGCTGTCTGATCTGGGTCTACTCTGCTTCCTTATGGATAAGATAGTTCAAACGTGAAAGTTTATTTATATCATTAGAGCCTAGTATGAATATTCATGAAGCAAAGGCTTAAATTGATTGAGTTGATCGCACGCGGAAGGAAAATGGTAAAGAGCCCTTATCGTCCAGATCATATATACTCATGTCCAATGAAAACGCACCACCTACAAAATTGACTATATCTTTTTATAGACATAACATTTTATTTTTGCAATTGCGTCTTATTGTACTGTAGCAATTCTGTAATTTACTGACAGGTCTTTAAAACCGAATGATCGCTGATGACACGTGCTGGAACAATTTAACACGTGTCAAAACAGAAAGTCACAGAACCAGCCATCGAATGTGTCAGAATTTTCAAAAGCATTATTCTCGCATTTTTCGTTGTAGAAATTGCAAATTATCTCTAAATTGATAGCCAGGAAAAGTCATCTTGCCTTGAAAGCGGCTAAAACGTCACGATTTGACGTCATTAGCATAATTTTGACTAGGCGTAAAATCGAGACATTCAAGGAATCCTTCTTTTACTGATGCAAAAATTTCGACAAGGTCGTAGCTAGAAGATTTCTTGCTCGTGTAGCGGGTCGTTAACATCGACGGAGCGTAGGCATCAACGTTTTTTGATAAACGTCAATCTCTAAAAGCTCCTATACACAAACCTAAGAGTATCTATGTTGAACTTAATGTTAGATAATACTGGCACTTACAGATGAACACAAATTTTAGAAGATTTAAAACGCTAGCGTTGCGAACAATGGCTGGCGACGCGCTCAAAGTTGACGTCAATGATGCAACGTCAAATTTTTAGAGGATTTGTATGACGTTTTGCATGTGTGTGAGTTTGTACGACGGAAATAAGCATTGAGTAGAACAATAGGACTGTAGAAATCGCAATTAAACATTTACGTCAAGTTTTGTCGGACCACTCCATATTTAAGCTTACGTAGTGACATTGTTCGCGTTAGTGTAGCGTTAGCTGTTGCGTCACAACTGTCAAAGTGGTGGCAAAATGCCAGGGGATCTACTGGCAAACAGAAAACATTTAAACGAGATTTTTGGGTCTTTTTTATATGCCCAAAATGCGATTAACGCAATTGTGAGGCTGACGTTACGACATGTGTTAACAGAATCACTGGAATTGATTTTTTTTGTGCGATAACATCGCATTTGTCCTAAATAATAATTATAAATAACTCAATTTTGCACAGCTTTTGATAGGCCACAAATATGCGCATCGGAAGAGTGGTGCGTTTTCATTGGACATGAGTATATTTAGTTTGGAAATCCAAATTATTATTCACGTACATAAATACTGTAGACTTTGCGATCGCGTCACTAGGCACAGAATAACATTATGGGCGGTTTCATCTTAATATTTTCTATCATATGTTTGTGTTTTGGTAATGACCTAAACCGTACGAATAGAAAACTTAGGGAGAAAATTGATCATATTTCTACAGAAAAGGACGGTTGGGTAAAATACGTCCTACTGACAGCCTTAACATGTAATGAAATAAATCGCAAAAGAAAGAAACTCAGGACATTTATAATATTACTTCTTATCGTTTTCAGCTTTGTGTTTGGGCTGGACCGTCTATATTGTGAAAAGAAGCGGTTTCGAAAACGGGATTGCTTATATGATATACGGAAATATTTTGGATTCTCGGAGAAAGAACTGTTTGACTGTTCCCTGAAAAGAGATGCAAGTTATCAACAAAGTTTATTCGTATATCCTGCACATTTAGAGCTGTATTTCAACGAAGCTCGTCAGTCTGGCCGTACTGCGCACAGTGATTTGATGAAATATGAATGGGCACGTTATGAGTCGTTCAAAGACTTTCCAGCAGAGTCACCAGCTATGCCTAGTAGGCTCGCCTCTGCTGGTTTTCATCACGTGGGTCCTTCGGATGCGGTCCAGTGCTTCTCGTGCAAACTCACATACAGTGCTTGGAAACGTGAAGATAATCCTGTGGACATTCATAGACGGTACTCTCCTAGATGTGAGTTTCTCCAGACCGGCGAAACTAATGTATCAATACACGAAGACACGGAACAAAATAGACCACTTTCTATTGAACAAGGGGAAACACGATCAGATACATTGAGCTGGGGAGCAAAGGGTCACCAAAAGGGAGAAAATGATCATCTGTCTAGCTCACTTTATAGAACTAAGTGTAAACATCCACAGTATATAGAATTGAAAGTTCGTTTATCGTCGTTCTCAAAGTGGTACCGCGCGGATATACAAGACCCACGTGACCTAGCTGAGGCAGGTTACTTCTATGCTGGTACGTGAAATTGAAATTTTGATATCTCCAGCTTGTTCATTTAAAACGTTTCTGTATTAAACAGTGATATCATGGGGCCTTTCATCAAGGTCTGCACTGACCTTTAGAGAAAGAAATCTAACATATTAAGAAATTTTAAATTATGTGGCCCCTCAATGTATACAATGGATCATCATTACTTAATTGTATTAAGCGGTGTCGTAGGTTGGTCTGCTGTGTAATTTTGTGGCGATTCCTCACTTACGTTTTTATGAAAATTTCATTTTTTTTTTCAAATTTGATATCATTTTTATACAGCTCATTTTACTTATGATTACTCGAAATGATACTTCTGTTTACGTGAACTGACAAATGCATACTCCCGCCCTCTATTTTTCAGGATTCAGCGATTGTGTCCGTTGCCATTTTTGTGGACTGGGCCTTAGGAACTGGGAGTATGGGGACGGAGCGTGGGAGGAGCATGCTCGATGGTCTGCCGACTGTTGGTTTCTGAAGCAGAACAAAAGTGAGGAATTCATTACAAGCTGCCAACAGAAGAGAGATGAATCGAGTTCATGCCACACTGAAACAAAGGTAGGATACAATGATATAGCCAGAACGCTGAAAAAGTTACGCACATCAAAGGGAGACTACTGTATCAAGCAATGATTCTCTACAATTACGTCCCTTTTCACAATCGGAACTACTCTTAAAGGAAAGAATTTGCTCCCAGAGGGAGCGAATTCTTTTTTTTAAGTGTAGTTCCTTAAGGTATGGAACATTAGGTGAACTCCCTTGAGTGTTACTATTTTTATTACGCACATGCGTATACTGCATAATGGGAGCTACGCCAATGGGATATCATTATAGAACCACAGCATGGTCAGCCACCGAGCCGCCATATTATGCGTTTTGATTAGGGCTTCTTAACTTTACTGAGCTCTTTACATAGGGCCAGTTAAGCATTTTTTGGCGTAAATTTGCTATTTTTTTTACCTATCCATCAGTTTAAACATGTGTTTTGGATGTTTTGAGTACCCACAACATATGTTTTGGTTGAGAATTAAAGAAAATGTCAGTTACGCACTCTTATCTGGGGGCCTGCTTTATATGTCGTAAGACAATGTTATAACTCTTGGCTTCAGTGCTTTAAAATTACATGGGTTTCATTTCGGAGATCGACCAGATTTTCCAAGCCGCGGGGTTATTTTAAATTGGTAGTATTTTTCACTTTTATTGAAATTTCAATATACATGTAATTGTTATCAACCGGTGAATACCCTGATCAGACGCCACGTAGGCCTACTATAGTGTCTGACCGTTTGTCCATGGCCCTTTAAACTGACAATATCATTAAAATGATCTAAAATGTTCTTATTAAAGATAGTTAGCTAATAGGAAGTGAACTATTTAGAAACCAAAGGTGTGGTCTGTGTATTTTTAGTCTTATTAATAATAAATTTCCTTGAAACAATGAACGATGACGTGTAGTATTCATACTCATATTCACTGCATTGTTGCACGTTGACCTGATAAACGTTGCCTATCTCACGGCATGTGCCTTTATCAGGTCATGATGACGTTGCACTTTTTGAAAGACGTCGCCAATGGCATTGAATCGACACAAGAATCTATAATTTAGCCATTATCGCTAGTTTGAACAGTGAATCAGCTTGTAAACTGATAAATAGAATATCAGGTTACTCTTACCAGGGTCGCGTCTTTTGATATCAAGTTTACCAGGCTCGGCTTTGAGAACGCAAGTTGAATCGCTCGGCAAGCCTCGCGATGTCAACAAGCGTTCTCGAAGCCTTGTCTGGTAAACTTGATATCAAAATACACTCACCTAGTATTCTCTATATACAGCCGGTAATTGGATTCACTAAATTAATCTTTCTCAAGTTGTTCCTAGATTTGAGACAGCCAGTGAGCTATAAGCACTGATCACATCAGCGTAAACCACCACACAACTATCTAGTGGGGCCGGAGGTGTATGTTTGGGAGACCTCCACATTTGAGTGCGTAATTCAAACTAGTTTTGTCTTGTCTCAACCAAAACATATGTTGTGTGTACTCAGACGAACGAGACGGTTCTTTTGAACACTCCAAAAATAATTATAATTTTAAGCTAAATCATCTTGTTTGTTTGAGTTCCCTTCTTACAGACCATGGCTTACATTGTATTGTTTTAACTCTTTACATGCTGGGTAATTTGTCGTCTGCTGATTTTTTTAATGCATTTTTTTCCGAAAAATCCTTTCACGAATACCATCAGAGTGCAAGTCAAGTCAAGTCAAGTCAAACTTGGATCTTGATCAGGACCGACATACTGTCGGTCCTCATCTGGGTCCAAACTGTTTGCAGGCGACACTTGTGGGCAACAGGTTAATTGGCGTCAGCAAACACAATCGCTATATAAGGTTGTATTGTTGTGTTAGGAGTCGGGTCATTATTGGGGTTGATTTATTTGTATTTTAGGATTCCCCAGGTGTCAGACGTAAAAGCAGAAAAAATGAAAGTAGCAAACCCACAACAACTAAAAATAAAAATAGCTCATCCGAGTTGTTAATTTTCCAAGGCTGGGTTGACGAATTTTCGGAGATGGGATTTGCGCAGGAGATCATATCCCAAGCTACAACTATTTGTAAATCAAAGAAAGGTAAAATGCGTTTTATAAGAGGTTTGCATTTGCGCACGGCCAATATTAGAGTCGTACAAATATGAGTATTTAAAGTTTATAATTGAGCCGCGACATGAGATTTAAACAATGGGGTATGTGCGACGATCAAAGCCTCAGATCAGCCTGCGCATACGCGCAGTCTGATCAGAGCCTTTGCTTGTCGCTTGAATATTCTATCACTCTTAGGCTACTGGCCGAGCATCATTTGGAGTACCTAAGCTTAAAAGGAGGCTGCACAGGCTAGTCAGAGTCTACACTTGTCAAAATACCACATTGTTGGTAATCACAATGTCACGGCTCATTTATCAGTGAATATATCGCTATTCACAGAATAGCGAGTAATTTGGTGAAACAGAAATTTGTAATCTGATGCTAATATAAAGACCTGTCCTTTTCAGTTAAAACTGGTATATATTGATGTGCCAGCAGGCACACGGCGTCAAAACAACGCAATGACATCACGACATGACGTCGCATCGACGTTGATATGACGTTTCTTTAAGGTTGTTTGCCTGCTGGGAACCTAGGACCACTTTCCCCGCCAACACACGAAAGATTTGGTATGATAAACTGTGGTCTGTGCTGTTTCAGCTTGTGCGGATTTCACGCGGTTGTACATCTTCGCTGTATTTTTAGAACAAATGTGGAAATACCCACGGAATTCCACTATCTAAATATTTTTTTTCTATTTTTATAGTCAAATGTGGCCTAGTATTAACTTTTTAAAGAAGCATTTTTTCACGAATGAGTGTCGGTTACATTTTATATTCTCTATATACTGCCTGACGCCCTCACGATTATTATCGGCAGGTGTACTTTGTGCATACCAGATTGTAGCATGAAAACATACAAGTAACCATATCTTAATTAGCGTAGGGTTCTTTGACCTTTACAAGGGGTGAGTTTCCCCGCACAGGGGACATCCAGTTAACGTTCCGGTCATCCGTGCAAATGGCACTAAGGAAAGCGTTTTTGGCCACTGACATTTTCCTCGCCGCGAGCGGGAATCGAACCTGGGACTTCTAGCACCAGAGGCAAGTGCACTAACTACTGAGCTGCCACGCTTTCATTGTCTCCAAAATCAGAAAGTGTGTGTGTGTGTGGGGGGGGGGGGAGGGTGTAATAAACAGGTAACATCAACATCGGCCTACGGTTGAGAATTAATTAAAAGTAAGTAATGGTGCAAAGATCAGGAATCGATACAATCAAGTACCACACCTGACCCAGGATACCAATGGGAAAGTGACAAACTCACAGAAGACACCACAAACGAGAGCCAAGAGGTCAGCCCTTTCCCAGCAGGTGACCACAAAGCACATATAAACAGACGCGCACAAAACATAGCAAACACAAGACAGAACAAAAACATAAAAGATCCACAAAAGAAGTACCGCCTTGGAACGGTCAGTAAAATATTTTACTGGAGGGCTTAAACCGGTTTAACGGCGCCAACCTCACCCTTAATTCAGATGTGGATCAAGACACATAGATATTTGGTTTGCATGAAAGACCCCTTACTTATCAATGCATCATCTCCTAAAACATATAAATCAAGATATAACAAGGAGATAAAGCAAGGATAAGGACTCAACAGTAAATTAAACTGAATACCGGAGCAAAAGAAATCCAACAGGTAAACCCCGGTGGGCCCGACAAACAGCCAAAGCATCAGGCCCCTACCATCTCATCAATAGATAAGTCTTTAAGTCGGAACCATCATAGAGTCTGAAGTACGACCCACCGGCGTGCAATTAAAGAGGAAAGCAAAGTTGCCAACCGTGATTGGGTTGACTACCAAGCATGCAGTCTGTTGCAATACATTAATGTTATAGCCAATCTTTTTATAATGGGAAATTATTTTAATGAACTGCGCTGAAAAATTATTAGAGCCAACAATCTTCTTCAACTTATACACCAAGTCACCATAGAAATCAGGTTCCGAAAGTCCTTGGCGCAAGAGAGATTTAAGTCCAACTTGGAATTTAGAAATCAAATCATAGTATCGTCTATAAAATTTTGAAAATGTTTTGCGAAGTTTATGATACCGATAGCCTTGTTTAAGAAGTTTCTGAGTTAACAATTTATTGCGAATGTTGAAGTCAGTAACATAGCTAGATGCTCTAGCAAAACGAATGAGTTGAGAGATATAGACTCCATAGGATGTAGAACGAGGAACATCACCATCTAAAAATGGGAAATTGACAATTTCAAAATCAAAGTCGTCACGTTTGTCATAAATTTTGGTAGAAACAATATCACTAGAAATTGACAAATGCAAGTCTAAAAATGCGGCTTCGGTATCAGAGGCATTGGCTTTATTAAGTTGGGGCTCTGAAGGGTATATTTGACTAACCATATTGTCAAAATAAACATTATTAATATTTAAAATATCGTCCAAATATCTGGAAGTAGTGTTAAACGCATCAATAACATCAGCCTGCTTATCATCAGAAAGAGACATCATAAAGTCCCTTTCATAACAAAACAGGAATAAATCTGCAACCAGGGGAGCACAATTAGTGCCCATAGGAATCCCAACAACTTGTCTATAGAGCTTGGTGCCAAATCGAATAAAAATGTTGTCCAACAAAAAGGTCAGCGCATCGCATACATTTTGACACGACCTTGCATGATATTTTTTAGGTTTTTCTGAAGTAAAAAATGCATTTCTGTCACTACATGTAAACCTAAATGTATGTGCGAAACCCACCCACTCACCCACCTACTTTACACTGAAGTTTTATAGTAATAACGAGTGTTAGTCAGATACCCTTGCAGACTTTAGCTATCTCTTACTTAGGCTATCGAACTCTAGTCAAATTTAGCACATTTATGCAATATTAGAACTGACAAGATCATGCAGATTGCTGTTGCAAAGCAGCCAAAGAATGTGATTTAACGCCATGCATTCACACTGGAATAAATGGTTGCCATGAAAAACGCGCATCTGTTGCCAATTTGAATGGCGTTTCGCTTATGGGCCGATAATAGCCCATTTAATTGGCGTTTCACTGGCGGACCGATATTGGTCAATTTGAATGACGTTTCGCTTGCAGGCCGATATCGACCCATTTGAATGGCGTTTCACTGGCGTGCCAATAGTGGCCCATTTGAATGGGGTTTCGCTTGCAGGCCGGTAGTGGCCCATTTGATTTGACGTTTCGCCTGCAGGCCGATTTTGACCCATTTGACTCGCGTTTCGCTGGCGTGCCGATAGTGGCCCATTTGAATGCCTTTTCGCTTGCAGGTCGAAAGTGGCCTATTTGAATCCCATTCACCGATAGTGGCCCGCTATTGTCTGCTTACTGTGTATGTTTTTTTTTTTCAGGAGATGAGTTCACCCATTCTGACATGCTAGATGTCATACTATCTTTGAACACAGAAGAAATGGGAATGTGTGCCAAGAACTCTTCTAGGTCTGAAAAGTGTTCTCCTGAAAGTTTATCTAAAAAGCCGACCATAACTTCTAGTTCCTATGTCGAGAAATTATATGGTCGACGGTCGAGAAAGCATTCTATTTCAGCATATGATGGTGGCTTGTCGCTAGGTAAAATACTAGTTTGTCACATCTCTCTCTCTCTCTCTCTCTCTCTCTCTCTCTCTCTCTCTCTCTCTCTCTCTCTCTCTCTCTCTCTCTCTCTCTCTCTCTCTCTCTCTCTCTCTCTCTCTCTCTCTCTCTCTCTCTCTCTCTCTCTCTCTCTCTCTCTCTCTCTCTCTCTCTCTCTCTCTCTCTCTCTCTCTCTCTCTCTCTCTCTCTGAGTTACTGGAAATAATAAGATGTGTTGATAGTAGACTTCAGTCGATGGTACACCATCGCAAAAACACGCTTTTTTACCTTTTACATTAACCAAGAGGTTACACAGAATTTTGCCCAATACCCTTCACATCATGAAACCTATGCACATGCAAAGTTTAAGCTGCTACCTCCAATCGTTTATGTAGAGATGTATACAAGACAATAGGACCCTAGCGTCCTGAATCGTTCACCTGAGTCCTGGCACATGAATAGATGATGTTTTGGCTAAGGAGGTATGATTCAAATAAATTTCTTTTTTTAGCTCTGGTAGCCATGTTGTTCAGCAAAGATTAACCTTCTGATCAATTTTTGAAGAGGGCACCATGAGGACAATTTCTGTAAAATTAGTTTGAATTTGGATCAGTTGTTCAGGAGAAAATGGCGTTTAAAGATATATCTTATCAAGAGATCTAGAGGCCATTTTGTTCAGCGGAGTGGAACCATTCTTGCAATTTTGGTACAGGGCATTATGAGGAACACGTTTGTGAAATTATTTTTAATCTGGACCAGTGGTTCAGGAGAATATGTCGTTTTAAGACATTTTTCTCTGGCAGCCCCTTTGTTCGGTGGAGTAGAATCATTTTTGCAATTTTGGTAGAAGGCATTACGAGGAACAATTCTGTGAAATAATTTTGAATTTGGACCAGTGGTTCAGAAGGAGATGTCGTTTAAAGATATTTCTTATCTATTGCTCTGGCAGCCCTTTCGCTCAGCGGAGCAAAACCATTTGTGCAATTTTGATAGAGGGTTTCATGAAAAACAATTCTGTGAAATTATTTTGAATTTAGACCTGTGGTTCAGGAGGAGATGTTGTTTAAAAGATTTCTTATCTGGAGCTCTGGCAGCCCTCATGTTCAGTGAAGCAGAACCATGCAATTTTGGTAGAGGGCATAATGGGGAACATTCATGTGAAGTAAATTTTAAATTTGGACCAGTGCTTCAGGAGGAGACGATGTTTAAAGAAAAATTAACGGACACACGACGGACGACGGTGGATCACAATAGCTCACATTAAACCTTCGGCTCAGGTGAGCTAAAATACTGTATTTGACCTAAACCTTTGCATCAAGGTCACTGGTATAGTCTAAAAGGAGTGTTTTAAAATCATACTTTTTTGCTGTGTAAAATACTTATGAATCTTACGATAAAATTAATTGAATATGCATTTCTAATCGTTTTCTTATGTTAAAAAAGGATTCTGTGGAATAGAATCTGTTTGTATTACTATATATTTATCTAGAAAAGTGCAGAGCTGTTTTACTGCAGAACAGAACAGAACATAAATTTTATTAGACTTAAACTATACAGTTTCTAGTCTATCCTATTGTTTTTAACAATAAAAGCAGTGTTGGTCACATGAAGCAAATATATATGTAATAATCTTCGATAATATGTTCAATGAGTTGTCTAAATAATTAGAATATCCCTTTTATCCTTTCTACCTAACTAATCATAAGATATGCTATCATTTTCGGAATGAAATGTTCCATTTAAGCTTATTGGAATTTTGTATTACAGTTTTACCTTTCGAACCACAAGGTAGTCAGAAAGTGGAGGATGAACCCCCATATCCCTCAATCCGTGTGAAAGTGGTCATATCAGTTATCCACTTTATCACAGAAAGACAAATTAGGTATAGATCTGTTACATTAAAGATAAGTAATCTAGTAATTGCAATAATTTGTCAGCAAAAATTTACACGAAAACGCACAGAATGAAAAACTGGCAGAGAAAATAGATGTTTCGTGATTATACTTCGAGATAGCCTTATGCATAGGTTTCCATGGTTTGGACAACGGACGCCATTATTTTTATGCTACATGATGTCGAGACTGACATACTTGGTCAATGCTAATTGGGTTTATTGCTACTATTATCATGAGATAAAATTCTTTGAGTTAAGACAATGTACACAGTGTGATTAGTCATGCAGGTGTTCAAAAAAAAAAATGATGTATTTATTACAGATTGTTTACAAGAAGAAAACAGGGAGCTGAAAAATCGGTTGACCTGCAGAATATGTATGGACAAACCATCATGTGTGGTGATGTTACCCTGTGGTCACAGGATATCGTGCGAGGCATGCTCTCATGTCCTGCGGAAATGTCCTGTCTGTCGAGCGTTGGTGAGACAGAGAGTCACGACTGATATATGATCGTCTTCAGACCTATGCGTAGGGTTTCCTCTCCTAGTCCGGAAGGTTGGGTCTTAAACCAACGATTAAATCATATCAAAGACGATGTCACAATGGGGCCAAGAATATAGAATAATCATTACTAAACCATGTCTCAATGGTATTGATCTCAAGGTTATAACACTTTTCTCCATACTCATCTCAACTGTGTGGGAAATTTCAAATACTCATGGAAACGATATAATACTGAATTTTTCCCTGCTTATATAAATCTCTCGGATGTTGCATTTATCCTGCTTGTAAATGTTAAAATGCCAACAATTGTTGGCATTTTAACAATTAAGAGCAGAATAAATGTTATGCTAAGTTAAAAGTTTTAGAATCTCGCTAGTAGGCGAATAGTAGTATCCAATGTGAAAAGCGTTATAAACATGTTCAGGACCCCCTGACGGAGTTTTCTGGAGATCCCCTTCATGCCCATATATGTATATGCCCTTCGTGTTGCTACTCAGCTAATTGGGTGAATACAATGGTTTTAGATTTAATATTTATACTTGACCCGCTACTTCAATTGATCCTTTTGTGTGGGGATGGATGTTATAACAATTTTATAGCTAGGAATACCATGCCATCTTTTTAGGACATGGTATTTCAACATTTTAATCATTCTGTTTTATATGCCATAGTACATGTATTTTATATGTATGTGTGATATTACATTATATTAACTTATTATACTTCTTTTAATGTAAATCTCTGTTTGTTTGTCTGTTTGTAAAGTTTGTAGACTAGCTTTCAAAGCTAATTGTGTTCCCTCTATTAATATTGTATTAATTAATAAATGAATAAATAAAAACAATCACAGTTTATATCTATGCTTTCCTCTTAAATTGCACGAAGGTGGGTCAGGCCTCAGACTCAATGATGACACTGGTTTAAAGCGTTAATTGGTTGGCTGGTGTCTGATTATTGTCTAAGACTGGGCCCACCGTGGCTCGACTGGGAGTTTTCTTTAGTTCTGACAGTCTGTGAGTTGAGAACCCTTTTCTTTGGTTCATCACAGTATGTTAATTGATTTGGTTGTTTCCATGTGATGAAACATCAAATAGGTTAAGAAGCAGGCCCGGATCCAGAGGGGGGGCACTGGGGCACGTGCCCCCCCCCCCCCCAGTATCTGTAGTCTAATTCATTCCGCATGGCGTGATATGATAATTGTCTAATAAGGACCCAGTGGTACTTAGACGGGTTATCAAGATATCGAATAACAAAACCAGTCTATTCTCTTAGAACGACGATTCCACAAGGTTTTGTTATCGTCGGCACGGTTGATGTCCAGATGACCATAAATTGTTGCTAAAACAGCGTGTCATTAATTAATAATTTATCTGGTAAGTATTCTATGTCAAAAACTTCATTCTGCGAGATCAGTGACTTATATACGTTACTTGCGAGATGATGCGTATCAAATTTTATGCTACGATCTCAACTTTCCAAAAGGAGAAATGTGTCAGCTTGAGTGCTTTAAGCGTATTATCGTTTGCTGGTGGGTGGCCTGGGCACTCAACTTTTCATTTGGGCACAATAGGCATGGCCACGAAGGGGGCACCATCGACAATCCTTTATTTTATTTTGTTTCAAACTGCAAGTTTTAAGTTGTTTTTTTAAATAATCAAACATTTATATTCGAAATCAATGAATCTATAACAGCTGAAACATATCTGTTTGCATGCTACAATATGCACGCTAGAGAACCACTGTATTCGAACAGTGCAGTCATCCCATGGTGGTTGCAGTCGACGAGTGCACACAATATTATAGTGTAATATTTTGGTCATTTTTTTACTCCTGAAAACATTCATCCCAAATTACTATCACTCATAAAACCAGCTATGTATCTCCATAATAATTTTTTGTGGGTTGAGTGATAGTCGCTGCAGCGCCAAAGTTATGCCAAAAATGAGATTTTTTCCCGAAAAAGAGGTTGAAAGAAATTTTTGCGTATGTTCAGGAATTTATGCTTACTTTCGATACAATACAAATTAACAGTCCTTTAATGTGCACAAAGTTTGAAATCTGAGGACAGATAGTTCTGTATATCGCATGTTCTGGCCCAGTAGTCGAGTGCCTAAAGAAAATCAATATGTTGCAGTCAACGACCCGACCACTGGGCCAGAACACCCGATATGCAGAACTAAGCTTACAGTATAAAACGCTTGAATAACATTCAAAATGCTCTGTCCTCAGATTTCAAACTGAGAGCTATTAAAGTGAAATTCAAGCAAACTGATACATCATATTACATGTATATATGTGGGTTAGAGGCATTTCTCTATTCTCTAAAGATGAAAAAATATGCTAGAAACATGATAAAGGAGAGCTCTCCAAAGGCATTTAAAATGCTGAAAATCGTTTTGCTTCGGGGGGCTTTGCCCCCCTGAAGCCCCCTACCAGGGCTTTGCCCTGGACCCACAGGGGCCTAGGCGGCCCCCTTGACCCCTCGCCAAAATTGGTGCCCCCCCCCCCCCCCCCAAAGGGGCATTGTCTGGATCCGGCCCTGAGAAGCCTCTCTGTGCGAGATTGATCATGACATTCTCATGGGTGAATGTTCAAAATTTCCAAAATCCTGAACTTTTTTAAATTCAAATTTTAAAACGTGCAGTATGCGCTCAAAGTATTAATATTTGAATTTTAAATGGTTAATTATCTATAGATACACTTTTAATCTACCAGAATAGCTATTATAATCTGCCTTATTCAGGATTTTGAGGCTGACTTTCCATAATAATTCAGGATTTTGAGACTGACTTTCTATGGAAAGTCAGCCTCAAAATCCTGAAGTCAGCCTCAAGATCCTGAATTCAGAAATAATCCTGACACTTTCTCCCATACAATCTGTATAGCAATTGTGAATACTCAGCAAATCTGAATTTCCATGGTACCCCGAAAACTCGCATAAAGTTTCGGTTCAACCCGACATATAGTTTGATGGACATGTTGTCAGAAGATTTCAAGATGTCTGCCATGGGAACAGAACAATTTGATAAGCTCCGAGTTTCCTTTTTGCACCAAATACCTCCCACCAAATTTCGGCGAAAATGTCCTTTGAAGAATTTCAAGATGGCTGCTACTTTTGATATCTGACTGCAAAAATTTTAGCCAATCCGAATCTCCATGGCTGCCATCTTGGATATTTGAATGGAAGATTTTAGCAAATCCGAATATTCATGTTTGTTGCCTGACGGCGGTTGCCATCTTGGATATCCTAACGGAACAATTTGTCCTTATGCCTCAACCAAGTTTCGTCTTGGAGGCTATCTTGAATTTTGCAGTTCCCAAACCTCATGCCGGATTAAACCTTAAGTTAGTTGGAGGCATAATGGATATTCAAAACTGGCATCTTATCAGAAAAGTCAAGTTTCGATTCAATCAGGATATATGGGCCTCAACGCGAGAAAACCTGTCTTCGGGTTTTGCGAACAACAATGACGAAGTCCAGCCTGCGAATGCGCGCATTCGGGTCAGCGCCTTTGTTATTCGCTTATTAGAATTTATCATATCTAGACTGGCTTGATACGAGCGAAAATTCATTTTTCTAGCTAGTCTCTGTAGCTGAGGACTCTGGTTTGAGTCTCACTTTGTCGGAAACCCCAAAGACAGGTAGTAGGTATTGTAGGTATTCCAATGGATACTTATTGTGCTCCTCTTGTTGCAGATTTGTTTTTGTTTTGTTATGAGAGAAACTTTATGTTGTCTATGTCAGACAAAAATCAAACTGATATTATTGAAGCTTTTAACTCCACTTCCAGGTATATGATGACTTCCTTAATATTGATAATCCTTATTTTGAATAAATGGTAGGTCAGATATATCCTACTGAACTTCAGTTAATAAGGCGAATTCTTCTGATACTGAAGCTCCGTTTTTGGTCTTGAACTTGTCCATAACAAATGGCATAGTTTTTTTTCTAAAATTTAAGATAAACGGGATGATTGTTATTGTGAAATAGTAAATTTCCCATTTCTTGATGGAGATGTCCCTCGCTCCCCTTCCTATGGCGTATATATTTCTAAGCTTATTCGTTTTGCAGGAGTGTGTTCTAATGTTGATGACACCAACAACAGAAACTTATTTTTTATTTTTAACTGCTAAGTTATTAAAACAAGGTTAAAGATATCATAGAATTCGACGTTATTTGAACATTATAACTTTTGACGTCAGGGATTGATGTTGGCCGGCGTGCAGCTATTCGTTTATCTTTCCCACGGGCTGGTACTGGTATAGATAGAATATTCATGAATCTGGGACAGAAGACAACCACAACACTGTTCAAAGAGCTGAATTCAAAATTTATTTACAACTTAACTGACAAAATATTGTTTAATATACTTTTGATGTCTGGCATTTATGCATGAAAGCATGAGGCTCAAATGACCAATGGCCGCTCATATATGCCATATTGTTAAATATCCCTATATAAGCCTATGTAAAACATGTGACCCCGGGGCGGGGCCATTTTTGGCATCAGCTTAAACAGCTATAGAAAATATGTTTACATATGTCCCTTGAGAGAGGTTGTTAAACCGAAACTGGTTGGAAAATAAAAAAAAATAAAATAATTGGAAGTTTGATCTCATTTGTGTTATCAATGGAAACTTAAAATTCTTCCAATAAAGGCTAATTACAAGAAAATCAACATCTTCCAAAATGTAGTTATATAGCCACTCAACTTCTATTACCACATTTACCACAAAATCCATACACATTCGTAGACCATATTAGTATATATACAGAGATCTGGCCCACAGCGTTATAAAAGTAAGGAGGGCAAAGATCAGGAATCAATACAATCAAGTACCACACCTGACCCAGGAAACCACGTGGAAAAGTGACAAAACACAAGAAAATAGCACATACATGAGCCGAGTCCCTTCCCAGCAGATGAAAACAAGGCTACAATGAACAGTCACGACAGCATGACGGACATGAAACATAAACTAGAGGACACGAAGCACTACCTGATCTCCTTAATAATGCTAAAATAGGTCAAGGTCAACTAAGGCTTATTAATAAATTGAAATACTTCTTGTTTTATCATACATGGGCATGGTGCCATTTTGGTCAAGTGACCTAGAACAAATATCATATCTATATTGTTTTACCTACTGAATACTCCATGAAATTTGAGCTCAAACAGCTGGTGATTTCTGAGAAAAGGTGTCTATTAGATACAAAATGAGTGGCCTTGGATGAAAGGTCAAAGGTCGGCTTGATGTGGTGATTATATAAAGACGTTTAACATATCTCACATGTATTATGGCATCAGCTTAAACAGCTATAGAAAAAACAAGAGGGTCAAGTGGCCCTAAATCGCTCACCTGAGTTTTGTTTAAAGCTGCAAACTCTGTAACTATGAACATTTTTCGAAAAATTTTCTTTTCTTTTTAAATCATTTGTAAAAGTAGAATTAAGCTATATTTTCACAATAAAAATGTTCAGTACAGCTGAAAACTGCATGGAAAAGTGAATTATCTTATCAAATAAGTGTATTTTTCTCTTGTTGGTAATTATTTGCGTCCCTCCAATAATTCTAGACCGTTGAATTTTAACATAAATGCAGTTGTTTTGATAGTGATAACTTGTTAAGATTTACGAAAATGGTAAAATGTTTATCTGAATTTGAGTATTTTTACTGTGTTCTTGAAAAATAAAAACATTATTTTTAAAATTAGAAGATCAAAAGTTACAGACTATGCAGCTTTAAAGCTTACATATGGTATCTGTTAAAAGCTGACCATGTCCCTGGTGACACCTGGAGCGGGGTCATTTTTGGCACAAGCGGCATAATTTGAACAAACTTGGCAAGGTCCACTAGGTAATATTACATTCCAAATATCAAGGTTCTGTGCCTTATGGTTTCAGACAAGATTTTTTCGTGCTTTTCCCTATATAAGCCTATGTAAAACATGTAACCCCCGGGGCGGGCCATTTTTGGCCACAGGGATATAAGTTGAACAAACTTGGTAGAGGTTCACTAGGTGATGCTTCATACCAAATATCAAGGCTCTAGGCCTTTTCGTTTCAGAGCAGATTTTTTTCATGTTTCTCCCTATATAAGCCTATGTAAAACATATGACCCCGGTGCGGGGCCATTTTTGGCCCCAGTGACATAATTTGAACATACTTGGTAGAGGTTCACTAGGTGATGCTACATACCAAATATCAAAAACTTTTTATGGCTTTTCCATGGGTAGAAACCAGTACTGGGCCGGGAGGGTTTATGATTTGTGTGTTTATTATATGACAGGAACTCCCAAAGGCTCAACCGAAAGTGGTTTTATGGAGAAGCCGGGAATCGAACCTGCGACCCCTGGTTTACAAGGCATAGCGCTTATCCACTACACCACGGGGACTTCTTTACGAAATATCAATGGCAGGAGACTTGTCTTCCCGATTTCCGACTTAATCAAGCTCAAGCCAGCCTGGTGAGTTTTAGCAATTATACAATCAAAAAATGATAAAAAAACAAAGCGCTGATAAGATATTTGCTCAGTCTGTCTGCATCTTTGTTGCTCTTAAGCAACAAAGTCAGGGTTCCTCGCTATAAGGCCCATATACAATTTAGATTTACAGTTAAGGTCGGACCCACCCTTGGATTTCTTCTGCTCCATTTTTTCAGTTGTATGTACTGTTGAGTCCTTATCTTTGTTTTGTCTCCCTTTTATATCTCGATTTATATGTACTAGAACAGCTTTCATGTGGTCTAAACGAGTCAATGTCAAAATTCGTCAAATTTTGAAAGAAGTAAAAGGAAAAATACGAATTAAATAAAATGATATTCTTTTTTCATGAAAGTAACTAGTTGTTTCTGAAAATACTATGAAAAGCGAAAAGAAACCTTAACAGCCAATCAGATCCTTATAATTAAGTTTCAAAGATCACATGACCAGATAAAATGTCAATACCGTAACAAACTTTAATTCCTGTTTTTTCTTCAAATCTCGCCATGGATATGTATTTTGTTGCATTGGATAAGTTCAATAAATCATGTGTTTAATTGTGTCAAAGGTAAAATTTGAACAAAATGATTATTTATGACAATGAGCAAACGTAAAATGCATTTTTTTTTATCTTTTAAGTGATTTTGCATACTATTTTCTCAGTATTTTGTTTAAAAACCACATTTCTAGAAAATTACAATGCTTTGGTATGATTGTTATCAACCAAAGGAATTGATCAGGTACTTAAAATCTATATGTTGTCTCTGTCTGATATACTTTTTTCCCAAAAATATCACTGTTACGGTACTTGACAAAAATGTTACGGTATTGGCCTTTAAAGAATATATGCTAGCGTAATTCTTCTGTTTAAGATTTGGTGTAGAGCACTGTTGACCAAATTGCAATGTTAATACTCTTGACACATGTGCACAGAAAGAATTTTGGAATATATGGTAGATTGCATTTATTTCAAAAAATTGTTACGGGTTTGACAAAAGCGTTATGGTATTGACAAACCCTCCCTGAAAACAAAACAATATGTCAATACCGTAACAAACTGTTTACACTCAAATTCATCATTCAATTTGTGTTTTATGCCTGATTAAATTTGAAAAAGCATTCTTATCATAAATTCACTTAATAAACTTGACTAAAAACTAATATCTTTGCATTCAAAACTGTACTTTTTTGACAGCATATGTCAAAACCATAACAAGATGTGTCAATACCGCAACATTTTCATCGTTACGGCATTGACTGTTATGATATTGATATATTCTACATATTTTTTTACCTAAAATAATGATTACTCCCTAAAACATCGCAACAAGAGTGATTTTTTGTTGAGAAATTTTATTTGGTCAAGATGTTAAAACCAGAAATTTTTTATCAAATTCCATTGTACATTTTTGTGTTACGGTCATTTGACACAAAAAAAATATACTATAAAAATTTCACGTACCAAAACAGTATTTTCTTTTGCCAGTTCTGTAGATGCTTTACAAAACACATGTATTCTTAGTAAACAGAAAGTGTCAAATTAGTATGACAGAAAACCAGATTCAGCACCATTAGGGATCCAGTATTATTTTTTTTCAATTTATCAAGTGTTACGGTCTTGACATAAATGCTTGGGACAGAGGTTTTTTGGCAAAAAAAAAATGCAAAAATGTAATGAAAAATCACATATTGAAACCTCCTACATTTACTTTGATAATGCTTTTATCGATACAGCCAGTTAAAATTCCTGAGAAAATAAGTTTTTTTGATAATTCTTGTCGAAAGTTCAATTCTTTATGTTGGACGGGCAAAAATGCCAAAAAATGGGGTTTTAATCTGATAAAAAATATATTCATACACCAATATTTTTCAGTTTTATCAGCTAGCCTTATTAAGTATGATCAGTAGTATTGTGTGAAAAAAAATCATGATCACATCAGCAGTTTTCATAAGATATGAAACGGACAAGAATTTCGACATCGACTCAAACATCAATGTCTTGATCCACATCAGAAATAAGGCTGAGGTTGGTATCATCAAACATGTTTAAACCCTCCAGTAATTTTCTTACTGACCATTCCAAGGCGGTGCTTCTTTTGTGGATCCGTTTTGTTATTTATGTTTCGTGTTTGTCTTCGTCATATTGTCTTGTCTGTTCCTTGCAGCCTTGTGATCACCTGCTATGAAAAAGCTGACCTCTTGTGTGATGTTTTCTCGTGTTTTTGTCACTTTCCCTTATGGTGTCCTGGGTCAGGTGTGGTACTTGATTGTATCGATTCCTGATCTTTGCCGTCTTCCTTACTTTAAGTTCATTACATAATATGCCGGAGCTTGAAAACTGATAATTGTTTTTTATCTTAATGGATAGAGCAAACCCAAATATCTAATCTGGTTCTAGCTGTTATATGTTTTCCATAATGGAATAGAGGACCTAACATAAGTGCTCATGTTTTATTGAAAGTATTAAGTGAGTTGAGGAAAAGAGATTAAATGCGAGGCTTGCCGAGTATTTGATTGCTTTTTCGCAACAAGTGTACGAAAGTTGGATTCTATTTATCATATGCCATTAAGATTACTTTGAAATCTCATTTCTGGCGTAAAAAAATAAAATCAGTATGTACGCTATGTTGTTATAGAAGTAATTTCATAACTATATACCCGAAAATCTGTTATCCACTATAGTGCTACCACGATATTATGACCATGTTTACATTTTCGTGTTTGTAAACATTGAAATCAAAACATTGGAACTGTTTACCTGTAATGGGTGGCTGCACACACTTGGGCTTTAAGTGGGTATTTTGAATTTCACTGGTAATCATCATGGATAGCTCAGTAGGTAACGACTCGGACAACAGAGCATCAATATGTATATTTTTAGTTAAGTAAGGGGGGTTCGTGTCCCCGTAAATGAATGATTTTTTCTCTTTATTTTTTATTCTTTACTGTGTAATATTATATTTATTGTATCTTTATATATATTATATTCATATTTGCAGAATAATACATCCACTTATGCCAAGAATTCCTTAAATTGCTCATCAGCAAACAAGAACACAGAGGTGAGATTCCACAGAATATGGCATGTCATCAGGGTCTACACGGTTAGCTTTTACTAACGCGATAATCGACAACCGAAGTAATTTGGTCACAATGAGCAGCAGACAGATCCAACCTGATGCAAGTGTTATGGCTTTGAGGCTCAAGATGGCATAAATGGTTAATAACATACATGACAACAAAACACAATTTCACAAACTTATAATATGGGTCCCGTCCCTAGAAAATCTGTCTTTGGGGTTAACATTAAGGCCATGCTTGTATCAAAAAGATCGTGAGCAAAAAGGCGCACACAAGTGAATTGTTATCACATTCAAAATAAAATGATATAAAAAAATACCCTTGTAGGGGGATCGAACCATCAACCTTACGGATAACGGATTAGACGCCTATCCACTACACCAGGAAAACACGCAATCAAACTGTTAGATATTTTGCGCTTTATTCGCATCAAAATACCTGTATAATTCTATAAATAGTTATCTAAAAATATCTTTGTTATTGGTAAATATTTACAATAATACAGACTGTCAACAAAAACAGAATATCGTTGTAGCACTATAGTGGTTTATCGATTTTATTGCATGAAGTTACTTCACTCCCAGATGCAACGTCATATGATAATCTGTTTCTCATAATGAAAGTGTTATTCTTACATTAATACCCATGCATATACAGTTTATTTAATTGTTGCCAAATCAACATAAAATGTAAGTTCGAATCATGTTTCACATGCTATATTAACGACATAGGTGGTAAGTTGAAAAATGCAAGCCCACACTATTTTGCATAGAGATGGTTTAATGTTTTAGTGCTGTTTTCAGGTAAAATACTTAAATGCAAGAATAACAATAAAAAAAAAGGTTTCATCATGGGTCACTATGAAGATATTTGAACAAGCTGTGTTGCCTCTCGTTGACCTGGCAAATGTAAATGTATGAAAAATTGTAATGTTCAGATCATCTTGAGTATCTTTTTTCAAGGGCAGGATTTGATACACTGGTTATGCATTTGAAGTTCTAAACTGCTCAATTTGAGAATGGCAGTAAAACTAAATGGTAAAAATACTGTGACCTCTTTTCCTTTTTTCTGGTTGTGTTGATGATTTACATATCAGTCAACATTTTTTCAGTCATGTCAGGATGCTTTTCCCGTCTTTCTAGCTCTCATGAACTGAGTCAATAAAACCGAGTCTGCTTTTTTCTAATATTGTAGATTCTCTGTCTTTCTGAAGGATTTGTTTTCCAGATTATTCCAAGGCTCAACCAGTACTAAATAGAGGATAAAGGGTCGTCTGGTGAGTCTTGAACAAAGAGAGCCTCAATCTCAAGTCTAGCTTTCCCACCTAGCCAATGTGCTCTTCCTTTTTTGTTTATATAAAATGTACGAACCTAGGAGTCAGTTATTATGAACACATCAAATTTTGACTTGACCCCCTTTACATACCAATAGATTCTTTCTTCTGGTTATTAAGGGGTCAAAGCAATCAGAACTGCCACGGCCAATTCCATGGAATTCTGTCGGATGTACATCTAGTATCTACTTTGATAACGTGACGCTGACGTTACTTATCATGATAATGAAACCATGCCAACACAATAACAATTTGTGTGATTGATTATAAATGAATACATGAACTTCGTTCATTCTGCTGATTAAACTTTTCGGGTAAGCAGTCTTTCCCCCAGTTCCAGCTAACAAAATGGAGCTTTTTCGTACATAATATTACGCGTTATGTGTCTTACGTACACCCAAACCTTGATTGGATTCTCAAATTGTGCCAAATTTTCCGTATTTTTTTAGTACATTGTATTTCTTCTGTCTGAAGATTTTGTCTATGCGAACATTGCAGACCCTGATGAGATTGTGAACTCAAAAACTATCTCCTGTAAAACTGGATGAAATATTATTAACAATGTCTCAATTTCAACTACAAAACTGGAGTAACATGAACAATTAAAAGCAATAATGTGAAAAGGTAAAAAGATAAAATATTCCAAGGTTTAAAAACTAATAAATATGACACCAAAAAATTCAATATTTATTATACAGAGAGCCTCATATTTACCACATGCATTGGTGAAAGTTCAAAATTTCCAAAAATCTTAAGCTTTTGAAATTTAAATTTAAATTTAAAATTGTAGTATGCCTTCAAAATATTAATAATTATAGTTTAAATAGTTAGGAGTCTTAGATAAACTGTAAAAAATGTCAGAAAAGCTATTATACTCTTCCTAATTCAGTATTTTGAGGCTGATTTTCTATGAAAAATCAGCCTCAAAATGCTGCATTCAGGGATAATCCTGAAAACTTTCACCCATGCATCTGGTTTGGATTGAAAGTCAGCCTCAAAATCTTGCATTCAGGGATAATCCTGAAAACTTTCACCCATGCATATGGTTTGGACAGAGCTCTACACGCAAATAACTTAAATCTGTCTGCAAAAAAATGCTGGCCCATGGCATCTTTTCTTTTCAATCTGAATTCAGGAATAGTCCTGAAAACTTTCACCTATGTTTCAGCCTTATTTACTTTAGGTCCTGAACGTAATCTGGCTCTTTGCTGCTTGTCAAAGTAACTGTTTTAGGGTTCTAATCTTTAAAGGGCTAAAATAGTGTTATGGATACGCAATCAAAACATCTCAATACTCACACACCTTACTACATGAATGCCAAGATAATGTAATGAGAACTACCATCGTAAAGTTGTACAAATACAGATAAATATCCTACAGGTAAAAACCAATGCTACTCTTTAGAAGAGTTCATATAATGACTTATTTATATAGCAAGAACTTTGTGGGTGACAGTTGAGAATATTCCAAATCCTGAACTTATATATGGGCTTCGTTGCAAGAAAACCTGTCTTCGAGGTTTCTGAATGAGTAAGCCTCAACCAAATATTCTCAGCTACAGACACTAGCTTAATTAGTGAAAGTTTGCTTGTAACAAGTTTACATGAGGGTCTGGATGGGGTATAATGATTAGTGAATAATGGCCCTTTTTATAATGAATAGTGAATAATGAGCTAGAAAATAATGAATAGTGAATAATGAGGGACTAAAAATTAATGAATAATCCTATTTTTTTAATGAATTGAAGAAAAAATTAATGAATAGTGAATAATCAGATTTCTTTGCCACCTTTCTTACTTTTAATGAATAATTGATCTTATTTCAATGAATAACCCAAAATTTTAATGAGATGAATAATGTGCTAAATTTTTAATGAATAGTGAATACCAGACCCCCATCCAGACCCTCTTACATGGGTGAAAGTTCAAAATTTCCAAAATGCTGAACTTTAGAAATTCAAAATTTAAAACTTGCAGGGTTCCTACAAAATTTAATAATTTCAAGTTTTAATGATTAAATGTGTTAAGCTAATCAGAAAATTAATCAGAGAATCTATTGTAAGCTCCCTAATTCAGCATTATGAGGCTGACTTTTGTATGGAAAGTCCGCCTCAAAATCCTGAATTCAGGAATAAACCTGAAAACTTTCACCCATGAGTTTGGACATGACACTTTTCAATTAGCAAATAAAAAGGCACTAATCAGACTTAAATGTGAGGATATACAGACGGGTCTGCGCCTTGGTTGTTCACAAACTACAAAAAAGGTTTTCTCGCATGAGGATTCGTATCATGTTTTGCCTCAGCATGAAAACCTATGTAGTGGGTGATCAGTGGAATTGCTAGAGACAATTCTACAGAGACAATACTCATCAGTATTTCAAAATTTCTAAGAAAATATAAAAATTAATGTCATCATTTTTGGGTTGACATCTTAAAAATATAATTCTTCCAGAGCTTTATAAGACTGCAACAGAATATTTTGTATATTATTAATCACTTGACACTGACAGATGAACTACAACCATTCCAGAGAATTTTAAGACCTAAGTATAAAATCACACTGATCGACAGATGTGTATTGCCTCAGTGATCAGTATTCAGTCCTCTTTTATCTCATATATTCGTATTGTTCATCACACTGACAGATGAACTACAAATCTCCAGAGAATTTTAAGACCTTAGTATAACATCACACTGAGCGACAGATGTGTCTTGCCTCAGTGATCAGTATACAGTCTTCTTTTATCCCATATATTCTTATTGTCAATCACACTGACAGATGGGCCTCAAAGTGAGAAAACGTGATTTTGTTGCATCCTAACAACAAAGGTGCAGACCAGACTGCACATTCGCTGTCTGACCAGCACCAATGTTATTCCCTATCCGGAAAGTATATGAGTCGTGACATGAGATTTCCAACAATGTGGTATGTGCGACCAGCAAAGCCTCAGATCAGCCTGCACATACGTGCACTCTGATCAGAGACTTTGCTAGTCGCTTGAATAGTCTATGAATATTAAGCTACTGACCGAACATAATTTGAAGTTTCTAAGCTTAAGAGGAGGCTGCACAGGCTCGTCTGAGTCTACACAGGCTCGTCTGAGTCTACACAGGCTCGTCTGAGTCTACACAGGCTTGTCCGAGTCTACACTTGTCAAAATGCCACATTGTAAGAAAGCACATGTCACGGCTCATATGTGTCACACTCTATATGTGTGAAATTTCAATATCATAACTATACTATTGCCATAAAGTTAAGCATATGTTTATACGATCCCCATTTTCGAAGTAATGAAAAATAATATGAGCTTTGGGTTTTATTTGACATGTACACTTGTATTTTGGCTACCAAATTTGGATACCAAAGTTTGTTTAGTTTCATTCACTACTGTCCATGAACGGGAAGCTTAGGGCACAGTACTGTCCAGGAGTTGATATGCAAGAATGAATTTCTTTTGCTGTCGAGTCATGAAATAGCCTTAAACTTGTATGTTGGATAAATCTACAAAGAAGAAAGAGGGCAGAATGTGAAAAATTGCCATTAGGAACGCTGGCATGAAACAAGATGACATTGCAAGGGAATAAAACATGTCTCAGAGTGTTGTAAGCAGATTTTTGAAAGAACATACAGAGAGTGGCAGTATTACAAAAAGGAAACGGTCTACATTGACTCTTGAGTGCAAGGAATTGTTACTGAAGCAATATGGTATTGTGGTGCATTATCTGACGACCACCTGATACAGTTAAAGGTGGTTACTGGGACTTTCAGCGCTCAAAAGTACCAGGACCAAATCCTGGAATCTGATGGTAGGTCACCCTTGGACTAGCTAGATGGCCAGAACATGGTGCTCCACGATGACATTGCAATATCTCACTGTACTCGCATCATCGAGGAATACAAAAATCAACAGAACATCGCTAGTCTTCCATTGTCAAGCTTGTTGCCGGACTTGAACCCTATCTAACATGTGTGGGACAAGCTCAGCTGATGTGTTTGAAATGGTAAACCAGCCGTATCAAAACCATTGTGATTTTTGCTAGAATATACTGCATGAGTGGGCCAGAATTTCATGTCTTGAACACATGCACCCAGTGATTTTAATGATGAAAATGTGCCAAGTTGTTATTTGACAGTGTGAAGGCTCTACACAACATAAACCTGAAGTAGTGAATTATTTGAGCAATTTCGTGACTTTTTGCACCAGATCCTGAAAATGTATGCTCCAAAGAGTAAGTTTTGAAGAAATTACAACTATCACAGCCTTATTGTTAAAAGTTTTGCTGACTCTTGGCCTCCATGCTGTTTCATTGAATTTTGTAAAATTTATGGGTATTTCTTGTAAGGTGTTTGCAGCCTATAAACAAGTCAGAGATTCTGCTGGTATTCTGCTTTTGTTGTCTACCACAATAAATTTTTGGTACCTCTCAAAAGTTTCCGTTCTTACCGTTTCTAAAACCTAAGTGGTGTTATCAAATGGAATATGCTTAACTTTATATATGTCTTGTTTCTAAAACCTAAGTGGTGTTATCAAATGGAATATGCTTAACTTTATATATGTCTTGTTTCTAAAACCTAAGTGGTGTTATCAAATGGAATATGCTTAACTTTATATATGTCTTGTTTCTAAAACCTAAGTGGTGTTATCAAATGGAATATGCTTAACTTTATATATGTCTTGTTTCTAAAACCTAAGTGGTGTTATCAAATGGAATATGCTTAACTTTATATATGTCTTGTTTCTAAAACCTAAGTGGTGTTATCAAATGGAATATGCTTAACTTTATATATGTCTTGTTTCTAAAACCTAAGTGGTGTTATCAAATGGAATATGCTTAACTTTATATATGTCTTGATGATAAACCTGAAATGGAAAAAAAGAAATGCATGAAAGTTGGAAATTACAGTCCAAATTTTTATAACATCACTCGTTATGACAGAATATTCAATATCCGACACAAATTTGCTGGGAACTGATCTGTTTCAATTAAAATTCCCTCTTTATAACAGAATATTCATTTAACGACACCGACAGTAACTTCTGGGAACAGATATAAATTTTTTATTGAAAATAAATTCATTATAACAGAATTTTTACAGTGTGTCAGACGATTTTGTGAGCAGAACAAGGTATTTTTGCATGAACAGATTTCTGTCTCACTTGATAAGAGGAAAGCACTGTGCATCTTGATGCAATATAAAATTGAACAGATGTATACATTTGGAACAATAGCAATTTAATACCATTTGTATAATATTTTCTTTAACAAATGATTATGATGTGGAAATCTGGTACTGGTCAGAATTTCCTTATAACAGCAAATTCACTTTAACGTCAAAGATAGCTTGGAACAAACATTGTCGTTATAAAGACGGTTGACGGTACCAAAATCCTGAACTTAAGTAATTAAAGTAAGAAAGACAGCAAAGATCATTAACACATTTAAATTGCCAAATGCATTTAGCTATTCTGTTTAATTCAACATTTGAGGCTGCTTTTCCATGTAGAAATCAGCCTAAAAATCTGGAATAATTGTGAAACCCTTCACCCATGAAAACATTATCTACAGGAAGCTTTTCACATGAAATCATGAATGTATTATAGTTTATTTTCTTCTCCCTCCAACTACTGTACATATGTACAATTTTGGTACCTGATACATATGTAAATTGATACTTTTGTGGACAGAATGAAATTGCAAGATTCCATCAAAATTCCATTCAGATTTTCTCACTGTCCTCTGTATGAAAGTTTTGGACACCATAAATATATCAAAATAATTTATAACAATTTGTTTTTCCCTGGGAAGAGAAAGAGAAAGATGACGAGTCTTCAGTACAAATCAGTAATCATAGAGAAGCCTGCTGTGCATACGCAGTCTCACTGGAGCCATCGGCTCGCTCATCAGTGTAGAAATATAAAGACACTGGCCATTTTTCTCACCAAATCAATAAAACCTGAGTCTCCTGTTTTCTAATATTTTAGGTTCTCTCTTAACATGTATTTCTGAAAGATCCGTTTTTCCAGATTATTTGGAAATTTTTCCGTTCCTAGCTACTGTGTTTACATGTACCAACATTAATTGAAAATAAATGTAGTTGTTTTAACATGTGTTCTGTAGCATTTATCTAAAAACTGGTATATATACATTATGTAGAATGGGACAATACAGATGTAGCTTAATCTCCAAGACCACCAGATAAACAAGCACTTTAAGGTTAAATTGTTGATATTTTCTTACACATCAGATTAAACATTTGTTTTGGGTGCTCAAATGAACCGTCTCATTGAGACGATTCTTTTGAGTACCCACAACATATGTTTTGATCGAGAAATATGAAAATTAATTTTGATTAGGCACTCTTTATCCCAAGGCCTGATGACTCCACGAGTTCACCAATAGTATGTGATACGTACATGAAATAATGCATCTATCTGAATGAAAAGACTGCCTTCATTGATACATGATCTGATGGGAAATAACAGTTTGGTGTTCCTCCAGTTTCCATGATTTTATCTTTTGATGCTGTTTGAAGAACCCCGGTGACATCAAGGCTGGACGAACTGTAGAATAAGTAATCTACACAAGCGCACATGCCACGATTATACGAGGTGATAGCTGGTTCCATTCCCTGAAAATATAAAATAGATTACATAATCATTGTTCAAGAAGCTTAATCACGGGTAGGAAACTTCATAAAATAGAGCCACGGCTCTTTTAAGGAAATCTTATGAGGGTATTTACGGTTCTTTATATGGAGTCTGAAAAAATCGTCTAAAAAGCGTAAGTTTTCCATTCGGTGCTTTTATGGTGTAAAATAGCGATAAAAGGAGAATGTAGTGCTCCACTCTGGTATTTTGACTACTTATCTAAGCTGATGCGAGCTGCATATTGTGTAGTTTTGTCTGAATTCTTTTTGTCGTGAGGCACATGCACAGCAAAAATGATTCAGATAAAACCATACACAATTTTCAGCTCACATCAGCTTGGATTAAAAGTTGAAAAACAAGAGCAGAGCAATACATTCTCATTTTTTTGCTATTTTACATATTTTTTTTTTTTTTGCGATTTATTTTAGACTCCACATACAGAGCAAGTCCTACTCGTGTGAAACAAGTGCAGGAATTTTATAAAATTTAGAACAGATTTTATAGGTTGTCCTGTGATTTGTTGATTTGCAGTTTTAACGCTTTTTCATTAAGATGGATTATCTAGAGTTTATTCTAGGATTTGAAAATCATGGGGGACTATGGCAGTTCAAATGAAAAGCGAGAATTTTACTAAAATTGTGATATTTTGCCTTCTTTGTCTATATAGGATTAGGGGTTGCCTGTCAAAATTTCTATCAAATGATGTATTTCTATCCCTGTAGATTGTTTTTATCTTGGCAAACAGTGCAGACCCTGATGAAATGCCATATTATGGGTGATTTCATCTGGTAAGTACCCACTTACTTGTATCTAAAAGTAAAGAGTCAATGATTTCAGTCATTTGAGGTCTAACAATAACTGTCAAAACATTTACAGTTTAATCATATCAGCCATAACATTTTGGAGTTTAATTATATCAGTCATAATTTTTTGGGTTTTATGATATCAGCCATAATATTTAGGCTTAAATGATATCAGTCATAATATTTGGGGTTTAATAATATCAGTCATAATATCTGGAGTTTAACAATATCAGTCATAATATTTACAGTTTAGTTATATCAGTCGTAATATTTTGGAGATTAATTATTTCAGTCATAATAATTTGGGTTTAACAATATCAGTCATAATCTTATGGATTTAATGATATCAGTCAATATACTAGGATGATAATGATAACAAATATAATATTTGGGTTTAATGTTTTATAATGAATGATAGCAATCATAATATTTGGTGTTTAATGATTTCTGTCAAAATGTTCATGGGGTTTTAATGATGTCATAAAATGATTTCAGTCATAATATTTGGGGTCTAATGATTTCAGTCATATCATAACTTTATTTATCAGGTGAGTATCAGTTTTTGTATGACAATGCAGTATACACTAGAGTGCCATAACATTTCCCCTGTCATTTGCTCCGTTTTTTGAAAAAGGGTCCAAAGGGGTATGTGCATTAAGAGGCTATTTTGGCCCCCAAATGAGGTCAAAAAATAAAAGCTGCTCTTCACAAGTTTCAGTTTATTAGAACAATAGCTAAATTGTAAAGGTCTGGTATTGATTCGACTTTTACGGTTGCTATGGTACAAAAATGGCCGCCGAAATAAGCTGAAAATAGGAAAATGACCATTTTGGAGCTAATTTGAGACATTAACAGAGGAATTAATATAGAGCACAAGCAAATACCAAAAAACTACTTTAACAGGTGATGAGAATGATCACGGCACATAATATATTAAAAGTTTTTTTGGGGGGTATTTGCTTGTGCTGATATCTAATTCTTAAAAAATAAAGTCTCCAAAAGCCTCAAATTTGGAATAAAATGGCAATTCTCTATTTTAAGCCTATTTTGTCTGCCATTTTGGTTACCATAGCAACCGGTAAATGTAAAATAAATGCCAGAATTTTACACTTGGGCTATTCTTCTAATAAACCTATAAGATGAAATTGGTGAAAAGCAACTTTCAGTGTTTGGCTCTAGAGGGGGCCAAAATAGCCCCTTAATGCACCTACCCCTTTTGAGAAAAAAATGGGAGCCACGTTACATCCGTGCTTTACCGGTCAGTGAGCTATATCAAACAGTGTCCAATTGACCCTTCAGTGTACTTTACTTCCTAGACAACAGAATTTGCAATTTGTTTTAATTCTCTCCTGAAAACCCATGAATTGAGCACTATTTATAACAAACAATTCTTAAATTGTAAAGTAATAGATTTCTCCAAAATTAATTTTTTTACCGAGTACAAAAATAAACAGATGACCAGCAAAAGGTGCAAGTTGGCAAGTATGGGCCCTCTATGGGTAGCCACATGAGTGAAAGTTCAAAATCCTGAACTTTTGAAACTCAAACATTAAAACTTCCAGTATGCCTACTAAATATTCACAATTTCAAGTTTAAATGGTAAATTGTCTTCAGACAGACTGTACATAAATAAGAAAACCTTTTATGATTATTCTTATTCAGCATTCAAAATCCTGAATTCAGGAATAATCCAGAAAACTTTCACCCATGTAGCCAACCTCGAGGCCTGTTCTAATGATGAAGTTACCCAATATAAGCCTAGAGTCCTTTTTATTGGACATCGGCAAATAGTACAGAACGCTGCATCTGATCAGGTTCTGCACTGTTTGCCTTTCTGCAAATATTGGAATATGGATCTGGGATAGAAAAAAATAACATAACACAGAAAAGCTGAATTCAAAATTTATTTACAACTAAACTGACAAAATATTGTTTAATATAGTTTTGATGATGCCTGGCATTTATGCATGAAAAATGAGGCTTAAATGACGAATGAGAACTTAAAATGCTTCCAAAAAGGCAAAGTACAAGAAAATCAACATCTTCCAAAATGTAGTCGCACAGCCATTCAACATTTACCACAAATATTCTGACGCACTCATAGGCAATATGAGTATAAACACAAATCTGGACCCCGAGGTTAGATTTTGTTCATGCTCCACTCAACTGAGCATGAACCTTCAACTGCTCATTCAAAACTAAAATGCTGAAAAATAAAGATCATTCTTGCTTTCAAACTCTCAGAGGTTGTATTTATCATGCATGTAAATGTTAAAATGCCAATTGTTGACATTTTAACATTTAGAGCATGGTAATTTTTATGCTCAGCTGAGTATGTCATTCCCTCGCTACATTAGGGCCTTGACAGGAGAAAACCTGTCTTTGGTGTTTAGCTAGAATATTGAAACTGTGTACCAAGCAGTCTTAGCCGTTATCATTTCCAATGAACAAACAACACAGGCTCTCAGGGTTCATACAGGCAAGTTTTGAGTAAAATTCAAGGTCTTTTCAAGGACTTCTCAAGTTACATGTTTCAAGGAGCAAAATTTTAGGAAAAATCCTGATTTAAGTGTTAAAATTCTACTTAAAAAATGCTAGACTGAGATAATGGAGAAATTAGTACTAGAAAAGTAGTACAAAATTGTTGTGCCTTTATTTGGCGCAGCATTTGCTGCACCAAATAAAGGCACATCAATATTATACTGATTTAGATCTATATCAAGAGTGTTAAGTCCTACATAAAATAGAAGAATTCAAGGACTTTTAAATGCATTTGAGTGATTTTCCAGTACTTTTCAAGGCAGATTTAATTTTCAAGGACTTTTCAGGAAAGCCCTCTAAATGCAAGTACATTTCAAGCCTATGCGAACCCTGGGATCAAACTGTGTGGAAGCCAAATCTTGTCGGCACCATTGTTGTTAGCACACAACAAAGTCGGGGTTCTCTCAAGCTGCCGCCCATTTTAGAACTACTTATACCACCATTAACAAATTTAGCACAACGTATGTCATGATGTGAAAGGTCTACACTGATGTAGGTGGTATAAAATAGTTGTACCATGTTTGTCCACCTGTATGCAAGATAATACACTCGCTAAAGCTTGTGGATTATCTCCACGTACAGGCGGACAGCCCATGGTATAACTATTACTTAGTCGTTCAAACAGACTTGTTTGAATTCTAAAACTGGCACAATGTCTACTTGAAGTATCGAAATATTTAGTTGATATGTACTGTAAGAACTATTGTAATATGGGAAAATGGTGATTTTCTTTTAAACAAGCATGTAAAACTAACAGCAAGGCACAACATTTAATGTGGACCCATAACTGATAACCGTCTTCAATTAATATGTTCAGCAGGACTTCACGCGAGAAAACCTGACTCTTTTGTATGACGACAACCTGGGCGCAGACCAGCATGTAAATCTGTGCAGTCTGTTCAGCAACCTTGTCTGTCACTATCTGGAAAGAATAGTTTCCTAACTGGCTACATGCAAAATTTCAGTATTCTAACTAGTCTCCATAGCTCAGGAGGCTGGTTTGTGTCTTGATAGGTTGGAAACGCTGGACAGGTTTTCTCGCTTTGTGGCCTGTAAGATATCTCACCCTTTCTATACTGTAAATCCAGAAATTTTCGCGAGAATTTTATGATTTACCTATATCAGTAAACGACAAAATGATTTCTCCATTTCGCGAGGATTTTATTTTCTTGAAAATTTCTGAATTTTCAGTACTCATGGGTTTTCCATCTAGATTGATAAATGGGCCTTGGATGGAAAACTCATCTTCCGAGTTGCTGGCCAAATCAGACTCAATCCACACTGGTTACCTACCCAGTGTAGTTAAAATATTAAAATTTTCTCTGTAGCAAGTTCAGCTATTATACTTTTCAAAATAGCGAATTACAATGGTGCTGATCAAGACAATTTGAATGCACAGGCTGGTCTGAGCCTTTCTTGTTCGGATGCAACAAGTCAGGTTTTCTCGTTTTCTCGCGACCATGCCCAAATACAGTTTAGATGGTCAATTATACAATATAAGATGTCATAGGTTGAAAACTGACAATTGTGTTAACTTAGCAAATAGAGAAACCCCGGATACTTTATCTGGTTCTACCTGTTGGCTCAGTACCTGTTCTGATGGATTTTCCCATACATATTGATACAGTAAGTATGGGACTACCTATTGTGTACTTTAATGGGTCACAGGCAGAATGATCTAAATTGTGATGTATTTCTGTCCCTGAAGGTTGTTTTAATTTTTGTAAACAGTGAAGTCACTGATAAAATGCTGCATTTCATCTAGGTCTTCACTGTTTGCCAAAGTACCCTTTTAGGGGTTTCCAGTATACAAAGGGTCAAGGTTGTCTCAATAATGATTCTCTTTAATTTGTAAGGGCAGGATTTGATAAATTGGTAACGTATTTGAAACTCTTAACTAAACTGCTCAACTTGAAACAGGTAAGGATAGAATGGCAGTAGAAACTTATTGGTATGAAAGATTGTGACCTCATTTTCTTTGTCTGTTAAGTTGATGATTTATCTCCAAATCTACAACGCTTTTCCTGTCTTTCTGGCCTTAACCAGTACTAAGCAGAGGATAAAATGTCTTGCCCAAGAACACAAGAGTGCCTCCGTTAAGTCTCAAACCAGCAATCCCTTATCTCTTACTCTGGGCCACTGTGCTCCCCTTTTTTTATATATAAAATGTCGGAATCTAGGTCTGATTTTTTTTCATCCGTCACAGTGAAGACACCAAGCAGTGGGAATTGGTACGTCAAGATCTGTTTTAGAACATACTCCAATTTCAAACTCTCAAATTCCTCTCCTTTTGTACTAAACAGCCAGGCATGGATAATGGGGTGCAACAGTAACAATTCAATATTTAGAGCCTTAGTGGGTGCAGAAAACTGGACGCAGCCGGACGCTGAATAAGGTTGAGACTTTGGCAAAGCTGTGCCACCTTTTAAACTGAAAATTGAGTCAAGTCAGTTCAAACTTGACTAAATTCCATCTTGCAAGCTTGAATATATAGGGTTACCCAAGCCTTTTCAATTGTAAAGGAGTCAAAACTTGGCTGATGTGAGCAAGTGATGGCTACAGGTTTCAGAATGCTCCACAAGTTGCAATAGATAACAAAACTATCTCCAGTAGTAGTAGCAAAATAAAACTGGATGAAATATTAACAATGTCTCAATTTTCAACTACAAACTGGAGTAACATGAACAATTAAAAGCAATAATGTGAAAAGGTAAAAAGTTAAAATATTCCAAGGTTTAAAAACTAATAAATATGACAATCATTCACCAAAAATTCATTATTTATTATACAAAGGGCCTTACATATTTACCCCATATGGGCCACGACGCTTTAGCCAGGACAGAGTTGTCTAACCTGCCTCTGTGGCCTACATTCCAAAAAAATACAAGGTGTAAGGTTATAGATGAACAGATCAGTTATCCATTTCCATGAAAAGATGAGAGTTACTTAAGGCAGATACTTGCCTAATACAGGTGTTACCACTTGTTTTTGTTTTGATGCTTCATGTCCCAGTCAACAATTTATTAGTCATGTCAGAACTTTTGCCCAGGCTGTACTAAGCAGAGGATAAAAATGTCTTACTCAAGGACACAACACCCTCCTGTGAAGCTTGAACCAGCAACCCCTTGATCCAGAGTCAATCACTCTACCACTGAGATGTTCATATTACTCTTGGCATTGCTGGTAATGGAACATTGGCAATAAATTGGTCCAGGTATCCAGTTATGAGCACTTTTTCTTCTTATTTCTCAACCAAAATTCATGTCTCAATGAGATGGTTCTTTAGAGCACCCAAAACATGTTCTAAACTTTTGGTTTGATTGCTTATGTCCCAGTCAACAATTTCTTAGTCATGTCAGAACTTTTACCCGGGTTGAAACAGTACTAAGCAGAGGATAAAGTGTCCTACTCAGGGACACAACATCCTCTCCTGACATGTCGGACCAGTTCAGTACTAAGCAGCAGATAAAGTGTCTTGCTGAAGGACACAACACAGTGACTATCAGTGCGTATCGATCTAGCAACCCTTTGACCCCCAGTCTAATGTCCAATTGAGTCACTGCACACCGCATGTTTTAAACTGATAGAAAAGGAATGATAGATAAGGCAAAAATACAATTTAACACTCTAAATGAGCCGCGACATGAGATTTCCAACAATGTGGTATGTGCAATCAGCTAAGGCTCAGACCAGCCTGAGCATAAGCGCAGTCTGATCAGAGCCTTTGCTTGTCCCTTGAATATTCTGTGACTGTTAAGCTACTGACTCAACATCATTTGGATTTTCTAAGTTCAAAAGGAGGCTGCAGAGGCTTGTCGGAGTATACACATGTCAAATTGCCTAATTGTTGGAAATCACATGTCGTGGCTCAAATGATTGCTTAACTGGACCTAGGTTAATGTTGGTTCTATGTTTTCACATATTTAAGGGTCGCTCACCACAAACTGAAATTCATACAATATATATCGCTTAATAGGACTGTCTTTTGTGATAGCTAAGGTGAGTATGGAATACTACCAATCAAACAGGATTATAAAATTAAAAATTGTGAATTATGGACCACTCAATCTGGTCGTTTCTGGTAAATAATCAAAATGTATGTACATATAATTCAGCTTCATGTGTGATAAATCTACCCTAAGAATTCATCAAACAGGCCAAAGCAATAAACAGATTCCTATAGCAGTTATACAGAGAAACCTGTCTTAAGTGGACACTCAAAAATAGACAAAACAAAGGTCTTAAAGTCATGTGGTTGCTTAATGCAGATCGAAAGTATTGCAGAATGCTCCCCTTGGTGCATTCTGCAATACTTTTGACCTGTATAAAGCAATAGTTTGTCCTGAAAACCCATTTTCAGTCTTTTTGAGAGTGGCCGTTTTAGACAGGTTTTACTGTACATACTTTCCAAAAAGCGAACAACAAAGGCGCAGACAAGCTTTGCTGTCTGTCTGATCTGCAGCTTTGCTGTTTACATACAAAAACAGGCCTCCAGATAAGGGAGCATAATTGAACATTGATTTTCTTATATATCAACCAAAACATATGTTGTGGGTGATCAAAAGACGGTTGATGAGACGGTTCTTTTGAGCAGCCAAAACGCATGTTAAAACTGATGGCTAATTTTACGCTAAAAAATTCGCTTCAATTCACACAAAAATACACACAAAAGCCTCCAAATGTGGCACATTTAAATTTGCTGGCATATAGATTATTTCACAATGAGATGATTCTTTTGAGTATCAACATTACGCTTCTGTTGATAAGCAAGAAAACAATATTTTAGCCTCCCTGACTATGGGTTCTGTATACTGACTGAGTAAAACTCAAGGACCCAGACCTCTAGATATAATTGTGGAATTGAAAAATAATTTTCTTCATTTCTCAAACCAAAATATTTGTTTTGGGTGCTTAGTTTGTTTGCATGCTTTACATACCAGTCAATAATTTTCATTCATGTTGGGACAATTTCTTGTCTTCCTGGGCTGATCCAGTACTAAGCAGCAGACAAAGTGTCTTGCTTAAGGACATAACGCAGTGACTCTGCCAGCAGTGAGTTTTAAACTGTCAACCCTTTGATATATGTTTTGAGTGCTCAAAAGAACCGTCTCAATAAGAAAGTTCTTTTTAGCACCTAAAGCAAATGTTTCAACTGATAGAATATGAAAATAATTACAATTCAACACCCCATAAAGAAATACCAAAGCCATTTTTAAACTTTTGAAATGTTGGAAAACAAAGAGGGGATACATAAAGATCATAAACAGTCTCCAAAGTCCTACAGAAAATAGTGAATTCTGATCCACTTGCAAATATAAAAAGACCTCTGATTGGATAAAGTCATAAATTTGTGACAGTATATCCTGTGACATTACATAACATCACATTTCATTTGCTGACAAGTTGTTTTATGCAGCTGGGAAGCAGTTTTATGCAGCTGGCAGTTGCTTGACAAAGGCACAGCATACTCCATTTTCACTGCCTTTTTGAAGGAAAAATGTTACTAGTGCATTAGATGATAATTAGAATAGGGATAACCACAAATAAAATTAACATTTGAGGAGATAAATCGTCAGATATATGTTCGGAAATCACTAAATTTCCTACCGAATAACCAATGATATACCTCCACAAATGAAAGTTTTGAATACAGTTATCCCCTAAATATGTTGATTTTGAAAAAAATCAGCAAACAACAAATATGCAAGCAAAAGTATCAACCTTTTATAATACAGTAAAACCTGTGTAAAACGGCCACTCTCAAAAAGACCGAAAATTAGTTTTCAAGACCAATTATCTCTTAATGCAGGTCAAAAGTAATGCAGAATGTGAGCATTCTGCAATACTTTCGACCTTCATTAAGCTACCATTTGTCATCAAGATATTTGTTTTGACTATTTTTGAGTGGCCGTTTTACACAGGTTTTACTGTAGTATATTCTGATGCAGCATTAGTAATACTCGGATCACTTTCAAAATCACACAATTTTTTTTTATGGATATTCGATCGAAACATCTCAATACTCACACACCTTACTAAATGAATGTAATGAGTACTACCATCTTAAAGCTGTACAAAGAAATACAGATAAATATCCTTAAGGTAAAAACCAAAGCTTCTCTTTAGAAGAGTTCATATGATTTCCATGTAGCAAGAAATTTGTGGGTGACAGTTGAAAATTTCCAAAAATCTTCAACTTTAGAAATTAAATTCTCAAAAATTTGCAGTATGGTAGTATGAAATATTAACATTTTCAAATATTTAGATGACCTTTAAACTTATTCAGAGAAGCTGTATTAGTGTAAGTATCAGCCTGATTCAAGACCAACTTTCTATATATGGAATTTCAGCCTCAAATTCCTGAATTCTGCAATAATAAAAAAAAAACTCCACCCAGGAGAACTTGTTTGTATGATTTGATTCTTTATCTCCCAGTCAACAAGTTATGTCCGGACGGGTCATCGGTTAATAGCTGATTTTTTTTTTGTTTACTGGGTATGAAATAAGTACCAATATATCAGGTTTAGCCTCATTTTCCATAAGAACAAAATTTGAGCCGTGACATGTGATTTCCAACAATGTGGCATTTTGACAAGTGTAGACTCAGATAAGCCTGTGCAGCCTACTTTTAAGCCTAGAAACTCCAAATAGTGTTCAGTCAGTAGCTTAATAGTCATAGAATATTCAAGCCACTAGCAAAGGCTCTGATCAGACTGCGCATATGTGCAGGCTGATCTGAGGCTTTGATGGTCGCACATACCACATTGTTGGAAATATCATGTCACAGCCCATATGTAGTTGGTAATCAGTGGAATTACTTGAGACAATTCTTATCAGTATATCAAAATTTCCAAGAACATGATATATTAAGAATTGGGCCATATTGCAACAAAATCTGTCTTTGGGGTTTCCGACAAAGTGACATCCAAACCAGTCTCTCGACTTTCAGAGACTGACTTTAAAATTTCACCTGTAGCAAGTTAAGGTACGATACCTTCCAAAAAGAGAATAACAAAGGTGCTTATCAGTTAGTGCCTTTGATGTTCGCAAACCCCCGTAGACAGATTTTCTCACGTCAAGGCCCATCATCATTTTTGGGTTGACTTCTAAAGCTACAATTCTTCCAGAGCTTTGCAAGAAGTTAGCATAACATTTTTATTGTCAATGAAACTTGACAGATATTATTGTCAATCACTCTTGACAAATATGCCTCCATAAGAGAGAACCTGTCTTAGGCTTTCTGGCCAGCAAGGTACAAACCAGCCTGCTCAGCTACAGAGGCTAGCTGGAATAGTGTAATTTTGCCTGTAGCAAGGAGAGTTATTCTACTTCACACAGAATGACAAAGGTGCTGATCAGACTGGGCGGATGCACAACAGTTCTGCACCTTTGTTGTTTGCATACAACAAAGTTAGATCTCATGTGTCGAGGCCTATATGAGGCTTGCCTCAGAGATCAGTATTCAGTCTTCATTTTATCCCATATAGTCTCAATATATAAAACGTTTTTCAGTGAAACACATATGATCTATCTGACTATGTACAATGAGGATCAAAAATACTCTAGCTGTGTATGTCTTGATGATAAACCTGAAAAGGAAAAAAAGAAACACATGAAAGTTGGAAATTACCAAAATCCTCAACTTAAGTAATTCAAAGTAAGTAAGGGTGCAAAGATCAGGAATCGATCTTTTAGAAGTCTAAAAACATGCAGCAGGGGACAAAAATTCCACTCGTCCGCTCGTAAATACAAGTGAAATCTAGAAATCCCAAAGCACTCTCTTCTTTTAGGACGAGTGCTTTGAAAAGAATTACTCAAGTCATATTACTTGAGTAATTCTTTAGACAGGTTTAACTGTATAAGAATTAATGTCATCGTTTTGGGGTTGACTACTTAAGCTACAATTATTCCAGAGCTTTGTAAGACGTTAGCTTAACATTGCTTAACAGTCGTATTACTTCCTTATGTTCTTATACACTTTTAAAGGACAAGTGCATGTGTTTGCAGGATGAGTGAAAATTGTAAAGTCACTCGTCCTGCAGGACAAGTGTAATATTTAAATATTTTGTCCTCTGTTTACATTTTGTAAAGTCACTCGTCCTGCAGGACAAGTGTAATATTTAAATATTTTGTCCTCTGTTTACATTTAAACAGTCAAATGCCTTTAGAAAAACTGAATAGAAATCAGAAGCCAACAGTTTGAGGCTGAGTTTCCGTATAGAAATCTGGAATAATTGTGAAACTCTTTATGCAAAGAAACATTATCTACAGAAAGCTTTTCTCCCTCAAACTACACAGGGATTTTCTGACCTTTCTGAAGTGGGGGCCAAGGGCCTGTTAAATTTGGGGAAAGAAGCATTTTGATCACCAAAATTTGATGCAGGCCGCCATTTTAAATGGATTAAAAACAATAAGAAATTAGCAGTTTAAAGCTGTAACATATTTGTTGCTTTAATTGCCCATCATAAAAACTCACGAATATGTTCATAAAAACGAGAATGAAAACACATTTTCATTCACATTTTTATGCAAAATTTCATGCATCTGAAACTTTGCCATTTTTGTTGGATTTTCATGAAATTTTCACCAATCTGTTGAACTAAAAAATTGGGAATGATAAACGACATTTTGGAACGTTTTTTGCTCAATTTTGAATCAGCAAGGGGCCAATATTCCGCCCCAAATCAGGCCTAGGAAAATCCCTGCTACTTATGGGCTTGTGAAATTTTGGTACCCAATATGTATGTTTTGTTTGTTTTGTTGCTTTACGTCCCAAGTCAACAGCTATGGTCATTGAGGGACGGTCAGTTCACCTAACCACACTTTTTCCTGGGCAAGCTTGAACAAGCAGTTAACCAGTACTTCGTGCACATACTTTCGCTTGTAACTGACAACAACCCTTCTTGAATGATTCAGCGTAAGGGAGGAGAAAAATCGTAGAAATTATTCATGATCAATCTCCACGAAAGTATGGGACCGGGCCGGGATCGAACTCGCAACCCCTGGATCTGCAGTCAGAATCGCATCTGTTGCCAGACACGTTACCGACTGCGCTACGCGGCCCGGTAATAATATGTATGTAAATTGATACTTTTAACGTATATGCCAATCTGTCTGTAGAAGCTTAATGTTTGGTCTGTCTTCAACTGCTTGCATGCTATTTATAGGCTAGCTGTGAAGAATGGTGAGACTGCCAGGGGGGAGGGGGGATGACATCATAGGATGTGAGAGGGGGGAGGGGGCATGACATCAGTACAAGCCAGTAATCATAGGATGGCATATGGAGAAAACTGGTCACTCACTGCTTTTCAGCTGTCATGTTAATAGCCCTCGTGGCATATTGATTAACAGATCAGACTGTAGAATAAGAGGATCTTGAGTTTGTTCCCAGGACAGGTATATTTTTAACGCTTTTTAAAGAAATATTTCAAGCATTTTAAGTGGAAAGGGGTATTGGCCGTTTTTCTGACCAAATCAGTTTTAGAATTTTCTGTTCCTGGGTACTGTGTTTACATGAACCAACATTCTTTATTGCATAAAAAGCCATACTGCATGCTATTAACAGGTAATTTTTAACACAGCTTTGTGACTACGTTTACGCATTCTGGGGCCAGTCAAAAAAATTGATGTCATCAACAGTAATGCGCATAGTAGAAGTGAGTATATATCAGGAGGATGTACAAGAGGTGTTTCATGTTTACTTGAACAAATTTGAAAATGCCGTTACTCATTTATTTCTCGTTATATTGGGTTATTATTGATTTTTATGGGTTAGTCCGATCTCAAGGAATACACAGTCATCAAGAAAATAGTTCTTAATCTTTATTTTCTGGTTTGAAACAGTCTCTGAAGATGAGTAGTCAAAATTTAAGCGTTTAAAAATGCTGTCTGAAACGAAATGTACTAAATCTTTCTCGAACAATTTCTCTAAAAGATATGACGTTTTTCTCTTGGAACCTTTTATATATTGTACATAGGTAATTAAAGTATTTTCTGTTAGAAAATAAAGCATTCCAGTTGGATATTTACTTTTTGGAAGCGACTTTTACATCAAATTTTAGGGTTTACAGTTTCCATAGCAACACTAAATTGTATGCAAAATACTCAAGTGCAATATTTGGTGATCAGTTATATCGGTAATAGATACTTAAAATATCTAAGAAATTAAGTCGGCTGTGAGTTTTTCGAATTTTCTTTTCAAACTTCTTCCAAGACACATTTTATACATGAGATACCCATTTGGTCACTTTTATGGAAGAACTTATTAAGCCCAGTTTCCATGCAAAAACAGGCACACATAGGCTGTTTCTCATCTTAATAACAGACTGAGTGTGCCTCTAATCTTTAAAGAAAATTTCACACTTAAATACGTATTTTCTTAGAAGATACACCCATTTTAGCTCTTAAAATCAGTAAAAAGGGGGTGGGGATGTATTTAGGGCCGCCGTGTTATGGCTATGCTATAAATTGCCATCTAGTCTGTTTGGCAATACCAGGGACACGTCTGTTATGCATGAAAAAGCAAAATTTATTTGTTTTAATTATATGCAACCGCAAAAAGTGAAATTCAAATATGTTCAAATAAACATGAAACAAGTCTCGTAAATCTTTGCTAGATGGAACTGTTTTTTTAATTTTAAAACCTACACATCTTTCATGCTTTTGCACGCCATTATTATACTACAGACTTTATACAGATTTCAAGCAACAAAATGACTATGTAGTAATAGCGATTAAACATGTTTTTTTATACATTAACATCTGCTAAGCCCCTTTGGGGCTGTTTAAACCCTCCCCTTTCAAGCTTGAGTTAAACAACACCCTCGGGTTCCGGCAGATGTTAAAGCATAGAAAACCATGTTTGATCTCTATATTGAAAAAAGTTTTAACATGTGTTCTGTAGTATTTATCTCAAAACTGGTATTAATAATTGAGTCGTCTCACGGCATGAGATTTCCAACAATTTTACATGTGTAGACTCGGACGAGCCTCTGCAGCCTTCTGTTAAGCTTAGAAACTCGAAATTGTGTTCAGCCAGTAGCTTAACAAACAAAGAATACTCAAGCGACTAGCAAAGACAGGCTTTCCAGCAGCATCTTTGGAATAACTGGGAGAAAACTAGGAAAAGTATTTACAAAATACTAGGAAAAAACTAGGAAAATCTAGGAAGTTTGGGGCAAAAACTAGGAGTTTTTTGGTTATATGTTTTTACTTTCCCTACCCGATTACCACAGTAACTGAACACATTTATACTAAAAGACTGTTACAGCAAGCTGACTTAGTTGTCTTCTGCAGTCAACAGAGCAGACTCTTATACCAAATAAAAGTTTTTATAAAGACTACTTTAGGTGTAATAAAGGTTGTTCACTTAAATTATAATAATAACAAAGAGTAAATTAAAATTGAACTTTTAGCAATTTTACTGGATCTTGGTCTTTTCCAGCCCCATATTAGACAGAAAGAGGGTACAGCAATCCTTAGCCAGCATATCACAAATTAAGGAAGTAGACCCCACTTTGATTGTGTGTTTCACTCCTTGAGTTGGTTACCTCACTTTTCCAACTAGTCTTGTGTTGAGCATTGTTGGACTGTAAAATTACAACAGACTTCTGAAAGGGGGTTTGGGGGTCCTCCCCCTGGAAAATTTTGAAAACCAAGAAAGCAGAGGAAGCCATTTCTGGACATTTTACAAGATTTAGACAGATATAGGCATATATCTGTATTAGACTTGGGGTGTATTAGACTTGACTTGTTGATAACCTTATACAGTGATTTTAGTATATCAGGACATTATTCAGATGTCAATAATCCCAATTGATGCAATCTTATATCTAACAGCCCAGTTTTTTGCAGCGTCTCCAGCCTAATATTGGGGAGTTTTGCAGGTTCGATTCCCAGATCCGGCACATTCTTTCACTATACTTATCAGTTACTGGTGAAAGGATGAGCACAGAGTACTCCTGCCTTAGAAGAGTGCCGTTAGGATCAACTGGTTAATTCTACATGACCTCAGAATAAAGCAAGAAATCAACCAAAAAGCATTTACCTTACCTCACTCCTTTTTATGCTGCCTTATATGAAACCTCACAAAAAAAAACTGATCATCAGACCAAAATAGTGTGCAAGAGTTAGGTAGACACTTACAATGGTCTAAGGATGGATACAGCATTTTAAAACAACGCAAGATGTCATGAACATTACATGTCTACATATTTATAAATATGGTTTATTTCTTATGTTCAAACTGAACTTGCAAAACTCTAAGGTTCCACTAGGGGGTTTGAGTCAATTGTAGTCATAATAGAGTATAGTCCAACCTTCAATTATCATCTGAGAAGGCTAGACTATGCATCAGTGACAACAGACCACACAAAGAACACCAAAGACTGTCAGTTCAACACCATAAAGATCTTATTCTGAAACAAAATCTCAAAACACTTATCCAAAAGGTGTCAAATTTATGAAAAACTAGGAATCCTAGGAGGTTTTGACAAAACTAGGAAAAACTAGGAACACATTTAAAATACTAGGAAAAAGTAGGAAAACTAGGAACGCTGGAAAGCCTGCAAAGACTGATCAGACTGGGTGTATGCGCAGGCTGATCTAAGGCTTTTTTGTTTTTGTTCGATTTGATTCTTTACGTCCCATCAACAATCTTTCATTTAAACAGGGACGGGTCTTCCTGGGTTGGACCTGTACTAAGCTAGGATAAATGTGTCTTGCTCAAGGACCACAACGCAGTGACGCCGGTGAGGCTCGAACCCGCGGCCCCTCAGTCTTAAGTCAAGCACTCAACCACTGCGCTCCCTATGAGGCTTTACTGGTAGCACATACCACATTGTTGGAAATCTCATGCACTGGCTCAATTTATATGATGCAGAAGGCCAGATAAACAAACATTTAGGGTGTAAAAATGTTAACATTTTCTCATCCATAAGAGATAAACATTTCGCTTGGGTGCTCAAAAGAAACGTCTCATTGAGACTGTTCTTTTGAGTGCCCACAATATATGTTTCTATTGAGAAATTAGAAAATTAATTTTGATTAGGCACTCTTTATCCCGAGACCCGCCGCCATAAAGAGTTTACTGGTGTTGTTTCTAGTTTCTGTGATACGTACATGAAATAATGCATCTATCTGAATGAAAAGACTGCCTTCATTGATACATGATCTGATGGAAAATAACAGTTTGGTGTTCCACCAGTTTCCATGATTTTATCTTTAGATGCTGTTTGGAGAACCCCGGTGACATCAAGGCTGGACGAACTGTAGAATAAGTAATCTACACAAGCGCACATGACACGATTATACGAGGTGAGAGCTGGTTCTGTTCCCTGAAAATGTAAAATAAAATACATCAAAAGAGATTTAATAGAGGATTCAGGATAAAAACAGACTAAACAACCAACAACAGACTGGATTATAAGAATTTCTTTAATCATGAAAAGGTTTTGGTCATCTTAGACGCGTTTCAAGGCAACATATTAATGTGAAGAGCTATTGAAGAACTAAAACGCAATGTCTGTTGTTCTAAAAATAGTTATGAAAAACTCAAGTAGGAAAACAATATTAATGTTGGTAAATTAAATGATATTATAGCAGTCTTAGAATCAAAGCAGTCAGATTAGTCTTCAGTGTTTAGGCCAGGATTTTGAAATATGGCTAAAACAGAGCCACCCATTTAAGGGGGCCAATGAAAACTAAACTAGAAATTTGCACACAGCTTGGATTCATTCATGCTAGGTTATCTGTGGGAATGTTTTAACATTTATTGAACATTAGTTGTTGCTGTCAGAATGGGAATGTTTAGAATATTCTTCTTCTAGTCCCGCTTCTAGTGGACCATTACTAGCACTAAGATAAAATGTTTTCCGGTATGAGCCCGCTCATGGGAACAAACAACTACTTTGCGATCACTTCGAGTGCAACAAGCACTCTTTATCCTTCAAAATATAGGAGAATGCCAGTAGTAAAATCGATCAAAATTTGGTACTTATTTACCTACCACAAGCCGACAGATTTCTGGAATCTCAAAAAATAATGGAAGATATTTTCCAAGTAAAACTGCTACTCACTTACGTGCCGTTACATCATGTGTTAATCTATCATGTTGCTGACGTCGTTCAGGCTTAACAGACATTCAAGACCGAGCGGTAAATCCAGCTTTTGTCAGCTGTGAGTTTAAAGCAAGACGCCTGCATATAAATAAACATACACTGCCCAAAATATTAAAAGCAGTGCTTACAGGTAACTTGAAAACCGAAAATCATTCCAGCATTCTATTTTAGATAAACTGCATATTGGAAAACGTAATATTGAAAATACACAGCTTTGGTCTGTCCAAGTAAACAAGATCATGTAAATTCACAAGAAAACTTGATGCGCCAAAATGACCCAGTACTTTAACTTTTCATGCGCCATTTGGGAAAAAAGAGTTGCAATCCCGCAATGGCGCCGCCTGGCCTAAACACAGATTCTTTAGATGTTCAAAAATATCCTATAGATTGTATTTTCTGTCTCATGTCGTGTTATAGTGTAAGTGGATGATGCAAGACCCCCAGATAAGAGTGTGGTACTAAAAATTATTTTTCATATCTCTCAACCAAAACGTATGTTGTGGGTACTCAAAAGAACCGCCTCAATGAGATGTTTTTTTTAGAGCACCCAAAAACATCTTAAAATTGATAGATAGGGAAATTTTTACGCCCAAATTTTTTGCTTAACTGGACCTATGGGATGCTGGAGATACCTCAAGATCTTTGATTGTCTGGAGGCAGGATAGTCTCCCCCGATTGTAGATTTCTCGTCACTCATTGTCATGAGGGCCTCATCAATGGTAACCGCAATGTAGGGGTCCAATCTGCTAAATACGCTTTTTCTGTTTCACTTTGTTGATGTGGCTTTCACTGATTGTAGCAGGAAAATAAATGCGATAAACTGTCCCAGTTTTTGGTCTGGCTTCAGGTGGGGGGATCCATAATTCTGGTGCTTTTATACTATGAATACTGTCATTCGTGTGCCATAGCAGCGGGTGATAGTATAAAACATCAGTCTTTCGTCTACGATGCGCAGAGCCGATGCACGTACGGTTCGTTCACGACAGGAGACAGGATTTTCCCTTGACTTTTCATTTGGGGGACATCATGCCCCCCCCTAGGTTAAGAATTTGGGGGCCATCTCAATTTTATGGGGACATTTAAATATGGTCTTTGGAGTATTAGATCTAAACAGTTAAAAAAAATGCTGCCCAAACATTTCAGAAAACCAACAAATCATTGCAGAAACCACATAGAAAGGACACTCAGATTCAACAGACTTTTTAAAAACGATCTGAGCATCGTCTGTTGCACTGGTGCTGGTCTGTGCCTATTTTCAAATCTCAGACAATAATAATGATAACAACCAAGTATGCCAAATGCGATTGCTATGCATGCAGTATCTAACTCCCCAACAGTTGAGTCCCCTTAGCTTCCTCGTGATAATTCTTCCCAAAAGATATTAGAGGAAACACAGATGTCGGGGAGTTTAATGCAATACATGTGTTGTGATTGGGACATTATTGATAAAACTAGCTATAATTATCAACGGAAATCCGTGATACGTTTTGAAAGTACAATTTTACTTTTGAGGGTACTTACAAGTTTGTTTTTTTTTTAATTGCGTCCTCAAGGAGGCACTGATCACATTTTTGGGGGTTATTTGATTGATTGTGTAGGCCCATCAAAGACTCAGATCAGCTCAGTCCAGTCTTTGATGGGTGCTCTATAGACAGCCCAGGGTCCAACATTTCTTCAGGCGGAAAAACTAAGTCTGAGCAGACTTGGCGGATGCGCAGACTGATTTGAATCTTCACTGTGTGCACAAAAACTGCACATACCAACTTGTACCTTAAGATACCTGTTCTAATGATGAAGTTACCCCATATAAGCCTAGCCTCCTTTTTATGGGACATTGGCAAACAGTACAGAATGCAATATCTGCTCAGGTTCTGCATAGTTTGCTAACAGAATGTACTATTACCACTTACCACCAAACAACCCTTAAATTCTAAATGGATGTCAAGGGGCAAAAATTCCACTCATAATTATGAGTGAAATCTAGAAAGGACGAGTAATTCTTCCCAAAGCACTCGTCCTGTAGGACGAGTGCTTTGGGAAGAATTACTCGAGGGAGTCATATTACATATAACTCCCTTATATTCTTTATTGCATACCCTTTTAAAGAACAAGTGTATGTGTTTGTAGGACGAGTGAAAATTGTAAGTTACTCGTCCTGCAGGCCAAGTGCAATATTGTAATATTTTTGTCCCCTGGATGTTTTTCTTTGATTTGATTCTTTATGTCCCATCAACAATCTTTCAGTTACACAGGGACGGGTCTTCCTGAGCTGAACCAGTACTAAGCTGAACCTGTACTAAGCTAAGAGAAATGTGTCATTCTCAAGGACCACAACGCAGTGATGCCAGTGAGGCTCGAACCCGCGGCCTCTCCGTCTCGAGTCAAGCACTCTACCACTGAGCCACTGTGCTCCCTAGATGTGTCCCCAGGATGTGTCCAATTGATAAGGATGGGAAGTTCCATTAGGTATCAATGGGTTGAACTTACTTGTGACTCCAGGTATGCACTCTTTAATGATGATGATGTGTGTTGGAAACCTGACCATAAACAGTTTACCAAAGAATCCGTCTGAAACAAAAAACAGGCATTTAGTGCGCAACGATAAAATTTTTCTCATTTCTCAACCAAAACATTTTTAGTGGGTGCTCAAAAGAACCGTCTTAATGAGACAGTTCTTTTGATCGCATCCAAAACATATTACTTTATACCACAAGCTCCAACTTTAGCTTTGGCAAGTTCCAGAAAAGATGTTAAACAACTGGTATATTTTCAGATTCTGCAAAATGCAGATAATTTTTTTTTTACTCAGTGATAATTCTGCTGTGAAACTTTTTCCAAAGGTCTAATTGTATTACAGCCTCAATAGCTTCCTGTAATTTAAAATAAATAAATACTCATTCTTGACAGGGGCCACATTTCCTAGTTCCAAGGATGATTTCTGTGCTTGTGGTTAGAACTGATATGTTAAAACTGAGGAGTAAGGAAATACAAATACAATTTTACACAAAAAAAAATTTCGTTAATCTCAACCTGTGAAAAACAAAATTATGTTACAGCTTAATAGACATAGATATAACAAAGCAGGCCTCTAGTTAGAGGGTGTGTATTTCAAATACATTTTTCCTATTTCAGAACCAAAACATATATTTTGGGTGCTAAAAAGAACTGTTTCATTGAGACGATTGTTTTAATCACCCAAAACATATGTTAAATCTGATGGGTGAGAAAATATAAATACAATTTTACGCTCAAAATTTGTGTTTATCCTGCGCTATTTAAAAGAGGAATGAATACTAGCTTTGATGGTTTGGAAATCAAGGATAATACTCGAGAACATCAGTATAATGCAGTGTTCAAGATCCACGATTGGTGATCAGGTTATATAAAGGGTCAGAGATGGATTATTAAAATATTTCACACATGTCCACCTCAATGAGATGACAAATTCTCTACATGTGGCTTTATATATTACACACAAGGGAGCAGTCTGATCATGTTTCATAGTGTTTGATTTTAATGCTCATTTGAATATATGCAGCAGATGTAATTTTAAATAAGCAGACATTTTCTGAACAAAATTTTAGCAAGATAAGGGTTAAACAGGGATTTCTTGTGAGGCCAAATAAAAAAAGTGTTTCGGGTAAAGGGTCTGAAAATTTTAGGTAGGGTAGGCACACATATGTTTATTTTATGTTTTTTTCTGGGATAAAAATATAATTTTATGCATTTTGAAAGGAATTTTGCCTTTCAAAATGCATAAAATTATATTTTTTCCTGAAAACCTGAAAAATTCTAGGTTTCACCAGTAAACTAAGGTAGGGTCGGGTTACCCTAAACACAGGGTCGGGTTACCCTAAACAGAGGTATTTTTTTTATTTGGCCAGAGTTGAATTCAGCCAGGCTAGTCTTTGGTTGAGAGTCTAACCAGTCGCCTCTTATACACAAACATTAATGACAGAATTGTGAAATTCTTACCTGTTCGTCAGGAAGCTCCAAATTTGTGAGTGACTGAAGCTGTGTGATAGTTGCCTCATCGCTTAGGTAGCCATCTTTGGCCATGCAGTAGCCGGCCGACAGTGGCTCGGAGTTGAAGTCCCCACACATGATATGTGGACATGCTTCTGACCCTGCTTTATTTACAACTTCTTTTATGGCACATGCAATCTGGAAAAAAAATTGGACAAAATACACGAGGTGCCATATATTTCTGAGAAAAGCAAATAAGCTAGACTATGTTGGCCTTGTCGCGACAAAACCTGTCTTCGAGGTTTCCGACTAAGCGAGACTCAAACCAGTCACCTCAGCTACAGAGACTAGCTAGAAAATTGCAATTTCTCTCGTAGCAATTTCACATACTTTAAAAAAAAAGAGAATAACAAACCCCTAAAGACAGGTTTTCTCGCGTTGTGGAACTAGATAATGGAGTAAATAGCTTAAGCCCTTTTCAAACCAATGGAAATTTTCATAAAACTACATACAATGAATTCAGGACGGTCCATGGTATTTGTTTCTATCTTTGATTTGATTTGATTCTTAACGTCCCAGTCAACAATTTTTCAGTTATGTTGGGACGGGTCTTCCTGGGTTGAACAAGTACCAAGCAAGGATAAATTAAATGTGTCTTGCTCAAGGACACACCACAGTGACACGGGTGAGGCTCTAACCCCATCGTCTCTAGTCAAGCACTCTACCACTGAGCCACTGCTATCCCTACAGTCCGTTGTATATATTGAGGTGTCACAGCTTACAATGTCAAAAAAAATTGAATTTCTTTATCTGAAGATCGATTTTGCCTCAGCAAACAGTACAGACCCTGCCCCAGGTGACATGCATCTTGCTGTGAACGTACCTGTAATGACTGTACATCAGGGACTTTCATCTCTCCCCAGGTGACATGTATATTTCCAACTGTGACCTGCTGTCCACTATAATTACACTGTAACTTGGTTACGACTAATACATCTGAGCGATCCATGTACTTTTTAACTGCTGCCTGTACGGATGGATCCATTCCTTCAACAAATTCCTGCAAAAATTAACAGTAGTATAGGGTTCATACAGGCGAGTTTGAGTAAAATTCAAGGACTTTTCAAGGACTTCTCAAAGACTTTCCTTCTGTTTTCAAAAACTAAAAACTTAAGAAAAATACTGATTTACACGTTAAAATTCTACTTCTGAAATGATAAGAGTCCATTACTAAAGATATTAGTTTTAGATAATTAGTATAAAATTGTGGTGCCTTTATTTGGTGCAGCATATGCTGCACCAAATAAAGGCACCACAATTTTATACTGTTTTTAGGTCTCCAAAAACACTGTTGAATCCTCCTGTAAATGGTAAAATTCAAGGACTTTTAAAGGCCTTTGAGTGTTTTTCAAGTACTTTTTCAAGGCAAATTTTATTTTCAAGACAGTCCTGTATATTCAAGTAATTTTCAAGTCTGTGCAAACCCTGTAATAGAAATAAGACAGGCCTTTAGATTCAGAGTGCTTAATCAAAAATTAGTTTTTCTCAATTCTCAACCAAAACATTTAGTGTGTGTACTCTGACAACGAGGTTCTTTTGAGCACCCCAAACAAATGTACGACGATACTGACCTGATAGATGAAAAATTACATTAATTGCCTTTTGAAGTCATGGAACTGTGGCAAGGGTGTAAAATATGGGTGTAAAATATTATTATTTTACTCACTGGCCCTGCAGGACTAGTGGGTGGAAAAAGCTACTCCCCTTTATGACATTATCGCTCGCCCTTAAGTACTGATGATGTAGATTTTAACTGTTTTTGTACATGTTTAAAGTTTACAAATGTATTTAAAAAAATTTTTTTGGGTCATAGTCTTCCTGCTTCCTTTTTTCTATTTGCTTTATGACACGCTCAGATTTCATGATCTCCTCCCCCCTATTTTCTTCCCTTAAAGCGACCTAATGTCTCGCTGTGACATTTTAATTTTGACAGCAAATGTGGTACTAACAACTGGTGTAAATGTAAACAAAAAGGTGGTATTCAATATCTAAATTCGCCCTCAAATTTAGATGACATCCTTCATCGAACTCCCCATATAGAGGAGGCTCCACGAATAAATTTTTCTGAAAGGCAGCTGCTGCGGAGTTAACCACAACCAGTCATACATGCGCATGCATAGTTGCAACAGTCTGATATAAACATCCAGTTCACAATGTAAAATATCAACGATCTGTGTTTTTACTCTTCGCTAAAAGAGAAATGCATTTTACATGTCAGAAAATGCACTCGCCAGTGAGGGCAAGCTTGGCAGGTATTTCACTCACCCGAACTCGAAGTTTACAAGCCAATACGAGTGGGCGAGTGGAATTTCACACCCCTGTGTGGGTGTTCTGTGTCTCTTCGGTGCAATGGATTTGTGGCATTTCCTGGTCATACTCACTTTAATACTTTATAATGACAATTCTAATGTACTTGCTTTTGTAGCGCTACGTCTGGTTGGATAACGTCAAAAATTTGCGACAGTATATCCAGAGACTGTCAAAAATAGTTTGATGTCATTAATTACGTCACATTTGTTGGATGATGTGTGGCTTTATGCGGCTCGCAACGCTCTAATTTGAGACGAGAAGCGCATTAGAATGGGGATAACAATATTCAAAAATTTAATTTTGGGAGGTATATCGTAAGATAAACGTTCGGAAATCACTTTTTACAGCTCCGCTTGCACGTCACCGTAAAACTTAATTTCCGACTGTATATCTGATGATACACCTCCCCAAATTAAAATTTTGAATACAGTTATCCCCTAACTTTACGCTGAAATTTTGCAGAGTATGCTACCAAGTAACACATAAACCTGTATATCAAGGTACAGGAGGCTATTCAGAACCTTGAAATTTGTGGAATGTGTACATCTATTATGCTTTCTAGAAAGCAAATAACAAACACACTGATCAGACTGCAAGGATGTGCAGGCTGGTCTGAGCCTTTTTTTTTTTTTTTCTCGAGTTGATGCTTTACACCCGTCAACATTTTTTCAGTCATGCACTGGTGTTTCCTGTATTGGACCAGTACTAAGCACTTGTTCAAGGACACAACACAACTTGTCTCAGGTGAGGTTAGAACCAGCAACCCCTCAATCTCAAATTGAGCATTCTACCACTGTACCCCTCATCTTAGCCTTTGTTATTACATTCATTTGATATCATGGGTTACTCTGGCTGAATCATTTCAAAATCCTGATCAACATGAAGCATATTTAAGTGCAATCATAACTTTAAACTTTTAGACTTTGAGGGTGCCAAGATCAAGGTTTAATGTACAAAGCCGTTTTGACTTAACTAGAACAGTGTATACCTAGACGGATAAAAAAACGGGAGATAACCCAGCCAGCATGCAATCTTGGGCCACTACTGGCCTGCCAGCAAAATGCCATTTAAAAAGTGTTTTGCTGGTGAGTCAAAAGTGACCAACTTTTACCCCATTAATTTGTTTGTGTTGAATCTTTACTCCCCAGTAAAAAAATTTTCAGTCATGTTGGGACGGGTCTTCCTGGAAGTGGATTGAAACAGTACTAAGCAGAAAATAAAGTGCCCGCTTTTACCCCAATAATCACATTTGTAAACCTACCTTTTCAACTAAATCAGCCACTCTGTAAGTTGAGACATCCACCAGTCCAAAACGAGCGGTCTTATAAAATGTGGCTTCACCTTCATCATAGAATTCCTCGGTTCTTTTCTTGTGGAAACCATCATAACCACAACTGAAAAATATCCATGTTACATAACCACAGACAGATCTAAAATCAAACTATCCATAAAAGATACAATACTCCAAGAGTAGTAATGATTGTCTGAAACTGATTATTGTGGTAGTATTGACATTGCAGATACTCAGGCCTCCAGATAAGAGTGCGTATTGGAAAATTATTTTCTTTATTTTTCATCCAAAACATATGTTGTTGGTAATCAAAAGAACCGTCTCAAGGAGACGATTCTTTTGAGCACCCAAAACACTTGTTTAAATAAATGGGTAAGAAAATAATTAAAAAATTTTACGCAAATAAAATTTCCTTATCTGGACCTATGAATACTACTGTTAAACACTTAATATCCATGCTATCACAATTTGGCAATTTTAAAAGACTGACATTTTGTCATAGTTTAATTTTGGCGGTTTCTCAATTAAATGTCCGACAGAGTGTAATTCAAACCAGGCTACTCAGCTACAGAGAATAGCTAGAACATTGAAATTTCGCTTGAAGAAAGCCAAGATATGATAATTCCTATTAATGAATAACAAAGACGCTGATCAGACTGCGCGGATGACCAGGCTGGTGTGCATCTTTGTTGTTTGCACAACCCCGAAGACAGGTTTTCTTGCGTTGAGGCCCATATTTGAAATATATAGAGTTTATTAATCGTTCCATTTGAAATATGGGATTTATAAACCGAGGGAGGTGGTAAATCCGATAAAGAAACGAGTGCGCTTGCGCACGATTTTCTTTATCGGATTTACCACCTCCCGAGGTTTATAAATTCCATAATTTAACTGGAACTATTTAATAAACTGTTTATTACATGTATTCTGCTTGAACTACTTGCTCGAATAAAGAAAATACTACGGTATGCGATGTGGTAAAACTAGCTGGATTGTGACATGTAGTAGTAGTAGTAATACATCAGCTAGTTGTTCCCTGTAAGTCCGCCATTTTGGAAATCTTCTTCACCCAGTCCACCTCAGAATTTCAAGTGTCTGTAACTTTTTTTATTAGTGAACGAAAACATTAAGTGTGGGTAGTCATTTTTTTAGTTAGATTGTAACGGACATTTTGGTACTAAATTTATTGTGATTTTCTAGAATTTTTCGTTTTTGTTCCTCGATCCTCCAGTTTCAGTGTTGGAAGACAGAAACGTTATGCAACGTCATTACATGTGCAAATGACGTCACTGGTTTATGTTTGTGACGTCAAAAGTGTAGAGAAGCGTTATGCTTGTTTAAAATTGTAAATAATAAAATGAAAATGAATATGACATTTGTTTCATCTCATCGATGCCTTGGGTCACCTGTGGGCAGGAAAAAGGAGTTCCAGCTAAAGGGATTAATTTCCCTGGAGGAAATAAATCTTTCTAGGCAAAACAAAATTACGGATTTTATTTGTCTGATAAATCATGGTATTTTCCCACCAAACATGTAATATATACTCTTTTATGATTATTTAAAGGAAGAAATAAAAAAAAATATGACAGCATTCATACTTAATTTTTAGTATGTACACATTATCAATTTTATATAGCACCGAGGGAATAATATCAGAACATTGTAAGTCAACCTAATTTTGCTGAAAAGCAGGAGATGCAAAAACATATACATCCTATTGTTCTTTTTGTGCTCAAACAAAACAGTTAAAGTGGAAATCCTCACAAGTATGTTCAAAAACTATTGCGATAGTGAAAAGACTATTGCTGTATCGGCAATAGTCTTTTCACTATCGCATTAGTCTCAACATTGCATCTTTTTTTTATTCTGGTGTTACAGTAGTTTACATCCATACCTAAAACAATCAATATTCTTATCAGTACTTCCAATACTGGAATAACAAGCAAACTCATCTACATATGAGCCACGACACGTGATTTCCAACAATGTGGCATTTTGACAAGTGTAGACTCAGACGAGCATGTGCAGCCTCCTTTTAAGCTTAGACGCGGATTTCTTTGTTTGATTTGATTCTTTATCCCATCAACAATCTTTCAGATATTGAGGGATAACGGTAGCCATTCCGGCTCCAGTATCCGGTTTGACGCAGTGAATCCGAGCCTTTGTCACACTTGGAGAAAATACATTTGAAACTTACAAACTCTTCAACCAAAAAATGAAACGATCAGTTAAATGCGTTCGGAATATTAAATAAATCAAACCCTTACATTTACTTATCACGAAAAGTTCTGTTTTTCATAAACTTTGCGGAAATTCAAAACTAAATCCGCTGTTTTTCAAAGATCATGTGACGTTGACGTCGCACACGATTTGGCGCACAAAGCGTAACGTCAAATTATAGCGTCTTGGGGCTTATTCCGTAGATGAAATCGTCATTGCCTCATTGTTCATGCCCTAACAAATAGGTTTCCCGGTACTATATCGACTTAAAGTATATTTGAGACATTGTCCTGTTTTGTCTTAATGTTGCCATCTTGATCATATTATCGAACACTTTGACGTTGCCGTCACAACATTCACTGCCGATTGACCGGAAACTGGAGCCGGAATGGCTACCGAGAGCCTAGTTTCACTCCTGGTCATTACTACGTAATGACATTGTGAGCTTTTGAGGCTATATGGGTGATTTAAGGATCAAACTTCAAGCTCCTGTGCCTGCACATACTTTCGCTTGTAACCGACAACCCTTCTTGAATACTTCAGTGGAAGGGAGGAGAATGACCGTAGAAATTATTTCATGATCAATCTCAATGGAAGTATGGGCCGGGGCCAGGATCCAACTCGCGACCCCTGGATCTGCAGTCAGACTTGCATCTGTTGCCAGACACTTTACAGACTGCGCTATGCAGCCCAGTGAATCATGGGTTGGTTGGATATGTAAGACTGTGGCATTTCCTGGTCATACTCGCTCTTTTTAATAGTGTAGAGTTGAAGTCAGTTAAACTTTCATCATCACAAGGGATAGTTTATTGGGAAATTTAATTTCCCAATAAACTATCCCTTGTGATACTGAAAGTTTAGCGGTCTGAAAATGACTATAAAGCGAGCACCTGTTCAACTCCCCAACTGAAAAGAATAATCTAAGCCAAATGCTTGGACATGATAAGAATTATCAAAGACAGAGTAAAAATGGGGACCTTGGCACATGCTCTTTTCTGAAAGACAAATGAGCTGCAACATGAGATTTCCAACAATGTGGTATGTGCAACCAGCAAAGGCTCAGACCAGCCTGCGCATATGCGCAGTCTGATCAGTGCCTTTGCTAGTCACTTGAATATTCTATGAGTGTTAAGTTACTGACCAAACATCATTTGGAGTTTCTAAGCTTAAAAGGAGGCTGCACAGGCTCGTCTGAGTGTACACTGGTCGAATTGCCATTGTTGGAAATCACATGTCACGGCTCAAAAAGTGTTTCCCACAGCCTGAAAAAAAGGCAGGGTGCTGGCCAGAAATAGGGCACTTTTGATGCGTGAAATTCACCCAAAAGGGCACTTTTGTAAGAACAGACTTTTCAAATGTGGGTTAGATAAAGGATTTTATGTCTGTTAAAAGGTTAGAATAGCTTCTAATAGAGCATAGGGTTCATTGGGATAACAAAAAAGTTATTTTATTCAGTAAAAATTAAAATATGACTATTTCTTATATTAAAATGAAAATAAGGGCAGGAGGGGGAACTTTAGGGCAGCAGGGGGAACTTTAGGGCAGCAGGGGGAGCTTTAGGGCAGCAGGGTGCTCCCCCCTGCTATCCCTCTTAAGGGGAAACACTATCAAATTACATTGTACCTACCTTTTCATACTAGGTAAAAGGTGATCATTGAAGAAATCTGGATCAACTTCTTGCAAGCATACAACATCTCCATCCAAATATTGTATTTCTTCCACCAATTTGTTCAGTCTATAATCTGGTTCTAAATAGTCTGATTCTGTAAAACTGTAATCATTTCTAAAAAGGTGACAATCTGCTAAAACATTGTAACTAACAACAGAAAACTGTTTAGATGTGTCCGTTTCACCACTAAAATGCGGGTTTGGAATAAATACACGATTATACACTGGATTTACTGGTGCTACAGTTTGTGTTATACTTGTTTCAGTTTGATCCACGGTTACCTGCTCATTAATAAGACCTTCATTTGTAAAATTTTGCACAGTCTCTTTGGGTACACTATCAATGACCTCCTGACTCTCTGATGGCGGAACATCTTCCATATTGATGACGACATATTCTTTTGTAACATCTTCTGACTCAGCTGAGCCTTCACCATTTGTAAATGGTGCCTGCACAAACTCTTCTGATAACCTTGCCTTTTTAACATGCTTAAATTCCTCATCATCCACCTCATCATGCTTACGTTTCCTTGGAGATGTTAAAGAGGACTGATCCCCGTTAGATAAACTAGAAGATGCTTCATCAATCTGAATGGGGGTTAACATTTCAGCATTATTAACTTGGACCTCATTAAGAGCATCCTCTGAGACACCAACTTCTGCTACATCCTGAGCAATTTCAATCCCTGTTGTGTTTATAGCGGAGTCTTCTATAGCGCCATGTTCTGGCACTTCAACAACTGGGTAACTGGTTTGTTGTACTTCTTGGATCATTGTCTCCACTGGAACCTCTTCTACAGTTTCTGACTTTGAAGCATCACCTACATCGCCACCTCCAGTTTCATCCAACTCTTGATTATCGATGTCTTCAGCACCAACAACATCACTTTCTGTATCCCCTAACTCTGCCACAAGTTCTTCCATCTGTTCTGTTTCATCTGCTTGAGCCACCACACTCGCCTTTTCTAGATCATCTTTTTCAAACAAAAGTATATTATTAGTTGGTCCTAATGCTTCTGTGTTTAAAACCTCAGTCTCCTGCACAATTTTATTGTCCGGCTGTTCTACCTCCATTACAGCTTCTTCAACAATTTCCTCACTTTCTGCTTCTTTCTCAATCGGTTCCTCTTCAACAACATCTTGTGCTTCCAACTCTTCCTGCTCTACAGCATCCTCAGCTTCTACAACTTCTTCCTGGTCTTCTTCATCAGCTACTTCTCTCACTTCATCAGCTTGACTTTCTATGGCAGGTTCTACAGTATCTTCTGTGACTGATTCACCAGATTCCTCTGTAGCTTGTTCAACTTCCAGTTCTTCAGCCAGGTCCTCGGTTTCTTCCGCTGTCTCTTCTGATTGTTTCACAATCTCTTCATTTTCTTGTTCTACATTTTGTTCTTCATCAACTATTTCTTTCTCTGAAGCCTCCTTCTCAACTTCCTCATTTTCATCTTCACCTTCTGCCTCTTTTAATTCAGTTTCAGCGTCTTGCTCCATTTCTTCTTCTTCATTTGCATCATCTTCGCTACCCTTTTCTTCCGATACTGTGTCTGGCTCTTTCTCAACTTCGTTTTCTTCTGAAACAGCGTCTGTCTCTTTCTCAACTTTGTTTTCTTCACCCTTTTCTTCTGATACACTTTCTGGCTCTTTCTCAACTTTATCATCAGACTCTAAAAAAAAGAAATTTAACCCTTAATGCGCCAATCGCAACAAAAGTCGTCTGCTGAAATGTTTAAGATGCCTCTATGGCAAACAGTGTGAGCAGTCTGTTCTGGGTCCACAGTTGCTTGCTTCAATACTTAATTCGTCAGTAATGATACGTAATTATTTGCAGCAGACGACATTTCCAGATGCTTTTTTTCTTGGCGCTTTAAGGGTTAACTCATTGCATGCTGGTGTACAAAAAAAATGTGTAAAACGGCCACTCTAAAAAAGACCAAAAATTGATTTTCAAGACCAATTATCGCTTAATGCAGGTCAAAATTATTGCAGAATGCTCCAAGCTACCAATTGTCATTAAGATCTTTGTTTTGTCTATTTTTGAGTTACCGTTTTACATGTAGGTTTAACTGTAATTTTTAATGCTTTAGTTGTCATCTGATGACTTTAATTTCAAAATTAATGTTTTGAAAAAATTCTTTCAGAACACAATCAGAGTGTCAAACGGCCTGAATTCAGATAAAGACCTACATTCTGTCAGTCCTGATATGGATCCAAACTGTTTGCAAAGGCTATCAGCAGATGACAAAAATGCCAGCTAGAACAGTAAGAGTTACTGTCAAGGACTTGTAGGACAAGTCAAGGTTCATACAGACAAGTTTGTGTAAAATTCAAGAACTTGTAAGAATCTTTTCTACTGTTCTCAAGGACCCAAAACTTACGAATAATACTGATTTAGAGTTACACATTAAAATTCTATTTCAGAAAAGCTAGAGTGCATTACTAAAATTAGAAGTTTTAGAAAATTAGTTTAAAGTTGTGGTGCCTTTATTTGGTGCAGCATATGTTGCACCAAATAAAGGCACCACAATTTTATACTGGTATAGGTCTCCAAAGACAGTGTTAAATTCTCATGTAAATGGCAAAATTCAAGGACTTTTCAAGAAAAGTAAGTGAGTATGATTAGGAAATACCACAATAACAAACCGTAGACAACCCCATTGCACCGCGAGGAAGAGCCACTCAACAATCACGAGACACCAGGAAGACAAATATAGCAAAGCAACCAGCTCGATCTTCCCCATCAAGATGATTGCAATACTAGAATAGACATAAATTAACATAGAATAAAACATAAAACAATTACAGACTCCCACAATGGGAGCAACAATAAACAAAAAGTCAACAACAACAGAACCACCGCCTTAGAATGGACAGCAGCCCAAGCCACCAGGGGGCTTAAATGCATTTTACTGGTACCAAATCTTCACCCTAGATTCTGCTGTTGTTGAAGTACAAGAAATGTTCAGCTCGCATGGAGGCCTTCTTACTAATGCAATGTATCATCTATAGGCCTTTGCGTGTTTTTCAAGTACTTTTCAAGGCAAATTTAATTTTCAAGGACTTTTCAAGATAATCCTGTATATTCAAGTACTTTTCAAGCCTGTGATAACCATGCTAGTACTAAATCATATAAAATACTGACTTATATTTCAACTTTGCAATTGCAAGACTGTCACTGAGTAAAAGGAGAAATTAGCGCTAGGAAATTACGATGAGATTATTGTGCCTTTATCGTGTATGTTGCACCTTATAAGGGTCATTTTTCAATTAATAAGGGCTGTCTTTCAAAAAATGCTAATTTCAAGTACTTTTCAATGTCTAAAAGAGTGCATTGCCAACACTTTTCAAACCAATTTAAATTTTGTAGAACTTCTTCAAGAGTCCTCAATATTCAAGCATTTTTCAAAAATAGCGAGTATGATCAGGAAATGCCACAATCACAAACCGCAGACAAACCCATGGCACAGCGAGGAAGAGCCACACAACAATCATGAGACACCAGGAAACCAACTAAGCAAAGCAACCAGCTCTCTCTTCCCCATTAAGATGATTGCAAAACTAGAATGGACATTAAGTAACGTACAACAAAACAGAACAATTACAGACTCCCGCAATGGGAGTAACAATAAACAATAAGTCAACAACAACAGAATAACCGCCTTAGAATGGACAGCAGCCTAAGCTACAGGGGGGCTTAAATGCATTTTACTGGTACCAAATCTTCGCCCCGATTCTGCCGTTGTTGGAGTACAAGAAATGTTCAGCTCGCATGGAAGTAAGTAAGGGTGCAAAGATCAGGAATCGATACAATCCAGTACCACACCTGACCCAGGCTACCAATGGGAAAGTGACAAACTCACATTTAGACACCACAAAGGAGAGCCAAGAGGTAAGCCCTTTCCCAGCAGGTGACCACAAGGCACATATATACAGACACGCACAAAGGCATAGTAAACGCAAGACAGAAATAACATAAAGGATCCACAAAAGAAGTACCGCCTTGGAACGGTCAGTAAAATATTTTACTGGAGGGCTTAAACCGGTTTTACGGCGCGCCAACCACACCCTTAATTCAGATGTGGATAAAGACATATAGATATTTGGTTTGCATGAAAGACCCCCAACTTATCAATGCATCATATATAAACATATAAATCAAGACATAACAAGGAGATAAAGCAAAGATAAGGACTCAACAGTAAATAAAACTGAATACCAGAGCAAAAGAAATCCATCAGGTAAACCCCGGTGGGCCCGACAAACAGCCAAAGCATCAGGCCCCTACCATCTCATCAATAGATAAGTCTTTAAGTCGGAACCGTCATAGAGTCTGAAGTCAGACCCATCGGCATGCAATTAAAGAGGAAAGCAAAGTTGCCAACAGTGATTGGGTTGACCACTATGCATGAAGTCTGTTGCAATACATTAATGCTATAGACAATCATTTTATAAGGCCTAAATGAAATATATGTGTGGTTCCGGTTGCCGACCGTGCCTATTTAAAAACCTGCGACCCTAAACATTAAAATGGTGTTTCTGTAAAAAAAAAAAATCGAAAAAAAAAGACCGTTTTCCGTCGCTGGTGCCGCCATGTGCTGTGTTCAATCTATATGCCAATAGGGCCCATATAATCTATAAAAGGGTTCATTCAGAAAAAGAAGGGGCCCTCATATAAACAGGTGATAAAACAGTCAAAATTTACATTTTTTTCCTTACTTTATCGGAACTCCATTGGTCACAAAAACTAATGACATTTGTAATTGGCCTTTAAAACACCAACAAAGATCGAACTAATGTGAAATATAGTCACTTTTGGATATATACCAAGCTCCTTTATCTAGTTTTACCGATAAAAACACGAATATAAATTGTTAATATACGGAAAATAGATTGCAAAAAAGCCGAAATTCGTTACATATTTTCATACCGCGTTAGATTCGTACCGCGCGATTTCGGCCCCAGTATCTATCTTTCTTCTTTACTGGCATTGATCAATGATGGTAATTACGCCCAGGAGTGCTAATTTTGAAATTTGGAGAATAAACAACGAACTTTGACTGTGTTTGGAAGAAATGTGAGAGCCTTCAACTCCTCTGTTGTCTGTGTAGTGACTGCATTGGAGAAATAATATTTCAAAGTGGGAATAGTAAGGGGAAAAAACTTATTCTTCAGGACTTTCCTATATTTCTTGGGGCGTATTTCTAGTATCCAATGTGATAACCAAGTAACCTTTGAACTGTGGGCAGGTTCAAGTACTTGTCTTTATATTTTCAATAGACACAGCACCACAATGAACCCTTTTGAAGAGAAGGAAAGAAGACCAATCCCTACACTACAGACCTCAAGAGATGGCCACTCAAACTCATTGAGCATTTCGCTAAACACTGCTTGCATTTCGCCATCTGCAGGTCCAACAGGCAGCTGTCCTCAGAACGTTCTCAATTCAATCTAGTTTTAGAGTGAGGGTTTCAAATCAGTGCTGCATACTCAAGATTATAAGACAAACCTAAATTAAACAAATGCAGAATCCAGGGCAAAAACCATCCTTGTGGCTTCAGCTGCTCTACATCCCAAGGTGGTGGTTCTGTGGTTGTTGATTCATTGTTTATTATTGCTCCCGATGTTTGTGGTTTTTTGTGTTTGGTCCTTGCTTATGTAATGCAGTACTTAATGTCCTTTCTAGTTTTTCACTGAGGAAGAAAGTGATGGTTGCTTTACTTTAATTGTGTTCTTATTGTCTTGTAGCGGTACATGAAAGTATGTTATGTGTCTATCCTCAAAGTGCTGTGGGTTGGTCAATGGTCTGTGATTGTGGCATTTCCTCAGTTTCCTGGCCTAATTTCACTTGCTTTTTCGTGTTGTCAGTGGTGTTATACCACGGTATTTTATTGACTGAACATTTTCAAAGGTTGGGTTGTGTAATGAATAATCAAAATGAAATTGGTTGTGATGCTTATGCCGCCAAGTCACTCTCATAGAGTGACATCTGGCTTCATTAAATTTCATTTGCCAATCAGCTTCCCACTGTCCTGAGCCAGGGAGTTCTTCTTGCAGGGTAAGACAGTCATGAAGTGAATATACAGGACCCAGTTATCTGCGAACAGAAGACCGGCAGACATCAAACTTGTGACAATTGCCTTTCAAATGGGCCAATCGCGTGTTCTAGATTGAAAATAGTGAGTATGAACAGAAAATACCACAATCACAAACTGCAAACAAACCCGTGGCACTGTGAGGAAGTCACACAACAATCATGAGACACTGGAAGACAAACAAAGCAAAGGAAACCAGCTCTGAACACTGCATCATGTGATGAGAAACACAGCACTACTGCATATAGTGGCATCATCATGTTTCATAATATAAAAAAAGTCAATTTATTATATCCATATTAAATCCTGGTAGACATACGTACAAGGCATTTTTTTTTCTTTTTCTAAGGTGGACTCAAATGACTGGTTTCAGAAATGCACAGTTAAACAAGCAAAACAAGAATTTCTGACATTAAAATATTAATTTATCTATAATATATCAAATTATATTTATTGACTCCCTTGTACTACATGTATATTCTGTATCATATTTTAGGCCGTCATGCGCTTTTAATGTTATGTCTTAACTTAATGTTAGGGCCTACCTACCCTAATTTTTTTTGGCAACCAACAGGAACCACACATATATTTCATTTAGGCCAAACAGAAATTATTTTAATAAACTGCGCTGAAAACTTATTAGAGCCAACAATCCTCCAATTTATACACCAAGTCACCATAGAATTTAGAAGCCTTCTGACTAATGCAATGTATCATCATGGAGAAACACTCTCATCAAGCCTATGTGAACCCTGTCTCCTTAATAACTCAGTAAACTTCAAATCAAAACTTGTTATTGACGTTGGATTGATGTACAGTATCCCATTATAAGAGCAGATTTACTCTCATATTACCAGTCAGGCAATGGAAGGAAAACCTTCCAACAGATTTGGATGGAAATTCCTTCCAATCTAACAGTCTCTAAATTTTAGTTCTATTTCTAGAAATAGAACCATTTCTTCTCATAAATAAGCCAAAGCATCTGTTTGTGATTACCTGGATTTCCATCCAGATTTATCTATAGTAACAAACTTATGTAATATTGCATGCCTTGAAAAGATATCTTCAAGAAAAGTCATCACTAGTTTGCAAACTTTCTCTTAAACCAGTGACAAGAAAAGATTGATAAATGATCTTTATTAACTGTTACCTGTATTGCAATAAGGTTTATCAAGTAGAAACATGATTTTTTTCTGCTTGGTTATGTAATGAAAACATACTAATTACATCATTAACCCTGGGATTCGGCTGTACGATCGGATGCCAAATTTGCAATGAAAAGGATATTTTGGAAGGGTTTTCCATCCAAAACTTGTCATTAAGATGGATGGTAAAACCTTCCAATTTTCAGTGAAAAAACTAATTGGAAGGAAAATCCATCCATAGTGAAATTGTTAGTTGGAAGGCTATCCCTTCCAAAAAGACATACTTTTGGCATGGAAGGTTTTCCTTCCAGTGCCCGACTGATTACAATGATGCCCCAATCCAAGCCACCTTAGGGAAAGAAATAAACTAAACTGAAAAGCCATAGTCAGCATCATTCCATACTGCAAATGATCACAAGAAAACCATAGATGCCAAAATCTTTTGGCTGTAATGCACGATCAGAATGTGAGACATGTTTTTTTTCTATACCTTGCAGTCAGACCACAGGATAAAATAACACGTTTCAGATTTGTTTTGCAATCATTATTTTCTAATTTCCCAATTTTCATTTTTTTTTTAAATTCCGATTTTTTCCTTGCAGGGTATTTTATTTTACCATTTTCTCCGTGGTCACTATGGAAAAATGCCAAAGCTATATGATCCATAGGTCTACGAAGGTGCTGGATAATATTCATTTGATGTATTATAATCCAAATTTGTCCCATAAGGCCAATGTAAGAAAAAATATCGATAATTTTTCTTACATCTAAATGAAAATGTATGCTGTGAATACTCATTGAGTCTTGAGATGTTTTGGGTGAGCACCAACAATGGTGTAAATTGATAAGATAACTGAGCACCTGATCTAGACCTGTGTGTGATTGTGGTATTTCCTGATCATACTCACTTTCTGTGGTGCAGCACCATTTTATTCTGGTTTATGGTAAAAGTTCTAAAATTTCAAACACTAGTTGCCTACCAAAAAGACTTAAACAAAAAGCGCAGACCCAGATCAGGGTCTCCCATGTTTGCTATTCTGACAAGCGATTGGTGAATTACACTGAATTCCAGCCTTGACATCCAACATTTTATTTGAGAACAGAGCGAGAAAAGTGTTAGAAATTTTAGAACCCTCAAGTGCGGATCCAGAAAGATTTGTCAGAGGGGGTCCAACATTGATGTTTTTTATTTATTAGTTGATGAGGGAAAGAGGGGATCCAAACACAACAATAAACAGGCCATCATCAGCCCGCCAACGAAACGGCATTAAATGGCGTTTCGCTGGCGTGCTGATGATGGCCCAACATTGAATGCTAGCTTGGTAGCTTTGTGATTTTCAGGGGATACGGACCAGTAATGCTACAAAACCCTAGATTTTTGTGATTTTTCAGGGGGTGCAGACCCCCTGTCTCCCCCTCTGGATCTGCACATGACTGTAGCCATACCTGTTTCAACCTCCATAGCTTCAGATTTTTCTGCTTCAACACCTTCATCTTCCTCATTAGCCTCCTCAGTATCCTTCACAACTTCAGCAGATTTTTCCAGCTCAGAGACTGCTTCCAGCTTGCTCTCTTCTTCAGCCTCTACTTTACCCTCAGATTCTTCTACATTTTCAGTTTCCTCTACCTCTGCTTCTTCTTCTGGCTTTTTGGGAGTAGCAGACTTTCTTGGAGAAGCCCTGCTTGTTTTACTTGGAGACTCAGTTTTGGGTGGTGAAGTCTTTTTAGGAGTTGGTGTTTTCTTAGGAGTTGGTGTTTTCTTAGGAGTTGGTGTTTTCGGTTTTGGGGTTGGTTTCTGTTTAGGAGTCGTTTTTTGTTTCGGTGTGACAGCTTTCGCCTTTGGAGTTACTGCTTTCTGCTTAGGTGTTGCGGGCTTTGGTTTCTGTGCAACAGCTTTTTCTTTAGGAGTTTTCACAGGAGTCTGTTTAGCCTTAGGAGTTGCTGATCTCCCTCTAGGGGGATCCTTCTCTTTAGGGGTAACTGGGACTCTAGTTGACGACCTTCCTCTTGGAGTTTCTTTTTGCTTAGGTGTTGCTACTTGTTTCTGTTTAGGAGTAGACGCTGCCTTCTGTTTGGGTGTAGCTGCTGTCTTTGCGGGTGTAGCTGGCTTCTGGTTTCTTGAGGAGCTTCTAGATTTGTTGTCTGATTTAACAGGAGTCTTCTTAGTCTCGGCATCTTCAACAACAGCTCTCGTCACACGTGCTGGTTTTTCTTCAACTGAAAGTTTTAAAAAAATGGGATCGTCACAGGTTTAGATAAACAAAACATTACAGCGTAAAATTGTAAATATTTTCTTACCCATCAGTTTTAACACATGTTTAGGGTGCTCAAAAGAACTGTCTCATTGAGTTCTTTTGAGTACCCACAACGTATGTTTTGGTTGAGAAATAAGAAAATTAAATTTTCGCTACACACTCTTAACTTAAGTCCTGGATCTTACATGTGTGCCCTTTTATTGAATTTATTAAGCGAGCTGGGTAAAAGAGATGAAAAGCAAGGCTTGCGGATAGGGCTGCAACGATAACGTTACCTCACAACATGGTACCTATCATAATATTTGCCTCAAGATACAATATGTATCATGATACATTTTTGACAACTTGAGAACCTTAGAAATAACATAGATCTATGTAATTAGGAGAAGTAAATACTCAAATATTAACCCTTGTCATGCTGGGTGTTTTATGCACTACACTCTTCCCCAGTTTTTATCAATTTCATTTAAAATATTCCAATTATTAGTATGTAATTACAACCCTAGCCGAAAAATGTGTATATTGAGATTAGCTGGATTCTCAGAAGCTGATCTGGTCCTACACTGTTTCAAAACACTTGATATATTAAGAGTTTATCATGGAAAAGGGTTTACTAACTAAAACAGAAAAATTAAAAGGGGAACTGGTAACATTCCTTTTGTACAATAACATATATTTTTAAAATTCATTTCAAATATATAACACTAAGTGCTGTATCGTTAGCGCAACGTCAAATGACCTCACAATAGGATACGCGTATCATCAGAAAAAGTATCACGATATGATATGATTTCAGTGAATCCTTGCAGCTCAACTTGCGGAGCATTTTATCTCTTTTTGCAAAGAGTTCAAAAAATTCAATAATACAGGAGTTCTAATGTTAAGATTCTATTTATCACATGGCATCGAAATAACTAAAAAAATCACATATTTGGTAAAGGTCGAAATTTTGCAATATTTTACGCAGCGTTATAATGGACATCATTACGTCACGTCACCAGTGCTCCAGCTAGGCCGTTTAAGGAGGGTGCTCCGCCCTGTCGTGGAAATTTGACGCCCCACCCTTTTGAATCCCAACCTGCCCAAAATTCAACCCTAAATATTTTCCCATGAAGAGCTCAGAAATTATGTATTCAAAATGTAATAAGTGCTAATCGGTTCAGCGCAACAACATTTTGGGAAATCCACTCTGTGGTCTCATCAGAGGTGACCAGTCACACATGAGCTAAGCAAGCTACTGGAGAGGAAGCTCACTGATTTTTTCAAGTAAGTTCTCAAGGGAAAATATGCAGACTGAAATGAAAGGACAATATGAAACTTAGTAATTGAATGCTCTGTCAAAGAAGATATATAAACTCAAAGTAAATATGTATGTTAAATGGAACCTTCTAAAGCTAAGCCTGTTCCCCTTTGGAAGATCCATTACTCGCCATCAGGGGTAGCTATTCAATATCCCCAAGTGATGAAAGATATTTTTCTGGTACTTCAATTCTAAAAATCAAATTCAGACATGAAAATGCAGGTGCAAACACGATAGTTCTGGATCAGCCTGCTCCTGAAATGATCTATAATTTGCAATAGGGGGCATTGGTGGACATCTTTAAATTATTTAGGTTGATGATTAAGGCTTTTATAAAAAGGGGACCAAAAGCAGGCAAAATTTGTCTTGTATATTTTCTGATTTTCCAGTTTGGTCCAGGAGCCTGCATTCAGAAACCAGCATCAGTGAAGACTGAAGAGCCTTCATGTACAGGAGCTGACAGTAAGCACTGCTCTTAGTATATCGGGAACCAGGCAGTGTATATGCACTATTAAACCCCACACAATTGCTTCAAACAGCTGTTGACAAAGACTCGGTTTACCGTTTTGCATGCGGTTTTCAATGCCTGTTAGGCCTAAATGACTTCAGCAACATGATAGATCCATAGCTCCAGATAAGGATCAGAAAGCCCACTGATAATATGCTAAGTATATCTGAGATAGCTATTTCCGATTTATTTCGAAAATCCAACATATCTATCAAGTCATCTGTGATTCTTCAAACCTACAACACAGTATTTAAATTGAGTTAGGCCAAAAAAGAAATGCGTTTTTCAGGTTACATGAAATTTTAAATAAGAGACGGAAGGTAGGAAAATATTTTTTTTTTGTTAAAAGTTTTTACATGGGGAAGATGGGGAAACAAGATGGCCGACCTGGGAAATCCCCAAAATATGCTTAAAAACTTTAGGGTTGGGGGCAAAAAAATTAGGCACGGTGAGGCAACCTGAAACATAATTCTATATTAGGACTTACGAGACAGTATTATTTGATTGCTCTGGGGCTTTTTTCGCCCATGTTTCGCCATTGTTATCGTAAAGTGAGACGATTGTCGTAACTGTGTAAATATTGGGTATAGCTAAACAGCGATAAGAATGTTCCTGGACTGGTTTACAATTTAATATATTAGATTTGGCACCACACCGTGTATTAAGTTGTGTCTAACAATTGCTTGTCCGCTATCACAAACCGAATACTATATATAGTATCAAGGATTTTTATTACGTTTTGTACACACAGAAATTAATTTAATTGCGTTTTTGGGTCCAAGCAATTGCGTAAATGGGCCATGACAATATGTAGATCAACTCATGAGTCATGATATACAGGTATGTAAGTGCAAAGCTTTTTTACTTGGAAAATCTCTTCAATTATTCCTTGAGAATCTGAGAATCGGTACGTTTGTATTTGCTGAAAAAGTCACAAATTTTGATTGATTACACTACACGCACCCCCTAATTTCATGAATTTTGGGGGTAAAAAAGTCTGGGTTGCATGCACCTTTCTACGGTAATGAGTTTATGCCATAGGGCCCCTTCCCGAAATAGAAAAAAACAACCCAACAATCCTGATCGTTTCGCAGAAATAATTATATCATTCTTATCTTTGAGAGTTTCTCTCTACTTTTAATGTCTTAAAAAATCTGTGATGACAGCAAACAATTTTTTTAAGGTTGGTCTTATGATACGGCTCTTATCACAGGTTTAGATTTTATAAACAAAAAATTTCAAGGTAAAATTGTAAATGCTTTTTTATCTATAATTTTTTGCATATATGTTTTGGGTGCTCAAAAGAATGATCTCTTTGAAACAGTTCTTTTGAGTACTTACAACATATATATTTTGGTTGAGAAATAAGAAGATTATTTTTCTGTACACACTCGTAACTAAAGACGTGAATCAATGTGTATACCTTTCTTCTGACTAGTACTTCTGGACGGTTTCACCTCTGGTTTGGAAGTGGAGGCACTGCTGGCACGACTCTGTCGGGATTGTCTGAAAATAAGAGGGAACACTTGATATATGGATAGCTTGAAGCTCAAGTTCAAGTAAAGTACTGTAAATGTGGAAATTGAGAGGGTTTTATTTTCGCGAATCTTCGCATATGCGAAGTTTCGTGAATATAAAACCTTCGCAAAATGGTGAAATCTCTCTGTCGTTTACTAATATATGTTAATCATGGCTTAGCTGCTATTTTAAATGTCGCAAATATGTCTTTTAACGCTATTTACGAAAATTTTCGAATTTACAGTATTTGGGCCATGACATGAGAAAACCTGACTTTGTTGCATGTACAGAGGTAAACAAGCCAAATTTGTCCAATTTATATCCCTGACTAAGGGTTATTTTAGAGGAATAGGTACAGGGATCAATATGAGCAGCGCCATACATGTAGAAGATCCATATGGCGAACACAAAAATGCTGTTTGCGCCGATTCAGCGTATATTTCCTTGAGGTGCATAATTTTTCTGAGTCAGGGCCTCGCGGCATTTCCCTTATCAAAATCCGCCACTTGTTTCTAATAGAGACAACCTAAACTACTTGCTTCTAAGGGAGACAACATAAACATTCTGCATCGATAATCACTTGTGTATTTGATAGTGTTTATACAAACAGAATACACATGTCTGTCAAAAAAAATCTGACAAAAGTCTGCGAATAATAACATTTTTTTGCAGAACACCAGCAGTTGAGAATGAACGGTGCCATCATCGGACGATACAGAACCCAGCGACCAAGCTGAGAATAATCGGGCTTCCAAAACTACTGAAATTATAAAATTCCAGCCACATTGTTGGCCGTTAACAAGTGGCTCACGTTCGATAACAACAAAAACAATGTTTTGTAAGTCGTGCATTGATGCGGGGCTCAGCAGTCAGCAAAGCTTTAACGACTATGTCCAACAATGTTATACCTCAACACTGACCAGGCTCAAGGCTGGCGCTGACCATCAGAGGGCTATATTGGTGCCTACAGGAAGCCAGCAGATGAAATCTGCAGATGGAAAATTGAAGAAGAGGAAATCAAATTGGCTACAGAGCAACAGATAAGGATTTGGGTCAATTAGTTTTCACTACAAGATTTTTTTTGCAAATAGCTTTTTCAGGATTCCTAATAGTTTCAATTAGTTTTTTCTAACCGTTCACTATTTAACCTTTAAAACTTACTGGAATCTTCAATTACCTCTGCTGGACCTCATCTGCCATTCATATGCAGGGTTTTACAGGACGCAATATCCTGCGTCTTATACGCATAAATCATTAGGTAGGACCCGTCAATTCACCTTACATGCGTCCGCTGGGACGCAGATGTGTTTGTTGTGCCTTTCATTAAAATCACAAATTACAAAGTTATTTTGTAACGATTCCGGTTTTCCCATAGTTACAGGCTATCTATAAATAAATAGGACAAGTGCTCTTGTTTTAGACTGCTGCACTGACCTCGTAGGTAAACGAGAAGTGAAAACATCTGTGCAAAAATCGGCCGTGAAAAAAGTCAGGTCCGCTCTGCTAAAAAGCATGGAAAACGTTTACTGATTTGTCCATCACTGACTTTGTGTATTGATTTTTTCATAGTGTGAATAATCACTGACAACTCAGCCGACCGCTCAGAAGAAGGGCAATTATCTTGACAGTTTTCTTTCTTTTATATATGCCGAATTACGTAATATTTTCACTTGGAAAGGCTCAGGTCCGCAATAGAACAAAGATACCATAGACTTAAGATAAGTAGAGACTTGTACACAGATAGATAGAATACAATGACAGCAAGGTCATGTGTATTTCAAATTTACCAACCAAATTTATAAGGATGGAAAGCATTAGCAAGTAGCAGTCTGATCAGTGACTGTTTTTTTGTGTGTGTGTGTGTTTTTTTATATCTCAATTAGAGAAAAGTCTGATCAGAGTGTCAGACTGTTTTTTTCTGTCTTCTAGATGCAGCAATCTATCACTTCTCCCTATTTTCTCAAACTTCTCCCTGTTTGTACTGGAGGGAAAAGTCACTTCTTCTCCCTAAAATTAAGGGCTAGCTTGGTCCCTGCATTTTTATATGGACAAGTTCAGCTTTTGTAAAAAAAGCGTATCGGATTGTGCTTCACTGAATCAGTGATGGTAATATGGGGCCCTCAAAAATTTCAAATGCCCCCCCCCCCCCCCAAAATAGGAAGGGGGCCAAACATGGCCCTCAAATTAACTGACCTGGGGACAACACCGAGCCTTCACGGAAGGATGTACTACCTTCCACAATTTGAAGCTTATCTAAAAAGATGGGACCCCCAATTTCAATGATGGGACCCCATCATATTCAAAGTTGAGTCCCAAGGACCCCCAAAAATTCAACTTGGTGTAAAACCCTGCATATGATAATTGTTCTGCCTTTCAACTGTTCTTTTGTCTGTCTGTCCGTTTTCATTTTTCACTCATTTTTCTGATTCATTTATGACTTTGGAAATCAGATCAGCCAGGATTTTACTAACAACAGTTTTTGCTGAAGGTCCCCGACAGGTAACAAACCCAATAATGCTTTGGGAGCTTGTATTTGGAGCATTTTGGTTCTGAATGCACCCTCGTTTAGCAGTCAACATTTTGGAAGTGAAAGTGGAAACAGAAACTTTGATCCGCGGTTACTACTAAAACACGGAATGGTACCAGAATTCAGTCAAACTCCCCGACAGTGGCAACCTTCTGTTCAGCTAAAATTGCATTCTAAGAAGTATACAGCTATTGGGGAGTTTAGAATTCAATTCCGGTTCTGGTCCGCATTTTAGTAGTAACCGTTAACCATTGTTTCTGTTTCCGGTTTCATTTCTAAAAAGTTGATTGCAAATCAAGGAAAATATTCAAATTACGAGCTCCTCTAGCATTCACAGGTTTGTAAACCATCAGGTACCTATCCAAAAACACTAGTGCCATCGGACTTGGGTCGTCAAAACGATCAGATGATGGATCATAATTAGTTTTTTTCCTTTTGCAATACGTTTTCATACGATGGTTTTTAATTTCAGACAGCGCCCTAGATAAGCTTTTGGGTCAATTGGGTATTTACGCAACCTGGTTATCCTCAATTGCGTACTTGCAAAAACAATTGCGTATTTTTTATATTTTCTACACCACATTTTTGGCAGTGATTACATACCTTTTATTATTAATAGATGACGCCATCGCGGATGTGCCTACATATTTACTCTCATCATCTGCCTTTCTGAGTATCATACAGAATTTTATTGTACGTGGAGCAATCTCGCCTTGTTGACATTCGTTGCTTGCATCCATTTTGCAAAGTTTTTCCGCTAAAATACTTGACTGGCGGCAATATTTTATTCATAAAATTGAAATTATACTGTGCGCTCGCTAGTAGAAAAAAATCAATACCCGACTGGCATTTGTATATTACACAAATGGAAACGAAATGGACCAAATGGTACGCAATGACATCGCATGTAAATGCATACCAATCGACGGAATTGCTTTTCGGTACGCACACATTTAATTTTAATTGCTTTTTTGATGATTTTAATTGCGTATTTACGCAAATACGCTGCTTATCTAGGCTGCTGTTTTAATTCGTTTTTCTGTAAAAATAATTCGTAAAAACGATAAAACGACCATTATCTGTTGCTCTGTGGCTAACCCAGGACGACATCCCATTAACTTTAAACATACATGTACATTATGTAGTACTTAGCTTTAAAATAAAGTTTATGAAGGATTGTAAAATGTCCTATGCTGATGTCCTGAATGTACATTCCAGTGTCAACTATACATAACTCGTATTACAAACTTACTTGGGCTTAGGTCTAATTCCAGGTCATACTCGCTTTTTGCTTATGTGCTGAAAGTAGTTTAGGGATTTGAATGGTGAAAGATTCTTGCAAACAAAATAAACTAACCTGACAGCAGGTGCTGGACTTGGGCTGGCTGATCTTGTTTTCTTTGCAGGGGTTGCCTTCTTTGGTGCTGGGCTTGGACTAGCTTTCCTTTTGGGGGCCACTTTCTCTTGGAGAGGTGTTCTTGATGCTCCTCTTGTGGACCTTGTTGACTCTACAGGCTTTTGTGTAGCTGGCTTTGCTGCTTCTTTCCCACCTTTTTTGGGAATCTCTTTCTTCCCCATTTTACCTCCTTTCTTTCCTTTTGCAGGCATCTTTTTTTCAAATTTGGTGACTGAAATATATATACGATAAACATTCTAAAGTTTGGAACATTCTCAAAATAAAATGTGGATTAGCAAGGCTGGATTTAAAATAATTCTTGTCTAAATAGCAAACAGGGAAGACCCTGATCAGACTGCTTCTTCAGAAGCATTCTGATCTGTATCTGCACTGCTCGTCTTGGCCTCTTGCAGGCAACTAGTGCAGCACCCTAGATAAGCAGCGTATTTGCGTAAATACCCAATTAAAATCCTCAAAAAAGCAATTAAAATGAAATGTGTGCGTACCGAAAAGCAATTCTAGGGATCGGTATGCAATTATATGCGATGTCATTGCATACCATTTGGTCCATTTCGTTTCCATTTGGGTAGTAAACAAATGCCAGTCGGGTATTGTTTTTTATTTACTAGCGACGCAATATAACTCCAGTTTTATGAATAAAATATCGGTGCCCAGTCCAGTATTTCACGGAAAACACTAGGAGTAGGATGAAAGTGAAACTTTGCAAAGTGTACACTCTCGAATGGCAACAAGGCAGGGCTGTGGAAATACCATGCCCGACTTGTCCGACCTGGTCCCATTTCATTCAGGACAAGTTGAAAATTTCTATTTACCTGTCCTTGGACAAGTACAAATGTATTAAGTTAATACATAGAGGATATTGAAGAGAAAAATGCATATTTCATGAGTGGCAAAGCCGCCAATGAAATATACATTATCTCGCTTCACTCGATGAAATAAATGGCATATTCATTCCAAAAATTTGAATTTTCTTTTTATTATATACAATAGACCCCTTTCACATTGTTTTTTTTTTTTTTTCATGTTGTTGTTGCTTTATTCTCCCCGTCCATTTGGTGCGTAGGGGGTCGGGGAGGACCATCCCCCTCTCACACCTTACAAACTACACAGGGATTTTTTCAACCTTTTTGGGGAGGGGCCCTAGGGCCTTTTGCTTTGGGAAATTTTCGGCATTTTAACAGAAATTGGGAAATTTTCTTCATTCATTTTTATAGTATTTTCTTAAACAGGGACCCTTAAACTGCATTGAATCACTCTTATTTCTGATCATATGCTATATTTTGATTAAAAGTCCATTGAAAATGAAGGCAATTTGTAAACTATATTGATTTACATAAAAATGACCTTCTTTATTCAAATTGGGAAAAAATGTAGGCATTTGCCATTGGGACAGGGGCCTTATAACGGCCCCTGAAACACCCGAAAAAAATCCCTGCTACAATTTTTTTTTATAAGTAAAACCAATGTATAACAATGTGTTATATATCAATAGCCTTTTGCTAACTGTAAAGGCAGCAACTTAAATATTCATGTCTGGTCGTGGCTTGGCCTTTTCACATTGTTATCTCCCTTAGCAATCGCTCTTCAATTGAAAAATCGATAAAGCTGTTTTTGAAAATGAAGGGGCAGATTGCTTTAGTTACATTGGCAAACACATAATGATGCTTAATAAGTCGATTGTTTTGGCCTTTCACCACTAGAATGAGATATCTTATTCAAGAAATCAGATAAATTAATGTTTTCATATACATTTTATAAGTCTTCAGTATTTTTTTCACCTTTATTAGTGTAAAATATACTTTGATATCAAACTAAAAACAGCTTCTTCTTCAGGCACGAAATCGCTTCTTCTTTAGGTACAAAATCGCAAAAACTATTTGAACCACATGCCAATTAATTAAGACAAACGATTATGTTATGCGAAAATCAACAACTCAGACGAGCCTGGGCAAATGCAAATGCACAGTCTCACCAGGGCATTCGCTGCTCGAACACACATAGTATTCACTGTTGCGCAGGGGTGTAAAATTATTTTTTTACTCACTCGCCCTGCAGGACTAGTGGGGGGAAAAACCTACTCGCCCTTATGGTATTATCACTCGCCCTTAAGGATTAATCATATTTGTATCATGTATTATAATATATTAATGAAAGCAATAAAGTATTCAAATTAACACAATCTTGGTTTTATTTATATCCAAATAAGACAAAAAAAACAACTGTTGAACAAGCATATGATCAGATGGGCTTTGACTAGCTCTTGTATAATAAAATAAAATAAAAGATGTGACTAGGATTAAGGAAACTTATGATCCATTACTGTAAACAGTGAGTACAGTACTATTAATAGGGTTCTGATTTATTAAGACTCAATCTGATTCACTGTCATTGTCAGCTGCTTCAACATTTGGTGCCCTTGGACCTCTTGGGCCAGACAGTTTATGACCATGTATGTGACGATTGCCACTATCCAACCATTGATTTAAACTATCAGCAGGGCTAAAAGCTTCAAACTCTTGACCATCAACCTTGATTCTCATTAAACTGCTTAAACTGTCTTGCTTCATAGAAGTTCTATTTTGAGTCTTTAATCCATTCATCAAACTGAAACCTCTTTCACATTCAGCAGTGGTAGGAGATAGAGTAAGCATAATGTTGATCAATGGAAGTATGCGTCTCATATGATCAGTGGCATTATTAGGGTTCAAAACACTCTCATAAGCCTCTATTAATGTTCTATCCATATTTCTGGCAACAAAAAGCTTAAGATCAAGCCACTGGTCAACAGCATTTTCTTGCTCCTCCTCAGTTAAAACTGGTGTGAAATGCTGAACTAATTTCTCAATTTCTTCATCCCCATATGTCTTAAATGATTCAGAGGCCTTATCAGGCCAACAGTGAAAATCAAAAATGTTAAATAGGGAATGGGGCTCTCCTCCAATGTGCTTTATAAACCTCTCCTCTAAGAAGAAAACTGCATCATTCAGAAGACTATCAATATCTGAATTTATACGGTCAATAGTATCTTCCTGTCCCCTTCTGCCTCCAACATCATTTGTAATTTCAATACCCTTGAACTCACCATTTTCACTGTCCTTAAGAAAATCTCTCAAGTTTTTACCTCTTCTGGTTTTCATCCTAGTGAAATTTGCTTGTAACTCATTTATCCTCTTACTCACTTCAGATATTAAAGCTTTCTTGTCCTGAAAAAGTTCAGAGACATTTCTAAGGAGATTGGTCCAGTCTAACATGAAGTGCAAAAAACACAGAAACCTTTTTGTCTTTAGCTGTTGGAGGTAGCCTCTCGCCTTAGCAGCATCATCAATACTCTTTGTCCCGATTTCTCCTAAATGGATGCATGTCACTTCATAATTTTCAAGTAAGGCCCTTAAGGCTCGGTTCTGGCTGGCCACCCATCTGACTTGCTGCACTCCCCCATAATGTTTAAGCTCTTTATCTAAAGAAGCAGCAATATCATATAACTCTCTCCTTTTCTTTGGGGAATAATAATAAAATCTAAATATTCCTTTTAGAGTTTCTTCAAATTTATCTAGATAAGGGCACCCTTTCTTCGAATCGCACACTGCAAGTTCTAAGTTGTGAGCAATACAATGCACAACTGTCATGTATTGCTCACAACTCTGGTCCAATTCTTCATCTATTCTATCTTTAATTAATTTAATTGCGCCTGCCTTCTTTCCCATATTGACAGAGGCACCATCAGTGTTGATCCCTATCAGTTTCCTGGCTAGTAAGGGACATGGCAGCTCAACCATTTCTAATGCCTTAAATATACCTTCACTTACCCCTTGGGCATGTCCATAAGTCAAATCAACCATATCTGCCAACCTTGTTTGAACCTTACCATCTTCCCCTGTATACCTAACATAAACAATTTCTTGTTCTAAAATACTTCTATCAGTTGAACCATCCAGGGTTTTTTTTGGCCCGTTTTGACGACCGATATTCGGTCGTGTTCCCAATGCCAAAAAGTATGTTTTTTTCCCAATTTGAATAAGAAAATTCCCAATTCAAGGAACAAAAAAAAACGGGAGAAAAAATAACAAAATATCGCCATTTTACGATGTTTATGTTTGTGGTTGAAAGAGCGGGTCCGAACAGTCCGAATGATACAAGGGAAATAACCAAATATTGCAAACTCCCAAACGGTAACGTCCCTTTGCGGCAATTCACCTCAGCAGAATTTATTCGAGAAGGTGCCGGGGAGTTTGTAATAAACACGCATGGTTTATTTTACTGGTACCCTACTCTGGCGTATTAATTTAGATTAAACGGGGCACCTTTCTCATAACAAAAAAAGGAAAAAGCTTGTAACATATTTTCGCGATGTCGCACAATACGAAATATTACAGAAAGAAACTAAAAAAAACGGAGTCAAGTAAAAAAATAGATGTGCTTTTTCGTCAGCAAGCATTAGCATCGGATAATTCTGCAAATATCACCCCCAAACAGACCGAAAAAGTAGAAGCATCAGCCGAAATTGCCGAATCGTCTGCTTCCACAAAAAATTGTCCGTCGACATCCGCTGGTGTACCTTCTCAGTGTGATGACACTCATTCAAATCATGACAGCAGCGATGACAATCAATCGTCTGATGGGTCCCAGAGCACACAAGATACAGGTCTAGTTCCAGACCAGGGACTGTTTATGTCATCAAAATATGAACGTAGATACAACTGGTTGTACTACAGTGCAGCAAAGGGGGCTATTGTTGTAAAATATGTGAGCTCTTTGCCCAAGAATCTGACAATATCTTCATAAACGAAATACTTGATATTTTTGTTTTTATTATAGGGTGTGTTTTTTTCCCAATTTTGTATAAAACGACGCGAAAATTCCCACTTCTAGGGGTCGGGTCATGTTCCCAAAATGCCGAGAAAAAACCCTGCCATCACTGAGAATACTGATAAATCTTGCATTTCTGATGAACTGGATAGTCTCATTTCTCAACACCTCTCCAATACTTGTGATAAAAACTTTACATGCTTGTCTGTTTAAGTAATTTGTACCCATGTTTAGACCATTCTTCTCCTGTAGTGCACATAAACGGGGATACTTTGTGAAGGGTTCACCTTCAGAAGCTACAAAGTAGGCTGTGTTCATCAACTTTTCATAGACTTCATAATTTTTTTCATCAACTTTTTTTACTGATTTTGCGAGTGATGAAGTTGTTGGGTTATCAAGGACTTTCTGGTGATCAACACATTTTCTGTGTTTCAAACTTTTATCATGGAACTTTAAAGTCTCTTTCTTAAAGTTAGTGGAGATCCCAGTGAATAGGGACGACTTTGTGTCAGCAAGGCTAGGGAATTTCCTACAAACTTTACAATACAAATTCAATTCATCATCTTTCTGCGCCCATGAAAATTCTTCCAGCCATGCTTCCTTGACATCACGCTTTCTGCGTTTTTTATCATACTCTTTCTGTTGGGTTTTTCTTTTTTCATTCTGCTTCAAGACACGCGCAGATTCTGTCTTTTCATCATCACCTCCCCCTGCTTTTTTACCAAAAAGGGATCTAATATCTCGCTGTGACATTTTGCGCAACAAGCGGTGTTGAAATAAACAAAAAAACGGTGCTCAATGTCTGAAATCCGCCCGCCGTTTGAGAAGACCGCCGTCGTCTAACTCCCCATAGAGCGAGGGCTCCGCGAATAAATTCTTCTTAAACACCGCTCCTGGGGAGTTTAATTGTACCAGTCAGAAAATGCGCATGCGTAGTGGTAGAATCAGATATAAACATCCGGTTCACGAAGTAAAAGATCGACGATCTTTGTTTTACTTTTGTTTTTGTCATTTCTGCAGGCTAAAATGCATTTTACAATTCTGAAAATGCACTCGCCCGTAAGGGCGAGCGAGGCAGTTATTTCACTCGACCGAATCCGAAGTTTACTCGCCAATGCGAGAGGGCGAGTGGAATTTTACACCCCTGTTGCGTCCGAGCGCACATAAAGAAAGGTCGTGCATGTTGCGGCGACTTAGACAAAAAATAGATCTAAGGCTTCTAGTCCCACTAGATAAGTATGCAGTAGCGCGCGCATGCTATTGCACGCTACCAAATAGATGTGCCTGTATGCTGGTGGATGCATAAGCATATGCGATAAATGCAGAAATCGAACTATAAGTAAAGAACCATTAAATTATATCATTTCTACACAACGTTCGCTTATGCACAGGCTCGCGCGAATCATCGCTGCTCGTACACACAAATTATGGACGTAGATGAAGACTCAGATCTATTTTTAAAACACCACAGTCCAATGTGTGAGGATATTTTGGCACCTTTGGTTTTTTGTTTGTTTGTTTTGTTGCTTTACGTCCCAAGTCAACAGCTATGGTCATTGCGGGACGGTCAGTTCACCTAACCACACTTTTTCCTGGGCAGGCTTGAACAAGCGGTTAACCATTAATTCGTGCACATACTTTCGCTTGTAACTGACAACAACCCTTCTTGAATGAATCAGCGGAAGGAGGAGAATGACCGTAGAAATCATTTCATGATCAATCTCCACGAAAGTATGGGACCGGACAGGGATCGAACTCGCGACCCCTGGATCTGCAGTCAGACACGCATCTGTAGCCAGACACGTTACCGACTGCGCTACGCGGTCGGCATGGCGCCTTTGATGTATATGTGATAATTAGTACCAATTAAAGAAAGCTTACAAACACGTGTCAGGCATGTGTGCTTTTATTGCTTTCAAATGGCCCCAAGCATATAGGATTCAAGGACCGGATGACCAGTAGTCGATATTAAAATGGGCAACAACGCGAGTAAACCGGACTTTAGTGCATGCAAACAACAAAGGCGCAGGCCTGTCTTAGTATCCAAAGAGTCTGATCAGCACCTTTATAGTTCGCTTATTGGAATGTATAATATCTAAACTTGCTTTGTGCAATATTTCATTTTAGCTAGTCTTTGTAGCTGAACATACTGGTTGGAGTCTTACTCAGTCAGAAACTTGCAAGACATGTTTCTTATGAGATGGCCTTAATCTATCTTACCACTGAATTAAACCAGAAAAAAACCTGTTTAGACTTCAAGTGTTTGGAATCTAATCAATAACCATGTATACCTTGGATAAACATGAAGCTTACCAGACTCTTCACTGCTCGCATACGCATTATAGTATGGAAGGAAATTATTGATATTATTGAAATTATTTGACTCACTATGGTTGAAAGGCTTGAAAGATTTAGGTAGAACCCCATAAGATCACTAAGTTGACACTAACTGTCCGTGTTGTCGTCATCGGTCTGTGTCGACTCCGGTCTGCCAAAACATCACCTGTCGGTGTCGCCGGCTGTCTGTTATTTGAGCGTAGACTTGAGGGTTTTCACCAGTATACCCCATTTAGACCACCTGCTCATACATACACAAACAAGCCTCCAGATACAAATGAACCTTAACCGAAAGTGCACTCAAAATCGAGTGGAACATGGTAAATCTTAATACAGCAATTAGAGTTTGCTAGAAACATCTGATCATAAAAAAATGAATGCGAACCGTAAAAAATGGTGAACGGGTGCGAGCCCTGGTTTTGGGGACTATATGACTAGGGTGTAGCCTACTAGGGGCAAAACGTCTAGATTTGGTACAAAAGGCCAGGGGCGAACTATGGGGTGAACCCCTTATTACCCAACAATTTAGTGCCAAGCTTGTGGGTGGGGGATGTTTTAAATTTCAACTGATCAAACACATGCATACTAACATATTAATTAATGCCAAAGCTAAATCTTTTCCTGAAAGCTGTTTTTACGAAACCTTGATAATGCACGTCATCTGTGCGTTCTAACGGCACACATGTGACGCGGACGCCGAACCGGGCACGTTTGAACTTTGATGCGTTTTTTCAGGACCAATTTGAGGAAAATACATTCGCCCAATTTGCAGTTGACACTCTTTTAGAAATCGCGTTTATTTTTGTCTGCAGGCATGATTTACTTATCACTGTCAACGAAGTGAGAAAACGTCTGAAACAAAGGAAATAGCTGACCTCAACATCAGTCATCAACATAAGAGTACCGCCATCACATGAAGAAAATTTCAGCTTAATTTTGATTGGACAATGTACATTTAATAAATTTTCTAAAACTAATGATGCATTATATAAAACAAAATAATAACCCAAAATATATTACTTATATTTACTTAATGATTTATGCACATACACAAATTTGAAACGTTTTTTTTTCTGTAATTATATCTATCATTTTCTGCGCAGGCGCGATACTAAAGGATCGACCTGTCTGCTATGGGACATCACGACTGAAAAGTCGGGTTTGTGCTGTTACGCGGTGCGCATTACTCAAAACACCTACGTTAAAAAGTAACAAGCGTTAAATGCCTATAGATAATCCTTCAATGGGGATATCTAGTCATTTTGGGTAGCCAAATCATAACAATGATAGGTATTACGGTATTCAGCTATAAACTGATCATATAATATGCACTAAAACATTTTCGCATGGCATTTTCATTGAAACCGTTTCAGTGACACGTGATGACGCGCTTGATAAACAATATTGAATCAGCCAATCGGGCGAATCACATGACTCTGTGACGCATTCGGTAAACAATTATGTCACGTGTACCCACAATGCTCAAATCAGACAGGTGAGTATTTGAAAGATGCTTCCCGGCGGAAGACAATGTTATATCTATCTGCAGCACAGTGATCTGTCTCGAATCAATATACGTGACATTAGAAATGTTTATACTTATAAGTAGTAGCTTTTTAAAAAATCATGTTAGATTTACCTATCTATCTCTCTTCTTATAATCCCGAACCCTCTTCCGAGTATTATTGGGATGTTTACATGCGCATGGTGTGTTAGTAAGAAAGATTAAAAACAAGAGGTTAAGATAAAAGAATGATAGTGAGATGAAAATAAAGATGATAGTGTTAGGTGTTAATAAGAAAGTATTTCGGTTCCGGTTGGATGCACATGGCGTTAAAATTGAAGGAGAGAAATCTTTAAAAGGTATCTAGTTCTAGAGAAGGGAAAAGGCTATAAATTGGGGTCCTTAGTATAGGCTTATAAGTCCTCTGCCCAAATATGTATAGCGGAGAAGGTTTAAGAGGAAAGCATGTGTCTGATGACAATTCATATGTCGCGAAAACTCATGACAAGAAATCGAGTGAATGCCCAAATTGCAATAAGGAGGTAGTTGATTCTGACAGAGCTTTATGCTGCTGCAAATGTAAAAAATGGAAGCATGCTGCATGTTTGAAAATGAGTAATAATGTATTCAATGTCCTCAGCAAGCAATCTTCAACCATGTGGTTTTGTCCTGATGATTGTATTAAAGATGCTGAAGCTGTGTTTAGTGGTCCTGATAGTGCAAAGCTTACTGCCTTTAATAATAAAGTTGATGTGCTGTTGAAAAGTTTCAGTGATTTTAAACTTATTCAAGACAATCAAGAGGAAATTATAGATAGAAAGATTGAGGAGAAGGTGAAAGAAGTTCTTCAGGAACAGAAAGAGGTTGAGAGGAGAAAACTGAATCTTCTTATCTTCAAGGCTCCTGAGGCGGTAGAAGAAGCATCAAAGGTTGAAGAGACTCATCATGATCTTCTGTTTATGAATGATGTACTGAATGAGATGAAGATTGACACCACCGTTTCCAATATCATAAGGCATGGAAAGCGCATGAAAGAGAGGGCTAGACCATTGCAAATTACAGTCCCCAGTGCTGAGGTTAAGACTGAAATACTGAAGAAAGCCAATCTTCTAAGACAAAGTGAAGACAGTCACATCAAGAAAATATCAATCAGGCCAGACAGGACACCAAAACAGAGAAAAGTTGTGATGGCTTTGTTAGCAGATGTGATCAGAAGAAGAGAAAATGGAGAGAATGTTGCATTAATTGATGATACGATAAAGACATTTCCAGCAGCTAGGAGGGGCACCGGGGGTGGAGGAACACCAGGTGGGGCTCAGCCCAGCGAGGATTAATTGTGCAGCTGGTAGGAAAGATTATGTAAATAATGTACATATTTCTCAGTTAAATGTTGAGTTGAACACTTTTCCGTGTTATTATTCTGATGTTCAGAGTATTCGAAATAATGAGTTTACAGATTCTGTTGATAATTACAAGCCGTTAAAGGGGACGGCAACTCTGATGACTACTATGTTTTATATGAAAGATCTTAATAAACCATGAATTTTGATACCAGTTTCGCCTAAATCGGTTGAAAAATGTGGAAGTTATGGGCGTTTGAATATTTGCAAATGAACTGTAATGGAAGCGGCCATATTGTAGGCTTAGTGACGTCACTCAGCCTAATTAAATATGCGTAATCAAATTAAAAGACAAACCAATGGATTATTTGCATTAATCTTTAATGTGTGATAGTAGTGATTACTAAAAATTAAGCAGTTGAAAAAATTCTGAAAACTAATTAAATATTCAAAATGTTGGCTAAATGTTGGCCATATTGAATTCTTTAAATGGCCATAACTTGCCCATTTTTCAACTGATTTTGATGATACATGTATCAAAATTCATGGTTCATAGAGCTCTTTCTGATAAAACATACTTATCATTAGGGTTGCTGTCCCCTTTAATTATTGGTATTAAAGAGACTTGGTTAAGTGAAGAGGTGAAAGACTCTGAAATTGAACTTGCTAACTACGATATTTTTCGATGTGACAGACTAGAAAGTAAAGGGGGTGGTTCACTCATAACTGTTTACAATCTGTTGCATGTCAGAATTAAGACAACATTGGATTCCAAGTTTTCGGTATGGAGAATTATTCAGTTGAAGAACAATGATAAATTATTAGTAGGAGTTGTTTACAGGAGCCCTCCCAGTAGTAATATAAACAATGATAAACTTTTTCAGGTATTTCATAATGCTGCATCTAAACAGGGAGTAACACATGTTATGATAATGGGTGATTTTAATATGCCAGAAATTAAGTAGAACTGTATGCTCAGGCGAACAATGAGTCTTTTGATGGGTTTTGCCCACCGGGGTTTACCTGTTGGATTTCTTTTGCTCCGGTATTCAGTTTTATTTACTGTTGAGTCCTTATCCTTGCTTTACCTCCTTGTTATATCTTGATTTATATGTTTAAGGAGAAGATGCACTGATTAGTTAGGGGTCTTTCCAAATATCTATTTGTCTTGATCCACATCTGAATTAAGGGTGAGGTTGGCGCCCTTAAACCAGTTTAAGCCCTCCAGTAAAGTATTTTACTGACCGTTCCAAGGCGGTACTTCTTTTGTGGATCTTTTATGTTTTTGTTTTGTCTTGTGTTTGCTATTTCTTTGTGTGCGTCTGTTTATATGTGGTTTGTGGTCGCCTGCTGGGAAAGGGCTGACCTCTTGGCTCTCGTTTGTGGTGTCTAACTGTGAGATTGTCACTTTCCCATTGGTATCCTGGGTCAGGTGTGGTACTTGATTATATCGATTCCTGATCTTTGCACCCTTACTTACTTTACCAAGTTAATTTTTTTATTTAACCCAAGATTTGTTTCTACATCAGCATTCTCAGGAGAATACAAGGTTTAGAATTGATCAAGAGCCCTCTCAGTTGGATTTACTATTTACAAATGATGAGCTGTTGATAAGTGACATTAGGTATGAGCATCCCATAGGTAAAAGTGATCATATTGTACAGTCAACCCTCTTTATAATGACACTGTTTGTTCCAAGCAATCTTTGACGTTAAAGTGAATTTGCTGTTATAAAGAAATTCTGGCCATTACCAGATTTCAACATAATAATCATTTGGTAAAAGAAAATTTAGTACAAACTAATTAAAATGCTATTATTCCAAATGTATACATTAGTTCAATTTCATATTGCATCAAAATGCACAAAGCTTCCCTCTTTTCTAGTGAGACAGAAACCTGTTCATGCAAAAAGACCTTGTTCTGATCACAAAAGTGTCTGACACATGGTAACAATTCTGTTATAATGAATTTATTTTCAATAGAAATTGTATGTATGTTCCCAGAAGGTACTGTCGGAGTCGTTAAGTGGATATTCTGTTATAAAGAGGGTATTTTAATGGAAACAGATCCGTTCCCAGCAATTTTATGTCGGATATTGAATATTCTGTTATAACGAGTGACGTTGTAAAGAGTTTTGACTGTATTAGTTTTTAACTTTCATGGTGGTGATATAAGTGATGGTTCTCAAGATAGCGTTTCTGCAAAACCTTTGTGGCATATAACAGGAGCAATCTCTATCTTTAACTGTTTCAAGACTGCTGGTTTGATGGAATCAGGCCCAGCAGCCTTGTCAGGTTTCAGATTTGATAATAATTTTAACACACCGTTAAGGTCAATTTTAATTTCCGGCATAGTGGAACATAGGGGGGTTATATTTTCAAGATTATTTTCTTGAAAGAAATTGTGTATCTTCTTGGTGCAAAATTGACCTAACTTAAGTGGGGATAAGCGTGAGAAAACGGACTGAAAATGGGAATTTAGGAGATATGCCTTTTTACGTTTTCACTATGCAAGATGTTTTCTGACTCCTTTAAGGTGGATATGCCCCGATTATCCTGCCTACTGTTTTTGATTAGGCTAAAAAGTTTTTTAGGCGAAAACCTAGAACCTTCATTCTCATCACCAGAACCCACCCCAAGTATGTCTGCCAAATAATTTTCATAAGAAATTTTTATTTTTAGCTGTACTAGATGTTTGACCCTTTTGAAGTGACACCTATCCTTACCCGAACCTGACTTTTGTTTTTGATACAGTTTATCACGCTTACGCATGAGTCGACGAATTTCCTGTGTAATTCAGGGCAGGCTACATTTAGAACTTAATTTCTAAATGGGGACAAACTGCTTAACTCCAGAGTCAAGAGCTGTTTTCAAAGCATTCCAGATTTCCTCAACTGTACTCTCTTGGAAGCGACACAAAACTTCAGAGGATTTCGAGGCCATATATGATTTAAATTTATCCCAGTCTGCTTTTCTGTAAATTGGTACCGATCTAGGCTTTTGACGACTCATCTTGGGTTTAATGCTTACATTTGAAAATTGAAATTTCATGATCTGAGATGCTTGACAAGATTTCAACTTTATTTACAAGGGTGTGTTTTGATGTCAGGAACAGGTCAATAACATTGTCACTTCTGGTGGGTTTACTCACCATTTGAACTAGGCTGTATTCATCTAGGCAGGAGATAAAGCTGTTGTATATGGAGGGATATCTGCATCCTGGTTTGATGGTGGGAACATGTTCAGAGTCCCATGCGAACTTGGGAAAGTTAAAGTCTCCCAAGACCCATATATTGCCTTTCCTCATACTTACCCTCTCCAGAGACCTATTTAGTTCTTCGAGGCTATGATAAAGCTGAGGGCGAACATAAGCTTAAACAACTAAGAAAAGTTTTTTTTTCATTAACGTCTAGACCTTTATCTCCTACTCGATTATTCAAATCTTCAAACTACGACGTTACAGGCTGTCATGTAAGGCGTCCCACAGGGATCGGTACTGGGGCCCTGCCCATTTTCTGGCCTATATTAACGACCTACCCGACTCCCTCAAAAGCAAAGCTAGACTCTTTGCAGATGACACAATAGTCTACCTGACAACAAATTCTCAATCAGATGCTCAAACCTTACAAGATGATTTACTTAAACTAGAACAGTGGGAATCAGACTGGTCCATGTAATTTTACCCAGGCAAATGTGAAGTAATTCATGAAACTAAACAGAAAAAACCCCACTCATTTTCCCATATAAACTTCACAATACTGAACTGAAATAAACTGAAAATGCTAACAATTAGTAATGACTTTAACTGGAAACCCCACATTGAAAATATGGCCTTTAAAGCATACAACACCCTGAAATTTATAAAAAAGAAATGTACAGCCAAACCCAGACACTTATGTTCGCCCTCAGGTTGAATACTGCGTCCCTGTATGGTACCCATGGCAGGATAAACTTAGATATAAGGAAGATAGAGAGAGTCCAGAGGGCAGCAGCTAGGTATGTCTTCAATTATTACGGCACAACCAGCAGTGTAACTGAAATGTTAAATACACTTAACTGGCAAACATTGGAAAGCAGAAGAATCAAAAGTTCTCTCATTCTACTGTATAAAACCAAATACCAACTTGTTGCAATAGATCACTTTTAATTCACTGAAACTAGAAACCTAAATTTCTATGTACCATATTCCAGGACTAAGTAACACATGAATTCAGTTTCCATAGAACAATCAGACACTGGAACAGTCTTCCTTACAGCCTCAAGGCCAGCCACAGCCTGTGTGAATTCACCACTGGGCAGGCCACTGTCACATTTTAGTCACCATAGTAAGTAAGGGTGCATAGATAAGGAATCGATACAATCAAGTACCACACCTGACCCAGGATACCGATGGGGAAAGTGACAAACTCACAGTTAGACAGCCCTTTCCCAGTAAGTGACCACAAGGCACATATAAACAGACGCGCACAAAGGCATAGCAAACACGTGACAGAAAAAACCCATAAAGATCCACAAAAGAAGTACCGGTTTCACGGCACTAACCTCACCCTTAATTCAGATGTGGACCAAGACACACATATTTTTGGTACGCATGAAAGACCCCTAACTTATCAAAGCATTATCTCCTAGAACATATAAATCAAGATATTACAAGAAGATAAAGCAAAGATAAGGACTCAACAGTAAATAAAACTGAATACCGGAGCAAAAGAAATCCACCAGGTAAACCCCGTTGGGCCTGACAAACAGCCAAAGCATCAGGCCCCCACTATCTCATCAATAGATAAGTCTTTAAGTCGGAACCGTCATATGGTCAAAAGTCCGACCCACCTGTATGCAATTAAAGGGGAAAGCAAAGTTGCCAACCGTGATTGGGTTGACCACCAAGCATGCAGTCTGTTGCAATACTTTATTTAATGTTATAGCCAATCTTTTTATAATGGGAAAACATTTTAATGAACTGCGCTGAAAAAGTATTAGAAAGTAAGTAAGGGTGCAAAGATCAGGAATCGATACAATCAAGTACCACACATGACCCAGGATACCAATGGGAAAGTGACAAACTCAAAGTTAGACACCACAAACGAGAGCCAAGAGGTCAGCCCTTTCCCAGCAGGTGACCACAAAGCACATATAAACAGACGTGCACAAAGACATAGCAAACACAAGACAGAACAAAAAAATAAAAGATCCACAAAAGAAGTACCGCCTTGGAACGCCAACTCATCTTCAATTTATACACCAATTCAGGTTCCGAAAGTCCTTGGCGCAAGAGAGATTTAAGTCCAACTTGGAATTTAGATATCAAATCATAGTATCGTCTATAAAATTTAGAAAAGGTTTTGCGAAGTCTATGATAGAGGGTCTGGATGGGGGGGGGGGGGGGGGTTGGTACTCACTATTCAAAGTTATTATAATTTTGGGTTATAAGTTGAAGAAGTTTGTTGGCTCTAATGGTTTTTCAACGCAGTTCACTAAAATAATTTCCCATTATAAAAAGATTGGCTATAACATTAATGTATTGCAACAGACTGCATGCTTGGTAGTCAACCCAATCACGGTTGGCAACTTTGCTTTCATCTTTAATTGCACGCCGGTGGGTCGGACTTCAGACTCTATGATGGTTCCGACTTAAAGACTTATCTATTGATGAGATGGTAGGGGCCTGATGCTTTGGCTGTTTGTCGGGCCCACCGGGGTTTACCTGTTGGATTTCTTTTGCTCAGGTATTCAGTTTAATTTACTGTTGAGTCCTTATCCTTGCTTTATCTCCTTGTTATATCTTGATTTATATGTTTTAGGAGATGATGCATTGATAAGTTAGGGGTCTTTCATGCAAACCAAATATCTATGTGCCTTGTTCCACATCTGAATTAAGGGTGAGGTTGGCGCCATTAAACCGGTTTAAGCCCTCCAGTAAAATATTTTACTGACCGTTCCAAGGCGGTACTTCTTTTGTGGATCTTTTATGTTTTTGTTCTGTCTTGTGTTTGCTATGTTTTGTGCACGTCTGTTTATATGTGCTTTGTGGTCACCTGCTGGGAAAGGGCTGACCTCTTGGCTCTCGTTTGTGGTGTCTTCTGTGAGTTTGTCACTTTCCCATTGGTATCCTGGGTCAGGTGTGGTACTTGATTGTATCGATTCCTGATCTTTGCACCATTACTTACTTTTATTCATTAAAATAAGACTAATTATTCATTAAAAGTAAGAAAGGTGGCAAAGAAATCTGATTATTCACTATTCATTATTTTTGTCTTCAATTCATTAAAAAATAGGATTATTCATTTATTTCTAGACCCTCATTATTCACGATTCATTATTTTGGCTCATTATTCACGTTTCATTATGAAGAAGACCATTATTCACTTATCATTATACCCCATCCAGACCCTCATGATACCAATAGCATTGTTTAAGAAGTTTCTGAGTTAACAATTTATTGCGAGTGTTGAAGTCAGTAATACAGTTAGATGCTCTAGCAAAACGAATGAGTTGAGAGATATAGAGTCCATAGGATGTAGAGCGAGGAACATCACCATCTAAAGATGAGAAAGTGACAATTTCAAAATCAAAGTCGTCATGTTTATCATAATTTTGGTAGAAACAATATCATTAGAAATGGACAAATGCAAATCATTTTACGTTTGTAGCTGTAAAATGTAGGGTTTTAGACTTCATCATCATCTACATGATCTATGATTATCCATGCTTAACATATACCCATTTTCATAATTTCCTAGCTGTTCCCCGACAGCGTCTCCCAGTAATAATCAGAAGTAGAAGTATAACTTCGCACTCAGGTATTCTTCTCCAAAGGTAAAACCTTGAAAGAAAATAGATATATTGACTTCAAGGTAGAATCTAGCTCTTCGGTATTTTTCTCTCTGGTAATTTTACTAATATATCAAACAGAGATCTAAAATAAGTTATTGGGGAAAAAACTATTGAGATGCAAGTATCTGGGCCTGCATGTTTTTGAATCTCGATCTCTGTCCTCTCAATGTAGCGTCCTTCTTCTTCACAAGTCAACTCCCTCCTGTTTGGTAACTCCACAGGGCTGTTATAGCCTAGCAAGGTGTATGTCGTGTCCCTTATTAATTGGTAACGACGTCACGTCGATAACGTCAGTTTCATAGTAACACAGCGCCATCGTTTAACACGGATGTTGTTATGTATGAATAAGACATAGACATAGCAATTTTACTTTGTGTCGAATATTATACAACATGTAACATAAGCCCCCGCATAAGCCCAGTTAAGGGCTTTTACGAGGGTCTAGATGGGGTATAATGATTAGTGAATAAGGGCCCTTTTTAAAATGAATAGTGAATAATGAGCCAAAAAAAAAAAAGAATAGTGAATATTGAGGGTCTAAAAATAATGAATAATCCTATTTTTTTTTAATGAATTGAAGAAAAAAATAATAAAAAGTGAATAATCAGATTTCTTTGCCACCATTCTTACTGTTAATGAATAATTGGTCTTATTTTAATGAATAACCAAAATTTTAAATCAGATGAATAATGGGCTAAATTTTTAATGAATAGTGAATACCAGACTTCCCCATCCAGACCCTCTTTTACTTCTACAAACAAGCATAAACAAACATTTTTTAAAACCACGAGTATCACAGCATGCACATCTTATATAAAACAGTATTATAAGAGACAAAGCACAGTATAGCATGCAGAAAGCAATTAAGATATAAGAAGGTAAAATATTATACCAATAGAGAACACCAGCAGGGGGATTGTTGAACCACCGAACCCACTGCTGACGCTAACTATTGAACACTGCACTATCGCTGGGGAAAAATAGTTGATGAGATTCAGAATTTTTGACATTTAGATTCCAGCGAGCAGACACCCAAAGAAACACAGCCTTTGCAACAAAGCGAAAGAAAGCAAAAAAGGAGGGGTCGAAAAGCGAAAGCTTTTATGCAAAGGGAGTGCAATGGAGTTAAAACTGAACTGCAGAAGCAAAGCAAAGCAAAGCCTAAATTTAACATGAAGGGCATCCGAAAATGTCACCATCCCATGTATGGAGCAGTCTCTTGAACTGAGGGAAGGACTCAGCCAGCCTCAGGTCATTTGAGAGACAGTTCCAGATTCAGGCGGCTTCATAGCACTATGACCTTAGACCATACCTTGTGCTCTTCACAGCTGAAAGACTTGCCTGATTTTCTCTCTTGAAATTGTAATTTGACTTTTTGATGTTGATTAAATAAATCTTTAATTTAGTCATGAGCAATGTCATTAACGATTTTGTAGACCTCTGAAGCCATTTGCTTCATCCTCCTTACATGTAAGGGGGGCGGTGTTCGTCGAGGTCAACAGGGGCAGAGACGATGCATTGATAAGTTAGGGGTCTTTCATGCAAACCAAATATCTATGTGTCTTGATCCACATCTGAATTAAGGGTGAGGTTGGCGCCGTTAAACCGGTTTAAGACCTCCAGTAAAATATTTTACTGACCGTTCCAAGGCGGTACTTCTTTTGTGGATCTTTTATGTTTTTGTTCTGTCTTGTGTTTGCTATGTCTTTGTGCGCATCTGTTTATATGTGCTTTGTGGTCACCTGCTGGGAAAAGGGCTGACCTCTTGGCTCTCGTTTGTGGTGTCTACTGTGAGTTTGTCACTTTCCCATTGGTATCCTGGGTCAGGTGTGGTACTTGATTGTATCGATTCCTGATCTTTGCACCCTTACTTACTTTGATTTAGCTGTTCTCTTTACTCCTTCTACTCCGAACAGGCAGGGCAGAAATCAAGTGCGCTGGAACACCTGTGCTGGCGTACGCCGGAGTACTCCATCTGACAGAACAGTCACGTGACCGGAGCACTGCCTACACTGTACGGAGATATTTTTCAGGCTTTACCGATAGGTTCTGAAAATTATGCATATTGAAAAAATATGGTCAATAGTAAAAGGAATTGAAAGCACATGTACTTTGTCATTCTTTTTTCTTCTTCTTGGCAATCGGATTGTGTTATTTTTTTTCATAAATCAAAGAGTGATCGCTTGATTTACTCCGGAGTACTCCAAGGTGCCCAGTTTGGCTTGTTTTAGGTGGCTGTTCTGGCGTACACCGCGTACTTTGAAATTACTAAATCAAGTCCGCCCCAGGGCTTGTAGGGATGACGTGAAATCATTGCTGATGAAACGTAAATCCCTCCCTTGAATTTTTTCTAACTTATTAGTGCTAGAAGTACTACAAAAATGCCACGCTAGCGGGCAGTAATTAACATTGGAAACAATAAAAGAATTGTAAATAGTCATTTTGCCTTATTTAGTTAAAAAACGATCAATGCGCTTCAAGACTGCGAGTTGTTTTGAAGCTCTTTTACAAATCTTTTACATCAAATCGCAACATATAATCTATACTTATACCTTAAAGAGTGACATCATCTTCACACTTAATTTCAGCAGTAATATCATCATGTGCCCTTTTCCCAAAACAAATTTCCTGACATTTGTGGGATTTGCTTTCATGAAATTAATATAAAAACAATAGCCAATCAGGTTACAACTTTCTTCTTTTACAACCTTTTTCAACACATCAGTGTTGGCATGAATAAAAGACATAATAAACACGTAAATGTCTTACTACTACTTTATCTATTAGCTAGTTAAGCAGACATTTCAGCGTAGAATACCTAGCTGTTCTCTCAATCTTTTCGAAAGAGTGTATCTTGCTTCATCAAACAATGGCCACTCAAGAAGATAGTGTTGTACAGTTTCAATTTGTCCACACTCACAGAACCTTGTGTGACGATGTGTAGTCAAATGCATAATGCGTTGGTACAACGTACTAGGTGTACGGGTAGATGTAGTATGTTTAGAAACGCTGTAGTTTGTGATACGGGTAAAAGTAGCCTATATAACTAATAATCAAACCACACTTGGTGGGTGATCAGTGATCATTAATAAACCTCCTTGCCCTTCCAGGCGGAATAGCTACATGTAATATATTCAGGAACAGTAGGGGTGGCAATGTGCAGACGGGATTGATATGTCGATCCCTACAAGATTGATGCCTGCTAAAGAAATTATCAAAATTCAAACTAACATTATCCCACACTTTTACTAAATATGGACAGGCGCCTTAGTGGGTGCATAAAATTGGGCGTTTTGTGCTCTATATGCCATAGGCGGGGGTCACACTACGCGGATACTATAACTGGAAAATCATCATGGGTTTTGTTTGTTTGTTTGATTTGATTCTTTACGTCCCATCAACACTTTTTCAGATATGTAGGGACGGGTCTTCCTGGGTTGAACCAGTATTAAGCTAGGATTAATGTGTCTTGCTCAAGAACACAACACAAGTGACGCCGGTGAGGCTCGATCCCGCGGCCCCTCGGTCTCGAATCAAGCACTCTATCACTGAGCCACTGCGCTCCCTAAATTATCATGGTTGGTGATCATGCTTATCTACTGACATAGTGTCAAGTTCCAGACCGGAGTTGCCTCAGATTAAGTCTCGTGTCGAGACTTCTCGGAGTGGAAAGTAAGGTGACGGTTGTAGTCACGTGCATAATACGTCAGTTCAACGTACCAGGTGTACGGGTGGATGTGCTATGCAAAATGCAAATTAGAACCCCTGTACTTTGTGATACAGGTCAAAGTAGCCTACATAAGTAGCACACCTCCCTTGGTGGTTAACATACTCTATATGCCAGAGACAGGGGGCCGCACTACGCCGACATTATAACTGAAAAATCGTGGTGGTTGAGCACGCTTTTCCAGTGACAGGGTTTTGTGGATCTTTTATAGTTTTTTCTGTCTTGTGTTTGCTATGCCTTTGTGCGCGTCTGTTTATTTGTGCCTTGTGGACACCTGCTGGGAAAGAGCTGAACTCTTGGCTCTCGTTTGTGGTGTCTAACTGTGAGTTTGTCACTTTCCCGTTGGTATCCTGGGTCAGGTGTGGTTCTTGATTCAGATGTGGATCAAAGTAATAAGGAGGGCAAAGATCAGGAATCGACTTTGACACATACATATTTGGTTTGCATGAAAGACCCCTAACTTATCAAGGCATCATCTCCTAGGACATATAAATGAAGATATAAAAAGGATAAGGACTCAACAGTAAATAAAACTGAATACTGGAGTAAAAGAAATACAACAGGTAAACCCCGGTGGGCCCGACAATCAGCCAAAACATCAGGCCCTAACATCTAAATCTTAAAGTCGGAACCTGACTTGGGATCAATTTCTTTGAAAAGCAATTAATTACTTACAATTACATTGAAAATTGTTCAATTAAATTACGATTACAATTACATGGCTTATGAGCAATGTAATTAACAACTGTGGAACAATTTATTGCGAGTGTTGAAGTCAGCAACAAAGCTAGATGCTCTAGCAAAACGAATGAGTTGAGAGATATAGACTCCATAGGATGTAGAGCGAGGAACACCACCTACTAAAAATGGGAAATTGACAATTTCAAAATCAAACTCGTCACGTTTATCATAAATTTTGGTCGAAAAAGTACCATTAGAAATTGACAAATGCAAGTCTAAAAATGCAGCTTCTTTATCAGAGGTATTGGCTTTATAAAGTTTGAGATCTGGAGGGTATCTTTGACTTACCATATCATCAAAATAAACATTATTCATGTTTAAAATATCGTACAAATATCTGGATGTAGTTTTAAATGCATCAATAACATCAGCCTGCTTATCATCAGAAAGAGACATTATAAAGTCCCTCTCATAACAAAACCGGAATAAATCGGCAATCAGGGGAACTCAATTAGTGCCCATGGGAACCCTAACCACTTGTCTTTACAGCTTGATGCAAAATTGAATAAAAATGTTGTCCAACAAAAAGGTCAGCGCTTCACATACATTTTGACATGATCATGCATGATATTTTTTAGGGTTTTCCGAAGTAAAAATGCATTTCTGTCATTACATGCAAGGTAAGTAGAGTATTCTCTCTGGAAGGTTCTTTCAATAAGATCAATAAGTTTATCTTTAATTAAATTATGAGGTAGACAAACTGGTCGCACTAAAATCTCCCACGGTGGCTTAGGCTGCTGTCCGTTCTAAGGCGGCGGTTCTACTGTTGTTGACTTTTTGTTTATTGTTACTCCCATTGTGGGAGACAGTAATTGTTCTATGTTTTGTTGTACGATACTTTATCTCCATTCTAGTATTGCAATCATCTTGATGGGGAAGAGAGAGAGCTGGTTGCTTTGCTTACTTTGTCCTCCTGGTGTCTCGTGATGGTTGAGTGACTCTTCCTCGCGGTGCCATGGGGCTGTCTGCGGTTTGTGATTGTGGTATTTCCTGATCATTTTGGTCATTTCACGTAAATTAAATTCTGTCCATTAGCCCATATTAGCATGGCGTCCTTGTTTTTAGGACATAGACAAACAGAATGTAGCGTCCGACCAGGATTTTTACAGTTTGCTAACAGAATATTCTTATAAAAATTTGAATAAAAATGAAAAATACAACCCAACAGCCCTTGCACTGGACCAACTGATAAAGGTTGGAAATTCCATTTGACTAAACCCTTAATGCGCCAATCGCAACAAAAGCCGTCTGCTTTTCTCGTCTACTGAAATATTTAAGCAGCCTCTATGTCAACTAGTGATGAACCAGATCAGACTGCTCCTATAGGAGCAGTCTGTCCTGGGTTCACGCTGTTTACTTCTATACTTAATTCGTCAGTAATGTTAGGCAATTATTTGCAGCAGACGACTTCAGCAGACGACATTTTCAGATGCATTTTTTTTCTTGGCGCTTTAAGGGTTAACCTATGTAAGCATAGCTTCCTTTTTGTGGGACATAGGCACACAGTGCCGACTCAGATAAGACGCCGCAGAACACGGCGTCTGATCAGTGACTATACTGTTTGCTTACAGATTGTTCCATCAAGTTTTGAATAAAAATGAAAAATACCTACCAACAACCCTTAAAATGGCAATGAACTGGTCCAATTGATAAGGTTCGGCATAAATGAGATAAACGGATAAACATGGTGTAAACTACTACTGAAATAAGGAACTTAATTAAAGGGGACATATTTAAGTTCTAAATCCAATAAAATATGGAAGAAAATGATACTAAGAGCAGAATATATAAATTTTGAGACAAAAAATAAGAATACTTCGTTAATTAGACCGTTCATTAATTAGTGCAGATAATTAATTATCCTGCTTATCTATCTTGATTTCTGTAGCGGCGAGTCACTTCCCTTGGATTTGTGACGTCACAAGGGCAGTTCGTCCGATGACTGTGTATTGACTCTGTATTGTCGCAGTGAATAAATGCAGCACGGGTGTCGAGCTTGATAGCGATTTAAATGATGTTTTGGGGTAGACATTGACGAGACTGGACCAATGCACACTAATCAATATTCTATCGAGTTCCTCAGCATATCGGACATTAGGCTACTGGGTCCCAGTCAGCATGCATTTCGAAAGTTGAAGACCCGTTGAAAACATAGAGTCGCGACTCACATCAGCAGTAGGTCTTTAAGGCCTTATAAAATTGTATGTCTTTGTTAATTTTTCTACATGTCATGCTCAAGTTTATCAAAAACAAAAACGGGTGACGGTGTCGTAGGCTATCACACCGGGCATGCGACAATAGAGAACGCGTTGATTAAAACTTGTTTTAGATCGGCGACAACTTTTTTGATTTTTCAAACGATGATCGTATTCCGCGAATATATTGTTATAGATCACAAAAATTGCATTTTTGCTATCGAAAACGATATTTTTGACTGTCAAATGCACTTTTGCGTTTTTTGGAATCAGCTTCGCCGGGTCTACCCGTTGAGTCTGCACAAGCCTTCTCAGTCAGTTCACTGACTTGAACACCGATTGTACACATTGACAAATTATAGCCAGCCCATTCGATTTTCATTCCTGCACCGAAAGATCAGACGAGGTTGCGCACATGCAGTCTAGAAAGAGCCTCCATCAACTATAGCCACTAAAGCCCCAGTTACACTGTCACGATTTTGGCCACGACGGAGCTACGACTCACCCCGATATATCAAGTCGTGATACATCGGCATGAGTCGTAGCAGCACCGTAGAGAGATCGGCGCGAATCCTAGTAGTACCGTGGTGATTCGTGAAGACTCCTGGTGATTCGGCAACCTCCACGACAAGGCTACGACGAGTTTAAACCGTTTAAACTCGTCGGGGTGAATCGTGTTCGATTGTGGGCGTGGCCTAAATCGTAGCTCTACCGTAGCGGGATCGGGATCATTCCTAGTGGCACCGTGGTACATGTAGTATTCGTGGTCATTCGTGGGCGTTCGTGGTGAATCGGGTTATCACTGATTCAGGATTCTGATATAAAAACAGGGGTATCATTGCTGAAAAATCACTTTTAATAGTGAATTTGAGTTAGCATCATGGATTATGCCCAAAGACTTCAAATGGCTAATTGGCAGCTTGAACTGGACAGAAATACCGCACAAGTGAACATAGTAGTTGCACAGGCTGGCTGCCTGTCAGTCTGTTCCTCGCTTGTCAGATCTGTCTGTCCCTCTTTCGCAGGGGGATCACGATCAGCCTGTCCCAGAGTTGACTCATCATCTGATACAACCAGACTTGGGACAGGACTGAGCCTAGCCAGTGGGTCAGGTTACTTTTTTTTATTTTGCTGAAGTTTTTCTTTTTGATATGACTGGCTTCGTCAAAGGTCGAAGAGATAATGATATGAGCCGCGGCATGAGATTTCAAACAATTTGACATTTTGAAGAGTGTAGACTCGGACGAGCCTCTGCAGCCTTCTTTTGAGCTTAGAAACTCCAAATGGCGTTCAGTCAGTAGCTTAACAATCATAAAATACTCAAGCGACTAGCAAAGCCTCTGATCAGACTGCGCGTATGCGCAGGCTGATCTGAGGCTTTGCTGGTCGCACATACCACATTGTTTGAAATCTCATGCACTGGCTCATATTTGGTGTTATAATTTGGCCAACTGTCAAATGCCAACCACTAAATCGTGCACATTCGTGGGAGGTCTTGACGCTACCGTAGAGCTACCGGCTTGAATCGTACTAGCACCGTATCGAATCGTGGAGGCATCGTGAGCATTCGTGAGCATTCGTAGCTCACCCGTGGTGAATCGTAGCGCTGCCGTCTTGAGTCGTAGTGGATCCGTAGATGAATCGTGCAGACACCGTAGGAGCATCGTGAGACATCGTATCGATGCTGGAATTTCTTTTTTTCCATCCCGACGCATCCCGATGCAACCCGATTTTACCATCTGTCTCAAATCGGGATGAGTCGTGGTGAATCGGGGCTTGAATCGTGACAGTGTAACTGGGGCTTAAGTAATCCAATATCGGGCCACTATCGGCTCAATGTCATATGTTTACTGGGGACGTCAATGACGGCTCATGCCACTAGCCCCACTAGATGGCTGTGCAACAATGTATGAAGGAGTCCTTAACGAATTTGCCTAAATACCAAAACTTTGTTGCTTTGAGAACTATAGATGATGCGCATGTGGATGTGAAGAACATTGTGGCGCAATACTAAAGAATTAGTATTTGAAAGATGCTTCCCGGCGGAGACAATGCATGAAGATTGACAACCTTTTAATTTTTTTATTCAATCTCATTTGCTGCTGTTTCTGCACGTGAGCTGGGAATTCTACCTGACAAAATGCATGTCATATAGACTCGCCATTTAGTTTGCGAAATCAAGGGGCATTTTGCGTGAGCATTTGCGATGCAATCTATATCCCGTTTTTATGTTCTTTTAGAGAACATAAACTATTAATTTGTGCCGAATGGATTTTCCGCTATAATCAATTGGACCAGTCCATTTCTATTTTAAGGGATGTTGGGTGGTATTTGTCATTTTTATTCAATTTTTTAGAGAGGATTCTGCAAGCAAACAGTGGAGAACCTGATCAGACGCCGTGTTCCGCGGCGTCTTGTCTGGGTCTGCACTGTTTGTCTATGTCTCACAAAAAGGACATTGGGCTTATATGGGTTAAATGTAAATAAATTAACAATATGAACAACATATTATACAATTTATCTTTTGCTAATAGTCCCATTAGCCATTGAGTTAAAAGCTCTAAACACTATTTGATCTGAGCACTATTAAATGAGACAACGACAAATGAAGTTAACGTATCAATCAGATGATTGGTGTTCGTCTTGCCACGCTATCTTACAAAAACGTTATAAGTATATCCATTACCACAAGCTGACCTGTTTCTATGGTTGGTCGCCTACTTCAGATAGAGGGGTCGCTGGTTCGAGTCTCATCAGAGGCACCGTGTTGTTTCATTGAGCAAGACACTTTGATAACAACCTACCAAATAAGATTGATATGTTGGGCCCACGTGGGCACAATGTTGACGGTCCACATTCACTTCGTGGGCCCAACACCAAATAAGAGTTCAAAATTGGAAAAAAAGTGTAAAATTTTCCTCTTCAGAAAATACAGCTTTTTCTATCCTTATCTTGAAAGTGCAGTCAAATCGAAACCAATTGTTTTAAATGTTTTAAAAGTGCAAAAGATGCGTGCCTAAGAGAAGACAGAAAAGGGGCGAAAAAGAAAGAAAAAGGGGCGAAAACATGAGAATAAAAAGCTGTTTTCCCCTGCACAGTCGTCACTTTTTAGACAAAACAGGTAAAACTGTACCTAATGAAGCTTTTGTTTCATGCAAAACTTTGATTCTAAGTGAGTAAGGTGACTATTAGGGGCCAGACTTCCATCTTGACAGCTTTTTCAAACTACTCTGGTTGTCACAAGGATATACATGTATATTCGATGAAAATATTATCACATAAGGTACTTTCCAAAACAAATCGGCCTCTGGTGTGTCTGCGGAACATAATATGTAGATGGAGGCTTTCATCTGTCCATTTATGTTGGTCAGTAGAACTAATGGTCCCTCAAACTAAATTAGTCGTGTTGTCCAGTTTCATTTTGGTATAGCGATTGACAAACAGTAAATAGACTTTACTTGACCCTCATCTGGCCAATAATTTTGTCCTGGGCATGTCGTCTCCTTTTTGGGTCTGCTGCATGTATTCAAATGCACTTCAGACCAGTTGTATCACGGACGCAAACTTTATGAACCCAGATCACGCTGCTCCTTTAGGAGCAGTGTAATCAGGGTTCAAAGTATTTGAAATAAAGGCTAACCTAAGAAGACAAGCAGACGAGAGAGCAGACGGCAAAAGTCATGACTGGCGGGATAAGAGATTATAAGAATCTATCATGAGTGTGAGGGTAGGATAGAAAAATTCGTCCCGAGGATCGCCGTTTGGCATCACGAGGCTTGCCGAGTGATGTAAAAGGGACGGATTTTTCTATCTTACCCTCACACGAATAATGGATTCTTTTTCTTGCTCACCACTTTTTTTTTATTTTAAAGTAAGCTTCCAGATGTCCCTGAATGCACTAAGATGCAATTTCACCTGCAGACGTCACTTTAACATAATAATGACGTCACTTGGCGACGCTGTGCGTGAGTTCAAATAAAACCAATGTATGTAGCCCTCACGTGACAGCCTGGGTAAGAAAGCATAGTAAGGTAAGATTTTCTGTCCCAGGGTAAAATCTCAGATATCCTTATCCGGTGTGCAAGAAAAGTGATTCTTGGACAAATTAGCGGTGTCTAGGATGGGCACAGAAAAAAAACAATTTTAGAGATATAGCGCTTCGTCGTCTGGTTCTCTCTATTGAAAGTTTTTGTACCAAACACGACAATACAGTTCCCATGTTCGTTAATATTAGTCTGATTTAAAGTGGTGGCAGCAGATGACATAAGCAGACGGTATTTTCAACTGCATTTTAGCGGGCTTTAAGCTTTGTAAAGGTCCAAATCTTTAATGAGTTTTTAGAGGTTTTTGCAATCGTTGAAAACCTGATGAAACCGCAAAATAAAGCTTACAAGCTTGCCAGAAAATATGCACACTCTAGTTTCAGTCTTTGGTGCATTCTTTGCTTCCACAGGTTACCCTTTTAAAGCTGCATAGTCTGTAACTTTTGATCTTTTAATTTTAGAAATAATGTTTCTATTTTTCAAGAACACAGCAAAAAACTAAAGTTCAGGTATATATTTGACCCAGTTCGTAAATCTTAAAAAAATATCAGTATCAAAACAACAGCATTTATGCTCTTTAATTATTGGAGGGACGCAAATAATTACCAACGACAGAAAAACACCTGTTTTTATAAGATAATTCACTTTTCCATGCAGTTTTCAGCTATGGTGAACAGATTTATTGTGAAAACATAAAAAGAAAGTAGATTTTTTCGATAAATATTCATAGTTGCAGACTTAGTCTCTTTAAGAACATGTTTAAGGTATGCTCACTTGTATGAGCAACACGATTCAAGAAGCAAATTCCTTCTTGTTGATGACAAACCACGCCTGGTTCGCAAGTGCAAAAAAAAGTCTTGTTTGTTTCATTGTATGTTCGAGCTTACGATGTTTCTACAATAAGGTTGGCACAACCGGCAAAGGACGACAAAATAGTGGCTGTAAGAGTTGTCCACCATTAATACAGGTAACATCATTATTGGAACGCGGATCCAGAGGGGTGGGGAGAAGGCGGGACAAGCGGTCCGGAACCCCAGGAAAATCCCAAGTGATTATAGGTTTCCTTAGAAATGCTGGTACGAACCCCATTCGAGAATTGTAGACCGACCACTATATGGAACGATCATTTATTTGCTAATCGAACTCATTTGATTTTTGACAAATAAACACTAAAAATTAAACGTTTCCAAAACGAATGTCATCTTTTTGCACTTTCGTCAGTGGAGGGACCTCTTGTTAGCCAATCTTTACTTAGAAATGAATAGCTGGTCCCTGGAGATATTAATGGCGAGATTCTTATTTTAATTTAATTAGCGTTTCAGCACTTCTCGCGGAGCGTTAAAGGACAAATGAACTTAAACGCATCACCAAGCATGCATACACGTTGAATCTTGCTGAGAACCTACGTACATATTATTTCAGATTAATCGGAATGTTTGAGATATGCCGATAGAAATAAAAAATATATTAGTAAACATTACTTGTGCAAACCAAACATACTGGAATTTAATGAGTTGATAACCTCTAGCTAGTAACCTCCGAATTCTTTTATAGTCAGGACGAAAATCAGAAAAGACGCTTATTTAAGAAGGTACAGGCATTTGTGAAGAAAAGGTTTTGAGATACCTATTAGGGGTATTTTGGTATGCTGAAAGAATTTGGCGCCATTTGTATTCGAGAGCTTCCAAATTAGATATATGTAAGAGAAGCAGAAACTGACTTCTTAGATGTACTTCACCATATAGGAAACGATCTATTTCGAATACAGATACACGTATGTTTTATGCTCTTTTGAGCAGGCATATGTTTGTTTGTGTTTGGTTACAAATGCTCCATGTCTCTCCCATATCAACCTGTACAACTTTGATGTAATTTTTCATTGAATGGAAACATACACACTCATCATGTAGCAGTATGCCATCTAATCCAAAGAGTATATACTTCTTTAAACATATTTCTTACTTCTTTGCTTGAACATATGGTATGCGACTCACGAGGCGAATCTACTTGTCGCGCATCGCGCAACTGACTATAATGCGCTGAAAAGGGGTACGTGCATTAAGGGGCTAATTTGGCCCCCTTTGGAGCCAAAAACTAAAAATTGCTTTTCACAAATCTCTTTTGATTGGTTAATTAGAAGAATGACTGAAGTGTAAAATTTCGGCATTTGTTTAAATGTTACCGTTGATATGGAAACATAAAAAGCCGACAAAATAGGCATAAAATAGAGAAATTGCCATTTTTGACCAAATTTAAGGTTCTTACAGACCATATTTTTAAGAATTAGGTATCAGCACAGCTAAATACCAAACAATCCTTGCCATGGTAATTTTGATCATATGTTAAAATATCTTTTTGGTATTTGCTTGTGCTCTATGTTAATTGCTCTGTCAAACGTCTCAAATTTGCTCCAAAATGGCCAATTCCCTATTTTCAGCCTATTTTGGCGGCCAGTTTTGTTACCATAGCAACGGTAAAAGTCAAACTAATATCAGACTTATATACTTGGACCATTGTTCTTATAAACTAATAAGAAGAATTTGGGGGAAAAGAGACTTTCGTTTCTGGCCTCATAGGGGGACCAAAATAGCCTCTTAATGCGCGTAACTCTTTGATTTTGTGTTAAAACGTCCGGAAGTTGAATCAGTGATGATTCGGTATTTCCTAGCACGTTGGTTTAGCAAATTGTATAGAATTTTCTGCTTTTGTCATTAAGCATTGTATTTGTATTTTTGTACTGTTGTACTGTTGTACTCCTGGACCTGCTGGTCTACAATACTTTGAACAATAAACCTTATATATGGTACACAAAACGTAAATATCACAATGACGTATACAACTGAAGTAAGCAGCGATTCTCTCCAAGTGTGCCCCGTTTCAAAATGGTGACTACTATTAAATGAAAGAATTCGCTCCTTCTGGGAGCGAATTTCGCTCCTTCTGGGAGCGAATTCTTTCCTTTAATAGTAGTCCCTTGTGGTATGTGAAAACAACATCTACACATGATGTGATCTTCCTTGAATGCATACAGTTTACATTATGCACGTGCGTACTGTGTGTAATTGGCACTACGCATGTCTTTGTATCATATCCTTGGATGTAGCATTAGTTTAAAAAGTCTAATATACTGTATATTTTACTATATTGAGCTCTGGTAATAGCAGTCCTTTAGGATAGATTGCAAGATATTTACGCTCGGTCTACACAGCTGTCTGTTTTGGGTTCATATGGGCATAAAGTACGTCCATCAAAAGTTGTTAAAGAAATTATTTTGTCGAATGCGACATTATATCCAAAATTAGCTCAAACACAGAGAGGGTATTTTTTTTTAAATGTATAATACAAAGGTCATTTGGCTTGTAGTATGCAGATAATTTTAGGGGACACATTTTTATGTTGGGCAGATATTTATTGGGGGACACATTGTTATGTTGGGCAGATATTTATTGGGGGACACATTGTTACGGTGGGCAGATATTTATTGGGGGACGCATTGTAACTGTGGACATATATTTATTGGCGGGCACATTGTTACGGTGAGCCGATGTTTAATGTGGACACATTGTTATGGTGGGCAAATATTTATTGGGAGACACATTGTTATGATGGGCAGATTATTATTGGGGTCACATTGTTATGGTAGGTAGATATTTATTGGGGGACACATTGTTATGGTGGGTAGATATTCATGTGGGGACACATTGTTATGATGGGCAGATATTTATTGGGGGACATATCGTTATGATGGGCAGATCTTTTTTGGGGGACATATTGTTATGATGGGCAGATCTTTATTGGGAGAAATATTGTTATGATTGGCAGATATTTATTGGGGGACACATTGTTACAGTGGGCAGATCTTTATTGGGAGACATATGATGGGCAGATATTTTTCGGGGGACACATTGTAACTGTGGACAGATATTTACTGGGGGACACATTGTTACGATGAGCAGATGTTTAATGTAGACACATTGTTATGTTGGGCAGATATTTATTGGGGGACACATTGTTATGATGGGCAGATAATTATTGGGGACACATTGTTATGGTAGGTAGATATTTATCGGGGACACATTGCTATGGTAGGCAGATATTTATTGGGAACACATTATTATGATGGGCAGATCTTTATTGGGAGACATATTGTTATGATTGGCAGATCTTTGTATGGGGACACATTGTTATGTTGGGCAGATATTTATTGGGGGAACATTGTTATGCTGGGCAGATCTTTATTGGGGAACACATTTGTTATGGTGGGCAGATATTTATTGGGGGACACATTGTTATGGTGGGCAGATATTTATTCGGGGACACATTGTTATGGTAGGCAGATATTTATTGGGGCCACATTATTATGATGGGCAGCTCTCTATCGGGGGACACATTGTTATGGTAGGCAGACCTTTATTGGAGGACACATTGTTTTGATGGGCAGATATTTATTAGGGGACACATTGTTATGATGGGCAGATCTTTATAGGGGGACACATTGTTACTATGGGCAGATCTTTAGTGGGGGACACATTGTTATGGTGGGCATATATTTATTGGGGGACACATTGTTATGTTGGGCAGATATTTATTTGGGGACACATTGTTATGATTGGCAGATCTTTATTGGGGGACACATTGTTATGGTAGTCAGATCTTTATTGGGGGACACATTGTTATGGTGGGCAGATCCTTATTCGGGCACACATTGTTATGGTAGGCAGATCTTTATTGGGAGACACATTGTTATGGTAGTCAGATATTTATTGGGGGACACATTGTTATGTTGGGCAGATCTGTATTGGGGGACACATTGTTACGGTGGGCAGATATTTATTGGGGGACACATTGTTATGTTAGGCAGATATTTATTGGGGGACACATTGTTATGGTGGGCAGATCTTTATTGGGGGACACATTGTTATGGTGGGCAGATCCTTATTCGGGCACACATTGTTATGGTGGGCAGATCTTTATTGGGAGACACATTGTTATGGTAGTCAGATATTTATTGGGGGACACATTGTTATGTTGGGCAGATCTTTATTGGGGGACACATTGTTACGGTGGGCAGATATTTATTGGGGGACACATTGTTATGTTAGGCAGATATTTATTGGGGGACACATTGTTATGGTGGGCAGATCTTTATTGGGGACACATTGTTATGGTGGGCAGATCTTTATTGGGGGACACATTGCTATGGTAGTCAGATCTTTATTGGGGGACACATTGTTATGGTGCGCAGATCTTTATTGGGGGACACATTGTTATGGTGGGCAGATCTTTATTAGGACACATTGTTATGGTAGTCAGATATTTATTGGGGGACACATTGTTATGTTGGGCAGATCTTTATTGGGGGACACATTGTTACGGTGGGCAGATATTTATTGGGGGACACATTGTTATGTTGGGCAGATATTTATTGGGGGACACATTGTTATGGTAGGCAGATATTTATTTGGGGACATATTGTGAAGTTGGGCAGATATTTATTTTTGGACACATTGTCAGGGTTGGCAGATATTTATTGGGGGACACATTGTTATGGTGGGCAGATATTTATTTTGGGACATATTGCTACGGTAGATCGACCTACAAGCTCGTAGAAATGCACCAAAAATCATTTCAGTTAAGATTCTTCCAAAGTTTGAATAAATGAACAAAAACGTCAATAAATACAAAAATAACCAGTTTTATCGTATATATCTTTCGAAAAACAGAACTATTGTGTTGTAAGTATGGTGTTTTCAGATGTGTTTCCTTTAAATAAGTTTTCTGGTAGATTAATGGAGGAATCAATGATTTAGCCAACATAAGCTACTTGCCGCTCACTGATTCGCTTCAATATAGGGATCAAACATGTTTTTCTATGCATTAACATCTGTTGGACCCCGAGGGTGGTGTTGAAACCCGAGCTTAAAAGGCTATATTTAGTTATAGTAATACAAAAATGAACTTTTCGAAGCATTTTTCCAAAGTTTTCAAGTGACAAAATGACTTTATGCAATAATAACGATCAACAATGGTTTTCTGATACACTAAATAATAAAAAGCCATGTTAGAACGTTTATTATTGCATAAAAAGCCGTATCGCACGCCATTAAAAGCCATGTTTTAACCGGCAGAAATCGATGTATTAATAAGACAATTCACGTGCTGTTGGTGCACGGCTATTGTACTTTACATATACGCATTTCTAGGCCGTCACAAAAATTGACGTCATCAACAGTATTGTGCATAGAAATGAACGTAATTTAGTGAAGTTAGGATGACGTAAGTCTTTGCTTTGGATCAGGCCTTTTCAAAACCTACGAATCATTCATGCCTTTTGTGCGCCATTATAGTAATACAAAAATGAAATTTTCGAAGCATTTTTTCCAAAGTTTTCAAGTGACAACATGGCTTTATGCAATAATAACGATCAAACGTGGTTTTCTGATACACTTACATCTGCTTGACTACTCGGGGTCGTTAAAATACTCGACTTTCAGGCTCGGGTTTCAACACCACCCTCGGGGTCCAACAGATGTTAATGCATGGGGAAACATGTTGATCCCTATATTCTAACTTGTCTTTTTTATGGACCTCGAAGCAAGTAAACCTGTCTTCGGGGTTTCCGAGCAGGTCATGCTCTAACCAGCATACTCAGCTTCTTGGACTAGCAAGAATATTAAATAGAGCAAAGTTGACTAGGTTACTTTCCAGATAACAAATAACTAAGGCGCAGATCAGACTGCCCAGATGCGCAGGTTGGTCTGCGCCTTTGTTGTTCGCATTCAGCAAAGTCAGGTTTTACCGCGTCGAGACCCAATCATGGCTCCACAGCCTTCGTTGAAATGGGAGTCAATTGCAATATACACAAAATCGTATCTGACTTTTTTGTACTGCCTTATTAATAATTAAAATTTCTCTCCATCTTAAATAACATAATATTTCATTGTTCTTAAGATATATAGCGAACAACGTGTGATTTATTGTTGCGTAATTGCAAAATCTGGCGACATGCTGGCGGGTATCATTCTCATTTCATACTAAGAAACCTTTAAAAGAAAAATGCACAGCAAAAAGAAAAGATAGTTGATCGATTTTAACTTTCATATTTGGTAGATACAGTTGGTGGGGTTAAATCTATTTTACTGGTTGAATCTTGGTCCTAGATTTTTATGTACGTTAAACACAAAAGTTGTTTTGTTCACATGGAGACTTCCTAGCTTCAATCAAATCAAATTACTATGTTTCAAGGTCTTAAGTGACCCCCGGTTTTTTACTTATTATGCTTTAATGCTGATTTTAATCGAAAAATAGATTAGAGAAATGAATTAAGATATAGACCGCTTAATTGAATTTATTTTTTCCACATAAATATGAGTTTTTATATAGGCTGGGATTAGATGGAATTTTGGTTTGTTTTTGCTGCTCCTCTTTGAATTAGTCCCCAAGTGAACCTAACGATAAAATAAAACATGGCTTATACATGTCAGTGGAGGTAATTCGTCAGTCCCATAGATAAGAGTATGTAACAGAAAATTATTTTTCCTATTTCTCAACCATAAAATATGTTGTGTGTACTCAAACCAACCGTCTCGATGAGACGGTTCATTTGAGCACCCAAATCCAAACCCACGTGTTTATTCTGAAGACAATGGTAACTTCACGCTAAAGTTGCTTAACTGGCCCAATCTTCGTGCATTAGGCTAAGATTAACTGCTTACACTGACTCATAAACTTCACTGCACATCTAAAACCGATGCATTGAAATGGTCTGTGTTCCAAAAATGATTCAAGTAAGAGTATTGTCTGAATCTTAAATGCTGGGATGTTGTCCTCTGCTGAATTTTCTTTCGAGATACAGGTTATTTAAGAAATAGATTCACGCTCGCAGTGATTTGTTGCTTAATATATCACTGGCTGGAGGTCAGTCGTTAAAGTGAATAAATCATGAGCGCGAAGCGCGAATGATTTATCTACTAACGACTGACCGACAGACAGTGATATATTAAGCAACAAATCACTGCCAGTGCGAATTTATTTCGATTCTAACACACAAAAAGATTTAAAAAAAACCCTGAATCCTTCATAGTCTATAGCAATACCGGCATCTTGAACAGACTGTCAGAATTTCCTGCAACCCTTGTTTAGACTGAACCGCATATTTTTACGTATACTTTGAACGTCAAGTAGTTGTAAAAACGACGTTACGCCGTCTATTGTCAACGTTACAATGCCGTTTGTGATAAATGACATCATGAAAATCAAATTGGCGACCGAATGACGTCACACCGGTCCGTGCCCAGTCCGTGCAGTGATTTATCAACCAATAAATCACTGAGTTTAACCATTGGCTATATAGGCGAGGTGTGTTAGAATGGTTTCTAAAAATATGTCTTTCAGGAATACAAGTAGGTTATCAAACAGTATGGATCCAGATAATGCCCACCATTTTTAGCCTGAACTTGGCTTCGGCTGTTGACAAAGTTTATCAGCTAAATAGCTTTAGGAGGCAAATATTTGATGCTCTTTAAGTTTGATGTATATCCACGATTCGCTATTTCTCGTCAACTCTCTAATTTGCTTGAATTGTCGTCATAAACTCTTTACTTACTAGTGTCGTCTACTGACAACCTTTGCAAATAATTTGGACCCAGATCAAGCCAAACAAAACGCAAGTGATGATCTTGATCCAAACTACTTGACACTCTACTGATATTCCCGAAATATTTTTAGAAAGAAAACAGCGAAAAACAAACAAACTGATTTTGATGAAAATATCATGACAAAACCATGACATATTACCTCGTAGGCAAAAAGAGTCAATGGGTTGGAAGGGAAGGTGCCACATATACATGCACGTATCATGCTTAAGCCTTATACTAAGTTTGCCTGCTTTCAATACGGCACGGGCTAGGACCACTAAAGACTTTTACAATTGCGTGTGTGCATGCGTATGTTTGTCAAAATGATGATGAGTGAGGTTTGCGGAATAGAGTATTTCGTTGAATCAGTGGATATAGATATTCTTGTAGGCTAGTATATATCATCATAGCAATGCAAATATACTACGTGTATCTATTAGGGTACACATGGGTACATTCACAGGGAAAAAACAACCAAGTTATTCTTTTGTACAGGGGATTTGGGCTTCATTTACAAATAAGGGCGTCTCCCAAAATAAGTTTTAATTACGTGGTGTGCATTTAAATCCACATGCTAAGTGCCGTTCTTCTAAATTCAATTTAAAGGGGTTTAAAAAAACGAAAAACGGGGTCACTTAAAACCTGGAAACACATTAACTGAGACGAAACATAGAGGATCATACATGAGTGCTCATATTTTATTGAATTTATTAAACGAGTTCGGGAAAAAAGATAAAATGCGAGGCTAAAATAAATTCAATAATACAGGAGCACGAATGTTAGCTTCTATTTGTCATATGACCCTTTTTCAGCTTGAAACGCTAAGATTTTGCCATATATTATACGCAACGTTATTACGGCCGTCCGATTGCATAACTTTACCAAAGTCGGTTTATCAATTTTAATGCATGGCGTTATATCTCTCCCAGACGCGACGTCATAAGATAATTAGAGATGCTAATGCACTTGCAAATGCAACGCGACGTCTGATTGGACAACGTCATTAATTGAGCCTCGACGCGAGAAAACCTGTCTTCGGTGGTTTGCGAACAACAAAGGCACAGACCAGCCTGCGCATCCGCGCAGTCTGATCAGCGCTTTTGTTATTCGCTTATTGAAAAGTATCATATCTAGACTTGCTGCTAGCGAAATTTCAATTTTCTAGCTAGTCTATGTAGCTGAGCAGACTGGTTTGAATCTCACTTTGTCGAATACCCCGAAGACAGGTTTTCTCACGCCGAGGCCCAATTTATACTGTCGCAAACCCGACGTCATTACGTAACGTCGCTCTTCATTGGTTGAAAAAGTGAATAGATGCAGTTTGCAAGCGGTTTTAAGCAGCTGGCAGCCGCTGAACGTAGGCGCAACAAAGTACAGAATTATACAAATATACAGACTGTTGCATTACATCCATATCAGAACAGAACAGAACAGAACTTTATTAGACATAAACTCTACCATAAGTTTCTAGTCTATTCCTAATGATTTATACAAAACAAAACAGTATTGGTCACATGTACACCTAATATTCATGCTTATACATGGAATGCTGAACACAAGTTGAATAGATTTTCGTAAACATGGCTATATCCAGATGGAGATAACCATGCTCTACAATAATACAAAAGTAATATTAATTGAACGGTGGAATGAATTTGGCTCTTTCGTTTTTTCGGAGGATGAACTCGTCTACATTTAGATTAATGCCTGAGCCCGACAGTAGCTGGTAACTGAAGGCTGTCGGGCTCATGCATTTATCTGCCAAGTATTAAATATGACATAATTTGTGACATTTTACAGGTCAGTTCACGAGAAAGCCTGGGTAATCCTAGCCGCTCACCTTTTTCCGCTATATTATAAAATAATCCCCACTTGAATAAAAGAATCATACTTTTTTAATAAGGGACTGGCACAATGGCTTTGATCGCCGTAGTCGACCTGATAAGCGCTCATTCCCAAAATGGCTCATCAATCAGCCCTTTAAGGCCCTGTCACACTACGACGTATAAAACCAACGTATGCCGACCTATGAAAACTTCAGCAAGTACGTTGGTATACGCTGAGTACGTTAGAAATAAGTTATAAACACGTTACGAATACGCTATAGTTCGGTGGTATACGTTGACATACGGCCAAGAGGTCCAACATTTTGTGCATCCATAAAAATTACATCGTATGCGAACGTACTGCTTCTATACGTTAGGCAAACGCTAGATGTACGCAGCAGGTAAGTTATGCATACGTTAAGGTACGTTGGCACCAACGTATGCGGACGTATGAGAAATTAAGCAAGTACGTTGGTGTACGCTGAATACGTTAGAGATAACGTTATGAACACGCTACTGTACGTAAGTATACGTTGTCATACAGCGAATTGATCCCAAAATTTTGTGCTTGCATAAAAAATCTTCAGCGTATACCGACGTACTACTTATACGTTAGGCATAACTTAGATGTACGCAACGGGTAAGTTATGCATACGTTAAGGTACGTTAGCACCAACGTATGAGGACGTATGAAAATTCACCAAGTACGTTGGTGTACGCTGAATAAGTTAGAGATACGTTTTCAATACGTTACGACAAGCTACAGTACGTTGGTATACGTTGTCATATGACAAAGTGGTCCCAGAATTTTGTACTTTTTTTATACGTTTGACATAAGTTAGATGTACGCTACATGTAATTTATGCATACGTTAACGTACGTTATATGTACAATTAAGCATACGTTAGAAGTTCGTTGTGCATAAGTTTCTCATAAGTCAAGAACGCTGGTGATACGCTGGGCATACGCTTTTATACGCTGATACAAGTATAAGTTATGTTACGTCGGGAATAAGTCATGAATAAGTTTCTCATAAGTTAGACATACGTTCTATGTTCGTTTCGCGTACGCTTTGCATAAGTTCAGAGAGAGGCTTCCGTTGATTTTTAATTAGATTTCAGCGTATGCCAGCGTACTAGATATATATTTCATACGTCGGCATACGTTGGCTAAAACGTTATAGTATGGCAAGGCCTTAAGTTGCCAAAGACATCAGTATCCCCTTAACGCAACCCATTACATAATCTATCTATTATATGAAAAACTGTGTGTCACATATTCATACACTAGTCAAGTATACGGTGCGCCAGGCAGGTCGAATACGGCATAAGCAATTTTCTTTCAAAAAGATAACCAGTTTGAGAATGAACTACGCAATATTCCAATGAAACAATTAAAATCCGATGCACAGGTAAGTAAATAGAGAGAGAGAGAGAGAGAGAGAGAGAGAGAGAGAGAGAGAGAGAGAGAGTAATTATGTACATACATGTTACAATGTGATACAATAGTTATTCAACAATATATCAGTTATAGTCAATGGATTTGTACTGCAATTCATGCGTTTTACTATATACACATTACCAATTTCACTGCTGGAATCGCCTCGATTACCCACTTAAAACAATTTATGAGCATCTTTTTGAATTGGTCAGGAAAAAGGGCTTTGCAATGACCCTTTGGTATTTATAAACTAAATCACGCTCAATGTGTACCCCCTAAAACAATTATCAATTATTAAACCCTGAATGAATTTTACAATAAGTCACCTCTGATGATACAATGTACATATAGTAAGGCAGAATGCTTCTACACGAGCTCACATTTTATCAGTAATATATAATTGTAAATGTATTAGACTGCTGTCCTTTTTAAGGTACTGATAGGAGAAGGGTCGAAACTAATGTTGTGAGAACATTGTGTTGTGTAAAGAAAAATGGACTTCATGTTTGGCTTGGTACAATATAACAGCTATACAAACATATCGTTAGTTTTGCTTTTTGAAGCACATAAAGGATTCTTCGACCCATCAATTTTTCTAAATGACATATCAAAATTTCAAATGGCCCAATAAAATTGTGAAATTTGTATGTATTTAATAGGAAATGCCCAGTTATAGGGCCCATCATCATTTTAGGCCAGCAATATCCCAGGAAATTTATCATGCTCAAAAATGTTAAAAAGCCAACAATTGTTGGAATTTTAAAACTTAAAAGCATGATAAATACAACAGATGAAATTTTTAAAACAAGAAAAGTCTTTTTATGAGCAGTTGAAATTTCATACTCGTTTGAGTTGAACATGAAAAAAGTTTTTTAATCTTCAGGCATAGTATGATATCTTTGCCATCCCTGTTTTTATATATCGTAAATACCATATTCAGCAACTTAAATCTCGGTATGAACACTATATTATGAAATATAATAAGAGTTCGGCATAAATATTTTGAAAATGACAAAGTTTCCACGCATTGCTTATGTCATGGTGGACTTTGTTGACCACAAGATTATGTCATACAATAAGAGTTCGGCATTTAAATGGTTTGAAAATGACAGGTCGTCCACGCATTACTTTTGTCTAATGGACTTTGTTGACCACAAGATTATGTCATACAAAGAGTTCGGCATACATGGTTTGAAAATGACAAGATTTCCACGCATTACTTTTGTCATGGTGGACTTTGTTGACCACACGATTATGTCAAAGAGTTCGGCATAAATGGGTTGAAAATGACAGGATTTCCACGCATTACTCATGTCTTGGTGGACTTTGTTGACCACGTGATTATGTAATACATAAAGTGGTCGGCATAAATGGTTTGAAAATGACAATATTTCCATGCATTACTCGTGTCTTGGTTATTTTGCGCTGCAGAGAGATTCTGTACTCAGTGACCGCGTCGAGCACAAAAATCTTGGTGGGCTTTGTCGGAAACAAGCTGGTGTTGTCCGATACAAATCTTTCCAACTAAAAAGGAACAATTCCCAACCAGGTGCATCTAAATCATTTGGACAGCTCGGTGTTCCAAAGCCTTTAGCAAGGGCAAGTGACTGATCGACACAGTTAGAAACAAATAACTGACTCGCCATTTTACCATGTCCATCTGGGCCCGAACATTGCAAACATTCACCCGAAATCTTCTTTTGTATGAACGTTTTGAAGCAGGTATTTACATCAGCCCTGTTCCTCTCTGTTAGTTTACCAAAAACGTTTGAGTTATGGGTACAGCTATATACCATGTTGTTAACGAAGAACGCCACAAGAGCGTCCACTTTTTCGGTGTCGTCCATGCGTGCTGTACAGCAGTATGTAGTAGGTTGGCCCAGAAGACATTCAAACATTAGGGTTTGGAATGAATACCTTGTACTAAGCACTTCGTCATACGATACTTTGGTCTGAACGAAGAATCCAATTGTACCTTCCTTCTTCCTGTGTACGAGTCTGTCAACAAACACGCCGCCGTCAACAAGAGCCTTTAAAGCATTTTCAAGATTTCCCCTTTGATCTTCTTTGTTGTATCCGAAAGATGCTTGATAACCAATCACCATACAGTATTCTGTCATAGAATTTTTGCGATTAGAATGATCCCTCGCAAGATTTGCTGCGCACGTGTGATCCCTGAGGGTACATGGAATATTGTAAGAATACATGAGCACTATCGGATATTCATTATGACCATTAGCCCGACTGTCTGTTTGCATATGATTTATAAGAGTGTCCATGTGGTCTTTAAGGATGATATTTTCCCCATGCTTTGCATTACCGCCTGTGTTGTATTGTACTTTGACTCGCCAATTACCTTTGGTAAACTGCTCAGGAATTTTTTTACTCTTAAACCAAGTTGGTGCTTCGCTTTGTAGCTCTTCTTCAGAGACAATTATAGTGCAAGTAAATTGTTTAGCATTTCTCTGACTCGCTGGACGTCGCTTCAACCCATATTCCTTTAGCAAATAAAACGTAGTACGAAGATTATTAAAATCTAGTTTTCTGACGTCCACTTTATGACGTCTGGTATCCCTCCTTTCGTTGGCGCTGGTAACAAGAGCACCGACCAAAACGAAAAAACAAACTGTCTCTGATATAACCGATAGAGATCCCATACCGATAATAACAAGCCACTACTAGAAGTATCAACTTAGATATAAAGAATACTTATTTAGGCGGTACTCAGCATTTATAAGATGGACCTCGACGCGACAAAACCGGTCTTAGGGGTTTTCCGACAAAGCGGGACTCAAATCCGTCTACAAAGCTACAGAGACAAGCTGGAAAATTGGATTTTTGCTTGAAGCATGTACCTTGTAGCATATGATACTTTCCAAAATGCGAATAACAAAGGCGCTGACCAGTCTGCGCGGATGTGCAGGCTGGTCAGCACCTTTGTTGTTCGCAAACACCGAAGACACGTTTTCTCGTGTCGAGGCCCAGATACAAGGTGACATGTGCGAACAGCGAAGTTTCAAATCAATCTGTACATCCACACAGTCTGACCAGAGAATTAGTTTGTCGCTTGAAGAAAGGTTTGACCCCTGGCTACCCGTAGAGCGCCCATTGAAGACTCTGATCAGACTGCGTGGATTCCAACTTGCTGGACATCGGCTTAAATTCTAAGAGCCGCGCAATATATAAAAAATAATCAATCTTTGGGCGCTATTTGCAGACTAAACTAACAACAATGCATGTTATATATACCGTATATATATGATGTACGCAAGCCTAATTTTACAAAATAAAAAATGCTGCATAATTTCAAAGTAAATTGGTAATCATTGTATTCTTGCAAAAAATGATATGACACGAACATGATATCCATGTGCAGGACGAAGCACTTAGCAAGGTACGTTAATAACTGCGTTGTTTGAAAAGGTCCAATGTTTTATGGTGGCGCTGCTTATTGTTTTAAAACGGTAATTGTCATTATACATGGAAATGGGCCTCATTGCGAGAAACCCGGATTTTTCGCATGCTAGCAAATCGTTCTGATCAATGCCTTTGTCATTCGTTATCTAGAAAGTATAGTTGTCAAAATTTCAGTTTTTTGCCTGTTCTTTGTAACTGAGCAGGCTGATTTGAGCCTTACTTTGCCCACAACTCCAAAGATAGGTTTTCTAACGTCGAGGCCCATATACTGACTGTTTGTCGTCCCTTAACCCATACTAGCCTAGCGTCCTTTTTAAGGGACATAGAAACACAAAATGTGCCGTCTAATCAGGCTCTTCACTTTTTGCTTACAGAGTTTTTTCTATAAAAATTTGAATTAAAATGTAACACACACGCACGCACGCACGCACGCGCGCGCGCGCCAGCGCATGCACGCACACACGCACGCACACAATTCGTCTTAAATTGGTTAACAAGGCCACTTCTACTGAGCAAATCAAGTAAGTATGATCAGGAAATGCCACAATCACAGCTTGCAGATTTGCACCAAGAGGAGTAGAATACAAACACATTGGGAAAGGAAATCTATAAGCTCTTAGCTTTCATTAGATTGCTATTGTATGTATATATGTCTTGCATGTCAACTTAAAATAGAGAAATGAAATATGCTTAAACCAAAAACATAGAGTCGCGTAAAAGCTGTCCTGTCCGTTCTAGGGGGTTGTTTCTGTTTTTTACTCCCATCATGTGAGAAGGTGTCACATTTTGTCTTGGTGTCATGATATATTAGTTTGTGTCCTTTCTAGTTGTTGGCAGCTGTCTCGATAGGGAACAGGCGTCAGACGTTGTAGATACTTTGCTTCTTGCACACCGGATAAGGATATCTGAGATTTTACCCTGGGATAGAAAATCTTATCTTACCCATGCTATGTTACCCAGGACGTCAACATGTTAAATTGCATCTTAAGCAGCGTATTCAGGGACTTCAAGAAGCTTATTTAAAATAAATAAATATCTAACTAACTAACTAACTAACTAACTAACTAACTAACTAACTAACTAACTAACTAACTAACTAACTAACTAACTAAATAGATAAAAAATAAAAACAGTGGTGAGCAAGAAAAAAATCCATTATTCGTGTGAGGGAAGGCTCGAAAAATCCGTCCCTCGAACCACCGTTTGTCATGACTCAGCTAGCCTCGTGATGCCAAACGATGATCCTAGGGACGGATTTTTCTATCTTACCCTCACACTCATGATATATTCTTATATTATTCTTATATTATTGCTTTCTTTATGTATGGTGGGCTTTGGTTTTCCTGTTTTCTAGTGTTTCTCCCTCTTGGTGTCATGGGTTGGTCTCATTCGTGAAAGTCCGGCACAAATCGAGAATCGAATCAAGCCTCGGGTGTATGTAAGGCGCAGTACACGTAGTACTATGTACGAAAAGCTCAATTTCTTAGCCGGAAAAGGCATAAGGAATAAGAAAAAAATGTTTTTTTTACCCTAGTAAAATCCATTTGTATAGTTACCCGAAAAGTTTAATCAGCAGAAGAATTGAAGTTTATGTATTTTTTCAATAAAAATATCGCTATAGCGATATTTTATTGAAAAAGCATAAACTTCATTTATAATCGTTTGTTTTGCAGCAATTATATTACATTTGTTATTGTGTTATTCTAACACACCTCGCCTACAGAGCCAACGGTAACAAACTGTGATATATCGGACAATAATTCACAGCTAAAGTGTGTGATTGCTGACGTCACTGGAAAATGACGTCATTCATGGCGTTAGACAGTGTAACGTCGTTTTTACGCTTGAAAGACGTTACAATTACATGTAAACGTATGCGACGTAGTCTAAGTATTGTCGGGAGTTCTTCAGTGCAATGGCGGAAAGTTGATAGAAGGTGAACCCTTCGAATGTGTTTTCGTCATTTATTTTGTGTTAGAATCGAAATAGATCAGCTCCAGTGCGTGAATTGTTGAGTAATAATTCACTGTTTGTCGGTCAGTTGTACGAAGATAAATCACTCGCGCTGCGCGCTCGTGATTTGATCTCTTAACAACTGACCTCCAAACAGTGAATTATTACTCAACAATTCACTGCTGATGCTAATCTATTTCTTAAATATGGTTTATGTGACGTCAGCGTCATATTATATACTGTCAGCGCCACGTATCACCCGCGTCATCAAAGTAGATCCTTGATGTACATCCGTGGTCTCATTCCACGGAATTTCGCGTAATTGGCCGAGGCAGTTCCGTCTGAGGTTGGTCTGTATATCCTGGCCATAATTATTTTTTTTTCATCCGACAAAAATAATAAAAAAATGCAACATGTACATTGTAAGATCATTTTTATTTCCATTAATTAGAATATAATTGGTATAGAAAATATTATAAAAATATTATAACCGAAAAGAAAATACGTTTATTCGTATTTTGATAAATCGTATTTTGATAAAACATATAATTGTTGAGAAATAGGCAATGACTAATATAGAAAAGTAGGTATAGCTGTAATAATGTGAGCCATCAGGGTAATGGTCCATCAACCCTTAAAGCGCCAATTATACCAAAATAGTCTGCTTTGTCGTCTGCTAAAATGGTTCAGAAGCCTCTTCCACAAACAGTGTATACCCATACAGGAGCAGTATGATCTGGGTCTACACTACTTGCCCCTTTGCTCTTATAAATTAATAATGGTACCAAATATTTGCAGCAAACGACTCAAGCAGACGATATTTTCAGATGTACTTTTGCAGGCGCGTTAAAGGTTAAACTATAACATTTATATCATATACCTATTTTATATTAACTTCCTCGTAATTGACTCCTATTGTTTTTAGTTTTATTCCGGAAATCTACTAAGAACCCCGGAAAATATATAGCTCATCCCAACGGAAAATGGTACATTCGCACAGCCATTCTTACACACCGGATAGGGATATCTGAGATTTTACCCTGGGATAGAAATCTTATCTTACCCATTATATCTTTCCCAGGCTGTTACGTGAAGGCTGTACATACTGGTTGTATTAAAACTGATGCACATGGTCGTCAAGTAGCGTCACTATGTTAAAGTGACGTCATCATAACGTGTCGCATCTCAGCGCATTCAGGAACTTCTGTGAGCATTTTTTAAACATAAAACGCGGTATTTAATAGTGAGCAAGAAAAAGAATCCATTATTCGTGTGAGGATAGGATCGAAAAATCCGTCCCTCGTGATCACCGTTTGTCATCACTCGGCAAGCCTCGGGATGCCAAACGGTGATTCTCGGGACGGATTTTTCTGGTGATCCTCGGGACGAATTTTTCTATCTTACTCTCACACTAATGATGAATTTTTATATTATTTAAGTAATCTTTCACGCGTAGCTATCCAGGGAAACAAGAATTTTCAGCGGCCAAGTCGTCTTTACTTAAAAAAAATAAGATGCGCAACATCCAGATTGAGAAACAATACTATAAATACACTCTGATAACACCTGGTTTATAATTATTCCAGGTTCAACACATGGCTATAGGCATTATCCCAGAAAACTAGTCTTCTGGCGGTTATATTTCGCAGCTGATTTTCTTCTATTGTTAGTGACCTCTGAGTTACTGGGGAAGGACTATCGTTAAGTGATATCATATACCTGCTAACGCAGTATAAACTATTGCACAAGCATCATTTGGGGAAAAAAGTTAATCATCATATATTGATTCCATTATAGTGGAAAATCCATGTTACATCTAAATCACATGCATATCTTCAGAGCTAGACAACAACACCTGCAAATTTTCAAAAAGATACGGGTAAAATTGTAGGAGAAGTTGCGTTCACAAGATACTCAGTGCCTAAATGCTTCGGTAGACGTTGAGACAAAATTAATTAAGTTCAAACTGCACAAGGTAACAAAAATAATCTGAGGATTATAGCCAAACGCCATGCACATTTTCAGACCTTGACAAAAACACTTGCAAGGATTCAAAAAGCTTCGGGTAAAACAGTAGAAGTTGCGTTCACAAGATACCCAGTGTCTATATGGAGTCAAAACATTAATAAGTTTAAACTGTGGAAAAAGTGACAAAAATGATCTGAGTATAACAGCCAATCCTTATATACATCTTCAGACATTGACAAAACCCCCTCAAAGCTTCAAAAAGATCAGCTAAAACTGTAGGAGGTGCGTTCACAAGATACCCAGTGTAAACTTGTCAACTTGAACATATGGCGTTATTTAATGTTCATGCCTGTATTGGTTTTGTTTGTTTGATTTGATTCTTTACGTCTCATCAACAATCTTTCAGTTAAACAGGGACGGGTCGTCCTGGGTTGAATCAGTGCTAAGCTAGGATAAATGTGCCTTGCTCAAGGACCACAACACAGTGACGCCGGTGAGTATCGAACCCGCGGCCCCTCGGTCTCGAGTCAAGCACTCTACCACTGAACCACTGCGCTCCCTATGCCTGTATTGGTGTTACTTTGCTTTTAAGCCTGGCTTTACGTATTTGGGGAAAGTTTCTGGTTCCATTCTTGTTTTATTTTATGTTAAGGTCAAAGTGAAACTATTGGATATGCTTTTAGGACGTATGCTTATCTGTCGATCGCTGTCTGACAAATCTTTTGCCTCTTTTGTATTTTTTCGTGCAAGCTCTCCATTTGTTTTTGTTGTTTCGACTTTCGCAAAACTGGCATAAGGTTTCTTTTACAGGAATCTGACTTTTATATAAGAGCCATGACATGTGATTTCCAACAATGTGACATTTTTACATGTGTAGACTCAGTCCAACCTGGGCAGCCTCCTGTTAAGCTTAGAAACTCCAAATGGTGTTCGGTCAGTAGCTTAACTGTCATACAAGATTCAAGATACTTAAGTATCTCCAGAAAAAACAGTAAAACTATATAGTAAGGCAAACCAACAGTCTGTACTAAATTTTTAAATATTTTATCATTTTTCTGAAAATCTGGGCAGGACAATCACTTTTTACTGTGCCACTCAAAAATACATAGACAGAACCTCAAAAATATATTATTTTTTTTTCAACGAAACAAATAATATTTAGAGTCCCCGGATAAAATAAAAAAAAAATTATTACAAATTTAATTTAATTTTTTCCTACTTTCCGGAAAATTACAGTAGGAGGGTTCGTAAATCATCTAAAAAAATATCTGGCCTAATTTTATATGTTTTGTGTATCCGACATTAGGCCTAAATAAAAAAATGTATTGTATCTTGTATCTGGCCCTCTTTTAGCATTGCAATGATCTCTTTGTGGAGGAGAGAGTTGGTTTCTTTCTTGCTGTCGTATAGTTGCCATTGTTCCGTGTGTCTTTCTCATTGTGTCTTTGTGGAAGAGAGAGTTGGTTTCTTTCTTGCTGTCGTATAGTCGCCATTGTTCCGTGTGTCTTTCTCATTGTGTCTTTGCAGAAGAAATAGAGAGTTGATTTCTTTCTTGCTGTCGTATAGTCGCCATTGTTCCGTGTGTCTTTCTCATTGTGTCTTTGCAGAAGAAAGAGAGATCTGGTTTCTTTCTTGCTGTCGTATAGTCGCCATTGTTCCGTGTGTCTTTCTAATTGTGTCTTTGTAGAAGAAAGAGAGAGCTGGTTTCTTTCTTGCTGTCGTATAGTCGCCATTGTTACGTGTGACTTTCTCATTGTGTCTTTGCAGAAGAAAGAGAGAGCTGGTTTCTTTCTTGCTGTCGTATAGTCGCCATTGTTCCGTGTGTCTTTCTCATTGTGTCTTTGCGGAAGAGAGAGTTGGCTTCTTTCTTGCTGTCGTATAGTCGCCATTGTTCCGTGTGACTTTCTCATTGTGTCTTTGCAGAAGAAAGAGAGAGCTGGTTTCTTTCTTGCTGTCGTATAGTCGCCATTGTTCCGTGTGTCTTTCTCATTGTGTCTTTGCAGAAGAAAGAGAGAGTTGGTTTCTTACTTGCTGTCGTATAGTCGCCATTGTTCCGTGTGACTTTCTCATTGTGTCTTTGCAGAAGAAAAAGAGAGTTGGTTTCTTTCTTGCTGTCGTATAGTCGCCATTGTTCCGTGTGACTTTCTCATTGTGTCTTTGCAGAAGAAAGAGAGAGCTGGCTTCTTTCTTGCTGTCGTATAGTCGCAATTGTTCCGTGTGACTTTCTCATTGTGTCTTTGCGGAAGAGAGAGCTGGTTTCTTTCTTGCTGTCGTATAGTCGCCATTGTTCCGTGTGACTTTCTCATTGTGTCTTTGCGGAAGAGAGAGTTGGTTTCTTTCTTGCTGTCGTATAGTCGCCATTGTTCCGTGTGACTTTCTCATTGTGTCTTTGCAGAAGAAAGAGAGAGTTGGTTTCTTTCTTGCTGTCGTATAGTCGCCATTGTTCCGTGTGACTTTCTCATTGTGTCTTTGCGGAAGAGAGAGCTGGTTTCTTTCTTGCTGTCGTATAGTCGCCATTGTTCCGTGTGTCTTTCTCATTGTGTCTTTGCAGAAGAAAGAGAGAGCTTGTTTCTTTCTTGCTGTCGTATAGTCGCCATTGTTCCGTGTGTCTTTCTCATTGTGTCTTTGCAGAAGAAAGAGAGAGTTGATTTCTTTCTTGCTGTCGTATAGTCGCCATTGTTCCGTGTGACTTTCTCATTGTGTCTTTGCAGAAGAAAGAGAGAGCTGGTTTCTTTCTTGCTGTCGTATGGTCGCCATTGTTCCGTGTGACTTTCTCATTGTGTCTTTGCAGAAGAAAGAGAGAGCTGGTTTCTTTATAGCTGTCGTATAGTCGCCATTGTTCCGTGTGTCTTTCTCATTGTGTCTTTGCAGAAGAAAGAGAGAGCTGGTTTCTTTATAGCTGTCGTATAGTCGCCATTGTTCCGTGTGTCTTCCTCGTTGTGTCTTTGCAGAAGAAAGAGAGAGAGCTGGTTTCTTTCTTGCTGTCGTATAGTCGCCATTGTTCCGTGTGACTTTCTCATTGTGTCTTTGCAGAAGAAAGAGAGAGCTGGTTTCTTTCTTGCTGTCGTATAGTCGCCATTGTTCCGTGTGTCTTCCTCGTTGTGTCTTTGCAGAAGAAAGAGAGAGCTGGTTTCTTTCTTGCTGTCGTATAGTCGCCATTGTTCCGTGTGACTTTCTCATTGTGTCTTTGCAGAAGAAAGAGAGAGCTGGTTTCTTTCTTGCTGTCGTATAGTCGCCATTGTTCCGTGTGTCTTTCTCGTTGTGTCTTTGCGGAATAGAGAGCTGGTTTCTTTCTTGCTGTCGTATAGTCGCCATTGTTCCGTGTGACTTTCTCATTGTGTCTTTGCAGAAGAAAGAGAGAGCTGGCTTCTTTCTTGCTGTCGTATAGTCGCCATTGTTGCGTGTGACTTTCTCATTGTGTCTTTGCAGAAGAAAGAGAGAGTTTTTTTTTCTTTCTTGCTGTCGTATAGTCGCCATTGTTCCGTGTGTCTTTCTCGTTGTGTCTTTGCGGAAGAGAGAGTTGGCTTCTTTCTTGCTGTCGTATGGTCGCCATTGTTCCGTGTGTCTTTCTCATTGTGTCTTTGCAGAAGAAAGAGAGAGCTGGTTTCTTTCTTGCTGTCGTATAGTCGCCATTGTTCCGTGTGACTTTCTCATTGTGTCTTTGCAGAAGAAAGAGAGAGCTGGTTTCTTTCTTGCTGTCGTATAGTCGCCATTGTTCCGTGTGACTTTCTCATTGTGTCTTTGCAGAAGAAAGAGAGAGCTGGTTTCTTTCTTGCTGTCGTATAGTCGCCATTGTTCCGTGTGACTTTCTCATTGTGTCTTTGCAGAAGAAAGAGAGAGCTAGTTTCTTTCATGCTGTCGTATAGTCGCCATTGTTCCGTGTGACTTTCTCGTTGTGTCTTTGCAGAAGAAAGAGAGAGTTGGCTTCTTTCTTTCTGTCGTATGGTCGCCATTGTTCCGTGTGTCTTTCTCATTGTGTCTTTGCAGAAGAAAGAGAGAGCTGGTTTCTTTCTTGCTGTCGTATAGTCGCCATTGTTCCGTGTGTCTTTCTCGTTGTGTCTTTGCGGAAGAGAGAGCTGGCTTCTTTCTTGCTGTCGTATAGTCGCCATTGTTCCGTGTGTCTTTCTCATTGTGTCTTTGCAGAAGAAAGAGAGAGCTGGTTTCTTTATTGCTGTCGTATAGTCGCCATTGTTCCGTTTGACTTTCTCATTGTGTCTTTGCAGAAGAAAGAGAGAGCTGGTTTCTTTCTTGCTGTCGTATAGTCGCCATTGTTCCGTGTGTCTTTCTCATTGTGTCTTTGCAGAAGAAAGAGAGAGTTTTTTTTTCTTTCTTGCTGTCGTATAGTCGCCATTGTTCCGTGTGTCTTTCTCATTGTGTCTTTGCAGAAGAAAGAGAGAGCTGGTTTATTTCTTGCTGTCGTATAGTCGCCATTGTTCCGTTTGACTTTCTCATTGTGTCTTTGCAGAAGAAAGAGAGAGCTGGTTTCTTTCTTGCTGTCGTATAGTCACCATTGTTCCGTGTGACTTTCTCATTGTGTCTTTGCAGAAGAAAGAGAGAGTTTTTTTTTCTTTCTTGCTGTCGTATAGTCGCCATTGTTCCGTGTGTCTTTCTCATTGTGTCTTTGCAGAAGAAAGAGAGAGTTTTTTTTTCTTTCTTGCTGTCGTATAGTCGCCATTGTTCCGTGTGTCTTTCTCATTGTGTCTTTGCAGAAGAAAGAGAGAGCTGGTTTATTTCTTGCTGTCGTATAGTCGCCATTGTTCCGTTTGACTTTCTCATTGTGTCTTTGCAGAAGAAAGAGAGAGCTGGTTTCTTTCTTGCTGTCGTATAGTCGCCATTGTTCCGTTTGACTTTCTCATTGTGTCTTTGCAGAAGAAAGAGAGAGCTGGTTTCTTTCTTGCTGTCGTATAGTCGCCATTGTTCCGTGTGACTTTCTCATTGTGTCTTTGCAGAAGAAAGAGAGAGCTGGTTTCTTTATAGCTGTCGTATAGTCGCCATTGTTCCGTGTGTCTTTCTCATTGTGTCTTTGCAGAAGAAAGAGAGAGCTGGTTTCTTTATAGCTGTCGTATAGTCGCCAATGTTCCGTGTGTCTTCCTCGTTGTGTCTTTGCAGAAGAAAGAGAGAGAGCTGGTTTCTTTCTTGCTGTCGTATAGTCGCCATTGTTCCGTGTGACTTTCTCATTGTGTCTTTGCAGAAGAAAGAGAGAGCTGGTTTCTTTCTTGCTGTCGTATAGTCGCCATTGTTCCGTGTGACTTTCTCATTGTGTCTTTGCAGAAGAAAGAGAGAGTTTTTTTTTCTTTCTTGCTGTCGTATAGTCGCCATTGTTCCGTGTGTCTTTCTCGTTGTGTCTTTGCGGAAGAGAGAGTTGGCTTCTTTCTTGCTGTCGTATAGTCGCAATTGTTCCGTGTGACTTTCTCATTGTGTCTTTGCAGAAGAAAGAGAGAGTTTTTTTTTCTTTCTTGCTGTCGTATAGTCGCCATTGTTCCGTGTGTCTTTCTCGTTGTGTCTTTGCGGAAGAGAGAGTTGGCTTCTTTCTTGCTGTCGTATGGTCGCCATTGTTCCGTGTGTCTTTCTCATTGTGTCTTTGCAGAAGAAAGAGAGAGCTGGTTTCTTTCTTGCTGTCGTATAGTCGCCATTGTTCCGTGTGTCTTTCTCGTTGTGTCTTTGCGGAAGAGAGAGCTGGCTTCTTTCTTGCTGTCGTATAGTCGCCATTGTTCCGTTTGACTTTCTCATTGTGTCTTTGCAGAAGAAAGAGAGAGCTGGCTTCTTTCTTGCTGTCGTATAGTCGCCATTGTTCCGTGTGTCTTCCTCATTGTGTCTTTGCAGAAGAAATAGAGAGTTGGTTTCTTTCTTGCTGTCGTATGGTCGCCATTGTTCCGTGTGACTTTCTCATTGTGTCTTTGCAGAAGAAAGAGAGAGTTGGTTTCTTTCTTGCTGTCGTATAGTCGCCATTGTTCCGTGTGACTTTCTCATTGTGTCTTTGCAGAAGAAAGAGAGAGCTGGTTTCTTTATAGCTGTCGTATAGTCGCCATTGTTCCGTGTGTCTTTCTCATTGTGTCTTTGCAGAAGAAAGAGAGAGCTGGTTTCTTTATAGCTGTCGTATAGTCGCCATTGTTCCGTGTGTCTTCCTCGTTGTGTCTTTGCAGAAGAAAGAGAGAGCTGGTTTCTTTCTTGCTGTCGTATAGTCACCATTGTTCCGTGTGACTTTCTCATTGTGTCTTTGCAGAAGAAAGAGAGAGCTGGTTTCTTTCTTGCTGTCGTATAGTCGCCATTGTTCCGTGTGTCTTCCTCGTTGTGTCTTTGCAGAAGAAAGAGAGAGCTGGTTTCTTTCTTGCTGTCGTATAGTCGCCATTGTTCCGTGTGACTTTCTCATTGTGTCTTTGCAGAAGAAAGAGAGAGCTGGTTTCTTTCTTGCTGTCGTATAGTCGCCATTGTTCCGTGTGTCTTTCTCGTTGTGTCTTTGCGGAAGAGAGAGCTGGCTTCTTTCTTGCTGTCGTATAGTCGCCATTGTTCCGTGTGACTTTCTCATTGTGTCTTTGCAGAAGAAAGAGAGAGCTGGTTTCTTTCTTGCTGTCGTATAGTCGCCATTGTTCCGTGTGACTTTCTCATTGTGTCTTTGCAGAAGAAAGAGAGAGTTTTTTTTTCTTTCTTGCTGTCGTATAGTCGCCATTGTTCCGTGTGTCTTTCTCGTTGTGTCTTTGCGGAAGAGAGAGTTGGCTTCTTTCTTGCTGTCGTATAGTCGCAATTGTTCCGTGTGACTTTCTCATTGTGTCTTTGCAGAAGAAAGAGAGAGTTTTTTTTTCTTTCTTGCTGTCGTATAGTCGCCATTGTTCCGTGTGTCTTTCTCGTTGTGTCTTTGCGGAAGAGAGAGTTGGCTTCTTTCTTGCTGTCGTATGGTCGCCATTGTTCCGTGTGTCTTTCTCATTGTGTCTTTGCAGAAGAAAGAGAGAGCTGGTTTCTTTCTTGCTGTCGTATAGTCGCCATTGTTCCGTGTGTCTTTCTCGTTGTGTCTTTGCGGAAGAGAGAGCTGGCTTCTTTCTTGCTGTCGTATAGTCGCCATTGTTCCGTTTGACTTTCTCATTGTGTCTTTGCAGAAGAAAGAGAGAGCTGGCTTCTTTCTTGCTGTCGTATAGTCGCCATTGTTCCGTGTGTCTTCCTCATTGTGTCTTTGCAGAAGAAATAGAGAGTTGGTTTCTTTCTTGCTGTCGTATGGTCGCCATTGTTCCGTGTGACTTTCTCATTGTGTCTTTGCAGAAGAAAGAGAGAGTTGGTTTCTTTCTTGCTGTCGTATAGTCGCCATTGTTCCGTGTGACTTTCTCATTGTGTCTTTGCAGAAGAAAGAGAGAGCTGGTTTCTTTATAGCTGTCGTATAGTCGCCATTGTTCCGTGTGTCTTTCTCATTGTGTCTTTGCAGAAGAAAGAGAGAGCTGGTTTCTTTATAGCTGTCGTATAGTCGCCATTGTTCCGTGTGTCTTCCTCGTTGTGTCTTTGCAGAAGAAAGAGAGAGCTGGTTTCTTTCTTGCTGTCGTATAGTCACCATTGTTCCGTGTGACTTTCTCATTGTGTCTTTGCAGAAGAAAGAGAGAGCTGGTTTCTTTCTTGCTGTCGTATAGTCGCCATTGTTCCGTGTGTCTTCCTCGTTGTGTCTTTGCAGAAGAAAGAGAGAGCTGGTTTCTTTCTTGCTGTCGTATAGTCGCCATTGTTCCGTGTGACTTTCTCATTGTGTCTTTGCAGAAGAAAGAGAGAGCTGGTTTCTTTCTTGCTGTCGTATAGTCGCCATTGTTCCGTGTGTCTTTCTCGTTGTGTCTTTGCGGAAGAGAGAGCTGGCTTCTTTCTTGCTGTCGTATAGTCGCCATTGTTCCGTGTGACTTTCTCATTGTGTCTTTGCAGAAGAAAGAGAGAGTTTTTTTTTCTTTCTTGCTGTCGTATAGTCGCCATTGTTCCGTGTGTCTTTCTCGTTGTGTCTTTGCGGAAGAGAGAGTTGGCTTCTTTCTTGCTGTCGTATGGTCGCCATTGTTCCGTGTGTCTTTCTCATTGTGTCTTTGCAGAAGAAAGAGAGAGCTGGTTTCTTTCTTGCTGTCGTATAGTCGCCATTGTTCCGTGTGTCTTTCTCGTTGTGTCTTTGCGGAAGAGAGAGCTGGCTTCTTTCTTTCTGTCGTATAGTCGCCATTGTTCCGTGTGACTTTCTCATTGTGTCTTTGCAGAAGAAAGAGAGAGTTTTTTTTTCTTTCTTGCTGTCGTATAGTCGCCATTGTTCCGTGTGTCTTTCTCGTTGTATCTTTGCGGAAGAGAGAGTTGGCTTCTTTCTTGCTGTCGTATGGTCGCCATTGTTCCGTGTGTCTTTCTCATTGTGTCTTTGCAGAAGAAAGAGAGAGCTTGTTTCTTTCTTGCTGTCGTATGGTCGCCATTGTTCCGTGTGTCTTTCTCATTGTGTCTTTGCAGAAGAAAGAGAGAGCTGGCTTCTTTCTTGCTGTCGTATAGTCGCCATTCTTCCGTGTGTCTTTCTCATTGTGTCTTTGCAGAAGAAAGAGAGAGCTGGCTTCTTTCTTGCTGTCGTATAGTCGCCATTGTTCCGTGTGTCTTTCTCATTGTGTCTTTGCAGAAGAAAGAGAGAGCTGGTTTCTTTCTTGCTGTCGTATAGTCGCCATTCTTCCGTGTGACTTTCTCATTGTGTCTTTGCAGAAGAAAGAGAGAGCTGAATTCTTTCTTGCTGTCGTATAGTCGCCATTGTTCCGTGTGACTTTCTCATTGTGTCTTTGCAGAAGAAAGAGAGAGCTGGCTTCTTTCTTGCTGTCGTATGGTTGCTATTGCTCTGTGTGTCTTCTGTGTGTCTTCCTCGTTGAGTCGTGGGTTAGTTTGTGGTCTGTGATTGGGGGCTCTTCCTTGTCAAACTCACTTTCCCTTTGAAACACGGATTTGTCAGACGCTCATTGTATTTTCGCTTTTAAATTAATAATATCGTAAACTTTCCGCGTGGCGTTTATTTTGACGTTAATTGAGGTCAAAACGAACAGACAACATGACATCAAACTCGTAACTTATTACATAAATTCATTTTCTATTACCTACTTTTCACTGCAAGAGCTACTGAAACATATTCTAATAAGACCTAAGAACTAATATTAGGGTCTCATTTTCGGGAAGTTATGAATTAATTGGTAAAGAAAGTTCAAGTCTAATAGTATGAATCAGAAGACCTATGTCGTTTATGTCTTCAATTGTCCGATTGCGAGATCAGAAGAAAATATAACGAAATGTAATCGGTCAAATATCAGTTAATAGCTACTGTCGTGCCAAACAAGAGTGACAGTGATGCAATACTTTGTTTACAATTGCTGAGTTAAACACTAACGTGTACACTTCACTTGAGCTAACGCGTATCGATAAATCACTTGTGTATTAATCCTATCCTGCGGATAGGATTAATATACAAGTGATCTATCGATTCTAAGTCCCTGATAACTTTGTAATCAAAGCATGGCGTCACTGTCACTCTTGGTTGGCCCAATTATAGCCTAAACAGAACTATGATATCCACTGTAAACAGAAATGAGTTCTTACACTTAAGAATGCAAGTACCGAAATAGATCAGGATCCGAGGATCCGAGGTAATAAAACTTTTTTCATGCTCAACTCAAGTGAGCACGAAATTTATCCTGCTCATTAATGTTAAGATGCCAACGATTGTTTTAACGTTTATTTGCATGATAAATACAACATCCGAGAGACTTAAAGCTAGAAAGTTCTTCTCTTGTCGGTATTTTAGTTTTTATGAGCAGTTGAAAGAGCTGCGTACATTAAAGGGCTATTTTGCCCCCCCCCCCCCCCCCCTATGAAGCTAAAAAATAAAAAAAATGTTTTCACAAATTTCTTCTTATTAGTTTATTAGAAAAATAGCCAAAGTGTAAAAGTATGGAATTAATTAGATTTTTAGCGTTGCTATGGTAACACAAATGGCGCCGCCAAAATAGATTGAAAATAGGAAAGTAGTCATTTTGGAGCAAATTTGGGACATTTGACAGAGAAATTAACATAGAGCACAAGCAAATAGCAAAAAGATATTTGAACAGATGATCAGAAGTATCACAGCACACAACATATTAAAAGTTTTGTTTTCGTATTTAGTTGTGCTGGTATAAATGGGTAAAGAGATCAACCTTCAATATTTCTTTTTATTTATTTATTTTGCTTTGCTGATATCTAATTCTTAAAAAATCGGTCCCCCAAAGCCTTAAATTTGGTCCAAAATGGCATTTTCTCTATTTAAGCCTATTTTGTCGGCTATTTTTTTTTACCATAGCAACGATAAAAGTTAAATGAATGCCAGAATTTTACACTTAGATTAATCTTCTAATAAACCAATCAGAAGAAATTGGTGAAAAACAACGTTCAGTTTTTGGCTCCAGAGTGGGCCAAATTAGCCCCTTAATGCACGTAGCATTTTTGTGCTACGTTGAGTTGAGCATGAAAAAACGTTTCATAACATCGGGGCCAGTCATAGATCTTCGTGTGGCCCAATTATTATCGTCATAACTACAGCACAGCACATCTTAACACTGCGCTCAGCCTAAAACGACACCTTTTTAATGAACAAGAAGTATCTTTAAAAAGATAATTGGCTGAGATAAATGGAAGTGGTTTAATCACCTTTCATTATTTTTACTTTCTTACCGACCATTCCAAGGCGGTGCTTCTTTTGTTGATCTTTTTTGTCATGTTTTTTTCGTGTTTGTCTTTGTCTTACTGTCTTGTCTGTTCCCTACAGCCTTGTGGTCACCTGGTGGGAAAGGGCTGATTGTGTTTTTGTCACTTTTCAAAAGGGGTCCTGTGCATTACTCGTTTATTAGACTTCTATTGAGGAATAGGGATACATACTGCTTATATGTCTGTCTGGAGAGAAACGAGGTGAACTCTACCACTATTCAGTGTGTTCATGAATAAAGTCATATTGGAAGATGTATATTTCCTATGTTGTGTTTGCTTCCAATGGATCATCTATTCAGAAACATACTCAATAAAACCGTGTCTGCTGTTTTCTAAAATTGTAGGTTCTCTCTTTTTCCGAAGGATCAGTTTTTTCCAGATTACTTAGTACATACAAATAGTTATCTAAACAAAAACTTCTCCTGAGCTTGAAATGCATGAACTACTGAAAAAGAGCGGTTTCAGCAATACTAAATCGTTCTCTGCTTATTCGTTTTGCTAGAGTGTGTTCTAATGTTGATGACTTCAACAACAGAAACTTAATTTTAACTGCTAAGTTAAACAATGTTATAGCTATCATAATTTCTACCACAGACACTCGGAGTTAATTGTTAAATACACCATTGGGTCAAAAACTCTTCTGCAACAAGGGATATCAGAACCTATATTTTATGGTGATTTAGTTTATAAATTCAAACGAATTGTTAGAAAACCTAATTTTAGTGATCAATTCAAAAGGATTGTAAAACGTTATATAAAGGTTGGATATAACTGATAATTCGGATGTCATGCGACAGTCTGCATGCCTTGTTTTAAGCCCAATCATGGCTTATAGCTATGGTTTCCTTTTTAATTGCACGACGGTGGGTCAGGCCTCAGGCTCTATAACGGCTCTGACGTAAAGCTTTAATAGGTGGGTTTGTGCCTGATGCTTATCTGTAGCTGGACCCACCGTGGCTCAACTTGATGTTTTCTTTAGCTCTGACTATCTGTGAGTCATGAGACCTTTTCTTTGTTTCATCATGATGTGTTAATTTGATTACAGTGTTTCTCAGGATGATACATTGCATTAGTTAGAAGGTTTCCATGCGAGCTGAACATTTCTTGTACTTCAACAACAGCAGAATCTAGGGCGAAGATTTGGTACCAGTAAAATGCATTTAAGCCACCCCCAGTGGCTTAAGCTGCTATCCGTTCTAAGGCGGTGGCTCTGTTGTTGTTGACTTTTTGTTTATTGTTACTCCCATTGTAGGAGGCTGTAATTGTTCTATGTTTTGTTGTACGTTACTTTATGTCCATTCTAGTATTTCAATCATCTTGATTGGGAAGAGAGAGCTGGTTGCTTTGCTTAATTTGTCTTCCTGGTGTCTCGTGATGGTTGAGTGGCTCTTCCTCGCGGTGCCATGTGGTTGTCTGCGGTTTGTGATTGTGGTATTTCCTTATCATACTCACTTACTATTTTTCTAGTAACTATAAACTCAAGATACTACTAATAATGTTATAATTCTGAGAGATATGAATGAAGATTTACTTAATACCTATATGCACATCTTGAAAGATGTTTTGCCTCTAAAGTTCCACCACAATATCATATCTGAACCAACTCGGCAGCTTGCTTTGTTAGATATCCTATATGTCACATCTGAGTCAAGGTATTATAAAAGTAATACCTGAAATAAGTGACCACTGTGTTACTTATGTACATATACCATTTGAGTATCCATTGAATGGAACTTTTACTAGAAATGTCTGGATATATAAAGATGCAAACTATGAAAAGTTTAATAAAAATAATATCCGATTTTTATTGGTCATGTCTTTATCAAGGTACTTTCAATGAAGCATGCTCATTATTTACAAGTATTTTCATTGAATTTGCTAAATTGTGCATACCTAGTAAAACAATTGTAGTTCTAGAAGATGACAAACCGTTGTACAATTCTGAAATAAGGAGGAATTCAAGTAAAAGAGACAGACTAAAGCAAACAACTTTAAAATAAGGTAATCAAAATGACTGGGAATAATATAAATGCTACAAAAATAAGATAAACAATAAAAAAAGCATGCTAAGGAATCTCTTTATAATAATTTATATATAATTGTTTCAGATTTTTACAATTATGAAAAACGAAATTTTGGAAAGTGTTTCGCAATTTTGTCAACAAACAATACTACTTCTATTCCTTTTTTATGTTCAGCACTTCCGAACGGTGGCAACCAATGGTATTTTAATGAGCAAGACAATGCAAACTGTTTGAATAACTACTTTGCTTCTATTTCAACTGTCAATGGTGAACATACACGGTTCCTCCCCTTACTGAGCTGACAAATAACTCTCTTTCTCATATAAACTGTACTAAACATGAAATTGAAACTATTATTGAAATTATCAACCGTAACAAAGCAAGTGGTGATGATGGCATAAGCCATAAACTATCAAGGGTGTCTCCAAATCTGTTTCCAAACCTTTATGTGTTTTGATGAAAGGGAATGTTTCTTGATATTTGGAACCTTGCAAATGTTATCCCCATATTTAAAAGGGAGGTAAATCTCAACCAGTCAAAGACAGACCTGTTGCACTTTTGAGCTGTGTTGGAAAACTTCAAGAGAGGATAGTTTTTAAAACATACATACTTTTTTACTAGACAATAATCTCTTATACAGGTATCAATCTGGTTTCTTACCTCACCACTTAACAGTGTTTCAGTTAATTGATATGTTTCATAATATATGCAAAGCTTTTGATAATAATATGTTTTCTTGCATTGTGTTATGTGATGTATCAAAACCATTTGATAGAGTTTGACACAAGTGTCTCTTGTTTAAGCTAAGGAAAATGGTATTGAGGGGGAAACTTTTATAATGGTTAAACAGTTATTCAAGCCAAAGAAAGCAGAAAGTTGGTCTAACGTTCTGTTTTTAGGCTTAAAATCTATCTTTTCAGGAGTGCCACAGGGATTTTTCCTTGGACCTCTTTTATTATTGGTATACATTAATGATATAGCTAAATATCTTCTAAGTTTGACAAGGCTGTTTGCAGATGACAGCTCACTTTTTGATTCTACACCATATATTGCTGACAACGCTGGTATAGTTAAAAGGGGCGACAATCCTAATGATAAGTATGTTTTATCAGAAATAACTCTATAAACAATGAATTTTGATACAAGAATCATCAAAATCGATACAAAAATGTGGAAGTTATGGACATTTTAAGAATTCAATATAGCCAACATTTAGCCGCCATTTTAAATATTTAATCAATTTTCAGAGTATTTTAACTGCTTAATTTTTAGTTATAAATACTATCAAAGCATCTGAATTTCAGCAGATATGCAGCTTTATACATAAGGAAAATGTTTTATTAAAGACAATTGCAAGTAATCCATTGATTTGTCTTTTATTTTGATTACGCATATTTAATTAGGCTGTGTGACGTCACTACGCCTTCAATATGGCCGCTGTCGTGAGATTATATTTGCAAATATTCAAACGCCCACAACCTCTACGTTTTTCAACTGCTGTAGATGAAATTGGTATCGAAATTCATGGTTTATTAAGATCTTTCATATAAAGCATAGTAAACATCAAGTTTCCGTCCCCTTTAACCATGATTTGCAGTTGTTGTCAAAATGGGATAGCCAGTGGCTGGTTACATTTAATCCATTGAAGTGGGGCTGTTCCAAAATCTACCAAAAGGGATACGTGCATTAAGAGGCTATTTTGGCCCCGCTATGAGGCCAAAAAATAAAAGTTGCTCTTCACAAGTTTCCTCTTATTAGTTTATTAGAACAATAGCCGAAGTGTAAAGTTCTGGTATTGCTTCGACTTTTATGGTTGCTATGGTAACAAAAATGGCCGCCAAAATAGGCTGAAAATATGAAAATGACCATTTTGGAGCAAATTTGAGACATGTAACAGAGGAATTAATATAGAGCACAAGCAAATACCAAAAAAATATTTTAACAGATGATGAGAATTATCACTGCACACAATATATTAAAAGATTTTTTTGGTATTTGCTTGTGCTGATATCTAATTCTTGAAAAATCGGTCTCCAAAAGCCTCAAATTTGGCCTATAATGGCAATTTCTCTATTCTAAGCCTATTTTGTCGGCCATTTTGGTTACCATAGCAACCGGTAAAAGTAAAATAAATGACAGAATTTTACACTTTGGCATTTCTTCTAATAAACCAATAAGATGAAATTGGTGAAAGGCAACTTTCAGTTTTTGGCTCTAGAGGGGGCCAAAATAGTGCCTTAATGCACGTACCCCTTTATGATAAACGTGACGACTTTGATTTTGAAATTGTCAATTTCCCATTTTTAGATGGTGATGTTCCTCGTTCTACAGTCTATGGAGTCTATATCTCAGCTCATTCGTTTTGCTAGTGCATCTAGCTATGTTGCTGTCTTCAACACTCGCAATAAATTGTTAACTCAGAAACTTCTTAAACATTCCTGAGATTTGCACCCTTACTTACTGTAATATTTACACTTAAAAAGCTATATTTCCTACCACAACTTGTGTAAGATAATATGCCAATTAGTTTTGTAGATAAACACAAACATCTGGGTGTTGCCTTCAGTAGTACTGTGAAGGGGTATTGAAAACATTGTTATTTCAGCAATTAAAATTATAAGAACAAAGTGTAAAGATCAGGAAACGATACAATCAAGTACCACACCTGACCCAGGATACCCAAGGGAAAGTAACAAACTCACAGTAAGACACCACAAACGAGAGCAAAGAGGTCAGCCCTTTCCCAGCAGGTGACCACAAGGCACATATAAACAGACGCGCACAAAGGCACAGCAAACACAAGACAGAAAAAACACAAAAGATCCACAAAAGAAGTATCGCCTTGTAACGGTCAGTAAAATATTTTACTTGAGGGCTTAAACCGGTTTAACGGTGCACCAACCTCACCCTTAGTTCAGAGTGGATCAAGAAACATAGATGTTTGGTTTGCATGAAAGACCCCTAACTTATCAATGCATCATCTCCTAGAACATATAAATCAAGATATAAAAGGAGATAAAGCAAAGATAAGGACTCAACAGTAAATAAAACTGAATACCAGAGCAAAACAAATCCGACAGGTAAACCCCCGTGGGCCCAACAAACAGCCAAAGCATCAGGCCCCTACCATCTCATCAACAGATTAGTCTTTGTGTCTGAACTGTCATAGAGTCTGACGTCCGACCCACCAGTGTGCAATTAAAGAGGAAAGCAAAGTTGCCAACCGTGATTTGGTTCACCACCAAGCATGCAGTCTGTTGCAATACATTAATGTTATAGCCAATCTTTTTATAATGGGAAATTATTATAAAGCTGCATACTCTGTAAGTATGAACATTTTTCGAAAAAATTTTCTTTTCTTTTTAAATCATTTGTAAAAGTAGAATTAAGCTCTGTTTTCACAATAAACATGTTCAGTACAGCTGAAAACTGCATGGAAAAGTGAATTATCTTATCAAATAGGTGTATTTTTCTCTTGTTGGTAATTATTTGCGTCCCTCCAATAATTCTAGACCGTTGAATTTTAACATAAATGCAGCTGTTTTGATAGTAATAACTTGTTAAGATTTACGAAAATGGTAAAATGTTTATCTGAATTTGAGCATTTTTGAGTAGTGTTCTTGAAAAATATTTTTTTTTTAAATTAGAAGATCAAAAGTTACAGACTATGCAGCTTTAATGAACTGCGTGAAAAATTATTAGAGCCAACAATCTTCTTCAATTTATACACCAAGTCACCATAGAATTCAGGTTCCGAAAGTCCATGGCGCAAGTGAGATTTAAGTCCAACTTGGAATTTAGATATCAAATCATAGTATCCTCTATAAAATTTAGAAAAGTTTGCGAAGTTTATGATACCGATAGCCTTATTTAAGAAGTTCTGTGTAAACAATTTATTGCGAGTGTTGAAGTCAGTAATATAGCTAGAAGCTCTAGCAAAACGAATGAGTTGACAGATATAGACTCCATAGGATATAGAGCGAGGAACATCACCATCTAAAAATGGGAAATTGACAAATTTAAAATCAAAGTTGTCATGTTTATCATAAATTTTGGTAGAAACTATATCATTAGAAATAGACAAATGCAAAAATAGTAAGTAAGTATGATCAGGAAATACCACAATTACAAACTGCATACAACCCCGTGGCACCGTTAGGAAGAGCCGCTCAACCATCACGAGACACCAGGAAGACAAATGAAGCAAAGCAATCAGGTCTCTCTTCCCCATCAAGATGTTAGCAATACTAGAATGGACATAAAGTAACGTACAACAAAACATAGACCAATAACAGACTCCCACAATGGGAGTAACAATAAACAAAAAGTCAACAACAACAGAACCACCGCCTTAGAACGGACAGCAGCCTAAGCCACTGGGGGGGGGGGGGCTTAAATGCATTTTACTGGTATCAAATCTTCGCCCTAGAATCTGCTGTTGTTGAAGTACAAGAAATGTTCAGCTCGCATGGAGGCCATCTAACTTATGCAATGTATCATCATGGAAACATTCTAATCAAATTACTACACCATGATGAAACAAAGAAAAGGGCTCATGACTCGCATATAGTCAGAGCTAAAGAAAACCTCAATTTGAGCCACGGTGGGTCCAGCTACAGAAAAGCATCAGGCACCAACCCACCGATTAGAGCTTTACGTGAGAGCCGTCATAGAGTCTGAGGCCTGACCCACCGTCGTGCAATTAAAGACGAAACCATAGCTATAAACCGTGATTGGGTTTAAAACTAGGCATGCAGACTGTCGCATGATATCCAAGTTATATCCAACCCTTATATTACGTTTTACTATCATTTTGAATTGATCACTAAAATTAGGTTTTCTAAGTCTAAAATGCATCATTGGTATCAGAGCTATTGGCTTTATTAAGTCGGAGCTCTGAAGGGTATATTAGACTTACCATATTGTCAAAATAAACATTATTAATGTTTAAAATATCGTCCAAATATCTGAATGTAGTGTAAAACGCATCAATAATACCAGCCTGCTTATCATCAGAAAGAGACTCCATAAAGTCCCTCTCATAACAAAACAGGAATAAATCTGCAACCAGGGGAGCACAATTAGTGCCCATAGGAATCCCAACTACTTGTCTATACAGCTTGGTGCAAAATTGAATAAAAATGTTGTCCAACAAAAAGGTCGTAAAGTCATTAGCCTCTAACTCCAAATTACGTAAAACTGAGATAGGCAAGGAACTTATAAATGAAAATAAGCCATGCCCACCATGATTATTTAAAGCTTTTGAAGGATCCTTTAGAGAAGTATTTAAGCGTTTTTCAGTACAAATTTGGCGCTTAATGTTGCCTTTTTTACGTTTAAAAAACATATTACCTTAAAATCTAATAAATTATACGTTCCTCCTTACTATACCGTTAGAAATAGATTTATATCTGTATTACATGCACGACTTAGAAATAAGTGCAGCAACCTAAATAATGATCTTTTTAGAAATCATATCCGCGATTGATAATCCTTTATGTAATTAGTGTGGCGTGGTAGAGAACACCATCCACTACCTCTTTCATTGTAGAGAATTCATAAGAAATGCAGGTAATCATTATAGGAATGCAGGTTTTCAATGATATAGTTAGAGTTTTCCAGCCCTTAAGCATAAATTTTATTCTTTCTGGCAATAATAACTGGAGTATTGAAAACAATAATGTCATGTTCAGGGCTGTCCACAGATAAATACAAGCTACAAAACGTTTTTAATAACATTTTTACCCCTCGTTTGAAGCTCACTTTGAAACATATCTTTATATGGAAATATCAATATACTATGACCAAATTATTTTTTTTACTCAAACTGAAGGGGTTCCTAGTAGCAGTCTTGTATTCTGTGTTTCTATTCATTTGTTTATATTTTTTTATTAACATATTTACTAATGTACGAGGGTCATTTTTTATGTTCGTAGAATCGGGCTGTATCTCTACAAATATAGAATTTACGGTACCATAAGTATATATATTTTGAAAGGTCTAGCTTTTGTCTATCAACTGATATAAATTTTACATCATTAGCGCTAAGTTCGGTCAAGATGTATAGCTTTGAAAAGGCATAGAAAAGGACACTGGTCGAAATCCATGCCTTTTTAACCACACAGAAAGCAGGAAATTAGACGCTGTTAAGTTCCATTCGCTATAGTGATATAAGCTTTTTTCAAGCCGATTTTTTTTTGCACCATCAAAATTAATTATTCAAACGCTAATCGTAGACAAGTGCAGCAAAACTATAAGCATGTTGTTTACTCTTCTATAACAATTTTAAAACACCCATCAATATACAAAAATAATCATAGTCAAGTGCTAGTTATTATGTCTGTTAAAATTACGATTATGAACAAATTTTTAAAAATATTATGGTTTTGCATAGCATATGATATACTTAATCATTCGTCAGCAGTTATATTGATGTATCGATTTAAGTGTGTAACTGGCAACTTCCAGTATTAGCATACCCCCATTTTATAAAAAGTGGGTGGGGTAAATCAACCCCGCGTAGAAAACACAATGACAATCGGATCTGCATAATTTATCTTATTGCAGTGATTTCAACACCTGTTTAGAGGCACAAAAACAGTTTTAATGTATTTTCTAAATATTGTAACGCTCCATGACGTCATTTATGTACAAAATAAAGATTTAGCACCCGTCTAGGCTACTTATTTTGCAGTTCATTTCTAATAAAACAAAAGCATTAACTTTATTTTGGGATGAAAGTAACCATAACATTTCCATCTACCATATAAACAAGAAAAAATATAATACTACTTTACAGCTAACATATTAAGCCACATTCAAAAGCCCGTATCCAACTCCCACTTGTGTCAACTTTTTAAAATAAAAATTTATATACCTATTGTTCAATTTGCTGAGGTTCCAAACAAATCTTCCATAGCCAAAAATTGCTGAGCATTTGCTATAATGTTTATATAATATTGTAGCACGTGGTGTCCTTGATCTACAGCCAAATTTTCAGAAGCTTTGTATGGCTATGAACCCATTTTCATGCAATTCTTACTAACGTTCTGTCAGAGACTGAGTCCATAAATGTCATATTTCTACCATATTTCCAGTGTGCGATATATAGGTATGTCTTTGCCACTTAGAAGACATTAAAGTAATGCATTTTGAAATAATTTTAGGTTGCATGTATAGATAAAAGCTCAATCTTTCCAAATATATGAATGATGTATGCATTTGCTTTCGCCGTTTTCATTACATCTACCTCTCTACGAACATAAAAAACGTCCCTCGTATTTACTTTAGTATTGTTTTTACTGTCATTTACATACTCATCGACTTTTTTATTTATTAATTTATTTATTACACTGGTCTTTACTTTTTCTATCTATATATAGACATTTCTTCATCTATTTTTCATTTGTTTATTCAAATTATTTATTTATTTATTTGTTCATTAACTTTTTATTTATTTATTTACGTATCTATTTATTATTATTTTCTTATTCATTTTGTAGTTATATCTGATACAGTTTTGTTTATATTATTATCTGTTTTGCTCTATTCATAATTTGTTTAGTATACAGTGAGCCACTTTAGTTACGCACCACTTTTTAGAGCCCACATTTTTGACAAAACCACTGGAATCGAACATTCTCTATGATAATTTACTTATTGACATTTTATCTGTTTGAGAACATCGAAAAATTATCAGAATAACTCAAACCAATCATTCTGCTACGTCAAAGGCAATTTTGACAAAACTGCGCGTGCAACCTGAACCTCTATATTTTCTATTTGCGTTTTGTGCTAGGCATTATCCATGGTGATCGTTGTGACAGTAAAACACCTAAAACAATTATTTTATTCAGATAAAACCCCTTTTTTCGGTCAATGAATATAGCAACACGATTAATTTTTGAAGAAATGCTCGTTTTGACGTCATATCAACGGCATTTACAATAATGAAACAGGTTTTCCTTTGCAAATTGTTTTGTTATGAGTCACTTAGTGACATAGAAGTATCAAAAAACACTAAAACATCTTATCATTGACAGGTCTTTTAGCCTTCGTAGTAGTGACATCATCACTAACGTCAACACTATGATGCCAATATTCTTTACAAAAAAACAAACAAAAAAAAAAACAAACAAAAAAACAAAAAACGGCGGATACATGGTTGTTTAAAATGAAATTATCAAAGAAGTGTTTTGATAACTACTTTACTCAGAATCGTACGAAATTTTAACTAACTTTAGAAAAAAGTATCAAAACCCAGTTTTTTCAACCCTTGGCCAGCTGGGAACCAAAATAGTAAAACGTTTAAAGTTAACAAACACATTCCAGTCTCTTATATTGCCAAAATAAATCGGATCTTATCTCCGGGCATAGCAGAAATTCGACCCTGAAAAAAGTGCAATGTGATCTGAGTTTCATTCTAAATAATGCAATGGGAAATGGTGTTTTGAGGGTAGTGCCCTTGGATATCAATTTTTGCATTCGATTCTGATCTAATCACAATGAAATTTAAATGGCTGATGCAAATATAGATTTAAAAAAAAAAAAACTTGACAGGAAGTCTCTCCAAACCATATATCTCTTATAAGGCCTCTTCTTGAATATGTCGATGTTGTATGGGACAATTGTACCCAACAAGAGGCTAACGAGTTAGAAAAAAAATCAAAATGAAGCTAATCGCATTGTTACGGGAGCAACCAAACCTGCATCAATTCAATCTCTATTGTCTGACACAGGGTGGGAAAGTCTCACATCGAGAAGAGAAAAGCACAAACTAGTCCTCTTCTATAAGATGATCAATTCTGTGGCACCTGAATACCTCTCCTCACTTGTACCACCAACTGTTGGTAATATAAGTCAATATAACTTGCGTAACGAGACGAACCTTCAGACAGTCCCTGCAAGATCCCAACAATACTACAACTCATTTCTCCCTTCAACCACGCGTATTATGAACAGCCTTCTAGACGATACTAAGAACTCTCCATCGGTTGAATCCTTTAAACATAAACTCAACAGCAACATTACCAAACCATCACCATACTATTTTTCTGGTTCACGATTAGGACAAATATACCATACCCGCATACGATTGAACTGCTCACTGAGGTATCATCTTTTCGAGAAAAACATCATTGATGATCCTGTATGTGAATGCGGTGAGATTGAAAATACTTCATATTTTTTCTTACACTGCAATCTCTATGGACAATTAAGGCATGCTTTGCTAGATAGAGTCTCGACCTACTGTAAACCAACTGTAAATGTTTTCTTAAATGGTAATACTGATCTGACAGATGCTGAAAATGCAGAACTCTTTTCAGCTGTGCAAGATTATATATTAAAAACGAAACGTTTGTGCTAAAAAAACAAAGGTACACATTTGAAAGTTCTTACAATAGTTGCACACACAATTAATCAAAACTAAGTAAAAACCTAATATGATACTAATTTGCGGGTACGCATACGCCCAATAGTATTTTATTCAGAAATCTAATTGTTATGGATGAATTTAGTCTAACAACAGACCACTGAAATTATGACTTTACATTCCATTCCCCGTGGAGCCCTCAACAGACAACTAGTACCCCTATCGCCAAACAGCTACAAAGTGCGACCATTATTCTCTACATAAATGACAATTACGACATGACAGTACATATATTAGTAATGTGAACTCTTGGGATGCAGATTCAAATAAGTCATTTGACTTTCTTCTGAATCCCATTTGTATAGTGATTGTGTTACACTCCTCTCTGAATCTCCCTGAGGAGCATATGATCATATATGAGCCGCGACATGTGATTTCCAACAATATGGCATTTTGACGAGTGTAGACTCAGACCAGTCTGTGCAGCCTCCATTTTAGCTTAGAAATTCCAAATGATGTTCAGTCAGTAGCTTAACACTCATAGAATATTCAAGCGACTAGCATAGACTCTTATCAGACTCCGCGTATGCGCAGGCTGATCTGAGGGTTTGTTGGTCGCATATACCACATTGTTGGAAATCTCATGTCACGGCTCATATAACCATCAAATACAAACGTGTATAAATTATGCATATGCATTGAGGCATCAGGGAACAGTTTTCGAATTTGGGGATGGACGGATTTTAATTTGTTCTAGTATAGGGGTCCAAAATAGAATATTTTTATTTTAAAATGATGCATACGAGGGTTGTCCCAGAAAGTCGTAGACGTCTTAAATAGCAAGAAAAGTTAACGCGATAGCATGAAAAAATCAAAATACAGTATTTTTATGGTCATTCTATCTCAGTAATGTACGCGTCACAGGCGCACGTAAAAAAAAGAAAGAAATAAAATAGTATAATTCATTTTCGAAACTCGAGATGATACCCGTTAATCATTCATATTAGGGGGAACGTCATTGAATTGCACGAATTGTCACAAAATTTCAAAGCGATTGCATAATTAACGAACTGACGGCAAACGATCAAAGCAAGTCGGGGCGAGCTCGATCAGTGAAAAATGGCAACATCTTACGTACGGGCGGAGCAGCGGAGAGTAATACAGTTATGTTTTGAGTCCAGAATGGCACCACTTGATACTTTAAACTAAGTAAAACAAGAATATTTCACAGACTTTAGTATTCAAATTACTTTCGAGATTTCGCGAGGGGACAGCTGCAGCCGAGCGTATGGGAAGACCGCCACTTAGAAATACTGGCAAATGTACGGAAGTTGAAATTAGTCGTCAGCAACGCCAGAAGACAAACGGTGCGCTACCTAGCTGAGAAATCAGGTTGAAATCAGACTTGAAAATGGCACAGGCATCTGCAAGATGCATTCCGCATTTACTACCTTAGTAATTCAAATGACGTGCGCCGGTGGGTCAGACCTATAGCTGGAAAATGAGTGCATTATTAGATATTTCTCCTTAAAATGTGCATGGAAATGCTGAAATAAAGGAAGAGTTCACAAGTAAAATTTGATTGCAATAGACCATATCGTTTTCTTGTTATATAAAAAGTCTACGACTTTCTGGGACAACCCTCGTATTTCAGCTAAAAAGCCTTAAAGGATGTGTATTTCTACAAATTTGAATGAAATATGAAACTAAAACATCCTAGCTTACAGCCCTGCTTGTGGTGAAGGACATCGCGGCAGCAGCAGTTGACAGTTGTTTCCAGTGAGCATTTGGATTGTCCTGAATTCCGAGAGATTTGGCCAAAAAAGTTAATTGGTTAGTAAAGTTTCCCCTTTTGATTTTGAATCTTGTGTAATATTGATCTACAGACTGAAAGTACGAGATAGGGCTGGTGACATGCAGGTAACTTTCAGTTTCCATATAAGTTGTGTTGGGGTCAGTGTATTAAAGTGTTGATGGGGATATAACAAATACTCCACTGGTACCTAGGTTTGGGCCATAGGGTCTTTATTTTTAATTTTCCATACTTTGTTTCTTGTGGGGAGTAAGACAAGGTAGGAAGTGAGTTGATGTGCTTATTTGTTGGGAAGTATTAAGTTTTTTTTAAAAAAAAGTATGCGTTAGCGGACTAAAAGGTCCCCAAAAGAACCGTCCCGTTTTGCCTGAGTCTAAGGCCCACTTCGAATCGAACTATAGTTCCTATTATAGTAATTATAGTTTGATTGGAACATCGATAGTCGCTACTATAATGGCGTCACGAACCTACTAGAGATCAACGTTGGATCAGAGCACCGCTACTCAAGTAGCTTGTCTGGTTCCCTCCTCTAGAGCTATCTAGCAAGATGGTTCCAAGATCTGTCAGTAGTCTCAAAATGATTTTGTTAACAAAATAAATTCTAGCTGTGCTCTATATGCAGTCCCACTTATTCGTAATTATAAATTAGAGTAGGATTGCAGTTATACACATCCTTTTTGTCTACGAAGAAGAATTGAAGTGATACAGGGCTCTTGTCAACTAACTAAAAGGTTCGGGTGTAAACGTGCGTGCGCATCTATCACGTTAGAGCTTAAATAGGAACTTTAGTTCGATTCGAAGTAGGCCGAAATCTCTAATGCAAGGTAGCCTGCCCATGCGTAAATGGTACACATATGCATACAATCGGGAAAGTCCGGCACACTTCGAGAATCCAAACAAGCCTCGGGTGTACGTAAGGCTCATTACGCGTAGTACCATGTACGAAAAAGCTCCATTTTGTTAGTCGGAACTGGCGTAAGGAAAATTAGTTCTGTAGCATGTGGATTCAGCCCTATAAAAATCCATTAAAATCCATTTTTTTCTGATAATCCGCAGAATATATGAAATATATGTTTTTCAATTACATGTAATATCGCTAAAACCGTTTGTTTTGCTGTACTCACACTTGTTACTGTGTTGACGTTATGTAACGCTAGCGTCACGTTATCAAAGTAGATCCTCGATGTACATCCGAGGTTTAATTCCTCAGAATTTCTATGGAATTGGCCGAGGCAGTTCCGATTGATATGCGTAAATAACACTTCACTGTAAAAATAAGTGCAAGTTTTGGTGTAAACTTACACTCGAATTCATCATATAACAACTTGATACCATCATTTCTCTAGTTATAAATATGACGACAAATTACCACAAGAAAAATTGCATTTACAATTTTGCAAATACATACTAGGAGTCAGTTCAAAGGCAACTACTCTTGCTGTTCGCGGGGAAACAGGGTGGTACCATATTCTTATTCAAATTTTAGCAAATATGTTTAAATATTTAATCCACTTAAAAATTTCAAAAAACACCCTTTTGAAAGAAGCAAATGAATTATCTGAAAATTTAAGTGAAAAAGGAATGGATTCATGGGTACATTTCATAAAGAGTATCTTAACTTATATAAACATTAAAGCAGATATAAAAAGTGACTGTAAACATTTATAAAAAAAAGGTTTTAAAGGCTCTTTTTCTAAATTTACTGTAATCTGGAAAGAAAGAATTCATTTAAATCATGGAGAAAATATACATAAAGGCAATAAATTAAGAACATAATATGCCCTCTTTAAGCAAAATTTTACTATGGAAAAAATATTTACAGTTTGGTAGCAGAAAATGCAGAAATCTTTGTAAATTCAGAATAAGTAATCACAAACCTGAAATAGAGCAAGGTCGTTATAAGAATATCAGTGTAGATAAAAGAACACGTAAGCTATGCAATAATGGGGTTGAAGATGAAATACATTTCCTATTAAAATGCTCTGTTTTAGAGAAGATGAGAAAAATATACTTTCAATGATTTATAATCTTTATCCTAACACTGAGAATTTAAGTGACACAGATATATTTATTTGGTTTATGACCACTATTGATCCTGATATGATTCACTTATTACAACAATTACTTTCATTTCTTTCAGAAGAGAGAATAAACAGGTTAAAACTTAAATTTATGGGTTGATGTGTGGTGTTCTGGCTTGATGAGTTAAGTCACAGTGTTGGCTCACGTTGTTTTGAATGTCATTTAATATGGTGTTTGGTTCAGCTGGTGCTGGCTTTTGCCTTCGCTAGTAGCTACTTCTTTTTTGGAGATTGCTGGCCATGAACGCTCTTCGGCTAATTCCGTAATAATTACCGGAATTAGCCGAGTGTGGTTATTGACTTTCTTATTTTGTCACATATTTGTCTTTCTCTGCCTTTTATGTGCTCATTTCATGTACCCATTGTCAAATGTTATATGATTTGCAAACAAATTTAAGTTGAGCTGTTTAAACAATTTTACCTAGTATTGTAGATATTCGCCGGAACAGAACATAGTCACGGCCACCAAGCCATCTCCTTCATCGCATAAAATCAATACTGTGTTATGAAAAAGAGGGACCTGTTTCCTATGAATGAGGGCGACTTAAATTTCAGCAAAATCGTTATTTTTTCTAACAAATACAAAAATTTAAAAATCCGAAATTGCTATTCGATGGCCTTGATGTGTACCTTTGACATACTTAAATAGTGTGCCCTGACATATAAACTGATTCTAGAATCTGTGTTGAAGTTGAAAAAATGCCACTTTTCTTCACTACAAGCCATTTTAATCTGTCAAGTAGAAAATCCTTGTAAAACCGATGTCAATGTCAAAAAGTTCAATGAGTGTTTTTTTCGAATAGCATTGTCCGGTTTCCAGATTTTGCTGTCAAAATTAAGAAACAGAAAGTTCAATTCAACTGGTATGGGCAATGAATGAGATAGATTGGTGGCCGTGATAGTTTTTAAAACAGCCGATATGTATTTATTTTCACATGCGCGCATCCAGAAAATATTGTCCGAGCGGGTCTAACTCTGACAATGTATTTTTTTAGTTGATAAGGGGAGGACAGAGGATCCATATAATACTAAAAGCGGGCGGGTCATCATTGGCCCACTAGCGAAATGCCATTTAAATGGCGTTTCGCTAGCGGGCCAATAAAAGCCCGGCAATGAATGCTGGCTTGGTAGGTTGTGATTTTCCAGGGGATCCGGACCAGTATTGCTACAAAAACTATATCCTTGTGATTTTACGGGGGGGGGGGGGGGTGGGGTGGGAGAGTCCGGACCCATTGTCCCCCTCTGGATCTGCGCATGGTTTAGCTGCTACCAAGTTACACTTATTTTACAGTGTGTATTTATACACGCATGCGCGTGCTATCTATCCAGACGAGCTACAAGCATTATGTTTTGCCTGAACTTTCATCTTCTTCTATGAACTGTTCACGCGAGAGGCAAAGGCTTTGGTGAGACTATGCGTCAGTGCAGACTCCTCTCTCATAGGGTCCTCGTCGTGAAAAACTGTCTTTGGGGCTTCCAACTGAGTAAGACTACAAGCAATATGCTAAGCTACAAAGAATAGATAGGTTATTTAAATTTTGCAGGAAGCAAGTCTATATATTATTCTTTCTAATAAGCGAATGGCAAAGGCGCTGATCAGACTGTGCGGATGCACAGGCTGGTCTGCGCCTTTGTTATTCCCGTTCAACAAAGTCAGACATTCTCGCGACGAGGCCCATAATGCGATAAGTACCCTATTTATATTCCTGCAATTTTATAGTTAGTTTATTTAATATGCAGCAAAACTTTGTTCATTGTGAACGGTATTACACCATAACACCTCACCATTAATTATTTACCAATTTTTGCACAAGTGAATATATTTATTGTTTCAGCTCTTATTCTGCTGATGCCGTCATCTGTTTATCACATCTACAAACAGTTTGGACCCAGATCAGGCCCGTCGAATCGTCCGACCTGATCTGAATCGCAACTGTTTCACACTCTGATAAAAAAAAATAGTATTCCTGATTTTTTTGATACGAGCGTATTTAAATAGTTTTGAAAAATCAGTTGACGACAAAAAAGCATGCAATATTTCACAGCATGTACATGGTTAAATGGCTGATGTGTGCGAACAACAAATGTGTAGACCATCCTGCGCATTGCGAAGTCTGATCAGTGCATGTAATATTCGCTTTATGGAAAGTATTTTATATCTCTACTATCTACAAGCGAACTGTCAATATTCTGGCTAGTTTCTGTAGCTGAACAGGTTTGTTAGAGCCTTATTTTGGCGGAAACCCTGGAGCCAGATTTTCTCGTGTCGAGGGTCAAATGAGTTACAAATGAAAGCCTTGTGAATGACCACACCTTATATTACAAGCGACAACACCGGGGACGGCACATACAAATGGGTTGGGGCATATTTTACTGGATTAATATTATTGTGTTTCCAGTGCTATTCTTAATAATCTTGTTATCTCTAAGATTCTGCATTTTTAGATTTTCAAAATACTTTGAAATACTTTATAAGGGTATTATGTAAACTTTAAACGACATAATTAGGCAAAATAAACCAGAGATTCTCTTTCATACGAAGATTTCAAGCCAAGTAAAAAATCTGCTATCGAATTACCAGTTGAGCATTATGGAGTTTCTTTGTCCCTCATTGACTATAAAGTGGATGGTGATATGGGTGTTTCTTCTAGAAATAGCTGCTACATCAGCATCGAAGAAAGCACCCGCAGCATTGGAGAGAATCCGGTTTTCCCATCAAGCCGATATTCAACATTTTCTAACAATTCCTATGGTGACGTTAGCCGACTGCGTCGATCAGTGTAAGAGGCGAAAGAGATGTTCCTCTATCAACTATAAGGATCTATACAAGCTATGTTACCTTCTAGAGGAGGGAAATCGTACTGTCAACATTTACAGCGCCGAAAATGTCCACTTTGGACGTAAGGATGACTGGAACATGGTAAGCAAGGGTAATAATAATAATAATAATAATATTATTTATTTCCTCCACAAGTGAAGAGCATACAATGTTTTGACAAATACATATTAAGCAATAAAACAAAAAAACATAATTCATATATACATATATACAGCACTTATAGTGCGTCCAATGATGTATTATCAAAGAGGAGTATTCTACTTGATACCGTGAATAAATTTCATTTTTAAAAGTAAGAGATTGACACTTTTGATTATCTGTAATGATATTCCTGAACTTTATTATATTTTATATTATGAACAAATAATTTCTCATGCGAGATCCAATGCAATTCCATTTGCGACTATGGTTCACATGTCGCCAGCTTCAGCCCAATTGCTACAACTGACGGTTGGTCAAGCAAACCACAGCCGCTACTAAGACGTCGTACCTGAGCTATACAAGCAGCTAATATAAAACTTGTCAAAGACATTATTCTGTTTTCACCAAATAAATTCATATGCCAGGTCGAATGAAATTTCACTAGCGACTATGGTTCACATGTCGTCAGCTTCAGCCCAATTGCTACAATTTTCTATGCCTTTGTACGCGCGCGTCTGTTTATTTGTGCCTTGTGGTCACCTGCTGGGAGAGGGCTGACCTCTTGGCTCTCGTTGGTGGTGTCTGACTGTGAGTTTGTTACTTTCCCATTGGTATCCTGGGTCAGGTGTGGTACTTGATTGTATCGATTCCTTATCTTTGCACCCTTACTTACTTTGGTTACCATAAAAGAAATGAATGAATAAAAAAAAAAAGAACCAAAAAATACTGACTTTACAAGGCCAGAATCAATATTCTTATTCAAACGACCATGGTTTGCCTCAGACGCCCGAGTTAATCGATTTAGAAGTTCAAATTGCATTGGAAACATGCGAAGCGTGTCGGACCCCCTGGCAAATCACATTTTTATAGGGTTCCTTAGCAATACTGGTCCAGATCCCCTGGAAATCACAAAACTACCAAGCCGGCATTCAATGTTGGGCCATTATCGGTCCGTCAGCGAAACGCCATTTATATGGCATTTCGCTGGTGGGCCAATAATCGCCCACATTTAGTCGTATTTGGATCCTCTATTCCCACATAAAAAAAAACAAAAACAAAAAATAAATAAATAATAAAAAAAACGCTTTCAGAGTTGAGTTGGACTACCGTTGACCAAACTTCTGGATCAGCGCATGGAAAAGTACATTGGCCTTAATAATATTCAATTACGCACTCTTTTTTAGATGCCTGCATGTACATAGAGAATACCAGGTTTGAGTCTTTTGATATCAAGTTTACCAGACAAGGCTTTTAGAACGCTTTTTGACATCGCGAGGCTTGCGGAGCAAGGCTTTGAGAATGTTTACCAGGCAAGGCTTTGAGAACGCTTGTTGACATCGCGAGGCTTGCCGAGCGATTCAACATGCGTTCTCAAAGCCGAGCCTGGTAAACTTGATATCAAAAGACTCAAACCTGGTATTCTATTTATCAGTTTACCCATTGTTTCACTCTTCAAACTAGCGATTATGACGTAATTTTCGATTTTTGTGTTGATTCAGCGTCATTCGTGACGTCATTCAAAAAGTGCAGTGTCACCATGACCTGATAAAGGCACATGTCGTGGAATAGACAAGGTTTATCAGGCAACGCGCAACAATGCAGTCAATATGAGAGGTAACTGATAAACACTGATTCAAACATATATAAAATGTATTCATGCCTTTCGCATTTGTTGCAGACTGGATTCGAATCATCCTGCTCTGAGTGCAAGTATAATGAAGTTTGTCAGAAACAACAGGCTGGCTCCAAGAAATGCAAAATTCAAGGTACGTTTTCATAAGTTAGAAAGTTTCGAACATATCATGCAATAATTGGACCAGCACGTGAATTTTTGTACTTATTGCTAATGCACACACACCTCATATTTATGCACATGACTGACGTGTACAGTAGGCCTACATATGTTCAGAACACCAATTGAAGGATAATGAAGCTCTTTAGATTTTATTATATTTGAGACTTTTTTCGATTAAAGTATTTTTGTATCTGATAGAACTATCAACATTAAAATGAAAGAAAATGTGTAAATGAAATAACGGGTCATTGGTAAAGATATATTACTACGCCGAAACTAACAACCCTCTGCCAAATATCAACGAACAATAAAATAAAATTTCTACTCTTTGCTCCAAATTCGACCTTTTGCAACATGCTAATTTTCACACCCATTTAACACCTTCCTTATAACGCGAAAGCGTCTTCTAAACACACAAGACTTTAGACTAAGTAGGTCCTGTTCCTCCATAGCGAATTTTGCAGACATACCATGTCTTAAAGAAAATTTCAAGCTGCGTCGAATAAGAGATATGTACATATTCTAGATATATTGACCTTTATCAACTTATCGATTTTAAAGCATACAACCTGGTACATATGTACAATATCATAACGAAAATTCAACAAATTCACATGTCCACTTATAGTTCAAAATGTTGTAGTTCACCTAAGGTTCAGTACTGGTGCACAATAAGTTCACGTTCTGTCAACTTTAGTTCAGATTGCGATGTATGATTATGGTATCACATTTTTGTTGAGGGCGTTCATATTTAGCAGAATTATTTCTAATTGTGGGTAGATTGCACCAAAGGTTTCGTATTGTCTACATGACATTAGATTCAAAGCTCAAGATCAAATATGCTTAAAATCTAATTCATGGCTCGTAGCACAATATTATCTTACATTCTTAAATGGAGGGAGTTCACATTTAACACGATGATTGTCTGTAATGTGTTTGTAACGACGAACATAGTTTTAGTGTGTGTGTGTGCACGCGCGCGTGCGATATTTTGTGATATTTATTATTTTTTGTGAGTTGCATGTGTTGGAAAAGTTCATTTATCAAATGTTAATTTACATTCTTTAATGGAGGGTGTTCATATTTGACGCAATGATTGTCTATGTTGTGTTGGTAACTACGAACGTTTTGTGTGTGTGTGTGTGTGTGTGTGTCTGTGCGTGCGTGTTTGTACATGTGTGCATGCGTGCGTGCGTGCGTGCGTGCGTGTGTGTGTGTGTGTGTGTGTGTGTGTGTGTGTGTGTGTGTGTGCACGCGTGCTATTTTGTGAAATTTGTCAATTTTTGTGAGTTGCATGTGTTTGGAAACTACGTTTAAGTTGTATTTATCAAACGCAAATTTGCTTTTGTAGTTGGTTTATATTTTTTACTTCACATTCAACAATGTTTCAGTCATGCCGAATTGGGTCTTTCTGTGTTGAACTAGTACTTATTGACGGATAAAGTGTCTTGCTGAAGACAGAACATAATGACTCCTCCAGCGGTGGGACTCGAACTAGCAGCCATTTGATCCAAAGTCTAACGCTCTACCAACTGAGCCACTACGCTCCGTACATGGACATTTTGACTTTCATTTGATAGAAACAAGAAAGCTATTTCATAAAATTGAATGCGTCTCACTTTACGCCATATTGTATCTTCAGAATGTGGAATTCCACCTCACATAGCCAATGCGCAGGTGCTAGGAAATCAATACAGTACCGGTTCTAAAGTATGTTACCATTGTGAGGACAGCACTGAGTATAGAGATTCATGCTCTGAGTGCTTGTCTACCGGCGGCACCTGGTCATCTGTCTCCTTGGCATGTAAGTACACTGTACAAAATATTAATCATTTTTCTTGAAGGAAAATATAATCAGATGAACGGAATTAGTGAACACATAATTATCATGACATGCACGTTCATAAGATGAAATCATGATCACATTAAGATGTAAGTACACTTAATTAAACACTGATCAATGTGAGTATACTTAATTGAATGATGCTCATCTTGACATTTAAGTACACTTGATTGCATCATTATCATATTGACATGTGAGTACACTTGATTGCATCATGATCATATTGACATGAAAGTACACTTGATTGCATCATGATCATATTGACATGTGAGTACACTTGATTGCATCATGATCATATTGACATGTGAGTACACTTGATTGCATCATGATCATATTGACATGTAAGTACACTTGATTGCATTATGATCATATTGACATGTGAGTACACTTGATTGCATCATGATCATATTGACATGTAAGTACACTTGATTGCATCATGATCATATTGACATGTGAGTACACTTGATTGCATCAAGATCATATTGACATGTGAGTACACTTGATTGCATCATGATCATATTGACATGTGAGTACACTTGATTGCATCAAGATCATATTGACATGTACGTACACTTGATTGCATAATGATCATATTGACATGTAAGTACACTTGATTGCATCATGATCATATTGACATGTGAGTGCACTTGATTGCATCATGATCATATTGACATGTAAGTACACTTGATTGCATAATGATCATATTGACATGTAAGTACACTTGATTGCATCATGATCATATTGACATGTGAGTACACTTGATTGCATCATGATCATATTGACATGTGAGTACACTTGATTGCATCATGATCATATTGACATGTGAGTACACTTGATTGCATCATGATCACATTAAGATGTAAGTACACTTGATTGCATCATGATCATATTGACATGTGAGTTCACTTGCATGCATCATGAACATATTGACACGTAAGTACACTTGATTGCATCATGATCATATTGACTAGTGAGTACACTTGATTACATCATGATCATATTGAAATGTGAGTACACTTGATTGCATCATGATCACATTAAGATATAAGTACACTTGATTGCATCATGATCATATTGACATGTGAGTACACTTGCTTGCATCATGATCATATTGACACGTAAGTACACTTGATTGCATCATGATCATATTGACTAGTGAGTACACTTGATTGCATCATGATCATATTGAAATGTGAGTACACTTGATTGCATCATGATCATATTGACATGTAAGTACACTTGATTGCATCATGATCATATTGACATGTAAGAACACTTGATTGCATCATGATCATATTGAAATGTGAGTACACTTGATTGCATCATGATCACATTAAGATGTAAGTACACTTGATTGCATCATGATCATATTGACATGTGAGTACACTTGCTTGCATCATGATCATATTGACACGTAAGTACACTTGATTGCATCATGATCATATTGACTAGTGAGTACACTTGATTGCATCATGATCATATTGAAATGTTAGTACACTTGATTGCATCATGATCATATTGACATGTAAGTACACTTGATAGCATTATGATCATATTGACATGTAAGTACACTTGATTGCATCATGATCATATTGACATGTAAGTACACTTGATTGCATCAGGATCACATTAAGATGTTAGTACACTTGATTGCATCATGATCATATTGACATGTAAGTACACTTGATTGCATCATGATCATATTGAAATGTGAGTACACTTGCTTGCATCATGATCATATTGACATGTAAGTACACTTGATTGCATCATGATCATATTGACATGTGAGTACACTTGATTGCATCATGATCATATTGACATGTAAGTACACTTGATTGCATCATGATCATATTGACATGTGAGTACACTTGATAGCATCATGATCATATTGACATGTGAGTACACTTGATTGCATCATGATCATATTGACATGTGAGTACACTTGATTGCATCATGATCATATTTACATGTAAGTACACTTGATTGCATCAGGATCATATTGACATGTAAGTACACTTGATTGCATCATGATCATATTGACATGTAAGTACACTTGATTGCATCATGATCATATTGACATGTAAGTACACTTGATTGCATTATGATCATATTGACATGTAAGTACACTTGATTGCATCATGATCATATTGACATGTGAGTACACTTGATTGCATCATGATCATATTGACATGTAAGTACACTTGATTGCATCATGATCATATTGACATGTGAGTACACTTGATTGCATCATGATCATATTGACATGTAAGTACACTTGATTGCATCATGATCATATTGACATGTGAGTACACTTGATAGCATCATGATCATATTGACATGTAAGTAGACTTGATTGCATCATGATCATATTGACATGTAAGTACACTTGATTGCATCATGATCATATTGACATGAAAGTACACTTGATTGCATCATGATCATATTGACAAGTGAGTACACTTGATAGCATCATGATCATATTGACATGTAAGTACACTTGTTTGCATGATGGTCATATTGACATGTGAGTACACTTGATTGAATCATGATCATATTGACATGTAAGTACACTTGATTGCATCATGATCATATTGACAAGTACGTACACTTGATTGCATCATGATCATATTGAAATGTAAGTACACTTGATTGCATCATGATCATATTGACATGTAAGTACACTTGATTGCATCATGATCATATTGACATGTGAGTACACTTGATTGCATCATGATCATATTGACATGTAAGTACACTTGATTGCATCATGATCATATTGACATGTGAGTACACTTGATTGATCATGATCATATTGACATGTAAGTACACTTGAATGCATCAAGATCATATTGACATGTGAGTACACTTGATTGCATCATGATCATATTGACTAGTGAGTACACTTGATTGTATCAAGATCATCCATCTTGACATGTGAATACACTTGCTTGAATGAAGATCATCTTGACATGTAATTTCACTAAGAAGAATCAACATATTAATTATCTCTGCTGCAGGTAAATGGACGACAGTATTCATAGCTGAAGCTGGAATCAATAAACCTATCTTTGAATTATGGACGGCTGACACCCTTCACCCGCCACAAGACTATTCAGAAGGACAGCTTAAGAAAACAAACCGACAAAACATATATCGCCACTCTAGCTTAAACGAAGGGAGTTTTAAATCATTTTGGGAAAGAAAGAAGAGGGTAAAGTATTCTCTAGTGTGCTTTTAACTATTTTAGCTCTACGGACAATATAACGTTTCATATCTTAAGTTGTGCACAAGTATGCATCCGCCATTTATTCCATCCATCTTCACCTGTCTGTCCTTAAACTTTTTCTTGTTAGCTCACGTCAGCTTATGGAATGTCCTGTTGCCCATCGGTCCACCGTCTCTTCACCGTATCGACGTCTCCTCCTGGAACTTAGTGTGAGGCATCAGGGCAACATGAGAATACTGCATTGTTTCGTTCTGATATCTAACATTACCATGGTGACCATCTTGAAATACTTTCAATGTTAGCTCCCAAACGATATGTCTGACTGAGTGAATTACAGTACTTCCTGGCCCAGAGGTTATAAAACATTTTTCATGCTCAACTCGTCTGAGCACAAACTTTCATCTGCTCATAAAATCTAAATACCGACAAAAATAGAATTTTCTTGCGTTAAGTCTCTCAGATGTTGTATTTATCCTGTTGATAAATGTTAAAATGCCAGCAATTATGCAGGGTAAATTTCGTGCTCAGCTGAGTTATGCATGAAAAAGTTTTATAATCTCGCGGCCTGGTCAAACTGATCTCCGTCTTGATGGCGGCATTGTGGCACCATGAAAGTTCTGATTACTTAAACTAGAAAATACACAAATTCACACCAAACCTGGTGATTGTGGTATTTCTTTATCATACTCACTTGCTATTTCAATTCTGATGATAAAAATGTCAACTAACCACTCTTCCTGTATAATTAAAAAAAGCGAAGGGGATATTGTAATCGCATCCGTCCGTCTGTCTGTCCGTCTGTCTGTCCATTATGCTATCTTCTCTTTAACCGTTGGACGAAATTCAACCAAATTTGGTGTGTGAGCTACTCACATGAATGGGGCGTGCAATAGCAATTTTTTTGGCCTTGTCCCCAGGGACCCTGGAGAGGGGTCAAAAGGTCAACTATATCATTTAATTTCAATTACAAAATCAATTTCAAAGATTTCTATACCAAACTTTGTGTTGGTTCTCACAAATGAGAGATGCAAAACATATCAGATGGGATTTTAATTCTGTCGCCTTGGTCATGCCCCAGGGATGGGACTTTGGGGTGCTTGTGGTGCCGAGGGGGTCAAAAATGTATTTTTTTTTCAAAAATGGTCATGTGGCATATCAAATCGACGGGGATGAGGAGCTGAACAGAATGCAAGTAAAATTTTTATCCTATGGTCACACTGTTGACCTTGGGGTGAGGTCAAAAGGTCAAATATTATTAAAGTTTGGTTAAAATGTCAATTTCAAAGATTTTTATACCAAACTTTTTGTGTGTTCTCACAAATGAAATATACAAAACATATTAGACGGGATTTTCACTCTGTCACCTTGGTCATGCCACAGGGGTGGGACTTTGGGGCGCTGGGGGTGCTCAGGGAGGTCATTTTTTTCAAACATGGTCATGTGGCATATCAAATTGACTGGGATGACGAGCAGAACAAAATGCAAGTACAATTTTTATCCTAGGGTCAAACTGGTGACCTTGGGGTGAGGGCAAAATGTTAAATATAATTAAATTTCAGTTACCATGTCAATTTTATTTTTTTGCACAAACTTTGTGTGTGTTCTCACAAATAAAAGATAGAAAACATATTGAACAGAATTTTCATCCTGTTGCCGGGATCATGCTCCAGGGGTGGGACTGGGGGTGATGGGGGTCAAAAACTTTAGCGTGGGGATTTGCGATGGCGCCCATCGACTGCGCGTCCTTTGGGATATTAGTAAGGCCTTTTATTGAGTCAGGTATGCAGGTCTTATTAATAAATTAAGGGTAGCTGGTATTTCTTGAAACCTATTTGATTGGTTTACCAACTATCTCTTCAAGCGTAGACAGAGAGTTGTGCTATCTGGTGTTGAATCTTTATGGTCCCTCATAAAGGCAGGTGTTTCCACAAGGTTCTATATTAGAACCGTTATTGTTCTTACTTTTTATTAATGACATCGTGAATGAGATCCATGTAATTATTCGTTTTTTTTCCAGATTATACAAGTTTATATCTTATTGTGGAACATAAAGATGTCACAGCACAATTATTAAACATTGACCTTGAGACATTAACTAAATTAGACGGATGGCTGAGAATGGGTTTGCTCCCCCCTAGGGAATTTTGCAGACATATCCTATCTTGTAGAGAATTGAAAGCCGAGTCTTTTAAGACATGTTTGCACTCTGTGCTTTGATGCGTTAGTCTGTAAGAGCCTGTAACATACGTTACTTTATCAAATTAAGAAAAAGTAAATTGAAAGTTTGGGCTACAAATTAAAGACAATAAGATATTTATTTTTTAAAATCATTCATATAGTCTGCATACTGGATATCTTGACTACGTATGACAGCCATTTGAACAAAATTGCGGCTTCCTAAGGTGTCATATGCGTTACATAAATCAGATAACCCATTAAAATTTGCAAGTGTGGCTAACATCATTTACATTCACAATCTCTGTGTGTGTTTTGCAAAATGTTTTTAACCATGTCTGACTAGCTTATGCAATTGGCTAACGGAAAAATTAAAGTTTATTTCCCTAGCTTAAATAATTTTTCTGGAATAAGCAATTAAACAACCCAACCCCTACTCAGTTTTAAGGTGAAATGTTTGGCATTAAAACTAAAGCAAAAATAGTTAAAAAATATTTGCAGTTGATGAATGTGTTTCATTGTTTGGGATTTATTTGCTTATATTAAAAGACTCATAAATCTGCAAGTTTGTTGCAAAATTTTTAATATCAGAGGCTGTAACATATGTTACCTTTTGTAATAAATGGGCAAGCTCATTGTCTTTACGTAAGATATGCCTAAAATGTTTTAATCTCCTAGAGGGAATTTTGCAGACATATTCCTTCTTATAGTACATCTCAACATGCATAGAATAAGGGATGTTTGCACTCTCTACGTTAGGGCGTTAGTCTGAAACAGCGTGTTACATGCGTTACTATATCAAATAAAGGAAATGTAGTTTGAAAGTTTGAGCTAAAATTGTGAAAAAAAAAACTCGCAGCTGTTGGATATTTTACATTGTTTAGGGATTTTAAGCTGGCTCGTATGATAAAGACTTATAGATCTGCTAGTTGGTACCAAGTTTTAAAGATCAGAGAGCGTTACATATGTTAGCATAATAAGTAAAATCATCAAACAGTATTTTGACATCAAGCTGAGTAAGGGCCTGCTCCATCTCAATCCCCTTTGGAATTCTGCAGACATATTACATCTTATGTAACCATTCTAGGTGCATTTAATAAGAAATGTTTGCACTCTAAGTCAGGGCGTTAGCCTGTAACAGCTTGTTACATATGTTACTATATCAATTTGAGAATAAGAAATTTGAATGTTTGAGCTACCGAAAGAAGACATTAAAATTACTTAATAAATTGACATTCTTATAGTCTTTATACTGGATGTCTTTACTACATATAGAAGCTGTTTAACATTAATACAGTTAACTGTGGTGTTATGTGCGTTACGTGAACCTAATTATAATTAAAAAAGCTATACTTGTGGCTATCGTCATTTAGTCAAACAACTACTATAACTTGGTTTCAAACTGTTTTATTAGATTTTACAAACATATACTCAATTGATGAATAGGAAAAACCAAGTTATTTTTCTATCTTAAATATATTGTCTTATAGGAGGTAATACACAGCCCTACTCCCAGTTTTACAGAGAAGCTAAGTTTGTTATTACCGTTTAAGTAAAACACATGCGAGCGATTACAGCGTGTGGATATTTTAAATTTTCTTTGTCTGTCTTGCTCATATATCTGCAAGATGTCATTAAGTTTAAAATCAGGACCATTAATGTATACTTATAAGTCTTTGGTGCCAAAACACTAGAAATTATATTCATTTCTGATTATCAAGCCCACGGACTGTTGTTACAGATGTTATCAATGACCTTTTGGACACATTTCTATAATACTGTGCATATAATTCTGAATATAGAGCCACAAATAGAAAAGATAGTTTTACATTTGTACAAGAAAATACGGTAAATGAAATGGTCCAAACTATTTCTCATCAATTTAACACTCATGTTAAACGTTTGTCCATGTCTGCTTCTGTGGTAATCATTAATATCACACGCCTCCTACAACTAGTAGAATCATCACACAATATTTCAATCATTTACTGTTATACAATTTTACCACCAGTCCACTCAAAATTAATGAGCCATTATCAACTTTCCAGTTTTGCCATTCATGTCTTGGAACATTCTGAAACTGATATGAATTCCTAATAGTTGGCTCTTTGAGTATGTGTTTCAAGTGATACTCTGCAAGTAGGAGAAAGACTAAAGCTTTACAAGGAGGAAAATTATGCCATTAAAAGCAAAGAGTACATGGACTGATGTACCTTGGTATTTCTGTGATAAAGAATCATTTCTTAGCTGGTTAACTTTTATAAAGGTAGCCTTTCCATACATGCAACAAACATTTTTTCATCTAATAATGTCTCTGCACTTATTAGCTTTCCCCAAGCATTCAAAAACTTATTTGAAGCCTTAGAACTTCTGAAGTGCTGAAACCGAGGTACCTCTTTCCCTTCAGATAAACGAACTAGATGTATCATAGCAGGTAAAGCAATGAAATGCAGGATGAACAGAGCGCAAATTAGACCCTTTCAATTCAATGATTCACTATTATAAGCGCTCTAATTTTCAATTTCAGTGTCTTCAATGGATCATGGAATGAGGCACCTTATCAACTTGTTTACTCGGTATAAATCTTCAAAAGAGCATAATATAGAACTAATGGTTATCCTATTCTACCTATAGTCCACTTTTCTCCTTTTAAATGCAACAGCTAATGATATGGCTGCGAAACTGTGAAATCATAGGTTTTACATTATTTTAAGACTTGCTTCAATGTACTGACATAAAAAAACAACAACAACCAGCTGCAAACATTATTGATGACAATGTCCAACTTCATGTTCTTTCTCATATACCAGATAACTTTCAAGGTGTAACAGAAATTTGTTTCAGACGGTCTTCCAAAATCGTCAAGAGTCAACATTGTAACTAAGGAAAACTTGTAAAGTTCTTTGGGCGCAGCAAAATACTATTGATCTAAGACCTGAGGACTTAAGCACCAAAGGACTGGATAGGTTCCATGGCAAATGATGCAAAAAAGCAGCCTATCAAATTTCTGTTCGACCAATGTCAGAAATTTTAAAGTATTCTTAGAGGTACACGGTAGAGACATAGATTTTGCAAAATCAGAGCAGTTATCATTTGACTAGCAAGGATGCAGAGGCAGCTGCAGTAAGATTGCTTTTGCCACTTCACAGGAAGAGACGTATACCAGAGTCATACTCCATTGTATGCATGTATGTGAAATGGCATTAAACCCATATTTAATCAGGTGTTTATTCCCATGACACTGACATGCTGGTTCTGCTTTTGAAGAATGCTAAGGATTCAAGTTATAGCCGAGTCAATTTGTTTGACGTTGGCACTGGCCACACATACAAAGCAAATTAAGTCTTTTGATGGCAAAAGAGGAGGATCACACGAAATGCTTATAAGTGATGTTTGTCACAATTACCAATTTTAAAAAGTAATCTTAATTAATGTATCACATATAACACCATAGGAAGCTGTATATTTGTTAAAAAACACTTTCTTATGTATCAAAGGTATTCAGCATGCAAACTACATGAATAATTCAAATAAATAGATAGTTTTATGTCTTCTTTCTGTTTCTCAGACTTTCAATTCATTTATTCTTAAATTGATATTATAACATATGTGTCATACCATTACAGGCTAACCCCCCCCCCCCCCCCCCAGTTAATAGAGTGTAAACATCTTTTATTTGATGCAGCTTGAATTGTTCTTTAAGGTAGGATATGTCTGCACAATTCCCAAAGGGGTGGACAGGAACAGGATTGTACTCAGTTTGCAGTCCTAATACTATGCCATGATTCTACTGGTTGTGATGAAATGGGTGATTATTTTGCTATAGAAGCAGACACAATGATAGACATAGTGAGGTTGACTTGAATAAAGATTGTTTTTAAATAATTTTATTTAATAGGAATATCTATTAAATTGTGTCATTTAAATGAGAACGATTATTTTCTATCTCTTTGTCTATATATTTTAATATTATAGGCATTAGGAAATATGTGATAAAAAGATTATATATAACATAGGTAACACAATTCCAGGGGCTTGTTATCAGCAACGACTGTAATTACTAAGACTAAGGCACCAGAGGCTAGAGATTAATAGGAAAACATTTGAAAAATTGTATTTTTTCTGAACTATCATCTCTTATTTCCAAGACAATTTCCTTGCTCACTTATTATGCCATGTAACATACGTTACATACTTTAATAAGTGCTCTGAACCTGATGTCAAACTTGCAAATGTATGATTCTTTATTGCATTAGCAAAATAGTGCCAAAAATGTAAGATATCTACGAGTGTCAAATATTTTCATTTACTTTTCTTCAATAATAGAATACCAAAATTGGATACTTAAAATTGGGGGTAGGGTTGTTTAATAGCTCATATAAAACAATGTATTTGAGATAGAAAAGCAAACTTTGTTTTTCTATTAGTCAAATGAGTATTTTAGTAAACTAAGATTAAAAATACTTGCAAAAATTCACAAATCGTCTGTAAAATTAAATGATGTTAGTCATTATTTCAACTTTCAAAGGGAAATTTAATCTATGTAACGCATATTACACTATTGAAGGCTGTATTTTTATTTAAAATGCTGCTTTTATGTAGCTTAGGCATCCAGCTTGCAAACTACATATAAAAATTTGAATAATTAGATGGTTTAATGTTTTCTTTCTGTAGCTCCAACTTTCATTTTGATTTTTTCCTTAGTTTGTTACAGTAACATATGTAACAGGCTGTCAGAGACTAACGCCCCGGAGCACAGAGTGCAAACATCTCTTAAAAGATGCGACTTGAAATTTTCTTTAAGATAGGATATGCCTGCAAAATTCCCCAGGGAAGGAGCAGGACCTTTTTTAGCTCGGAGTCTAAATGGACAAAGCTGTGGCTTGTCACATTTAAAGTAAGAAAAAGGGCAAAGATGAGGAATCGATACAATCAAGCACCACACCTGGCCCAGGAGGATACCAATGGGAAAGTGACTACTATACAATTAGACATCACAAACGAGAGCCAAGAGGTCAGCCCTTTCCCAGCAGGTGTCCACAAGGCATCGATAAACAGACGCACACGAAAGCATAACAAAACCAAGACAGAAATAACATAAATGATCCACAAAAGAAGCATCGCCTTGGAAAGGTCAGTAAAAATATTTTACTGGAGGGCTTAAACCAGGTTTCACGGCGCACCAACCTCACCCTTAGTTCAGATGCGGACAAGACGCATAGATGTTTGGTTTGCATAAAAGTCCCCCTAACTTATCAATGCAACATCTCCTAGAACATATAAATGAAGCTATGAAAAGGAGATAAAGCAAAGATAAGGACTCAACAGCAAATTAAACCGAATACCAGAGCAAAATAAACCCAACAGGTAAACCCTGGTGGGCCCGACAACAGCCAAAGCATCAGGCCCCTGCCACCTCATCAAAAGATTCCAACAGGTAAACCCCTGTCGGCCTGACAAACAACAAAAGTATCAGGCCCCTAAAATCTCATCAATAGATAAGTCTTTCAGTCGGAACCGTCATAGAGTCTGAAGTCGGACCCACCAGCGTGCAATTTAAGAGGAAAGCAAAGCTGCCAACCATGATTGGATTGACCACCAAGCATGCAGTCTGTTGCAATACATTGATGTTATAGCCAATCTTTTTATAATGGGAAATTGTTTTAATGAACTGCGGTGAAAATTTATTAGTGCCAACAATCTTCTTCAATTTATACACCAAGTCACTATAGAATTAACCCTACTAAAAGTGAATTTCTTCTTATATTTCGAAAGATTAATGCTCCTATCCATCCACTTATCTTCATGCATAACCAGCAATTAACTGAAGTCACATCTCACAAACATACGAGTTTACATATATCAAAAGACTGTACGTGTCAGAGACAAATAGAAAATAATAAGGAAAATGCTTGGTTAAGAATAAACGTTATGCACAAATTTAATTCGTATTGGGCCATAAATCGTTAGAAACAATTGCTCTATCCTTCATAAGACCAATGCCAGAATACGAAGATTCTGTTTGGGTTAACTTTATGTACCCAGCAAGATAAACAGGGTATTGAACAATCCAAATTGAAGCAGCCAGAATAGTCACAGGCACTACAAAATTAGTAGCAATTCACTCGTTATTCAAAGAAATAGGCTGGAGAACCCTTAAAACACGAAAAATATAAGAATCTATCATAAGTGTGAGGGTATGATAGACAGAATAGTAAGAAATGCTTTGCAGCCGTGGCTCAACTTGAGGTTTTCTTCAGCTCTGACTATCTGTGAGTCATGAGCCCTTTTCTTTGTTTCATCATGGAGTGTTAATTTAATTAGAGTGTTTTCCATGATGATACATTGCATTAGTTAGATGGCCCCCATGCGAAATGAACATTTCTTGTACTTCAACAACAGCAGAATCTAGGGCGAAAATTTGGTACCAGTAAAATGCATTTAAGCCCCCCCCCCCCCCCCGGTGGCTTAGGCTGCTGTCTGTTCTAAGGCGGTGGTTCTGTTGTTGACTTTTTGTTTATTGTTACTCCCATTGTGGGAGTCTGTAATTGTTCTATGTTTTGTTGTACGTTACTTTATGTCCGTTCTAATATTGCAATCATCTTTATGGGGAAGAGAGAGCTGATTGCTTTGCTTAATTTGTCTTCCTGGTGTCTTGTGATGGTTGAGCGGCTCTTCTTCGCGGTGCCACGGGGTCGCTGCAGTTTGTGATTGTGGTATTTCCTGATCATACTCACTTACTATTTTCGAAATTGTTCCAACGATAGAGTGGAGAACCAATAATAGTTAACAAGTGTTAGTAAGAAAGAAGGCAAATATCAGGAATCGATATAATCAAGCACCACACCTGACCCAGGATACCAGTGGGAAAGTGACAACGTCACAATTGGACGTCAAAAACGAGAGCCAAGAGGTCAGCCCTTTCTTAGCAGGTGACCACAAAGCAACAAAAAACAGACGTGCATGAAAGCATAACAAAACAAGACAGAAATGACATAAATGATCCACAAAAGAAACACCGCCTTGGAATGGTCAGTAAAAATATTTTACTTGAGGGCTTAAACCGGTTTAACGGTGCACCAACCTCACCCTTAGTTCAGATGTGGATCAAGACACATAGATGTTTGGTTTGCATGAAAGACCCCTAACTTATCAATGTGTTGTGAAAGTGCTCTTACCTTCCTGAAGTACGGTGACAAAGCACGTCTTGTTCCTTGGGAAGTCGGGTAGATAAGAGGGCGTTTGTTAGCTATCGGTGTTGCACCACGTGGCTTCACGCACGGGTGGTTGTCATCGGCGACTGGTCACAGGTACAGATACTGTCCATAGGTTGTTAGTAGTAGTAATCCAGCCGCCTTGTTGACCTGACGATAGTCCACGGGTACAACACTCTCCCTCTTCATAAAAAGAACTTATGCTATGCTGATTATTATATGTATATATAGGAATTAAGAATAAAAAGATAGATATGTAGTTTAAATGATGGATTAATTCAAAGTGCTTTACAGCAGATACTGACTTAATTAAATTATGCCTTAACAAACTTAAGATTAGGTAGCTATGATATTGGCTTTATAGAAATGATTTACAAGATTGCCTTAAATTAAACCCTTAACACTTAATGCTCTTAATGGAACCCTTAACACTTAATTGTTGAAAATTATTGCTGAATGGAGAAAATTGAAATTTTAACATTGAACATTTAACATTGAACATTTAACATTGAACATTTAACATATGCCCTTAAGAATGAAAATGTACATGCATAGAAAGCTAGGTACCACAAAAAGGGAATGAGATATGCAGCATTTAAATGGGTGAATAGGAATGCTTGAAATCAAGTAAATTGAAGCCAAGCATTCACATAAACCAAAGAAAATACTGAACTTTCATAATTTCAAATATAAAATCACAGGTTCCTGCAGTCTAAGGTAGACTACTCTGTAGTGCCTAGAAATCTAGACATGCAAAAATTTATAAATTTAAATGGCAAAATACAAAATCAAATATACATAAATCTACATTGTAGATGTGCTCATCTAGAGCTATATGAAAATGCTTATTTCATATATATATATATATATTCCAGGCCTAAATATTAGGCATAGCCATTTCATGCCTAGATGCCACATGCATTGACATGCAAAAATAAATACACATATATAATATAGACAATAACTAAAATATGCCACAAATAAGGATTGGATGTAATCCAATGTGAGGTCTGGAGGCTCGAGACCTTATAGAAAGGGAATCCGGCTGTAATTGAAATATAGATTTTATAAACTAAAAAGCAACTAAAGGAAAGGATCATTGACACTTGCTATGGGTAAATGCCTATGGTTTTCAGAAAAAATAAAAGTTTGTCAATTGTCCCTTTCTTCACCTTGAAGCTACCCTGACCTGAGTACTTTATGGCTGTAAAATCCGTTTTTGATAATTAAAGCTTCAAAGATGTAAAATTTTGGGTAGAACAATCAGTTTTACATTAAGATATGTAGAAATCCGAAAACATTTTTTCAAATATCATTCCCCCCCGTGTGCCAGCAAAAGCTTTTGCGTGTATATGTGTTACCATATTTTACACATTGTATGAAAGTGGCTTGCTGGCACAAGGGGGGAAAGATGTTCAGCAGCCCAAAAAACCAGGGCCCAAGCCCATAAAATGCCTTTTCTACCAAATAAGAAATTAATGAGAGTAATGAAATTCTCTAGAACCAACCTCCTAAATTGCTTTATATGCTGTGCTAGTTTAATATAAAGTACTTAAAGATTAAAAGTAGAATTAGCAAGGCTTTATGCATTTTTCATAAGAAAAAATCTCACTGTTATTAAATGACACATTATTTTGCAAACGTCCTGTACTTATCTATTTGCATGCTAGGGAATTGTTCATGTTTTTTTTTCCGTCTGCTGACTTTCTTCAAAATAAAGTTTTTAAAAACAAACCACCCAGGACCATCATCAGAGTGTCAAACAGTTTGGATCCAGATCAAGATGGACATTCTGTTGGTCTTCATCTGGGTTCAAAATGTTTGCAAAAGGCTATTGGAAAACGACAAAATTATCCACTGGCATGCAAAGAGTTATACCAGGTAAGTACTTTAGTGTTCAATATATTGTCTCCTATAGGGATATACATGCATATGTATACCATAAATATTCTGACACTTTAAATACATTCAACATGCTATGCCCTTTAAACAAAGCAAAAGTAATATTCAAAGGATCTAGTTAGAATCAGAAATACTTTCCAATGCTAAATGGGACACTTTCATTCCTTCAAAAATATTTATTTCTTTTGTTGAGTTTTCAGTTTTGTATTATTTACGGTACATGTAGTCAAAAATGTACAGGTAACTTCTAAATTATCTCCCCAAAATCATTTTATTACAAAACATATTTTGTTTTTAAAACAATTTCATCAATTATCGCGATTCGTTAATACTCTGCATATGGTATAATCAATAGATATCACCATGCCTACCAAATAAACCAAGAAAACGTGCACAAATCACTTTTTAAAGCACTTTTCATTTTCATGAAATTTCAGACCCCCTCCCCTTTCTACCCGCCATAACACTCGAGTGCGTAGGAATTTTGAAAATATTTTGCTAGCTGGCACTTGCCATTAGACTCATCTATTGCACTGATACTACATGCACCACACTAGAAGCTCAAAAGCAGCGTTCTGTGAATCAGAAAAATAGGCGTATAAGGCCCAAACCGTCAATGATCCTTTAAGCAAACCAAAGATACTGAAAAGGCACATCCCAGGAATCACAGAAATGCATACATTTTACAGCAAGTAATGTCATCTGACATTATAATATATAATATAGTTACATGATTGTATATTAAATATTTATAATGTACCCATTCCATAGTGATTCCTAAAATGTTAGAAAATAATGATAATGAAAGCAGCTATAAAAATACTAGCACTACAAGATTACATAAACTTACGATCGGTGAACTTCAGACGCTGCAATAATAAAATAGAGGTTAATGCTAAGCAAACAAAGAAATATGATTAGAACACCCTTGTCCAGATACGGCAGTTTCAAAGAGCTAGCCATCCCTCTAGACAAGGTGTACAAATTCCAAAACTATTTCTCAAGTAACCTGTAGAATTTTAGAAAATTAACAAATGAAATATGAATTTAATACAGTAAATAGCTGTGTTTTTGCATGACACGGATTCGGATTAAACAGTGGATTCATAAGGTAATCTACCAAGGTAAGCTATATAACCTGGCAGCATTTTTGTTACAGACTCCAACAAATTCAGACATTGTCATATTCAATGACCGAGCTGCCTCCCCAGCGACTTCATTAACGCACCAGGGGTCGTCTGCCAAATACGCGGAGTCCGTCTCGAGCAACAATCGCTTGCGATTATCCAAAGAGCTCAAAGCACGCATCGTTCCAGGGTTTCTAACTGTCACAGGTGAAATGCTAAAGTAACAGTTGGGCAAGGAAGTACTCCACTGAATGTACTCCTCATCTCCCCCAACAAAACAATGGCGGTGGATCTTATGGTTAGTCATATCCATGCTGCGAAGTAGATCGAGGACTTCTGCAGCCGCCTCACCAGTATTCCTATCACGCACATGCAAAATGAGAACTTTGTCGAGTTGCTTCGCAAGCTGGAAGGCAAGCCGCAGGAATCGGCGCTGTCCCTTTAATTTCCGACTACGGCACCCCGCACGGTCACGGCAATTATGACGGCAGGCCGTAGTCAGGTCCAGGCCAACCTCACCCACTCCAACGGCTTCTGGGTACTGACCCAATAATCCTTCCAGTCTGCCAAACAAAGAAGTTACCTGATTCTCAGTGATCATATGAGGATGGACACCAAGAGTTATTCGCAACCTTGGGTCAGCCCTCACATGCTCACTAAGCCGAGACCATTTATCTGGAAAGACATAATTTGCTATAGCAAAAGGGACGGAAATTAATAAGGGTTTAGATATCGAGCTCTCCAGATCTGACAAAGAACGACCTTGACGACTGGAAAAGCTATCCAAATGAAAGTGGGTGTCAATTATAGCCCTCTTTACACTTGGATACCCTACAGGAGGACTGGAGCCATTTGCCAAAGAGTACTGTTGATGATGTCGGAAGCGCAATATTGTCTGAGGATCCAGATGGGCCAGTAGCCTAGATGTAACTGCTGGGTGCATCAGAACAATAAGTCGAGTTGGGGGCAATATCAAATATCCATCATCAGAGAGGGGCTCCAGACCTGATCTTCTGTCATATTCTCTGAGGAAGGATAATTCTTCTTCAGAGAACCACAGGGGACGAGTAGTCAGCTCCCGAACAGCCGCACAGCCCAGCAATTCAATGGGGGATCCCAGCCCTAGTCCTTGGCTAAGGAATAGGAACATCCCATTCATTAGCAAGAACCAGGCCTGTAGCAGATATTCCCCAGAGAACAACCGGTGCTGCCCATGAATATTCTGGAGCTCCCGCTCATTCCCAGCGGACATTTGGCAGTCCACGCATGAAGTGGCAGGGTTCATATACCAAGGCATATGAACCCGAAGATAGTGCTTATACATGTGGGGGGAGTTGGCCCCACATATTGAACAATCGTCATATAACATGCGACGTGCCCTCTTGACTTTTGGCAGCATCTACAAAAGAAGGAAGGGCCTTAAGCATGGGGTCCATTCTCCCACAGTACAGAAACTTATGAATCACCCATCAGTACTCCCCATATATACATCAGTTACAGTGAACTGGTAGTATACACGGAAAGTACCGATTCAGTAAATGTAGCAATTTAATTTTAAAAATTTAATATTTAATTTGAAGCACTAATTATGCTCTATAGTGCTAATAAATGAGCATTACAATTCTTTTGTAATGCAGCATATATATTTTTGATATATGCCAGCATAATATATATAACTTTATATATTATGCAATATGCAGTCTATCTGAATGCAATAATTTTGAAGATGAAATGTGGTGAATATGCTATGTGTGAGAATGGAACCCTTTGAAACCTGATCTAGTGTTAGTCAATGGTTAACATTGAAAACCACCAGAACAAGCTTCAATAGTTTATGAAAAATAGTGAAATGTTATCCCGACACCATGTCCAACGACGGCATGCAAGTTTCAAAGAGCTATCATGAACCATCGCCAAACAGATGTCGAGAATGGAATGATGTGAGGGTGATAATGAAATGATATCCCGGACACCAGGCCTGACGACAGCAGCAGTTTCAAGGAGCTAGCATGAACCATCGCCAGAACAGATGTCAAGAATTGTTTGATGAATGAATTATGAAGGTGACAATTTATGGAATGAGATCCCTAACACCAGGTCCAACGACAGCAGCAGTTTCAAGGAGCTAGCATGAACCATCGCCAGAACAGATGTTAAGAATTGTTTGATGAATGAATTATGAAGGTGACAATTTATGGAATGAGATCCCTAACACCAGGTCCAACGACAGCAGCAGTTTCAAGGAGCTAGCATGAACCATCGCCAGAACAGATGTTAAGAATTGTTTGATGAATGAATTATGAAGGTGACAATTTATGGAATGAGATCCCTAACACCAGGTCCAACGACAGCAGCAGTTTCAAGGAGCTAGCATGAACCATCGCCAGAACAGATGTTAAGGATTGGTTGATACATGAATAAAGAGGAGGATAATTTATTACAATATCGGAACCTGCAACAGTCACTTCGTTAAAACTAGTACAGAGTCCTATGATGTAATTGTCCATAAACAGTAGTGGATGCACATATGACACTAGCATCTGTTAAATGTCCACAGTTTCAAAGAGCTAGTAAGGATGATAACAGAAACTGCTGTCAAAATATGGCTACAATATGCAGAAAGCAAATACGTCATAAGTATGGCAAGAAATTACCACAGAAGGCAGAAATGGCAAGAAATTTGTCAAAATACATGACAAGAAAATGTCAGAACATATGGCAAGCAATTATGTCAAGAAATTGTGTCAAACAATCATGGCAAGAAATTGTGTCAAGAAAATATGACAGAATATGCCATGGAAAAGTAGAATATATGGCATGTTGTAATATGCCACGACAGAAATTATGACACCAATATATGGCAAGTACCTGTGTCATAATATGGCAAGAAAATGTGTATGGCAAGAAAATGTATATGGCAAGAAAATATGGCAGAATCTATATAAAGCAGGATAGTATGATAGAATATATAGCTGAATGACAGAAAATGTTGCTGTTTGTAGGTTCCAGGAAATATAAAATCAGAATTAGCAAGGGTCATATAGTCCCAAAGAGCTAATTATGACCAATACCAAGACTGATGTCAACTTACAGGAAAAAAATCAGAATGAATGGGTCGATACAGAGACTACAGAATAAACGACACCAGCATTTGCCAGAGTCCCGCAGTTTCAAAGAGCTAGCAAGGACAATAACAAAAACCGACGTCAAAGCTGTATACTCCCTCAGTCTCTGTATCGGGCAGGTAACTGAATTTTACGACCTGCCCTAGTAGTCTTGGGCTCTGATAGGATGGTGGTATCAGAGTCAGAATCTGAGTCGCCAGAGGGGTCAGAAAAATCGGCAGTACTCTCTACCATATCATTTTCCTCAGAAGGGGTACTCTCATCAAACAGAGTATGCAAAGTCATGTCAGGATCATCCCCCAGCATGTAGGGAAGTGTCTGATCGGGATCAAACAATCCCCCATCTGGGAAATTATCGTGACTGGGCTCCTCTGGCTCCATGTCCCAATCCTCCCCATCATCCGTGGGCAGAGTGTCAAGCAATAAATGTCTTTTTCTCTGTAACCACAGGGGATAGGAAGAATCATTACATGGCTTTATCCGATCATGATGCACGAAAGTCACCCTACGTTTCCCTTGAAGTGCATAGATTGGTGGACGAGCTCTTATGACCAAATATGGACCAATCCAGGGGGGTCTCACTTTGGAACTTATGCCTATTTGGGTAGAGGAGTCTCTCAGGTAAACAATATCTCCTCGCTTAAAGGACCTTTGAAATACCCTTAGGTCGTAATCTCTCTTTTGGCGCAGCTGAGTTTCGCCAATCTTCTCCCTGGCCAGTTTATGGATCTTGGAGAGATTACTGGTAAGATTTGCGACCCAAGTTGGCGGGTCCTGGGGAGTATGGCTAGGTATCCCAAGCATTAAATCAATAGGCTGGATAACCTCTCTCCCCAGCATTAGCATGTTGGCAGAAAAACCTGTTGACCTGTTTTTCATGGAATGTAGGGCCATAGAAATGAGTGGAAGATGCTCGTCCCAATCCTTAACACCCCGGGAGACGTATGCTCGAATCATTTGCAGAATCGTTCGATTAAAAACTTCCACCTGGCCGTTACTAGCCGGATGGTAGGGTGTGGTCCGGGTCTTAGTAATCTCGAGGACCTTACAAAAAGCTTGAAACAGATCACTTTCAAAATTGCGCCCTTGATCTGTATGTACCTCAAGTGGACAGCCAAACGTCGAAACAAAATGCTTGAGAAATGCCCCTGCCGTTAATTCTGCATTCTGGGCTGGTAAAGGTGCAAGCTCAACCCATTTAGTGAATTGGTCCACCATGACAAGTATGTAAGCTGAGCCAGATTTGCTCCTTGGGTTTATCGGACCCAGGATATCCAAATGGACACGCTCCATAGGATACCCTATGTGATAAATTTCTAGAGCACTCCTAGGTAGCCTATTGCCTTTCTTGTTCTTATTGCAATTTGAACATTGCTTGACATATATGTTACTATCCTTGGACATACCATACCAATAAAATCTCTGTTTTAACCTATCAAGTGTTTTGGTTTGGCCTAAATGTCCTAAACCTTTTGAGTCATGACAGAAATATAAGACTCGAGGTCTGAATTCCTCAGGAACAATTAAACAATCAGAGCGGCCTACAACGTTTGTCCAAGAATAATACAAAACACCGTCCTTGAATTTCAACTGATCCCTAGTTAACCACATTGTCCTTGTTTCAGGACCAGTGAGCTGCAGTTCACGGACGGTGGGTTCGTAAGAGTGCTCAAGCCAATTCACCACAATCCCGATAGATGGATCATGAGTTTGAGCCCTTCTGAGTTCAATGGAGGACAAATTTTCAACCCAATTGGAGACTACCCGATGCTCCGGCATTGCCTGATCCGGTATCGCTGCCTCTACACTACGAATAGCCAAAGGGACAACATCATCTACATCATCATTGAAACGTGCCCACTGCTTATGCGCCCGCGTACAATAATGGCAACCTCCACATGGGAGATCGCCCAACCTCTGACCAGCTCCATAACAGTCACATTCTTCTAAAGGGTCCTTAATGCGACTAAGAGCATCTGCATTAACATGTTCTGCACCTTTCCTATGAATGAGTTTGAAATTATATTGAGATAATTCCTCAAGAAACCTTGCTAATTGACCCTCAAGGTGCTTAAATCGGGTCAGCCAAACTAGGGAATTATGGTCAGAGCGAATGAGGAACAACCGTCCGAGCAAATAATGTCTGAATTGGCGACAGAATTTCACGACGGCTAGTAATTCTTTACGCGTAGTACAATAATTGCGATGCTGTTTTAACAAAACATGACTGGCAAAGCAGATGGGCTTGACTACACCGTCTTATACTTGAGAAAGAGCGGCCCCTATTTGGGTGCCACTAGCATCAGTGTCCAAAATGAATAATCCGTCAGGTGACGGATGACAAAGCATAGGAGCAGAAATAGCTAAATCCTTAAGTTTTTCGAAGCAGGCTTGGTGCCTACTTCTCCAATTGAAATATTCAGCATGAATTAAGGCATATAGGTCAGCTGAGACCTGAGCAAAATCCCTGATATGATTCCTATGATAATTCATGAAATCAAGAAAAGATTGAAGTTCTTTCACATTGGTGGGGACTGGCCATTGTTTAACTGCCTCAAGTTTATCAGCCGAAATAGATACGCCGCTTCCACTAACAAGTTTTCCTAGAAATTCCACTTCCTCTTTGAAGAAATGGCACTTCTTGGGTTTGAGCTTCAAACCATGCTCACGGAAGCGGGTAAAAGCCTTTCTGAGAGCCAACAGAGCATCATCAAAATCGGTCCCAAGAACGATTACATCGTCCAAATACACAATGACCTCTTCCCAGGTCAAACCACGCAATACCAGCTGCATTGCGCGCTGAAAAGTTGCAGGGGCCGTACACAAGCCCATCTGTAAACGGGTCCATTGGTAACTGCCAAACCTAGTACTAAAAGAAGTTTTATGCCGTGAACCAGTTTCGAGGGGAATTTGAAAGTAGCCGCTACATAGATCCAATACGCAGAACACTCGCTTACCGTACAAGGAGTCCAGGCAGTCTTCAATTAAGGGAAGACTATAATTGTCTTTATAGGTTTTGGCATTTAATGCACGATAATCTATGCAATACCTGAGCTCGCCCGTTTTCTTCCTAACAAGGACTGGAGGTGCAGACCATTCAGACACTGAGGGTTCAATTACGCCTTGCTTCAGGAGTTTTTCAATATACTCCTGCTCTTGCTTTTGGAATTGGACTGGAGTTCGCCGAAATTTTTCATTAACTGGAATTTCATTAAGTGTTTGTATCTTATGCTCCACTCCTGATTTTAGACAGCCTAGATCGAAATCATCTTGAGAAAAAATATCCGCAAATTCGGAAATTATGTTCTTGAATTTAAGTTTTTGTTCATCAGAAAGTTCAGAATTATTATCCAAGAACATTTGTTTTAAATGAGCAGGCATATCTGTACCCTCCTTGTCCGTCTGAACCTGTGCCTCCTGTGATTGTGGCCTTTCTCTGGGACCTAAATAAGAAGATTGAAGAACCTGGGCTTGCGAAATTTGTGTAGCTGCTTCAGCATGACCTATTTTCTTTCCTTTTTTAAAGGTAACGAAAAAATTGGAGTCGTTAACGACTTTAACGGTAAAGGATTTTTGTTCACCGTAAACACGGGACAGGAGAGCATGCTTAGTTTGACAGCCCTCAAAAATAAACGGACTGTCAAATGGAGTGTCTAATTTTGCGGTAACATAACCAACTGAAAATGGTTCAATAACTGTGCGCCGTACAACACTTACTTTACTAAATTTACTTTCAGCAGTCATGGTCACACTGACAGGAACAATGTCCTCCCCTATTGTTAAGGTTTCATTGCCAAGGTCAAGGACACTTGAAGTGGCAGTCAAGAAATCAAGACCCAAGAGACAAGCATCTCTAACTGGGGCAAAACAAACAGTATGTAGAAAAAGTTGTGTGCCGACAGTGATTGGCACATTATGTACTATGCGACCCTGTACAGGGTCTGAACCAATCCCTGTCAAAACACAAATGGGGCCTAATTGGTCTTGACTATACAAAGGGGTCATGTAGTCATCCCTTATCAGTGTAACCATTGCTGCTGTGTCAAGTACGGCTTTGGTTGGAATACCATTGATTAGTGTCTCTGCTGAAGCAGTTAAATTTCTATGGCTTGGAAGAGAAACTTCCAAAATCTCACAATGACGACTCGATTCTGATTGGACTAGGGGTTGGTCGCCGGATTGCCTAGTCCGTCCAAGTTTAAAGCCTGGGTGGTCTCCTGTTCCTCCGAGACGGCACGAACCCGGGCTTCAGGGCTTTGTGACCTACGGTGGTCTGGTGGAGGAGCAGAAGACCCTCCATATGCAGGACCACTTGGCCTAGGTCCAGTATTCCCATAGGGCCAAGGGGGTGTGGACGGATATGGCTGGGGATTAGGATACCTTGGGGGTATCTCTGAGGGTAATGCTGATTAGGAGGACGGTACCTTGGACTTGGTGACCGGTTGTAATTGGGTGAATGAGAATACCTATTCCTGTAATCTGGATTAGAACCATATTGGTTTGGATTATATCCAGAGCTGCTAGGATACTGAGCAGGTGGGTACTTACCACCCATACCTGCACTGTCCCTACCATCTCTGGATGGACTCCTACGGTGGTAGCTCTCAGGTGAGTAGCTACCTCTGTAGGGGTACCTGCCTTGCCTGGATGGTGAAAACCTTTGGGGGTACTTATGTCCATTTGGTGAACCACCATGGTAATAATCAGGAGATCTAGGTCTCTGCCAGCTTTGACCTTGATATCCCGATGAGTACCGCGGGGGTGACGGTGAAGCAAGACGAGGGGGAGTCGACGGCCTATGTACAGATTTTAGGAGGTCGTCGACCTTTTTCTCAATATTTGAGACCCTCGTCTCTTCCTGCACCATGAATATTCTTTCAGAAAAAGAGACCTTCCCCCCAATAGCTTTTTTATTGGCCAACATGGTCTTAATACGCTTACAGGCTACATGGATGGTTTGTGGGGCCTCATTCATTACCAAAGTTGCGGCATCCTTATGCCTACAACCGCGCAAAAATGCCTCGGTAGCCATTTGCTGCAAAAGAACGGCGGAGGCGTCTTTATAGCCATCCATGGCGATAGCCAGAATGCGCTGCAAATACGCCTCCAACGTTTCATCATCACCTTGTTTTGCAAGGTGAAGCTGCTGTCTTGCAGCAACTGGCTCCTCTTTTAGATCAAAGCGAAAAGCAATTTCGCTTTTAAGCGCAGCAAAGTTGTCGCGGTTGTCTGAACGCGCGGCATATTCAAGTGCCTTGTCGGTTAGGCAGTCATACAGTCTGTCTAACTTTTTGTCTTCAGACCACCCTCGCCTCTGGGATATCCTGTCAAATTTCATTATGAAAGATAACCAGGATATACCAGAGGGGTCTCCCGAAAAAAGCTGTAGCTTTTGAGGCCTAGGAGACTGGCTAGAGTGGTCACGAGGAGCGTCAGTCTGTCTTGTCCGTGGCCGACCACGGTCAACTGTCTGTTGGTCATCTGTTTTTGGTTTTGCTGTGTAAAATTGTTGAGTTGGCTTTGCAGTGGTAGTGTATGTAGTTGATGATGTGATGGTGGTTTCTGTGTGTGGTTTTGTTTGGTAGATTGATGAAATTGGTATGGCGGATGCAATGTTGTCAATCAATGATTGTTGTGGATGCTTTGGTTTTAAGTCTAGTGTTGGTAGTGGCTTTATGTCAGGTGTAGCTGAGGTTTGTGGATGAGATGGTGTATATGTAGGGTGGAGTCCATATATTGTATACGGTCCTGGTTGTGAAGTGATGGGTGAATTTGTTAATGTTGGAGTGCCAGGTAGTTTTGTCCATTGTGGTAGTGAAAGTGTAGTATGGGGTACTGTTTGTGGCATTTTTGCTTGTTGCATTGTGGTTGCTTGTAATTGGTACTTGGGTTTAGCTGCTTCTGTGAAAATTGGGAGTTTGCTTGCAATGGGTGTTGGTGGTGGAAGAATTGTTTTGATGTCCTGTAAAAATACCTCATGGCATGTAAGTTGTTTTTGTATTTTTGTGTTTTGTTCTTCAATTTGTTTAATGTTTGTGTTGATGCCTGTGTTTTGGTTCTCTAAGGCAACAACACTGTTTGCCAGTTGTGTTATTTTGTGTGTTAGTGTGTTGCCTAATGCAAAAATTTGTTTGCCGAGTCCATCCATCTCATGCGAGATGACTGCAATTGACTCTGCAAACAATTTTTCTGTGGTTTTGTCTTGTGTTTGTGGTAGTGCCATTGCCTGTGCTTGTTCCAGTTCTGTTTGTCCAGGTTGATTTGTTTGTGTTTGTACGGCTTGTATTTGTAGGTGTTCAGTTGTGTTTGTTTGATCTAGTTGTGTGTAATCAGTTAAATTGTCTTGTATTTGACCAGGTTCTGGTTGGTCACTTTGTGCTAATGTTGCCTGTTCAAGTGTAAGTGTGTGTTTTGGTGCTGGCAATATTGGTGTAAGCTCCTCTTTGATGTGAATTGGTTCATCGAAATTGCCAAATCCATCATCAGCTGATTCTTATACTTCAGCAAGAGGCTGATATGGAGGTGTATATGTGATGGAAAATAGACCATCATTGATGTATTGTTGCCAGGTATCTGGCTGAAGGCGTATCTCTGCCAAGTCAAGAATACATATAGGGTCACGTTGACCTGCCAGCACCAGATTCCTTAGTGCTACAATCTCGCTGGCTGACTTGGGGCCAATACCAGTCAAAGATTGTAGATCTGCTTGTGTTGCAGTGTACACGTTAATGGACATGATTAATATTGTCAAAAATTGTCAAAAAATACACGAAAAACGGCAAAAATACACGAAAAATGCGCAAGAAAAAATTGAAACAACAAGTCAATTCAATGGCATATATATATCAATGGCATACATTCAAAATGGCATACATTCAAAATGGCATGGCATAGCATAACAATTTAATACAGCAAAAGTTGGGCATGAATCAAACAACAAAGTCATTCAAAATACAGGGTTGGTTGGTTGGTTTTGTTGCTTAGGGGACATGTTTAATCATACATTCAATGGCATGGCAAATTGGTCAATAAATAAATTGAACAACACAGGTTTCAAACATTTAATTCATAAATCAAAACATGCAAAACTTCATCTGTCAAAAAATACACGACGAGGCGAAAATCACGATGCGACGCTGAAAATCAAAAAGCACGTGGTCAAAAAATACATGTGGCATTCAAAAACAAGTTCTGCAGGCCGAAAAGTCCAAAATTTACCTTAAACTGTGTTTTTTACGAGAATTCTGCTTGTCAAAAAACGTCGTTTGGTTCAACGGAAGTGCGTACAGGAAATTGATATAAAAAGAAACCGAAACGTTCGAAATGGAACCAAACGGACAATGTGTAAAACACGTGGCAAAATTTATTCCAAAATTGCGAATTCTCAACAAAAATTTGTAATAAAGGGCCGAATAATAACTAATTTAGACAATTTCAGAATTTGGAAATGACAATTTTACGGAGAAACCGACTTTTATGCAAATTTCATTGTGTTTTGGGGCTAATTTTTTCTGGTTTCTCCAAAAAAACTAAAAATAGAACCTGCGGTGAATTACATTACAATAAATAAATAAATGATACAATTAATCCATATTATTTTCACTCGTCGCCAAATGTTGTGAAAGTGCTCTTACCTTCCTGAAGTACGGTGACAAAGCACGTCTTGTTCCTTGGGAAGTCGGGTAGATAAGAGGGCGTTTGTTAGCTATCGGTGTTGCACCACTTGGCTTCACGCACGGGTGGTTGTCATCGGCGACTGGTCACAGGTACAGATACTGTCCATAGGTTGTTAGTAGTAGTAATCCAGCCGCCTTGTTGACCTGACGATAGTCCACGGGTACAACAAATGCATCGTCTAATAGAACATATAAATCAAGATATAAAAAGGCAATAAAGCAAAGATAAGGACTCAACTCACGGAACCGAGAAGAAGAGACACATAAAAATAGCAATCACAAGACACCAGGAAAACCTAAAACAAAGTAAAACAACCAGCTCTCTTTCCCCGTCAAGATGATTGCAAAACTAGAAAAGTCACATAGCAATGTACAACGAAAGCCTGATGGAACAAACACAGAACCAAAAATGGGAGCAACAAGACTGGTCCTGAAACACCATGTAATGTTAAACCAAAATCCCATCACAAACGGATTGGTTTGTTTATTTTTTCAGATCAAGGTTTCCCTCTATACTGGTGGAATTGAAATGGCATACCTGGTCTTCAATAACACCAATCCCCCATCACGAACTAGTTGGTTTAGTATCACAACGCTGGTCGAATCTACGTGGACAGACCTCACTACCGAAACAAGTTTTGAATGCTTTTCAGTTGAAGGGTGAGTGTTTAATTCGCATGTGTATCACGAATAAACCTTTTAAGTCGAATAGAATTTCGCACTCATCAATTTGCCCAGTTCATTTCTGCTTAAAGGGTTGTTGGGTGGTATTTTTCAATTTTAGTCAATTTTAAAAGAACATTCTGTTAGCAAATAGACCTGGGTCTGGCTCTGCAATGTGTGTCGCATAAAAAAGACACAAGGTTAAATAAGTTCTTAAAAGGGTATCCTTTAGAAGCAAAGACTACACCAAAGAACTGAAACTAGAGTGTGCATATTTCCTTGGCCAGACTAGCTAGTTTCTGCCATTTAGGCCTCATCAGTGACCCTCTAACAGTTTCAAAGTTCCATAATGAAACCCATGATCCCAAAAGACAAGAAAATAAAATATTATAAGGGTAAAAGGATGTACTTTATTACTTTTATTCTGCTATTTGAAAAAATGACTGAGTATGATCGGGAAATACTACAATCACACACAGCGGGCCAACCCACGACACCGTTAGGAAGAATCACAGACCACTAACAGTCACAAGTCACCAGTAAGACAATAAATGGAAAGCAACCAGCTCTCTCCCAGTCTTACGCTCTACCAACTGAGCCACTCCGCATCAACATTTTACAGGTCCTATAACGACAGATTGAGATCTTGATGATGACAAGAATATATTTGACCTGCCGTCGAACAGTAAACAATTATCCTTAAAAATGAATGATCAGACTTCATGTTTTAACATTCTGTACAAACCTGGGAATAAACTGACCACCCATTCACCTTACAATCCACCCACCCAACAACCCACCTATCTATCTATCTATCACCCAAATACGACAAAATACGACAAAATACCTACCTAAGTTAACTTCCTACCTAGTTTATCTACCTACATTCCTAGGTAACCTACCTACCTACCTACCTAGGTTAACTACCTACCTACCTACCTACCTACCTACCTACCTACCTACCTACCTACCTACCTACCTACCTACCTACCTACCTACCTACCTACCTACCTACCTACCTACCTACCTGCCTGCCTGCCTGCCTGCCTGCCTGCCTGCCTGCCTGCCTACCTACCTACCTACCTACATTCCTACCTACGTACCTACCTACCTACGTACGTACGTACGTACCTATCTACCTACCTACCTACGTACGTACCTACCTACCTACGTACGTACGTACCTGCCTGCCCGCCTGCTTGCCTGCCTGCCTGCCTACCTACCCACATGCCTGCCTGCCTGCCTGCCTGCCTGCCTGCCTGCCTGCCTGCCTGCCTGCCTGCCTGCCTGCCTGCCTGCCTGCCTGCCTGCCTGCCTGCCTACCTGCCTACCTACCTGCCTGCCTGCCTACCTACCTGCCTACCTACCTCCCATCCACATATACATTCCATCCATCAAATCCACATACCAAACGTTCATCAATTCACTTGGAAAGTTTAATAATTTAAACGTAGAGGTGTTCTTATTAATATCTTGTCATGTTTACATCACCTCATATAAACAGTTTTTAAAAGTCACCTAAATGAATGTTATCACCTCAGTGTTAGAATATAAGAATCTATCATGAGTGATAGAAAAATCCGTCCTGAGGATCACCGATTGGCATCACGAGGCTTGCCGAGTGATGACAAACGGTGATCGCGAGGGACGGATTTTTCTATCCCATCCTCACACGAATAATGGAATCTTTTTCTCGCTTACCATTAAATACCTCTTTTTATATTGGAAAAACATGAAAAAGACTTCCAGAAAATCCTGAATACGCTGAAATTCGACATGGTGACGTCATTTAAAAACATTACAATGACGTCACGGATCGACGTGCGGCCAGCGTGCGGACGACGTGCGGCTATTCTTTTTTTATCTTTCACTAGGGCTGGTACGGGTGTGTGAGATAAAAACAGCGGAAATCTCGATCTGGTGTGCGAGAAAAACCGTTCCTCTGGTCTTCCCATATTATAGTTCAAAATAACTGAGAGATTTACCCTATCATTTTTTTGCAATAGGAAGTGATTGTTTTCTGAATGTCGGGTTTATCATTACACGAGGGTACGCAAGGACACCTAAACCTGGTTTAGAAAGATTAAATTTTGGATTTCACGCTGCAAGTTTGTTAGGAAAATGGTACTTTCATCAAATATTTACCTAGTTATTGGCATTATCTTCCTACATGAAGAAGAATTCTGTGTTTGAAGGTGGATATCATATTTATGGGCCGCCATAAAAAGGTAGGTTAGGCATAAAGTGTTTCCTCGTTATAGTGCCAATGACCAAAAGTACCATTATTTTCTGATGTCACCTTTACATCATATTAAAATGAAATAATACTGACCCTAGTCTCGCTCTTCTTTGTTTGTTTACCTCAGATTTCGCCACAATGGTTAACCCCGGGTGGCACGTGCTTGCGTATCCAGCGGGGCTAGAGATCTAAATTTGGTCCGCGTCTTTACCTTCATCCATAATGTATGTATAGAATACTGCGCAATGAAGACAAACTCCCGAGATTATAAAACCTTTTTTCATACTCTCAGCTGAGCACGAAATAATGTACAGAAATGTTTAATTGCCAACAAAAACATGTACAGTATTACCATGATAAATACATTTATACCACATCAGAGAGAAACTTTTAAACGGGAACGGGAGAAACGGTATTCTAGTGTTAATGAGCAGTTCAAATTTTGTGCTGTCTTTCGCATATGCGATAAGCACCCACCTCTCACGAACTGTCTTGCATTATGATAAGGCCTTGGCGCGAGAAAACATGATTTTGTTGTATGTGAATAACAAAGGCAAATATCAACAGTCTGATCAGCATTTGATAATGGTAACCGGCTTTTGACACACGAACTTACAAGTCTAGCTATTCTCTTAGCAGACTTGTTTTATTCTTACTTGGTCGTAAACCTCCAAAAACAGGTTTTCTCGCAACGCTGTCCATATGTTTTATAGATATATTAAAAAACAAGAAGACAGAAGATTCTACATTGTTAAACCGTTTAGTGGTTGTGAAAATGATAGGGCCTGGATAATGGTGAAAGATTCCCAAGAATATATTCCTTGTAGTTTTGATAGACACGAAGATATTCCTGCATTCTTGTACAGCCCCAAAACGACAAACTCACTCTTCGGAGATGATGGTAAGTCATTGTTTTACAATTATCATGCTGAGGAAGATACAGCTCCCCCCCCCCCCGAGATTATAATAAAAATCCATGCTAAACTCAGCTAAGCACAAAACTTATCCTGCTCACAAATGTTAAAATGCCAACAATTGTTGGCATTTTAACATTTATTAGCATGGTAAATACAACATCTGAGAGACTTAAAGCAAGAAAATTCTTCATTTGTGAGTATTTTAGTTTTTATGGGCAGTTGAAATTTCTTGCACAGTTGAGTTAAGCATGACAAAAGTTTAATAACTTCGGGGCCAGGTTGCTTAACTTTAATTGTTGTATTCTTGCTTTTATATGAGTACCTGCCAATCGTCATTTGTTCCTTTGGAATATATCATTCTCAATAGTCATTTGTTCCTTTGAAATATATCATACTCAATCGTTATTTGTTCCTTTGGAATATATCATACTCAATCGTCATTTGTTCCTTTGGAATATATCATACACAATCGTCATTTGTTCCTTTGGAATATCTCATACACAATCGTCATTTGTTCCTTTGGAATATCTCATACACAATCGTCATTTGTTCTTTGGCATATCTTAAGCATAAGTGTCATTTCTTCCTTTGGAATATCCTCTGTCCCAGTATACACGGACTGGTAACTGACATACAGGTAAATGTAATTATTGGAAATATGTTGTCAAGGCTGAGCTTTCAAAAATAGTAAGTGAGTATGATCAGGAAATACCACAACCACAAACCGCAGACAAACCCATGGCACCGCGAGGAAAAGTCACACAACCATCACGAGACACCAGGAAGACAAACTAAGCAAAGCAACCAGTTCTCTCTTCCCCTTTAAGATGATTGCAAAGCTAGAATGGACATACAAAACATAGAACAAGTACAGACTCCCACATTGGGAGTAACAATAAAAAAAGACTATTAGATATTCATATCTCCATTATTTCTTTGCATATCTGTGATTTTTCTGCAAAAAGCAATAGTTCAATATACTACCTTTTAGACTGCATTGTTATATTATTTGAAAGTTTATCTGTCTTTATGAACATCATCAAGAAACCACGGTACTTTTTTTTAGCTATTTTTAGCACTTTTAGCTGAATATCGTCAGATATCACCCGAAAACGATGATAAAACTGCAATTTTATTTGCTGTAGCTTGCAATATTTCAACTTTGCATACCGGGAATAACTTTGTTTACTCTCAGGAACGTTCGGAATCAATTTGATTGGCTGTAGTACTTTGAAATAGCGTTAAAACAAAGCCACGACAACACAACTTTGTTGTTGGAACATCTCATACATAATCGTTATTTGTTCCCTTGGAATACCTCATACTCAATCGTCACTTGTTGCTTTGGAATATCTTATACACAATCGTCATTGGTTCCTTTGGACTATTTCATGCACTTTGGAATATCTGATACACAATCGTCATTTGCTTCTTTAGAGTATCTCATACACTCTAGAAGATCTCATACTCGTCATTTGCTCCTTTGGAATATCTCATACACAATCGTCTTTTGCTCCTTTAGAATAGATATTCCCAAGGAGCAAATGAGCAAAGGACAAATAGCTATTATGTATGACCAAGAACTGTCGCAAGCACAGATTATATAGAGAATACTAGGTGAGTGTCTTTTGCTATCAAGTTTACCAGGCAAGGCTTTGAGAACGCTTGTTGACATCGCAAGGCTTGCCGAGCGATTAAACATGCGTTCTCAAAGCCGAGCCTGGTAAACTTGATATCAAAAGACGCGAACCTGGTATTATATTTATCAGTTTACCCATTTTTGAATACTCTTCAAACTAGCGATTATGACGTCATTGTTTATTTTTGTGTTGATTCAGCGTCATTAGCGACGACATACAAAAAGTGCAACGTCATCATGACCTGATAAGGGTAACATGCCGTGAGAAAGGAAACGTTTATTAGGTTATGTTGAAACAATGCAGTTAATATTAGGGGTGACTGATAAATAGAAATATTAGAACACAGACACACACATAGGCACATACATAAAAGCAAGAATACATCTCCAGTTAAGCAACCTGTCCTATATACCTCAGAGAGATTATTGCATAGATAAACATTATAATTTATCAGTTACCATACATTTTAACTGCAGCGTTGCACATTGCCTGATAAACGTTGTCTATCTCACGGCATATGCCTTTATCAGGTCATGATGACGTTGCATTTTTTTAAATGACGTCGCAAATGCGCTGAATCGACACAAAAAATCGACCATTACGTCATGGTATTTAGTTTGAACAGTGAATCAGCTTGTAAACTGAAAAAAAGAATACCAGGTTCGCGTCTTTTGACATCAAGTTTACCAGGCTCGGTTTTGAGAACGCATGTTGAATCGCTCGGCAAGCCTCGTGATGTCAACAATCGTCAACAGTCGTTCTCAAAGCCTTGCCTGGTAAACTTGGTGAGTCCTAGTATAGATTTTGCTAGGGGGAGTGAGAGTTGTGCATATTCCATTTATTCTCATGATTCTCATTAAACCGATTCTGTAGTTTTAATTAGCAATCAAAATTTGGTTAGATGTTCGATATTCAACATTCAACATTCAAATCGAATGTCGAATATCGAATATCAAACTAAATCCAACATTCAAATCGTGAATGTCGAATATCGAATATCAAACTCAATCTCACATTCAAATTTTAAATGTCGAATATCGAATATCAAACTAAATCCAACATTCAAATCGAATGTCGAATATTGAATATCAAACTAAATCCAACATTCAAATCGAATGTCGAATATCGAATATCAAACTCAATCTCACATTCAAATTTTAAATGTCGAATATCGAATATCAAACTAAATCCAACATTCAAATCGAATGTCGAATATCGAATATCAAACTAAATCCAACATTCAAATCGAATGTCGAATATCGAATATCAAACTCAATCTCACATTCAAATTTTAAATGGCGAATATCGAATATCAAACTAAATCCAACATTCAAATCGAATGTCGAATATCGAATATCAAACTAAATCCAACATTCAAATCGAATGTCAAATATCGAATATCAAACTCAATCTCACATTCAAATTTTGAATGTCGAATATCGAATATCAAACTGAATCCAACATTCAAATGGAATGTCGAATATCGAATATCAAACTGAATCCAACATTCAAATCGAATGTCGAATATCGAATATCAAACTAAATCCAACATTCAAATCGTGAATGTCGAATATCGAATATCAAACTCAATCTCACATTCAAATTTTAAATGTCGAATATCGAATATCAAACTAAATCCAACATTCAAATCGAATGTCGAATATTGAATATCAAACTAAATCCAACATTCAAATCGAATGTCGAATATCGAATATCAAACTCAATCTCACATTCAAATTTTGAATGTCGAATATCGAATATCAAACTGAATCCAACATTCAAATCGAATGTCGAATATCGAATATCAAACTGAATCCAACATTCAAATCGAATGTCGAATATCGAATATCAAACTAAATCCAACATTCAAACCGAATGTCGAATATCGAATATCAAACTCAATCCAACATTCAAATCGAATGTCGAGTATCGAATATCAAACTAAATCCAACATTCAAATCGAATGTCGAATATCGAATATCAAACTAAATCCAACATTCAAATTGAATGTCGAATATCGAATATCAAACTCAACCTCACATTCAAATTTTGAATGTCGAATATCGAATATCAAACTAAATCCAACATTCAAATCGAATGTCGAATATCGAATATCAAACTAAATCCAACATTCAAATCGAATGTCGAATATCGAATATCAAACTGAATCCAACATTCAAATCGAATGTCGAATATCGAATATCAAACTCAATCTCACATTCAAATTTTCAATGTCGAATATCGAATATCAAACTAAATCCAGCATTCAAATCGAATGTCGAATATCGAATATCAAACTAAATCCAACATTTAAATCGAATGTCGAATATCGAATATCAAACTCAATCTCACATTCAAATTGTGAATGTCGAATAATGAATATCAAACTAAATCCATAATTCGAATCGAATGTCGAATATCGAATATCAAACTAAATCCAACATTCAAATCAAATGTCGAATATCGAATATCAAACTGAATCCAACATTCAAATCGAATGTCCAATATCGAATATCAAACTCAATCTCACATTCAAATTTTGAATGTCGAATATCGAATATCAAACTAAATCCAACATTCAAATCGAATGTCGAATATCGAATATCAAACTAAATCCAACATTCAAATCGAATGTCCAATATCGAATATCAAACTCAATCTCACAATCAATTTTTGAATGTCGAATATCGAATATCAAACTAAATCCAACATTCAAATCGAATGTCGAATATCGAATATCAAACTAAATCCAACATTCAAATCGAATGTCGAATATCGAATATCAAACTAAATTCAACATTCAAATCGAATGTCGAATATCGAATATCAAACAAAATCCAACATTCAAATCGAATATCGAATATCGAATATCAAACTCAATCTCACATTCAAATTTTAAATGTCGAATATCGAATATCAAACTAAATCCAGCATTCAAATCGAGTGTCGAATATCGAATATCAAACTAAATCCAACATTTAAATCGAATGTCGAATATCGAATATCAAACTCAATCTCACATTCAAATTGTGAATGTCGAATAATGAATATCAAACTAAATCCAACATTCGAATCGAATGTCGAATATCGAATATCAAACTAAATCCAACATTCAAATTGAATGTCGAATATCGAATATCAAACTGAATCCAACATTCAAATCGAATGTCGAATATCGAATATCAAACTCAATCTCACATTCAAATTTTGAATGTCGAATATCGAATATCAAACTAAATCCAACATTCAAATCGAATGTCGAATATCGAATATCAAACTAAATCCAACATTCAAATCGAATGTGGAATATCGAATATCAAACTAAATCCAACATTCAAATCGAATGTCGAATATCGAATATCAAACTAAATCCAACATTCAAATCGAATGTCGAATATCGAATATCAAACTCAATCTCACATTCAAATTTTAAATGTCGAATATCGAATATCAAACTCAATCTCACATTCAAATTTTGAATGTCGAATATCGAATATCAAACTCAATCCAACATTCAAAATCGAATGTCGAATATCGAATATCAAACTGAATCCAACATTCAAATCGAATGTCGAATATCGAATATCAAACTGAATCCAACATTCAAATCGAATGTTGAATATCGAATATCAAACTAAATCCAACATTCAAATCGAATGTCGAATATCGAATATCAACTCAATCTCACATTCAAATTTTGAATGTCGAATATCGAATATCAAACTCAATCCAACATTCAAATCGAATGTCGAATATCGAATATCAAACTGAATCCAACATTCAAATCGAATGTCGAATATCGAATATCAAACTGAATCCAACATTCAAATCGAATGTCGAATATCGAATATCAAACTAAATCCAACATTCAAATCGAATGTCGAATATCGAATATCAAACTCAATCTCACATTCAAATTTTGAATGTCGAATATCGAATATCAAACTGAATCCAACATTCAAATCGAATGTCGAATATCGAATATCAAACTGAATCCAACATTCAAATCGAATGTCGAATATCAAATATCAAACTCAATCCAACATTCAAATCGAATGTCAAATATCGAATATCAAACTCTATCCATTATTCAAATCGAATGCCGATTATCGAATATCAACATGAATCCAACATCAAATCGAATGTCGAATATCGAATATCAAACTAAATCCAACATTCAAATCGAATGTCGAATAACGAATATCAAACTGAATCCAACATTCAAATCGAATGTCGAATATCGAATATCAAACTGAATCCAACATTCAAATCGAATGTCGAATATCGAATATCAAACTCAACCTCACATTCAAATCGAATGTCGAATATCGTATATCAAACTAAATCCAACATTCAAATCGAATGTCGAATATCGAATATCAAACTCAACCTCACATTCAAATCGAATGTCGAATATCGTATATCAAACTAAATCCAACATTCAAATCGAATGTCGAATATCGAATATCAAATTCAATCCAACATTCAAATCGAATGTCAAATATCGAATATCAAACTCAATCCAACATTCAAATCGAATGTCGAATATCGAATATCAAACTGAATCCAACATTCAAATCGAATGTCGAATATCGAATATCAAACTAAATCCAACATTCAAATCGAATGTCGAATATCGAATATCAAACTCAATCTCACATTCAAATTTTGAATGTCGAATATCGAATATCAAACTAAATCCAACATTCAAATCGAATGTCGAATATCGAATATCAAACTAAATCCAACATTCAAATCGAATGTCCAATATCGAATATCAAACTCAATCTCACAATCAAATTTTGAATGTCGAATATCGAATATCAAACTAAATCCAACATTCAAATCGAATGTCGAATATCAAAAATCAAACTTAATCCAACATTCAAATCGAATGTCGAATATCGAATATCAAACTCAATCTCACATTCAAATTTTGAATGTCGAATATCGAATATCAAACTGAATCCAACATTCAAATCGAATGTCGAATATCGAATATCAAACTAAATCCAACATTCAAATCGAATGTCGAATAACGAATATCAAACTGAATCCAACATTCAAATCGAATGTCGAATATCGAATATCAAACTGAATCCAACATTCAAATCGAATGTCGAATATCGAATATCAAACTCAACCTCACATTCAAATCGAATGTCGAATATCGTATATCAAACTGAATCCAACATTCAAATGGAATGTCGAATATCGAATATCAAACTAAATCCAACATTCAAATCGAATGTCGAATATCGAATATCAAACTCAATCTCACATTCAAATCGAATGTCGAATATCGAATATCAAACTAAACCCAACATTCAAATTTTGAATGTCGAATATCGAATATCAAACTGAATCCAACATTCAAATTTTAAATATCGAATATCAAACTGAATCCAACATTCAGTCAGTTAATGTACTCATTCACGGGTGCTGTAGCATCTACAATCAACTCCTGACTATGACAAATTTTGAGAAATTGCGAGGCCGTTGGTCGTTGACTAGACATGTAGTTTGACCCATCGCATGATTGCCATACGGGTGCATGTACATTTGTACCACACAGATACAGCACGCTGGTCGGGCGGATAATGTATGATTTTAGATGGTATTTTGGGCCCAAAATTGATTGCAGGCTCTTAAGAAATCGTAGAGACCCCGCGCGCAGCTACCGAAAGGTCGCCGCGTGAAGCCTGTGCAGTGTCTGTAAAATCACACAGATTCCTGCGGCAATCCCATCGTGACCGCAACTTAACAATGTGACCGCCTTACAATCGGTCAACATTTTCAGACAAGGATGCACATCCTCGCAGCCTTGCCAGAGTCTTCGCTATTTGCACACACACAACATATATACAATGATAAAAAGTCAGAATTATTTTAAACCTGTAGTCCAACTATGTTGCCGTGCATGCTTGTTGGAATAATACAATACGATGCAATCTAGTACCAAAAAAACGTGTGCCGCCCCATTACATTGCGGGCCGGAAAAGGTCATATTATTTGATTTTTTTCTGATTTTGTTTTATCTCGTACGGACAAGATATTATTTTGATTTCTTGCTACTCTCTGTAGCTGAGCAGGCTGGTTTGAGGTTAACCAGGTCAAAACTCCAGAATTTTGATTTCTTGCCACTCTCTATAACTGATCTGGTTGGTTTGTGGCTTAACGGATCAAACCCCCAAATGGTATTCCTTAATACTCCCTGTAGCTGGGCTGACTGAATTGGAGTTTATCGGCCAAAGTCCCAGATTTTTACTACTCTCTGTAGATAATCCACAGATTTTTCATTTCTTACTTCTGTTTTTAGATGAGCTGGGCCGCGTAGCGCAGTCGGCGACGCGTCTGGCTGCAGATGCGTGTCTGACTTCAAATCCAGGGATCGATCCCGGTCCGGTCCCATACTTTCGCGGTGAGACACGCACCTGTAGCCAGACACGCTACCGACTGCCTACGCGGCCCGATAGGAAGATTTGTGCCTTTAGCAACTTTTGTGCCAGCAATAATTTTAGTGCCTGCAGCAGATTTTGTGCTAGCAGCCATTTTTGTGCCAGCAGCCATTTTTGTGCTGGCAGCAATTTTTGTGCTAGCAGGAATATTTGTGTTTTGTTTGTTTTGCTGCTTTACGTCCCCAAGCCAACAACTATGGCCATGGCGAGACGGTCAGCTCACCTAATCACATATCTCCTGGGGAATTTTGAAGAAGCGGGTAACCAGTACTTCATCATCGGAGCGAGAGTGCTTGACTCGAGACCGAGGGGCCGCGGGTTCGAGCCTCACCGGCGGCATTGCATTGTGCCCTTAAGCAAGACGCATTAATCTTAGCTTAGTACTGGTTCAACCCAGGAAGACTTGTCCCTATATAACTGAAAGATTGTTGATGGGACGTAATGAATCAAATCAAACCAGTACTTTAAGCGCATACTTTCGCTAATAACTGATAACTAATTCGTTTGAATGATTCAGCTGAAGGGAGGAATATGACCGTAGAATTTATTTCATGATCAATCTCCATGAAAGTATGAGACCGGGCTGTGATCAAACTCGGGACACCAGGATCTGCAGTCAGACACGCATCTGTAGCCAGACACGTTACCGACTGCCTACGCGGCCCGGTATTCAGGAATATTTGAACCGTGACATGTGATTTCCAACAATGTGCCATTTTGACAAGTGTAGACTCAAACGAACCTGTGCAGCCTCCTGTTAAGCTTTGAAACACCAAATTAAGTTCGATCAGTAGCTTAACACTCATATAATAATTAAGCGACAAGCAAAGGCTCTGATCTGTTTGCGCGTATGCGCAGGATGGTCTGAGCCTTTGCTGGTCGCGCATACCACATTGTTGGAAATCTCATGTCACGGCTCATTTGTGCCTGCAGCAAATTTTGTGCCAGCAGAAATTTTAGTGCTGGGAGCAAATTTTGTGGTGGCAGGAATTTTTGTGTGAGCAGCAAATTTTGTGCTAGCAGGATTTTTTGTGCCAGCAGCAAATTTTGTGCTGGCAGCATTTTTTTGCTTGCAGAAATTTTTGTGCCAGCAGCAATTTTGTGCTGGCAGCATTTTCTTTGCTAGCAGAATTTTTTGTGCCAGCAGCAAAGTTTGTGCTAGCATGAATTTTTGTGTCAGCAGTATTTTTTTTGATGGCAGCAATTTTTTTGCTAGAAGAAATTTTTGTGCCAGCAGCATATTTTGTGCTAGCAGGAATTTTTGTGCCAGCGGCAATTTTTGTGCCAGCAGCAAATTTTTTGCTGGCAGCATTTTTTTTGCTATTAGAGATTTTTGTGCCAGCAGCAAATTTTGTGCTAGCAGAAAACTTTTTGCCAGCAGCAAATTTTGTGCCAGCAGCAATTTTTTTGCTAGCAGAAATTTTTGTGCCAGCAGCAAATTTTGTGCTAACTTGACCGTTTTTTTTTCTGCTGTAAAATTGCTGCCAACTTTACCGTTTTTCGCTGCAGCAAAATTGCTGCTAACTTGACCGTTTTTTGCTGCAATAAAATTGCTGCCAACTTTACTGTTTTTTACTGTTGCTGCTTACTTGACCGCTTTTTGCTGCAGCAAAATTGCTGCCAACTTTACCGTTTTTCGCTGCAGCAATATCGCTGCTTACTTTACCGACGTTCATACAATATAAATGCGTATGCCCTATAGAGCAAAAAGCTTTGAGGCGAGACTGTATAATAGTGGTTTTAGGCGTTTACTTACATTTACTATAATATTTTGCCGCACAACTTGCTCATTTTACGCGTTACGCATCAACCTTTTTGAAATATAATGGTTCAAAGGTCATTACTCAGAGGTCATGGTACATCTGTAGCCCGTTGCCATCTACGGTGCCTGGAAAATCGTACGGAAAGTCGTGGACAAATAAATCGTACGGTGCTCAGGCAAATGTAATCTATGCGTTATTAATGCCACCAGGCCTACTTTTTGTCCCCCGCCTTTTCGAAGAAAAGCGGAGGGACATAGTTTTCGGCATTCCGTCCTTCCGTCCTTCCGTCCTTCCGTCCTTCCGTCCGTCCTTCCGTCCGTCCTTCCGTCCTTCCGTCCTTCCGTCCTTCCGTCCCCCTAATATAGTAGGTACCTTGTGTGCGCAACTCCTCCTACAGTTTTATGCCGATTCTTTCGAAACTTTACAGATGTTTTAGTCATGGTCTGAAGATATGCATGTGGTTTGGATATTATCCTGAGATTATTTTTTGTCACTTTTTTCGCAAATTGAACTTAGTCATTTTTAGGCGTTTTTACTATCAAAGTGAAAAGATAGTGGGTACCTTGTGTGCGCAACTCCTCCTACAGTTTTATATCGATTCTTTTGAAACTTCACAGGTGTTTTGTACATGGTCTGAAGATATGCATGTGGTTTGGATATATTCCTCAGATTATTTTTCAACACTTTTTCCGCCAGTTGAACTTAGCCATTTTTCTGACATTTTTACTATCAAAGTGAATGGATAGTGGGTACCTTGTGTGCGCATCTCCTCCTACAGTTTTATATTGATTCTTTTGAAACTTCACAGGTGTTTTGGACATGGTCTGAAGATATGCATGTGGTTTGGATATAATCCTCAAATTATTTTTTATCACTTTTTCTGCTATTTTAACTTAGGCATTTTTCTGGCGTTTTTACTGTCAAAGTTAATGGATACTGGGTACCTTGTGTGCGCAACTCCTCCTACAGTTTTATGCCGATTCTTTTGAAACTTTACAGATGTTTTTGTCATGATCTGAAGATCACTTTTTCTGCTATTTTAACTTAGGCATTTTTCTGGCGTTTTTACTGTCAAAGTAAATGGATACTGGGTACCTTGTGTGCGCAACTCCTCCTACAGTTTTATGCCGATTCTTTTGAAACTTTACAGATGTTTTTGTCATGATCTGAAGATATGCATGTGGTTTGGATATTATCCTGAGATTATTTTTTGTCACTTTTTTTGCAATTTGAACTTAGTCATTTTTAAGTGTTTTTACTATCAAAGTGAAAAGATAGTGGGTACCTTGTGTGCGCAACTTCACAGTTGTTTTGGACATGGTCTGAAGATATGCATGTGGTTTGGATATAATCCTCAGATTACTTTTTATCACTTTTTCCGCTAGTCGAACTTAGCCATTTTTCTGGCATTTTTACTGTCAAAGTGAATGGATAGTGGGTACCTTGTGTAATTTGAACTTAGTCATTTTTAATATCAAAGTGAAAAGATAGTGGCGGGGGACATAAATTCTCTGAATTTGCTTGTTAACATCTGAGAGAGGAAATTCTTATTCATTAATAGATGTACGTAAGGAGACACAATTTTCTTGCCGACATGCCACAGTATTTGAGAGTCTCCACTGATGTCGCAGCTAACAATGTCTAGATAACCAGATGGTAAAGTGTCTCCATTAGCAAAGTAGTACATGTAGCCTATAATGGTGGCCATATTTAGGAGAAACGTTTTAATGGAAGATACATATGTAAGTAAATCCAGAAAATACAATCGGAATCTGAATTCTCATCTACTTCTCAGCCAGCATTCAATGCCGGGCCACCCTCGACCCGCTAGCGAAAAGCCATTGGATCGGGCCACCATCGTCCCACTAGCAAAGCGCCATTTGTATGGCGTTTCGCTAGCGGGCCGAAGGTGGCATGTTTAAGTGTTTACTGGATTGTGTGTGTTTGTACACGCATAGAAGGCTCTGATGAGCCTGCGTATTAGTCATGTGATAAGTAGAAAAATACTAAAATGGTATATTAAACCTACATGTACATGTAAAGAAGGTACATGTAATAATGTCTGGAGAAATTTCCGCAAATGTTTGTTTGGTTTGAGCCCAATCGGAGGGGAGTTTCTTACGTAAGTTTGGGGTAGGTTATGAGTTCAAGCCCACATCTGGCCACAAAGTTTTGCAGAGACTGTTCTCGCCATAATGCTGATCCAAAAGCTTCTGACAAACAGATGTATACACCATATTTTGTCTCTTTGGTCAACCTTTATTTTAGATTTTTATAATAAATTTGTTTCCAGATACGATATATACTGACGTCAACTAAAATGAATCAAGACAGTTCACCGACAAGACAGTTTACAGACTCACATTTGAAGACAGTTCACCGACAAGTCAGTTCACAGACACACATTTGAAGACAGTTCACCGACAGAATTAAAGACAGTTCACCGACAGAATTGAAGACAGTTCACCGACAAATTTTATATTGTATTTATAATGAATGTCACATGTTTTACTATCATTTGGGATACTATTAAACACATGACTAATATAAAATTATTGGAGTTGAATGATTTCTGTGGCACTTTGATCTTTTTATTAGACATATATATGCCTAATGCATATAGAGAGATCATTACATTATCTGGATATACTGGATTGGTCCTAGTTGAAAAGAAAACAACAATAGTTTAGCTTCAAGTAACATCAAAAGATCTGCCTATTATTTGTTAATCAAGCAAACAAAAATCGCCTTGTTAACCAACAATAATTGCAAAGTCCATGATCCCACTGATGCGGCACAGCAGAAACATAAATGTACATTAGTGGGAAGAAATAGTTCTATCTATCTTCTACACTGAACCGAAATTATAAGTAGCCACCATACAATTTTTGCTCCCGTTCAGAAAGTAAAAATCGCTCTCACAAAATTTAAATTCTATAAAAAGGTCCAAGGCTTTGTCAAGACTCTGCGAATTATGTCATTTCAAAATGACTGGTAGACCTTGCACAGTCGAGGTCCGAGTAAAGGTACCATCATTTCAAAAAGTCACACTTTTTAATGTCATATAAACTCTTCATCAGGTACGTTATCCATTTATATTTTAATTAGTTTGAAGATGTTTATAACAGCTGTGATATAAGATGAAAAGAATCAACAGTTTTTTGACAATTGAACACTCCATTTCTCTTCTACGTTAACATGAAGACAGCCACGGTCAACAACTTAATCAAAGGATTTTTAGCTTAACCATGCAGTTTGCATACTCACTTTGAATTGCTCTGTACGCTTTATTATCTGCGGCATAGCAGTGCAATTTTCAGGGATTCTTTATTTTGAATTGGCGTCACTGTTCTGCTAAAAAAATCAAAAGAAATCTTAAAAAATGCCATTTAAATGACCTATAAAAATTCACGTTAAAATCAGAGGTGGATACCAAATTGGTAAAAAATATCGTTAGAAAATGGGCTTATCAAGTTGCATGGTGTTTTGTCAAGCATATTTACATAAAATACAATACATACATTGATTTTAGTATTTGCAGCTGATTATTTCCGAAAATTTCGGAAAATTCGGAAAATTATCAATTTTTAAAAATTCATAAAAAATCTGTCATAAGCAAAATGTCAAGTGTTTGGTGTTTTTTCAAGTCGACTAGGTAGGTTTGCAATTTCCTGTACTTGAATTTGATAAAAACTGCACTCAAAACGCTTATTTTCTTCAAAAAATTGATTTTTGCATTTTTGAACCCAAAAATCGTGAAGTGATAGAAAACTCTCCCAAAACACCTCTTAACTTTAGTCCATTAAAATGCACATATTTGGGCGAAAATTCATTTCAATATCACTAGGGCTTAGTCAGAAAAAAAGAAATTGAAAAGTGGCTACTTAGAACTTCGGTTCAGTGTATACTGGCAGCAATTGCCATTGTTCTTTACCAAATGTATCTACTTTTGGTTTTACTTCAAATCACAAAAGATCCATAATTCCTCAAAATTAACAGTTATTTTCCAGCCATAGGTCAGTTACATATAAAGCACATGTGTCGGTGAACTGTCTTAAAAAGTTTCGGTGAACTGTCTTCAATTCTCTCAGTGACATGTCTTCAAAAACGTGTCGGTGAATTGTCTTGTTGGTGAACTGTCTTGTTCCCAACTAAAACGCCTCACTCATAATCACTGTTTTTTAGCGACGGCATACAAAAATGAACAACAACGTACTGCTTATTTGTGTTGAGGCTGGGCGATGTTGGAAAATGACTTTAACTTGGTATGAAGGTGACGCGTTTTCAAATTATTAGAGGTTGCTAGTTCGATACTCTCTGTCACCGTGAAGTGGTCCAGTAGCCAGTAATAGGGATGTTATAGAGAGTAACATGTATATGCAACGTTCCGATGCGCAGCTTCGGGAATTTCGAGTGAAGACCATGGGGAGGTAGGTCTGGGTGTCCTGCCTACTGCCTACTAGGTGTACCCCATTGGATTTGCGCTTTAAGGGCTTAGAAATGACAATGTAGTGGGACCTGTTAACCAGTTATGGGGATACTATAGAGTTATATGCAAAGTTCAGGTGCGCAGCCTCGGATAATTTGTAGTTAAGTCCATGGGGAGGTTAGTCTGGGTGTCCTGCCTACTGCCTACCATTGGTGCCCCCGTTGGGAGTTGGCTTAAAGGGCTTAGAAATGGCGATGTAGTGGGGCCTGGTTGGATGCAGATACTATAGATTTATATGCAAAGTTCAGGTGCGCATCGTCTGAAATTTCGAGCATACAGGAGGTTGTGAGGGAGGGAGTAAGGCCTGTGTATATCATTCTACGGGGATACTTAACATGCTTAAGAGGGCTATATGCACAGTTCAGTCGCGCAGCCTCAATACATGTACATCGCCATTTCTAAGCCCTTAAAGCCCAACCCAGCGGAGGTACACCTAGTAGGAAGGGCACAAAGGCATATCATCCCATGGGCTTCACTACCTCATGTATGCTCTAAACTCCTTGAACTTTGCATATAACTCGTTACAGTATATCCATCATATAGCCAAACTACATAGTACATCGCAATTTCTATAGGCATTCTATGCATCTATGCCCTTGAAGCCCAAGCCAACGGGGGTATACCTAGTAGGCCGAACACCCATGCCTACCTCCCTATGGCTTCACTGTATCCTGCATGCTTGAATATTTCGAGGATACGCACCTGAACTTTGCATATAACTCACTAGAGTATCTCCATTACTGGTTACCGGGCCCCACAGCATCGCCATTTTAAGCCCCTAATAGCCCAACCTGGACACACAGGTGGTTTGATTTTTGTGTTTGATATAAATTTGGAGTGTGCAGCCTGCAAATAAGTTATTCAATACCAAGATTTATTTGCGTTCAGAATTACCCCCACCCCCATCCCCCACACCTTTAAATGTAATATATATGGTTTTCTTCAATTCTACAGTTGCAACGTCTTTTTCTTCCTGTGATTGAATAAACAAACACATTAAAATTATCCATGACATGACGAACAACAAAATAAGTGTGCGCCCACCGAAGACTCTGATCAGAAATAGTATCCGCCCAGTCTGATCAGAGTCTTTGCTGTGCGCTCAGCGAGTAACTAAGGACCTAACTTTTCTTCATGTGAAGACTAGGCTGATTAGATTTGAGTCCTCTCGTAGCGTACGGCGACATTGTTGGTTTTCTCATGTCGTGGCTCATTAATCGAGTTTCACTTTTGATCTGTTTTGTGATTTTTTTTTAAAATCAGCCCTGCGACGTTTCGCATGCTGTACATATAAAAAACAATTTAACATTATGATACCACCCCAGGGGTTTGGAGAAACGGGGGGTGGGGGGGAATAACGAAACAAGGAAACAAATGCTAAATTTATTTTTAGGGGGACATGGGAATAAAGAAGAATATGGGGAACAGTGGATATAAGAAATTACATGTATGGAGGGTTGTAGGGGTAAAGACGAACAATCCAATTTATTTAAGGGGAACAACGACACTGGTTCCATAATAGTCTTAATCAGTTTGCAAAGTAAGCCGACCCGTTCCGTTGACAAAGTGTTTGTCTGCAGGTCCAGAGATCACAACTCCAAATCTATGGTCATTAATCCCCCGCCGCAAAGCTGAGAGTGGATTATAGGAATGCCCTTTGCCTGTCCGTCAGTCTGTCCGTCCGTCTGTCCGAACGTAGCACTTTCTTTTCCGCTCCATACCGCTTGAAAAAAAGATTTTCATTAACATTCAACTCAGTGAGACGGTGTACTGAAGCTATGACAGCTAAAGGTCATTGGATTTAGCCTTGAATTTTATGTCCGCTCCATATCACTTGAACACTTTGAAAGATTTGCATTAAACTTTGGTCAAATGTTCATCTCTGGGAGATGGTGTGCAGAACCTATGGCTCAGTTACAAAGACTCAATGTCAAGGCCACAAATGAAGGTCATGTGATTAATCCTTGAATTTCCTGTCCGCTCCATTTCTCCTTTACCCAAAAACTTTTCTTTACACTTTGGTCAGATATTGATCATCGTCCCGACATAACTGAAAACTTGTTCACTGGGACGTAAGTAATCAATTCTAGCAACATGACTTGCGAATCGAAGAGATAAGTTTCAGAATACTGAGGATGTCATGAAAAATAGTAAGTGAGTATGATCAGGAAATACCACAATCACAAACTGCAGACAAACCCATGGCACCGCGAGGAAGAGCCACACAACAATCACGAGACACCAGGAAGACAAACCAAGCAAAGCAACCAGCTCTCTCTTCCCCATCAAGATGATTGCAAAACCAGAATGAACGTGCAACAAAACATAGAACAATTACAGAATCCCACAATGGGAGTAACAATCAACAACGAATCAACAACAACAGAACCACCGCCTTAGAACGGACAGCAGCCTAAGGCACCGGGTACCAAATCTTCGCCCTAAATTCTGCTGTTGTTGAAGAACAATAAATAATCAGCTCGCATGGAAGCCTTCTTACTATTGCACTGTATCATCATAGAGAAACACTTTAATCAAATTAACACACTATGATGAAACAAAGAAAAGGGCTCACGACTCACAGATAGTCAGAGAGCTAAAGAAAACCTCAACTTGAGCCACGTTGGGCCCAGCTACAGATAAGCATCATGCACCAACCCACCGATTAAAGCCTGGCTTTTAAAGTGTGCCCTATAATCCAGAGAGAAAACAACGTAAATCACCATCCCTGACGCTTTGAGGGACAATGTTTTACAAAAGGCACAATGTAGCAGTCTATTCAAAATTTGGATGTAGGATTGAGTTTGATAATTAGTACTCGAGATATTTCTATTTGAGATTTAAGATCTAAATGTTTGATTCAGTTTGATATATGCGAGGTTCGATATAAAAAAAATCAAAAGTTGGATTAAGTTTGATATTCGATATTCGACATTCAAAATTTGAATGTGAGATAGAGTTTGATATTCGATATTCGACATTCGATTTGAATGTTGGATTCAATTTGATATTCGATATTCGACATTCAATTTGAATGTTGGATTCAGTTTGATATTCGATATTCGACAATCAATTTGAATGTTGGATTTAGTTTGATATTCGATATTCGACATTCGATTTGAATGTTGGATTTAGTTTAATATTCGATATTCGACATTCGATTTGAATGTTGGATTCAGTTTGATATTCGATATTCGACATTCGATTTGAATGTTGGATTTAGTTTGATATTCGATATTCGACATTCAAAATTTGAATGTGAGATTGAGTTTGATATTCGATATTCGACATTCTATTTGAATGTTGGATTCAGTTTGATATTCGATATTCGATATTCGATTTGAATGTTGGATTTAGTTTGATATTCGATATTCGACATTCTATTTGAATGTTGGATTTAGTTTGATATTCGATATTCGACATTCGATTTGAATGTTGGATTAAGTTTGATATTCGATATTCGACATTCGATTTGAATGTTGGATTTAGTTTGATATTCGATATTCGACATTCGATTTGAATGTTGGATTCAGTTTGATATTCGATATTCGACATTCGATTTGTATGTTGGATTGAGTTTGATATTCGATATTCGACATTCGATTTGAATGTTGGATTCAGTTTGATATGCGATATTCGACATTCGATTTGAATGTTGGATTCAGTTTGATATTCGATATTCGACATTCAAAATTTGAATGTGAGATTGAGTTTGATATTCGACATTCGATTTGAATGTTGGATTTAGTTTGATATTCGATATTCGACATTCGATTTGAATGTTGGATTTAGTTTGATATTCGATATTCGACATTCAAAATTTGAATGTGAGATTGAGTTTGATATTCGATATTTGACATTCGATTTGAATGTTGGATTTAGTTTGATATTCGATATTCGACTTTCAAAATTTGAATGTGAGATTGAGTTTGATATTCGATATTCGACATTCGATTTGAATGTTGGATTTAGTTTGATATTCGATATTCGACATTCAAAATTTGAATGTGAGATTAAGTTTGATATTCGATATTCGACATTCGATTTGAATGTTGGATTTAGTTTGATATTGGATATTCGACATTTGATTTGAATGTTGGATTTAGTTTGATATTCGATATTCAACATTCGATTTGAATGTTGGATTGAGTTTGATATTCGATATTCGACATTCAAAATTTGAATGTGAGATTGAGTTTGATATTCGATATTCGACATTCGATTTGAATGTTGGATTTAGTTTGATATTCGATATTCGACATTTGATTTGAATATTGGATTTAGTTTGATATTCGATATTCGACATTTAAAATTTGAATGTGAGATTGAGTTTGATATTCGATATTCGACATTCGATTTGAATGTTGGATTTAGTTTGATATTCCATATTCGACATTCGATTTGAATGTTGGATTTAGTTTGATATTCGATATTCGACATTCGATTTGAATGTTGGATTTAGTTTGATATTCGATATTCGACATTCGATTTGAATGTTGGATTTAGTTTGATATTCGATATTCGACATTCAAAATTTGATTGTGAGATTGAGTTTGATATTCGATATTGGACATTCGATTTGAATGTTGGATTTAGTTTGATATTCGATATTCGACATTCGATTTGAATGTTGGATTTAGTTTGATATTCGATATTCGACATTCAAAATTTGAAAGTGAGATTGAGTTTGATATTCGATATTAGACATTCGATTTGAATGTTGGATTCAGTTTGATATTCGATATTCGACATTCGATTTGAATGTTGGATTTAGTTTGATATTCGATATTCGACATTCGATTCGAATGTTGGATTTAGTTTGATATTCGATATTCGACATTCACAATTTGAATGTGAGATTGAGTTTGATATTCGATATTCGACATTCGATTTGAATGTTGGATTTAGTTTGATATTCGATATTCGACATTCGATTTGAATGTTGGATTTAGTTTGATATTCGATATTCGACACTCAAAATTTGAATGTGAGATTGAGTTTGATATTCGATATTCGACATTCGATTTGAATGTTGGATTTAGTTTGATATTCGATATTCGACATTCACAATTTGAATGTGAGATTGAGTTTGATATTCGATATTCGACATTCGATTTGAATGTTGGATTTAGTTTGATATTCGATATTCGACATTCGATTTGAATGTTGGATTTAGTTTGATATTCGATATTCGACATTCGATTTGAATGTTGGATTTAGTTTGATATTCGATATTTGACATTCAAAATTTGAATGTGAGATTTAGTTTGATATTCTATATTCGACATTCGATTTGAATGTTGGATTCAGTTTGATATTCGATATTCGACATTCGATTTGAATGTTGGATTCAGTTTGATATTCGATATTCGACATTCGATTTGAATGTTGGATTCAGTTTGATATTCGATATTTGACATTCGATTTGAATGTTGGATTTAGTTTGATATTCGATATTCGACATTCGATTTGAATGTTGGATTTAGTTTGATATTCGATATTTGACATTCAAAATTTGAATGTGAGATTTACATTGATATTCGATATTCGACATTCTATTTGAATGTTGGATTCAGTTTGATATTCGATATTCGACATTCGATTTGAATGTTGGATTCAGTTTGATATTCGATATTCGACATTCGATTTGAATGTTGGATTGAGTTTGATATTCGATATTCGACATTCGATTTGAATGTTGGATTCAGTTTGATATTCGATATTCGACATTGAAAATTTGAATGTGAGATTGAGTTTGATATTCGATATTCGACATTCGATTTGAATGTTGGATTTAGTTTGATATTCGATATTCGACATTCGATTTGAATGTTGGATTTAGTTTGATATTCGATATTCGACATTCTATTTGAATGTTGGATTCAGTTTGATATTCGATATTCGACATTCGATTTGAATGTTGGATTTAGTTTGATATTCGATATTCGACATTCGATTTGAATGTTGGATTTAGTTTGATATTCGATATTCGACATTCGATTTGAATGTTGGATTAAGTTTGATATTCGATATTCGACATTCGATTTGAATGTTGGATTTAGTTTGATATTCGATATTCGACATTCGATTTGAATGTTGGATTCAGTTTGATATTCGATATTCGACATTCGATTTGAATGTTGGATTGAGTTTGATATTCGATATTCGACATTCGATTTGAATGTTGGATTCAGTTTGATATGCGATATTCGACATTCAAAATTTGAATGTGAGATTGAGTTGATATTTGATATTCGACATTCGATTTGAATGTTGGATTTAGTTTGATATTCGATATTCGACATTCGATTTGAATGTTGGATTTATTTTGATATTCGATATTCGACATTCAAAATTTGAATGTGAGATTGAGTTTGATATTCGATATTTGACATTCGATTTGAATGTTGGATTTAGTTTGATATTCGATATTCGACATTCAAAATTTGAATGTGAGATTGAGTTTGATATTCGATATTCGACATTCGATTTGAATGTTGGATTTAGTTTTATATTCGATATTCGACATTCAAAATTTGAATGTGAGATTGAGTTTGATATTCGATATTCGACATTCGATTTGAATGTTGGATTTAGTTTGATATTCGATATTCGACATTCGATTTGAATGTTGGATTTAGTTTGATATTCGATATTCGACATTCGATTTGAATGTTGGATTGAGTTTGATATTCGATATTCGACATTCAAAATTTGAATGTGAGATTGAGTTTGATATTCGATATTCGACATTCGATTTGAATGTTGGATTTAGTTTGATATTCGATATTCGACATTTGATTTGAATGTTGGATTTAGTTTGATATTCGATATTCGACATTTAAAATTTGAATGTGAGATTGAGTTTGATATTCGATATTCGACATTCGATTTGAATGTTGGATTTAGTTTGATATTCGATATTCGACATTCGATTTGAATGTTGGATTTAGTTTGATATTCGATATTCGACATTCGGTTTGAATGTTGGATTTAGTTTGATATTCGATATTCGACATTCGATTTGAATGTTGGATTTAGTTTGATATTCGATATTCGACATTCAAAATTTGATTGTGAGATTGAGTTTGATATTCGATATTGGACATTCGATTTGAATGTTGGATTTAGTTTGATATTCGATATTCGACATTCGATTTGAATGTTGGATTTAGTTTGATATTCGATATTCGACATTCAAAATTTGAATGTGAGATTGAGTTTGATATTCGATATTCGACATTCGATTTGAATGTTGGATTCAGTTTGATATTCGATATTCGACATTCGATTTGAATGTTGGATTTAGTTTGATATTCGATATTCGACATTCGATTCGAATGTTGGATTTAGTTTGATATTCGATATTCGACATTCACAATTTGAATGTGAGATTGAGTTTGATATTCGATATTCGACATTCGATTTGAATGTTGGATTTAGTTTGATATTCGATATTCGACATTCGATTTGAATGTTGGATTTAGTTTGATATTCGATATTCGACACTCAAAATTTGAATATGAGATTGAGTTTGATATTCGATATTCGACATTCGATTTGAATGTTGGATTTAGTTTGATATTCGATATTCGACATTCACAATTTGAATGTGAGATTGAGTTTGATATTCGATATTCGACATTCGATTTGAATGTTGGATTTAGTTTGATATTCGATATTCGACATTCGATTTGAATGTTGGATTTAGTTTGATATTCGATATTCGACATTCGATTTGAATGTTGGATTTAGTTTGATATTCGATATTTGACATTCAAAATTTGAATGTGAGATTTAGTTTGATATTCGATATTCGACATTCGATTTGAATGTTGGATTCAGTTTGATATTCGATATTCGACATTCGATTTGAATGTTGGATTCAGTTTGATATTCGATATTCGACATTCGATTTGAATGTTGGATTCAGTTTGATATTCGACATTCGATTTGAATGTTGGATTTAGTTTGATATTCGATATTCGACATTCGATTTGAATGTTGGATTTAGTTTGATATTCGATATTTGACATTCAAAATTTGAATGTGAGATTTACATTGATATTCGATATTCGACATTCTATTTGAATGTTGGATTCAGTTTGATATTCGATATTCGACATTCGATTTGAATGTTGGATTCAGTTTGATATTCGATATTCGACATTCGATTTGAATGTTGGATTGAGTTTGATATTCGATATTTGACATTCGATTTGAATGTTGGATTCAGTTTGATATTCGATATTCGACATTGAAAATTTGAATGTGAGATTGAGTTTGATATTCGATATTCGACATTCGATTTGAATGTTGGATTTAGTTTGATATTCGATATTCGACATTCGATTTGAATGTTGGATTTAGTTTGATATTCGATATTCGACATTCGATTTGAATGTGAGATTCAGTTTGATATTCGATATTCGACATTCGATTTGAATGTTGGATTCAGTTTGATATTCGATATTCGACATTCGATTTGAATGTTGGATTCAGTTTGATATTCGATATTCGACATTCGATTTGAATGTTGGATTTAGTTTGATATTCGATATTCGACATTCGATTTGAATGTTGGATTTAGTTTGATATTCGATATTTGACATTCAAAATTTGAATGTGAGATTGAGTTTGATATTCGATATTCGACATTCGATTTGAATGTTGGATTCAGTTTGATATTGGATATTCGACATTCGATTTGAATGTTGGATTCAGTTTGATATCCGATATTCCACATTCGATTTGAATGTTGGATTGAGTTTGATATTCGATATTCGACATTCGATTTGAATGTTGGATTCAGTTTGATATTCGATATTCGACATTCGATTTGAATGTTGGATTTAGTTTGATATTCGATATTCGACATTCAAAATTTGAATGTGAGATTGAGTTTGATATTCGATATTCGACATTCGATTTGAATGTTGGATTTAGTTTGATATTCGATATTCGACAGTCGATTTGAATGTTGGATTTAGTTTGATATTCGATATTCGACATTCAAAATTTGAATGTGAGATTGAGTTTGATATTCGATATTCGACATTCGATTTGAATGTTGGATTCAGTTTGATATTCGATATTCGACATTCGATTTGAATGTTGGATTTAGTTTGATATTCGATATTCGACATTCGATTCGAATGTTGGATTTAGTTTGATATTCGATATTCGACATTCACAATTTGAATGTGAGATTGAGTTTGATATTCGATATTCGACATTCGATTTGAATGTTGGATTTAGTTTGATATTCGATATTCGACATTCGATTTGAATGTTGGATTTAGTTTGATATTCGATATTTGACATTCAAAATTTGAATGTGAGATTTAGTTTGATATTCGATATTCGACATTCGATTTGAATGTTGGATTCAGTTTGATATTCGATATTCGACATTGAAAATTTGAATGTGAGATTGAGTTTGATATTCGATATTCGACATTCGATTTGAATGTTGGATTTAGTTTGATATTCGATATTCGACATTCGATTTGAATGTTGGATTTAGTTTGATATTCGATATTCGACATTCGATTTGAATGTGAGATTCAGTTTGATATTCGATATTCGATTTGAATGTTGGATTCAGTTTGATATTCGATATTCGACATTCGATTTGAATGTTGGATTCAGTTTGATATTCGATATTCGACATTCGATTTGAATGTTGGATTTAGTTTGATATTCGATATTCGACATTCGATTTGAATGTTGGATTTAGTTTGATATTCGATATTTGACATTCAAAATTTGAATGTGAGATTTAGTTTGATATTCGATATTCGACATTCGATTTGAATGTTGGATTCAGTTTGATATTGGATATTCGACATTCGATTTGAATGTTGGATTCAGTTTGATATCCGATATTCCACATTCGATTTGAATGTTGGATTGAGTTTGATATTCGATATTCGACATTCGATTTGAATGTTGGATTCAGTTTGATATTCGATATTCGACATTCGATTTGAATGTTGGATTCAGTTTGATATTCGATATTCGACATTCAAAATTTGAATGTGAGATTGAGTTTGATATTCGATATTCGACATTCGATTTGAATGTTGGATTTAGTTTGATATTCGATATTCGACATTCGATTTGAATGTCAGATTTAGTTTGATATTCGATATTCGACATTCAAAATTTGAATGTGAGATTGAGTTTGATATTCGATATTCGACATTCGATTTGAATGTTGGATTCAGTTTGATATTCGATATTCGACATTCGATTTGAATGTTGGATTTAGTTTGATATTCGATATTCGACATTCGATTCGAATGTTGGATTTAGTTTGATATTCGATATTCGACATTCACAATTTGAATGTGAGATTGAGTTTGATATTCGATATTCGACATTCGATTTGAATGTTGGATTTAGTTTGATATTCGATATTCGACATTCGATTTGAATGTTGGATTTAGTTTGATATTCGATATTTGACATTCAAAATTTGAATGTGAGATTTAGTTTGATATTCGATATTCGACATTCGATTTGAATGTTGGATTCAGTTTGATATTGGATATTCGACATTCGATTTGAATGTTGGATTCAGTTTGATATCCGATATTCCACATTCGATTTGAATGTTGGATTGAGTTTGATATTCGATATTCGACATTCGATTTGAATGTTGGATTCAGTTTGATATTCGATATTCGACATTCGATTTGAATGTTGGATTCAGTTTGATATTCGATATTCGACATTCAAAATTTGAATGTGAGATTGAGTTTGATATTCGATATTCGACATTCGATTTGAATGTTGGATTTAGTTTGATATTCGATATTCGACATTCGATTTGAATGTTGGATTTAGTTTGATATTCGATATTCGACATTCAAAATTTGAATGCTGAATGTTGAATATCGAACATCTAACCAAATTTTGATTGCTGTTTTAATTGTGTTGATTCTAGGATCCGGATTTCTTTGTGTTTTTTCAATCAGATTAATCTGAAAAACCTTTGACACACACACACACACATACACGCAAGCATGCACACACGCACGTACACACGCAATGTTTAATAGAACATTTAAGTATATATTTGATAACCGAAAGGTTAAATATTTAAAAAAACTTTTTTATTCGGTTACCTTTTTTGTTGTAGACTACAAGCTGGCTGAAGTGATGGCGATTTTTGTGACAGAATGACAGACCAAAAAGGGAATCACCTTGCTATCCATGATGATGTGGTTATTCTGGCCATTTTTATGTCACAACCCATACAATGCCCAGTTGCCTAAACCAATACTAACTGATTTAGTCAACCATTCATTTTGTCAAATTTACATTTTCGAAGCACTCCTTTAATGAATCTTTAGATTGTTGCAACCGTCCATAGCCTCATGAATTACATTACTTTGAATGACAGCTGCCAAGCTCACTTGCTCGTGCAATACGCTTCGAACATCGAACTCATTCGCCAGAAGTGATACTGGTGTTGTGATTGACAGCGATCCACACCTGAGTCGCACGTGCAAAACAAGCCTCTTGTTTGCTCCATTGGCTGTCCGTGTTCAAGCTTGCTGTTCCGCTTTTCCGTTTTACACTCTGACTAAACCGTCAATACGATTAAATTTTAGATATAGAAATGCTTTAATTCCTAAATTAAAAATAGTTTTTATTTACATTTTAGATATTTATGATATAAGCAATACATTCAATTTTCGGAGTGTTCATGGAATCATGAATGCAAAGTTAACGTGAAGCCCTTCGGGAGACCCGAAGTAGTCATGATTCCATGAACATTCCAAAATTGAATTTATTTCTTAAATCCACAATCCAATCTCGTAAATTCAAAGTCCTAGAGATTTTTTTCGAAGTAGACATAAAAAATATATAACCCTCCCCCAAATTGATTATCACCAATTTTTTCCTATCAAACATATGTTTTGGGTGCGAAAGACGTTTCCTTTACGAACTGAAAACATATGATTTTATAGACAGTTATCAAAATAGTTCATGAATAGGCTTTCTTATATAAATCCAGTGTTCCTATTTTTTTCGAATTAGCGAATACTTCGAAAATACTTCGAAATATCGGAGTTTGCATTTTCGCGGTTTTACTATTTCTATTCATGGTTAACAGGAACATTCATTCAATGGTTACGCCCATGTGTTAAAAAAGGAAACATGCCAAATAACATCACATAACATTATAATAGCAGAAGTACCAGGCCCCGAGGTTATAAAACTTTTTTCACACTCAACTCAGCTGAGCACGAAATTTATACCGCTCATAAATGTTAAAATGCCAACAATTGTTGGCATTTTAACATTTATGAGCATGATAAATACAACATTTGAGAGACTTAAAGCAAGAAACCTTTTATTTGCCGGTATTTCAGTTTTTATGAGCAGTTGAAATTTCATGCTCAGTTGAGTTGAGCATGAAAAAAGTTTTATAATCTCGGGACCAGGCTTCTAGTATTTAATCCAGCATCCTAATGGAAAATCCCATAATGCACCGTAGCAGGGTGGGTAGTCACGTGGTTTTTGCTTGGATACACTGTACGTATGTTCGAATACACTGTACGGACATTCTGATCGAACGTAGGTAGATTTCTCTATGTTTTCTCATCTATACCCAGAAAGTTATACACCATTTTCCAGCCCACATTTTCCCCTATCAAACGCTACCAGGATAGTATCTTTAAGCTTCTTACTTTGAGTAGTAACTCTGTCACAAATGTTGTCCGTACAGCTTATTTCCAAATTCAGGCCCGATCTTCGCCGCTAAAAATTTTGTGACAGAGTCTGTACTCAAAGTAAGAAGCTTTATGAGGATATCCTGGCATCGTTAGATCGGGAAAAATGGGGGCTGGAAAATGGAGTATAACTTTCTGTGTAAAGATGAAAAAACACGCAGAAATATCTACTTACTTTTGCTTAAAACATCGTTGTGGAAAGAAGTCCGCCATTTTTCCGTACAGTGTATCCTAACAGAAACCACGTGACTACCCTCCCTGCGTAGGTGCTGATAAATATTTTTTTTTGCAGATTAGAATTGTTAATATTTTCTTACCTATAGTTTTTAGCACACGTTTTGGGTGCACAAAAGAACCGTCTCACTGAGACGGTTCTTTTGAGTACCCACACCATATGATTTCGTTGAAAAATAAGAAAATTGATTTTCTGCAACACGTTTTTAACTAAAGTTCTATAATAAATAACACATGTGTAAAATCACTCTTTAAATAATAATGCACAATTGCCCAGTATTGTCTAGGGTATATCTATCTACTTACAAATTGTACAAATGTCAGCAGCAGAGGCAATGTCGAATCAATGATACTAGATATGTCACTGGACGAATCAAGTGATATGTTCAATCTTGTCTAAACATGAGTGAGGCCCTCCGAGGAAATTGGAGGAACATGGCAAAACGGGCATTTATTCCAGGGGAACAGGGGAACAAAGGCAAATTTTTGAGGGAAACAGGGGAACAAAACAACATTGGGAAACAGGGAACATAAGTAAACAAATTTTCTATTCTTGGGAAACTGGGGAACAACCCCCCTGGGAGGGCTTTACGAATGAGTTTGACCAGGAAATGCCACAATCAAAGAGCACTGTATGGCACCATGAGGAAGAGACACAGAAAACAGACAAACACATTAACGCTAGAATAGAGATAAAGTTAAACAACTATTCTCTCTTCCTCAGTAGGATGCGAAATGATGAACCACTAGTGTTATACAGATTCATAAAATTTAAACGTTATGTAATGGTGTCTTTTACAACGTTGCGTACATAGTGACAATATCTGAAAGATTTTACGCCAAAGGTTTTGCAAAATGGCAATAAAATGCGAGACATGCTCGCATTTGATCTCTTCTCACCCTACTTTTTAATAAATTTAATAATGCACACACATGTTAGATTTATCTCTTTCCCCTACTCTTTTATTAAAATTCAATAATGCACACACATTTAAGATTTATCTCTTTTTGCACCAACTAAAAAAAAATAAATTCAATAATGCACACACATGTAAGATTTATCTCTTTTTGTACCAACTAAAAAAAATAAATTCAATAATGCACACACATGTAAGATTTATCCCTTTTTGCCCCAACTCAAAAAAAAAATAAATTCAATAATGCACACACATGTCAGATTTATCTCTTTCCCCAACTCTTTTATTAAAATTCTATAATGCACACACATGTAAAATTTATCTCTTTTTGCTCCAACTTAAAAAAATAAATTCAATAATGCACACCCATGTTAGATTAATCTCTTTCCCAAACTCTTTTATTAAAATTCTATAATGCACACACATGTAAGATTTATCTCTTTTTCCACCAACTTAAAAAAATAAATTCAATAATGCACACACATGTAAGATTTATCTCTTTTTGCCCCAACTCAAAAAAAAATAAATTCAATAATGCACACACATGTAAGATTTATCTCATTTTGCCCCAACTAAAAAAAATAAATTCAATAATGCACACACATGTAAGATTTATCTCTTTTTTGCTCCAACTTAAAAAAATAAATTCAATAATGCACACACATGTAAGATTTATCTCTCTTTGCTCCAACTTAAAAAATAAATTCAATAATGCACACACATGTAAGATTTATCTCTTTTTGCCCCATCTAAAAAAAAGAATAAATTCAATAATGTACACACATGTAAGATTTATCTCGTTTTGCTCCAACTTAAAAAAAAATAAATTCAATAATGCACACACATGTAAGATTTATATCTTTTCACCAAATTTTAAAAATAAACAAATTCAATAATGCACACACATGTAAGTTTTATCTCTTCCACCCTCCAAACTCTTAATAAATTCAATAATGCACACGAATGTAAGGTTTATCATTTCCACCCTCCAAACTCTTAATAAATTCAATAATGCACACGCATGTAAGATTTTATCTATTTTCCCCCCATCTCTTTATTCATTAACAGGCACTCATTTTGGAGTCTAAAATACAACATGTGGCGGTAAGTTGTGAGGCTTTTTTGCTTCAGTTCCAACTGCATAGGCCCATACAGAGGGGTCCCGACACGCCGCCTAGAAAATCAAAAGTGGCTATAGATTTCTTTTAAATTACTGGTACCGGCTCCCCTTGAGAAGCAATTGTAGCTGGATTGCTCCTTGCGGGAGGTCTGTAGGGCCTACCTTGATGACTAAATAAAAGGTTCAAGACAAGACCCCGCCTCCGACTGAATTTTCTGGATCAGCGCATGTACAGGGTCTTGTAGAGAGCATGCCGCTGTTTTAAATATAATTAAATTTTATTCACATATGAGAACATCCAATCTGAGAACTTGCATCCCATGAAATTATTGTTATTCTCCTTAATAAAAAGGTGTTCAGTTAGACCCCAATAAAAGTGTCTGGCTGATAAATATTCACCAAAACAAGAAAAAGATTGCTTCCGATAACAGCTTCAATTTCAGAGAGAATAGAACCGTATGTGAACATATCACACTAAGTACCGAAAGAGGCTCGTATCTATGTTTCCCTTGATAGAATATTTATTGAGTATTTCTCTTTTTTACCATATTCTTTGGATATATTCTTTATATTCACAAGAAAACGGCTATGTATATAATAGAAAACTATGTACACGCCTTATGATACCAATAGATATTCTTTATCTCCTGCACATATGAGCGTAATATATTCAGTCAATACATACATGAACACATGAAATGAATCCAACTGACAGTCGGACGCAACACAACCCACTCATGCACAGAACGTTCTATAACGAAATTATATAATGCAGCGCAACCTTTGGCGGGACTCCAGGGGGTACTCTGATATTTTCACACATACGTTGTTTCAGACCATATTTTTGGTCCAAAATCTTCAATTTCAATATTTTTTGTTTTTTTTTTTCAGAAAAAAAAAATTGTATGACGATTTTGAGGATAATTTTTAGGGGTCATCACAAAACTTGATTGGTTTAAGGGGTCATATTTGTGCATTTTAAAGCCTTTTCCAGAGGTCAATGTACAGAACGGGGATATTTCTTTGGATTGCTAAGATTTCAAATAATTTTTTTGGTATGCCTGATATTTCAATTTTTTTTGGGTAAAATAGTAGATGCCCGGCCCAAGTCTACATATGAAGAAAACATGAGAGTACCCACTCGGGATGGGACTCATTTACGTTTCACTGTGAGCCGCAATGCATGCTATCCAAAAATACATTTTCAGCAATGGAAGTGATTAGTTAGTCAGCACCACCATATACTGAAAAAATAGTAAGTGAGTATGATCAGGAAATACCACAATCACAAACTGCAGATAACCCCGTGGCACCGTGAGGAAGAGCCGCTCAACCATCACGAGACACCAGGAAGACAAATTAAGCAAAGCAATCAGCTCACTCTTCCCCATCAAGATGATTGCAATACTAGAATGGACATAAAGTAACGTACAACAATACATAGAACAATAACAGACTCCCACAATGGGAGTAACAATAAACAAAAAGTCAACAACAACAGAACCACCGCCTTAGAACGGACAGCAGCCTAAGCCACCGGGGGGCTTAAATGCATTTTACTGGTACCAAATCTTCGCCCTAGATTCTGCTGTTGTTGAAGTACAAAAAATGTTCAGTTCGCATGGAAAACACTCTAATCAAATTAACACTCCATGATGAAACAAAGAAAAGGGCTCATGACTCACAGATAGTCAGAGCTAAAGAAAACCTAAAGTTGAGCCACGGTGGGTCCAGCTACAGATAAGCATCAGGCACCAACCCACCGATTAAAGCTTTACGTTAGAGCCGTCATAGAGTCTGAGGCCTGACCCACCGTCGTGCAATTAAAGAGGAAACCATAGCTATAAACCATGATTGGATTTAAAACTAGGCATGCAGACTGTCGCATGATATCCAAATTATATCCAACCCTTATATAACGTTTAACTATCTTTTGAATTGATCACTAAAATTAGGTTTTCCAACAATTCGTTTGAATTTATACACTAAATAACCATAAAATATAGGTTCTGATATGCCTTGTTGTAGAAGAGTTTTTAACCCAATGTTGTATTTAACAATTAACTCTGAGTGTCTGTAGTAGAATTTAGAAAATGCATTTCGAATTTTATAATATCTATAACCTTGTTTTAATAATTTAGCAGTAAAAAATAAGTTTCTGTTGTTGAAGTCATCAACATTAGAGCACACTCTAGCAAAACGAATAAGCTGAGAAATATATACACCATAGGAAGGAGAGCGAGGAACATCTCCATCAAGAAATGGGAAATTTACTATTTCAAAATTAAAATCATCCCGTTTATCATAAATTTTAGAAGAAACTATGCCATTTGTTTTTGACAAGTTCAAGTCCAAAAACAGAGCTTTCCTTAGTCCTTATATCGATTCTGAGGTCAACCATAAACGACATTTTATCAAAATTCCATTCATTAACAAAGGTATTGAGTTTATTGATTTACATAGTATCTTCAAGGATAATTCAGTGATTTCATCTATTCCAAATTACTTTAATAATTCTGAAACTCCTATCATTTGTTATAAATATAACAAACCAATAAGGTCTACGATATTTAACTTTAATAAAATTGTAAATGATTTAGATATAGATTCCAATACTCCTGCCTCCTGAGATTGTAAAAATTCAAATTATTTATATCCCTCTGCAGGGCATGTTATTACAGGTAATCTAAATGTCATTCCTGACGCTAGAGTTCACAATATCATTTCTAAAGGTCCTAAATATAGATTCCCCTCTAATATTGATTTCTCTAAATGTCGCAGAGAGATCGCTGCTTCTTTAAATGACTTCAGTAATCGTTGGTGCAAACGGGAAAATGTTGAACCTGATGCTTTGAAGGAATGGAAGATTAACATTTTTAAAATTATTGATACTCGTATTTCATTTTACTCTCGTAATACACATCTTTTGCCCCCAAAACCTAAATCTTCTTTTCGTCATCTTAAACGTGGTATCCAGGATTTTCATATGAACTATGTTTTGGTTCCAGCAGATAAAGCTGCTAACAATGTTGTAGTTGTTTGACGATTGTATTATATTAATACTCTTAACCGTGAGCTTGTTGACACTAATGCCTATAAACTGCAGCCTTCTTTAAGTGAAAGGGTGATTGTTGATGGGCATGGTTGTCATACAGCCCTACATTTTGGTGTCAAAGCTAAAGAAAATCAAGACAAAGTTCCTACGTTGTACTGGTTACCTAAACTCCATAAAAAACCCTATAAAGCAAGATTTATTGCAAATTCTAGTTCTTGTACGACAACAGAACTTTCTAAATTGTTAACCTCGTGTCTTACAGCTGTTAAAAAACATGTTATCAAATATTGTGAAAAGGTATATGAGAGATCCGGTAAAAACCTATTTTGGTCGATTAAAAATTCAGGTGAAATTTTAGATAAACTTAAAGCTAGAGATTTCAATGCGACCAGTTTGTCTACTTATGATTTTTCTACTCTTTACACTACTTTACCTCATAATTTAATTAAAGATAAACGCATTGATCTTATTGAAAGAACCTTCCAGAGAGAAGGCTCTCCTTACCTTGCATGTAGTGACAGAAATGCATTTTTTACTTCAGAAAAACCTAAAAAATATCATGCATGGTCGTGTCAAAATGTATGTGATGCGCTGACCTTTTTGTTGGACAACATTTTTATTCGATTTGGCACCAAGCTCTATAGACAAGTAGTTGGGATTCCTATGGGCACTAATTGTGCTCCCCTGGTTGCAGATTTATTCCTGTTTTGTTATGAAAGGGACTTTATGATGTCTCTTTCTGATGATAAGCAGGCTGATGTTATTGATGCGTTTAACACTACTTCCAGATATTTGGACGATATTTTAAATATTAATAATGTTTATTTTGACAATATGGTTAGTCAAATATACCCTTCAGAGCTCCAACTTAATAAAGCCAATGCCTCAGATACCGAAGCCGCATTTTTAGACTTGCATTTGTCAATTTCTAATGATATTGTTTCTACCAAAATTTATGATAAACGTGACGACTTTGATTTTGAAATTGTCAATTTCCCATTTTTAGATGGTGATGTTCCTCGTTCTACATCCTATGGAGTCTATATCTCTCAACTCATTCGTTTTGCTAGAGCATCTAGCTATGTTGCTGACTTTAACACTCGCAATAAATTGTTAACTCAGAAACTTCTTAAGCAAGGCTATCGGTATCATAAACTTTGCAAAACATTTTCAAAATTTTATAGACGATACTATGATTTGATTTCTAAAATCCAAGTTGGACTTAAATCTCTCTTGCGCCAAGGACTTTCAGAACCTGATTTCTATGGTGACCTGGTGTATAAGTTGAAGAAAATTGTTGGCTCTAATAATTTTTCAGCGCAGTTCATTAAAATAATTTCCCATTATAAAAAGATTGGCTATAACATTAATGAATTGCAACAGACTGCATGCTTGGTAGTCAACCCAATCACGGTTGGCAACTTTGCTTTCCTCTTTAATTGCACGCCGGTGGGTCGGACTTCAGACTCTATGATGGTTCCGACTTAAAGACTTATCCGTTGATGAGATGGTAGGGGCCTGATGCTTTGGCTGTTTGTCGGGCCCTCCGGGGTTTACCTGTTGGATTTCTTTGCCTCCGGTATTCAGTTTAATTTACTGTTGAGTCCTTATTTTTGCTTTATCTCCTTGTTATATCTTGATTTATATGTTTTAGGAGATGATGCATTGATAAGTTAGGGGTCTTTCATGCAAACCAAATATCTATGTGTCTTGATCCACATCTGAATTACGGGTGAGGTTGGCGCCGTTAAACCGGTTTAAGCCCTCCAGTAAAATATTTTACTGACCGTTCCAAGGCGGTACTTCTTTTGTGGATCTTTTATGTTTTTGTTCTGTCTTGTGTTTGCTATGTTTTGTGCGCGTCTGTTAATATGTGCTTTGTGGTCACCTGCTGGGAAAGGGCTGACCTCTTGGCTCTCGTTTGTGGTGTCTACTGTGAGTTTGTCACTTTCCTATTGGTATCCTGGGTTAGGTGTGGTACTTGATTGTATCGATTCCTGATCTTTGCACACTTACTTACTTCAGTATCAGAAGAATTCGCCTTACTTAACTGAAGTTCAGTGGGATATATCTGACCTACCATTTGTTCAAAATAAGGATTATCAATATTAAGTAAGTCATCTAAATATCTGGAGGTAGAGTTAAAAGCTTCAATAATATCAGCTTGATTATTGTCTGACAGAGATAACATAAAGTTTCTCTCATAACAAAACAAAAACAAATCTGCAACAAGAGGAGCACAATTAGTACCCATCGGAATACCGACAATTTGTCTATATAATTTTGAGCCAAATCTTATAAATATATTGTCCAAAAGATAATGGAGCGCATCACACATTTTCTGACATGACCACAATTTATACCGTTTAGGTTGTTCAGAAGTAAAAAAAGGCATTTTTATCATTACAAGCCAAATAAAGTGAGCCCTCTCTGTTAAATGTTTGTTCAATTAATTCTGTTAGTTTTTCTTTTATTAGATTATGAGGCAATGTAGTATAGAGAGTAGAGAAATCATATGTAGACAAACCAGATGCTAGAAAACCTCTAGACTTCAATTTATTAAGAATTTCACCTGAATTTTTAATAGACCAAAATAAATTTTTATCATTTCTTTCATAAACTGTTGTGCAATATTTAATGACATGGTTTTTAATCGCAGTGAGGCAAGAAGTCAAAAGAATAGACAACTCAGTAGTTGTACATGCACTAGAATTAGCAATAAAACGTGACTTATAGGGTCGTTTATGAAGTTTAGGTAACCAGTGTAACGTAGGAAGCTTGCTATGGTCCTCATCAACAAACAACCCAAACTTAGCTGCCATATGGCATCGATGCCTATCAACGATAGACGTCTCATCAAGCATGTTGTGCTCATATGTTTTGGCAGTGCTAAGTTCTTGCTTTAGGGTGTTAATATAGTATCTTTTTCAAACCACCACAACATTGTTAGCAGCCTTATCTGCGGGGGCCAAAACAAACTTCCTATGGAATTCCTGGATCCCTTTCTTCAAGTGTCTAAAAGTGAATTTAGGTTTAGGTGGTAGAAGATCTAAGTTGTTGCAATAAAATGAAATTCTACCATCAATAATTTTAAAAATATTTAGCTTCCAACTATTTAAGGCATTAGACTCAACATGCTCTCGTTAACACCAGCGATTACAAAATTCTTGTAAGGCTCCTGCAATTTCCTCACGACATGATTTGAAGTCTATTTGCACAGAAAACCTATATTTAGGTCCCTTACATATAATAGACTGAATTCTTGAATCAGTTATGATTTTTAAATCACCTGTGACTATATGACCAGCAGGTTGATAGCAATACTTAGAGTCTATGCAATCTCAGGAGTCAGGAATAGAATTTTCGATATCAAGTTCTGTTACTAATTTTTTATAGTTAAAAACAGTACTACGAATAGGTTTCTTATACTTATAACAAATGATAGGGGATTCCTTATTTTCAAAATAAGTAGGAATAGAAGAGATAACAGATTTATCTTTAAATATACTGGGTAAGTTAATGAATTCAATCCCCTTGTTGACAAATTGAATTTTAATAAAATGTCTAATATGATTAATTTCTGAATCTATATATGGCCGAAGAGCATGTTGAGTGTAACACCGGGTAAGAATTGCTGCATCATGAAGTCGATGAGTTCTATCATAGAATTTATTAGCCTCAATATCCAAATTACGAAGTGAAGATATAGAAAGAGTTACTAAACGTGAAAGGGCCATATGTCAGCCAGAATGTTTTAAGATGATACTTAATTCTGAAAGAGTTAAAACATGTTTATTTTTGCGTTTTAAATTTCCATTTTTGCGTTTACCATGAGATTGGTTAATACGTTTACGGATATCTAAAAGAGAAAAAACATCAAAATCAGGTAATCTAGAAATGTTACCCTCATGGTAAATATTATCATTAAAACCAAGTGGATGTGGTGTCTGTAATAATTTCATCCACTTTAATTCTAATTCATGCCTAAGAATATTTCTATAACTTTTAGTGGAATTATCACCATATATTATCTTTTCAACAGGCTGAATTGAAATACTGCTAGTAGAATGATTAGTTTGCTTGAAATGCCTATAAAGAAAATTATCAATTTTGCGAGGCTTTTTTGTTCGACGATAGTGCTTAGAAAATCTAGTTTTTAGAAATCTACAAGTTTGGCCAACATATTGCATGCCACAATCTTTCTCTTCTCAAGATAAAACATAAATAACATCAGTTGATTTTCAATCAAGATCAGAATTAGTAATTACAGAAAATTGTCTTCCAGTTACGTTAGATTTAATAGTTGATTTACAACATAAATGTTTGCAACAGCTACACCTCTTGGCATTGCACTTAGAAATAGAGGGATACACTACACTTCTTCTATACTTACTCCTAGAGTTCCTGAGTACAGGTGACTTAAGAGGTGAGAGACGAACTTTTAAGTGGTTTCTAAAAAGGGCAGAGTCAGAAACTCCATGTAAATTAATTTTAGTGGCCGAATGAAGTTTCAGAGGTGAAACGTAAACAGATGGTAACATAGAATTATATCTATTGGTGGACTGGGGAATCTGTATGGAAGAAGCAGAATGTAACCAAAGAGGAGAAAGTAAAATTTTGACTGTTTTTAGGCTATTCATAATTGAGTTTTTTAGTTTATACCATACATTGAAAAGCAGCATTCATATCGGTTATTAATAGCAATATCCAGCTGCTGCATTTGAGAAATAGCTAAAGCTCCCAACATATAACTAAGTCTAATACAAGTACAAAGAAACACAGAGAAAGCAATAGTTATTAACGAGATACGAATGCTGGTCTACACTGCTCCTTAAATGAGGTATTTAAGTGATACCAATAGGGAAGTTAATGCAATCAATGATTGTCAAGTGTAAATCCTGACTATAGTTATAATAACGACATTAAATGCAAGTACGGGAAAACTTTTAACAGTAACCTAGTAGTACAAACACATGAGTCGTGACATCAAAAATAGTAAGTGAGTATGATCAGGAAATACCACAATCACAAACTGCAGACAACCCCGTGGCACCGTGAGGAAGAGCCGCTCAACCATCACGAGACACCAGGAAGACAAATTAAGCAAAGCAATCAGCTCACTCTTCCCCATCAAGATGATTGCAATACTAGAATGGACATAAAGTAACGAACAACAATACATAGAACAATTACAGACTCCCACAATGGGAGTAACAATAAACAAAAAGTCAACAACAACAGAACCACCGCCTTAGAACGGACAGCAGCCTAAGCCACCGGGGGGCTTAAATGCATTTTACTGGTACCAAATCTTCGCCCTAGATTCTGCTGTTGTTGAAGTACAAGAAATGTTCAGCTCGCATGGAGGCCATCTAACTAATGCAATGTATCGTCATGGAAAACACTCTAATCAAATTAACACTCCATGATGAAACAAAGAAAAGGGCTCATGACTCACAGATAGTCAGAGCTAAAGAACATTAAACAAGAATTCAAAACTTTTAGTGATCAATTCAAAGAGACAATCAAACGATATAAAAAGTGGGATCTGCGTCATTCTGTATGCCTGTTTGAAAACACAATAAACGTTTATAGCTATGCTTTCTCATTATTTGCACGACTGTGGGTTAGGCCAGCGACCCTTACGTAAAATTTTCAATGTCGGGTTGGTATTGATGCGTGTCTTTGAGCGGACTCACAATGGCTCAACGTGAGGCTTTTTTTTAGCTCTGATGATCTGCATATGGGCTTCTTTCTTTGTTTCATCATGATATGTTAGACTATTTCGGTGATGATACACCTTACATAAGTTAGCAAGATTGCATGAGAGCTAAACACCAACAGAAATTTGGGAGTAGTTTGACGCCAGAAAAAGGCATATAAGCCTACCACCCTTATCTTCGGCTGCTGTCCGTTTTAAGGCGGTGATTCTCTTGTTGTTGATTCATTGTGTGATAGAAACCTGTTTGTTGGAAACTTTACAAAGCTAGAACTTGTTCAAGAGTAGTTGCTTTCTTTGATTAATTTTGTAAAAGCTCAAATTTGTTGAAAGAGTAGTTACTTCCCTTGAGTGACTTACTATTTGTACCAGATTTAATTCCATTGTGTAATATATTTGCAGCTTAATTAACTTTCTTCATCAGATATATTTCTATATATACTTTGACTAAGAAATACTTTGTTTTGGACACTAATATGATATTCACACCCCAGTATCATTCCAGCATTGATATCATTACATTATATTGAAATATAATGTGATCTTAATCAATGGTAATCATTTGTGCTGGGACCAACCACAGTGTTGAGCCCTGCAGTCTAGGTTATTGGCCTCACGGGACAACTTAAAACCTGACTGACACTCTAGTCCTTAGTAGGACTCCAATAGTGTAAATGCCCATTCTATTTACAAAGTAGACTTTCTAAAAGCATATAATTCAGAGCATTTCTAAAATCATAGCTTTGTACTATACTCCTCAAAATAATTAAAGGACCAAGATTTTAGAACGCGAGTATAATTAGCTCAAACATTTAAATTCTGTAATACTTGGCTCAAATCTTTCTATTCTTTATGCCCATAAAATCAAGAATAATTATTAATGATTCCCGTGCCTAATTCTGCCATAACTGTGTCTAAAATGCACATACCCTAAAAACACACTTTCAAAAGGCAGTGGGTGGGGTAAGAAACTTCTTCTTTGGTAATTCAAGTAGAATGAAAGTGACATCAAATTAAACTTTGTTTTACACAGTTCAGCTTACATGCAAAAAAATTTCAAACAGTTCCAATTTACTGGGATGCAAGCATTTTCATCTCTGACAATGGAGTTTTGACATTGTTTTGTTTTCTGAAAACAGTTTGTGTACTTGGCCATCAAAAATCAGATTTTCAAACGTCATTCTTTGCCGTTGAGTGTTAGAAAGATGTCCCGACGAATCGTTTAAAGATTGTCACAGACAAACGCCAAAACCAGGTGTCTGAATCCATAGTCTGGCCATTACGCCACAGTCAAAAGGGGCAATTTTCTCTCACAGGAAGAGGTGGGTGTTATCGATGGGATTAAAGCAATATTAAAGCATCTAAAAGCACTTTTCATTCATTTCATGCAGTTCTGTGGTCCATGGATAAAACAAAAAAAATGACATTACAATGCAATTAGGTCAAGTTTTAAAATGACAAAAAAATCCTTGTTAGTAACATTTTCTACCATTTTCTCTTTGCTGTTTCACTTGGCAATAAGGCGTCAAAGATGTCCGAAAAATTTAGGCTAGATCGTAAAATTGGTTTTCAAAATACGTTCTACACAAAATGCATCAATGTTATAATTGATAGTATTGGTCCTTCAATTATTTTGAGGAGTATATATTATAGTATTTGCATTTGTGTCTTAATAAATTGCCATTATAAAATACCACTTATTTATTTTCCACAGCTCCATTAGGCCTCAAATCCAGAGATTCGAACTTGCAGTAAACCTGGCCCTATGGGAAAACAGCCATATTTTAGCACAAAAACACAAAAACACAACGCGAAGTATCTTTCTCATACAAAACAATACAATACAAAATTTATCTATATAGTCGGAGATACAAATAGTCGGAGATACAAACAGTATAACATTAGCTATGAATAGCTATTTACCGACTTCATGTTCAGTTGTTTCTGATGACGTCCAATTCAAGCTGCAAATTAGCAATTTGAAATCTCTGGACATAATCCATGATGCGCTTCACTAAAGTTCACTTTTGAAAATGAATTTCAGCAATGATACCTCTGTTTTTATACCAGAATATTGTGTCAGTGATAACCCGATTCGCTACGAATGCCCACGAACGCCCACAAATGACTACGAATACTACCACGATACCACTAGGAATGATTCCGATCCCGCTACGGTAGAGCTACGACTTAGGCCACGCACACAATCCAACACGATTCACCCCGACGAGTTTAAACGGTTTAAACTCGTCGTAGCCTTGTCGTGGAGGTTCCCGAATAGTCGGGGAACCAAGGTAGAAAAAAATGCTAACCCTTGCACCCGAAAGGTATACAGCTGGATTTTGTATGGTTGCAAAGGTAATTCTATGGTGTATCTAAAACCACTGTATAGCAGACTCGATCGACTTGCATTACGTCAGAGCAGTCAACTTTCTACGGAAGCCTAGCAAGAACATGTCAAAATATGATTTTTCAAAATGTTATATATTTTTATCACAAAAGATCAGGATTGAAAAATATTGAGTTTATATAATAATACAACATCGGCGTAGACCTCAGAAGCAGTGGTGGTCATCTAAGAATACTGCTTATTGATTTTAAAGCATGTAGATTAGGGTACCCCCATTTTGAAATTAAAATGTATAGATTTCTTTTCTTCAAATCTCATTAAACTACATTTATTGCCCAAGAATGTATTTGATAATTATTAATATATCGCTTGGAAGCATATCTCGTAAAAAATTGTGTGCTTACTTATTTACTTTTATCCTCTCGCTGAAGTGGTTTGAATTGCATATTTTTTACATAAATCAATAAATTTTGCATTGGATATGTTTAAACACTGCATACAGTTAGACAGACGTTTGGGACATAATTTAAGACATTTCATTTTATTTTCTATGGCAAACTAGAAAAGGTAGCTGAAAAGTAAAAATATGAAACCACGATAATTTGACACTTAGTAATTTATCCCATGCCAGCTCTTGCGTAGTTAAATACCAGGACAACTTAAGAGCAGTTTAACACATAAATGAAATTAATCATAGTTTAAAGGGTGTTTATCTTCCATATTTACAGCAGCTTTGAAACAGAGGGTCATTGTAGGGACCAAGTGGATTTTTATCTACTGAAAACAATAGTTTTATTTAACAGTGGTAAGATAAATATGAAAAAAAACTCGTATAAATATTATCACATCACCATAAAAACCTGTCTGTCCCCGTCTGAGATGCAGAAATGTAACTGCATAGTATTTGTAAAGACAAGAAGGCCCCTAAGAAGACTATTTTGGTGCACAAATGGCTGCCCATACTTTTAAATGCATTTGATAGTGTATTATTGTATTATCGAACAGTCAAACGGCTTCTCCTAACCAACCTCCAGATAGGAGTGCGAAATGGAAAATTAGTTTTGTTATTTCTCAATCAAAACATATGTTGTGGGTACTTAAATGAACATATTAAATGAGACGGTTCTTTTGAAGACCAAAAGCAAACTCTTTAACTTATTGATATGGGAAACATCACAATTTCTATGCTATGGAAGATTGCTTAACATGACCTATGTGGCATACAAAAATGCATTTTTCCACGAAAGGCAATTCTGGTCGCATTGCTATACAGTGGTTTCATATCAAGCACTATTTAGACTATCAGTATACAAAATTCCAGCCGTATACATTTTGGGTGCAAAAAATGTGTGTTTTTGCACGATAGGCGACTTTGGTTCCCCGACTAACTACTAGGACTCGCGCCGATGTCTCTACGGTGCTACTACCACTCATGCCGATGCATCACGACTTGATAAATCGGCATGAGTCGTAGCTCTGCCGTGGCCAAAATCGTGAATGTGTAACTGGTTCTAGTTGAATGAGCTTAGGTTGCGATATTGTTCTAACATCAGTCATTATCTGGGGCGGGCTTGATTTAGCTGTTCCCTTGTTTCTAATACTCCGAACAGACAGAATAGAAATCTTGGGTAGACTTGATTTAGCTGCTTTCTTTACTCCTTCCACTCCGAACAGGCAGAACAGAAATCAAGTGCGCTGGAACACCTGTGCTGGCGTACGCTGGAGTATCTTCCAAGGTGGTGCAGACAGAACGGTCACGTGACTTGTTCAAAAATAAAATGGCGGAGTACTGCCTACACTGTACTGAGATATTTTTCAGGCTTTCCTGGTGGGTTCTGATAATTATTCATATTGAAAAAATATGGTCATTAGTAAAAGGAATTGAAAGCACACGTGTACTTTGTCATTCTTTTTTCTTCTTCTTGGCAATCGGATCGTGTAATTTTTCACAAATCAATCTGTAATCGCTTGATTTACTCCGGACTAACTCCGGAGTACTCCAAGGTGCCCAGTTTTGCTTGTTTTAGGTGGTTGTTCTTCTTGTGTTATATTTTCACAATTCAAACAACAATCGCTTGATTTACTCTGGGGTACTCCAAAGTGCCCAGTTTTGCTTGTTTCAGATGGCTGTTCTGGCGTACTCCGCGTACTCTAAAATTGCTAATTGAAATCCGCCCCAGGTCTGCTATAGATGAATTTAACTTGGAACTACTGTCCTGCCAGCCAAGAGTGATAGTTATGTCATGTTTTGTTTACAAAGTTATCAATGATTTATAATCAATAAATCACTTGGATATTAATCCTATTCGCGGGATAGGATTAATGCACAAGTGATCTTTCGATTCGCTATTAGCTCAAGTGGAGTGTACAAGTTAATGTTTTAATGTTAAGCATTTTTAGAACTGCATTTTTTAATTTCTAATGATATTGTTTCAACCAAAATTAATGATAAACGTGACGACTTTGATTTTGAAATTGTCAATTTCCTATTCTTAGACGGTGATGTTCCTCGCTCTACATCCTATATGGAGTCTATATCTCTCAGCTCATTCGTTTTGCTAGAGCATCCAGCTATGTTGCTGACTTCAACACTCGCAAAAAATTGTTAACTCAGAAACTTCTTAAACGAGGCTATCTGTATCATAAACTTCGCAAAACCTTTTCTAAATTTTATAGACGATACTATGAGTTGATATCTGAATTCCAGGTTGGACTTCAATCTCTCTTGCGCCAAGAAATTTTGGAACCTGAATTCTATGGTTACTTGGTGTATAAATTGAAGAAGATTGTTGGATCTAATAATTTTTCAGCGCAGTTCATTAAAATAATTTCCCATTATAAAAAGATTGGCTATAACATTAATCTATCGCAAAAGACTGCATGCTTGGTGGTCAACCCAATCATGGTTGGCAACTTTGCTTTCCTCTTTAATTGCACGCCAGTGGGTCGGACTTCAGACTCTATGGCGGTCCCGACTAAAAGACTTATTTATTGATGAGATGATAGGGGCCTGATGCTTTGGCTGTTTGTCGGGCTCACCGGGGTTTACCTGTTGGATTTATTTTGCTCTGGTATTCAGTTTTATTTACTGTTGAGTCCTTATCTTTGCTTTATCTCTATTTTATATCTTGATTTATATGTTCTAGGAGATGATGCATTGATAAGTTAAGGGTCTTTCATGCAAACCAAATAACTATGTGTCTTGATCCACATCTGAATTAAGGGTGAGATTTGCGCCGTGAAACCGGTTTAAGCCCTCCAGTAAAACATTTTACTGACCGTTCCTAGGTGGTACTTCTTTTGTGGATATTTTATGTTTTTTCTGTCTTGTGTTTGTATGCCTTTGTGCGCGTCTTTTTATATGTGCCTTGTGGTCATCTGCTGGGAAAGGGCTGACCTCTTGGCTCTCGTTTGTGGTGTCTAACTGTGAGTTTGTCACTTCCCAATTGGTATATTTGGTCAGGTATGGTACTTGATTGTATCGATTCCTGATCTTTGCACCCTTACTTACGATACTTAACACCATTAAAAAATATTACGTCACTGTCACTCTTGGTTGGTACGGCAATAATATTCCATTGTCATGGCTGTTGTAGTTGATATGACTGAGAACCGATAATCTCCATGCTTTAGTCAATATCATGGCTGTTATATTGGTATGTTTCGATAAACCTGAGTGTACTGTTTTCAAGTTATGTAAGTTTTCTATATCTTTAAAGAACCCGTTTTTCAAGATTGTATTGAACACGGCATATTCCACATATTTAAAATGCTATAGTTCAATTTCACTGGGATCTGATATTCTTCCAGTTGTTGTCATGGCTGCCATAGTTTAATGTTATTATAACCTGCTTTTCTCCAAGCATCAGTCATTGTTATGGCTGCTTTAGTTGAATCGTTGTATGACTTGCTATTCTCCAAACATTAATATGGTTATGACTGCCATAGATGAATGTTATTATGACCTGCTATATTCCATACATCAGTCATTCTTATACACTTGCTTTTGTAACGCGACATCTGATTGGATAACGTCAAAAATTTGCGACAGTATATCCTGCGATATACTGTCGGAAATAATTTGACGGCATTACTTTCGTCAGATATCGTTGGATGACGTTCGGCTTTATGCGGCTTGCAACGCTCCAATTTGAGACGAAACTGCAGAAATACATTAGAATGGGGATAACCATATTCAAAATTTATATTTGGGGAGGTATATCGTCGGATATACGTTAGGAAATCATGTTTTACGGCTCCACTCGCGCGTCGCTGTAAAACTAAATTTCCGACCGTAAATCCGCCGATATACCTCCCAAAATGAAAATTTTGAATACAGTTATCCCCTAATTGTTTTGACTCCGATAGATGATTGTTATTATGACCTGCTATTCACCTAACATCAGTCAGTTTTATGACTGCTATTGATGATTTTCGTTATGGCCAACACCAGCCATTGTTATCACTGCTATACTGCTATAGATGAAAGTCATTGCGACCTGTTACTCTCCAAACACCAGTCATTGTTACGACTGCTGTAGATGAATGTTATTGAAACCTACGATTCTCCAAACATCTGTCATTGTTATGACTGCTTTAGTTGAATGATATTATGATCTATTCTCCAAACATCAGTCATTTTTATGATTGCTATAGATGAATTTTTATATGACCTGCTGTTCTCCCTCTCTATGTCTTACTACACTGTAAGCACAAAAATGATGGCAAAGTAAGTAAGGGTGCAAAGATCAGGAATCGATACAATCAAGTACCACACCTGACCCAGGATACCAATGGGAAAGTGACAAACTCACAGAAGACACCACAAACGAGAGCCAAGAGGTCAGCCCTTTCCCAGCAGGTGACCACAAAGCACATATAAACAGACGCGCACAAAGACATAGCAAACACAAGACAGAACAAATATAAAAGATCCACAAAAGAAGTACCTTCTTGGAACGGTCAGTAAAATATTTTACTGGAGGGCTTAAACCAGTTTAACGGCGCCAAAATCACCCTTAATTCAGATCAACAATTTCAATCGACAATAACAATTCAATTCGAATTTGGACATGAAATGCGCATGAACATCCCTCTAGAACATCGTAATTGGGGATGATTAAGTAAGACGAAGATGACGAGTGATACACGCCTGTTCAAACAATTCACCTAAAATCTTTGCATTTTTGAGAAGTGCTAGATTATTTTGTGGTAAGAAAACCCGCCGCGGTTAAGTCTGCTAACATTTCTCGTTTCTCGTTTCTAATATTTGATTAGTTTTACATATGACTGCCCTAATATCGTCAAGTTAATTGCTATTAGATAATTAGCTAACAATTAGCACGATTCTGCAGGTGATAAAATATTTTTTCACGCCTAGATCTAGTTATGAGGCTGGATACTGAAAATTCGGAAATTTTCGCGAAACTTCGTGAAAATAAAACCCGCGCGAAATGACAAAACCAATTAGTCGTGTATTGATATAGGTAAATCTTGCCTTAGTCGCGAATTTTCCACATCACTAATATGTCTTCTAATGCTATTCGCGAAAATGAATTCTCGGAATCTACAGTACTTTGTCTTTTAACCCAGTATGTACTAATGAATTCTTCCTTCTGGATTGATACAATCAACCCGGGATTGTACATTTTATATACCGAGGGGTTATATGGAAAGCTAAATTTCACTCATATAAGTCAACGTCCATTTTACACACAGATATTACCTACAGCTTCTCTGTCACGAACTGCCTAAGTGTCAATTCGCAACTAGCAACGCAGATCAGCCTTATTAACTTTTGCAAACGTATTCCAATGGCCAAAAAATTTCAAGATAATATCGCTTTTACTTTTAACTTCACATTCTGTCTCTCTCTCCTTGTTCTGAGAACATGGTTGTTTGTATTATTGATGTCATCTGGAGATATTCACCCTAACCCAGGACCAATGTCCTCTGTTTCATCTATTAGTTCATCTACTTCATATACAAGCCTATCAGCCTCGGTCTTTGATTCTTTAAGTCTTTCTCACCATCTCTCATTTGTACATTATAATGTCCAGAGTATACTATCCAAACTTGACATTCTTCATGCAGAGCTCATTGACTTCGATATACTAGCGTTCACAGAGACTTGGCTAAGTCAGTCAATATCCACAGAAGATCTTCATCTCGACACTTACTGTAAGCCAGAACGAAAAGATCGTCCCACAGACGCTCATGGTGGTATTCTGGTATATATCAAGGAGAATATACATTTCAGAAGAAGACACGACCTTGAACCTCAGGGTATTGAATGTTTGTGGATTGAGGTTGAAAATAAGTCAAAACATATCTTGTTTGGTGTATTTTACAGACCACCAAATTCAGATAGTATCTATTATGGGACTATCGAAGATTCCATTCATTTAGCAGTCGACACAGGAATAAATGATATAATCATAACTGGGGACTTTAATCTGAATGTACTAAACAATCCATCCTTTCAAAAAGTTCAAACTCTTTGTAATCAGTTTGCTCTTCACCAGTCTATAAATGACCCCACTCACTTTACTGAACACTCTTCCTCTAGCATCGATTTAATACTTGTTAGTAACAAAGATCATCTAGTTCTTAGTGGAGTAGGGGATCCATTTCTTAATCAAGAGGTTCGACATCACTGTCCCATTTACGGCGTATTTAAATTTTCTAAACCCAAACATAATACTTATACACGACATATTTGGAGCTACGATCGAGGCAACTATGAACTTTTAAGACAAAAAGCAACTAACACCGATTGGAACTCATTACACGACACTAACATACATCTTTACTCACAAAACATAACTAACTGTATAATTTCTCTTGCTTAAGAATGTATCCCCAATAAAACAATACGAATTAGGCCATCTGATCCGCCTTGGATAACTACACATCTAAAACAATACATCAGGAAACGTAAAAGAGCTTACAAACAAGCCAAACGAACCAATTTACCGGCACACTGGTCTAAATTCAAAAAACTGAGAAATAAGACAATAGCTGTTCTTCGAAACTCTAAGAAGGCATTCTTTGACAAACTCTCTGAAAAACTTAAATCTGAAACACTTTCCTCTCGAGATTGGTGGGCTACACTCAAGCATATCATTAATCAGAACTCAAGATCTCAAATACCACCGTTGGAGAGTAATGGTCATATCTTCACTGATGATAAAGACAAGGCAAATCTATTAAACACTTTCTTCCAAAATCAAACTATTTTGAACGACCAGCATGTAACACTTCCTCCACTTATTCACATTACTGATTCAAGAGTTAGTAGTATCATACTCAGTCCCATTGAAGTTAAATCTGTCTTAAGATCACTGGCTACTGGCAAAGCATCAGGACCAAACGGACTCAACAATCGTATTCTCAAAGAACTAGCTACTGAAATCTCTGTACCTCTTTGCAACCTCTTTAACTTATCTCTCCAGGAAGGCATAGTACCTGACTCCTACAAAGAAGGCAACGTTTGTTCTATATTAAAGAAAGATGACCCTTCACAACCAAGTAATTATCGACCAGTAACATTACTAAATTCGGAAGATAAAGTTTTTGAAAGACTTGTCTTCAAATACTTATACAATCACCTTATTGATAACAATATACTTACATCTCTTCAGTCTGGTTTTATGCCTGGAGATTCGACTGTCAACCAATTAACATATCTTTATAATACTATTTGTCAGGCACTTGATCAAGGCAAAGAAGTTCGTGCTGTATTCTGCGACATAAGCAAAGCCTTTGACCGTGTATGGCATGCTGGACTTATCCACAAATTGCAGGCAGCTGGAGTTTGTGGCTCAGTTCTTAACTGGTTCAAAAATTATCTCTCAAACAGAAAGCAAAGAGTTGTACTTCCAGGCATAACATCAGACTGGGTCTATATCCTTGCAGGTGTTCCTCAAGGATCAATTCTTGGTCCTTTACTTTTCCTTCTCTACATCAACGACATAGTCAATGACATAGGTGCTAATATCAGACTTTTTGCTGATGACACCAGTCTCTCTATTATTGTTGAGAACCCTGTAATGGCTGCAGCCTGTCTTAATACTGATTTACTTAAACTATCACACTGGGCAGCAACCTGGTTGGTACTGTTCAACCCTACGAAAACAGAATCATTGATATTCTCTCGTAAACTAAACAAACCTTTACATCCTCCTCTTTTTATGGAGAACCAACAGATTGTGGAGGTAGAAGCTCACAAACACCTTGGTGTTATCTTATCAGCTGACTGTACATGGCATAAACACATAAAATACATAACTGACAAAGCATGGGTACGAATCAATATAATGAGAAGACTTAAATTCAAACTTGACAGAAAATCTCTAGAGATTATATACACTACTTTCATTAGACCTCTTCTGGAATACTCCGATGTCATCTGGGACAACTGTACTCGATATGAAAAACAAGAACTTGACATAATACAAAACGAAGCAGCACGAATAGCTACAGGTGCTACAAAACTTATTTCCCTTGAAAATCTACAAGACGAAGTCAAGTGGCAGCCCTTACAAAAGCGCAGAGACAACCACAAACTTACCCTGTTCTACAAAATGAATAACAATATAACACCATCTTATCTCTCCGACCTAGTACCAGGAACAGTCAGCACTGCCACAAGGTATAACTTAAGGAACTCTAATAATATCATGACAATCAGAGGTAGAACAAATTCCTACCTAAGCTCATTTCTTCCATCAACTGTTAGGGATTGGAATAACCTTCCTCCTGAGATTGCTCAGTCTGACTCAGTTGCTTCATTCAAGTATAAACTTCACACACGTTTTAGAACCCAATGCAGTGCACTGAATCATGATCTGTTTAAGAAGAATATTTCAGATACTCCACTCTGTCGCTGTGGCAGTATTGAGAATACACATCACTTCTTTTTCAAATGCCCCTTCTACAATATTGTAAGAAATGATCTTTTACACGAAGTGTCAACTTTACATGATGTTTCTCTTAAACTTCTACTCTATGGTAATCCGAACCTTTCAAATGACTTAAACACAAGGGTATTTGAATCAGTACACAAATACATATTAAAGACAAAACGTTTTAGTTCTAACTAATTTGAACAATATGTTAGCAGTTTCATTAATATGAAAGATGCTGTCCACCTTAGAGTCTGCCTCAAGGCCATATAGGGTCTCCCTCTCCCATCCTCCTATTTACATATGTTTTCTTTGCTTTTTCTCATGATTTTGCACATTTTTCTTCTTTTTTCTCTTGATAATGTACATTTCACCAATTATACAGCTCTGCCAATTACTTGCAACTAAATTGAAATATTGCTTAGTATGTACAACACCTCATGAATAGTCTGCGATCAATTATCTCTATACTTTCACTTAATGGCTATAATGGGAGTTAACTGGCTTCTCATGAATTTACCAACAAACCTATACTATAATTGGCAGAGCTGAACCTGCTTGCTTCCAGAGAGTTGAATTACCTTGTTAAATCTGCCTACGTTTCACAATATGTAGCATCTAGGAGATGAACTATATAAGTAGTATTACTTTCGTTCTAATCCTATACTTTGTATTTACAGATGATGTATAATTGTACAATTATCTTTCTGAAATAAAATATGTTTAAACTAACGTCCATTTTATTGGGTATCGGCAAACATTGCAGAACCAGAGCAGACGCCGCAGAATGCTGCACTATTCACAGTTTATACATAAGCCGCGATATGAGATTTCCAACAATGTGGTATGTGCGACCAGCAAAGGCTCAGCACAGCCTGCGCATACGGCAGTCTGATCAGAGTCTTTGCTAGTCGCTTGAATATTCTACGTATGAGTGTTAAGCTACTGCCCGAACATAATTTGGAGTTTCTAAGTTTAAAAGGAGGCTAAACAGGATGTCACATTGTTGGAAGTCACTAGTCGCGGCTTAATTTTATGTCTGTGTTTGTACATCCTTTAATCTGGATTCATGTTGTAAGACGCATTGACATAGATTGCTTTGGAAGATAACAAAGGAAGGTACATTTTATCATTGAATTTGCCTTACACTGATGCCAATCTGATGCACTTTTAGTTTCGATATTTTTCTAATATAAAATATGTTAAACCGATCAAGAAATAATAAAGTTAACGTGATTTTTTTTCAACCGACTGCACCACAGCATCTCGAAAGCGTGTAACCCGTGAAAAATTAGAACTGAGCGAGGAAAAGAAACAGAGCACTGGCGGCCATAGGACAACAAGTACACATTTAAAGAGTAACACTTTGCTGTCTATTCCTCAACAGCGTGACTCATTAGGCACAACAAGAAATGACACTACAGTAAAACCTGTCTTAAGCGGCCACTCAAAAATAGACAAAACACAAAAATCTTAATGACAAATGGTAGCTTAATGAAGGTCGAAAGTATTACAGAATGCTCCACTAGGAGTATTCTGCAATACTTTGACCTGCATTAAGCGATAATTGGTACTAAAAACCAAATTTTGGTCTTTTTGAGAGTGGTCGTTTTATGCAGGTTTTACTGTAAGTACTGTATTAAAAAACAAGAACCCAGCACTAAATCTCCTCACGCAATGAGGGCATAGCCTAATGAGGCAAGTATCTGAGAGTCCCCACACCTCAATCATTGTTGAACGTGGCCTGCTATTCACCACAGATCAGTCATTGCCATGGCTGCTATTGTTGAACGCGGCAGCGTTCAGATATTCCCCATTCATAAGTCATTGTCATGGCTGTTATCGTTGATTGTGGCAAGTTCTGATATTCTCAATACACCAGTCATTGTCATGGCTGCTATCGTTGATTGTGGCTAGGTTATGATATTCCTCATACATCAGTCATTGTCATGGCTGCTATCGTTGATTGTGGCTAGGTTATGTGTTCCTCATACATCTGTCATTGTCATGGGTGCTATCGCTGATTGGGGCAAGGTTCTATTATCCCCCATACATCAGTCATTGTCATGGCTGCTATCGTTGATTGTGGCTAGGTTATGATATTCCTCATACATCAGCCATTGTCATGCCTGCTATCGTTGATTGTGGCTAGGTTATGATATTCCTCAGACATCGGTAATTGTCATGGCTGCTATCGTTGATTGTGGCTAGGTTATGATATTCCTCATACATCAGCCATTGTCTTTGCTGCTATCGTTGATTGTGGCTTGGTTATGATATTCCTCATACACCTGTCATTGCCATGGGTGCTATCGTTGATTGGGGCAAGGTTCTATTATCTCCCATACACCAGTCATTGTCATGGCTGCTATCGATGATTGTGGCTAGGTTCTGATATTCCCCATACATCAGTCATTGTCATGGCTGCTATCGTTGATTGTGGCTAGGTTATGATATTCCTCATACATCAGCCATTGTCATGGCTGCTATCGATGATTGTGGCTAGGTTCTGATATTCCCCATACATCAGTCATTGTCATGCCTGCTATCGTTGATTGTGGCTAGGTTATGATATTCCTCATACATCGGTCATTGTCATGGATGCGAACGTTGATTGTGGCTAGGTTATGATATTCCTCATACATCAGTCATTGTCATGGCTGCTATCGGTGATTGTGGCTTGGTTATGATATTCCTCATACATCAGTCATTGTCATGCCTGCTATCGTTGATTGTGGCTTGGTTATGATATTCCTCATACATCAGTCATTGCCATGGTTGCTATTGTTGAATGCGGCAGCGTTCTGATATTCCCCATTCATTAGTTATTGTCATGGCTGTTATCGTTGATTGTGGCTAGGTTCTGATATTCCCCATACATCAGTCATTGTCTTTGCTACTATCGATGATTGTGGCTTGGTTATGATATCCCTCATACATCAGTCATTGTCATGGCTGTCATCGTTGATTGTGGCTAGGTTATGATATCCCTCATACATCAGTCATTGTCACGGGTGCTATCGTTGATTGTGGCTTGGTTATGATATTCCTCATACATCAGTCATTGTCATGGATGTCATCGTTGATTGTGGCTAGGTTATGATATTCCTCATACATCAGTCATTGTCATGGCTGCTATCGATGATTGTGGCTTGGTTATGGTATTCCTCATACATCAGTCATTGTCAGGATGTCATCGTTGATTGTGGCTAGGTTATGATATTCCTCATACATCAGTCATTTTCTTTGCTGCTATCGTTGATTGTGGATTGGTTATGATATTCCTCATACATCAGTCATTGTCATGGATGTCATCGTTGATTGTGGCTTGGTTATGATATTCCTCATACATCAGTCATTGTCATGCCTGCTATCTTTGATTGTGGCTTGGTTATGATATTCCTCATACATCAGTCATTGCCATGGTTGCTTTTGTTGAACGCGGCAGCGTTCTGATATTCCCCATTCATCAGTCATTGTCATGGCTGTCATCGTTGATTGTGGCAAAGCCCTGATAGTCCTCATATATCAGCCATTGTCATGGCTGCCATCGTTGATTGTGGCTTGGTTATGATATTCCTCATACATCTTTCATTGTCATGGGTGCTATCGTTGATTGGGGCAAGTTTCTATTATCACCCATACACCAGTCATTGTCATGGCTGCTATCGATGATTGTGGCTTGGTTATGATATCCCTCATACATCAGTCATTGTCATGGATGTCATTGTTGATTGTGGCTTGGTTATGATATTCCCTCATACATCAGTCATTGTCATGGCTGCTATCGTTGATTGTGGCTTGGTTCTGATATTCCTCATACATCTGTCATTGTCATGGGTGCTATTGTTGATTGTGGCTAGGTTCTGATATTCCTCATACATCAGTCATTGTCATGGATGTCATCGTTGATTGTGGCTTGGTTATGATATTCCTCATACATCAGTCATTGTCATGGCTGCTATCGTTGATTTTGGCTTGGTTATGATATTCTTCATACATCTGTCATTGTCATGGGTGCTATCGTTAATTGTGGCTTGGTTATGATTTCCCTCATACATCAGTCATTGTCATGGCTGCTATCGTTGATTGTGGCTTGGTTATGATATCCCTCATTCATCAGTCATTGTCATGGCTGCTATCGTTGATTGTGGCTTGGTTATGATATTCCTCATACATCAGTCATTGTCTTTGCTGCTATCGTTGATTGTGGCTTGGTTATGATATCCCTCATACATCAGTCATTGTCATGGCTGCTATCGTTGATTGTGGCTTGGTTATGATATCCCTCATACATCAGTCATTGTCATGGATGTCATCGTTGATTGTGGCTTGGTTATGATATTCCTCATACATCAGTTATTTCCAAGGCTGCTATCGTTGATTGTGGCTTGGTTATGATATCCCTCATACATCAGTCATTGTCATGGCTGCTATCGTTGATTGTGGCTTGGTTATGATATTCCTCATACATCATTCATTTCCATGGCTGCTATCGTTGATTGTGGCAAGGTTATGATATTCCTCATACATCAGTCATTTTCTTTGCTGCTATCGATGATTGTGGCTTGGTTATGATATCCCTCATACATCAGTCATTGTCATGGCTGCTATCGTTGATTGTGGATTGGTTCTGATATTCCCCATACATCAGTCATTGTCATGGATGTCATCGTTGATTGTGGCTTGGTTATGATATTCCTCAAACATCAGTCATTGTCATGGATGTCATCGTTGATTGTGGCTTGGTTATGATATTCCTCATACATCAGTCATTGTCATGGCTGCCATCGTTGATTGTGGCTTGGTTCTGATATTCCCCATACACCAGTCATTGTCATGGGTGCTATCGTTGATTGTGGCTTGGTTATGATATTCCCCATACATCAGTCATTGTCATGGCTGCTATCGTTGATTGTGGCTTGGTTATGATATCCCTCATACATCATTCATTTCCATGGCTGCTATAGTTGATTGTGGCTAGGCTATGATATTCCTTATACATCAGTCATTGTCATGGCTGCTATCGTTGATTGTGGCTTGGTTCTGATATTCCTCATACAGCAGTCATTGTCATGGCTGCTATCGTTGATTGTGGCTTGGTTCTGATATTCCTCATACACCTGTCATTGCCATGGGTGCTATCGTTGATTGGGGCAAGGTTCTATTATCTCCCATACACCAGTCATTGTCATGGCTGCTATCGATGATTGTGGCTAGGTTCTGATATTCCCCATACATCAGTCATTGTCATGGCTGCTATCGTTGATTGTGGCTAGGTTATGATATTCCTCATACATCAGCCATTGTCATGGCTGCTATCGATGATTGTGGCTAGGTTCTGATATTCCCCATACATCAGTCATTGTCATGCCTGCTATCGTTGATTGTGGCTAGGTTATGATATTCCTCATACATCGGTCATTGTCATGGATGCGAACGTTGATTGTGGCTAGGTTATGATATTCCTCATACATCAGTCATTGTCATGGCTGCTATCGTTGATTGTGGCTTGGTTATGATATTCCTCATACATCAGTCATTGTCATGCCTGCTATCGTTGATTGTGGCTTGGTTATGATATTCCTCATACATCAGTCATTGCCATGGTTGCTATTGTTGAATGCGGCAGCGTTCTGATATTCCCCATTCATTAGTTATTGTCATGGCTGTTATCGTTGATTGTGGCTAGGTTCTGATATTCCCCATACATCAGTCATTGTCTTTGCTACTATCGATGATTGTGGCTTGGTTATGATATCCCTCATACATCAGTCATTGTCATGGCTGTCATCGTTGATTGTGGCTAGGTTATGATATCCCTCATACATCAGTCATTGTCACGGGTGCTATCGTTGATTGTGGCTTGGTTATGATATTCCTCATACATCAGTCATTGTCATGGCTGCTATCGATGATTGTGGCTTGGTTATGGTATTCCTCATACATCAGTCATTGTCATGGATGGCATCGTTGATTGTGGCTAGGTTATGATATTCCTCATACATCAGTCATTGTCATGGCTGCTATCGATGATTGTGGCTTGGTTATGGTATTCCTCATACATCAGTCATTGTCAGGATGTCATCGTTGATTGTGGCTAGGTTATGATATTCCTCATACATCAGTCATTTTCTTTGCTGCTATCGTTGATTGTGGATTGGTTATGATATTCCTCATACATCAGTCATTGTCATGGATGTCATCGTTGATTGTGGCTTGGTTATGATATTCCTCATACATCAGTCATTGTCATGCCTGCTATCTTTGATTGTGGCTTGGTTATGATATTCCTCATACATCAGTCATTGCCATGGTTGCTATTGTTGAACGCGGCAGCGTTCTGATATTCCCCATTCATCAGTCATTGTCATGGCTGTCATCGTTGATTGTGGCAAAGCCCTGATAGTCCTCATATATCAGCCATTGTCATGGCTGCCATCGTTGATTGTGGCTTGGTTATGATATTCCTCATACATCTTTCATTGTCATGGGTGCTATCGTTGATTGGGGCAAGTTTCTATTATCACCCATACACCAGTCATTGTCATGGCTGCTATCGATGATTGTGGCTTGGTTATGATATCCCTCATACATCAGTCATTGTCATGGATGTCATTGTTGATTGTGGCTTGGTTATGATATTCCCTCATACATCAGTCATTGTCATGGCTGCTATCGTTGATTGTGGCTTGGTTCTGATATTCCTCATACATCTGTCATTGTCATGGGTGCTATTGTTGATTGTGGCTAGGTTCTGATATTCCTCATACATCAGTCATTGTCATGGATGTCATCGTTGATTGTGGCTTGGTTATGATATTCCTCATACATCAGTCATTGTCATGGCTGCTATCGTTGATTTTGGCTTGGTTATGATATTCTTCATACATCTGTCATTGTCATGGGTGCTATCGTTAATTGTGGCTTGGTTATGATATCCCTCATACATCAGTCATTGTCATGGCTGCTATCGTTGATTGTGGCTTGGTTATGATATCCCTCATTCATCAGTCATTGTCATGGCTGCTATCGTTGATTGTGGCTTGGTTATGATATTCCTCATACATCAGTCATTGTCTTTGCTGCTATCGTTGATTGTGGCTTGGTTATGATATCCCTCATACATCAGTCATTGTCATGGCTGCTATCGTTGATTGTGGCTTGGTTATGATATCTCTCATACATCAGTCATTGTCATGGATGTCATCGTTGATTGTGGCTTGGTTATGATATTCCTCATACATCAGTCATTTCCAAGGCTGCTATCGTTGATTGTGGCTTGGTTATGATATCCCTCATACATCAGTCATTGTCATGGCTGCTATCGTTGATTGTGGCTTGGTTATGATATTCCTCATACATCATTCATTTCCATGGCTGCTATCGTTGATTGTGGCAAGGTTATGATATTCCTCATACATCAGTCATTTTCTTTGCTGCTATCGATGATTGTGGCTTGGTTATGATATCCCTCATACATCAGTCATTGTCATGGCTGCTATCGTTGATTGTGGATTGGTTCTGATATTCCCCATACATCAGTCATTGTCATGGATGTCATCGTTGATTGTGGCTTGGTTATGATATTCCTCAAACATCAGTCATTGTCATGGATGTCATCGTTGATTGTGGCTTGGTTATGATATTCCTCATACATCAGTCATTGTCATGGCTGCCATCGTTGATTGTGGCTTGGTTCTGATATTCCCCATACACCAGTCATTGTCATGGGTGCTATCGTTGATTGTGGCTTGGTTATGATATTCCCCATACATCAGTCATTGTCATGGCTGCTATCGTTGATTGTGGCTTGGTTATGATATCCCTCAACCATCATTTATTTCCATGGCTGCTATAGTTGATTGTGGCTAGGCTATGATATTCCTTATACATCAGTCATTGTCATGGCTGCTATCGTTGATTGTGGCTTGGTTCTGATATTCCTCATACAGCAGTCATTGTCATGGCTGCTATCGTTGATTGTGGCTTGGTTCTGATATTCCTCATACAGCAGTCATTGTAATGGCTGCTATCGATGATTGTGGCTAGGTTCTGATATTCCCCATACATCAGTCATTGTCTTTGCTGCTATCGATGATTGTGGCTTGGTTATGATATCCCTCATACATCAGTCATTGCCATGGCTGCCATCGTTGATTGTGGCTTGGTTCTGATATTCCCCATACACCAGTAATTGTCATGGGTGCTATCGTTGATTGTGGCTTGGTTATGGTATTCCTCATACATCAGTCATTGTCATGGCTGCAAGCGTTGATTGTGGCTTGGTTATGATATTCCTCATACATCAGTCATTGTCTTTGCTGCTATCGATGATTGTGACTTGGTTATGATATCCCTCATACATCAGTCATTGTCATGGCTGCTATCGTTGATTGTGGCTTGGTTCTGATATTCCCCATACATCAGTCATTGTCATGGCTGCTATCGTTGATTGTGGCTTGGTTATGATATTCCTCATACATCAGTCATTGACTTTGCTGCTATTGATGATTGTGGCTTGGTTAAGATATCCCTTATACATCAGTCATTGTCATGGATGTCATCGTTGATTGTGGCTTGGTTATGATTTTCCTCATACATCAGTCATTTCCAAGGCTGCTATCGTTGATTGTGGCTTGGTTATGATATCCCTCATACATCAGTCATTGTCATGGCTGCTATCGTTGATTGTGGCTTGGTTAAGATATCCCTCATACATCAGTCATTGTCATGGATGTCATCGTTGATTGTGGCTTGGTTATGATATTCCTCATACATCAGTCAATTCCATAGCTGCTATCGTTGATTGTGGCTTGGTTATGATATCCCTCATACATCAGTCATTGTCATGGCTGCTATCGTTTATTGTGGCTTGGTTATGATATCCCTCATACATCAGTCATTGTCATGGATGTCATCGTTGATTGTGGCTTGGTTATTATATTCCTCATACATCAGTCATTGTCATGGATGTCATCGTTGATTGTGGCTTGGTTATGATATTCCTCATACATCAGTCATTGTCATGGCTGCTATCGTTGATTGTGGCTTGGTTATGATATTCCTAAGACATCGGTAATTGTCATGGCTGCTATCGTTGATTGTGGCTTGGTTATGATATCCCTCATACATCAGTCATTGTCATGGCTGCTATCGTTGATTGTGGCTTGGTTATGATGTCTCTCATATATCAGTCATTGTCATGGATGTCATCGTTGATTGTGGCTTGGTTATGATATTCCTCATACATCACTTATTTCCATGGCTGCTATCGTTGATTGTGGCTTGGTTCTGATATTCCTCATACATCAGTCATTGTCATGGCTGCTATTGTTGATTGTGGCTTGGTTATGATATCCCTCATACATCAGTCATTGTCATGGATGTAATCGTTGATTGTGGCTTAGTTATGATATTCCTCATACATCATTCATTTCCATGGCTGCTATCGCTGATTGTGGCTAGGTTATGATATTCCTCATACATCAGTCATTTTCTTTGCTGCTATCGATGATTGTGGCTTGGTTATGGTATTCCTCATACATCAGTCATTGTCATGGCTGCCATCGTTGATTGTGGCTTGGTTCTGATATTCCTCATACATCAGACATTGTCATGGCTGCTATCGTTGATTGTGGCTTGGTTATGATATTCCCCATACATCAGTCATTGTCTTTGCTGCTATCGATGATTGTGGCTTGGTTATGATATCCCTCATACATCAGTCATTGTCATGGCTGCTATCGTTTATTGTGGCTTGGTTATGATATCCCTCATACATCAGTCATTGTCATGGATGTCATCGTTGATTGTGGCTTGGTTATGATATTCCTCATACATCAGTCATTGTCATGGATGTCATCGTTGATTGTGGCTTGGTTATGATATTCCTCATACATCAGTCATTGTCATGGCTGCTATCGTTGATTGTGGCTTGGTTATGATATTCCTCATACATCAGTCATTGTCATGGCTGCTATCGTTGATTGTGGCTTGGTTATGATATTCCTCATACATCAGTCATTGTCATGGCTGCTATCGTTGATTGTGGCTAGGTTATGATATTCCTCATACATCAGTCATTGTCATGGATGTCATCGTTGATTGTGGCTTGGTTATGATATTCCCCATACATCAGTCATTGTCATAGCTGCTATCGTTGATTGTGGCTTGGATATGATATCCCTCATATATCAGTCATTGTCATGGATGTCATCGTTGATTGTGGCTAGGTTATGATATTCCTCATACATCACTTATTTCCATGGCTGCTATCGTTGATTGTGGCTTGGTTCTGATATTCCTCATACATCAGTCATTGTCATGGCTGCTATCGTTGATTGTGGCTTGGTTATGATATCCCTCATACATCAGTCATTGTCATGGATGTAATCGTTGATTGTGGCTTGGTTATGATATTCCTCATACATCATTCATTTCCATGGCTGCTATCGCTGATTGTGGCTAGGTTATGATATTCCTCATACATCAGTCATTTTCTTTGCTGCTATCGATGATTGTGGCTTGGTTATGATATCCCTCATACATCAGTCATTGTCATGGATGTCATTGTTGATTGTGGCTTGGTTATGATATTCCCTCATACATCAGTCATTGTCATGGCTGCTATCGTTGATTGTGGCTTGGTTCTGATATTCCTCATACATCTGTCATTGTCATGGGTGCTATTGTTGATTGTGGCTAGGTTCTGATATTCCTCATACATCAGTCATTGTCATGGATGTCATCGTTGATTGTGGCTTGGTTATGATATTCCTCATACATCAGTCATTGTCATGGCTGCTATCGTTGATTTTGGCTTGGTTATGATATTCTTCATACATCTGTCATTGTCATGGGTGCTATCGTTAATTGTGGCTTGGTTATGATTTCCCTCATACATCAGTCATTGTCATGGCTGCTATCGTTGATTGTGGCTTGGTTATGATATCCCTCATTCATCAGTCATTGTCATGGCTGCTATCGTTGATTGTGGCTTGGTTATGATATTCCTCATACATCAGTCATTGTCTTTGCTGCTATCGTTGATTGTGGCTTGGTTATGATATCCCTCATACATCAGTCATTGTCATGGCTGCTATCGTTGATTGTGGCTTGGTTATGATATCCCTCATACATCAGTCATTGTCATGGATGTCATCGTTGATTGTGGCTTGGTTATGATATTCCTCATACATCAGTTATTTCCAAGGCTGCTATCGTTGATTGTGGCTTGGTTATGATATCCCTCATACATCAGTCATTGTCATGGCTGCTATCGTTGATTGTGGCTTGGTTATGATATTCCTCATACATCATTCATTTCCATGGCTGCTATCGTTGATTGTGGCAAGGTTATGATATTCCTCATACATCAGTCATTTTCTTTGCTGCTATCGATGATTGTGGCTTGGTTATGATATCCCTCATACATCAGTCATTGTCATGGCTGCTATCGTTGATTGTGGATTGGTTCTGATATTCCCCATACATCAGTCATTGTCATGGATGTCATCGTTGATTGTGGCTTGGTTATGATATTCCTCAAACATCAGTCATTGTCATGGATGTCATCGTTGATTGTGGCTTGGTTATGATATTCCTCATACATCAGTCATTGTCATGGCTGCCATCGTTGATTGTGGCTTGGTTCTGATATTCCCCATACACCAGTCATTGTCATGGGTGCTATCGTTGATTGTGGCTTGGTTATGATATTCCCCATACATCAGTCATTGTCATGGCTGCTATCGTTGATTGTGGCTTGGTTATGATATCCCTCATACATCATTCATTTCCATGGCTGCTATAGTTGATTGTGGCTAGGCTATGATATTCCTTATACATCAGTCATTGTCATGGCTGCTATCGTTGATTGTGGCTTGGTTCTGATATTCCTCATACAGCAGTCATTGTCATGGCTGCTATCGTTGATTGTGGCTTGGTTCTGATATTCCTCATACACCTGTCATTGCCATGGGTGCTATCGTTGATTGGGGCAAGGTTCTATTATCTCCCATACACCAGTCATTGTCATGGCTGCTATCAATGATTGTGGCTAGGTTCTGATATTCCCCATACATCAGTCATTGTCATGGCTGCTATCGTTGATTGTGGCTAGGTTATGATATTCCTCATACATCAGCCATTGTCATGGCTGCTATCGATGATTGTGGCTAGGTTCTGATATTCCCCATACATCAGTCATTGTCATGCCTGCTATCGTTGATTGTGGCTAGGTTATGATATTCCTCATACATCGGTCATTGTCATGGATGCGAACGTTGATTGTGGCTAGGTTATGATATTCCTCATACATCAGTCATTGTCATGGCTGCTATCGTTGATTGTGGCTTGGTTATGATATTCCTCATACATCAGTCATTGTCATGCCTGCTATCGTTGATTGTGGCTTGGTTATGATATTCCTCATACATCAGTCATTGCCATGGTTGCTATTGTTGAATGCGGCAGCGTTCTGATATTCCCCATTCATTAGTTATTGTCATGGCTGTTATCGTTGATTGTGGCTAGGTTCTGATATTCCCCATACATCAGTCATTGTCTTTGCTACTATCGATGATTGTGGCTTGGTTATGATATCCCTCATACATCAGTCATTGTCATGGCTGTCATCGTTGATTGTGGCTAGGTTATGATATCCCTCATACATCAGTCATTGTCACGGGTGCTATCGTTGATTGTGGCTTGGTTATGATATTCCTCATACATCAGTCATTGTCATGGCTGCTATCGATGATTGTGGCTTGGTTATGGTATTCCTCATACATCAGTCATTGTCATGGATGGCATCGTTGATTGTGGCTAGGTTATGATATTCCTCATACATCAGTCATTGTCATGGCTGCTATCGATGATTGTGGCTTGGTTATGGTATTCCTCATACATCAGTCATTGTCAGGATGTCATCGTTGATTGTGGCTAGGTTATGATATTCCTCATACATCAGTCATTTTCTTTGCTGCTATCGTTGATTGTGGATTGGTTATGATATTCCTCATACATCAGTCATTGTCATGGATGTCATCGTTGATTGTGGCTTGGTTATGATATTCCTCATACATCAGTCATTGTCATGCCTGCTATCTTTGATTGTGGCTTGGTTATGATATTCCTCATACATCAGTCATTGCCATGGTTGCTATTGTTGAACGCGGCAGCGTTCTGATATTCCCCATTCATCAGTCATTGTCATGGCTGTCATCGTTGATTGTGGCAAAGCCCTGATAGTCCTCATATATCAGCCATTGTCATGGCTGCCATCGTTGATTGTGGCTTGGTTATGATATTCCTCATACATCTTTCATTGTCATGGGTGCTATCGTTGATTGGGGCAAGTTTCTATTATCACCCATACACCAGTCATTGTCATGGCTGCTATCGATGATTGTGGCTTGGTTATGATATCCCTCATACATCAGTCATTGTCATGGATGTCATTGTTGATTGTGGCTTGGTTATGATATTCCCTCATACATCAGTCATTGTCATGGCTGCTATCGTTGATTGTGGCTTGGTTCTGATATTCCTCATACATCTGTCATTGTCATGGGTGCTATTGTTGATTGTGGCTAGGTTCTGATATTCCTCATACATCAGTCATTGTCATGGATGTCATCGTTGATTGTGGCTTGGTTATGATATTCCTCATACATCAGTCATTGTCATGGCTGCTATCGTTGATTTTGGCTTGGTTATGATATTCTTCATACATCTGTCATTGTCATGGGTGCTATCGTTAATTGTGGCTTGGTTATGATATCCCTCATACATCAGTCATTGTCATGGCTGCTATCGTTGATTGTGGCTTGGTTATGATATCCCTCATTCATCAGTCATTGTCATGGCTGCTATCGTTGATTGTGGCTTGGTTATGATATTCCTCATACATCAGTCATTGTCTTTGCTGCTATCGTTGATTGTGGCTTGGTTATGATATCCCTCATACATCAGTCATTGTCATGGCTGCTATCGTTGATTGTGGCTTGGTTATGATATCCCTCATACATCAGTCATTGTCATGGATGTCATCGTTGATTGTGGCTTGGTTATGATATTCCTCATACATCAGTCATTTCCAAGGCTGCTATCGTTGATTGTGGCTTGGTTATGATATCCCTCATACATCAGTCATTGTCATGGCTGCTATCGTTGATTGTGGCTTGGTTATGATATTCCTCATACATCATTCATTTCCATGGCTGCTATCGTTGATTGTGGCAAGGTTATGATATTCCTCATACATCAGTCATTTTCTTTGCTGCTATCGATGATTGTGGCTTGGTTATGATATCCCTCATACATCAGTCATTGTCATGGCTGCTATCGTTGATTGTGGATTGGTTCTGATATTCCCCATACATCAGTCATTGTCATGGATGTCATCGTTGATTGTGGCTTGGTTATGATATTCCTCAAACATCAGTCATTGTCATGGATGTCATCGTTGATTGTGGCTTGGTTATGATATTCCTCATACATCAGTCATTGTCATGGCTGCCATCGTTGATTGTGGCTTGGTTCTGATATTCCCCATACACCAGTCATTGTCATGGGTGCTATCGTTGATTGTGGCTTGGTTATGATATTCCCCATACATCAGTCATTGTCATGGCTGCTATCGTTGATTGTGGCTTGGTTATGATATCCCTCAACCATCATTCATTTCCATGGCTGCTATAGTTGATTGTGGCTAGGCTATGATATTCCTTATACATCAGTCATTGTCATGGCTGCTATCGTTGATTGTGGCTTGGTTCTGATATTCCTCATACAGCAGTCATTGTCATGGCTGCTATCGTTGATTGTGGCTTGGTTCTGATATTCCTCATACAGCAGTCATTGTAATGGCTGCTATCGATGATTGTGGCTAGGTTCTGATATTCCCCATACATCAGTCATTGTCTTTGCTGCTATCGATGATTGTGGCTTGGTTATGATATCCCTCATACATCAGTCATTGCCATGGCTGCCATCGTTGATTGTGGCTTGGTTCTGATATTCCCCATACACCAGTAATTGTCATGGGTGCTATCGTTGATTGTGGCTTGGTTATGGTATTCCTCATACATCAGTCATTGTCATGGCTGCAAGCGTTGATTGTGGCTTGGTTATGATATTCCTCATACATCAGTCATTGTCTTTGCTGCTATCGATGATTGTGACTTGGTTATGATATCCCTCATACATCAGTCATTGTCATGGCTGCTATCGTTGATTGTGGCTTGGTTCTGATATTCCCCATACATCAGTCATTGTCATGGCTGCTATCGTTGATTGTGGCTTGGTTATGATATTCCTCATACATCAGTCATTGACTTTGCTGCTATTGATGATTGTGGCTTGGTTAAGATATCCCTCATACATCAGTCATTGTCATGGATGTCATCGTTGATTGTGGCTTGGTTATGATTTTCCTCATACATCAGTCATTTCCAAGGCTGCTATCGTTGATTGTGGCTTGGTTATGATATCCCTCATACATCAGTCATTGTCATGGCTGCTATCGTTGATTGTGGCTTGGTTAAGATATCCCTCATACATCAGTCATTGTCATGGATGTCATCGTTGATTGTGGCTTGGTTATGATATTCCTCATACATCAGTCAATTCCATAGCTGCTATCGTTGATTGTGGCTTGGTTATGATATCCCTCATACATCAGTCATTGTCATGGCTGCTATCGTTTATTGTGGCTTGGTTATGATATCCCTCATACATCAGTCATTGTCATGGATGTCATCGTTGATTGTGGCTTGGTTATTATATTCCTCATACATCAGTCATTGTCATGGATGTCATCGTTGATTGTGGCTTGGTTATGATATTCCTCATACATCAGTCATTGTCATGGCTGCTATCGTTGATTGTGGCTTGGTTATGATATTCCTAAGACATCGGTAATTGTCATGGCTGCTATCGTTGATTGTGGCTTGGTTATGATATCCCTCATACATCAGTCATTGTCATGGCTGCTATCGTTGATTGTGGCTTGGTTATGATATCTCTCATATATCAGTCATTGTCATGGATGTCATCGTTGATTGTGGCTAGGTTATGATATTCCTCATACATCACTTATTTCCATGGCTGCTATCGTTGATTGTGGCTTGGTTCTGATATTCCTCATACATCAGTCATTGTCATGGCTGCTATTGTTGATTGTGGCTTGGTTATGATATCCCTCATACATCAGTCATTGTCATGGATGTAATCGTTGATTGTGGCTTAGTTATGATATTCCTCATACATCATTCATTTCCATGGCTGTTATCGCTGATTGTGGCTAGGTTATGATATTCCTCATACATCAGTCATTTTCTTTGCTGCTATCGATGATTGTGGCTTGGTTATGGTATTCCTCATACATCAGTCATTGTCATGGCTGCCATCGTTGATTGTGGCTTGGTTCTGATATTCCTCATACATCAGACATTGTCATGGCTGCTATCGTTGATTGTGGCTTGGTTATGATATTCCCCATACATCAGTCATTGTCTTTGCTGCTATCGATGATTGTGGCTTGGTTATGATATCCCTCATACATCAGTCATTGTCATGGCTGCTATCGTTTATTGTGGCTTGGTTATGATATCCCTCATACATCAGTCATTGTCATGGATGTCATCGTTGATTGTGGCTTGGTTATGATATTCCTCATACATCAGTCATTGTCATGGATGTCATCGTTGATTGTGGCTTGGTTATGATATTCCTCATACATCAGTCATTGTCATGGCTGCTATCGTTGATTGTGGCTTGGTTATGATATTCCTCATACATCAGTCATTGTCATGGCTGCTATCGTTGATTGTGGCTTGGTTATGATATTCCTCATACATCAGTCATTGTCATGGCTGCTATCGTTGATTGTGGCTAGGTTATGATATTCCTCATACATCAGTCATTGTCATGGATGTCATCGTTGATTGTGGCTTGGTTATGATATTCCCCATACATCAGTCATTGTCATAGCTGCTATCGTTGATTGTGGCTTGGTTATGATATCCCTCATATATCAGTCATTGTCATGGATGTCATCGTTGATTGTGGCTAGGTTATGATATTCCTCATACATCACTTATTTCCATGGCTGCTATCGTTGATTGTGGCTTGGTTCTGATATTCCTCATACATCAGTCATTGTCATGGCTGCTATCGTTGATTGTGGCTTGGTTATGATATCCCTCATACATCAGTCATTGTCATGGATGTAATCGTTGATTGTGGCTTGGTTATGATATTCCTCATACATCATTCATTTCCATGGCTGCTATCGCTGATTGTGGCTAGGTTATGATATTCCTCATACATCAGTCATTTTCTTTGCTGCTATCGATGATTGTGGCTTGGTTATGATATCCCTCATACATCAGTCATTGTCATGGCTGCTATAGTTGATTGTGGATTGGTTCTGATATTCCCCATACATCAGTCATTGTCATGGATGTCATCGTTGATTGTGGCTTGGTTATGATATTCCTCATACATCAGTCATTGTCATGGATGTCATCGTTGATTGTGGCTTGGTTATGATATTCCTCATACATCAGTCATTGTCATGGCTGCCATCGTTGATTGTGGCTTGGTTCTGATATTCCCCATACACCAGTCATTGTCATGGGTGCTATCGTTGATTGTGGCTTGGTTCTGATATTCCCCATACATCAGTCATTGTCATGGCAGCTATCGTTGATTGTGGCTAGGTTCTGATATTCCCCATACATCAGTCATTGTCATGGCGATATTGATGATTGTAGCTAGGTCCTGATATTTCCCTTACATCAGTAATTGCCATGGCTGCTATCGTTGATTGTGACAAAGTCCTGATATAACTCATACAGCAGTCATTTCCATGGCTGCTATCGTTGATTGTGGCTAGGTTTTGATATTCCCCATACATCAGACATTGTCATGCCTGCTATCGTTGATTGTGGCTAGGTTCTGATATTCCCCCTACATCAGCCATTGTCATGGCTGCTATCGTTGATTGTGGCTAGGTTCTGATATTCCTCATACATCAGTCATTGACTTTGCTGCTATCGATGATTGTGGCTAGGTTCTGATATTCCCCATACATCAGTCATTGTCATGGCTGCTATCGTTGATTGTGGCTAGGTTCTGATATTCCTCATACATCAGTCATTGTCATGGCTGCTATCGTTGATTGTGGCAAGGTTCTGATATTCCCCATACATCAGTCATTGACTTTGCTGCTATCGTTGATTGTGGCAAGGTTCTGATATTCCCCATACATCAGTCATTGTCATGGCTGCTATCGTTGATTGTGGCAAGGTTCTGATATTCCCCATACATCAGTCATTGTCTTTGCTGCTATCGTTGATTGTGGCAAGGTTCTATTATCCCCCATAAACCAGACATTGTCATGGCCATATTGTTGATTGTAGCTAGGTCCTGATACTCCCTTTACATCAGTAATTGCCATGGCTGCTATCGTTGATTGTGACAAGGTTTTGATATTCCCCATACATCAGTCATTGTCGTTGCTGCTATCGTTGATTGTGGCAAGGTTTTGACATTCCTCATACATCAGTCATTGTCTTTGCTGCTATCGTTGATTGTGGCTTGGTTATGATATTCCTCATACATCAGTCATTGTCTTTGCTGCTATCGTTGATTGTGGCTTGGTTATGATATTCCTCATACATCAGTCATTGTCTTTGCTGCTATCGTTGATTGTGGCTTGGTTATGATATCCCTCATACATCAGACATTGTCATGCCTGCTATCGTTTATTGTGGCTAGGTTCTGATATTCCCCATACATCAGACATTGTCATGGCTGCTATCGTTGATTGTGGCTTGGTTATGATATCCCTCATACATCAGTCATTGTCATGGCTGCTATCAATGATTGTGGCTAGGTTATGATATTCCTCATACATCAGTCATTGTCATGGCTGCCATCGTTGATTGTGGCTTGGTTATGGTATTCCTCATACATCCGACATTGTCATGGGTGCTATCGTTGATTGGGGCAAGGTTCTATTATCCCCCATACACCAGTCATTGTCATGGCTGCTATCGTTGATTGTGGCAAATTCCTGATATTTCTAATACATCAGTCATTGACATGGCTGCTATCGTTGATTGTGGCAAAGCCCTGATAGTCCTCATACAGCAGTCATTGTCATGGCTGCTATCGTTGATTGTGGCAAGGTTTTGATATTCCCCATACATCAGTCATTGTCATGGCCATATTGTTGATTGTGGCTAGGTCCTGATATTCCCCTTACATCAGTCATTGTCTTTGCTGCTATCATTGATTGTGACAAAGTCCTGATATAACTCATACAGCAGTCATTTCCATGGCTGCTATCGTTGATTGTGGCAAGGTTTTGATATTCCCCATACATCAGTCATTGTTCTCATTGCTATTGTTGAATGTGGTATTGGCATGATATTCCATACACACCAGTCATTGTCATGGCTGCTGTTGTTGAACGTGGCAAAGCCTAGTCCGAGTATTCTCTGACGTTTTAGTGGCTTTTCTTTATTTTGATATTGGCAAATATCAAAATATGGAAAAGCCACTTAAACATCAGAGAAGGCTCGGATTAGGCAAAACCCTGCTATTCTCTACATACCAGTCACTGTCATGGCTGCTACGGTTGAACGTGGCAAATCGCTGCTATTCCCCAAACATCAGTTTTTTTCATGGCTGCTATTTTTGAATGTGGCAAGGCCCTGATTTTCTCTACAAATCTGCCATGGTCATGACTGCTATTTTAGAATGTCTAGAAATAGAACTCTCCAGATATGAATACTGTAAATTCCGAAATTTTCGCGAGGATTTATTTTCGCGAAAAAATGCGAAGTTTCGTGAAAATGAAACCCTCATAAAATAGCAAAATCACTCTGACATTTATTGATACAGATAAATTATGCACTAATCGCGAATTTCAGACGTCGCAAATATGTCATTTTAACGCTATTTTGAATTAACAGTAATTTTCATGGCGGCTTTCGTTGAGTGGGACAAGGGTAGCAAGAACAACTCAATAAATCAACAACAATATATAATCACCGTCTTCAAACGAATGGCAGCTATGGCAACCGGGGTGATTGGTTAGAAGGCTAGTCCAATATATTTTTTTTACTATTTCTATAGATATATCCAGGCTTTTACCTAAGTCTCCAAAATATCCATTTCATGCCCAAGCGTCATATCTCCCACACATAATGAACCTTAATTCTCTTCCAGATACAAATCCTGACTTTTGGATCTTAAACAAATGAAAATTAATGAGTAGATGAAATAAATGTAATTTTATATGATCATCTAAAATTGCCAAACAATTACTACAATAGCATGGCGTAAAACTTTGTCCCAAATTTAATAATTTACCTTTACATTACCAAACAACAACTATTTGATACTGTGATATACACGAACCACAGATCACAGACCTATAGTTGAAATAATTGCTAAGTAAAGATCAAAGAAACAAGTCCAGAATTCAGGCATTGCATGTTTCTTATGTGCTTCGTTTTTGCTTTCCTAGAGCGTCAAAAGATGCTAGGTTAGATAATCATGCATGCTGTTTTGGGGCTTATTTATTACATCCTATTATCTCTTACTTAGACCAGTTTCAATCAATTATTCATAATCCAATTGGGAATTAGAACATTAATTTGAACAGTTGCCATGCAGGGAATAAATCTGTTTTGTATCCTTCTACGAGAACTTGTCAAATGTGTAAGCGGCGATTATGGAACTATGAGCCTACGTACTGGAGAAAGACGTCAGTCTTAAGCACTTCTGCTGGCGGTGAGGAAAAGCAGTTTGATAATTGTTTCAATATTCGATAGTTTTGGTGATTCGAATTTATGCGGCTAAATATATTCTATTCGAATTTATAGAGCTAAACATGCTACCGACTGAACTGTCCGGGCGCCTAGGGTGATAGAAATTCCCGATATGGGTAAAAACAATGGAAATATGTTCCTTAAAGGGTATCCTTTGGAAGCAAAGACTGCACCAAAGAACTGAAACTAGAGTGTGCATATTTCCTGGGCCAGACTAGCTAGTTTCTGCCATTTAGGCTTCATCAGTGACCCTCTAATAGTTTCAAAGTTCCCCGATTTGATCTGCAAGAAAAAAAATGCTTTCCAATTGACTTGACACCTGAGAAAGGTAACATAGGCAAGATACGACTATCCAACTCACTAAGCGCCCTGAGAAAGTAACGTGGGTGGGATACGACTTTCCAACTTACACAGCACCCCGGGAAAGGTAACATGGATAATAGAAGACTTCCAACTCAATTAGCACCCAGAGAAAGGTAACATGGATAATAAAAGGCTTCCTACTCAAGAAGCTACCAGAGAAAGGTAACATGGATAATAAAAGACTTCCAACTCAATAAGCACCCCGAGAAAGGTAACATGGATAATAAAAGACTTCCAACTTACACAGCACCCCGAGAAAGGTAACATGGATAATAAAAGACTTCCAACTCAATAAGCACCCAGAGAAAGGTAACATGGATAATAAAAGACTTCCAACTTACACAGCACCCCGAGAAAGGTAACATGGATAATAAAAGACTTCCAACTTAATAAGCACCCAGAGAAAGGTAACATGGATAATAAAAGACTTCCAACTTACACAGCCCCCAGAGAAAGGTTACATGGATAATAAAAGACTTCCAACTTAATAAGCACCCAGAGAAAGGTAACATGGATAATAAAAGACTTCCAACTTAATAAGCACCCAGAGAAAGGTAACATGGATAATAAAAGACTTCCAACTTAATAAGCACCCAGAGAAAGGTAACATGAATAATAAAAGACTTCCAATTTAATAAGCACCCAGAGAAAGGTAACATGGATAATAAAAGACTTCCAACTCAATAAGCACCCAAAGAAAGGTAACATGGATAATAAAAGACTTCCAACTTAATAAGCACCCAGAGAAAGGTAACATGGATAATAAAAGACTTCCAACTTAATAAGCACCCAGAGAAAGGTAACATTGATAATAAAAGACTTCCAACTCAATAAGCACCCAGAGAAAGGTAACATGGATGATAAAAGACTTCCAACTCAATAAGCACCCAGAGAAAGGTAACATAGATAATAAAAGACTTCCGACTCAATAAGCGCCCAGAGAAAGGTAACATGGATAATAAAAGACTTCCAACTCAATAAGCACCCAGAGAAAGGTAACATGGATAATAAAAGACTTCCAACTCAATAAGCACCCAGAGAAAGGAAACATGGATAATAAAAGACTTCCAACTCAATAAGCACCCAGAGAAAGGTAACATGGATAATAAAAGACTTCCAACTTAATAAGCACCCAGAGAAAGGTAACATGGATAATAAAAGACTTCCAACTCAATAAGCACCCAGAGAAAGGTAACATGGATAATAAAAGACTTCCAACTCAATAAGCACCCAGAGAAAGGTAACATGGATAATAAAAGACTTCCAACTCAATAAGCACCCAGAGAAAGGTAACATGGATAATAAAAGGCTTCCTACTCAAGAAGCTACCAGAGAAAGGTAACATGGATAATAAAAGACTTCCAACTCAATAAGCACCCCGAGAAAGGTAACATGGATAATAAAAGACTTCCAACTTACACAGCACCCCGAGAAAGGTAACATGGATAATAAAAGACTTCCAACTCAATAAGCACCCAGAGAAAGGTAACATGGATAATAAAAGACTTCCAACTTACACAGCACCCCGAGAAAGGTAACATGGATAATAAAAGACTTCCAACTTACACAGCACCCAGAGAAAGGTAACATGGATAATAAAAGACTTCCAACTTACACAGCCCCCAGAGAAAGGTAACATGGATAATAAAAGACTTCCAACTTAATAAGCACCCAGAGAAAGGTAACATGGATAATAAAAGACTTCCAACTTAATAAGCACCCAGAGAAAGGTAACATGGATAATAAAAGACTTCCAACTTAATAAGCACCCAGAGAAAGGTAACATGAATAATAAAAGACTTCCAATTTAATAAGCACCCAGAGAAAGGTAACATGGATAATAAAAGACTTCCAACTCAATAAGCACCCAAAGAAAGGTAACATGGATAATAAAAGACTTCCAACTTAATAAGCACCCAGAGAAAGGTAACATGGATAATAAAAGACTTCCAACTTAATAAGCACCCAGAGAAAGGTAACATTGATAATAAAAGACTTCCAACTCAATAAGCACCCAGAGAAAGGTAACATGGATGATAAAAGACTTCCAACTCAATAAGCACCCAGAGAAAGGTAACATAGATAATAAAAGACTTCCAACTCAATAAGCGCCCAGAGAAAGGTAACATGGATAATAAAAGACTTCCAACTCAATAAGCACCCAGAGAAAGGTAACATGGATAATAAAAGACTTCCAACTCAATAAGCACCCAGAGAAAGGAAACATGGATAATAAAAGACTTCCAACTCAATAAGCACCCAGAGAAAGGTAACATGGATAATAAAAGACTTCCAACTTAATAAGCACCCAGAGAAAGGTAACATGGATAATAAAAGACTTCCAACTCAATAAGCACCCAGAGAAAGGTAACATGGATAATAAAAGACTTCCAACTCAATAAGCACCCAGAGAAAGGTAACATGGATAATAAAAGACTTCCAACTCAATAAGCACCCAGAGAAAGGTAACATGGGCAAGATAAGAATTCCAACTCAAGGAGCACCCAGAAAAAGATGTGAATGCCGACTTATGTTGCACCCGATGAAAGATAAAGTGGGTAAGGTAAGACTTCCAACTGACGTAGCACCCTGAGTAAGACATGGCGACTAATGCAATGTATCGCCGCAGAGACATGACCAAATCAAATTAACTTACACTGATGATACAAAGAAACTGGCATATACGTGTAACCCAAAGACAGTTAGAGAGATAAGCCAATGTCTACCCTACCAAAGACAAGCACAATGTACCAGCCCATCAATGAAAGTTTCAGGTCAAATTTATTTTTTAGTCTAAGGCCTGACCCACCGCCGTGTAGTTAGATATAAACTGTGAGTAGGTCAACTAGTATTATAACGAGCATAAAAGACCGTTGCATAGTATTCATATTATAGCCTACTCTTTAATAACGATTGACCTTTTTTTCGTATTAAAATTAATAAACCACTAATATTTAATAACGCAATTTCAAAGTACTTAGACCTCGTTTGATAAATAAACTCATTGCGAAAAAGCGATAAATTGCTCGACAATCCTTTCCCATTCTGTTTTATAAATTCAATTAAGCATGAACAGTCATGTAAGATACTTCAAGAAATGACTAGACCCAAATAGGCCAACACTCTCTTATTCAGTTAGTCGATTACCAAATAGACTGTTTGAAGCATAACTTTTACAAAAGAATTAAAAAACTGCAAAGCTTTGTTTTGATTTACTGAGTATCGGTTAATTGTTAACTTTCTTGCAAACTTATCAATTATTCAGGGCTGAAATGAGAATTAGCCAGGCTAACTGTCGATAATAGCGTTAGCGAACCTAACACGGAAACAAGAGAATCTGCCAGTCACGGTGCTATATCCAGCTATCGAAGCGACTTAAAAGACTGAGTAATCAAATATGTATTGGTATAACATGCGCGGATCCAGAAAATTTTGCCAGAGGGGGTCCAACTCTGACAAGGTGTTTATAATGAGGGGAAAGAGGATCCAAATAGCACTAAAAGCGGGCAATCATCGGCCCGCCAGCGAAACGCCATTAAATGGCGTTTCGCTGGCGGGCCGATGATGGTTCAACTTAGAATGCTGGCTTGGTAGCTTTGTGATTTTCCAGGGGGTCCGGACTCCCTGTCCACCCCTCTGGATCCGCACATGTGATATATGGTACAGAGATCCAAGCCAGCATACCGTTTCTTGCCACTATAGGCCTACCAGCAAAACGAAACTTAAATGGCGTTTTGCTAGCGGACCGAGCTTGACCCACCGGGATCTAACCACCATAACATTTATTAAATTACTTCACATAAATAGTAAATAGACCATGTTTATTGAACACATTAAACAGATTGCACGTTTTGATTGTTGTTTGCTATGGTTTACTCTGCCCAGTTAGACCGCTTCATGAATAGGTATATGTTGCAAGTGCAAACATTTTTAATAGAGAACCATAGAGGTTTAAACGTCCAGTATGAAGCCATAAGCAAATTCAAACTCTGACATATCAAATTTGGGCTACAAGTGATTCAGATTTATACACAGCGTCAAAAGTTAAGCACCACTTACTTCGTAGCTAAATATTTCAGAGCACAGATATGTGGTGTAAATAAACCTTATAAATAAAGATAAATGTACATGTATCATATAGGGTTAAGATAGTGAAACGATCATGCCATTTTTGATATTGAGTTCAACAAAAAGTACATAAGGGTCAACCTATTTTCATGGCAACTCTGTGTACATGAATAAATATTGGGGATTTTGTAAGAAAAAATGCACAACATTTGTTTCAAGATGTTGGGGATTACTTCTTGAAGGTTTCAATGCAATAGCAAGAAGTTTTGATAAGTCGCGAAAACTCATGATTTTGTAGCAAACTCCGAATATTACATGCACTTTTAAAGGGGCTCTTACATGGTATGAGAAAATAACATTGGAGTCTGCCCACGCTTGGAATTTGATAATATTATGTTTATTAATTGTCTGGGGTATGACTTTTATATTTATGGTGCATTTAAGTTTTTATGCATTTCCATTGCTAATTTATGAGGTCATGTATGATATCACTACAATACCTTAGGGTACCGAGTTATAATAATTTCTAAAGTAATTGACATATCATGTAACGGGCGGAGAAATGCTTTATTAAATAACTATATCATTGATAAGTTCGTTGATAATGTAAATAGCTTTGTATGTATTAGGATAGCGGGTGGGCATTCCTTTGTTTGACATGGTACCCCGATTTTCAACTGTAAATTTTGTATTCAGTCAAATTTGGAATTAAAATTAACACGTTGCGGTCTTTGTCAAGATACCATTTTCTACATATAATTATCCATATATGAAAATAATATGTAGACCAAATTTCATGAAATTCAAGGACCAGTAACATATTTTTTCAAGTTGATGTAAACACATGGCCCTAATTCATCGAAATGTAAAATATACAATAATTATGTTTCAGTGTAAAAAAAAAAATACTTGCTTAGTTTGAATCACTTTGCGAGTACGTTTATTGGTAGAAGTTGATATGTTCAGTGTTTTTCCCTATTATGGATTGGAAAAAGAAAAAAAAATTCTTTGCTATTAAGTGCCTTGGTTCTTATTTGATGAAGTGATTACACAATAAGATTACCCAAAATGATAAAATATGGTGATACCTGTACTTAACACATCTAGTTTCTAACGTTAAAACTACACCTAACCAATGTTACACTTAATATGTAACATTATTAAGAATTTTAAATCATACAGAAGAGAAACCTTATGACAAGTCAGTTCATACAGGAGAAAAACCTTATATCTATGATTTTATAATTGGTAGCCTCATTAATGAACCTGGTTCACAAGAATAACCCCCTGTCAAACATTTTGGTTAACATTAACCATTTTGTTCACAGAGAATTTTTGGCTTCAAAGGTATTGCTAATTTAGTGCTTAAATCTTCTCTTTTCGTTCTGTTTTGTAAAAAAGATGCTGACTCATCAAATAGCAACATTAATACTTTAGCTAGCTGTATATTCCAGGCATACAGTTTCGTTTCTTGACCTCACATATTTAGTGTAGGCCGCTGTGTAATCCCGTGGGAATTTTTGGGTAAAAGTGTCAAACATACATTTTCTTGTAGAAAAATGTATCCTGTTAAAGAAAAAAGATGTTTCCAATTTTTCTTGCCGTTTTAACGTCATGGTGACGTCTCAAAGTGATGTACCCATTTTTGGCTTATTTAGGGCTTGAAAATTGAGCACTATGAATTCCAGCTGGCGCAAACATGTACTGTTTGATTAGCTATAGTAATATTACTGACGATATATTGTATTTGGAGCATAGACTCTGACTCAGAATTTTAGAGAGGCTACTTTAACTTCAAAATGATGTCAAGAGAGGAAAAAATGACGTCAGTATCAAAATGAAAATTATGTTATAGTGAAAGCTCAAATGACATAAGATCACAATATGCTAATAGACCCTCCTCTCCAACTGCTGGTATTGTACACTATGCTTCACTAAAACTGCATGATATAAGATACAAAATGACACATGTTACCTCTCTGACCTGTAACAGCCATGTTAACTACGTTACTCTATTGTAATTTCAAATCCTATTGTGCAAATACCAAGTTATAGCTAATTCTTATTTATCGACATGCTGAATGCCTTAAAAGCATTTATCAAATGGCAGCAAACAGGAAGTATGCGTTTAAACAATACACCTCTATGAAATGACAGTTATATATGTTACTAAACTTCAAATGTATTACTACTTAATGTAGTACTATCACTAGACGATAGGCTGCCAAAATACCCATGAGGGAGAGTTTTGTACACTACATCTTTCTAAAACCAAAATATATAACCACAGAATAATGTTTATTAACTCTATGGCGGTTACAGCGTTACTTCGTTACCATGAAATAATAGGAATTCCTATCAAATTGTTCCTTATTCCTACTTGACAATATAAGCTAAGACTTTTAATTGTATTCAAATGATTAGCATTTTGATTCTATCAAATAAAAATGTCTGTTATTACTGTTATGTACTTAACTTTCTTTTAAATGCATTATGTTAAAGCCAAAACAGCAATTTATGAGTTTACAATGCTAGTGGTTTATTTACTGCTATTTAACTGCCAGTAATTGCCATTAACTGAAATATCAACAAAGCATTGATAATAAAGGATGAAATGTTAGCCTAAATCACATAAAACGTATTTCAAGTCCATGTATTTTATCAAATTTATAAACAGCATTTTAAATGCTGCTTACTTTATGATCCCTTAATGCTTCTTTAATGCAAAAATGATATCTTTTATCTCACTGACACTCGTGTATTTGCTTCATTCTACACATGAAATAATATAAAAAAAGACGCTTTTCTTCACTGACTACGCCTAATTTTTGATGACACAATAATATTAAGCATACAGTAGCTTTAAGTTAGTAAGATCTATCGCACATTGTGTAACCCTACTATTGATACACCAACTGTATTGATAAAGACAAAAACTTACTCAGAATTCGTTAAAAAAGTAAGTTATTCAGACTTAGGTCTAAATTGTGACCTTTATCCTTGTCTTTTGAAACAATAAACTGAAGTGTTTAAGAAACTTAACGACTATTTCCCAATATAGGAGTATGAAAAACACCAAGCCTATTTCTATGGTTATTATCGCTTTATATCTGAAGAAGGATGTCTAGTTTGGTGAAGTAAGAATACCATTTATGTTGGTAAAATGCATAACAAGAGAAGTTTAAGGAGCATTTTACACTTATCTTCCATTCTGTCTGGTTCTAAAATTTTGTGAAGCATCGAACAGACAGCATTTGTTCTAATGGTTCATGACAGTCATACATTTGAAAGAAAATGGTTTATCACATAGAAAAGCTCCCTGGCACTGTTAGTATAGCATATATACTGTAGCCATTGCTATATTAATGAACCCAAATAAAGTATTGGTTAATTTGTTTTCCATAATTCTATCAATTAGATTTAGTCTTGAAGTTGAATTTTGTTTCAGATAATATCATTTTGATATTTAGCCAATCAAATGTGAACATTACGATAGATACAAAAATACATCCAGTTATTTCTTTGCTTATTTCAAATCAAACAAAATAGATTAACAGTAGTAATGGAAAAACAATTAAAAGGATTTAGCCCATTTGATTTTGATTGCAAGTGAGTCTATCATTGGTGACTGAGTAGAGTGTCCTCTTAAAGCTGATATTAGCTAGAACAGTTAACATTTTTGCATGCTTTTTTTGAATCTATATCCTGGTGAGTTTACAACTTATTCAAATGTTTAATACAGCTATAACTCTTTATTATTCCATTTACCATGTTTACAATGTTCCTGTAATATTTTGTCAAAGTCACAGTCAGTTCAGGTATGTAAGCATATATTGGTAAAACTACGTGAGAGCTTATACTTGCACTTTCTTATTAAATATTTCACTTTTCTATCCAGCATTCTAAAAGAACATTGTAAAATCTATTTTACAATAACTTTAATGTCATCAGATCAAATTTGGCCGGAAATAATTTGGGCTGATAAAATTTGTATTTAAAGTGGTATTGAAGTAACAATTGACCTTTATCTAGTTTCCTTGAATATGGTCATATCTAATGTGATTATTGCCTTTTAGTAAAACTCACCACTGTAATCCCATTATTGGTTGTGCAAGTGACCAGGAGTACTAAGTTGATGTGATTTACAGTCTCGTTAAACAACGAGAGCTATGTTGAATATAAACTTGAATTAATTTAAGAGCTTCAGTAATGCCTCACCATCTGCATACACAACTAGATGCCAGGATACAAATTGATTAAGTGAGTTTCTTTAAACAATAACTGATTACAGGCAGTTATAATGCATACCTCCCTCAAAACATTTAGTAATTAGAAGGGTACTATTTTATGGTAATTGAACCTAAATAAACCTGGATACATGAAATCTAGCCTGTATCATGCAACGTAAATGAATACGTGTACCCATAATTTGAACAACTGTAAACAGTTACATAGAGTGATTGATTTTACTGATTATAATCATTTCAATTTAACTTAGATTTCTCAAGATAAATACTACAAAACAAATCTCTAAACTCACCATGATATATTAGCTTTTCAGGCTCAATTATATATCGTCTTTGACAATATTTTTGATAAACATGGGGCCTTATGATATACTTTATACAGCTTTATATGCTATTTTAACAAATTGGACAGAAAATGGGAAATTGTATCCTTCTAAGTTCTGGTCTTGAGAGCTATCATCTTATTTGCTTATGAGTTTTAAAATTTGGGTAAATCATTTTTTGAAGATATAAAAAGTTAAAAGATATAATATTTTGCAAATGTCGCATGGGGGAAGTGATACTTTTTCAGACAAACAGGAACCTGGATATCTATAACAAAACAATTCATTTTGCCATGCGAACCAAACAACTGTTGTGCTTTAACAACAACATAATCTAGGACTAAAATTTGGTACCAGAAAAATGCATTTAAGCCCCCCCTCCCGCTGCGGTGGCTTAGGCAGCTGTCCGTTCTAGGCTGGTGGTTTTGTTGTTGTTGATCCATTGCTTATTGTTGCTCCCATTGTTTGTGGGGGTTTTGTGTTTGGTCCTTGTTTTGTTATTCAGTACTTACGTCCTTCCAGTGTTGCAGTCACCTTTATGGGGAAAAGAAAGTTGGTTGCTTTACTTTAATTGTGTTTCTGATGTCTTGTAACTGTTAGTGTTCTTACTTGCTTTTTTGAAATGATATCAAATACCGTATAACGTATAATATAAGGAATTAAACAAGTCATATACAGTCTTGAAAGCTGTAATATACGTTACATACTGCCACACAAATAACAAAAAAGATAATTAATACCAGAAACGATGTTGGTTACAGCATTTTACTATTGAACTTCAATATAATGCTCATAGATTGTGTTTAAAGGTTTTCATATAGCATTACATACAATTTTAGAATGAAAATAGTTTTACCTTATTTAACGTGCTTTTCGGTGGTATCATATTTAACAGCATATAACTCTTAATTTTTTTTTATAAAAACAAGCTGCTTGCAGTTATAAAATGGCACATTAATTGTCTTTTGGAACATATAGTTAAAACATGAATGTTAAATGAGAAGCTTATTAAATGAAACTATTTAACAACATTTCAATAGTTTTACAGGGGAGGGGTAGTTTAAATGTTACATAAATGACAATACAATGGCCCCTAATAACTTAAACATAAACATTTGTAGGGAATGAAATGTTCTTGTACAATAAATGACTGTTTGGCCAATTTGATTAATCCATTACTACCTTAACATCCTTAGTTACATTATTTGTGTTGTAAACAATTGAGGGGTAACGTAGTTAACATGCTGTAACAGCCAAACGCCACAACCGTCAGAGAGCTAACATGTTTGGTTTAAACATATTTATTCATATTTCCATTTACAGTAATATACAAATATACATTTTACAATATAATCATGATGGGATTCAGAAAAAAGTCATGCGACTTATACGAATCTGTTTCCCTTTGAACATAAAGGTGCATAGTTTGAAGTTATAACCGGTGGAAATCAATAAAACGTGAGTTGTATTCAAACCAAATGACTTTCTACTCTAAATGTAGTGTGTGTGTGTGTGTGTGTGTGTGTGTGTGTGAGAGAGAGAGAGAGAGAGAGAGAGAGAGAGAGAGAGATTCCATCCTCAACGCTCAAACCGTTTACTATCCAATATGTATTTTTGAACTGTAACAATAATTATATAGTTAGTATCAAAGTCAGATTCAGATATACCAAATAACACAATGTTTAAATCTGGTTGACAGTAGTTTGCCAGTTCATTTAGCATTGTTGTCCTGATCTCGTCATATCTTTGGCATTCGAAAAAGTAATGTTTTGTAGTTTCAACTGCACCACAGGCACAATGAGGACTGTCAACAATATTTTTTGAAAAAAGATGATGATTGAGAGAACTGCAATCGGTTCTTAGTCGGGTATGTTGTATCTGAGATAATCGGTTGCCGATGTAATAATATTTAGGGGGCTTCTTTAAATTTTTGTTTAGTTGAAATTTAAAACTTTGAATTGAGTTTGACTGTCTTACTTCAAGAGACAAATCGTTCCAAGCTCTTATACTAGAGGGTAAAAATGATCTATATTACAACTGGGTTCTGGACAATGTGTGTCTAAAATTATTTGCGTTCCGCAAGTTATAAGTGGTAGCATCTTCCACAGAAGCAGGAATTAGGGAGGATAGATAATTTGGGGAAACGCCGGTATTCATTTGAAAAAAGAGACATAGCTTATGTTTATGTCGTCTTTTTTCAAGTGACTCCCAACCCGTTTCCAGATATAATGTGTCTAAAGAGACAAGTTTAGTAGCTCCAGTGGCAATTCGTGCAGCTTCTATTTGTATTTTTTCTAGCGCATTAATTTCGTATTGTGTACAGTTATCCCATACCACATCTGCGTACTCTAAGACTGGTCTAATAAAAGAGGTATAAATAATTTCAAGTGACTGTCTATCTAAGATAAATTTCAATTTACGCATAATATTTAATCTTGTCCATGCTTTAGAAGTTATATAGTCAATGTGTTGATGCCAAGTTCCATCATTAGAAAAGAAAATGCCGAGATGTTTATGACTAGTTATTTCTTTGATTGGTTCATCATTCAATTTTAATGGTGGGTGATAAGGTTTATTTGTTTTTCTTGAAATTAGAATAGATTCCGATTTAGCAGGATTAAATTTGACAAGCCAACGTTCAGCCCACAAGTGAATTTTTGTCAAGTTGGAGTTTAACTGCATTGCAGCTACGTAAGGTTCATTGACTATCAAGTATAAACTTGTATCATCGGCAAAGAGTCTAATATTTGAATGAATGTCCTCAACAATATCGTTAATATAGATTAAAAAGAGGAGAGGGCCTAGAATTGAGCCTTGTGGAACACCAGCTGTAATAGCAACCCATTCGGAGCATGCACCAGGAATAACAACTCTTTGTTTCCTATTAGATAGATAGCTAGCAAGCCACTGTAATAGTGTTTCGTCGATTCCTTTATGTTTGAGTTTGTACAATAAGCCTTTATGCCAAACACGATCGAAAGCTTTGCTTACGTCACAAAAAATAGCCCTTACCTCCTTACCATCATCTAATGCTTTGCAAAAAATATTGTAGATATCGACAAGCTAGTTAACTGTGGAATCGCCTGGAACAAAACCAGACTGTAAAGAAGTAATAGCATGCTGGTCTAAAAAGAAGTTAAACATATGTTTATGAACAATTTTTTCCATAACTTTACCAATTGTATTTAACAGGGATATAGGCCTATAATTAGACACAGATGATGGGTCGTCCTTTTTAAATAAAGGGGAGACATTCGCTTCTTTCCAAATATCAGGAAATATACCTTTAGACATGGAATAATTAAATAAATTACTCAATGGTCTACTTAAATGGGATGAAAGTTCTTTTAAGATTCTGTTATTTATGCCATCCGGTCCGGAAGATTTACCTAGCTGAAGTGACTCAAGAACACTTTTGACCTCAAGTGATGTAAAGTTTATATTAGTTAAAGTAGGTCCTATTATATTCACCATAGCAGGAATAGTCGCAGATCGCTCGTCGAGGGATGTTTGTTGTACAAAGTATTCATTTAAAAGGTTAGCCTTTTCTGTGCTATCTGAAACATAGCATCCATTTTGATGTAATGGAGATATTTCTGAGGACGACTGAGCAGGCTTTATGTTTTAGGAGATGATGCATTGATAAGTTAGGGGTCTTTCATGCAAACCAAATATTTATGTGTCTTGATCCACATCTGAATTAAGGGTGAGGTTGGCGCCGTTAAACCGGTTTAAGCCCTCCAGTAAAATATTTTACGCGGTACTTCTTTTGTGGATCTTTTATGTTTTTGTTCTGTCTTGTGTTTGCTATGTTTTGTGCGCGTCTGTTTATATGTGCTTTGTGGTCACCTGCTGGGAAAGGGCTGACCTCTTGGCTCTCGTTTGTGGTGTCTTCTGTGAGTTTGTCACTTTCCCATTGGTATCCTGGGTCAGGTGTGGTACTTGATTGTATCGATTCCTGATCTTTGCAACCTTATTACTTTTATAAAAGATTTAAGAGTATTCCAGTAATCTTTAGATGATAAATTTGATGTTTTAAGTTTATTTGCCAGAGATTCAGTATAATCTTGTTTGGATTTTCGAAGCAATGAAGTTACTTCGTTCCTTATTTTTTTGAAGTTGCTGTAATTCTGGACAGTTTTAGATTTTTTGTATTTCCTATAAAATCGATTTCTTTTTCTCATTAGTTTCCGTATATTATTATTAATCCATGGTAAATCTTGGGGCCTTATGGTAACATTTTTATTAGGAATGTACTGCTCTGATAAATTGATTAGAGTTTGAGTCAATGCATTAGCATATAAGTTGACATCCTCTTTTATTATTGTGTTCCAGTCATAATCAGAAACAGCTTGACGAAATGCATTATAGTCGCCATTTTCAAAAAGCCAAATTTTACGCGAAAATGCTTTAGCGAGGTGCTTTTTGAATTTAAGGACACAATATGTTGGGCAGTGATATCGAATATCTTGCATCAAAAAGGGTTCACCTACACCAGATAGTTCAACTGTACGCAAGTTATTAACTAAGATCAAATCTATTATTGTGGATGACGTTTCAGCGAAATTTGTTGGCTCAGTTATAAGCTGCGTCAAGTTGAATTGCCTACATATGTTGTTGATTTTTTATTTGGATTGAGTATTAAGAAAATTTAAGTTAAAATCACCTAGAATTACAACATCTTGTATACCAGTATCAATGGCTAGGCCAATTGAATTTGCAATGTCTGCTAAAATGAGAGGGGTGGAATTCGGCGGTCTATAAAATGTTCCAACAAGTAGTTTTTTATTCTTTATATTCAGTTCAAGCCATATGCATTCTATTGTATTTAGTTCTAGGTCATGTCTCCTTTTACATGGAATGTTTTCTTTAACATAGACAACAATTCATGTTTCAAAAAGCTTAGCTAGAAACATAAAACTATGCTTACATTTTATTTTAATCGCAAGGCACACACAACAACCTTTCCAGAATTATATTTCTGTACACAATATTTTTTGCTGCATACTGACATCAAATCGACGTCAATATGACGTAAAATTGAAGTTCACGTTGAATCGATTTTCATTTTTGTCCTCCTATCGACGTTTTAAACCACTTCAACGCAATAAACAACATTACAATGCGACTAATTTAGGTGTATACAGCACTAGCAGATATAAACTGTTTGCTTTATGTGAAAATACAGTACGTCATTTTGTGACGTCACTGTGACATTAATACTTCAAGAAAAAATTGGAAACATCGTTTTCCTTAAACTGCATATATTTCTCTAGTTGAAAATCGACATTAATCACTTTTACCCAAAAATTCCCACGGGAGCCCAAATTTCGACACAGCGGCCTACACTAATTCATGTATAACACTGTTCTAAGATACGTTTGATAAGACTCTGTTACACTTTATCCTGGTCACGGCACCAAATGTGGTTACTCTAGTTCAGTTGGGATGTAAAGGAAATATTTGGTCTTTTTGTTTTCACATGTTTATTGTTAGAATATTATGTTTCTTAAACAATTTCATGCAGGACTTGAGGAAGTGATACATATTGTCTTGGCCCCATAGTGCCATGACATGGGGCCATGTCCTTCGACATTTCAGGCCATTAAATCATTTGAAATTGTCTAAACATGCATTGGTATCCTGGGTCAGGTGTGGTACTTGATTGTATCGATTCCTGATCTTTGCATCCTTACTTACTTACTGTAAAAAAAGTGGAAGTAGATTTAAAAAAAGCTCCTTTTGTCGAGTAATTGATTCATTTCAACTAAATAATTAATTTTGCTAAAACTGACCTATACCCATAAGAGGTAGGAAATGACAAAGTTACCGGTTTTGGATTTTCATGAAATTTGGCTCAGATCAGCAGGATATATATGGCATGTATTTGTGATCTTATAATATCTTGACAAAAACTAGAACATATATCTATCTTTGGAATTGAATGTTGAATGTTTTGTTAATTTTTGAAAAAAAAAAAAATTGAAATCTTATAATCACTTCTTCAGAAAACGTAAACCATACTTTATCGAAACGGTTTCGTGGTTTTAATAATATGCCTATGGTATTTTGGATTCAATGGAGATAACAAATCACAGAAATAAACAAAACTAAAGATTTGGGACATGGAAATTTAGAGACAGGTACACAAATCAAAGGTGGAGTACGTCAGGGTTGATTCCTAAGCCTTAACCTTAGCTATCTAATTCGATAAATACATTTTTATAGTTTGTTTATTATGAGTCATTAATATGCAAAGTTTAAAGAAAATCCACGCGTGTGCACAGATGCAAGTACTCTTTTTCATTTAAATATTCATGTAAAGTTCTACAACAGATAATGATTTTTCATGTTATATACAACTTCTTCGTGGTTATTTGATAATTGTTTCAGCAAAAATATAGAAATGACTTTAATATAAGCTTCAGCTTACTGTTAAATCCTGTACCACTATACATTTGTATATATATATTGTATTATGCTTGTAAATTCAGAAATAAAAAAAAATATTGTTTAAACTAAAAATATAGATGATGCTTAACTTTTGACGCCATGTTTTTATATATATTCTCGTGGTATTTGACGTTCCTAATACAATTTTTGTTTTGGTGTTTAAAAGTGAAACCTCACTTAGCGTTTCTCTTGAGCGACCAGGACATATGTTTCTATTGGAAATACTGAAAACAATCATTCTACTACCTCCTTTAATTCGAACTACTGATGAATCGAAGTAAACACTCTGGTCTGGAAGGACTTAAAGCTGCATAGTCTGTAACTTTTGATCTTTTAATTTTAGAACTAATGTTTCTATTTTTCAAGAACACAGTAAAAAAAAAATAAAATTCAGGTTTACATTTTACCAATTTCGTAAATCTTAACAAATTATCAGTCTCAAAACAACAGCATTTATGTTAAAATTAACTGTCTATAATTATTGAAGGGACGCAAATAATTACCAATACACCTGTTTTATAATGATAATTCACTTTTCCGTGCAGTTTTCAGCTATAGTGAACAGATTTATTGTGAAAAATAACTTAATTCTACTTTTACAAATGATTTAAAAAGAAAATAAAAATTTTCGAAAAATGTTCATAGTTGCAGACTTAGTCTCTTTGAAATAGTAACAATTGATAAGGTTATTATAGAAATACGATGGAATGCTCAATAATCACAGTGAAGAAATAACTACAGTAAAACCTCGAAAATTTGTCCCACATCGCTACCCATGTGAGATAAGCGTAACTAATAAGAGATAAATAGAATCCATCATTGGTGTTCAGTAGGGACAGAAAAATCCCAACCCGAGGGCCCACCGTTCCAGTGGGAAACGAGGCTTGCCGAATTTCCCACTGAACGGTGGACCCGAGGGTTGGGATTTTTCTGGAACCACTGAACACCAATGATCGATTCTTTTTCTCATATACCACGACCTTACGGTACAGTATTGTGTAATATTTGTTGGTGACGTCACTGAGATCGATGTTTACAATCAATGACGCGCTTTACAAATCAACTTGAAACAGCGAATAAATAGCGCATAAAACAATGCACAAATGGTTATTTCATCAACATGGATTTCAGGGTGGGTAGTCACGTGGTTTCTGTTAGGATACACTGTACGGAAAAATGGCGGACTTCTTTCCACACCGATGTTTTAAGCAAAAGTAAGTAGATATTTCTGCGTGTTTTTTTCGTCTTTACACAGAAAGTCATACACCATTTTCCAGCCCCCATTTTCCCGATCTAACGATGCCAGGATATCCTCATAAAGCTTCTTACTTTGAGTACAGACTCTGTCACAAAATTTTTAGCGGCGAAGATCGGGCCTGAATTTGGAAATAAGCTGTACGGACAACATTTGTGACAGAGTTAGTACTCAAAGTAAGAAGCTTAAAGATGCTATCCTAGTAGCGTTTGATAGGGGAAAATGTGGGCTGGAAAATGGTGTATAACTTTCTGGGTATAGGTGAGAAAACATGGAGAAATCTACCTACATTCGATCAGAATGTCCGTACAGTGTATTCGAACATCCGTACAGTGTATCTAAGCAAAAACCACGTGACTACCCACCCTGGATTTACAAGAACTAGCTTAATTATCAGCCACAGTAACTCGAGTAAGTAATTTTGTTGAGGAAAATGTGTGTGTGTGTGGTGTGTTTTACATCGTCAAGGCTCCCCATCCCGGTGGATTCAGTCACTAAATGCCCAACACAACAGGTTAAATATGTCAATCGCAATGCACTCAGCATGTTCAAAGCATTGAATAAAGGTTGTAAGTAAAAATGCGCAGTTTTACTTTTAAACCAAGTTAAAGGCCGACTTAAATCGCTGAAAATTTAACATTGAATTTTTTCCTGACTGACAATACAACTTTCGTTTTCGAAGGAATACAGTCATGCGCCAAAAATGTTATTTCACATTAGCAGCCGCCCGCGTGTGGTTTATCTCGTATTAGTTACGCTTATCTCACATGGGTAGCGATGTGGGACAGAGTTTTCCGACAGCGAGCTTACATAGGGACCACTCAATCTCGTATGCGTTGGTATGTGAGAAAAGCAAGACGCGGTCGGTTGCTAATGTGAGATAACATTTTGGCGCATGACTGTATTCCTTCGAAAACAGAAGTGAATTGTTTTCTGTCAGGAAACATTCAATATTGAATTTTCAGAGATTTAAGTCGGTCTTCAACTTGGTTTAAAAGTAAAACTGCGCATTTTATTTACAGCCTTTATTCTGAACATGCTAAGTGCTTTGCGATTGACATATTTAACCTTTTGTTACTGAATCCACCGGGACAGGGAGCCTTGACGCTGTAAAAAACAACAACAACACACACACACACACACACACACATTTTCCTCAACAAAATTACGTACTCGAGTTACTGTGGCTGATAAGCTAGTTCTTGTAAATCCATTATGATGAAATAACCATTTGTTCATTGTTTAATGCGCTGTTTATTCGCTGTTTCAAGTTGATTTGTACACTGTAAACATCGACCTCAGTGACGTCACCAACAGATACACAATACTGTACCGTACGGTCGTGGTATATGAGAAAAAGAATCGAGTCGGGTCCACCGTTCAGTGGGAAACTCGGCAAGCCTCGTTTCCCACTGTAACGGTGGGCCCTCGGGTTGGGATTTTCTGTCCCCACTGAACACCAATGATGGATTCTATTTAACTCACACACCCAAATCAGCCCTGAGGAACGATAAAAAACGAATAGCTGCACGTCGTCCGCCCGCTGGCCGCACGTCGATCCGTGACGTCATTGTTGTGTTAAAATGACGTCATCGTGTAGCATATCAGCGAGTTCAGAATTTTCTGGAAGATTTTTCATGTCTCTGTAATACAAAATGAGTCATTAAGTGGTGAGAATGAAAAAGCATCCATCATGAGTGTGAGGATGCGATAGAAAAATCCGTCACTCGCGATCACCGATTTTCATCACTCGGCAAGCCATGTGATGCCAATCGGTGATCCTCGGGACGGATTTTTCTATCCCACCCCCAAGCTCATGATGGCTACTTATAATCTTACATGGGTAAATGCAACGGAAATCCCGATCTGGTGTGCGAGAATATGTATGCTAACATTTAGATTTTAGCCTTTTGCTCTTATTATATGTTAACAAAGTTATAATTGATTCTACAAGATATTTCCTTATTTAGGTTGGTATTTTATCCAACATTGATTTGTATTGACTTGAAATGATACTTATTTGTCGGTAAATGAATACGCCCGCTAATAATGAGATAAAATTGTATCCTTGCTCCTACATTTGATATTAAACAGAGTCTGACGACAGCCATACAGCCACCCCTGTAGAAAAGGAACATGTTAAACAACATCACATACTATTTTATGGAAGAACTACTAAAACACTTAATATTCGCAGAATACAAATTTGGCGATTTTAAGAGACTGATGTTTTGGCGTAGCTAATTTTGGCAGTTTCTATATTTATTGTCCGCTGTGGTGTAGGGGATAAACCTATGTCTTGTAAACCAGGGGTCGCAGGTTCGATTCCCGGCTTCTCCATAAAACCACTTTCGGTTGAGCCTTCGGGAGTTCCCGTCAAATAATAAACACACAAACCATAAACCCTCCCGGCTATCCTTGGAAAAGCCTTAAAAAGTTTTTTTTTTATTCAATGTCCTTTAAAGTTATTTTCTATTCTCATTGGGGCTACTATTAAAGGAAAAAATATGCTCCCCATTGGGAGCATATTCTTTCCTTTAAGGGTAGCTCCTTTTAAAGTGGAAAAATACTCTTCCGTTGAAATTTTTTTTTGATACAGATACCAACATACTAAAATGTGTGTCCATTTATTGTGTATAGGAATTCGAAACTGTATTTTGTGGTCTCATAATTTGGCGATTTTTGTTTGTACCGCCAAAAACGCTAAATAATAATGCCTGCCCAAAATAAGTGTTTTACAGTAAATCACAAAAGTGAGTTTGATCAGGAAATACCACAATCACAAACTGCAGACCAACCCACGGCACCGTGAGGAAGAGCTGCAGGACATTTACAGTAATAAGACATCCAAAAGACAATAAAAGCAAAGCAACCGGCTCTCTCTTCTTCTACAAGATGATTGCAAAACTAGAAAGGCCATAAAACCAGAATCAATCTCGAAACCCACAAACACAATTTGCACAGCAGCAAGTATGGATATTACCACAATAGAATTACAAATGACATAGTTTCAACTAAAATTTATGATAAAAGGGACAATTTTAATTTCGAAAAAGTTAAATGGCGTTTTCTTGGCTTCACATTGTTTGTTATGTGGCATTTTCTTGGCTTCACATTGTTTGTTATGTGTTTTTTTCTTGTCTTCACATTGTTTGTTATGTGGTGTTTTCTTGACTTCACATTGTTTGCTATCTGGCGTTTTCTTGGCTTTACATTGTTTGTTTTGTGGCGTTTTCTTGGCTTCACATTATTTTTTATGTGGCGTTTTCTTGGCTTGACATTGATTGTTACGTGGCGTTTTCTTGGATTCACATTGTGTGTTATGTGGTGGTTTCTGCTTCACATTGCTTGTTATGTGGCGTTTGTTTGGCTTCACATTGTTTGTTTCATGGCGTTTTCTTGGCTTAACATTGTTAGTTATGTGGCATTTTCTTGGCTTCACATTGTTAGTTATGTGGCATTTTCTTGGCTTCACATTGTTTGTTGTGTGGCCTTTTCTTGCCTTCATCACACATTTCCAATAATTTGCTTCAATTGTTTGTCTGTGTCACTATTTGAGTGGATTAGAAGGCCTATATATGGGCTTTACTATACGTGGGTCATCCAATAAAGAATGAGACTTTCTTCATAATCTGAAAATCTGAGTGTGCATTTAGTTTAAATTCACCATAATAATAGTATAACATCTTAGCAATTAAGGAATATAAACAGTATGTTTGGGATTGATAAGTTGCCATAGTAACAGGATGTTTTGTGGAAGGACTTGAAGATGCATGGCCACGTTTACACCGTTTTTTGAATACCCAATGTCAGTATAAGTCTTTTATTTTTGCTCATAGGTAGCATTTAACCTCTTGATATCAATTCTTCTACTGAACAATCTGAGTGTTAAATAAAATGCTATAAAAGAAGAACCAAATATGCATATATGCATATCCTATATTTTGGTTGCCTAGCAACCGATTTACTCATTTTTTATAAATACATTACTTTGCGTTGCTATGGTAACTATGTTAGTGAAGGATATCCCACAAAATGTATCGTTATGTGCAGCTGATTGTAATAAGGTATAATTGAACAGAACCCTGTTCACTTAAATTGCTTTCGACTATTTGATATTAACTTTATAAGTCAAGAGGTCAGTGGAAAATGCCAGTTATTTCTTAAAACCCTGATTTTTAAGCTTTGATTCCATGGTAACAGCTCAAGACCCTGAAACATTACTTTCCCCGTTTGGTTATAGATAGATTGCATGAGCATATATAAGTATTCATAGAAAAATAAACTATACATTTTAGTCTGTTGCCATGGTGACCATCTATACTGAGCCGTCCACGGATGTTTGCCTAGTCTTCTAATGTTGCCTAGCAACAAAGTTGGAAATGTGTAACTCGTCAAATACGGTTCATTTGAATAGCCAAAAAGACATGCTAGCTTTGAAAGATATTTCATAAGTCTAGCATGTAAATTCACTGCATTATAGAAAAAGTCTCATTCCTTATTGGATGACCCTCGTAATCTAGGTTGAATATTTGGTAGGCAGGTGGTTCTGTTGTTGGTAGTGGGCTGTTAAATGTTCTTCCTATTGTTTCAGGATTTGTTTTGTTTTGTCCTTGTTTAGTATTGTAATACTCAGTGTCATTTCGAGTTTTGCAATTATCTCACTGAGGACGAGAGAATTGTTTGTTTTACTTTCATGTTGTTGTCGTGTCGTGTGGCTGCTAGTGGTATGTGTCTCTTCCTCGCGATGTCATTGGCTGGTCTGTGGTCCGTGATTATAGTATTAACTTACATTTTAGTAAAGCTATATAAGGGTAAGTAAAGGTATGTAAGCTCATAACAGTTCAATTCGTTAAATACACATTATCGTCATAACATGTACTTGGATGTGCTGAACTACACGTGTATCAATGTACTGGATAAGATTTTACTGCCTGACACCAGGTGTTAAAACGAGAGCTGTTGCTTAGATGTACATACGGATAGAAAACAGAAGTTTCTGTGCTCACCAAAAATAAAATGAAACAAATTAAGCTTTTCAAAAAGCTTGCAATCTTTTCAGCCCTTAACTAAATTAAAGTGGGTTGTAGTCTACTGACTGAAAGTACAGAGGCAGTTTGAAAGTTGTCTCAGAGGAAAGTGATAAATTTATTAAATGACACATCCTTTTCATCACCGCAAGATGGCGGTGGGCTGGGTGTGTCATTTTCATGCTGTGACACCATGAGATAATACAAACAGGTTATTGCCTGTGTTGCGAAAGCAGGTATAGTAATTTGTCCACTCCGTCCGTCCGCCCGTCTGTCTGTACTCACAAAGGACCCTTGTTGGGTACTTTAAATTTCAAAAAAAAAAAAAAAAAAAAAAAAAAAACTCAAAAAGAGTTTTTTTTCGTAATCATTTTTGGGATTTGTTGGGTAATAAAGCTTTGTTGGGTACTTTTCGAAGAATCCGAACGTAAGAGTGTCTGTCCGTCCGTCTGTCCGTTCGCAACACTTTTGGGGCTGTAACTCTAAAGTTTTCATCCCATTTTATTCAAATTTTGCATAATGGTTGCCCAAATCTTGAAGATGTGCACCTCCCTTTTTAAGTACATTTCATGAATATTTTCTTATTTTAGAGGTGTTGAAATTAGACAATTTTCCGACCAAAAATGCGTAGATGGTGTCTGGTTTATGTAAACTGTAATTAAAATACTTTTCATTCCTTTATATTCAAACTTTGCATAATGATTGTTCACACATTGAAGATGTGCACCTCCGATTTTTTGCACATTGTATAAATATATTTTTTACAAGTGTTGAAATGCCTGGCTTGTGTAATCTGTGAGTAAGATCAGGAATCGATGCAATCAAGCACCACACCTGACCCAGGATACCAATGGGAAAATGACAACGTCATAATTAGACATCACAAACGAGAGCAAAGAGGTCAGCCCTTTCCCAGCAGGTGACCACAAGGCATCAATAAACAGACGTGCATGAAAGCATAACAAAACAAGACAGAAACAACAACAATGATCCACAAAAAAAGCACCGCCTTAGAACGGTCAGTAAAATATTTTACTGGAGGGCTTAAACCGGTTTAACGGTGCACCTCCAACAGTTTTTATTCCTTTATATTCTGATTTTGCATAGTGATTGTTCATACATTAAAGATGTGTAACTTCTATTTTGTACAAATTTCATGAATTTGTTTCATTTTTGGGGCTCTTGAACTAGACATTTTTTTCTGTAAAATACTAAGAGGGTGTCTGGTTTGTAAATGTAACTCCACCAGTTTTCATTCCTTAATATTAAAATTTTGCATAATGATTATTCATACACTGAACATGTACACCTCCTATTTTGTGCACATTTGGTAACCATTTTCTCGTTTTTTTAGATATGTTAAAATTGAACTTAGCTGGTTTATCAATCCGAAATGCTTAGGGGGTGACTGGTTTGTGTAATCTGTAACCCCAGCAATTAGCATTCTTTCATATTCAAGCTTAATATGTTATGATTGCTCACACATTGAACATGTTCACCCTATATTTTGTGCACATTTGATAATATTTTTGGGAGTGTTGAACATATTACGTCTACACCACCTTTGGAGTGCTTACATTGTGTAATTTGTTTGTAATCTGTAATTCAAACAGATTTCATTCCTTTATATTTAAATTTTGCATAATGATTGTTCACACATTGAAGATGCAGGTCTAGAGCAGAGTTTGGTTTTGTTTCCAAAGAAAGTACTATCTCATGTTACACTGCTTAGCTATTGCTACCATACAGGTTGCAAACTTAGTCAATTATAATTGCCGTCCTCACAAGGATGACAATTGTGCTTGACTCGAGACCGATCGGCCGCTGCTTCGAGCCTCACCGGCGTCACTGCGTTGTGGTCCTTGAGCAAGACACATTTATCCTAGCTTAGTACTGGTTCAACCCAGGAAGCCCCGTCCCTATATAACTGAAAGATTGTTGATGGGACGTAAAAAATCAAATCATACAAACAAACGAGGATGACAACGAGAGTATGACAAAAGGAAATATCCCTCGCACAACAAGCGATCTAGCGGCCTAAAGATGCGGTTCTATATTGGAGATTACGTGAAGAAAATGAAACGCCAGACGAGCCATTTGAGAAAATTACAGAGAGCTCGAGGCGGAGATTTTAATGTGGAAGTTGCTAATGTACCTGACAATGAGAGCTTAATGAGACATTACTTTATTTTCTCCAAACAAACCAAGACATAAGAAAACCTGCCTTCGCAATTTGCTATTAGCAGGCATACGAGGTCAAGGTAAGCATTTTGCAGCATAAAACTGCGAACATTTGTTTTACTCATACGTTTTAACATAAGTTTTGGGTGCGCAAAAGAACCGTCTCATTGAGACGGTTCTTTTGAGTACCCACAACATATGTTTTGGTTGAGAAATACGATTGCGTACTCTTATCAAGCTATCACTCAAACATATCTATAAGAGCTACAATAGCTAACCAATGCATTTGAAATGGGTCATGGTGTTGTTTTAGGTAAATAATATATACTGTCCACAAAAAGTAGGGGATATTGGGACATAAAAAAGTCTAAAAATTAAAAATCCTAATTTGTCGCATAAATAATTTTGTATTTTCATGGATCAATATGTAATCCAGTTTTCCTGCTTAATTTGGGGGCTGAAAATTGTGTAATGTGACCTTAAGGGCGTGTCAAAGAAACTAGGGGTCAAGACCCAAATTTCACAAAAAAGTATCAAATTTTTTAGCATGCTTTCGATAATGCAAGCTAAAGATGCATTACGGATGTCTTTGATTTTTAAGATTTTTTTCGCGTACCATAATTGTTATTTCTAGGAGATAGGGCGGTGACAAAAAAATGCAAAAAATGACACAATTCAATAAAAATTGACAGATTTCTGCCTCACATTCCTGAAATTGAGGAAAAAGAGATCAAAACAAATTCTGAACATAAAAATATTGAATAACGGATATTTTCTCTTAAAAAAGCACAGCCATTGCATAATCCGTCATCGTGATATTCACGTGTGAAAAATGAAAGGCTACCCCAGGTCTAAATATGGTTGTCTCAGAAACACGTGACCAGACAAATCATTGAAATTATATTCATATTGGCCGTGAGATGACTTTGCTAATTAATACTAGCTGCTTCAGGCTTATGACATTCGTTTGGTAAATGTTCTATTTTATAATATTCGAATATCCCCTACTTTTTGTGAACAGTATATATTCTGTTCGGACTTTGCATATGTTGTTCACTTAAAGCGTCATGCCGTGACTGATATCGTTGGAAAATAAACTTGAATGTTGTGTTTTCCTATATATTAAGATATATCAGTATAATCAAACAATGTTAATTAAGAACAGGATCAATAGTGCTATATCATTCAAACGCTACATTGCACACACCTCATCAGTCAATTAGATAACTCATTTTAATTTTTGGAAGTAAAGGCGGCTTGATCTGTAATGTGATTTTTGGTATTCATCTCTTGTCGAACAATACTATTGCTGCTTGCATACGCATGCGTTAAGCTAAAGTAATGTTTAAGGTAACTTAAGGCATTTCACCAACTAACATCAGCCTTTAAGGAACATTTCGTGATGTTAAATTGATGAAATGCCATGAGTATGCAAGCAGCAAAGGCTATTGCTCGACAATAGATGACAATGAATATACAATGACTTTACGCTCAGATTCGAAAAAAAGTAAAATACCAACGCCTAAGTTAAACATGTTTTAAACAGCTTATCTTATTCAGGTACATTAATTTGGAATAACATTCCATTTGAAGTAAGAAATGCCAACACGATTGATGCTTTCGTTAAGAAATGTTTAACATGGACTGAGGGACTTTAAAACGCACCATTTTACATGCTCTGTCTCTTCTACATGATTGATTTGAGGATGTTTTCTTTATTATTTTTATCCTCTTGCAGATTGGGCCATGATTTGCATGATTTCGATTTGCTCATGCTGTTCATTCTGACGTAATATCGACGTAAGTATTTTTCAACAATTGCCGTCTGACTATTTAAATCAATTTGAAAACAAATACTTTTAGGTGGTATTGTACTTTTAAAGATAGATGAGATTCGATGTAAACAAACACAGGCAAGTTAACCTTGATTTTGGGCGTGCAGGTAGTCTTAGTTTACAGTTATAGTGAACCTAACACAGACTATTGCATATGAGCGTAGCAGTGAAAATCATGCTTTACCTGTTTTTATGAAAAATAGAATAGCCTTATTACTATGCATCTTTGAAACAATAATAGCCAGTTGTCTTAACAAATGGAAAAACACAAAAGTTTTTAGAAAAAAAAAGTTTTATTACACTCCTACTCGCAGCGTTTCTTTGCTAACGTCAGTCTAAAATTTCAAACATCAATAGCAGACGGGTGACGTCCGCGCATGTCACGCATGTCGCGATACTTTTGTCTTTTATGCAACTGATTGCACGGGTGGTAATGTCGTAAGGGGCAATCGAACGGTTATGTAAATGAAATCTTTACGAGATCATCCGGACATGAGCTACGGGAGCAATAAACAATGGAATCAGCTATGTGAGTAGTCCTGTTTTTACCGTTTTGAGCCTAATATAAGGAAACGGAGAATGCTATTCCCAATAATGTCCATTTCTGTACAAATGGCAAAAGAATCTGACGTAAGAAAGTTTACATCTAACGAATGATATTCTTTCTCCTGAGTAAGGTGTACGCATAATATCATTTTAGTGGTTGCTAATGAAGATGTTCTATTCAATAAATGTTCTTAAATGCTTTATTTTTGTAAAAAAAACCCATATCCTTTCCAACTTATTTTTCAAGCAAAAGCCGTATACACCATCTTCTTGACGTCACTTTGTGTCAGCGACGAGTTTTTGGTGCCGATTACCCCTTACAACATTGGTTGCCCCTAACGGCATGATTGCCCCTTACAAGACGAATAAACTTGGATAGTTCAAAGAGAAAAGTAGAACAGATAAGTTTTAGAAAATATTCTCGTTGTGATGCATGACGTGTCACTGATATAAATTCAATTTATCCTCGTCATGTGCAAATCTGCTTTATGTCAATTGCGACCAACAAAGGCGCATATCAGCCTGCCTGCGCAGTCTGAACAGCATCCATTATTTCGCTTCTTTGATAGCAGGATATCTACTGATGTTAAAGCCAGCCTAATCATGCTAAAACTAATATGTCAATGATGCAGCTGGTTTCTGTGGCTGAGGAGGCTGGTTTCAATTTTACCTGGTCGGCTTAGAAATCCCTCAGACGCATTTTTGCATAGTATGGCTCAATTCCAAGTTGATTATATTGAGGAGTGCGATGACTAATTGGCGAGCTCGAGGGGTTACGGGTTCGAGCCTCTGCAAAGGCACTGCATGTGGCTTCAAACAAATACTTGATTAATTGCTTGGTACTGGTTCAACCTGATTTTGAGATCAACGAAGTTTTGAATAGTATTATAATTGTGCGTGTGAGATGTTGGGGGTGGGGGGAGGGGTATGCCATTGAATGGGGATGCTTGGTACTTTTAGGCTCTCATTAAGGTCAAGGTAAGATAGGAATCCTTTGGGGAAGGGGGTAAGCTATATTTCGTGCGTGTGTGTGTGTGCGGCGGGGTGCTAGAAATATATAGTTGAGGGGGAACTAATACTGTTAAACGAAACTTTTGAATATAGCCCCCTCCACGACCCCAACCAATGTGCATGTCTTCACGTGGTGATTTTCTTTATTTATTCTTTATTATTTTTTTTTGCTGGGGCGGGATGGGTGTGTAGGTTGCTACTAAATGGGGTTGTGGTTGGGGGTCATGCTTGGGCCACTCTTAGGCCAAGGCTAAGACTGGGAATGGTTTTGGGGGTGGGGTATACTCAAATTTAAATGTTTTTGGGACATGTTTGATACATATATCTTGAGGAAGGGGTGTGGAGCAAAGTGGTCAGTAGATTGTAGCCGACCTGATAATTTAGCCAGAAAACAATGAACATAGACGCCCCACCCCCCTCACACACCTTCCACTGGACGTGGGGGTCATAATCGGGTGGTGGTATATCCCAACCGATTTCGTTACATAACCTGGTATTTTAACATACAAGGATTTGAACAGCCTGAGACCTAAATTGCAATTGCACCGAATCCGAGTGTACTACCACAACCAAACTATTACTCTTTCCTTTACCCCAACTCCTCTGCTAGCACTTGCCTAGGGCTACAGTTTCGTTTCTATTTTCCCCCCGGTCTGCTTAAACATACCTCATACATCTAGGAGCTGCCTTGGTGTAGTGGATGAACCGGTGGTCGCAGGTTAGATCCCCAGCTTCACCAGTCTGTCGGATGAGAATTAATGCCTGGCTCCAGTCTCCATATGACCAGAGCTGTTGGTAGGACGTTTTAAACACTGCGCATACATCTATCAAAGGGACTTGTGTTGTTGCTTTATTATAATAAGGACTTCATGCTGTCCCTTTCTGACAAGATCAGGCAAATGTTGTTGAAACGTTCATTTCTACTTCAATCTTGATTCGGGAGAGCAGTGGCTCAGTGGTAGAGTGCTTGACTCGAGACCGAGGGGCCGCGGGTTCGAGCCTCACCGGCGTCACTGCATTGTGGTCTTTGAGCAAAACACATTTATCCTAGCTTAGTATCGCTCAACCCAGGAAGCCCTGTCCCTGTTTAACTGAAAGATTGTTGATGGGACGTAAAGAATCAAATCAAACAAAATCAAACAAAAAATCAATCTTGATTCCTATGTTGATAATCCTTATTTCAAACAAATTGCCCTTTTGGTATGCGCGAGGTCCGTTTACAAAGTTGTGAAAACTTGCATTTTCTACCCCGCACCTAATGTGTCATCCATAAGGCCTGGTGCCGTTTTGACCATGAATGCAGTGCTATTTTTTTCAAAGTGTAAACGTGCTGAATTATTAAGGAATGGATAGAAGTGCTCTATGAATCAAAAAGTGTAATATCTTCTTTCTGCGCATGTGTACGAAAAATGACAATGAATATACAATGACTTTACGCTCAGATTCGAAAAAAAGTAAAATACCAACGCCTAAGTTAAACATGTTTTAAACAGCTTATCTTATTCAGGTACATTAATTTGGAATAACATTCCATTTGAAGTAAGAAATGCCAACACGATTGATGCTTTCGTTAAGAAATGTTTAACATGGACTGAGGGACTTTAAAACGCACCATTTACATGCTCTGTCTCTTCTACATGATTGATTTGAGGATGTTTTCTTTATTTTTTTCATCCTCTTGCAGATTGGGCCATGATTTCGATTTGCTCATGCTGTTCATTCTGACGTAATATCGACATAAGTATTTTTCAACAATTGCCGTCTGACTATTAAATCCAATTTGAAAACAAATACTTTAAGGTGGTAGCCAGTTGTCTTAACAAATGGAAAACACAAAAGTTTTTTAGAAAAAAAAGTTTTATTACACTCCTACTCGCAGCGTTACTTTGCTAACGTCAGTCTTAAATTTCAAACATCAATAGCAGACGGGTGACGTCCGCGCATGTCGCGCATAACGCACATGTCGCGATACTTTTGTCTTTTATGCAACTGATTGCATGGGTGGTAATGTCGTAAGGGGCAATCGAAAGGTTATGTAAATGAAATCTTTACGAGATCATCCGGACATGAGCTACGGGAGCAATAAACAATGGAATCAGCTATGTGAGTAGTCCTGTTTTTACCGTTTTGAGCCTAATATAAGGAAACGGAGAATGCTATTCCCAATAATGTCCATTTCTGTACAAATGGCAAAAGAATCTGACGTAAGAAAGTTTACATCTAACAAATGATATTCTTTCTCCTGAGTAAGGTGTACGCATAATATCATTTTAGTGGTTGCTATTGAAGATGTTCTATTCAATAAATGTTCTTAAATGCTTTATTTTTGTAAAAAAAACCCCATATCCTTTCCAACTTATTTTTCAAGCAAAAGCCGTATACACCATCTTCTTGACGTCACTTTGTGTCAGCGACGAGTTTTTGGTGCCGATTACCCCTTACAACATTGGTTGCCCCTAACGGCATGATTGCCCCTTACAAGACGAATAAACTTGGATAGTTCAAAGAGAAAAGTAGAACAGATAAGTTTTAGAAAATATTCTCGTTGTGATGCATGACGTGTCACTGATATAAATTATCCTCATAATGTGCAAACCTGCTTAATGTCAATTGCGACCAACAAAGGCGCAGATCAGCCTGCTTGCGCAGTATGAACAGCATCCATTATTTCACTTCTTTGATAGCAGGATATCTACTGATGTTAAAGCCAGCCTAATCATGCTAAAGCTAATGTGTCAATGATGCAGCTGGTTTCTGTGGCTGAGGAGGCTGGTTTCAATTTTACCTGGTCGGCCTAGAAATCCCTTAGACGCATTTTTGCATGGTATGGCTCAATTCCAAGTTGATTATATTGAGGAGTGCGATGACTAATTGGCGAGCTCGAGGGGTTACGGGTTCGAGCCTCAGCAAAGGCGCTGTGTTGTGGCTTCAAACAAATACTTGATTAATTGCTTGGTACTGGTTCAACCCGATTTTGAGATCAACAAAGTTTTGAATAGTATTATAATTGTGCGTGTGAGGTGTTGGGGGTGGGGGGAGGGGTTTGCCATTGAATGGGGATGCTTGGTACTTTTAGGCTCTCATTAAGGTCAAGGTAAGATAGGAATCCTTTGGGGAAGGGGGTAAGCTATATTTCGTGCGTGTGTGTGTGCGGCGGGGTGCTTGAAATATATAGTTGAGGGGGAACTAATACTGTTAAACGAAACTTTTGAATATAGCCCCCTCCACGACCCCAACCAATGTGCATGTTTTCACGTGGTGATTTTCTTTATTTATTCCTTATTACTTTTTTTGCTGGGGCGGGATGGGTGTGTAGGTTGCTACTAAATGGGGTTGTGGTTGGGGGTCATGCTTGGGCCACTCTTAGGCCAAGGCTTAGACTGGGAATGGTTTTTGGGGTGGGGTATACTCAAATTTAAATGTTTTTGGGACATGTTTGATACATATATCTTGAGGAAGGGGTGTGGAGCAAAGTGGTCAGTAGATTGTAGCCGACCTGATAATTTAGCCAGAAAACAATGAACATAGACGCCCCACCCCCTCACACACCTTCCACTGGACGTGGGGGTCATAATCGGGTGGTAGTATATCCCAAGCGATTTCGTTACATAACCTGGTATTTTAACATACAAGGATTTGAACAGTCTGAGACCTAAATTGCAATTGCAGCGAATCCGAGTGTACTACCACAACCAAACTAGTACTCTTTCCTTTACCCCAACTCCTCTGCTAGCACTTGCCTAGGGCTACAGTTTCGTTTCTATTTTCCCCCTGGTCTGCTTAAACATACCTCATACATCTAGGAGCTGCCTTGGTGTAGCGGATGAACCGGTGGTCGCAGTTTAGATCCCCAGCTTCACCAGTCTGTCGGATGAGAATTAATGCCTGGCTCCAGTCTCCATATGACCAGAGCTGTTGGTAGGGCGTTTTAAACACTGCGCATACATCTATCAAAGGGACTTGTGTTGTTGCTTTATTATAATAAGGACTTCATGCTGTCCCTTTCTGACAAGATCAGGCAAATGTTGTTGAAACGTTCATTTCTACTTCAATCTTGATTCGGGAGAGCAGTGGCTCAGTGGTAGAGTGCTTGACTTGAGACCGAGGGGCCGCCGGTTCGAGCCTCACTGGCGTCACTGCATTGTGGTCTTTGAGCAAAACACATTTATCCTAGCTTAGTACTTGTTCAACCCAGGAAGACCCGTCCCTGTTCCTTATTTCAAACAAAATGCCCTTTTGGTATGCGCGAGGTCCGTTTACAAAGTTGTGAAAACTTGCATTTTCTACCCCGCACCTAATGTGCCATCCATAAGGCCTGGTGCCGTTTTGACCATGAATGCAGTGCTATTTTTTCAAAGTGTAAACGTGCTGAATTATTAAGGAATGGATAGAAGTGCTCTATGAATCAAAAAGTGTAATATCTTCTTTCTGCGCATGTGTACGAAAAATGCTAAGATACGCAACGTTTGTCATTGGAAAGTTGAAACATGTCTTTCAGTTCAGTTTAGATGCTTCTCTCCCCCACCTCTCAATTGATACAAGATAGCATTCGGACTATGAAATGTCGCTACATACATACACAACATATGTAAAACACATCTTAGGTCACACGTCACATATCTTAGCATTGTTCTTACGCATGCGCAGAAAGAAGGCGTTTAACGTTTGGATTTAACGGGCCCACCTATCCTTAAAATTTTAGTGCATCTTACTCTTCAAAAAAAAGTCAATTCATTCACTCAGTTTGGTCGAAAATAGGTACCCAGTTTGAAGATTAAAATTGAGAAATAAAGGGGAGAGGGTTATAAAATCCAAGTTTTTACGACTTTTGTAAATGTGAATTACTTTATTGGAAGATATTTGAATTTTTCCTTTCTTCAGTAAGTCACGCCTCCTGGTGGCCATGTTTTTGCCAGGTCATATTCGTTTATAGCGTTTTCGCTATTTTGTAGAGGTTGAATTAGTGTTATTTTGTCAAATTCTGATCACTATTTCAAAGAAGATGTTTTAAGATTCTTATATACGTAAAGCAGCACCATGGTTGCCATTTCTTTGATGTGTAATGTTTTCGCTTGTTCTGTTCTGTTCTGTTATATAAATTCTGCCTTTATAGGCACACCTGGTATAAACCAGTAGAATATTCGTGAGTAAAGTTTTTAAAACATACCAATATATTAAGTCTGTCAAAATACAATAACCCCACCATCTTGTACAAGAGTTTTCATAAACAGTATCCTTTTGACTCTAGTTAAAACTACCACCGAATTGGATGCAATATCAGCTAAAGCATCAAAATGTTATAAAAGGTCTGGATGAACACAGAAAAAACAACAACACACTAATATCAGGAATATATACAGGTCCGAGCAGTAGCAACTTTTAAGCTTTAACAGTGTCCGACCTCTTGGCCACAATGGAACAAGCAAACCAGTGAAAGTCCCAATCTTTCCTCTGGCACTGAACGCTACAATAGCGGGTTATGTGAGAGCGTGAACACTGTTTAAGTTCCTCTCCTTTTTCAGATGGGGGCTTACAGCTAGAACAAGCACAATGTACACTGCTCAAATCATCTCACTATCTTCACTGCTAGTATTTACAGTGTCCAGAAATTTCCGAAGAATTGCCTGTTTGTTTATTGACAGGTCTGGATCAGAATCTGGGCTTGATGTTGGATCTTCCAAAAACACCAGGTCCCTGCTACTACCACTAACAGGTCTGGTATTTTCCAGTCCCTTTACACACAGAGAATCAACAGCATCCGGGACTCCAGGAACTGTAGTAATGCTCTTCTCTTCTGGCAAAGCTAAAACCGGTTTTCCAGCTAACTTTTTTCCAGGAAACGTGTGTGTCTCTTCCTAGAACGAGCCAATGCAGATGGAGATTGGTTTTTCTTTCTCCTTACTGGTTTTGCAGTAGTAGTACGTCTGGTGACCTCGCTGTTGTTGTCCTTGGCTTTGTCGGGAGTTTTGGCGCGAAGTTTGCAGCTGACGGTCAATGACAATGAATCCTGACTCCACGTGAGTTTCCAAGAGAATAGGTTGTCCTCATCGTTCTCCAGTCTGTTCAATTCTTTGACGATTGATTTTGGGATAATACTGGGCAAGGCATCCATTATTATTCTTCAAAAATCACGGTGGCAAGAATTCTCCATCCACACGATCCGCCATGTTTTCCCATAGTTTGAAACCAGATCATTCAGTTATAAATTCTTCTAAATTATTTTGAAGTCTTATTGCTCTCGCAATGGTTTCAAACCATGTGGTACTACTGTCCTAGTTTACTCTTCTTTAAACAAAGAACAACAGAAAACAGTCTAAAAAGCATTTTATTCTTTGTGGAAGGCTTTAAAGATGAGATGATTAATTTCAAGTGCATATCATGAGGGTATCAATGGGGTTTACTTATTGACGAAGTATGGCCCTAAAATTTAACGGTTAGCGAATTTTAGAGTAAATTTAACCAAAAGCAGAATGAGAGCTTCTGGTGGTTAGCGAATTAAGGCATGAAATATAATGATAAGCGATTTGCAAAGCAAAGAAATACCGAATAGCACAGTGGCGCGTTTAATCAGTAAATGAACTTGATAGAAAAACCCTATATTGCTATTCCACCTCAAAACGCCGCCAGACAGATTACTGATTTTTTAGGCTAAAATTTACTTATTACTGATTTCTGGGGCCAAAATTTAACTGAATAGCGATTTGGGGCCTTAATTTTACTAGTTGGCGATTTGTGGGCATAACTTTACAAATTAGCGATCTATGGGGCCCAAATTTTACTGATAAGCGATTTCAAATATACCCCATTGAGACCCTCTATCATGTATAGATAATGTGCAAGCGCTAGACCAATAATTTTCTAGCAGACACTTAAGAGTAATCCGTTGTCTATCAGATGAAGGGCGTTTACCATACTGGGTCGTAAGGGTTAACTGACTTGTAAGGGGAAGTCAATGTCGTAAGTCATGATTTTTTTCTATTTAGTCTAGGTCTACATCTTAAACCCAATTTTGACTAAACGCTATTAAGGCATTAAAGAAAATTCATGTAAGGTATATTTGTGTCACTAAACGTGCCACTAAACATGTTAAAAAGCCCCTAAACCATGTTTATTCAAGATCAAAACCAAAAAAAAACAACACACCCTCGTCCAGGAGAAATTTTAATTCTATTTTTCACATAATAAAAATATCTAATTTTCGACATAAATTAGCATTTAAGCAGGTGATCCTTCAGTATATATTCGTGTTCACATACCTCCACCGCCGAATCAGCTTCAGGTTTGAATTTACCTGTCCCCAACTAACACCAATGATGGATTCTATTTATCTCACATACCGCGTACCTACCCGTGGGAAAGATAAAAATCGAACAGCCACACGTTGGAAGACAAGTGACGTCATTGTTATGTTAAAGTGACGTCATCCTGATATGTCACACCTCAGCCTTTATTCGGGAACTTCTGGGATAGGAGCCTTTTTGAAAGATATAAAACTACGGTATTTAATGGTGAGCAAGACAAAGAATCCATTATTTGTCTGAGGGTAGAATAGAAAAATCCGCATCTCTCGCGATCACCGTTTGTCATCACTCGGCAAGCCTCGTGATACCAAACGGTGATCCTGGGGATGGATTTTTCTATTCCACCCTCACATTCATGACATATTATTATTATTTCTAGGCATCTATCTCTTGCTAACTAACCATTTATTCGGAGGGGATCTTAACTAAATTACTATTCTCTTTTTCAAAGACAGACAGTAACAATGGCTGTATCTATGCGGCAATGCTATAGACAGAGCTCATTCAGACAAACGAAATAACTGCTTACTCAGCTGATTCTTAAAATTACAACTCACAGAGCGAAGTGGACGAGAAAAGGTATTTCTCTCCCTCTCTCTGTAGTTTAGGGTTTGAAACCTTTAAAGCCGATTTTGGAAGACCATATTTAAAGATTGCCAAAATAATAAAAGTCATCAGAAATCGAAAAATGTCGGATTCAGAGAATACCGTGAAAATGCTGGCAATACAAGTAAGTGAATGCACTGGTGTGCTCTTCCTGTTAACACAGTGTTTTCATTTGGAGCCACCTACCTTACGAATTACACATGATCTTTTACGGAGACGATTCTTTCCTCTTCCACCTTTGATTCTATTGATGTTATGACAGTTCTCATATATTTAATAGCATTTTGGGTTGCACTTTACGAAACGAAAAGTCAATATCTTGCAACTAGTTAATGAATGCTGCGTGTGTGCAAGCGCGCGCGCGAACACACACACACACACACACATATATACAGAGAGAGAGAGAGAGAGAGAGAGAGAGAGAGAGAGAGAAAGAGAGAGAGACTTCCTTTCTACTCAGTATTCAGAGATACATTATGCATCGATTTAACAACGCTGCATTTATTGGTACGAGTAGCAAATCAAAGCAATATTTCATCCTGACTTTTGGGCAGACATTATAAATAAATCATGAACTAGAGTCGCACTTTGAGGAAGTAGCTTAGAAATACAATCGTTCGTTGTTCCCAACAGTCTCGAATAAATAGTTTAATAAACCAGCTTATGTACAGTCCTCACATTGGATGTCTTAGTGACTTCAGTATATGTAGCAATTTAACAATATCCATTATAATTTGGGCCTCATCGCGAGAAAACTGTCTTCGGGGTTTCCGACTAAGCGAGTTTCAAACCAGTCTCCTCAGCTACAGAGACTAGCTAGTGAATGGAAATTTCGCCTGTAGCAAGTTTACATATAGTTCTTTCCAAAACGCGAATAACAAAGGCGATGATCAGACTGCGCGGATGCGCAGGCTGGTCAACGCCTGTGTTGTTCGCAAACCCCCGAAGATAGGTTTTCTGCCGTCGAGGCCCATTTGTCTAGTAGTATATGTTATGGAATAAGATACGCAACAGATGGAAATATAATTTTGCGTAGCTAAATGATGTTTTGATTAAATTTCGATATGGATGATCTCACCATCATCCTTTGCACCAGGTAATCTACTGACCAACCTCTATCAGCTGACCAAATCGGCGGCTACTAACTGTAATAGTTTTTGAGATATCTTTGTTACAAAATTTTAATGTCCAAATTTGCAAAAGGCAATTGCTCGAAAAAATACAAAGGGCATTAACTCAAAAAATAAAATAACTTTTTGTAATTTCTACTCATTATCCTTTATCGGCTGTCTGTGTTTGAAGCTCATAGTTGGAATAAATTTTGAGATATCAAGTTTTCTATGACCAAATTTTCAAAGGGCAATAGATAAAAACAACAACTTTTTTTTTAATTTTTACCTGATAATCTACTCATTATCCTCTTTATCTGACCAAGTTTGAAGTTCCTAGCTGTGATGGATTTTTTGCTACAAAATTACACTAAGACCCTTTAAAAGGGGCATACCTCCACAAAGGGATATAATCCAGAACTAAACAAAAATACGGGTCAGTTATTTTTTGATGAGGAATCCATCTATGAAATTTCAAAACTCTATCTTAAAATTTGTTTGGACGGACGTACGGACGGAAGGACGGATGGACAAACCCACATCAATATCCCCTTCAACTTTTCCAAAGTTGGGGGTATAAAACCTGTTATATGGTTGAAGTAAGCATTAAACTTGCTAACTGTAACCGAAAAATTGCCACTTGGCCATTCTCTCAACAGAAAAATGCGCAAACATTATGGTCTAGAATAACAAAATTTTGACGTCATTATACACATTTCATTGACGTCTAACATTCTAAAGTCAAAATTCTTGCAATAAATGTGCTTTTATAGAGGAATAGAATTTTACTGCATTTTTAACGCAATATTTTGTCTTCACGTTAATGGAAGCTGATCATTTCCTAGATACCCAAATTTATTCCAAAGGTTTTGTAAACAACAAACCGGTTTTAGAACGACAATTGACTTTTAGTGACTTCTACTGGGGGTCAGGTTGATTGCACGCATGATAGCCGGCATAGGTAAATCGACGGAGTATTATGTTAACTATATTTGATGTCTCTATAAAAAAAAGAGGGTTTATGGTAGTTTATGTTTTGAGTTACTTCCTCAGCAAATGAGCTAGAGTAAAAAGAAGACCTGTGCCAACATGCAAATAAGTACAAGCAGGTTGTGTTGGAGACCATATCTTAAATGTTTAATGGTATTCAGGGAGTAACGTATGTAACCTGGGCTGTAAAATAGTGTAAGACACCATAATAAGGAACTTTAATTCATTTGAATTGCAGCCTTATAGATTTACTATATTCACTGACGGATGGAATACAAGTATAGTCAATAACTGCCGCACTGATACTTGGAAATCACATATGAAATACTAAGTAACATATACAACGGCAAAAACTCTAGACATTTATAAAATAAATGCTAAAAATTATGTAACTGAGCTATAAAAAGCTCTTAAACCTGTGCCAGACTTCAAAAAAAGTGTGAATATGTCATGTTGGAGACATTATCAGGAAAGTTTAATGTTATTTTGCGGGTAACGTACGTAACATGATGTTACCCGCTAACGCTGCCACTCTCAGGGGGCTTACATATTTCATTTTGTGGCTTATATAATGTAGTATCTGGAAATTATAGTGTAGGAAATTCCCCCTGGGGGGAAGTGGGGTCTATAGCCAGCGCGAGGCCTGGGGAATTACACTTTACATTTTTCTGTGATATGGGGGTACCATGTTCATCATCTAATAACTCAAAAAGTATATAAGATAGAAACGTAATGTTTGCAGTTTTGAAAAGGTAAATAAAAAATCTTTAATGTAATGCCAATTAATGAACATAAACTGGTTTTAATGAAATTTAAGACAAACTATATTAGATGCATTTATCATTTAAAAGTGGGTTCAATGAAAAAATGTAACATACACTACATCGGGGGTGACTATATTTGTTTTCAAATGTCATTATCTGTGGCCCAGTAATAGCTTATTTAGAAAATATAACCAATTTGGAAATCTTACCTTATCTTTTGCACTTTTCTGAAGTCTTAAAAAGAATTTTAATTATCGAATATTTTGTAGGGTAACGTATGTAACAGGCTGTTACAGCTTAACGCTGCCATTGTCAGAGGGCTAACATGTTGCAAAATCCTTGTAAGACATTGGGCTTCAAGAAAAATATGGTCTACAAAATTCCCCCTGGGGGGGAGGTAAACCATATCCAGCCAGTGGCCTAATACCTTTAGAGTGCAAGGTTTAGCGTTTTCCCTACCTTTGTACCCCGACTAAATAGAAGTGCAATGTAAGCTATGTGGGCCGAATAGCTTAGCATGTTATAAACCTGACAGAAAAAGAAACGCATACAGTAACATTTTCCAATTTTCTTGAAAATTACAATAAAATTCAGTTATTCTATTTATACTGATCTTAAGTGTGTTAATCGATCAGTGTATCCTATGAATTGTGCACATTTATATTCAATACGCCTTTTGTAAATTGTAAAAGCAGGGGAGGGGTCATTAAGAATTGTTATATAATGTTTAATTAGAGGTATGGCCTCTGTCAGCCTGCATGGAGGAAGTGCACATGGGACACATAAAACCAAAATGATTCGGACGTCATTCCGGGGGATTGACGCAACGCAGTGATCATTTGAGGACGTGTTCTAACACCATGGTGGCACCTGACGTTACCCAATAAAATGTCCCAAACATGTTCAATCCGATCAGGACTTCCAGCTGGCCACGATAGTGTAACAATGTTCTAATTTTGAGTAAGTCTCTGATTAAGCGTGCTACAGTCTTGGCATGGCACGGTTTGGCACATTAACAGATGTTAGAACGTACATAAACATAATTCTGATAAACTGTACAGTAGAAATACCATATTGACAGTAGGGTTGATTAGACGCTTCAAAAGTTACTTACCGGTCCCAGTTTTCTTGCAAAAGTTACTTACCGGTCCCAGTTTTCTTGCAAAAGTTACTTATCGGTCCCAGATTTCTTGCAAAAGCTACTTACCGGTTCCAGTTTTCTTGCAAAAGTAACTTACCGGTTCCAGTTTCCTTGCAAAAGTTACTTACCGGTTCCAGTTTTCTTGCAAAAGTTACTTACCGGTTCCAGTTTTCTTGCAAAAGTTACTTACCGGTTCCAGTTTTCTTGCAAAAGTTACTTACCGGTCCCAGTTTTCTTGCAAAAGTTACTTACCGGTTCCAGTTTTCACGCAAAAGTTACTTACCGGTTCCAGTTTTCTTGCAAAAGTTACTTACCAGTCCCAGTTTTCTTGCAAAAGTTACTTACCGGTTCCAATTTTTTTACAAAAGTTACTTACCGGTTCCAGTTTTCTTGCAAAAGTTCCTTACGGGTTCCAGTTTTCTTGCAAAAGTTACTTACTGGTTCCAGTTTTCTTCATATATGAAGAAAACTGGAACCGGTAAGTAACTTTTACACGCGACATCAGAATGGATATTTATTGATATCATACTGAAGTGTCGTTACAAACCGACGAGTAGTAACAATTAAGCGATTAAATTACATGAACCTAAAAAGTAAACTGCACGGGAAAAAGTACTGTATGCGTTTCTTTTTTTGTCGGGTATAGGTTATAAGCAAGAAACCAATATGATATACTTTTTGAATGAAACAATCCCTTTATAACACTGGATATGTTCATAAGCGGATTCTCTTGGCAAACAGTTAATAGGACGGGCGAAATATTGCATAAGATCCTAGTAAGCTAAACCTATATTTTTAAACACAAGAACGATTATTTTTTCGTTTTTTTAAATAAATATGATTAAAAACCATGTATTGCAGTGCTGCTCTTTTTGTCTTCATGTCCCCTGGTTCCTTATACACCAATATATACCAGCCTTATTTTTCCAGGCATTAACATTTCTCCAGGTCCCTCGCGATTGGGAGATGTTAAAAACTAAAGGCGAACAATATTTGATCTTAATTTTTGCATTCATTCAGCGTTACATTAACCTAAATTTACGAAAAGTATATTTGTTGCTAGATGTAAAGACGTTTCCATTAATATTCCTGTTCTGGTGCCAGTCCATATACAGATTACTATTTGTCACAAAAAGCCATTGAAAAGTCCTGTTTCTGCAGTTACATTGTAGTTGTTGTTTTGTGACAAAGCGAACTTTTTATTATCGTTTCTAGCGTAGTATGAATATACATAAACAGAACCACCATGTACCTTAGAAAGGGATGCTGAGGGGGGGGGGGGCTTAAATTTCATTTAATTGGCCAAATTATCAACATAGACCCTGCTATTGTTGGAGGTTTTCTATTTTTTGCAATGTTGTATCATTACAGGGACACAATCAAATCAATGTATACTTTGACGAATGAAAATAAAGTACATGTAGCTCGTTTTGGTGAAATATACATGTAGTTAGAGGGACCTTGCTTGCATTTAGAAAAATATAAAACCAACACACAAGTAAATGAATAAAAACAATGATGAAAACATAATAAAGCAGATCAAAATAGATTGAACAACAGCAAAAAATAAATTAATTATAAAATAATAAATAATAAAAAAAGTTTCAAACATTTGTTTGTAAAGCTTACTGCTACTGTAGTTATTTCGTCCTGGCTCTCAACGTGTACGTAGTTCTGGGATAATGTTGAATTAATGATTCCATGAGAATATTTCGCTAGTTTTGAAGTTAACTTAAAATTGGTCTTAATTGTGATCATATCATGCACTCGTTGAAGTGTCCACGTTAAACAATATTTCTTTGAGAAATTAAGTTTTTGAATGCGTATTTCTTTTTTTCAAAGGGTAAAATTTTGGTTGTATGGTATCAAATATGCAAAACAATTCAGATTTATTCTTTGATAAAAACAGCAACAACCGACAAAACAACAAGAAAACATAAATAATCAAATATAGACAATGCTTACATATCTAATTTACATTATCAGCCAGCAGTCTCTTCAGACTCTAGTGGTTTGCAAGTCCTCTTGCGAGGTTAATGTCAGCCGGAGTCCTGTTAAGTAGTTTGTGCTATGTCAGGATCTGCAACTGCACAGCGCCTGATTTGGAGGTTCTAATCAGACTAGACGGACCAAAACTAGCCCTTGCATTAGCTTGCTCTAAATTGAGGATTCCATATTGTAATACCGCCTTACAGAAAGCAAGTGAGTATGATCAGGAAATACCACTATCGGAGACTGCAGACCAGCCCACGGCACCGTGAGGAAGAGCCACAGACCATTTAAGGTAAAAATACATCTGTTAGATAATAATAGCAAAGCAACCAGCTTTCTCATTCTCTTCAAGATGATTGCAATACCTGAATGGACACAAACTAATGCATGAATACTAACATAGAACTCCTACAAATTATGGGAAGTATATTAAACAATAAATCAACAACAACAGAATCACGGGGCCCCATATCAGAGTTTGATACCAGTCTACGGTTCGTTCATATCTGGGTTGGTTCTTCATGACCAACTCAGGAGTAGGTGAAGCTCTGCACTTGTGTCGTAGAAGTAAAATGAGCCGTGACATGTGATTTCCTACAATATGGCATTTTGACAAGTGTAGACTCAGACGTGCCTGTGCAGCCTCTTTTTAAGCTTAGAACCTCCAAATGATGTTCATTCGGTAGCTTACTACTCATAGAATCTTCAAGTGGCCAGCAAAGGCTCTGATCAGACTGCGCGTATGCGCAGGCTGATCTGAGACTTTGCTGGTCGCACATACCACATTGTTGGAATCTCATGCCGCGGCTCAAATGGTAATTGCATTCTATCCCCAACACTCAGATGCGCTGGCGAAACCTCTTCCTATAGCGTCAAAAGCGTCACTATTAAAGTGAAGCATGTGTAAAACGGTGACGCCGACGCTTCAATTTAGATTTTGGAAACTGATATAAAGAGGTATTGCTTTGGGGCACTATGAAGGTTGCGGGCCACTGCTAACAATAAAGTGTGAGATGAAGCATAAAAAAGTTCTACACACCGTTTTGAAGAACTGACATAACATTTACTGAGTAAGGTCAGAGAATAGCTTACGAAAGCTGTCAGTAGAGACACACTTTATGCGAGGCTTGGGGTTAAAGTACGCATAATAGAGGAGACACAATTTTAGCACCACCAATGGACCTGTTCTCATTATGGGGATATTAAACAGGATTATATAAGCTTAAAACACGAGACATTGCTTAGCCGTATTGTACACTGGCCAGTAATTAGTGTTAGAGATGATTAGATTTTTTCATTCTATGCTTCTTGACTGTACTTGCCTGCATACAGTGTATATCTATCTATCTATCTCTACTGCATCACCCCCTCTCGGAGATTACGTGCAGGTGCGCGTAAGTGCGGTGTTAGTGGAAGAAATGCTTTAAAAAAAATAAAAAGTTCCAATAAGATTTGTTAGTTGGAGTGGAATAAAAGATGATAGGGTTAAAATGTTAAAAGTCAGAAATTTTTTACCTAAACAAGCACGGTATACATTGAAATATACATATATGAAAAATCACTTTCAAATGGGGAAAATTAAGGACAGAGTAACAAAATAATATTGAAACACTGATGCAAACCCAAAGTCTACCTTTGAAAAAAACGTAAAAGGAAAGTGAGTATGATCAGGAAATACCACAATCTCACACTACAGACCAACCCGCGGCACCGTGAGGAAGAGCCACAGAACACGAACAGTCACTAAACATCAGGAAGACTATTAAAGTAAAGCAACCAGTTTTCTTTAGCAGACGAATATATTGGCCGTGATATTTCACCGTGAATCGAATTATGGCTAACATGATTGTTATTGCATTCAGTCCAACTATACTTGGTCATGTATTCTTTTATTAAATCAATTTTTGAGGTTATTATTAACATCACATAACATATTTGCTATTGCATTAAACATACAGGTATGCTTATAGCAAGTACAACACAAAAGTGATTAATTATAATAATAAATGGTAATACAATGACATAAAAATCCCCCATGCAGAACGCAAATAAACTGCGACATGACGAAATCAACATAGGGAATGTGCGCAAAGCGATGACCAGATCAGCCTTACCATCCACCCAGTCTATTCAGTCTGGCTATGAACTCAATGGGTAACTAAGTACCAAAGATTTCATCATGAGGACAGCGAAGACTCTGATCAGAATCAACTGATGCCTTGGCTATTCGGAGTCTTCACTTGACACACATTCATGTTGTTAATTTTCTCAAATATATTAAAGACATATGTTCCTGTCCAGTAGAGATAGTTAAAGGATTAACTGATAAGGGACAGTTTCAGTATCTCACCAAATTAAAGGGGCATCAAGAGGGGACTTACCTGTATACAACACAATTTATTTCACTTAGACAAAGATCAATATTTAATCATAAATTACCTAATCCCATTCATGGGACCACTTTATTGTCCCTGTAAGGAAGTCATTTTCACCTCATTATAACTGTCCTTTTGATCTGCCTAGTATGACCCCTGGAGAGAGTCATAATAAGTGGTACCACTATTATTGCTCAAATTTTTATGTTTTTAAATCATGGAAACGTTTTCCAAAAACCAAAACTATACCAATTGTCGATATTGGCGTTGTATATTTGGAAAATGCTTCAAACAAGAACCATCGTAATATGAGCCAGTATATGAAACTGTGTTTGTTTAACTCATTTAAGCAGAAAGGAAATTGAACCAATTTAAGTAAAAAAGGGCAATGATCAGGAATCGATACAATCGAGTACCGCATCTGGCCTAGAAACATTATGGAACGTGACAAAAACACAAGAAAGCATCTCACACAAGAGAGCAAAGATGTCAACCCTTTCCCAGCAGATGATCACAAGGATGCAATAAACAGACAAGACAGTATCAAAATCAAAATAAAGGATCCACAAAAGAAGTACCGCCTTGGAACGGTCAGTATAATAACTGGTGGGCTTAAACATGCTTAACGGTAACAACCTCACCCTTAATTCTGATGTGGATTAATACAAATAGATGTTTGGTTCGCATGAAAGATCCTTAACTTATTTATGCATCATTCCCTAGTACATTTAAATCAATATATAAAAAGGAGATACAACCTATGGACTTAAGCCGAATAAACTTTGAGTCCATTTCCAATTTCAGGGGTGCCGGGTGGTATTTTATTATTTCTAAAATTCAATAGAACATATTATAAGCAAGCAGCGCAGAACCTGATCGGACGCCGTGTTTTGCGGCGTCTGATCAGGGTCTGCACTGTTTTTTGATGTCCCATTATATGGAAACTAGGCTTTTGTGGGTTAAATATTGGTTAAAATTGGTCCAAGTCTCCATCTACGTTACTAGTTTTAGATGTTTTGAAAGCCTCGTCTGACGATAGCTGATCGTCTTTGTGCTAAGTACCGAAATCCTATGATTTGGGCCCCATATAAATAATGAAAAACTTACAATAAAGAAAAACAGCAAAAAAAAAAATAGATTTTCTTTTCTTTTCTCTCGTGCTTTACTAGGATGACCAGCTGGACAAGGAGATGCATTCGTCACATACATGTAGTTATCATGCAAGTTGGGAGACACAAGGGTTCCAAATCCTGTGATCTTGGCCCCACACAATAATTAAAAAGAATTGCTTTTAATTTCTCTCGTGCTTTACTAGGATGATTAGCTGGGCATGGAGATGCATCCGTAACATAGTTACATGTATTATGCAAGCTGGGAGTACACTTTACTGGATGATATAAAAACACAACAACAAAAATGGGCCAGAATAACAAAATGAAATAACAACTTTATTTCATATGGTAGGAAACTAGACTTGTTCAAGTGTTGTTGTAATTATTCTGAGGAATATACATTGTAGTTAGGCTAAATACGATAAGCCAATTGTCAGATTAATTGGAAGCCTTAGTTTGACAAAAACCTCTGTGCTAAATATGAACGATTTTGTCTCATCAGTTCACATCAGTTTTGGTGCGAAAATGTCAGATTGAATCTCTGTCTTATGTCCCTCGTAAATTGATTATGAATATTCTATTTTATGTCTTATGATAGAACATTTCCCGAACAGATGGACACGTATTTGGCAAATTTTAATTCACTTGACAGTTAATTACGTCAATGCAATCGCTTCTGGCTTCTTGTAGGAATTGTTTCGATTAATGTGGCCTATTTAAGGCAGAGCATTCTTGCAATTCTGAAAATAGCCTTGCTTTAGACAATGTGGTAACAACGCTAGTAATGATAATCTAAAGGAAGTGATTAATGGAGACTTCCCAGTAGATAGAGAGCATTAAGAGCGGGGACATAGATCACGTTTATATCAGTTGGAACATGGGATTTTGGTACATATCTCATAGCTAACCAGCGAAGACTCGGACTGCACTGCTCCCACATACTGTAAATCCGGAAACTTTCTCGAGAATTTTATTTTCGCGAATGGCGTTTAAAGACATATTTTCGAAGTTTAAAATTCACGACTAGGGCATGATCTACCACAGAATGATTTCTTCATTTTGCGAAGTTTCGCGAAAATAAAACCCTCGCGAAAATTTCCTGATTTACAGTACCATTGATGGTAGTAGATGGCGTTGCAGACAAGACCATATGTTTTACTGGATACCTGCAAATGTACGCTTAAATTATCTGGAAAAATGGATCCTTCAGAAATAGAGAGAACCTACAGCAGCAGAAAACAGCAGACTCGGTTTTATTGAGTCTGTTCATGAGAACTAATGGAAAGTGCAACCATTCTCACGCACCTAGCACCGGCTTAAGGGGTATTCTGGTTTCCATCAGAACCCAATATTCCCGAAAGGCCAGAATATGAGATAAATATCAACACTATATTAGCCCATTAACCCTTTCTCTACTAATGACACCTAAATGCGTCCATTGAAAATCGGTGAAGACCCGGATGAAAGGCAATTTATCAGGGTCTACTCTGTTTTCTATGACAAAAACAATCTACAGTGAAAGAAATATATTTTTTGGTGTGGACATTATATCATGTCACCCCTATGTATATACAATGGACCATCTCAAACCAAAAGGAAGAATCCATAAGGGCATACATGGTTTATCTATGGGTCTAACCAGTGTGTCGAAGTCAAACAGTCCAGACCTAGGTGAGACGCCATGCGCGGATTCACGGGGGGGGGGGGTCCGGACCCCCTCTGAAAAATCGCAAAAAATATAGGGTTTCTTAGCAATGCTGGTCCGGATCCCCTGAAAAATCACAAAGTTACCAAGCCAGCATTCAAGGTTGTGCCATCATCGGCACGCCAGCGAAACACCATTTAAATGGTGTTTCGCGGGCGACCCGATGATGGCCCACTTATAGTGGTATTTGGATCCTTCCTCCCCTCATCTACTAAAAACAACAACAACAAAAAATAGAAATAAATGAAAACGTTGTCAAACCTGACTACAAGGACATTTTCAATATTCTTGCTAGTGCCTAAAGCTGAGCAGATAAGGTTAAGTCTTACATGGTCGTAAACCCCAAAGACATCGGGTTTTCTCACGTCGAGGCCCGTATGATCCACAATCAAATACCATTTAGATTTATCTTGATCTGTGAAAGCATATTGTCACAAAAAAGAGAGATGTTTAGATTAAATGGATAAAATATCACGATCTCATTGTCTCATCAATTTATATTAGCAATCCATTAATGCGATCCGACACAAAATATAACTTAAACAATGTTCTTTCTAGCATAACTAAAATCATCTTTTATTTGTTAATGACTGGCATCAAGATGGGTCTCAGCGCGAGAAAGCCTATTTATGGACACGCTAAAAATAATCCTAGCCTCAAAGTAGTCTGCTCAGTGACATGTTTGTGAAATTGTACCATTAGAAAGTAAGTGAGTATAAACAGGAAATGCCACAATCACATATTACAGACCAACCCATAGTACCGCGAGGGGGAGCAACAGAACACTAACATGGCATAACGAAGACAATGAAAATTAAGCAATCAGCTCTCTCTTCCCTAGCTGGATGATTACTAAGCTAGAGTGGACACAAAGTACTGTATAACGAAACAAGTACCAAACACAACACTCCAACAGACAAATAGACCATGGGCTCAACAATAAACAATGAATAGCAGAACCACCGCCTTAGACAGGACATCAGCCGATGCCACTGGGGTGTCGGGGTGTGGCGGGGTTTGATAAGCAGGCTGATATTATTGATGCTTTTAACACTACATCCAGAAATTTGGATGATATTTTAAACATTAATAACATTTATTTTGACAATTATGGTAAGTCAAATATACCCTTCAGAGCTCAGATACCTCTGATACCAAGGCCGCGTTTTAGACACGCATTTTTCCATTTTTAATGGTAATTTTTCTACCAAAATTGATGATAAACGTGACGATTTTGATTTTGGAAATGTCAATAACTTATTTTAGATGGTGATGCTCCTAGCTCTACAACCTATGGAGTCTGTATCTCTCAACTCATTCCATTTGCAAGAGCATCTTGCCATGTTGCTGACTTCAACATCGCAATAAATTGTTAACACAGCAACTTCTTAAACAAGGCTATCAGTATCATAAACTTCGCAAAACATTTTCTAAATTATATAGACGATACTTATATGATTTGATATCTAAAGTCCAAGTTGGATTTAAATCTCTCTTGCGCCAAGGACTTTCGGAACCTGATTTCTATGGTGACTTGGTGTATTGATTGTAGAAGATTGTTGGCTCTAATAAGATCATCAATGTATTTTTGTCATGCTTTCGCGTCTGTTCATTGCTGCCTTGTGGTCACCTGAAGGGAAAGGGCTGACCGCTTGGCTCTTGTTTGTGATGTTTATTGTGATTTTGTTACTTTCCCATTTGATTATCTGGGACAGGTGTGGTGCTTGATTGTATCGATTCCTGATCCTTGCTGTCTTTCTTACTGTGAAATAGTTTAATGTCATATGTATATTCAATGGTATATGTAAGAGAAATTAGTCTTTTAGTTTAGCAGTATGTTGGAAGTTTATCTGCTTGCATATCCAGACATGTTTTCGTGTGATATTTTTTCTACTGCCTAGCACCGCATTTAGTTATTGAGCCGCGACATGTGATTTCCAACAATGTGTCATTTTGACAAGTGTAGACTCAGACGAGGCTGTGCATCCTCCTTTTAAGCTGAGAAACGCAAAATGATGGTCAGTCAGTAGCTTAGCAGTCATAGAATATTGATGCGACTAGCAAAGGCTCTGATCAGACTGCTCGTATGCGCAGGCCTATCTGAGGCTTAGCTGGTCTCACATACCACATTGTTGAAAATCCCATGTCGCGAGCATATGTAGCAAAAGAGTTCTCAGACCAGTCATAGTTACAGACAGACACGTGCTTCTTAGTTACAGATGTACACAAGATTATATAGCAAATTAGACTATTCACTGTGACTGATCTGCACGTCCAAAACTCAGGCGTAATTGTGAGTATATGCCGATCTTATATAATTTATAATTTCGCTGCACTCGGGCATTTATTCGGAAGGTCCTTTCTGTCGCAAGCATAAATGTCTGTTGTCAGTTTCGTGGCAGTATAAATGGACATAAATTTTGCCGCCAATAACTCTTGAACTGCACAGTATATTAAGACCAAATATGTTCTTAAAAGGGTATCCTTTGGAAGCAAAGACTGCGCCAAAGAACTGAAACTAGAGTGTGCATACGTATGCGTAAGGTAAAAGAAAGGAAGAAGGCAAAGATCAGGAATCCATACAATCAAATACCATGCCTGACCCAGGACACATATGGGAAAGTGACAAAAAACAAGACACCCTTACAAACAAAAGCGCAGAGAGGTCAGTCCTTTCCCAATAGGTGACCACAAGGCTGCAACATGTCAACTTTCGGCTAACCACTGGCATGTATAACATCCTTTTTTGATGGACAAGGCTTTGTTGAGAATCAGTCCAGCCGGTCATGGTCAGTCAGTGAAAATGCTCATAACTTTTGAACCACACGGTATATTTGGGTCAAATCGCATAAGTGTTTATTTAAACATTGTCCAGCCGCTGGTGTGCAAAACCTTGACGAGGCTGCTGGGATAATTCAAAGCGTCGAAATCAGCCGAAAAGCACACTATCTATTTCAAAATGAAAATATGCAAATCGAAGTCATCAATAACAACAATATTTTAAAGACATGTATAGAAATTTTGCACGACCCACAGGTGTTCACTACAAGCATTGTATAAGTCCGTCTGTCCATTCATTTTGCTATCCACACATTCCTTCTGGCACCGGATACTGATAATATACATTCACCATGACTCGTGCACATAACGGTCAGTTGATTTTATTTGCCGATGTTCTTTTGCAAAATTAGCTATTTCGAAGTGAATCTTTCAGGAATGCTATCAGGTAGTCAAACAGTTTGAATCCAGACCAGGTTAGACGTTCTAATTTGTCGGTCATGAGTCGGCAAAGTTTACCAGCAGGCAGCATCAGCAGGCAAATAGTTCGAGAAGTAACTGGAGTGAGAGCAATCAGAGCGCATCACCTATTCCCATCAGAGTCCTACATGAACTGTTAATTAGTAGTGATTTGCCACTGCTAGCTTCCTTATTTAACAAATAACTTTATGTAATCATGAATAAGCTGTTATTGATGCCGACCAGGCAGTGGAAATCAATAGGAATAAATACAATATTCACAACTCTATATAACTAAGTATTGATATCATATAGTAAATAAGTAATGACCCACATTATACGAAAGTGTTCCTATTTCAAATGAAAACAGCTACTGTCCATATCAAACTGGGTGTCAGGGCGTTTGAAGCTTACATGTAACTAAATGTTCATACAATAAAAGGTAATACAACATTGTTGTTCAGGGCCCGGAATTACAATGCCTACTTAGAGTTAAGGAAGACTTAATTTAAGTATTGATTTTTTAGGATGCGAAAAATAACGTTTAAAACTGATTAAAATCCAAATATTTTTAATTTTTCTGAAGATCACAATGATATCTTTGACCACAAATACCACATCGATCAAGGTAATTTATTTAGCATTTAATACAGCATGTTGAAATATCAATACTTAACTTAAGTCTTGCTTAACTTTAAGGAGGCATTGTAATTCCGCGCCCAGGCCTGTAAATCAAATACTTATATTTAAATCTTTGCGTGCTACACAGTAAAAACAAATGTAACTTTATATCAAAATGTGGCGTGAGCTGAACCGCCACTGGTATTGGTGTAACCTTTTAACTGCTTTTTGATGTGAGCGACACTGTCAGAAACAGCTCAGTATTTAAGTGTACCTTTGTGTTTCACCCAGGTCTTTCGTATAAATTGAAGAAGAAGTTTGGCTCTTATAATTTTTCAGCGCAGTTCATTAAAATTATTTCCCATTATAAAAAGATTGGCTATAACATTAATGTATTGCAACAGACTGCATGCTTGGTGGTCAAACCAATCAAGGTTGGCAACTTTGTTTTCTTCTTTAATTGCACGCCGGTTGGTCGGACTTTATACTCTATGACGGTTCGGACTTAAAGACTCATCTGTTGATGAGATGGTAGGGGCGTGATGCTTTGGCTGTTTGTTGGGCCCACTGGGGTTTACCTGTTGGATTTCTATTGCTCCCGTATTCAGTTTTGTTTACAGTTGAATCCTTATCTTTGCTTCATCTCCTTTTTGTATCTTGATTTATATGTTCTAGGAGATAATGCATTGATAAGCTAGGGGTCTTTCATGCAAACCAAACATCTATGTGTCTTAATCCACATCTGAACTAAGGGTAAGGTTGGCGCTGTGAAACCAGTTTAAGCCCTCCAGTAAAATATTGTACTGACCATTCCATGGCGGTTTTCCAATATAAGGATATAATTAGTACAAGTAAGTTTCCCTTTCATAACCCCTTACTCTTGAAATATTACAGCTTCTATAGCATGTTCTTCTTTAGATTATGAAAACTGTCATTTTACTAAATTCTGTTGATAGATTATTTTGAACAAATACTGTATCTATCCAAAACACATAAGCTGCATGGCCCTTGAGTAGGTGTACTTTACACATGAATGAATGGTTATAGTACATTGCTGCATAATATTGCACCAGGTAAAACATTGTCATCAAGTAGAATATAGACTACAGTTGCACTTTTTTTAAAAATCAGATAGAGAGAACAACAACAAAAATAATTATTAAAATGCTCATGATTTTGGATTTTAAAATACTTTCACTGTGATCTGTAATCGAGATTGATGATATAATACCCTTACACGTGAAAAATAATTAATTTCTAAATGCTTTAGTGAAGTCAAATTTGCAACCCCTACCCCCTTGGTAGCGTTTCTTGTTTTGTCATAGGGGTCTGTCTGTCTAATTATAACCTTTATTCGTTCCTAATACATCAAGCGTCTTATTCAAAAGGATACCAGTGATATCTTTTGCGTAGAGAAGTTTTGGGAAGCATCTGAAAAATAGGCAGATACCCTATCAAAGTGTCAGAGGTCCTTGGCACCAGATATATAAATACAATGTGCTTCTCGAGTTATATCCCTTTGTATGAGGGTCTCTCCAGTACACTATCAAACTCAATACATCGAACATATAAACGGGCGTATACTTCTTTAATAAACGGGTGAAATATTTTAATAAATTATCCCATGTTCTTATGAAAATATTCTTTGAAGTTACAAAAATCCGACACTTTTTTGTTAAATTACATCGAATGGTTTTCACAATTTGCAAATAAATGTTAAACAAAACACCACCTTTCAGTTAAAGTTTTTCAAACGAAATGCAAGAAGCAACACTTAAATTAGTTGTAACGTTACTCATACAGAGCTGTTACTACAAGTGGAAAATATTTAAATGCTGAAAATCTGTTTTACGAGTATGTAGTCAGAAATGTTTTAAGTGAAAGGGTTACTGAGTTTATACTTGATTTTTTTCAAGACATTAATTGAACGCCGGTGGGTCGGACTCCATACTCTATGACGGTTTCGACTTAAAGACTTATCTATTGATGAGATGGAAGGGGCCTGATGCTTTGGCTGTTTGTCGGGCCCTCCGGGGTTTACCTGTTGGATTTCTTTTGCTCCTGTATTCAGTTTAATTTACTGTTGAGTCCTAATCCTTGCTTTATCTCCTTGTTATATCTTGATTTATATGTTTTAGGAGATGATGCATTGATAAGTAAGGGGTCTTTCATGCAAACCAAATATCTATGTGTCTTGATCCATATCTGAATTAAGGGTGAGGTTGGCGCCGTTAAACCGGTTTAAGCCCTCCAGTAAAATATTTTACTGACCGTTCCAAGGCGGCACTTCTTTTGTAGATTTTTTATGTTTTTGTTCTGTCTTGTGTTAACTATGTCTTTGTGCGCGTCTGTTTATATGTGCTTTGTGGTCACCTGCTGGGAAAGGGCTGACCTCTTGGCTCTCGTTTGTGGTGTCTCCTGTGAGTTTGTCACTTTCCTATTGGTATCCTGGGTCAGGTGTGGTGCTTGATTGTATCGATTCCTGATCTTTGCACCCTTACTTACTTTATTTTAAATTTGAACATAAACATAAAGTTTGACCATTATATGCATGATTACTTACCTGAATTTGAGGACTAGACTTGATAAACATATTTTTATTAATGTAAACGTCTCTAAGAAACAGAAATATCCTTGTAGAATGATATTAATAGATGAAAAATAAATATTAAACCCTATGACACATTAAGCATATTTAAATAAATTACAGCCATGTTCATAATTACGTCATCAGCATATTCCTCGAAATTACGTTAAATTTTATTCTAAAATCAATGACGTCACAAACGCGTCATCTTATTCGAGATTAAAACAGGATTATATATCAGATTTGTTTTGCAAGCAGCTTCGAGAATCTTACAAAAAGTTGCATCTAAAATTTGCTGTCAATTTGTCTTATACTTATAAAGATATGACACTTTATCAGCACATGTACCAAAACGTGTATTAAATTTGCTTTAGAAAAACCTTAGTATACAAGAGTGACCTTTAAATAAAAAGCTGTAACTCGAGAAATATATTGTGTGTTCCTTTCTGTCAGGTGCCCATCTAAAGGAGGCGAATAGTTATAACATTTTGCCGCAACATATACTCAGCGTCAGTGAAAAGTTACCATTAAGTCCCATACATTTAACATAGGACAATATTTAGTTCATTCTGTACGAAGAACTGCGGATACTTCAGCACTCAATTTTATGGCATAGAGTCCCATGCATCACCACCATGGAAAATGGTATCCATCATATCTGAACACATTCCTTGACGGACCCCAGTAGTTTCCATTGCATTGTATAGGGAAATGCAAAGTATTGGTTCTACCTTAAAGTTTTATCCTCATTTTTTGTGTTTAAATGGGATGATTCGAACAATTTTGGTGGCGTTTTCAATAAAAACGTTTAGGGCATGTACTGGCATGTTTTCTTCTGAAACTGATGATTTCAAATTCTTAAAAACTGCAAAAAACATAAAAAGCACGTGCATCATGTGCACCATAGTTCTAGGGCTCGTGGAACTGTATTGTCTCTCCAAACCAGTCTGTCGTTGACCAGAAATATGAACGTTGATGCAGCCATAAAGCTGTATTATATATTTTCCAAAAATATCGAAATTGAGACACTAGTAACTTTTCACTGACGCTGAGTATATATGTGAAGAAAGTTATGAAGCTAGATGTATTCTTTTTTTAACACTCCTCGTGTTATTTTAACTTGCAGAGGCGTTGCAGCGAATTTCAAATTGAACGACGATTGGGCGAGCACTCGTACATTTCAGAACCGCCAAGTCCTGGTGCAACTCGCAGTTTTTTCCGATTTCTCTAAATGTAAGATATTATGTGCTTTTAACCCCAAGCCTTTGCAAAAAAGAATATATCTGAAATACCATCTGTTTAAGTCGTCTGCTGCATATTCTGCTACCATTATTTGACTAATGCAAGTATAGAGGCAAGCAGCGTGGATCAGGAGCAGTCTGATATTGGTCCACACTGTTCGTCGAAAAGGCTTCTAAAGCATTTCAGTGGAAGACAAATGCAGACGATTTGTGTCATATTTGGCGCTTTAGTGGTTCAGAAGTGTCTATTGAGACGTTTCCTAAGGGCAGATAAACAAATTTTCCTTGGTGAAAAAAAAAATTGCCGACTGAAAAAAAGCTGTGATAATGTTTCATCAATACCAACCTCAGATCTCCCCAAATTTGTGTCTATATTTAAGGTATAAATCTGAGCAATTTATTTGTACAGAAATGTCTCCGCGTTGATCTATATTTGAGCTAAATTGTTGTATGTCGCATATGCGCAAAAACCTTTTATTGTATTGCGTTTGTTGGCAAGATGTCTAAAATTTGGCCTCAGTCTACATCACATATACAAGCAAAGGCAAATGTGCAGACTCGCCAGAGTCTTTGTTGCTCAACAATGCAATTGAGTACCTGGTCCATTTTCAAGCAAAAATGTCGCACATGTTGTACATTTTGGGAACATTTCTGCTCATCGAGTACAAGGCTTGCTATATAGGAGAGCAATTGAGACATGAAATGGATACTATTAGCTAACGCTAATGACATTGACTGTCCTTGTTAATTGTTACAGTTTTATAGGAATCTGTTAGCGTTCTTTTAAATGAGTGCGATAGTATTCCGTCACATTACGCAAAACTGCGAAACGTATGTAATACAGGCTGAATGGTTTATTAGCGCCATCAGTGCAGTGCCCCGGCAGAACTTGGTACAAGTTCAAATATAACTTCGTTTGAATAATCGTTTATCGACCCGTATTTATACGATGGTTCAAAAACACTTTTTATGGTATATGCCCTTCTGAACGGCGGTGCAAGTGGGTGGCGTATACTTATTACAGTCCACATGGTCTGAGAGCAACAATTGGTCAATCTATAGTTCCATTCAGATATATAGAGGATCTTAAATTTACATGAGTGCTCATGTTTATTGACTTTTTAAACGAGTAAAGGAACCAGTCTGCACAGGTTCAGATCGCCGTCAGTATGTAATATACGTATGCTGCCTTTAAGAAAATGGTGGTCATACCTGAACCACTATGAAAAAACAAACAAACGGAAAGTGAAAGTAGAACATTCACACTAGTTGAGACCTCCGCAAATCAATTGATTCTTAACTATTCGCATGTAACATCCACAAAATATCTACAATTTACCATAAATAGATTCACTCGAATATGGACACTGTCTCAATAAGACGGTTTCTTTGAGCTTGAGCTTTAAACTTAGGGGTAAAAATAGCTTTGTACACTCACGAAAAAAAGTGATTTTGATATCGAAAACAAACGGGTGGTTAACGACCCTTCAAGGTCATTTCGTTGATTACAGAAACTATCACACCCTATACCCGGGATGCAACATTTTTTTTACATAGCAGATCAGAAACAAGCTCACACGTCGCGCGCAGGAATTGATTTTGGAAAGTTGACGTTGCTTTTACTTTTACAGACGTTAAAACTAGGAGTTGCGAGTCAAGATTTTACATAGAAACATAGTGTACCTACCCTTATGTTTCACCAGAAGTAGTAGTTAAAAAAGGATCCCTTTGCAACAGAAATAATATGTTTTTCATGAGAATATTCCACCAAAGTATGGTGGAATATTCTTCTGTTGAATATTGGAGAATAAGTTAAACTCTACTTAGTATTAGAGAGGTTATTGTACAATCCATTCTTGTTCAACTTTTCAGCCAACACAAATTTCGACTTCGTCATGTAAGCAGTTGTGGGCAAGATATCACGAAAACAAAACATTTTTATTGAGGATTTTATAAAAAATAAACCCATTAAATTCCTGGACTTATTATTATCTGATTCAACTTTTATTATAAAGTTAATAAATTGTGTTACTTACCATCTGCTAGTATTGATAAATTAGGCCTAAAATGAGCGCGTGTTTTCACTGTGGTAAAATGCATATTTAAAATGGCGTCATCTGTTTACGGTGATTTCATCATAATTCGATTATGCAAATTATTTATCCAATGAAATAGTATCATTTCTATGATCGGGCAAGATATTTTTATATTGGCCAAACGATTATTTAAATAAATAGGACCATAACTAGTATAGATGGCCAAACCCAGTTTTTGATGCTTTATTTGTTTCTCTTGAGTTTTTGAACAAGAAGAAGATAAGCATATTAAAAAAATCAAACATTATATAAAGGTTGGATATAATTTTCGACAGTCTGCATGCCTGGTTTTAAACTCAATCACTGTTTATAGCTATGGTTTCCTCTTTAATCGCACGACGGTGGGTCAGGCCTCATATTCTATGACGGCTCTGACGTTAAGCTTTAATAGGTGGGTTGATGCATTAGTAAGAATAGGCTTTCCTGTAAAAGAAGTTCACATGTCATTTCTGGGTCTACCGAAATTTACGAATTCACCTCTATATTAATCAGAGTTAAAAGAAAGAATATACTTTTTGTTTCTGAATATTGACTAAAATATACATGTTTGTGTCTATATGTTTGTGTATTCAATCATGCCAAATTGCCGAGCTGTGCAAAAATCTAAAGTTATATATGATTTTCAATCTGTTCAGAATCGGATTTGAAATTGAATAGTTTGAATGAATCTTATCTAAGACATGTTGAATTTAAATAATTTCTTTTGTGAGTGAAGCCACATCATCCTTTGACCTTAAAACCTTAAACAATGGCTGAAATCTTTATTTGAATTCCGTATTGTTTAAAATGATCTCTTTTTCAATAAAAACACAGTGAATTCACCCCTTTTTCTGCTGGGTAGTTTTGCATGTTTTTTTGTCATCTGCTGATTTTTTTTCAAAATCAACTTTTTCGAGATATTATTTCAGGAATACCACCAGAGTGTCAAACAGTTTGGATCCAGTTGCAGACATAATGTCGGGCCTATTCTGGATTCAATCTCTTTTCATAGGTTATCAACAGACGACCCAGTAGGCTAATAGTTAATACTTTTGCACATGTATCTCCTCTACTGTTGGAGATATAAAAACGAAATTTCTGAATAAGACTGCTTGACAAAATATTATTATGTGTATGGTATGTTGATGTGTTTCATACTTATCGCAATCATTTTTAATAATGCATTCACAGGTACATATATCTAGTTGGGCTACATGTCTAAATTTTGCCATGTCCAGATGCTGTGTGAGCCAGCAGTGAAGGTTTTGGCGAGACTACACGGATGCACAGGCTCACCTGAGCCTTTGCTGGTTGCCTTTTCGATAAGTAACATAATCTCACGTGCTGTCCCAGATATATACTACTCAAATTTTGATAATGGTCATGTCTATTCAATATTCAATTCGATGGATGTTAAGCTTGAAACATAAATATCTCTCAAGCCAGCGTTCAGAAAAGTGTCCAGTTTTCGATGTCGCAAAGAACATTCCTTTTGGCAAAATTTAAAACAAAGTGATAAATAAGGGTACTTTAAACCTCAAAAATCATTTTTCTGTTAAAGATACAATCACCACATGAAGAATTAGAGTTTTGTGTATCAGATGGGCAACACCAAGTTTATTCATAATACAACGACAAAATGGTGGTGCTGTTATGAAGAGAGTCAATTTTCACAATTTTCGCTTTCCCATTAACTCTGATAATGGCTAAGGACCTCGAACAGTCTCTGTCCAACTTTTGATTGCCTGTGGCTAGGATAATACATAATTGACAACTATATTTTAGTGGTTAAATCAAACCCTTACAATTAGTGCACCTAGCAAAATAAAAATATTTTGTAAATATTGCTTAATTTTGTCCGGACTTTAAGGTTTAGGGGGTGGGGATACTTTTTGTGACCAACTTTTATTTCACAGAATGTCAAGTGTTTTACGAGGTATTCACCTAAATATATGAAAATATTAAGTTTGCGGCATAAAACTGTAAAGGAAAGTGATGCGTTTACATAAAATTCGGGTTGAGAAGATTTCATCGTTTTTTTTCTAAATATATATTTTGTCTATAACTTCCGACTATTACCTGTAATGTTTCACGTTCAACCAGCAAGTTTGACATGTTCAGGCACGGGGGGAGGGGGGACTTCAGTAAAACGTTTTCTATTTTCTAGCAGAAACAGAGTTTTCAAACCATATTTCTAAATCGCTACTTTTCAAATGAGAAAACATTTTGCGGATGATTCGAGGGTTGAAGCTACTATCCTTTCCATGGAAGAAATAGCATTTTCTCTTGTCATTTTGTGGGCAATTCTTCATTAAGACTGCCCGAGGTCCTTTTGAGGGTAAGAATACATTGACTTCAATTGTAAAAAAATGCTTAAAATACACTTTTCAGCGTTCTTGATTCTTGAATGAAGACATGGGGTCATGAATGGCATAACTTTTGTTAACAAATATATAGTTTACAATAGTTTACGATAGCTTTAATGGTTTTATTCTTATCAAATTTGAGTAGTCTGTCATTATTGCATATAGTTCATGATTAGTCTGCGATGTCAGTGAAGTCTTATCAGAGCATTGTACATAGCCTTTGGCTATTAGCTAAAATCAGTCTGACTGCGATAGGAATTAACTTGTCTAACCGAATCGGACGGAAATCTGTCGCTGTTCCTATAAACCAGTAATTGTCTCTAACAGCGCATCTTCCCCACTGATGCTATTGGATTTTACACGTCATTTTGAAGCTGGACTGGTTTATCACTGCAGCACGTGAGACCGAGCCTTCTGTCTCTGACGTCTTAACTAAGTGGAAAGTTCGATTGAGGATAATTATTGTTACGATTCCTACGAGAAGGATAAACTTATTGTGTTCTGGAAAGCATATCCAAGTGCTAACTAGTTCTGTAGTTCGTATATATCGATGAAGAGGAAGTAAAATATTAGAACTTTGAACAGGTATATTTTAAGCCAAGTCAGGAGAAAATTATCTTCGACAGAAGAAGTCTAACACAGGGGCGTATCTAACACAGAGACGCAGTGCTCAACACACTGTTAAACACTTTACAGTAAAACCTGTGTTAAACGGCCACTGAAAAATAGACAAAACAAAGATCTTAATGACAAATGGTAGCTTAATAAAGGTCGAAAGTATTGCAGAATGCTGCATTCTACAATACTTTTGACCTGCATTAAGCGATAAATGGTCTTGAAGACCAATATTCGGTCTTTTCGAGAGTGGCCATTTTATACAGTTTTTACTTTATATATATATTCACAGCATCAACATTTGGCGATTTTAAAAGTATGACATATTGGCGTAGGTTAAATATTGCGGTTTACAATTTTGAGGACATTTAAGAAATTCTATTGTCATATGGGCTACTCTCAAAGGCAAGAATTTTTTATTTGTTTTCTTTTAGGGTAAAGAGGGGAGAACATATTTGCGTTAAGAGTAGCCGCCTTTATTGGGGGGGTTTACTCCACGAAGGAATATCTCTCAAGTTGTTTATTGATGTAGATTGAAAACACACCACACACATAGGAATGTCCTAGTGCATAAGTTTTTTTGGATTTTCTTGAAAACTAGAATGTTTGATTGTAATGCATGGCTTTTTTCAGAGAAAATTGACATGAACATTTAAAACATTGAAGTTTAAGCTGAAAAGTTCAACAGCCGCAGATTTACCATTTTTCAAACAAATCAGTATGAAAGCCAACCGTGCAAAACAAAAAAAATGAATATCAATTTGTCAAATTATTGCATTTACATGTAATTATGAGACACGATTTTTCTAAAGCACATACAGTTGAAGAAAACTCAATTGATACAGATTTAATTAAATCACTAGAGCAAATTCATGTGTATTGTTTATTACAAATTGTTTATTCATTATTTATTACAATGTGACGTTTTTTCATTGTTAAGCATGATAAATGCAATCAAAATTTGCATCACTTAAATGCGGTGGTGGTGGTGGTAGGGTTCTAGGTCCCTCCAATTGCTAACGTCTTACGGAGATGAAACTTAGGTTTAAAGCCTCACCCGAAAGACTGGAGGGGCATTACAGGCTTGAGTCTGCTTTTCAGTGAGAAGCCTGTCTGTAACATTGTGTGACTTCCAATTTTTCATCCTTTCTAATAAATTAAGCTATAATTTACATACAGATATCCAAATTGCTTTGAGGCGTGACTAATCCTATTAATATTGAACTAATCCTAGAAATAGGGATGTCAGGTGTTTATTAACATTTCAATATATTATTTTTAACACATAAAGTCTACAGCCGCACTGGCTCAGTAGGCTAGGTCGTAGGTAACTAGTGATAGTTTTTTTTTGCTACTAATGAATCGGAGATCAAGTGTTCGAGCCCGGTCGATGGCATGCATTTTTTTATTTGCACACAATAAGCGTGGCTTTTTCGTGAAATAAGTGTGATTTTAAATCATTGCATAGTGTATTGCTTTCAAGACTTTGAAAGATCATCAAAATCTATGTTATATGATATAAAGCGAGGATGCTCGAAAAGTTGTTGAGAATGTGTACAAGTACTGCGTGGTGAAGAAGCTGTCGGGTCTCAATATGTCTCTAGAACGCGCCTGGTATCGGATAGCGGCTCTGACCAGAGTGATCAGAGTCACTGCTCAGAGAATCCTATCCAAGATGGTTTAACTGCCATCCCCGTTGATCGACCAGGCTCCAACAATAACAAAAGTGGCTCTGGAAGATTGAAAATAAGAAATAAAATAAAACAAAAATACAGCATTCAACAGTTCTAAAACTAAAAAATTGTCACAATACGAGAAGGCAGCAACATATTGATAAAAAATAATATGGATTATGCGAGGCTCGAACTCACATCTCAGCGTTCTGCCTCTGCATCTGCTGTGTGTAACCAACTGCGCCACTGAGGACTGTATCAAAATACTTGTACCGAAATAACAACAATTTAAACAACAACAATTTTCAACGTAAACTGGTACCCGTTCCAGATCAACCTTTGCTTTTGAAATGGAATAATCCGATCTAAAGGTCATTGGTCAGAGGTCGTGGTATATCTATACTACCCAAAGCTATTGTTCTTAAATTTTCACAAATGGTGTGAATAATATTGAAAGTTTATTTAACAACAGAAAATTGAATACTTTTAACACAATTCAGTTTTTTAGTACATGTTTTACTATAGTCGTTGGAAAATTCGCTACACATAGATGCGTGCCCATTAATTGCATACTGTAATACTGAATTCGCAACTGTATTTCACTTTTATTTTGGTAGCTTTCTTAGATATCACCAAAAGCGCCAATATTAGATAACTTCAGATGTTATGTGTTTTAGAACTATTGTTTCGTCATAACAATTTACCTCGTCGTTTCACAAAATTATCCAGGAACATCTTCGCCAACTTCTCCAAAAGGTTCCAAAATCCAAGATGCTGCAGTTGACTGTGCATAGATGCATTCTTTGAACTTTTAAAGCAAAGCACAAAAAGGCAAGTCCAAACTGCAACGTCCTAATTCACGAATAAAGCAGTAGATGGCTTGCTCAAATATAATAGAAGCTTGTGCATCAAGCTGGTGGGGTCATCTCAAAACCGTCCGTTTTGAAGCATGTGCATACGCCATTTGAAATTCCAGCTTTTGTTCCAACAAATAAGTATGCTCAAAGTATATTCTGCATATGCATGAACAGTTCTGAATATGCACACGGCAGTGTTATATTCATATACAATCACTAAGTAAGGGTATATTTTCCCACGACGAAGATTTTTTAGACCAACCCTTTTGTCACGCCTATTCCATTTTACCTGTCCAAAATGGACTTAGAAATATTATTGCAAAGGTTAAAATTATGTTTTCCACAAATCTATTTGCGCCAAAAGCTTGGGGCCTTTTTTTAGATGTTTGCGCCAACTCTCCTCTACAAATTTCATTGCGAAATTGAAAATAAAAAGTTGTGGCGAAAATAACGGTTGGATTTTTTTTTCTTTTTAATGTGGTTTTGAATACATTTGCGTGATCCAATAGTATCAGTGTTCGGGAAACCCCATAATGAGTACTTTTGCAAACAGTGAAGACCCAGATGAAATGCAGCATGATGCTGCACTTAATTGGGTTCTACACTGTTTGCGAAGGCAGAAAATATCTTAAGACAAAATAATACACTATTTTTTTTATAAAATTATAACCTGACACTCCTAGATATGTACAATGGACTTTCTCAAGATTAGCGTACCAATCCAGAAGGGAGAATCCATTAGTATAAAAAAGGATTAAAAAATGCAATTGCAAATATGATGATATCAATCGATATGTCGGCACTCTTCTAAACGTACTACCCATTGGTGGATACAAGGGGGGGGGTCCGGGCCACCCATGTGAAGCCACAAGTCGCTATAGAATTCCTTAGAAATTCTGATACTGACACCCTTCTCGTGGGAGATCCGTACGGCTCTCTTTGAAATATTTTAATGACTATATAACCGTTGTCATCCCCTCCCCTCCTCACCGACGGAATATTTTGAATCCACCCATGTTACCCTTAGGAAACCATGTGATAAGGAGAAACTCGCATCAATTTTTTTTTTCAGAAAAAACACAATAAATTTGGTACCAAAGTGTTTTTACGAGGTAATTCAGAAAATGCGTACCGACAATAAATGTTTTCGTTCACTTGTAAGAACGCTACAGACGTTTGAAATTCTATTATGGTATAAATAAGTATACTTTCAAAATGGCGGCCTTCCAATTGATTTGCACATATGTTTAGGTTAATGTGCCGACAGTCAGGTTGATATGTCCGGATGGCACGACTAATCATAATGGTCTGTGTAAAAGGTCAGTCCGATATGTTCAGCTTGTCCCACTGATCTGTGCATATGGTCAGTTGATCCCAGTTCAGGGATCTCTAAGACGTATATTATGGGCACAACAGTTAAGCACTGAATTCTATATCTACCTGGTCGCGAGAGAACTAACATTGTTTCATTCGAACAACAAAGTCTCAGACTAGCCTGTGCATCCGCACAGTCTGATCAGCACCTTTGTTATTCATTTTCTAGAACGTATAATAGCTAATCTGCCATATTTCAACTAGTCTAGTACCTGAACAAACTGATTAGGTGGGAAAGCTCGAAAATAAGTGTTCTCTAGTTGCGACGTGCATGGTCTTGATGCTGTAATAGCAACTATTTACAATGATTCTGTTTTGTTTAGCCGTGGCCATGTGTTTTGTTTTATAAGCATTTAAACAAATGTGGCATATAACCTGCAAGAGACGTTTTAGCAACAAGCAAAGGGAACATAAGCCATATGAAGACAAGCATCAGCAGGCCTAGCTAAGGTGTTTTACGAACGTAGTTAACCGCTGCTGCGTCAATGAAAAATGAAACATTGCATAGCCGAAATCTGTAAACTTTGTACATTTTGAGCAAATTTTGTCCCATAGAATTTTCGCCTTAAGTGATTTTCTTTTCTTGTGTATTTCTTAACAAAGTGGCATTAACATATTGGATTTTTGCGTGTAAAAATGTGTACAACCAGATGTTTCGTGAACTGTAGTTTTATGAAGATCAATGAATTCTAATGTGAAATACGTTGCTGTGATAAATCAAGCTTTAGCTTTACCTCTGACTACCTGTGATCATAGTATGTTTATTTGATTAGATTATTTCTCTATGATGATGTAGTGCATAAGTTAGGAAGCATCCCTTAGCAAGTTTGTGTTTTTACAACAGTATAATCTCGCGGCGAAGATTTGGCGCCAATAGAATGCATTTAAGTCCCCACCCCAGTGGATTCAGCTGCTCTTCCTTCTAAGGCGGTGGCGCTGTTGTTGTTGTTGTTGTTACTTCATTGTTGTTTATTGTTGCTCCCTTGTTTGCGGGGGGGGGGGGGGAGGGTTGGTTGTTGTTTTCTTATGCAGTACTTAGTGTCCTTCCTAGTTTTAAAATCATCTTGGTGAGGGTGAGAGCTGATTGCTTTACTTTGATTATCTCCCTAATGTCGTGTGACTGATAGTGTTCGGACGCTCTTTCTTACTAACAGTGCCAGGGCTGGTCTGCAGTATTTGAGTTTGGTATTTCCTGATCATACTCACTTACTCAAGCACATACCAAGTTTCTTATGAGAATAAATTTTAAGAGCTTCTGAAACTTTTACTTCTTTCTAAAACTCTTACTTGTCGAAATAGCTCAAGATATAGGACCTTAGACACTCAACGTAGCCAAGCAAAATCGCTTGTGAAAGTCGATTTTTACTGACCGTTCCAAGGCGGTGCTTCTTTTGTGGATCATTTATGTTATTTCTGTCTTGTTTTGTTATGCTTTCATGCACTTCTGTTTGTTGATGCCTTGTGGTCACCTGCTGGGAAAGGGCTGACCTCTTGGCTCTCGTTTGTGATATCTAATTGTGACGTTGTCACTTTCCCATTGGTATCCTAGGTCAGATGTGGTGCTTGATTGTATCGATTCCTGATCTTTGCACTCTTTCTTACTGTGATTGAATTGTAACTTTACAACAACACTGAATGTTTAAGTGTTGTTATCACATCTCAAATAGTTTACCAGAGAAACCATTGTTTTTGAAGATAATTTTTACTTTTTTTACCACGGTGTCAATGCATGGTTTTACTTTGAAATGTATTGGTGCCAATATATACCTTTGGACGATCTGGTAATAATAATTTGCAGTTTGCAATAACAATAATATATTGGTCGGTAACGCAATTCACATTTCAGATACGGTTGTCTTCTTTCCTCTTTAGAAACATATATAACTTGTTTATCTTTGACTGGGCTCACCGTTACTCAACTTGAGGCTTTCTTTAGCTCTCACTGTCTGTGCGCCGTGAGCCATTTTCTTTGTTTTGTCTTAGTGTGTTAGTTTGATTAAATTGGTTCTCTGTGAGGATGCATTGCATAAATTAGGAAACGCCCATGCGAGCTAAACTATTTTTGTGTTTTAACAACAACATAATCTATGGCGTAGATTTGACGTCAGTAAAATATATTAACCGCCCCATCCCCCGTGGCTTAGGCTGCTTTCCATTGTATGGCGGTGATTCTGTTGTTGTTGATTCATTGTTAATTATCTCTCATTGTATGTCGGGGTTCTGTGTTCTTTTTTTATTTATTACTGGGTGCCATTTCTAGTTTCGCAATCATCTAGACGATAAAGAGTGAGCTGAATGGTTTACAAACATTGTCTTTCTGATGTCTAGTGACTGTTACTGTTCTGTGGCTCATCCTGCCGGTGTCGTGGGCTGATATGAAGTGTTTGATTGTGGCATTTTCTGGTCATACTCACTTTCCTTTTAATAACTCTATTAGCATCACTGTTTGCACATTACTGGTGAATTTTATATATCTTGTATAGAGAACACTTCAAAATACAGGAATAGAAAATTCCATATCTAATGAAACTTGTGGCAGTTAACGGAAAGCGCATTCAACCAAGAATGAATACTCTTAATTAATCAAACACATATTCATGTATAATATTGACAAAAAAGAAAAGCCTGGAATTTACACAAAATGCACCTCTATAGGAATAGTGCCAAAATATCCCAAGTAACGTAATTCACATAGAAATTTTACTTGTTATAGATAATGATATAGAGACTGGTGTCATCTGCAAAGAGGATATAGAATACTGAATGATGTTGACTCAATCATTATTAGAGATAAGAAAAGTAGGAGTCTGAGAAAAGAGCCTTGTAAAACTCCAGCAAAGACTCTGGCCCAGTCAGATACCGTACCATTGACAACAATTCCTTGTCTGCGCCCAGAGAGGTAACTAGTAAACCAGGAAAAGGTGTTTCAGAGTAGCCAATAGCAGCCAATGTGAACACCTATCACTTTTAACTGACTTTGCCAAAACTTACTTATGTCACAGAAGAACACTAAACCTCTATTCCTTTATCCACAGCTTCACAAAACATATGGCAAATTGAAAGTAACTGGTTGGTAGTGGAATCGCCAGAAATGAATCCTAACCGGAAGAAAGTTATTATGTTATTATGAGTGATGTAGTTGTAAGGATATGTGTGCTTACAAAATTCTATTACCTATCCCGAACAGGTTAATAAGGAGACTATTATAACAAAGAACTTCAAACTTGGTCAGCTGATAGAGGATGGTGTTTAGTATAGCTAGAAAGTTCAAATTTAAGATGATCCTTGTCTTAAAACAGAGCCCCATCCTGATAAAAAAAAGCATATACAGTGATACATGTGTAAAACGACCACTCTCAGAAAGACGAACAATATAATTTCAAGAACAAGTATCGCTGAAGGTCTAAATATTGATGAATGCTCCACTTGGAGCATTCTACAATACTTTCGACCTTCATTAAGCTACTAATTGTTATTTAGATCTTTATTTTGTCTGTTTGTGAGTGGCTGTTTTACACGGGGTGGGGGCACAGTATTTCACAAACATAACTGCTAGATTTTGTCTATTTTTTTTCTTTGACTATTATTCAGAAAAACTAAAATAACAGGCTGGAATCGCCAATATCTCATGCTTATTTCCTGGCTATATTGACTTCATATTGTAAATCATGACTCAAGAGAACGTGCCTTCCGGCGTATATAAAATAATGAAGAACCGGATCAGGTTTCGAATCGATGGGTACCTTGCTTTTTCAATCACCCCCCAATTAACAATACGAAGCACAATGTCCGATAGCATTGTTAGGACGTAAACATGGTAAATGGTCGAATAAATAAAAGCACTCTCTTCTCTCAGAGACAGCCTGGATCGTCTTTGGACCGTCATGTATACGTAGGAAAATAATTCCATCAGAATTAGCGGGAATTTTCTTAAGATTATGTCTTCAGCTTCTTATTTGTTTGATTTTAACACATCTATCTTAAATTGCATGCAAACAGAACGGACCCATGTTAGAATATTTCACAGATTCTAGTTTGATTCCGGATGTAAACTGCTTTCAAAATGCTACAGCAGACGACAAAGCAGACGAATTTAATCGCGAGCGGCAGTTAAAGGATTTGGAGCATCTATTATTTGACTTCTGTGTCTTTAGAGTTCTGTTCGATTCAGTACGTGTCAGTTAATATTACTTCTGAAATTAAGAAAGCATGGATTGACTTGTAAAGCTGTATCTGTTGGCGTTTATTCTCTCTAGAGTTTCTGTATATATACAGACAAAGCAGAAATTTCCCAATGAATGATGTAAGAACATCGAAATATCAGATCAGTCCTTCGAATATACTAGTTCGAACAACTTTACTATTCGATCTAACGACAATATATGGGCCTCGCCGTGTATGAAGCTGATTGTGTTGTGTGAGAATGACAAAGGCTCCGATCAGCATGTGCGTCCGCGCAGTCTGATCAGCGCCTTTGTTATTCGCTCTCTGAAATGTTTGATAGACGAACTAAACACATGCAACAAATCAATAGTTGAGCTAGTCTCTGTAGCTGAGTATGTTGGATTGGATTTTACTAGATCGCATTTTGTTATATTGAACTCGTTTGATAATGGGGAATTAACCCTTAGTATACGGGAAACCCCTCAAAGGGTAGTTTGGCAAACAGTGAAAACCCAGATGAAATGCAGCATAATGCTGCATTACTGTTTGTTAAGGTTAAGATCATCTTCAGACAAAAGATTACACTATTTTCTTAAGTTATAACCTGACACCCCTAGATATTGGCGATGGATTATCCCAAATTTATTGTATCCAACTAAAAGGAGGGATCCGTTGTTAGTTTACAAAGGGTTAAGCAACATAGTGTAGGGTTAGTATTTGTCTGGAATTAGATGAACATTCATTCTTAACTTGAGATCGCAATAATTGCAATTGCTTGTGTGTTTATAGCATGTTCAACGGATATATACTGGAGAACTTTGAGAACGCATCACCATATTTTGCACTTTTCTGGCAAACCGTATATGCGATTGAACAGTTACTCGCAGGTTTGAATGTGCAACCCAGAAGTGGTATGAATCAGTCTTTAATTTGACTGCACTTCACGCGACGCTGCTGATGGCGTCACATGGGTACATACATCATCCAGCACCTTTCTGCATAGTCAAATGAAGCTTTTGATTATTTCTATGTTTAAACTGTGGCGTGTATGATACCATATTACCAAAGAGTTTATAGACTTTTTCTAATTAAAAGTAATTGATAACTCCAATATTTCGAAAATAAACGTCAAATTTGAACATCAATTTACAACTCCTTTTAAGAAACATCTCCATAGGTTACCTGTATGCGCGCTTTCATTACTGATATTGACTACATATACTGGCAGCCATGTGGGTAAGATGTTTTAATGTAAATCATGGCAGGAGATCTGCTGTCCTGTAATCGAGGACAGTACTTAACGTCACTTGCACAATACAAAAGACACGTGATACAAGCGTAATTTATACATAATCTGTCATTTGTGTATGTCCTTAGCTTCTTCCGAAAAAACACGGACGTAAAAAATCGAAACTTTGAAAGGCCTAGGACGTTGAATTTTATTACTAGACTATAGTAATCAGGGTGGTCGTGGTATGTCGGTATTAGTAAAGGGGTGTTATTTTGAGCATAACGAAATGTCAATTCATTTCTAATCATTCAATGATGAATGTGCAATCGTGAAAGAAGCAAAGGACGCAAATCTGTTGAGTCAGGAATCAAAACTATCGCGTATAAACTGAATTTGTGTCCTTCAAAATCCAACACTCCTGTCTTAAAACGGATACTTTTTCAATACCTTAAAATAAATTTACAACTAAGAATTTTCTAGGACACACCACAAGCTGGTCAGACTTTGATATGCAATAACAATCATCTCGCTGACATTCTCAGGGTTTGTAAAATAAAGGATTAAATCTAGGTGATGCGTTTTCAAAGTCCTTAAGTATACATGTATGCGATGAGTGATTTCCGCAATGCAAGTCAAGTGACTTTTACAAATACATGTAAATGCAACAACTAAAATAATCATAAACTGTTTGTGAAAATGTATGGCATACCAAAATGGCTGACTAGGACGGTAAACTTACAAATATGCCCTATTATTAAAGATCCAAAATCAGTAAGTAAAAATTAAGTATCCAGAAGGTTAATGGAAATCGAGATTAATTCGATGGCTCTTGTTAAAAACGTCATTAATCAAGTGAGTTCAGGAAATTACACGTACTTTATCATTCTTCAATACTATAATATTCTTAAAATTGAAGCTTGCCAACCTTCTCTTTGATAAAATATAATGATGCCAGTAAGACAAATAATTTGGAGTGAACGGTAACATACACCAAGCGCGGATCCAGAGGGGCTACAGGGGGTCCGGACCCCTCTGAAAGATAACAAAATATAAAGTTTCTAGTTAAACTGGTCCGGATCCCCTGAAAAATCACAAAGCCTGCATTCAATGATAGGCCAAAGATGGACTGCTTTTAGTGTTATTTGGATCCCCTCATCAACTCAAAAACAAAAAACAAAAACAAAAAAAAAAACGTCAAAAAGTGACCCTCCTCTAAACAAACTTTCTTGATCCGCGCATGTACATCAAATAAAACCTTTTGTTATTCGAAAGCTACTAAATGGGTCACAAAGACTGTAAGTGTGGCTTTTAAGGTAAAAGTGACAACTAATTTAAATTTCATTCTACACTGTTTCAAGCTTTGGCAAGTTTAAGGGAAAAAAGCTTCTTTTCCGTCGTTTAGATGTTCTCTTTCCAAATACTTTTACTGGAGGGCTTAAACATGTTTCACGGTACCAACTTCACCCATAGTTCTGACGTGGATAAAGACACATATATGTTTGGTTCGCATGTATGATCCCTAACTTATCCATGAATACAAACCTTTTTAAAATCTAACTTTTTACTTTGAAAGAAAATAGATTGGGAAGCTACTGAAATGGGGCACCGAGGGCAGATGTTCTAGTGACAACTGAATTTCACATTCCATAGTTTAAAGATGTAGGGAAAAACTTATTTTCCGTCTTTAAAATGTTCTCTTTTCCAAAATAGCATTTTGTTTAAATGTCTCTAATGTTTCTGCACAGTTCTCGTTAGCGTTATTACTGAAAACACAAATAAGCTTCGGTGACGATTTTTCTCAAGGGTCTATTTCCCTCTAAGTGTAGTTACAAAGGGCTTTATGAAGCTCATGCAGATAGATAGACGATTGTCTGATGACTATACAATATCTCGTCACTTTAATCAAGTCCGCATTCCATTGTATGCATTTTCATATGACAGGACTGGTCTTGATCAGCATGTGTAGCTACAATGCTAAGCAACATGGTGTTGTAAGTCTAACTGACTGTTCTAGATCAAATGGGTTTTTATGAGTGTCAGCTTTATTTGGCATTTCTCGTAAGATTGATCTGCATATTATCATTGTAATCAATCAACACAGTATTACCAGATTAGCATCATTACCATCCTCTTGTCACTGACATAGAAGATACTGTAAAATAGGAGTTTTATGCCTTTTGCAATAAAGATGTACATGCTGGCGGTATGTAACTAAATCTTGTACGTTGGCATGTAGCTTTCAAACTTAAATAGAAGAAGAACGCTTTAAGGTATTGAAAAATGTTATTGATATGTTCTGGCGAATTCAGAAGCTTGTTTATTGAAATATGATATCCATTAAGTTTAAACTCACAAGATGTAACGAGTCACAAATAAGTCACATTGGTTAGTAACATAGTACCATTTGTCAGATAGTTAAGCTTCATATATCACAATGAGCAAGCATAAGTGTGGGGTATGTTGTTTTCACAAACGTCTTTGTAGTACTAATTTTCATAACATAAGTTCTGTTAATAGACTTTACCGAACCACACCCTGAATGTCACTTAAAAGTAACCTGATAGTCTTTAACTGACCAATGCAACGATAACTTGGCAAGTGACATGCTCCCATAAAAATGCCACACGTGTTCAATCGCCCACGAGGTTTACCTTACTATCAGTGGATTTATTTTTTTGCAAGCTAGGTTATTTTTCATCTTTTTTGTCGTCTACTGTTCTTACTTTTCAAAATCATCAATTTTTGAAAAAAAAAATTCATTAATAAAAACCATCAGAGTGTCAAACAGTTCAGACCCAGATAAGGCCTGGCATTTGGTTGGCCCTGAGCTGGGTCCAAACTGTTTGCAGAGGTTATCAGTGACCTAGTGACTTTGCCATATATTGCACCTTTCGTTGACTGCCTCTGGTTCTGTACAGCGCATTTATCTTTTTATGAAATCAGTAAAAGTGTGACCTTGATCTACGTATCACCATCCAGTATCCTTGGTATTGTTATATGCACTAGAGTGTGTGTGTCTGTGTAGCAGTGATAGTTGAAGCGCCAAATCTTGCAATTGAAATTGCCTTGGCCTATATGCATGTTGCATGTTTCATTGATTTTATTATTATTCAGTAGAGCAACTTTATCTGTAAATGATATCTTCGAAAAATTGTTTGCAAAGATGAGCTTATATATAAGATAGTGTGGCACAGCTTTAAGCTGTTTATATGTATTACTTCACTTTTCGCTTACTGTAAAGGCGGCAACTTTAATATTCATATCTGGGTGTGCTTAGGCTATTTCATCTGCTAAGGAAGGGAAATCAGGTTTTATTTATAATTTGGTAAAGAGTAAATAAGCTTTTTGAGCCGCGCAAACGTGCATGCATTTGGTATACACACTGAACTCACGTTTATTAACCCTTAAAGCGCATAATAACAAAATGTATGTTTTTGTCGTCCACTAAACTATTTGAAGCCTCATAGATAAACAGCGTGAATCCAGAATGTTTGCCTCCCTGCTAATGTTAAATAGACATTTTCAGATGCAAGTATTTTGCTGGCGTTTTAAGGACTAAATAATGACTGAGTTGTTGGCACAAAATGATACAGTTACTTTTGAATAAAACCACGCCTCCTTTTCAGCTTTTACCTATGCCTAAGGTTGACTAGCCCTAATTACGCATTCATGAGGCACCGCCTTTACAGTAAGCGAAAAGTCAATTAATATTGTCATTGATTCGAAATCGTTGTTGCGACAGTTTGACAACGCTGAAGAAAAACAACGACAGTTAAATTGCGCTGGTTTTGTAAAAACACAACAACAAAAAACGCTCGTGCTCCCGTCAATTGCGTACAGTTATGGCTTGACGACTGCGTACCAATTGCATATTAGACCCTCGACTACTGATACAATCCCCATTGACTACTCAAAATTTTGCAGACAGCAGAAAAATGGCTCGCATCTTCACAGACAATAAACAGATATATATATATAACTTTCTAATCTTTCATTTAGTCACATTCTGCATTATTAGATGACATAAAATGAAAAATATTGACTTTAATAGCGCACTTATTAGTCTGTGAACACATTTCGAACGCATAAGATTCCACTGACTAACCAGAAATTCTCTGCTAGGTATAGAATTCAAAGGCTGCAATTGAGATAGAATGGACTACAAAACCTCAATGATAATCTCAACAACATCTTGAAAATTGAATACTGTAAAAAAAAACTTGCTCATAGAATGGATCACAGTTAACCAAACTATGCGCCTCGTCGACTGCAACCACTTCGCGATGAATGCGCTGAACGGGTTCAGAGGTTCTCTAGCGTGGTTACATGTAAGTTTAAACAACAATACGGTCACTTTTAATTGCACGATTGTGTGTCGGGCTTCTGACTTAATACCGAAATATATCATCTATAGGCTAGATATGTGATTTTAAGTTAAGTATAGTATTTTACAGGCAACTAGAGGGGCTAGATAAACATTATAGCGTGTATCATCTGACACATGTCCTTCTCTTTGCACCAACTTGTGAGTGAGGGAAGGGAAGGTTCTGGCGAGACTGTGCGTTGGTGCAGGCTTATCTGAGCCTTTGCGGTTCGTATATGCTATTGGGCACTCAATTCTCGTGCACTGGTTCATATATTTTTCTTTATCAATTTCAGGTTGAGTATACAGTTCTACAGGTATATGCCAAGGCTTACCACCGCGGAACAATTATTATATTCAAGCTTGCTTGGTCTTGGAGCTGCCTTTTAAACAAGTCACCGCGAAAGAGCAGTCGGCATTATAATGCCATGGGAATTCAACCCTTTGCATACTAGTGACTAACCAATGCGTACGTCGGCAAAGAGTGAATAACCAAATGAAATATAGGGAGCGCAGTGGCTCAGTGGTAGAGTGCTTGACTCGAGACCGAATGGCCGCGGGTTCGAGCCTCACCGACGTCACTGCGTTGTGGTCCTTGAGCAAGACACATTTATCCCAGCCTAGTACTGGTTCAATCCAGGAAGACCCGTCCCTATATAACTGAAAGATTGTTGATGGGACGTAAAGAATCAAATCAAACAAACATCTAAACCAAATGAAATACCACATCATGTGGCGTTTCATCAGAGTCTTTACTATTTGCTTATATAAAAAAACAATCTTCAGATAAAGAAATACAATTTATTTGGAAATTATTACATGTGACCCCTTGATATATACAATGGATCACCCACGTTTATTTATCAAACCAGATGGAAGAATCCATTAGTGCATAAAGGGTTAAAGGTCGAATCTTTTGTAACGGATTTTGAATAGTATGAATAGCATACCATATGTAGTATTTGTTTAATTTTTGAACCCATCTCACGAGAGCTTGGCACTTTAATCATTGATCGGCAAAAGTTCAGACAGACATGTACAATCGATGCAGTCTCGACTTGGTTTTCGCTGTTGCCTACACGAAGTTTAAGAGTAGATGAAGGTTGCGGCTAGCAACTAGATCTCTAAGCCGAAAGTGTACAAGTAGTTGTGCATGTGCTTTTCCGGGAATACTTAACACATAAAAATTATCTGATAAGTACTTTTATCGTACGGCCTGCTCCAATTATATTATATCAGTGCTAGTATTTGTGTTTACAAATGTCCTCATGAGGTAAAAAATCATTATTTGAAATCATTATATGAGCAAATTCTTAATATTTGGTTATCTATCGCATATATGAGCATCGAAGCCTCAGACGAGACTGCGCATATGCACAGTCTCGTCAGAGCGTTCGTCGCAGGGACGTTGATAAGAGCGCAGCCAAGCGTTAGGCGTCTATCCCAATAGGTAGCTGTGCGCGCATTTTTAGAAGCCTGATGATGCCTTAAAGCATATGCGATAAGAGCCATAAACACATGGACTGGGTCATATACATGTATACATATACACGTACGAGCGAAAATTATCTTATCTTACATTTTTGGTTTCATTTTTTTTAAATATAATAAATCGTTGAATATAGGACAATTAAAACAAGGACAATGTTAAAGATATTACTTAAAAGGAATTACACGAGGAAAATTACAGAAGTGTCATTTAAACTATTGCGAAAGTAAATATCTTATTACACTTTTGCAGTTTACAAACAATTGAAGTTGTTTTTTCCTTAGAGCACTATGGATAAAAAACTTTACAACTCTCGTTGAGATTAATTCAAGTAGTGTGTGCGTACACTTTAAATAACCAATTATTTGGATAGAAAAATGTAGTGTCTATTTAAGAGCACTTTTAGATTTGTTTTGTATTTCGAATATGAAATAAAACAACACACAGATCGATTGTATGTGTTTATGCACATGTTCATATATAGACATACATCATATTTTTCAAGTATTATATACAGTAAATCTAGATGTTTAGTAGTTATTCAGTACACCAATGGATGTTCCTAGCCTAGTTCGACGTATCCAGTAGTTTACATAAAATTTAATTAGACAACGCAATACATAAGACTCATATCTGGTTTAAGTTGCATTTTAACCTAAAAGTGCTAGCCTGATGGATACAACGTTGTGTTCTATAACAAAGTATATGTGTACTTGGTAAAATAATCTCATGTAATTTAAGATAACTATTAAAGCATGACACCGTGGAATTACATATACCAACTATTTATATTCGTAATATTATCTGTGGTGTGTAAGACAAAGATGAGATCAGCTAGAAAGGATGGAGACATAATTCTAGGAGGATTGTTCCCTATACACCGTCCCCCACACGATACCAGTCGTTATACTCGGTCATGTGGAGATATATGGGAGCAATACGGGATTCACAGAACAGAGATGCTTCTCTGGACCCTGGATAAGATAAATAATGATACGGATATATTACCCAACATTACACTGGGCTGGGATATACGAGACTCTTGTTGGTACTCGCCTATTGCCATGGAACAAGGCATAGATTTTATTAAAGCGTCCATAGCCAGTGTTGATAAGTCAGTCAGAAACGCATCAATGTCGAAAGGTTGTGGGCCGACGGGCCAGAATAAACCCATAGCTGGGCTGATAGGTCCAGGCTCGAGTGAGAATACTATTCAGGTTCAAAGTATGCTCCAAATGTTCAACATTCCTCAGATTGGATATTCTGCAACAAGTATTGACTTAAGTAACAAGAACTTGTACAAGTACTTCGTCCGCGTTGTTCCCTCGGATAATTACCAGGCACAAGCTATGTTGGACGTTGTTCTAAGATTCAACTGGACGTACGTGTCGACGGTGCATTCTGATGGTAAGTTATCTGATTGTTGTTGTCATGTGTAAAACCCATGTAACACCATACACATAATTGAGCTGTGATATGTGATTTCCAACAATGTGGAGTTTAGACAAGTGTAGACTCGGACCAGCCTGTACAGCCTCCTTTTAAGCTTGGAAACTCCAAATGATGTTCAGTGTCAATCAGTAGCTTAACACTCATAGACTATTCAAGCGACCAGCAAAGGCTCTGATCAGACTGCGCGGATGCGCAGGCTAGTCTGAGCCTTTGATGGTCACACATACCACATTGTTCGAAATCTCATGCCGCTGCTTATATTTTATCTTTAATAAGCCTTGAGTAGAAAAAACCCTTTCTTTGGAGTTGTGACGTCAAAATATAGCGCATGAAGTTAAAAGCCCAACAGCCCTCGCCACTATAAGTTAGCACTGTCTTAGTGTATAAATTTGAGAGAGGATTTAAAGATGTCGGAGTGTAATTTGGATTAACCAGGGTCTTTCTCTAAGACCCTTGGTTGACGGTGGAAAAATAGTAAGTGAGTATGATTAGGAAATACCACAATCACAAACCCCAGACAAACCCATGGCACCGCGAGGAAGAGCCACACAGCCATCACGAGACACCAGGAAGACAAACTAAGCAAAGCAACCAGCTCTCTCTTCCCCATCAAGGTGATTGCAAAACTAGAATGGACATAAAGTAACGTACAACAAAACATAGAACAATTACAGACTCACACAATGGGAGTTACAATAAACAAAAGTCAACAACAACAGAACCACCGCCTTTGAACGGACAGAAGCCTAAGCCATCGGGGGGCTGTGACCTAGGTGCCAATCCTGAGCAATTTGAATTTGAAGCATGGCGGACACTACTTTCAGCAGACCAACCTCGCCATGGAACAGCTGGGAGGCTGTTCATTGTAGAGTATTAATAAAATTATCAAAATATAAATGAACTAAAGTAACACCTGTGTAAAACGGCCACTCTCAAAGACTCAAACTTGGTTTTCAAGACTAATTATTGCTTAATGCAGGTCAAAAGTATTACAAAATGCTCCAAAGGGTGCATTCTGCAATATTTTCGACCTTCATTAAGCTACCATTTGTCATAAAGTTCTATGTTTTGTCTATTTTTGAGTGGCCGTTTTACACAGGTTTTACTGTGCTACCAAAAATTGCGCATGCCCCCCCACCTTTTACAGGCTCAAGTGACATTGAATCCAGGACGACGATCTGGCCAGCAAACTATAGTTAAGCCACTGGCGGCTGTGGTCTGTGTAAGGCAATGAATATGGTTGTTGTTAAGTCATTGCTGTTGCTCTTTTTAGTGTTTCGTATAAAGTACTGGTTTTGTAATATGTTTTTTTGTACGGCGTACTTAGGGTTTCAATCATCTCGATGAACATAGAGAAATGGTTAATATCTTTACTGTATTTACTCTTGTATCTGTATGTATTCCAGTGGTTATAGGTAAGATGATTATAACATTTTGTCATACACTAAGTCTCCTATCTTAGCAGCATTACACCCCAAAGCATCGGAAAACGAAAATATATCAACACTAGCTCGATATACACAGAGCTTAACATTATCTGAATAAGGGATACTCTTGAAATAGACCGTCATAATCATGTTTCAATTAATTTGAACAAACAATTGCAGAATTGGCCAGCTATGTAGAGATGGATAACCTTTAATAGTATGATAATGACAAATATAAATTATATCAATATGATTTCTCTGAGCTTCTATAATGTGTGCTACGTTGTTCAAAAATAGTAAGTGAGTATGGTCAGGAAATACCACAATCACAAACTGCAGACAACCCCGTGGCACCGCGAGGAAGAGCCGCTTAACCATCACGAGACACCAGGAAGACAAATTAAGCCAACTCTACAAACTGTAGTGTACTGCTACTGATTTAAGATACTCAGTAAAACAATTGAAGGATATTGAAATACTATTCCATTTCTAACATTCAATAAAATATAATCTCATTTTAATATGAATGCATATAAAATATCCAGATATCAGCTATCACAATGCATGTTTTATTTTACATGTAGCAACGCTTCAATGTTTAAAGTACAGTACAGTTTATATGGCGTAACCTTCTACACTTAAAGTTCGCAAACATTTTTTTACTTTTATGACTGGATACAAAATCATTGCTGGTTCTCGTACATAAGTTACAATTAATTTCCTAATCAGTGTTGATGTTTTATAGTCAATCGTATGTTATATTGGATGGGGTATGAAATTTGTATGCATATTGTTACAAGAAGCTTTCGCATTTTTAGGTGTTATGAATGATATATGGCGCGATAATTAGCTTGCGGTAAATTCAAAAGAAAAGCAATGCTTAGGACATGTTTTTTTTAACTAAAAGTAGAAAATGTATTTTGTAGGGTGTAACTTTTGAGTAGAGAGGGTTGGTACATTTGGCGTTGTACTGTATCGTAACCAACGACCCCCATAAATTTGTTTTTCACATTTGGCGAAAAGTTTTGTCTCGAATGTAATACAATTTAATGACTTTAAATATCCTTCCATTGTTTTTCTGGGTAAAGATGCCTTATTTCGTTTACAAAACTTTATGCAAACTAAACATCTATGTGTCTTGATCCACATCTGAACTAAAGGTGAGGTTGGCGCGCCGTGAAACTGGTTTAAGCACTCCAGTAAAATATGTTTACTGACCGTTCCAAGGCGGTGCTTCTTCTGTGGATCATGTATGTCTTGTTTTTGTTATGCTTTCGTGCGCGTTTGTTTATTTATGCCTTGTGGTCATCTGCTGGGAAAGGGCTGACTCCTTGGCCCTCGTTTGCGATGTCTAATTATGAAGTTGTCACTTTCCCATTGGTATCCTTGGTCAGGTGTGGTGCTTGATTATATCGATTCCTGATCTTTGCACTCTTTCTTACTTTAGATCTAGCGAGTTAGCCACTGAGTGCTGGTTTAAAACTTATAGACTGATTGCTCAGAAGTGAGTTGTCACCCTTTTGTTGAATGGTTGAAAAATAATCTGCATATATTGCACGAAAACTTGTATATGATTGTATAACCCTTTTCCTTGCGCGACGTAAGAAAGAAATTCTTATTCTACCCAGGCTGCCATGTAATGAGATTATTACTCTTCATTGGTTATATTGGAACTCACGCACATGTCATCTTGTGTCAAAGATAAGTCATCACGTGATATTGCACCTGAGCGTACTTAGGAACTTATGGGTTGGTGAGAAAATCTCCGAATTACCGTTTGTCATCACGCGACAAAAGGTGACCCTTGGGATAATATTTTGTTTATTATCCCATCCTCAAACTCATGCTAAATCCTTATAGTGTTGGTTTCACTCCGTTCTATCATCTCTTGGACTGGGTGCCAAAGTATGGTATGCCGTTTGCCCTATTTTCCGGTTGTATATACTTGTACATGTAGTTGATTTAGTTAGCTGTCAGATGGGGTTTTCTCTGATCCGTCCTGTTAACATATATTTGGAAGACATTTTGCAGTTTTATGTCTGTCTAGCCAGCATGATGATATATGTTTTGTTCAAAGTAAGTTAACAAAAGCACTTTTGAAATTGAAAAATGAATGTCTACTAACATGAACAACTTGTATGTGCTAGAACTCATTCATTTATAATTAAAAAAAGAATCTCTTAAGCAAATTGTATATTGTATGATTTTCAAGCCTAGTTTTTCCCTGTTTTTTGGCGAAACATCGATTATTATTTATTTATGTTTGATAAAATGCCTTGAGAAATTCCAATGTAACAAATATTGCAAATTTGTTTGACAATACTTATCAAACATTGACTGAGCAAAATGGTACATTGAATGTTAGACCCAATGGCTTTATGTTTCTGTTAGGACGTAGAACATCACTTCAGCTGGTGAAGGGGCTTTCTCCTATACCTCTTATAAATAGACTCGATCACATGTTTAGATATTGAACAACACTTTTGAGCGTAAAATTTTCTAACCCATCGGATTCGACATATGTTTTGGGTGTTAATTAGAAAAAATATATTTTTTTATTATGCGCTCTTAGCTAAAGTCCTGCACGTTCAATTGAACCAAGTGTGCTGTTTTCAACGTATGCTATAAATGATATTACCTAACGTCCTTTGCAAACAGTGCAGGCACAGGTAATATCCGATCAATTGTTCATGGTCTATCTCTACTGTTTTGTATAAAACAATCAGCGCTCAGCAGCAGCAGACATAGTTTGGAGATATATGGATATTAAACTAATTACAATGCTATATAACCAATGTACGAGTATATGTATATCCTTTCGACTGTCATAGCGTATTGATGCGTAATTGACGAAAATTACTTGTAGAACGACACTCACTCTGACAGGAGAGCGGACATGTCGTATGTTCTAATACCAGAGAATAGGTACACACGCTGACTATACATGCTGGGACAATGAATTAATCAGCATTTATATGAGGCTAGTTGGAAACGTCCGAAAGTGGAGATAAAAACGATAAAAAAAAACTTCTTAAAAAGCCATTTTCTATCACTATCTATAAAGTGCTGTCAAACCAATACCATTTAAGTCTGCTCTAAATGGCTGGGTGCAAAAGATGCGTGGTAAAGAAGAGACAGTGGAAAGAGGAATAGAAGAGAAAGAAAATGAGAGGGGAGGAAAGGGAAAAATAGGGATCTAAAGGTTTTTTTATAAGGTCACGTGCATGTACATGTATTGCACAGTGGTCATTTTTTCTCTCTAAAAGGTATGAGTACATTGTATCTGCGTTTGATTTCGAGCGAAACTAAATTGGTGGGTCAATTAAGTGACTCTCAGAGGCTAAATGTCAACACAGGGGGGGGGGGGGGGGGTACTCCGATATGTTTTTTAATTTCAATAAATTTAGGGGTTTTCAGAAAAATGAATATTTTGGGGGTATGAAGATTTTGTGGATATTTCTTTTGGGTCATCACAAAATTGGAATATATTTAGGGATCATTTCTATGCATTTTAGGGTCTTTTCTAAAGGTAAAGGTACAGAATGGGTGATATTATTTTGGGTTGCTAACATTTCAAACATTTTTGGGGTGCTTGAAATTCCTGATGTTTTAGGGGTGAACGGTAGATGCTGGGCCCGAGCCTACGTATGAAGAAAAAAAAATGAAAATCCCCACCCCCTGGGGATGTCCACTCCTACCCCTGATTTGGCAACTTTTTCAAAAATTTCTGGCAGTCCTAAGGATATTGACCAACCCATCTTATGAAGCCGGTAAGGCTATTTCAACGATTCATAGAAATATAATTGCCTATCGTCATTATCATATACCATTTCGCTTTAACACGTGTTGGGCATCGACGCGAGAAAACCTTGTTTTGTTGCATTCGAACAATAAAGACACAGAACAGCACGTGGATCCACGCAGTCTGATCAGCGCTTTTAACCCATATAAGCTTAGCGTCTTTTCTGTGGGACATAGGGATCAGTGGAGACCCAGATCAGACGCCACAGAACGTGAGGTCTGATCAGGGTCTCCACTGTTTGCTTACAGAATATCCAATTAAAATTTGAATACAAATGTAAAACACCATCGTACAGCCCTTAAAGCGGAAATGTACCGGTCCAATTGGTAATAGCGGGAATCTCATTCGGCTTAAATGGGTGAATATTTGCTTTCTGAAATGCTATATTTGCTTTCTGAAATGCTATATTTGCTCTCTGAAATGCTATATTTGCTTTCTGAAATGCTATATTTGCTCTCTGAAATGCTATATGCAAACTCAATATTTTAGCAGATCTGACTAAACAGGCAAGTCAGAAACCCCGAAGATAGGTTCTCTCACGAAGTTGTCCATTTACTAATTTATTGCCTTCAAACTAGCGAGAACTGTAATTTTGGTGCCGCAAATGCCAATAGATGATTATGGAGACAGTTACATTTATTTCCGCTGTCATGACAAATCTTTTGTTGGAATGGTAAAGGTCATCAATATTATAGCTCGGAAAACCAGAAAACCCAACTTATCTCGCTAGCATAGCAACATATTGACCCTCTCTCACTTCCCTCTCTCACCCTCTCTCACTGTCCTCCAGACGTTAAAATGAATTTCTATATTGGGATAAAATCTATAAAAATTTGAGTTTTAACAATGTGGTATGCGCGACCAGCATAGCCTCAGATCAGCCTGCACATACGCGCAGTCTGATCAGAGCCTTTTCTAGTGGCTTGAGTATTCTATGATCGTTAAGCTACTGACAGAACACCATTTGGAGTTTCTAAGCTTTAAAGGAGGCTGCAGAGGCTCGTCCGAGTCTACACTTGTCAAAATGTCAAATTGTTGGAAATCTCATGCCGCGGCTCAAATTTAATCTAAGATATATTACACCATATGGCTAGTCTTCTCTTCTGTCTCATTTTAAATCTTTGCCAAGGTGTCTAAAACGTAGAATTGCTCTCTAGAAGTGCCGAACAGTTTCTAACTTTTACTGAAAATATAAGACCATTAATCAGACTAGTAGCAAGTCTACCATATGCTGTAAGTATTGGGAAAGGATGCATAATTATCTTATTCATATTTAAAAAAATTAGAATTAATAAAAATGTCGTTATTTTGTGCCAGTTGCAGGTCCGAGCTCGAGGTCTGTGGCAGCAACGAATGCTCAGCCTGAAATTTAAATGTGAAAATGAGCATACCCAGAAGATTGGCATATAGGTCATGGGAGTTGTGGAAGTTGAGGAACAGCAGGCCAAAATTAATGCTTATAGAACATCTTAATGCTTATAGAGCAACTTAATGCGTATAGAACAACTTAATGCTTATAAAACAACTTTACGATTAATGCCTTAATGTAAACGGTTGGTCCAAATATACCTGTTGAAAGATTCTGGGCAGGTCATCTGTTTCTAGCATCTATTCACCAGGCCCCGAGGTTATAAAACTTTTTTCATGCTCAACTCAACTGAACACGAAATTTCAACAACACATAAAAACTAAAATACCGGCAAATGAAGAAGTTTCTTGCTGTAAGTCTCTCAGGTGTTGTATGTATCATGCTAATAAATAATTAAATGCTAAAAATGGTTGACATTTTATCATTTATGAGCAGGATAAATTTCGTGCTCAGCTGAGTTGAGCTAGGACAAATTTTATAACTTCTTGGCCAGGCTACTTTACTAACGGTTTGAACAGACGCCATTTCCATATACCTGACCAGCTGTCAACTTATTTGACAGTAACGCATGTCTATGCTGTTTCAAACCACATTCATTAAGCGGTTCTATTATATTTGTATCGAGTCCTGTTCCTGTCCTGCCTTTATTACTGTAGATTAGCCAAAATAAGTATGGAGTCATTTTATGGGACATAGGCAAACAGTGCAGATCCAGATCAGACACGGCATGATGCGGTGGTGTGCACTCGGGCAGTGAAGGATCTGGTGAGTTTGTAGGTTTGCGCCTGAACCTTCGTTGCTAAGTACAAAACCTCACGTGCTGGCACAAATGTGTATTTATATTTGTTCTTAAAGTAGTGTATCATAGAGACCATGAATTAAGGAACAACACTCAGATTCATAGACGGGTCCAGAGGGGAGAAGGGGGGCAGGGGGCAGGGGAGACCCCTGGAAAATCACAAGTAGCTGCTCCAGGTATCCTCAGAAATCCCGGTACGGACTCCTTCGAGAAGCAATTGGATTCCTCGATTGCTTCTCGATGGAGGCCCGTGCGTACGACTTTTATGAAATATGTTGGTGACTAAAACAAAGTGTTGCCAGGAATGTACTGGATCCACACTGGGAAATGTAGAAATCAAAGTAAGAAAGAGGGCGAAGATCAGGAATCGATACAATCACGTTCCACACCTGACCCAGGATACCACAAGGGAAAGTGACAAACATACACTTAGACATCACTTACGAGAGCCAAGAGGTCAGCCCTTTCCCAGGTGACCACAGGACATCAATAAACAGGCGCGTGCGAAAGCATTACAAACACAACACAGAAATAACATAAATGATCTACAAAAGAAGCACCGCCTTTGAACGGTCAGAAAAAAAGTATTTTACTGGAGGGCTTAAACCGGTTTCACCGCGCGTTAACCTCACCCAAAGCCTCTACATGATCAAAAAGGCTGCCATAAGCTCAAGCGTGTGGGTGCTACATACATTTGGACTGTAGTGTCATTATAAGAAAATCGTCATTAGCGGACGTTAATGGCTGTTATGGCTGAAGACGTAAAAAATCCACTGCAACTTGGGCGATCAAATGACTCTACCTTAATAGGAGACATCTTAATGAAACTTCACGTACATCACCAAACAATGGTCATATTTATTCAGTATTATTTTGATAAAATTCCATTTATTTGATACCTAGTTATGGCTTAAGGATCGATATATCCCTCAACCTTTGGCGGGGGATAAAAAGCAGTCGAGTACATATATGACCAGGGAATGTCATCACACACTGCACACACAGAAGACAGATTAAGTACACATCGAAGCTTTTACAGTGTACTTTAGTATCGATATTGGTGTTTCAAGATATATACTGAGGGACTTTAAAAACGCACCATTTTACATTCTCTGTCTCTTACACATGATTAATTTGAGGATGTTTCCTTTATCATTATATATCCTCTTGCAAAATGGACCATGATTTGCCATTATTTCGATTTGCTCATGCTGTTCATTCTGACGTAATATCGACGTAAGTGTTTTTCAACAATTGTCGTCTGACAAATGTGAATTTGATCCAATTTGAAAACAAACACTTTAAAATGGTAGTCAGATGTCTTAACAAATGGAAAAACACAAACGTTTTCAGAAATAATCGTTTTATTACACTCCCACTCGCAGAGTTTCTTTGCTAACGTCAGACTTAAATTTTCAAACATCAATAACAGACGGATGACGTCCGCGCATGTCGCGATACTTTTATGCAACTGATTGAGGAGTATCTGTTGGCAACAAAAATATTTTGATTATTCGTGATCCTTAGGATATAAACGGTCAATTACGTCAAAAATCAATGACGTCATATAGACGTAATGAACGCTGCCAGAGGCCTAAAACTTCGTGATTTGATTTTGTCTTTCCTTTTGCTTTTAAGAACAAACATCGATTCGAAAACTTTTTTTCGTTCATAATGGAAGGTATGGGGACTCTGTGACTTTTTGAATTTGAGTTGTCTCAGAATTATCGCGACGTCACGGCACACCTAAGTCAAAGTGTTTCGATTCTCTTATTGAATGCAAGCTAAATGACGGCACTTGTCAATTTTATTTTTCACATAATGAAAATATCAAATTTTCGACATAAATTAGCATTTAAGCAGGTGGTGCGTTTTTAAAGTCCTTCAGTATATTACCTTTCATTTTAGCGAAAACATATTAGCGCATTGACAGTAGTTCAAAGTCGGTGACTTCTGTAAAAACAATAGTCTGGCTAATGGTAAAAACAATTGCATGTATGTATCCGTTGCCGTTGATGAATATTCATAAACGATCAAACTATAATTCGTTTTGATTTTTAACGTCTCAGCCAGCAATTGTTCAGTCATGTCGGGACGGGTCGTCCTAAGTTAAACCAGTACTAAGCAGCGGATAAATGTGTCTTGCTCAAGGACACATCATCAATAAGAATACTTCTTATGTGTGAAATTTTATGTCAAAGGGACAGTTACATATAATGCATGTTTTCAAGTCGTTGTTTCATTCATAATTGTCATTATTACGCGAACCAGCTGTGACGTTAAATGTTTCTTCACAGTCTTTAAGTGAGATGAATGAAGAAAATGTGTGACATGCATGCATTTCTGTTTTTAGATACATGTCGCAAGGTTATATTGGCCTACCGTACTATACTGCTTGCGGCAATATGAGATGTATAATACAAAGGTATAGGAGACGCAAATAATTCGTTTTTTCATTTTGAATTTACTACTAACTCTTTAGATAAACGTCACCTTCATATAGGGGAGAAATTTTGTTCCACATTTCCTTATAGAATTTCAAATCATTATAAAGGAAATGAAGTTGAAAAAATTACATTTTTCGTGAACCTGGCGTTGCTTGTCATATTTTATAGCGTTTGAAATCATGTCTGACATACACTGGTATCACAAAATACTATTTGCTATGGGTACTGTCTTAAAAAACGTTTTGAAAAAAAACTGATACTTTCCAAAAATTGTGGTTTTATGATTTTGGATGCTTTTTTTCAGACTTGCAATTTAGGAAATGTTCCAAAGGTTCATATAAGATGAATACAAGTACATGGAGAGTTTCTAAAGGTTATGACCACTAAGGACTTTGCATGGCCATAGTTGTGTGTTGCATACCCCCATTTTTGCTGCTCGAGTCAAAATATATAAATGGGGTACACATGTACATGTACTGGGTTTTGTAGACCATTTCTTTCATTGCAAAGTATTTAATTGAATATCTCTTCAAGTACATGTATGTCCAATATAAAGAATATCAGTGCCATTTATGTAATTTAACGAATAGTTACTTAACTAACAGGAAAACAATTTTATTGTGGAACGAATTTTCTTAAGTCAATTTATATGGAGAAAACATTCAACATACAGTTCAGATACACTGTTCTAACCCTTGATAACAATATATACATAAGTACATAACTTAACAGGCACGTTTGGTTAATATTAAAGTGGCTGTTGCTGCTGAGATTAGTGTTCTAATTTTACGATGATGGCTGCTGGGCCAATAAAACACGTTGGTAATGAACATGATTACATTGACGATGACCGAGTACCATTTATAGACCTTTGACTCAAAGGTCAGATTGCCAATCCAAAACCTCCATTTCAATAGAGTTGGTCTATTGTATATATTGAGGGGTCACACATTGTAGTTTCGAAAAAAATGTTGTATTAATTTTCTTTCTTTAAATATCGATTTTGCCTAAGCAAACAGTGAAGACGCAGATGAAATGCCGCACTATGCGTCATTTCATCTGCGTCTTCACTGTTAGCCAAAGTACGCATTTGGAAGTCACTGCTACAGAATGCAAAGGGTTCATTACGGCATTTCCTGTACCATCACGAGTATCTAAAGCATCAGTGTTGAAATAACCTCTGTAACCTCGATCATTGGCTATATGGCTTAACATTCTGTTTTGTTCAGCCCTAAAACAATAAGAGCCAGCTCATTATGATTTGGTAGTGTAAATTCGAAATTTTCGCGAAGGTTTTATTTTCGCGAAACTTCGCATATGCGGGAAATAAAGGGCCACAGTTCACAACGAGCATTCGCTATATCTATACTTTATGTAAGCGAACAGTCCCTGTCGATATCTAAAACTATTCACCGGTAAATAATACAGAGTTGGACTTGATTTATACGTTCTAAGAGATGATGCATTGATAAGTTAGGGATCTTTCATGCAAACCAAATATCTATGTGTCTTGATACACATCTGAATTAAGGGTGAGCTTGGCACCGTGAACCGGTTTAACCCCTCCAGTAAAATAGTTTTACCGACCGTTCCGAGGTGGTATTTCTTTTGGCGATCATTTATGTTTATTCTGACTTGTGTTTGTTATGCGTTTGTGTGCGTCTGATTGTTTGTGCCTTGTGATCACCTGTTGGGAAAGGGCTGACCTCTTGGCACTCGTTTGTGGTGTATTACTGTAACTTTTTCACTTTTCATTGGTATCCTGGGTCAGGTGTGGTACTTGAATGTATCGATTCCTGATCTTTGCACCCTTACTTAATTTGTCTATGTGTATGAGGTCTAATATTTAGCATAATACTTTATCTGTATATTTTGGGTAATTTCTACCGTGCATCCTGACATGGACCATCTCATAAACTATTTGGCACTTATAGCAGATGCATTAAGTAACCACATCAACACGAATGTGCGGCTATTCAGTGGAACTACGGGTCTAAGTTTTAACCGAGCCTTCATCTGTGGCCCTATTTTGTCCCAGCAGCGAATGCTCTTGCAAAATTTTGCAGATATCCAAGCTCGTCTGAGCACTTACTGCTCGCATGATTGTGTAATAAAAATCGCATGCAATCTCAACGTTCTAATCTATATCTAAGTTTATTGTAACTCTTTATAGAAACATGCGCAGATAGAAGAATCTGACAAATATGTACTTAGAACAGATGCATTCTGCAAGACATTGACAGCTCGGGAAACATATTTCGCACACCATTAGTAGAGATAGGTATCACGATTGGTGTAATATACAAGACAATATCTAAAATGTCTGTACTGCACCTACGCTTGAGATCATCCAAGAGATCAGTGCCAATGCAAATACTTTCAAGACTATGTTTGTTACAGACAATGATCCGCTTGCAGGTTATCAAAATAATAAATTATTAATGAGCCGCGGCATGAGATTTCCAACAATTTGACATTTTGACAAGTGTAGACTCAGACGAGCCTCTGCAGTCTCCTTTTAATCTTAGAAACTCCAGATGAAGTCCACTCAGTACTTTAACAACCACAGAATACTCAAGCGACTAGCAAAGGCTCTGATCAGACTGCGCATATGCGCAGGCTGATTTGAGGCTTTGCTGGTCGCACATACCACATTGTTGGAAATATCATGCACTGGCTCTTTATAACTCCCATACTATTGGGAATTACGTATCTTACAGCATATAGTGTTACATTGTATGTCAGAATGTCTCAAATACTTTGATACAATTTACTTTTAACCTCAATAGCGCTTTTTAAAGTTACAGTTTCTTTTGCTTCCATGGTCAAGTTTGTTTGATATTTATTGGGCCTTTGCCGTCGGGGTTTATGACCCCGTAAGACTCCATCCTGACTGCTCAACTACAGAGATTGTTGACATTTCAGATAGCTATATAGCGAATAACAAAGGTGTTCATCAGACTGCGTGGATGCGTAGTCTAATATATGCATTTTGTTTTTTATATGCAGCAACGTCAGGTATGCCAACTGGAATGCACACAAGGAGTGCTTACAATATTTAGTTTTCATTACGAAAAAGATAAAGGAACAATTTGGCTGCTGCAGTTCCCTAGGGATATGACAAGCTATCAAAGTTATCTTGTACTTTGGTTATATGATTACTGAGGTGCATTTTCAGTCCAGATAAACAAAATAATGCGGAATATAGTTTTTACGTGTTCTTAATTGTCAGCTTAAACATATGCTGTGGGTGATCAAAAGAACCGTCTCATTGAGACGATTCTTAGAGTACCCACAACATATGTTTAAGTTGAGAAATAAGAAAATAAATTTTTGATTACACACTCTTATCTGAAGGAATGTAATCAAGGAGACTTTTGCAATGTTATTTTGATATATCAAATAGAATCACGAAGCATCCCTTAAACTTGCCTTAGCGCATGTTGATTATAGCGTCTGGTCCATTTGTAATGTTGTTCAGTTGTCTCAGTGTTATACACAGACACTGTTAAAATATCTTTTTTCAGTCTGATTGCATGTGATATCAATATTTACACATGTCGGATAAATGTCTGAACGGTTTGAAACACAGTACACAACTTCCCGAAGGAATTCGAGTAATAAACAAAAAACAAGTGGAAATGCCCAGAAAATGCCTAAATCCCAGACCACATTTACAAGACCAAAGCAAGTAAGGGGGCATACACCAGGAATCGACGCTATCAAGCACCACACCCGCCCAAGGACACCACATGGAAAAATGACAAAACACATAAAACATCACATACAAGAGAGCCAAAAGGTCAGCCCCCACCCAGCAGGTGCCACAAGGCTGCAATGGACAGAAAAGAAATCACGACAAACACGAAGCATAAAGAACAAAAATGATCCACACAAAAAGCAACGCCTTGGAACGGTCAGTAAAAACTATTTCCACTGGAAGGCTTAAACTAGTTTCACGGTACCAGCCTCACCATTAGTTCTGATGTGGATCAAGATACATAGATGTTCGGTTTGCATGAAATATCTCTAACACCCAACCCACGGCACCGCGAGAAAGAGACATAAAGCACCAACAGCCACACGGCAGTAAGAACACAACCAAAATAAAGCAATCAGCTGTCTCCTCCTCAGCGTGATGATTGGAACACCAAGAACGGTATTACTAATCGAGGACCAAACAAACAAAACAACACAAACAACGGTAGCAGAACTTAACAATGAATTAACAGCAACAGAACCACCGCCCCATAACAAACAGCAGTGTCATCGGTACCTACCGAATATACGAGCAGCGAATGCTCTGATAAGTCAGCATATCAGCGCAGTCTCGCAAGTATATTTAAAGCTCACATAAATATTATATGGGAGTCAATTATGTACCAAATATAAGACTTCTTGGGTCCACTAGATATCTGAGCATGATTTTATATACCGAAATCTCATGAACTGGCTAAAATAAATTTACAACTGAACCATGGCTATACACTGAACCAAAGTTATAAGTGGCCACCTTTCAATTTTTTCGCCTGTTCAGAAAGTAATACACGTTCTTACAAAGTTTAGTTTCTATAAAATAATACAATGCATTTCATCTGCAAATTATGTTATTTCAATATGATTGGTTCATCTTGCACATAACAAGACCAAGTAACACTTTTTACTGTGATATAAAATATTCCTTAGATACGTAATTCATTTACATTTTAATTCGTTTGAAGCTGTTAATGGCAGTTTTGATTTAAGATAAAAAAGAATCAATTTTAAGTTTTGTGGCAAGTGCACTGTCTGTTTCTCTTCCACGTTAAGATGAAGACAGTCACTATCAGCAGCTTAATCAAACACTTTGCAAACAAACTTTGCATTGCTCTATACGCTTTACTATCTGCAGTACGGCATTGAACATTTCAGTGATTATTTATTATGGATAGGCGTCACTGCTTTACCAGTGAAATAGAAAAATCTTTGCATTGTTCTATTTGATTGACCTTTAAGGTAAGTAAGGGTGCAAAGATCAGGAATCGATACAATAAAGTACCACACCTGACCCAGGATACCAAAGTTTGGACATTGAAACCGGAAGTGGACATTCACCTTGAAAAAAATTATCGTTACAAAACGGGCTGTATTGAGTTTGGTCTTACATGTTCAGATGAAAAAATATAACACATACAATGATTTTAGCATGTGCAGCTGATGGTTTTCAAAAATCTCAGACTTTAACAATTGTTACTAAAGCAAAATATATACGTACATGCTTTCCACTTTGAACTGAAAAGAGGTAAGACATTACCATAGTTCATTCAAATTTCCATATCTAATGTTATAACATGGATGGACTCGTCTAACTTTGATCTGTCTAAGGTCGAAATTTACCAGTACCTAGTTCAGCTAAATGAGGCATAAATAGAGAGGAACATACGTGCAACACACCAGCTCAGGTGAAATACACATGTACGTTTTTTATGCCCAAGGTCCTCCAGACACTGAAGTTCCTACTACCAAAAGAAATACGTATCTTCACGATTATTGCCTTAATAGATTGAATGTTTGAATTCTTTAATGTCTGGGCTCAAAATATAGTCTGGTTATCGAGTTTGACGAACTTCAGACCCATTGACGGTAGTTTAGTGTCTATTGCTTGTCTGTGATTGGTCCCCCGTAGCTCAATTAGTGTTTTACCAAGCCCTTTGTAAATAGGGAATCCCTAAATTTGTATTAAGCAAACAGTAGAGATCCTGACGAAATGCCACATAATGCGGTATTTCATCAGGTTGTGCACTGTTAACGAATACAAACATCGATCTACAGAGAAAGCAATTCAATATATTTTGGAAATTATAACCTGTAGCCCCTTGATTATACAATGGACCATCTGGGCTACTGCATTTTTGCACCTTTATGGAAAATTCAAATGGTCTGAAAAAAGTAAGCTTTGACTTTCTGTGGGGTATGAGTCACTTTTTGTAGTTCAATGCAATAAGTTAATAATTAGATTTAATTTGTTTTTTATCTTCAATAACACTTTGAATAAGTTAGGAGACCTCAATTTATGTGCTTTAACACAATCAGAATCAAGGACTAATTTAACCAATAAAGCGCCCAACCTGGTGGCTAAAGCTGCTTACGTTTATTTGCGGTGACTTTTTTTATAAATTCATTGTCTGTTGTTGCTCCTATTATATGTGTTTTTTTGTGTATTTAGTCTTGATTTTGCGATAAGATTTTGTCTTATCTTTGCTTTATCTCCTTTTTATATATTGATTTATACGTTTTTGGAGATGGTGCATTGATAAGCTAGTGGTCTTTCATGCAAACCAAACATCTTTGTGTCGTGATCCACATCTGAACTAAGGGTGAGGTTGGCGCCGTGAGACCGGTTTAAGCCCTCTACTGACTGTTCCAAGGCGGTACTTCTTTTGTGGATCATTTGTGTTTTTGTGTCTTATGTTTCTCAGGCTTTCGCGTCTGTTAATTGCTGCCTTGTGGTCCCCTGCTGGGAAAGCACTGAACTTTTGGCTCTTGTTTATGATGTTTATTGTTTTTTTTGTTACTTTCCCATGTGGTAACCTCGGTCAGGTGTGGTACTTGATTGTATCGGTTCCTAATCTTTACCGTATTCTTCCTTACAAGTTTGACAATCGTCTTGCCGAGAAAGAAAGATATCTTATGTCCGTGTTTTTGTCTAGTTTTTATTTTTTCCCTTATAATACCATAGCTAAGTAATTTATCTGATTTTTACATTTTATGGTCATACCTATTTTAGCCGCGACATAAGATTCACAACAATGCGTATGCGCAGGCTGTTCTGAGTCTTCGCTGGTCGCACATATCACATTGTAGAAAATCTCATGTCGTGGCTCATTTTATTTTGTTTCGAAAATGTAGATAAATTGTAACTCTTAAAATGTAGCTTAACTTGACTTAATCACAAGGACATATTCGTTAGAAACAAAACACTTAATATTTTGATAGAAACTAATGCAAAAGATAATGTTAAGTTTATATATTATTTACAGCAAACTTTCTCTGAGTTTCAGCTAATGAAAACATGTAGTGAACCAGTGGTCCCTTGATATTTGAATGCATGAACAAGAGAATATTACATGTATACTGTCCGTATACATACTCTAAGACTGACCTTATCCCACTATGTATTTTCTGACTTGTGTCTCAATTACGACTAAAGCTGGTATTGCCCAAATGTCTGAATGACGGATTGTGTTACCATAGATAAACACATAACTGATACTCCTATCATATCGTGTTACTTATAATTATTATTGGTCTGTAGCGCTGCAAAATAATACTTCTAGAAGAACGAATATAAGAATTGACGAGGACTGTGAGGATGGGTTAGAAATGCCCATTCCGCGGGTAGCCTTTTGGCGCATGGTAATACTGATGGACTGATTTCCTGTCAATCCTCACACAAATAATGCATTCAACTCTACATTAAATACCGCATTTTGATGCTTAGAAATTGCTGCTTGAAGTTTCTGAATATGCAACATTCTTTCACACCGGATAAGGATATCTGAGATTTTACCCTGGGATAGAAAATCTTATCTTACCCATGCTATCTTACCCAGGACGTCAAGTAGCGTCATCATGTGAAAATGCACCTTAGCGTATTCAGGGACTTCTCCAGTTTGTTTTGAAATAGATAAATAAATAAATACATTTTTATAAAACAGTGGTGACCACGAAATAGAATCCATTATTGGTGTGAGTGTAGGATCGAAAAATCCGTCCCTCGGGATCACCGTTTGTCATCACTCGGCAAGCCTCGTGATGCCAAACGGCAATCCTCGGGACTGATTTGTCTAATCTACCCTCACACTCATCTTTATCGATGAAGTTACTTAAAAAAGCAATGACATCACGGCGCGCGGTTCTACGTTTTTATCCTTCCAACGGGTTGGTTCAGGGTATGTAAAATAGAATTATCGATGGGTGAAAACAAGTGAAGCCCCGATCTGGTGTGCAATAACAGCGTATCCTGCATATAGACAACTAAAGCTATGCTCTGTACGTAAATCACATTGAAATTTTTAGGTTGACATTGATGCTTCTGTTTTTGACACTTCAAATACTATGTTATTATGTGTGCCCCCTCTCTAAAATGATTAGGGTTTTACCACTTCTACGGTATTTAGAAATGTGTTCTTGAAGCGCAGTTGCTCAGTGGTACATGTAGAAAGTTTGACTTATGTGGTACTTGATTGTATCGATTCCTGATCTTTGCACCCCTTACTTACTTTGAAGTCGAAGCTAGGGTCGATGTTTCAAGCCTCACCAGAGGCACTTAGTTGTGTCCATGAGCAAGGGACTTAATCCTCTGCTTAGTACTGGGTTAACATATGAAACGTCCAGACATAACTGAAAAAATATGGCTGTGACTAAAACAAACGTTAATGCGCACCTCGCTTTTGTGTCTCCATCCCACTCTACCATGACTATCTGTGTGTTTCATATCATCTCTACTCTGAATCGGTATTTGTGTGTCCGCCTCCAACTCTACCATGATTAGACATGTGCCACAACATTCGTATCTACAAAATGTGTAGGTGTGTATGTGTTCCCCCTACAATGTTTAGCTATGTGTGCATCATCCTCGTCTACCATGATTTTTCTTCTATATATTCTTGTGGTTTATTGCCAGTTCTTGAGCACAAATACATTGTTTTTCCAATACTTATATGAGCCACGACACATGTGATTTCCAACAATGTGACTGTTTGACAAGTGTATACTCAGACGAGCACGTACAGCTTAGAAACTCCAAATGATGTTCGGCCAGTAGCTTATTACTCATAGAATATTCAAGGGACTAGCAAAGGCTCTGATCTGACTGCGCGTATGCGCAGGCTGATCTGAGGCTCTGCTGGTCGCACATACCACAGTGTTGGAAATCCCATGCCACGGCTTATATAGAAAGTAGATCTCGAAAACTAAATAGAGAAAGGAGGTCCATAGCATACATATGAGGCATTTAGATACATTTCATTTGTAAAATGAGTAGCCATCATTTTTCAGCGGGAGCTGTCTATAATCGACTTTACTCTAAATTATCCACCAATCAGAAACAATCTTACATCTGCAATTCTGCTATCTATGTTCATTGAAACGGACTATCTAAATTATCCACCAATCAGAAACAATCTTACATCTGCAAGTCTGCTATCCATGATCATTGAAATGGACTATAATTTGGTTGGGTATGAAAGCCATGACCGTGCCGCGCTGTCGTGTCGAATCTGCCACGCCAGAAATATATTTTTCCTTTCCCGAAGCACTAAGAGGTGTAATTCCATATTTTTTTCGCTCTGTCATCTGCAAATAGTATTATTAACAATTGCCAATACAAAAATACATTATTTTTTCACCGGAATAATGATTTTAATGGCGATTTGACATGTGTCAGGGGTATGAAAGCCCATTCCGCGCCGTGCCGTGCCGTGCCACTTGCGTTAGTGGCAGTTTACCATATTTTTTAACAGTCGATTACTGGAACATTTGTCCTGGCTGCATTTTTATTAGAATCCATGGCACGGATGATTCTTAGTGGGTGTTTTAGGCATGCAATGGAATATATTAATAATAATAAAGCATACACTCAATAGGCCCTTTTTCATGTGTTGTTATAGCTGGACAATAAACTGGTCAGTTAAACTTGTTCACTGTCCGCTTGCATCATAATATAATCAAGGGACCATCATTAAATGAATAATATTCTTGACTTTGATCAATAATAGAACCAAACAAGCTCATTAAAGATGTACAATCTAATCTGATCAATTAGTGCCAAAGAATTTGGAACAAGAAGTTTGTGAACTTCAATGAGCTCAACATTAATTTGTGTTACTCAGAATCTAGAATTGGCTTATTTATTTATTTATTTATTTATTTATTTATTTTATATGAGTTACGTCCCTTGGACAATGAGAACATGAAATTTTGGCGCTCTGTGGAAAAATCGGAAAAAATGATTTATTTTGAACTTTTAAAACCGAAATGCTGTTGAAACTCGTTATGATAGCTTGGAATAGATGTCTTCTAAAGGTCCAAACGAAAAAAAGGATGTACAACCGAGAAAAAAGAGAAAATCGAAACGTAAAGCAAATTCTCCATTGATAGACACTGAACAAAGGGAACAAACAAATGGAGTGAATGTGAACGTGAATAATGGATTAAATAACGGACTGAATAATGTGAGTAACAGTCAAAGTGCTTTTTATTTTCCAACCCTAACTCCACAAGTTTCACAAACTATACCTCAAAACATGAATTTCCCACAACAAGGGACATTTAGCCAAAGCGCCTCTGTGTACGGTCCGCCATCATACCCTGCCCCAAGTCAGTCGCCAAATCAGATGTCAACATTTAACCTGCCCATGTCACAAGCAACAGGACCTCCAACCTGGGCTACAGAGCTTATGAATGATGTTAAGCAAATCAAACTTTCACTTGGTAAACTTGACCAAATTGAGAAGACTGTAAATAGCATCAATACAAAAGTTATAGACTTAGAATCTAAAGTCAAGGCTATGGAAAACAAGGTTGGCGATGTTGAGGCATCATGTAGCTTCATTAGTGCTGAGAATGACGACAGAAAAAAGGACCTGAGTAAAGCCAAATCAGAGATCGCATCACTGAAGGGCAAATGTGAGAACTTAGAAAAAAATACACAATCATACATGGACAAAAGTGCTAAATTGGAAGCTAAAGTCATCGATCTCAAATCAAGATCAATGAGGGAAAATCTGCTTTTTTATGGGATACCTGAAGGGGGCCCTGAGGAAAATTGCGAAAACTTAGTTAAAACGTTATGTGCAGAGAAGCTGGAAATACTCGAGACCCACAGTCTGGTCTTTGACAGGATTCACAGGTTGGGAAACGCTAGTCACAACAAAGTAAGACCAATTGTGGCCAAATTCCATTACTTCAAGCAGCGAGAAATGGTGAGACAAGCATCATATAATCACTCAGCCTCACTAAAAGCAGCAAACCTGGGAATAGGTATACAATGGCCTCAACAGGTCCGCGATGCGCGAAAAACACTATACCCCATCATGCAACAGGAAAAGAATAAGGGGAATACTGCGAAAATGGTTAAAGACAAGCTATTTGTCAATGGCATCGAATATGTGCCTGGTCAGCAGCAGCAACCACACCACTAGGGAGGTCAAAAGGAGCATATCAGCATTGTGTCCTGGAACATCAATGGACTATCGCGTAAGCTAACTGACATAGATTTTGTTGACTATATCAAGAACTACGATATAGTATTGTTAACTGAGACATGGTTGACGAAAAAAGGTCTATACAATGTTGATATCCAGGGATTTGAGAGTGAACATAAATTTGGAAATAAATCTGTAGGTGTGAAAAAGGGACGTTATAGCGGAGGTGTATCTATTTACTATAAAACACACCTGAAAGACAAAATAAAAATTGTGGAAAAGAACCAATGTGGTATTATGTGGATAAAAATCCAAAAAGAGTTATTCACGTTTGAACAAGATGTTTTCATATGTTGCACCTATATTCCGCCGGTAGGGTCTAGGGTACTGAACAGTGATATCGATTTATTTGAACAATTGGAACTCAACATCACAAGGTATAAACATTAAGGAAAAAAATTTCTCACTGGTGATTTAAATAGCAGGACGTCAAATGAACCTGACTGGCTAGAATTTGATAGATATCTGGATGATGAAGATACCTTTTTGAATGACCCTGTTTTACAAGTAAGAGTAAACAGTGACCACGTGTTGGACGCACATGGTCGCCGTTTACTGTTACTGTGTCAATCTGCAGGACTATTAATAGCAAATGGGCGTGTACATGAAGATAATCACCTAGGTGAACATACCTTTATCTCTTCAAACGGAACTAGTGTAGTTGACTATCTGCTCACAAGCCCCATCGATATGGAACATCTCTCTTATTTTAAAATCCTTGATTTTAATGAATTTTCTGACCATGCACCGTTGTTTTTTTCAATGGCAACTAAAACCTTTCAAAATACACAGAGTGCAAAGCCAGCTACACGTTCCGAATTGAAAATAGTTTATGACCAATCAAAAGCAGCTGATTTTACGTCAGAGCTCATGAATAATAATGAGGTGTTACATCGCTTGACCGATTGTGTAAATAATAGTACCGTAGATAGTATAGTAAATTCTTTCACTGAGTACATGTATGCAACAGCGGCACGCGTGTTTGGTAGGGAAACCCAGACAAGCGACAGGCCCCAACCCAATTTATCTCAAAACAAATGGTTTGATGCAGAATGCACAAACGCAAAAAAGGATTTCAAACAAGCCAGAAACGTATTTTTGAGAGAAAAGAATGTAGAAAACAGGCAGCGATTTGTTTCAACGCGAACGAAATACAACCGTATCAAAAGAAAGGCAAAACAAAAATTTAAATTCCAGGAGGGTAAAAACATCTGCAATTTGGCTAAAAAACAGCCTAAAAAGTTTTGGAAAACCCTGAAGAAAAAATACAAACAAAAGCAAAAAAATTCAGAAACGTTGACTGCAGACGATTTGTTGAATCATTTTAAAACAGTATTTGGAAATGACAGAGGCGAAGCCGAGCCTGTCCATCATGAAGCCCAAACCCATGCTCAAGGACACGAACATAATCAAGAACAAGCACACCCCTATGCACAAACACAATCTGACACTCAACCCCACACTACAGCACAAGATTATGCCCAAACTACCCCACCCCAGCATGAACACGGGCCCCAACCTACGTTACATCCAGAACTTGATGCTGAAATCACAGAGGCAGAACTAAGGGAGGCTATTTTTCATCAGAAAAATAACAAAAGCCCAGGCATTGATAACTTGAGTAGTGAATTGTTTAAAATATCATTTGATATTGTTTCCCCATTTTTGCTTAAATTGTACAATAGACTATTCAGCAATGGCGAATACCCACAATGCTGGGGGGAGGGAGTCATTATTCCAATTTTCAAAAGCGGAAACCGAGATGAGGCCAAAAATTACAGGGGGATAACACTCATTAACATACTTGCAAAAATATACTCACAGCTTTTATTAAATAGATTAACAAAATGGTCAGAAAAAGAAAACAATTTATCACAAAACCAGTTTGGCTTCCAAAAAGGAAAATCAACTATTGACTGCATTTTTACCCTCCATGCAATTATTTCTAAGACACTTCATGCAGGAGAAAAACTTTACTGTGTTTTTATAGATTATGAAAAGGCTTTCGATAAGATAGACAGACCTCTTTTATGGCAAAAATTGATAGCAGAAAAAGTAAGTAGTAAACTGGTCAAAGCAATCTCTTCAATGTATACGGTAGTTAAGTCTTGTATAAGATATAGATCTTCTCAATCAATGTTCTTCGATTCATTTATTGGAAATGAGAATCCCCTTTTCCCTTATAAAGCAGCGTATCTTAGATTCTTTCAAACAAAGCTGGTACGGCACTATTAATAATTCAAATCGACTGCTTTTGTACTCAAGGTATAAACATGATTTTGAGCAAGAAAAATATCTAGACTTTATCCAAGAAAACAAATTCAGAACAGCATTGACCAAATTTAGGCTATCTGCTCATGACTTGGCCATTGAACGTGGGCGTTATGAAAGCATACCCCGCAATGAAAGGATATGCAAGTATTGCAATCAAAATATGACAGAAAATGAGTATCACTTCCTTTTGGTATGTCCACTATATAGAGAATTAAGACACAAATATTTTAAAAAATACTACTGTCAATGGCCAACCTTGAACAAATTTGACGACTTGATGTCCAAAAAATCGAAGATAGCTGTTTCTAACTTGTCAAAATTTATATTCTTTGCCATGAAATTTATAAACTCAATTAACCTTGAATGAGACAAGAAGTACTGAATCAGCAGAAAGCTGATGTGTTTTAATTAGATATATATACAAAACCCCATTGACGATGTGATGTGTCACAAGAGCTGCCTAAAGCGCCATCGACATGCTTAAAGGTTTGGACCCAGATCAGAACTGAAGTTAAGGAAGTTCTGGTTTGGGCCCAGACTGTCCATACAGGGCGCGAGGAATAACAAAGATACCAAACGGTTCTGACCCAGATCAGGACTGATGTCCTGTCTGACCTAATCTGGGTCCATACTGTTTGCTATTGAGAATAATAAAGATGTCATTAGCAGACACGAGTTTAGAAACAGATGTTGTGTTAAATGCCCAGTATAGATAGTATTATATGCTATAATCATGATATAGATGCAACAAAAAGATATTATAGTGCAAATGGTTTCATGCATGCATTTCATAAATATATGTCGGTCTAGACAACAGCCTACTCTACTTTTTAGTTTATATGTTTAATTGTGGTCGAATAAAGTTCTAAAAAATGCATCAAACAGTGTTGATCTAGATTAGAATGATCCAGAGGATGAGACTATTCTAGACTGACAGTGCTGGATGATCTAGCAACATAAAAATGGACCAACCCAACTACAGTGCAAACCCATATCGGAATGCCTGGTAGGAAGCATGCCAGCTAGGACCCCTAATTTACTATGCATACAATACTTTCATACTATTAAAAAATTCAAGAACTAATTAGGCAGAACAGTGGGGACCCAAATGGGATGCTGCAGAATGTGGCATTGCATTGGGGTTCACAGTGTGTGCATTAAAAATAAATAAATAAATAAAAATAAATACACAATATATAAATAAATAGATCAATAATTAAATAAATTAAAAATTGCACAGACTTAATTTCACAAACCAGATAGAAAAAGGGTAAATGAGACCCATATGGGCTTAGCGGTATTTTTCTTGCGTGCAGTAGGCGAACAGTGCGGGCCCAGATTGGATGCCTCAGAAAGTGAAATCCGATTGGGGTCTGCACGATTTGCCAAGTCGCTGAGTGTTCTATTACAATTTGGATAATATACAAAGATTACACCCAGCAACCCTTGAGGTGGAAATCGACAGGTCCAATTGATTATAGCATTAACTTCCATTAAGCCCAACTAATAGCTGATACAATGAGTTCTCAAAATCCACTTATCTGGAATTCGTGCGTGTAAGAAATATTCAAGCTAGCACACACGGACGTGTGAACTAATTTGAATAAACCTAACTAAAACACAAAACGGTGACCATTCACAAAAGAAGTATTACCTTACTCTGCTCCGCTGCACACTGAGGAAGATTATGTCCAATGGCATATTTATACTATGCATTGCGAATGCATGCGGCATGCGAGCAAACAGAAACACATTCCGGTCTGGGCTGCATATAGAAATTAATTATAGAACAACTATTTATAGTACAACTAGCTATTTATAATTTTCTATTTATATATGGGTTTTCCTATGACATGACAAGTAATCAACTCTGCGAACACATGCACCCAAACCAGTTCTTTTTGTTTCGCTTTCGAAAAAGGACTGATTACACGGGAGTGAGTGGTTCGCAAGACATTTTGTTTCAATATCTGGTACGGATACCTGTGACCTTTATTTGTAGATGAAGGTCCTGGATCTATACCAGCTATTTAATAAATGACAGACCTAACATTTTATGATATCGCGTTACTATAGAACTACCTTCAGTTTATATCATATATTTGCATAAAGTACAATACAATACAATATATTTATATATATATATATTGTATTGTATAAAGTAGCTACCTTTTGGGCATTTCTGCTCAAGCAATAAAAATAGAGCACAAGTAACAAACAAGTTTTAAAGGCAGCTCTGGTGATTAGTCATTACCTATAAAACAGCAGTATAAAACGTCGGGGTGTCAAACAGTGTGGATCCAGATCAGGACCGACGCTCTGTCGGACCTGACTTGGATCCGGACTGCTTGTATATCAATTCACTAAACATATCAGAAGAAATGCTAGATGCGCCTCAGGAAAATTGTTTTTTATTATATACCCGCTGCGCTGTATTTGCATAAAATATCTATCTATCTACTAATCTATCTACTATGCGCTGTATTTGTATAAAATATTATCTATCTATCTATCTATCTATCTATCTATCTATCTATCTATCTATCTATCTATCTATCTATCTATCTATCTATCTATCTATCTATCTATCTATCTATTGCTCCTTGTTAAATGACACATATATGTACGTCTTTTTTTCATGTTCTCATTGTATGCATATTTGCCGATGTAGGCTAGAAACATTGTATTATGTTTAATGCTGAATAAAGGTATTTGTATTTAAGCATAGCTAATGCGCCGATGCGTCAGCTGGTCTGCGCCTTTGTTTTTCGCAAACACCCACAACATTAGCAGCGGTTTTACGTCATATGTTTCACAGTGTCGGCCAAAACGAGTCTGCGCATATGTACAGTCTCGCCATAGCCTCTACAGCTGGTTTATACAAGATGATAAACTTTATACATTAACCACGTCGCTCATCTAATGAAACTAGCTAGAATATGGTTATATTACAAGATAGATAACGTTCGTTTATCATAAATTTGTTCACAGCGAAGGCTCAGACGAGTTTGCGCATACGCACAATCTCGCCAGGACCTTTACTGCTTGTTTACTGAATGCGAGATCATTTAATCAATGGAAATGACGCCTTTCCTTAAATTTAGAACAAAACTGAAACTTCGAAAACAAATTTATTTTCTGATTTGATGGTGCGTCATCCATAGTGCAGTGGGGTTCCCACAGCATATTACATGCTTTGGGAAATATTACTGTGTTTATAGTCCATCCATGTATGATGCCATTGATGCCAGCAAAGAAGACGATTACCTGCACAAATACATGATTTTTTTTATTATTTAACTGAACTCTATTTTTTCTGAGTCCTATGTACCCTTCATGTCTTGTGATGTGATAGAAACCATGTTATATTGTATACAAACAATATACTGTAAAGGCTCTAGCGAGACTGCGCATATGTACAAGCTCGTCTGAGTCTTTTTATTCGAACTCCTGTAGGCTATAAAGCTCGCAAGGAATACAATCTACATCTTTCGGAGAAGGCGTGCTTAATTTTCTAACTTGTATATCCACTACCTTCAGTAAACAAGCAGTAAAGGCTCTGGCGAGACTGTGCGTATGCGCATGGGCGGATCCAGAGGGGGACATGGGGTCTGGACCCCCCCCCTGAAAAATTGCAAAACTATAGGGTTTTCTAGCAATACTGGTATGGATCTCCTGAAAAAATCACAAGGTTACCAAGCCAGCATTAAATGTTTAGCCATCATTGGTACGGCAGTCTCTCCCTTCATCAACTAAGAAAAAAGACAACAACAAAAAAAAAAACGTTCTCAAAGTCGGACCCCCTCTGGCAAAACTTTCTGGATCCGCGCAAAATGTGCAAACTCGTCTGAGCCTTCACTGAGATCTGACTTTTGATGTACATGCATGATCATTAAACAGAACTGAGTTTTATTCGAACTCCTGTAGGCTATATAGCTCGAGATGATACAATGTACATCTTTCGAGGAAGGTGTGCTTAATTTTCTAACTCTTCAATAAACAAGCAGTAAAGGCTCTGGCGAGACTGTGCATATTCGCATGGGTAGATACAGAGGGGGGACAGGGGGTTCGGACCCCCCCCCCCTGAAAAATCACAACACTATAGGGTTTCCTAGCAATACTGGCCCGGATCCCCTGAAATCACAAGGTTACCAAGCCAGCATTCAATTTTGGGCCATCATTGGTACCACAGTGAAACTCCATTTTAATGGCGTTTGCTGGCGGGCCGATGTTGGTCCGCTTTGGTGGTATTTGGATCGTCTCTCCCCTCGTCAACTTAGAAAAAAAACGTTGTCAAAGTCGGACCCCCTCTGGCAAAACTTTCTGGATCCGTGTAAGATACGAGAACTCGTCTGAGCCTTCACTGTGAACAAATTTATGATGTACGAACATTATCTATCTTGTAATATAACAATATTCTAGCTAGTTTCATTAGACGAGCGACGTAGTTAGTATTTTATCATCTTGTATAAACCAGCAGTAGATGCTATGACGAGACTGTGCATATAGGTTTGATAGGATTCTGAGAAACACAAAGTAATGTCGCCTTATTAAAGTTCACAAACTTCTTTCTAGAAAATGATTAAAGAAGGGGAGCGCAATGGCTCAGTGGTAGAGTGCTTGACTCGAGACCGAAGGGCCGCGGGTTCGAACCTCACCGGCGTCACATTTGAAGAAAATCGCAGCAGTTTTCTTCGGGTCCTGTTTAAAAGAATTCCATTCTATCTGGAATTGCCTGCTTATATAACAAAACGCAAAACTTGTTCAACATAATCACCTTTTGTTTGAAAGATGTTGGGGCTATTTGTTTTGTAGTATCTGGCTCAGCCCTGGTTGCCCATTTCACCCGGTTGTGTCTAAAAGCTGTAACCAAACCGAATTCGGCGGAACCTACCGAACTTACCGCATGTCCACTTTTTTAACCTATTGATTATAGGTATGTGATTTTCTTTATATCCCTTTAAGTTTTGGCCAATATATCTGTATCCTTAAAACCCCTTCCAGTGCCTCACTAAGAATAAAGGTGTCGTCGAGTTGTCTCATAAAGGGTCGCCGAATTGTCTCAAAATCTGTCGACGAGTTGTCTCAAAAAACGTGTCGCCGTCGGCGACTTTCCGGTACATTTCGGTATGTTCTGCCACCAAGTTTCTTTGTAGTAACTATAAATAGCCTACGCATGTAGATAAATACAACGATCTATGCCAGATTTTTGTTTTTGCTTGATTTGTGTTACGCCCAGGTATGCTTTGCAAGCCTAGGTGCAACAAGAAAGTATTACAATTTAAAGGAGTTCAACTTGAATGAGCCCAAATGAGCTATAAATGATTATTCCCAATTAAGACAGAGCTATCTGCTCCAAACAATGATTGAGTCACCTACTTGGTGTTTAATAATAAGACCATTAACTAGGGTCAACAACAAATCATGACATGAGCCAAAGTTGACAATAACTATAATCAAAGCAGTCCAAGTAGTAAAAATGATAACCCTTGATCAATTATATATATAGTGAGCTACAGTGAGCACAAAAGTACTATCAGAGCGATATTTGAGCAGCTCAAACTGACCTATTCAATACAACCTTAACAACCTTGTTATTTGAGCCCAAAGACTACAAAAGTACAACACTATGAAAATACTGCAAGAGCAGTCAAAATCCTATAGAGGAAAACAAGTATAAATACGCTGTCAAAGCAGCTAGCCGTTGGAATAACCAAAGCTAAATAAGTATTATACTGTGTTGTACAACAATTACCGGAGTGACAACACTGCCGGAGCAATCACAAGGTTATATATATATATATATAACAGGCTGTCACAATGTGAGCAGCCACAAAGTTGTCTTGTAAACAAATGAGCTAGAGTGAGCCAGGTCTCCCAATCGCCTTATACAGGATTCATGAGAGGCCTAGCCACTAAATATATATTTCTCTTGTCTGTCAAATAGCCTTTAAGACAATGAGCTGAAATGAGCCAGATCTCTGAGGCTCAGTCACTGTATACTGTGATAAAATATACTACAAAGCTCGGTAGACATGTTTCAGTCAACTCCTCACTTTGTAGATAAATTACCAGTATATTATATCTTCTTAGCTGTCCAATAGCCTTTGTAGCCTTCCAATTGATCTTATTCAGACCTTTCGGTTCAGCAGTCATAAGCCAACTGATCAAATGCACTCCTTTCAATGCTTTATATATGGGCAAGTTCATTTCAAGGGTTATTCCATTTAACAAATATCTGATTGGCTAATAATTAACTCTCCTGTCTGCTGATTGGATAAAAATGGTAATCATTGATTGGTCAACACCTGGCTTCTGATTGGATAAAAAAGGTAATCACTGATTGGACTAACAAGAGGTTATTTCAATCCTATTTTATGATCTAAGCTTGATCATCAATATATATATATAAATATACCAAAAAATTAGTGTGTCTAGATATGACAGAGCAAAACAAATGCTAGGGGAGAAACTATATATATATATATAATGGGTGTACATAACACCTCCCCCCTTAAAGAAAAAGAAATATTTTACAAAAAGATTTCTTTTACAAATGTACTGTAGTACAGTGCTGAACTATGTTATTCTTGAAAGAGCGTCAGCCACAACATTCTCTCTGCCTTTGATGTGTCTGACATCCAGGTTATACTCCTGTAATAGGAGAGTCCAGCGTAACAATCTCTGATTTTTGTTCTTCATTTTCCTTAGAAATGTGAGTGGATTGTGATCAGTATAAACTGTCACAAGAGAAGATGAAGAAGAGATGTACACTTCAAAATGTTGAATAGATAGAATCAAAGCGAGACACTCTTTTTCTATAGTGGAGTAGTTTTTTCTGACATTTGCTGAATTTCTTAGAGAAATAGCAAACAGGGTGGTCTACCCCACTTTCATCTTCTTGTAAGAGAACGCCTCCTGCTCCTACATCACTAGCATCAACAGCTAGTTTAAAAGGTTTCTGAAAGTCTGGAGCAGCGAGCACTGGTTCACTCTTTAGAATGGCCTTGAATTTATCAAAAGCCTCTTGACAACTTTGTGTCCAGACAAATTTTATATTCTTTTTCAAAAGGTTTGTAAGAGGAGCAGATATAGTAGAAAAGTTACTGCAGAATTTTCTGTAGTAACCAGCCATGCCTAAGAAACGCATGAGCTCCATTTTACTTGTAGGTATAGGAAAATCAGATATGGTTTGAACCTTAGCTGATACAGGTCTAACTTGTCCTTGTCCAACTACATGGCCAAGAAATGTCAGTGTGCCATGGCAAAATTCACTTTTGACTAAGTTTACTGTTAACCTGTACTCTGTGAGTCTGTCAAAGAACTCTTTAATGGTTCCAATGTGGTTTTCCCAAAAGTCACTGTAGATGATCACATCATCTATGTAAGCTCCAATCCCATCCATTCCAGCAATTAAACTGTTAATCAACCTCTGGAATGTGGCTGGAGAGTTTTTCATACCAAATGGCATAACCTTGTATCTGAATAGCCCATCTGGTGTCACAAAGGCTGATACTTCTTTGGCATTATCTGTCAAGGGAATTTGCCAGAATCCCTTTAATAAATCAAACTTTGTGACGTATTTGGCTTTCCCAATCTTGTCAATACAGTCATCTATTCTTGGAATGGGAAAGGAGTCTGTTTTTGTTACACCATTTACTTTCCTGTAATCAGTACACAATCTATATGCACCATCAGGTTTCGGTACAAGAATACATGGTGATGACCAGTCACTGTTGCTGGGCTCAATGAAGTCATTCTCCAGCAAATATTGAATTTCATCCTTTAAGCACTCTTTCTTAACTGGACTCATTCTATAAGGATATTGTTTTATTGGCATTGAGTCGCCAATGTCAACATCATGAAATATTTGTCTGTTTTAGAAGGGACATCAGGAAACAAATGTTTGTAATCAACTATGAGCTGTGCCAATTGGTCACACTCTTCAGGATTTAAATGACCCAACTTTGAATCCAAGTTATTAAAGATATCTGAATTATTCAACCTTTGTGAGCTGAGCATTTTGCTATTTATTTGAATGTCAGGGTCATTTATATTCTCTATGGAATCATTAGAAATGAGTTGCTCATTTTCAGCATCTGGGTTTGAAACTGATGTTACCAAACTTACAGAACATTCCAGAGAGCTATCTCTATTTACATATTTCTTCAGCATGTTGATATGGCACAGCTGCTTGCTTTTCCGCCTCTCTGGAGTGTGTACAATATAATTCACATCACTGATCTTTCTAGCCACAGTGTAGGGACCAAAATATCTGGCCTGTAAAGGCCTGCCAGGAATAGGCAGAAGAGCTAGAACCTGGTCTCCTTCTTTAAAATTTCTATCAACAGTATTTTGGTCATATCTAGCCTTCATCTTGGCCTGGGAGGAGCGAAGGTTCTTTTGAGCAAGCTCACAAGCAGTAGAAAGTTTAAGCTTGAAGTCTGATACATATCTAAGAAGATTTGTTGGAACTTGTTCATCAGACAGAAGCTTCTCTTTCATGAGTTTGAGCGGACCTCTAACTGAGTGTCCAAAAACGAGCTCAAAAGGACTGAATCCCAGAGATTCTTGCACAGATTCTCTAGATGCAAAGAGCAATAGATGGATTCCCTCATCCCAGTGTTTTTCTGTTTGAAAACAGTATGTCCTTATCATATTTTTGAGCGTCTGGTGAAACCTCTCTAAAGCACATTGGCTTTGAGGGTGGTATGCAGACGATTTGTACTGCTCAATATTTAGCTCACTCATAACTTGTTGAAAGAGGCCAGACATGAAGTTTGAGCCTTGGTCAGACTGAATGGATTTTGGTAATCCAACTAAAGTAAAGAACTTTATTAGAGCTCGTACAATGGTCTTGGCCTTAATGTTTCTTAAAGGAATTGCCTCTGGAAACCTAGTAGAGGCACACATAATAATGAGCAGAAACTCATTTCCAGACTTAGTTTTTGGTAATGGGCCTACACAATCGATTATGACCCTACTAAAAGGTTCTTCAAAGGCTGGTATTGGGTGCAAAGGAGCACAAGGAATCTTCTGATTTGGCTTCCCTACCATTTGACAGGTATGACATGACCTGCAAAAGTTTGAAACATCTGTTTTTATGAGGGGCCAAAAGAAATGATTCAATATCTTGTTGTAAGTTTTGCTTACCCCAAGATGACCAGCTAGAGGAGTCTCATGAGCCATAGAGAGAACTTCATTGTGATATGATTTTGGCAATACAACTTGGTGTTTAACAGCCCACTCTGCATCTGAAGGAACATCAGGTGGTCTCCATTTGCGCATGAGCACACCGTTCTTTTTGTAATAGCAGCAGGGGACAGAAGATAAATCATCTTCTGTCACCGTGTTTTGGAACAAGGACGAAAGAGTAGAGTCTTTTTCCTGCTCCAAGATTAAAGTCTTTGTTGAAAGATCTTGTTTATTTGAAACTTGAATGGTTGGCTCAATTATGTCCTTATCTTGAGTCAAAGGAGCATATTGACCAATGTCCTGTTCTTCAGGAAGACAAACTCTTGATGTTTGTTGATCACTCTCTTTATACATACTTGATAAGAAAGTGTCATTAATATCATATATGTAGTCAGAGTTTGTAGTTTTTCCTACCTGAGCATTTTCTAAGGTGGCTTTTTGAGCCATTGCTCTTGTAACTGCACAGGAAGGGTACAGGTCAGGTATTTCATCTTCAATTGGGTCAATTGTAGTAGTAACCTCAGGCTTTTCTGTCATAACTGGATTTACTACTACTTTATCACCCGCCAAGTCATTGCCAAATATTAAGTGCACGCCTTCTATTGGCAATGAAGGTCGAGCACCCACAGTTACAGTACCAGAGACTAGATCTGACTTAAGGTTAACCTGGTGGAGAGGTACAGTGACCAAACCACATTCTACACCTTGGATCAGAACACTCTTACCAGAATGTGACTTCTCTGACAAAGGAATGGCCTCAGCCAATATCAAAGATTGAGAAGCACCAGTGTCCCTTAGTATCCTAATTGGCTTTGTAATAGATTTGTCATGTAAGAGCGAGACAGTCCCCTCAGAGAGGAAAGGTTCATAAACCTCTTGTATAAAGTCAGATTTACATTTGTCCATAGAGATTTCACTCTTAGGTATAAAAGACATGGACTTACTCTTCAAATTTGTGAGAGCATTCGGGAAGGCCTCCTTGCCTTTTGTCTTTTGGTCTCTTTGTCTTGTAATACACTCAGAAATGACATGACCCTTTTTTCTACAATAAAAACATGTTGGACGGTGATCTTGACTTGAGTTCCAAGAAGATTTTTGAAATGTAGATTTTGTATCAGTAGGTTTTGAATCAGTAGTCTTATTGGAAGATGAGCTACCTTCAAACCTATTCTTATTTGAGTGAAAGGTTCTCTGAAATGTTTGTTGAGGAGAACCTTTCTGGAGCAAATGTTTATGGGAGAGAAAGTATTCATCTGCCATCTCTGCTGCTTTGCTCAGTGTGCTTGCTTTCTGCTCAGCAATATAGTTTTTGATGGCAGGATGTACACAATTTTTAAATTCCTCCAGCAAAATCATCTGCCTTAATCTTTCATAATCTTTCCTAATCTCTTCACTATCACACCATCTATCCAATAATCTTTCTTTCTCTCTACCAAATTCCACATGTGTTTTGTCATTATCTTTCTTGTGATTCCTGAACTTTTGTCTGTAAGCCTCAGGAATTAGTTGGTAAGCCTTTAGGATGCTTTCCTTAACAAACTGATAGTCAGACGTCTGCTCTGGAGACAATGCAGTATACGTCTCACTGGCTTTACCTTTTAGAGCACTTTGGAGAAGAATAGTATACTTGTCCAAAGGCCAGTTCAAATCTTTTGCTACTTTCTCAAACAGAAGAAAGTACTTATCAACATCTTTTTCTATGAAAGGTGGGACAAACTTCACATATTTGGAAGCATCAAAATGTTTCAATTTTGATTGCTCCAATTTTACTTTCATTACCCTATCTTTTTCTTTCTCAGCTGCCATTATTTCCAGCTCCCTAAGTTTGAGCTCTTTTTCATACTCTCGTTTTTCTCTCTCTTGTTCCCTTTCAGACTCTCGTTTTTCTCTTTCCAGCTCTTTTTCATACTCTCGTTTTTCTCTTTCCAGCTCTTTTTCATACTCTAATTTTTCTCTCTCTTTTTCTCTTTCATAATCTAATTCTCTTAATCTCATTTCTTTCTGATGCTCTAGCTCCATTTCTTTTAACACCAGTGCTTCAGACTTATCCTCTTTGGAGATATACTCCAGAGCATCGCCACTCAAAATATCATACTCAACCATATGAGTGATCAATTTATCCCTGATTTGAGCCTTGCGCTTTGACTTATCAACCACTAGACCATAATGGTTCATCAAAGAGATCAGGTGTTCCCTTTTCAATTTCAACAACTTCTCAATAGTTGGCTCACTAACAAAGTCTTCAACTTGTGGATCCATTTTCAATAAAATGTCCTACTAAGCAAAATTATGAGGGTTTACTACTTGGAATTACAAAAATGCACTTATCGTTATCAATGGATTGTATCCCGGATGAGCCCCCAATTGTTACGCCCAGGTATGCTTTGCAAGCCTAGGTGCAACAAGAAAGTATTACAATTTAAAGGAGTTTAACTTGAATGAGCCCAAATGAGCTATAAATGATTATTCCCAATTAAGACAGAGCTATCTGCTCCAAACAATGATTGAGTCACCTACTTGGTGTTTAATAATAAGACCATTAACTAGGGTCAACAACAAATTATGACATGAGCCAAAGTTGACAATAACTATAATCAAAGCAGTCCAAGTAGTAAAAATGATAACCCTTGATCAATTATATATATAGTGAGCTACAGTGAGCACAAAAGTACTATCAGAGCGATATTTGAGCAGCTCAAACTGACCTATTCAATACAACCTTAACAACCTTGCTATTTGAGCCCAAAGACTACAAAAGTACAACACTATGAAAATACTGCAAGAGCAGTCAAAATCCTATAGAGGAAAACAAGTATAAATACGCTGTCAAAGCAGCTAGCCGTTGGAATAACCAAAGCTAAATAAGTATTATACTGTGTTGTACAACAATTATCGGAGTGACAACACTGCCGGAGCAATCACTAGGTTATATATATATAACAGGCTGTCACAATGTGAGCAGCCACAAAGTTGTCTTGTAAACAAATGAGCTAGAGTGAGCCAGGTCTCCCAATCGCCTTATACAGGATTCATGAGAGGCCTAGCCACTAAATATATATTTCTCTTGTCTGTCAAATAGCCTTTAAGACAATGAGCTGAAATGAGCCAGATCTCTGAGGCTCAGTCACTGTATACTGTGATAAAATATACTACAAAGCTCGGTAGACATGTTTCAGTCAACTCCTCACTTTGTAGATAAATTACCATTATATTATATCTTCTTAGCTGTCCAATAGCCTTTGTAGCCTTCCAATTGATATAAGGTAGTGTTTCCCCCAGCCCAAAAAAGGGGCATGGTAAAGTTTCCAGGAAAAGGGCACTTTAAGCGCGCGACAACAGGCTAAAGGGGCACTTTTGAACGCGCGGCGACAGGCCAAGAGGGCACTTTTAAGTCTAAGTTCGAAATTGAATGTGGTATTGTCATATATAAATTTATGTCCCTTTAATAGCATAATGCAGCTGTTATTTGTCCTTTTTAAATGCAAAATATACTACTTATTTAATTATTATTTTAGAATTTTCAAACCAGTATTGGGACTTCTATTTGAGCACACACTCATTTAATTATATATTTTTTTAATTCTTAAAATTTATCAGAATCACATTATTTATATCGGAATCATTTTTTTTTTTTCAATTGCCAAGATCACTTCCTAAGTTTTTAACAAGACTGCCTTTCTTTCCAGTACTTGTTTTGACAATCTTACTTATACCTGGTTCAGATTCACACTTCATTTTAAATAATTGCTCATTGGGGTATTGTCATCAAAGTGATGTCAAAACTGCCTCAGGTAATTAGTGACCATTGTGAAAGGATTAACACTTAGTAAAATATTGTAACAGCAGGTGTCTTCCCTGCTACTTCAGGCTTCAAACTGAAAAAGCTGTAACTTCCTTAGTTTTTGTCAGATTTTCATGATTTTTTTACCAAAATGCAGGGCATTTTATGTAGTTTTAGAAAAGGGGCATGGCGCTGGGGAAAGGGCATGGCGCTAGAGAAAAAGGGCATGGCGCGACGTCATGCTAAAACTGGCTAGGGGAAACACTACTTATTCAGACCTTTCGGTTCAGCAGTCATAAGCCAACTGATCAAATGCACTCCTTTCAATGCTTTATATATGGGCAAGTTCATTTCAAGGGTTATTCCATTTAACAAATATCTGATTGGCTAATAATTAACTCTCCTGTCTGCTGATTGGATAAAAATGGTAATCATTGATTGGTCAACACCTGGCTTCTGATTGGATGAAAAAGGTAATCACTGATTGGACTAACAAGAGGTTATTTCAATCCTATTTTATGATCTAAGCTTGATCATCAATATATATATATATAAATATACCAAACAATTAGTGTGTCTAGATATGACAGAGCAAAACAAATGCTAGGGGAGAAACTATATATATATATAATGGGTGTACATAACATTTGATTCTTTACGTCCACTCAACAATCTTTCAGTTATGCGGGACGGTTCTTCCATTGGTTTAACCAGTACTAAGCTAGGATAAGTGTGTCTTGCTCAAGGACCACAACGCAGTGACGCCGGTGAGGCTCGAACCCGCTACCCTTCGGTCTCGAGTCAAGCACTCTACCACTGAGCCACTGCGCTCCCTTCTATGCCAGATTGATATCATTATTAATGAGACTAAAACTGTATTATTTTCAAGTGTATACAATTTACTTATTTAGACAATGATCTCAAGTAATGTTGTATTCGTTAAACATATCAGGTGCTTTCATAGTTAGTGACTTCCAGTTACCATTTGTATTAAAAGTTTTTCCCACTTCACATTCTTCTTTCAATCCCTATATTTAATATTAAGCATGAAATATACAAAATATAACTCCAAACATTCTTAGTTATGAACTACTTATAATACTGCAATAGTGTAACAGGGGCTTTGAAACCTACGCAGCCAGATCAATGCTTAAACTTGCACTTCTCTTTTACAATGCAGCTCCTCCACCAACTGACTTTCCAGACTTATAACAAATTTTCACTGTGTCCTTACGACAGGCTTAAAATACACTGTATCCCTTTGATCTGCAAAAGACATCGTTCACATACTTTGAGTCAAACTTTCACGTTGGCAACCTTCAATTTTTATCTCATCCAATCAATCAACATCTAACACAAATCTATTGTGCATAAAATATCTTACAATTACAACAGGACTTTAAATGTATGTTCTCCTTTGAATGCCGCTGAATATCTTTTTTAAAGATATTTCTTGTTATCAGTGGCATTGTCGAACCAATTTTCACGTCTTTACAAATGGACTTAACACTGTTTTCGTAGATATGCCATTACTTATTTATATGTGTATTTATTTTGATGGCAGATTATTATCCCAATTCCCATATGTATCTAAGACAGAAGGATTTAGAGCAATGACTAATTCGGGGCAATAGAAGAAGTTAACTGAATAATAGAATCTAGGTTCTGAACTGACCTCGTTTGATTTTCACCCCTACTGAAGTTTTTGAAACAAGCATGTGCATGATATATAGTTGAGAGTATCTGGTATACTTCGAGTCTTGGCTCTCGTTTGTGGTGTCTAACTGTGAGTTTGTCACTTTCCCATTGGTACCCTTGGTCAGGTGTGGTACTTAATTGTATTGATTCCTGATCTTTGCACCCTTACTTACTTTTAAAGAAAAGTTTCATTGAGTGTTTCATAGAATACAAAAAATACAAGAATCAGTATACACGGATTAACAGGCTGGTATACGTCTATGTCGCTCACATATAATAAAACAATGTACTGGTGTTATCTAGGGGTGGTGTATTAAGAATATATAAGCCGTGACATGTGATTTTGACAAAGTCGTATTTTGACAAGTGTAGACTTAGACAAGCCTCTGAAGCATTATTTTAAGCTTAGAAACTCCAAATGGGGTTCAGTCAGTAGATTACCAGTCATTTAGTATTCAAGCGACTAGCAAGGGCTCTGATCAGTCTGCGCGTATGTGCAGGCTGAACTGAGGCTTTGCTGGTCGCACATACCACATTGTTGGAAAAACTCATGTCGCAGCTCCATTATGCATATCGAATATATTTGCTTGGGGCTTGTAAACATGCACGTAGAGAAAAAAAACGATAGCCCGTTTTGCTTTGTATAATATAATAAAAATTACAATAACCTTTGGTTCTACTGTCGTCTCTGATTGTGGTACCTCCTGGTCATGTTGGTTTGTATTATTTCAAATCATACCTAAACGGAAAGCGTTGCAATTGATTTAGTGGTTTGCTTGTGTGCCGACCAGCAGAGAGTCAAATTCTTAAAAAAAAGTGATAAAATCAACAATCATATTGATAACACCTAAAGTGTGGACTATCGTACGACCTTAAGAAACCCATGGAGGTTGATTGTATAAGTGTGCAAAATTATTCATGTATGCCATCAATTTGTGACGGACCTTGGACCTAATATACACGATATACTGGGGCTGTTGAACTATTGAAAAAACTTAACGTCATTGCAAACCTGATCGTGTTGCAAAGAATAGGTCCCTGGTTCAATAATCACTTACAGTCCCGTTTTATCTTCTTCTTTGAAAATAATATCTCAACAAGGGTAGGTTCAGCTTCACATTAATCGTTTCAAAAGGGAAATGGACCGTTATATGTTTAACAAAATGTAGGATATATGGTGGGTTGTAAACTGTAGTTGATTTCAAACGGTATTTTCATTTAACCCCTTTCATTTTGTGTTGAAGCATCATCATCATCATCATCATCATCATCATCATCATCATCTGATGTCAGATGATGATGATGATGATGATGATGATGATGATGATGATGACGATGTCGCTTATCTGCTTTCCCTGATTCGCAGGCACGCTATTGCTTTTGTAGTTTTCTCATGACATGACTTTAATGATAATTAATTTTCCAAGTTGTATGAACTAGACAATCGTTCAATGAGTTTGTATGATCAACCATTCGCAGTTTAGATTATCATTCTACTGAGTGTACCTTCTTTTCTGACGTTGATGAATGTTCAGAGAAGCGTCTTGCATAATTCTGTCTCCTGTTGCGAATTATCATTGATGAGACATTCAGTTAAATCTAGTGCTCGTCTCATGGAACTGTTTATACAAATTTTAGCTATGATAAGATAGGAAACCAGCGCATAGCTTAACACATTAAGACCAATGGGCTAATGTAATAAATACATTAATAAATTTTGTAAATTGATGAATTGCCATGTTTACCCGTTTACAACAGCTTTGGGTTATACAATACGACATCAGTATTTGTGCACGTAATTTCAATGTATATAGGTATGTATGCAGAGGAGAAAATCAAACAAAGCGTACTTCTTTAATGACTAGAATACCGACATAATACCAAGCAGTATCGTCCCTCATGGTTTACTGTTCCTCGACCTTTTAACTAGCCTACCTGTTATCTTGAATCTTTGCTTGAGATTAAACTCGGTTGATTACGCCACTCTCAAACGCCTACAATATGAGAGTGAGTATGACCAGTAAATGCTACAATCACACACTGCATACCAACCCACAGCACGGTGAGGAAAACGTACAAAACACTAACAGTCACTTGGCCTCATGAAGACAATTAAAGGAAAGCATCCAGCTCTCTCCACAGCGAGATGATTGCAACACTTGAAAGAACACTATGAATGGTAGACAAAACGAGGAACGAGCACATAACCCCTCAATGAATTGGACCAACAACAGCAGAGCAGACAGCAGCCGAAGCCACTGTGAGCCTTAATTTAATTTACTTGCCAAATCGTCGCCATACATTCTGCTGTTGTAAAAAAAAAACTATATTTAGGACGCGTGGAGACCTCTTAACTTATCCATTGTATCATACCAGAGACACAATCGAATAAATTAACATACTGTGATAAGATAAAGAAAACGGTGGGCTCATAGGGAGACAATCTAATCAATTAACAGACTGTGATGAAACAATGAAAAGATCTCTCAACTTACAGACAGTCAGAGATTAATTCAGCCACGATGGGCCAAGCCAAAGACAAACACCTGGCACTGACCCTTCAATACATTAAATTTGAGAACTGATCCACCATTGTGCAATTAAAGAGGAGACCATAGGTATAAACCATGATTGGGTTTATAACCAGGCATGCAGATTGTCATATAATACTACTCATCCTACTTGTATATCCCAATCTTTCACAAAGCTTGATTATAAAGTGTGATGATTTTTTGTAAAGAAGGCTTTCCAACGATTCTTTTGAATTAATAAACTAAATCGCCATGATATGTATTGTTGCAGTAGATTTTTCAAGCCAACGTTGTATTTGACGATCAGTTCTGGTTGTCTTTGGTAGAAAATATGTTCCAAAAGTATTATATCAATTACCTCTGATTTGAAACAAGCCTCTTAGCAGGAGCAATGCAATACAGTACCTTGATCTCGTTTTTTATTCCAGCAGAAAAAAACATATTTAGGTCGCGTGGAGGCTTCCTAACGTATCCATTGTATCACCACAGGGAAACAATCAAATTAATTAACGTACTGTGATGAAACAATGATAACCACGGGCTCAAAGGGAAACGATCTAATCAATAAGCATACTGTGATGAAACAATGATAAGGGTTCTCAACTAACAGACAGTCAGAGATTAAGAAAACCTCAAGTTCAGCGACGATTGGCCAAGCCAAAGACAACCAACATGCACTGAGCCACCAATTAGAGTATTTTGTTTAAGGTCGTCATTGATAAGGAGGCCTGACCCACCGTTGTGCAAGTAAAGATGCAGCCATAGCTATAAACCATGATTGGGTGTACGAGGGTCAGTCAAAAATAACTGAGCCCTACCTCATAACATTTGAATTAAGTAAAAATGACATATATTTGGATGCTATTTCATTGAAGTTATATGTCATCTATTTAATCACCTAATTTATTTCTGCTGGTATGCTTTTTGTAACGGTTGCTAGGCAACAGAATATGACCTGTCAAAGGGGTGCGTTCACGCTGTGATATATCTAAATCTAAGCGTCACTATGGAAACAGTAATGTTAAAGCAAGGCTTTATTCACTGTCGTCTGTTACCTTGAACATGTACCTATTCAGTGTCACAGAACAGAAACCAACTGAGCCCAAATTATAGATACTGTAGTAGTTTGATTTCAGAATTTATCAAATTTTAACATGCCTGAAGTCCTATAATTTACCCCACCCACATTCAGATTTACACAATTTTATTAGAAAACATAAAACATTTTCATAATGATGCTTTAACAGTAGTGCATACACAAACAAACCCTCAGACATATTAAGTTCCTTGATTTAAAGGCACAATTTTGTTTCCATGGCAACAAAATCCTCGTGTATTTGAAAATTTGTCAAATTTTGGAGTTTTTTGCTGCTAGGCAACGCATACACTCAATGTTCACCTAAACATTAACGAACTTAGTGTAATGAAAAGACAATATGATATATGTTATTCAAATAAGAGTCAAATATGCCTTTCACAAAAGCTATCTAGCACACAAGCTTTTCAAAGACATACCATAAATTCCTGGTGGCTGAGATCGTGAACGCATTGATCTGGGTGACGATCTTCAGTTGCCTAGCAACCATAGTAGAAGCTTCGCTAGGGTATTTTTTTTAGGGTCAAAACATCTATGACATATTATACTTACAGAACATAATCACGTTGGTTGTCTACAATACCAAACAAAAAAGTTATGAGGTAGGGCTCAGTTATTTTTGACTAACCCTCGTATAACCAGGCATGCAGATTGTACATATCTTTTATAAAGCTTGATTATAATGCTTGATGAGCTTTTTGAACTGATTTTAGAAAGAAGGCTTTCCAGATATTCTTTTAAATTTATAAACAAAATTGCCACAACATACTGTCTCTGTTGTGTTCAGTTGCAGAAGTGATTTCAAGCCAACATTGTATTTAGCGGTTGATGCGCTGACCTTTTTGTTGAACAACATTTTTATCCAATTTGGCACCAAGCTCTATAGACAAGTAGTTGGGATTCCTATGGGCACTAATTGTGCTCCCCTGGTTGCAGATTTATTCCTGTTTTGTTATGAAAGGGACTTTATGATGTCTCTTTCTGATGATAAGCAGGCTGATGTTATTGATGCGTTTAACACTACTTCCAGATATTTGGACGATATTTTAGATATTAATAATGTTTATTTTGAAAATATGGTTAGTCAAATATACCCTTCAGAGCTCCAACTTAATAAAGCCAATGCCTCTGATACCGAAGCCGCATTTTTAGACTTGCATTTGTCAATTTCTAATGGTATTGTTTCTACCAAAATTTATGATAAACGTGACGACTTTGATTTTGAAATTGTCAATTTCCCATTTTTAGATGGTGATGTTCCTCGTTCTACATCCTATGGAGTCTATATCTCTCAACTCATTCGTTTTGCTAGAGCATCTAGCTATGTTACTGACTTCAACACTCGCAATAAATTGTTAACTCAGAAACTTCTTAAACAGGGCTATTGGTATCATAAACTTCGTAAAACATTTTCAAAATTTTATAGACGATACTTTGATTTGATTTCTAAATTCCAAGTTGGACTTAAATCTCTCCTGCGCCAAGGACTTTCGGAACCTGATTTCTATGGTGACTTGGTGTATAAGTTGAAGAAGATTGTTGGCTCTAATAATTTTTCAGCGCAGTTCATTAAAATAATTTCCCATTATAAAAAGATTGGCTATAACATTAATGTATTGCAACAGACTGCATGCTTGGTAGTCAACCCAATCACAGTTGGCAACTTTGCTTTCCTCTTTAATTAAACGCCGGTGGGTCGGACTTCAGACTCTATGATGGTTCCGACTTAAAGACTTATCTATTGATGAGATGGTAGGGGCCTGATGCTTTGGCTGTTTGTCGGGCCCACCGGGGTTTATCTGTTGGATTTCTTTTTCTCCGGTATTCAGTTTAATTTACTGTTGAGTCCTTATCCTTGCTTTATCTCCTTGTTATATCTTGATTTATATGTTTTAGGAGATGATGCATTGATAAGTTAGGGGTCTTTCATGCACACCAAATATCTATGTGTCTTGATCCACATCTCAATTAAGGGTGAGGTTGGCGCCGTTACACCGGTTTAAGCCCTCCAGTAAAATATTTTACTGACCGTTCCAAGGCGGTACTTCTTTTGTGGATCTTTTATGTTTTTGTTCTGTCTTGTGTTTGCTATGTTTTGTGCGCGTCTGTTTATATGTGCTTCGTGGTCACCTGCTGGGAAAGGGCTGACCTCTTGGCTCTCGTTTGTGGTGTCTTCTGTGAGTTTGTCACTTTCCCATTGGTATCCTGGGTCAAGTGTGGTACTTGATTGTATCAATTCCTGATCTTTGCAACCTTACTTACTTTGGTAGAATTTAGAAAAATTTGTTACAAAACAATTATGATATCGATAGCATAGGTTTAGTTACATGCCTCTTTGCAGAAGCGATGCAGTACCTCGGTCTCGTTTTTATTCCAGTAGCGTGACATTACATAACGAAATAGCTAGAGGCATTCTGATTAGAGATATAAGAGAAAAGTTTGCTATCAAGTTTAGAAACTGCACTGACCTTTTTACGGTTTCGTTTTTGGCGTAGAGTCTCCCGTCTTTTGACCCCCATATGTTGTGAAAATTAGATAAACAAATAAAATATCGGAATTGCTAATCATTATTCCATACAGATAATTCTGTAATCACCCTTGGTTCCATTGGTTAGTCTATAGTCTGTGATGATTATATTTTCTAGCCATATTCATTTTTTGCTGTTTTTTGTTTGTTAGTTTATTTTTGAGTTAAGCAGTTTACATCAGTTGGCACTTTATTCTGACTAAAACATTCGTTTACTTAGTAGGGTTTAAGTACATGTCTTAAAGTATATTTTGGGAATAGAATATTCAAATTAATTTTGGTGTGTTCTCTGCGAATACATGGTTGTTTCAAATCATACATGGAGATTCCTCTTAAAAATCAAAAAAAATATCTACTGTTTGCTAATTCATATAGGCTTACAACCGGTATTAACAAAACAATAGGAGAATCGTCATTTCATATTATTTAAGATATAGCGAATTGAGACACTAGAAATCAATGAAGGACCAGATGAGAAAAAATACTATAAAATTCAACATCACATCAGGGTATCCACTGTTTCCTATCGCAAAAGCCACTTTGAAATAACTAACACATTTCCATCAACACTCCTGTACAATAACTGATCACCAATTTGGCGAAACATAAACGGAGCAATGATTTTTTTCTCCAAAAATGGTTTAATCAGTAGTTGCCTGATGCCCCGGCTATGTATGTGGTGTTCATCAAAGCTCTTTAATTTGATTTACCTGTTCCTTTGTGGTGACACGTTAAATAATTGGCGACAGGAACGTCTATATGGTAGCTCAATGATTTATGTGTTTTAACATGTAAAGAGTTTGCTAGTAAATACTTATGCACCCTATGATTGAAGCGTCTTAGTGACATTTTATAGCTATGGGTTTCTCTTAAATTGCACGAAGGTGGATCAGGCCTCAGACTCAGTGACGGGTCTTACGTAAACCTTTTATCTGTTGGTTGGTGCTTGATACATGTCTTTGGCTGGACCCACCATGGCTCAACTTGTGGTTTTCTTTTGTCCTGACGATTTGAAAGTCATAAGCTCTATTCTGTTTCATCATCGTGTGGTTATTTGATTAGATTGTTTTTCTGTGGTGATACATTGCAATAGTGTATTAGCGTCCACGAGAGCTAAATACGTCTTGTGCTTTGGCAACAACAAAACCTAGGGCGAATATTTGGTGCCAGCAAAATCCATTTAAGCTCTTGGTAGCTTAGGCTGATATCCGTTCTAAAACAGTAGTTCTGTTGTTGTTGATTCCTTGTTTATTGTTGCTCCCATTATTTATGGGGGTTCTGTGTTTGGTGTTTGATCTTTATTTGCGGTGCAGTGTGTGACTGTGGTGTTTCCTGGTCGCACTAACTAACCTTTATATGTTTATAGTTTTCTTTTCCCTTCGCTTACTTATGTATATGTTGATAAGTGATATGTCACTGTGATATTTCCTTGCCATTTTCACCGAACTTTTTAAGCTAAATCAACACAAATTACATCGTTTACATGATCAGATTGTCGTGTGACTGTCAGTGTTTTGTGTCTCTTCCTCACTGTGTCATGGGTTGGTCTGTGGTCTGTGATTGTGACATTTTCTGGTCATACTAACTTGTTTGGCTTATTATACAGCTTTCATATTTTCGTGATGGTTTAGCTTTTTTGAGATGCAAAAATATAAATAAAAAATGTTCAGCGATAGAGGCCTCACAAACTGTAGGAATCCATCACGATTGTGCGTTGGGATAGAAAAATCTGACCCGAGGATCACGGTTTGACATCATGAGGCTGACCTCTTGGCTCTTTTTTGTGATGTTTGATTGTGTTTTGTCACTTACCCATGTGGTATCCTGGGTCAGGTGTGGTACTTGATTGTATCGATTCCTGATCCATGCCGCCTTTCTAACATCGCCAACTTGAAGTTTTCTTAAGCGTTGACTATCTGTAAGTCGTGAGCCCTTTTCTAAGTTTCATCATTGTGCGTTAATTGTATTATATTGTTTCTCTATGATGATACATTATAATAGTTAAGAATCCTCTATGTGAGCTTAAGATTATTTGTGTCTCAATAACAGCAGAATCTAGGGCGAAGATTTGATACCAATAAAATACATTTAAGCCCCCAGTAGCTGCTGTCCGTTCTAAGGTTGTGGTCCTATTGTTGTTGATTCGTGGATGATTGCTACTCCCATTGCGGGATTCTGTAATTGTTCTACGTTTTATTTTGTGTTAATTTGTGTCCATTATATTTTGCAATCATCTTGATAGGGAAGAGAGAGCTGGTTGCTTTGCTTTCTTTGTCTTCCCGGTGTCTCGTGATTGTTGGGTGGCTCTTTCTCACGATGGCACGGGTTTGTATGCAGTTTGTGATTGTGGTATTTCCTGATCAGACTCGCTTACTATTGTTTTGTTCGCTTTTCCTCTCGGTGCAATGGGATGGTCTGCGCTTGTGTTGCATTTATCGACCATAATCGCTGGCTTTGTACACACCACAGTTCCGCGAAAGACCCATGGTGTGTATGTCAGCTGACTTCCACATGTACTTTTCAAATGCATAACTCTATTTCCATATGCCACCTGCGTGTGGCCTGAGATGTATTTTCAAATAAAGTACTGTTCTTCTGCTATTCTAAATCTGTAATTAAAGGAAGTATGCCAGGTTTGCATAACATATCAGATATATGTGTTGGTTTTATAGGGGCAATAGATCACCCTTTAGTTCTCCAGATGCCTATACGGATTTATAAACAAATTAACACCTGAAAATGGGCGCCAACTCTCAAGTATTTTGTTATAGAGGCAGTTATAAACTAGAGCATGCTGAATATAATACTTTGAATACTGGGATACTAAATTGGTTTTAGAATTACTGATTACTGCTTAAACACGTTCTTTTTATTGCAACAGTTTGAATATGTTTACACATTAAATCTAAAATTGTTGAGGCATGTGAATAAATGTATCCATAAATAACATAGGAATTTATTAAGCATGCATCTGCCGTAGAGCAGCTAGAGTGTTTGAACAATCTACCAAATAGATGGCAACTTGTAGCAGGAATTTGGCACTTGTTAGACCTATGAACGTAATGGGTATACTCGTGTCATATGACTGATTATTATGGTGTAGTTATTTATGAGGAGCATGCCATCATTCATTATACTGCAGGCCTCCTTATAAAAGTGCGTATTTGAAATGAATTTTCTCTATTTCTTATTCAAAACATATGTTGTGGGTACTCAAAAGAACCGTCTTAATGAGACACATATTTAAATTGATTGGTAACAAATAATTTCAGATGCCCTTATCTGGACCTATGCATTATTACTTGATAAACAACATTGTAATGTCAAATATGAGTCCTAATATTTGTATTAATCATAATAAAAGTAAGAAAGAAGGTAAAACTATCAAAAATCGATACAATCAAGTACCGCACCTGACCCAGGACACCATAAGGGAAATTGACAAAACACAAGAAACATCACATACAGGAGAGCCAAGAGGTAAGCCCTTTCCCAGCAGTTGACCACAAGGCTGCAAGAAACAGACAAGATAGTATGACAAAGACAAACACAAAGCAAAAATAATCCACAAAAAGCACCGCCTTGGAACGGTCAGTAAGAAAGAACTACTTGAGGGTTTAAACATGTTTCACGGTACCAACCTCAACCTTCTCTTCTTCCATAGAAAGGTCAGGATTCTTTGCAAAGAATGTACAATTGACCAGCAAGGTCGGGAGAGAGACAGCCTCTCCCTTCCAATGTTAAAATCAATTAAAAAGCTGGTTAAAACAGTATGTGTAGGTAATTGGGACTGTAGGGGCCAGCAGGGCAAGACCTAGACAGGCTCGGAATTCCTCAATGTTGCGGCGTCTGTGACAGAGGTGGGTAAAGTGTTCCAGTCTTGGATGGTCCTTGGGAAGAAAAAGTTCTTGTAGACTGATATAGTCGTTGTTGACATCTGGTGCCCTTGTCGTTGGGGTGAATTATGTGATCATTGTCAGTTTCGACCAAACCTAGTTGAATTTTTTACAGTGTTGATAGTCTCTCTACCCTTCTTCGAGGTTGAAGTGGCACCAATTCAAGATCACTGACCATCTTTGTGACGCATCCCGGTGCTCTATCATGATAGTAACTGTGCGCAAAGCGTGCTGCCTGTCGTTAAACCTTCTCCAGTTTTGGTATGTCTTCAATGGTTAAGGGTCCCATGCTGCTGAAGCCTTTTCCAAGGTTGGACACACAAGAGTGGTGTATGCTGTACTCTTCACTCGTTTGGTGTACTCACTGAGATTACGCCTTAAGAAGCCAAGTGTTTTGATGCCTTTGCCGTTGTCGCGTTTAAATGGGTATGCCAGGATAGGTCGCTGCTCAGATTCACGCCCAGATACTTCCCACTGTCAACTATCTCCAGTGTGTGTCTGTAATTTGACTGCCACTCAAAGCGTTTGTTAGTATTGATTCTAATGAACTAACATTTCTCGGGTAAAAACTTCATCTGCCACATCTGTTCCCACTTTTCTAGCGCTTCTAGGTATTCTTGCAGTCTCAAAGCATCAGCTTCTGATCTGACAAGTCTGTATAAGAGACATTCATCCGCAAAGAGGCGGGAGTCAGAGTGGTTGACAGCTTCAGGTAGTTCATTGATGAAGGCCAAGAAGAGTAAGAGGACTAATACAGACCCTTAATTTTGATGTGGACCAAGACATATATATATATATATTTGGTTCGCATGAAAAATCCATAAATTAGATCAAAAATAGAAAGTGAGTATGATCAGGAAATACCACAATCACCAACCACAGACAACCCTGTGGCACCGCCAGGAAGAGCCGCTCAACCACAACGAGACACCAGGAAGTAAAATTAAGTAAAGCTATCAGCTCTCTCTTCCCCATCAAGATGATTGCAATACTAGAATGGACATAAAGTAACGTAAAACAAAACATATAACAATTACAGACTCCTACAATGGGAGTAACAATAAACGAAAAGTCAACAACAACAGAACCACCGCCTTAGAACGGACATCAGCCTAAGCCACCGGGGGGAGTCTTAAATGCATTTTACTGGTACCAAATCTTCGCCCTAGATTCTGCTGTTGTTGAAGTACAAGAACTGTTCAGCTCGCATAGAGGCCATCTAACAAATGCAATGTATCATCATGGAGAAACACTCTAACCAAATTAACACACCATGATGAAACAAAGAAAAGGGCTCATGACTCACAGATAGTCAGAGCTAAAGAAAACCTCAAGTTTATCCGCGGTGGGTCCAGCTACAGATAAGGATCAGGCACCAATTCACCGATTAAAGCTTTATGTCAGAGCCGTCATAGAGTCTGTCCTGACCCACCGTCGTGCAATTAAAGAGGAAACCATAGCTATAAACCGTGATTGGGTTTAAAACTAAGCAAGCAGACTGTCGCATGATTTCCAAGTTATATCCAACCCTTATATAGCGTTTTACTATCTTTTTGAATTGATCTCAAAAATTAGGTTTTCCAACAATTCGTTTGAATTTATAAACTTAATCACCATAAGATATAGGTTCTGATATGCCTTGTTGTAGAAGAGTTTTTAAAAGCTGACATAGGTATATATTGATTGATTTCGTTTGACGTTGGTTGGAGAAGATTCTAGTTATAGTTGTCTGAAGTTATCATATAGACATAAAATAGGTTCATTTTGACCTCTTATAAGGCGCTACTGACTGATTCTTTCACATGGATGCCTCTCTTATATGTGTAGGTATATTATTGAATAAAATCAGCTATCAACCTTTTATTTAGAAGAAATAAAATTTACAAAGAAGACGTACCATACTTAGACATGACAGTTTTCCAAATATAGTATGTCTGGGTTTGAGGAGGTTTTGGAAAGATGTATTGAACTGCAATATTAAACATTTGTCACTTAACACTTGACGTCTAACGCGAGAGCTTTGAAAGATGTGCTTTGATTTTTCTTTCAATCCAAATTGCTGCATTGTTCTGCCTTGCCTCAGAATGATATATAGCGTATGACCCAATCATAGTGAAAACCGAGCGTGTGAAATAACAGATAAGTGTAGACCAGAAACAGTCTAACAAACGTACACACAAATAACCAACACAACTCTTTACAACAGGTAAACTTGTAACCTTACTAAACTGTTTGTGTGGATATGCAGTCTTATCAGTTTCGGAGCGGACTGTTTATGCAACAAATATCCTTTGTATCCTCCCCAGAGAACTTATGAAGATTGATATAAATATTGAAGATATGTTTAAGGAACCAATATCGCCCTGTCTGATTCTTCTGTTATACCAACTTTGGGGGATAAAACATTATTTAGGAGTGAAAATGGCTGTTATATTCTGGCCTTGCCACACGAAAATCTGTCTTTTTGACGAATATCTACGTCTACATGCGCTTCTTCATGTTTCATGCGATGATCCATAGGGGGGACAGGATGTTCGGACCCCATCCCTGAAAAATCACCAAAAATGTAGGATTCCTAACCATATTGGTCAGGATCCCCTAAAAATCACAAAGCTACCAAGCAAGCATTCAATGTTGGGCCATCATCGGCAAGCCTGCGAAACGCCATTTAAATGGCGTTTCGCTGGCGGGCCGATGATGGCCCGCATATTGTGGTATTTGGATCCTCCCTCTCCTCATGACACAAAAAAAGTTGGACCCCCACTGACAAAACTTTCTGGATCCGCGCATGTGTTTAATTTAGAATATTGAAATAAAAAGCTATAGAAATGATGTACGTCATATTGTCAAGCAGCGAAACAAAAACATGGCTGTACTGTCTGTACTGGCTGATATGTCTCTTTGTGGTAAACATGAAAATCAGACTTTCTTACTCATGGATCTACACAGCAGACAGCCAGCCGTCTTCATCCAGTATGAAGAAAATTGTAGTTTTTACCATGCGTTTCAAACAGACACTCACCAACTCTTCACAGAGTCATTGTTTGAACATTTATAGTTGTTACGTTTATTTCAAGTAAACATAGAAGCATAGAAAGCAACATAACCAGTTAGCTATCTCTCTCAGCGTGAGCATTGCCAAACTAAACAAAAAGTACATAAAGACATAGGCTAACGGAATGCCCAAACTACATAGGGGTTGAGAGAAACCAGACTATTGTTTTGCCATATTTTACACTATTTGATTTAAAATATTTATAACATGCCGCTTTACACAACTACCAGAGCAAATGCTCTAACGTACAGACAATTCAGTAGTAGAACACATATCTAAATTAAGAAATAACCCAGCTCTAGCAGTGAATTGTTGAGTAATAATTCACTGTTTGGAGTTATTTGTACAGAAGATTAATCTTATTTTCGTACAACTGACCACGGACAGTGAATCATTACTCAAGAGCTGATCTATTTCGATTCTAACACACAATTTACGACGAAAACACATTTGAAGTCTTCAGCTTCTTCCAACTGAACTGAACTAAAGAAATCCCGCCAATAGTTGGACTATGTCACAAACGTATCGTTGTTTTACGCTGTGCACCGTCTAACGTCATGACTGATGTCATTTTGCAGCATCAATTGTCGTCAGATAGTGCGCTTTCCTCGCGCTTTAAAAACTGAACATTATTGCTTGATATAAAACGTTTTTAGCATTGGCTCTGAAGGCGAGGTTTGTTACTATGGGCGATAAAACATGATTTATATGACGTTTCTGCGTTTATGTGACAATGGTTCCTTTTCCAACTCTCCTCAGAGAAAGTTAAGTAGGTTGACACTCTTTCCTACAGCAATCTAAAGTGTGGCACAATTTCAAAATCTCATCTAGACTTTAAAAGCCAGTGTCAAAGTGATAAAGCATAGAAGCTGATGAGTCAGACTGTATTTGAGCCGTGACACGTGATTTCCAACAATGAGGCATTTTGACCAGTGTAGACTCAGTTGGGCCTGTGCAGCCTCCTTTTAAGCTAAGAAACCTCAAATGAGGTTCGGTCTGTAGTTTAACAGTCATATAATAATTAAACGACCAGCAAAGGCACTGATCAGACTGCCCGTATGTGCAGGCTGGTCTGAGCCTTTGTTGGGCGCACATACCACATTGTTGGAAATCTTATGCCACGGTTCATTTTTAAATTTGATTATTTATGCTCAAGGAAACGTAGAACAGTCAATGTTGTTCAGAATAGTTGTGCTGCTTTCTGAGTGCTTTAGACATGTGGTGGGGACTGGGGTCGGACCCCGCCCCTTTGAACATTACGATGCTATATGTTTCCTTATGAATGCAGGTATGGACCCCCCTCTGGAAATCCCAAAACTGTCCAGCCAGCATTCAATGTCGGGCCTTCATAGCGTTTCGCTGGCGGCAGATGGTATTGGTAATACTGGTACGGACAGTTTAAAAAAACATCCCCTCTGTACAAAAGTGTTGACTAAAACAAAAACAACGTAGTGAAAACGTTGGACCTGGACATAATAATAGAAACTGCTAGTTACCTGCTTGGGTAAGTAACTGCTTATATGGTGGAGTGATGAAGTGTAACCCTGCTAACACCTCTGAATATGTATATGGCCGACCCCGACCTTCCCAGTTTAGTTTATTGATAGCTCACGTGATCTTGGATTGTAGCCATCTATTTATGTGATCATTACGAATAATAGTTTGATAATCGCAAGGTTAGACATTTAGCATTTAGGAGATAAATCTTTTACCACAATATACTCTCACTGTATATTGGATGCACATTTGTAAATGCTGCAATTTATAATTTTGGATGTATGAGGTTATCAAATATTTTCATGCTCAACTCAACTGAGCATAAAATTTCAACTGCACATAAAACTGTCATGCTGAAAAATAAATAATTTCTTGGTTTCAAACTCCATGTTGTATTGATCATACTCATTTATGTTAAAATGCCAACAGCTGTTGGCATTTTAATACTTATGAACCTAAAAGTTTTATGTTTGCCCTTTGACTGAGCTCTTCTAGTCTTAAAATCTAACTGTACGATTAAAATGAAAATGGTTTTAATTTAATTATTTTAATTTCAACAGTGTTATTTGCATTTGATTATAATGTGTGCCCTTTTAGGCTGCCGGTAATCTTGCAGACGAAAGATTTGCAGCTTGCTTATTTGAATTGTAAATTGGTTGAAATTATTGTTAAAGATCATTCTCTTTAACCTGCATTGATTGCTGAGATGATACGATTTGATCCGTGTTCTAGACGGCCGTTTTGGGTGACGTTAACGTAATCCACTAATTGGTCATTTAGCTTAAAAGTTTATATTTATTGACGTAATTTTATGTATGCTTACTTTGGTACATTAACTAGCGCGTACCCTAATTATTTCTTCAGTTACATAACCCCTTAAGTACAATGAGGCTAAAAATTGATATTGTTTTTCATCAATTTCTTCTTATTAGAACCATAGCCAAAGTGTAATAGTCTGGAATTAATTCGACTTTTACCGTTGCTATAGTAACAAAATGGCCGCCAGAACAGGCTGAAAATAGGAAAATGGCCATTCGGAACAAAATTAGGGCATTTGACAGAGAAATTAACATAGAGCACAAGAAAACACCAGAAATATATTTTAACAGAATATGAGAATTATCACTTCACACAACACATTTAATGTATTTTTTGTATTTACATGTAGCTATACTGATATCTAATTCTTAAAAATTAGATATCCCAAAGCCTTGGTTCAAAGTGGCAAATTCTCTACTTTATGCCTATTTTGTCGGCCATTTTTGTTACATGAGTTTTTTTTTATTCACGTCAGTATATCTAATGGACCGATATAACAATTATTTCACTGCATTATCGTATAAGACTATAGGTGAATTGCTCTATGCTCTTTGCAGAATTTTTCCCAGCGTAAATTTTCCAATATTTATTCAGCACTCTTGTAGAAAAATTACGCGTGGGCGCCAATGCGACATAGAGTGACTCCACTAAAGCATTTTGCATACTATACTGTTGTGCAAAAGAAACGCTACATGCAATATGCTTGATGAATTACTCAGAAGGAAATAAAATTAGTGACAGCAGTTAAAACATTAATGTATGGTTTAAACATATTTTATTGCCAAATATAATACAGTTTCGGGGTTGGGTCACAAGTTCTTACAACATAAGTTACGACCCTTCCCCTACATTTTAAAGATACATAATAGCTTATAAACATGGCTAGATGTATACAAATGCATATGTTTTCAACATAACTAATGAACAAATCAGATAGGAACGTATATTGGAAAATATCATACATTAATAAATAAATATGCGTAAGAATAATATGATTATACAGGAGTGTATGGAAAAATAATTATGTATATAAATATACTAAAGACAAAGGGGAAATAATGATGCTATAGTAAGTAGATAAGATGATATAAGATAATATAAGAAAAAAAAGAAGTAAAAATAATAATGAGTATGATCAGGAAATATACTTAACTACTAAAGCAACCTGACACATACTGTATGTCGATTTTTTGGTAGTAAATGAATACTTTCCATTGCGTAAAGTTGAACAATGGAGGGCTAAGATGCATTGAGATTATTTGAAAAGCTGAACTAATTTCAGACGTCAGCTATCAAAACGTCATGTAACCTGTAAAATCAATTTTTGCAAGAACAAAGAAATCACTCATAGTTCACCACAAAACCGCTTTAGTGTGCTTCTTTGCTATTTTATTGACATATTCTGGGCATTCAAATAAAGCATGCGTCCATTGTTCAACACAGAAGCATATTTTCATTTTCTTAACGTCAATTTTACGTTATCAACGTTTTATGAGCTTTTAAGAAGGACTGCCACTTTATCAACTATTTTCACCTTGTATCATGTTTGGAATGCATTTTGACAATGTCTCAGTCCTTTTGAACTCCGTAGCTGCTGCCTATGTCCATTTAGCGACGTCAAACGTTACAACTACATGCTGACGTGTGCATACTGCAAAGCATGAAATTCATACGCGATTTAAGTGAAGTGTAGCCAATTGGCACTATAACAAAGTAGACAGCACGCACTAAACGGCAACATACGTTGACAAAGAAAAAAAACGGTTATCAGCCATATATTACGTTGTTTCTTAACTGACATTAAATTAGGTTTATTCCGCTTTTACCCTTTTACGTGACGCGAAACATAAGTTCTGATTCTTGAAAATGCATTCTCTTACAATGATTGTTTGACTGCAAGTCATTTCAGTTCCTAGAAATTGCTTAGACAAAGGAAAACACACTACCGTTTTTACAACGTCAAAAGCACAGCTTAAAACCACAATGTCATACGTCACAGCTAGAAATTGCATCTTTTTAAAATACACTTTTGTCTGTACTGGTATTGGCCTTGCATACATGAAAAAAGTTTTTAAAAATATCTAAACATACACTCACGAGGCAAAAGTGCTAAAACGGTATTTTTGACGTCGTGGCGCCATGTTCTATATTTGATAAATATATATTTTACGAATAATATTTTCTAATGTCTTGCTTTTAAAATAAGCATATCGGCTTGGCTCTATAATTTGTTATTTACGAGTTTGAAGCAACTGAAAAGTGTCAGGTTTCTTTAGTAGTTCAGTATACCACAATCACAAACTGCAGACGAATCTGAGGCATCGTGAGGAAGAGCCAAACAACAATCACGATACACCAGGAAGACAAACAAAGCAAAGGAACCAGCTCTTTCTTCCCCATCGAGATGATTGGAAAACTAAAATGTACACAAAGTTACGCACAACAAGACACAGAACAATTGCTGAATACAAGACTGCTACTATAGCTACCATGTCAGCTCAATAATCAAACGTCAAACGTTTAGTTTGGCTGGTGTTCATGTAATATGGTGTTTTCAAACGAGACCGCACTAAATGTTACTGAAACGTTTTGTAACTTGTACGTACTCGTGGACTGCCCTGAACAAGACTATGTTGGTTTCGAAATTCAAGTTTTCATTGCCAAAAAGTATTTGATAAATCGGCTTAGGGGTTGGAACATTCTTACTGTATCATTGAAAACTGTCTATTAGCTGTGTGTCTTCTACTATGAAGATTGCGTCCTCAACCGACCACACAAGTCGCATAGAGGGTTATCACTATCACGTATATGATTTATAAAAAGGTCAGTATTCAGGTTGCTACACTTATTTCTAAGCCGTGCATGTAAGACAGCTATATATCTTGTTTCTAATGGTAAAGTAGGGTGGAACATTATGATTTGTTGAACTTAGAGATTATGTTTTTGAAAGTTGTTAAAGTTGATAAGTTTTTAAAATCATCTTCAATGCCATTTCATAATCAAATGGATGATGGTATACAGGATCTCTCTGAAATATTAGTCCTGTTAAAAGGAAGTGAAATGTTTATATTATTTCTCAAAGGATAATCTGAAATTTCACTGAGTAGTAGAGGGATTAATATGAAGGCACCATGCAAGCATTAGCATTATACATGAATGAAAAATGTATATTAGCCAACATGCCTGATAAACAAAAATCGACACATTTAAATAATCCCGATGCTTTACTCAAGTTCTGGTCATGATAAGCTCGCACAACTCGTGTTTGTGAACCACACGGCTAACCTTACAAAATTCTATTGTAGCGTTTCTTTTGTCCGTCAGTATAGTTTATTCTTCTATCTGGTTTGATACAATGAGCCTGTGATGACGCTTTATACATATCTGTAGATATACCACGACCTCTGATTAATGACCTTTGGGTCTTTCTATGTCAAAAGATTGATGCAGAATGTAGAATGCATAAAAAGTAGGGCTTGAACATCTGTGTATGTCAAAGCTTTTATAGTAAATGTAAAAATAACTGAAAGCATTTTTCTATAACAACATACCATAATTGTAAATGCAGTTACGCTTCAAAGCTTTGGGTTTATCTGTAGGGGCGACAGATTACAATTTCCAGATTAAGATGCACTTTCACCACCCCCCCCCCAAAAAAAAAAAAAAAAAAAATGATAATGTCTTACAACTGATGTAGTGAATAGTGCAAACCCTGAATAAATGTCGCGATCTGTGATAGAATGAAAAGTTTTTTAACACTTAAAACATTATTGAAAACATTTCGCACATGGCCAGGTCAAAAAAGCCGTTCCAGTGACACGTGATGACGCAAATTGATAACAAGTTTGAATCAACCGATCGGGCGAATCAGATGCTTTGGTGACGCATTCGGTAAACAAGTATGTCGCATGTACCCATTATCCTCAAATCTGATTAGGCCACTGGCTGGATATGGTTTACCTCCCCCCCAGGGGGAATTTTGTAGACCATATTTTTCTTAAAGCCCGATGTTTTGCAAGGATTTTGCAACATGTTAGCCTTCTGACAACGGCAGCGTTAAGCTGTAACAGCCTGTTACATACGTTACCCAACAAAATATTTGATAATTAAAATTCTTTTTAAGACTTCAGAAAAGTGCAAAAGATAAGGTAAGCTTTCCAAATTGGTTATATTTTCTAAATAAGATATTACTGGGCTACAGATAATGACATCTGAAAACAAATATAGTCACCCCCGATGTAGTGTATGTTACATTATTCCATTTAACCCCCTTTTAAATGATAAATACATCTAATATAGTTTGTCTTAAAGTTTATTGAAACCAATTTATGTTCATTAACTTGACAATACATTAAAGATTTTTTATTTACCTTTTCAAAACTGCAAACATTACGTTTCTATCTTATATACTTTTTGAGTTATAAGATGATGAACATGGTACCCCCATATCACAGAAAAAATGTAAAATGTAATTCTCCAGGCCTCGCGCTGGCTATAGACCCCACTTCCCCCCAATGGAAATTTCCTACACTATGATTTCCAAATACAACATTATATAAGCCACAAAATGAAATATGTTAGCCCTCTGAGAGTGGCAGCGTTAGCGGGTAACATCATGTTACGTACGTTAACCGCAAAATAACATTAAATTTTCCTGATAATGTCTCCAATATGACATGTTCACACTTTTTTGAAGTCTGGCACAGGTTTAAGACTTTCTTATAGCACATTTACATAATTTTAGCATTTATTTTATAAATGTCTTGAGTTTTTGCCGTTGTATATGTTACTTAGTGTTTCATAAGTTATTTCCAAGTATCAGTATGGCAGTTATTGGCTATACATGTAATACATCCGTCAGTGAATATAGTAAATCTATAAGGATGCAATTTAAATGAATTAAAGTTCCTTATTATGATGTCTTACACTAATTTACAGCGCAGGTTACATACGTTACACTCTGTATACCATTAAACATTCAAGATATGGTCTCCAACACGACCTACTTGTACTTATTTGCATGCTGGCACAGGTCCATGTACTTCTTTTTACTCTGGCTCATTTGCTGAGGAAGTAACTCAAAACATAAACTACCATAAACCCTCTTTTCTTCTATAGAGACATCAAATATAGTTGACATAATACTCACGGAAGATTTGCAACATTCAGTGCAATGTGCGAGTAACAACTTAAAAGATCAAAGAAACCCAATCAGGTAGAAGTTCTAGAGCAAATCCTCATATATTATCCAAGGGTTTTAAAGAATTTTCCTATGCAACTTATTACTCCTCTATCAGATTTATCTTACAAGGACTTTGCAATATGCTAGCACTCTGGTAATGGCACCATGACCCTGTAACAGCCAATTACATATATTACTCATCAACATCTTTGATAATTTTAGTAAATGACATGACTTCTGAAAAGGCAAACCATTCGGTAAGATTTCCAAATTGGCTATATCATCCAAGTAAGCAATTTTTGCATCACAGATATGGACCTCTGTAAACAAATATGCACCCCAAAGTGTTACGTATGTTACTTTTTTTCATTATTCCTATATAAATTATTTATGAAACTAATATAGTTTGATATTTTTTTTAATGCGAATGTGCTTACTAACTCATTTTGTATTAAAGAATGTTTATGTACCTTTTGGAAACTGCAAATATTATGTTTCTATCTTTTATAAGGTTTGAGTTGTTGAGTTTTGAACATGGTAACCGCATATCACACAAGATGTGAGATATAATTCTGTGGCTCTTTGAGGTACTTGATTTCCTTCCCATTTATTTTCTACACATTTTGTCCATATCTCGAAAGCCTCACTTGTTTTCATGGGAAAGACTTGATAGTTCAATCTTTGTGTTTACATCTTAAGGGCAGAAAAGCAGGGTGGAGGTAAGCTCATGTTCATGCCATTTGAAATAGTCAGTATATGTGTATGGCTTTGGTACTTTTTTCAGAAACATGTCGTACTGCAGCTTATTTACAATTACATAAATAGCACATGTTAGGGCTTCATATCACTGATGAGTGCCTAGAGAAATTCTTTATTTGTTTTCCAACCCTTCTTAGAATGTTGATGAACTAGTGGGGGAGGGGTTCTCTATCATTTTGATAGGTATTATCTTTCTGTAGTACTAACACATCGGCACATTGGTAGTGTCACAATCTGTTTAACAGTGTATTACTGTAGATCTCTTCCCCCATATTCTGTCCAATGCTGTTGACACTCAGAAGGTGCACCTTTTGTTGCATACACCATAGTTGAACATAACACCCAGGTTATCCTCTGCGAGAATGTTTGTAAGCCTGTATAGACTGCTGCTTATACATTGTATATATGTATCAGTGACAAAATCAACATGCCCTGCCTTTAGTGCCTGGTTGAATACTGGTGCCATTCAGATCCATGAAGGTGACATGAAAAGCTATTATGCTCTGTAGTTACTGCATTAACATCAACGTTATGTGCAGCACTACATGGCCAATCTAATGTTGGTTCAATGTGTGATTGCAAGCCATGCTGAAGTTTGGACTTGTCAGTTTTGGTGGAAATTCTATCAGGAGTTGACAGTGACCATGGCACATGTCCCAGAAGGAACGGCAGTGTCAAATCAAGGTCAACATTGTGTCCAATAGAAAGAAGGTCATGCTTACCAAAGACGCTCCTTTAAGCTCTCATCTGGCTGTTTACGTTTTGAAAATTGGGCAATTTCTTCTTGCTTGAACTCGCAAGCATCAAACTTTATTATCTTGTAGCATTTTATGGGGATGTGAAAGACAGATTTTTTTAAACTAAAAGTGAGTCAATGAAGTCTGCAACAGCCTTCCTGCCAATGTCATCAGCCTCAATAAGATCCTTAGCTATGCCAGGCTTAGCAGGCACACCGAAAGACACAAAGTACAGTTTATTGCCTTTAAAACTAGAGCTAAAAAGATTGGTGAAGCCTGAAACTGCCTCTAGTACTCATTCTACTTTGCATCTGAGCAGATTGAATATTTCATTTTAGTGCCTTGAAGAGTTGATTCAATATATTGAGCTCTGATGTGGTGAGTAATAAACCATTCCATCTGTAGTACGAAGCGTATTTCTAGTTGCTGAAGCCTATGATACCTCTTTATTGTTTGCCTGATAGTTATGTCAAAAGCATTTCTCAAGCAAAGAACCAATGGTTATGACACACTAAACCCATTTTGTTTGAGAAGTTCTTTGCATCTACAATGTGTATCAAATTTATGAGTGTAATCAGTTAAACAGATACATATTGTGCGTAGTTGTTGTGATCCCTTGCAATGAACATTGGGAACAAGGCATACAAATAGAGATGGCATGCAATTCAAAGTTGTTTTCCTTGTAGCCCTAATTAATGTCAACACCATATGAATCATATCCATATACCTTGCCCAGAACTGAGCTGTTTCACAGTGACTGTCTTTCAGAACTTCCAATTTGAATGCATGGTATCTATACTGTTTATATGAGCAAACAGCGAAGGTTGATAAATCACATTATATTATTAGTTTAAGTCACCATAAATTAATAAGGAACTTCAATTTATTTCACCCTTATAAGTTTTCTAAATTCTCTGACAGACTTTATATATGTATAGTCAACAATTTCTATACAGATACTTAGAATAACTTATGTATCATTTGGTAACACACATAACAGTTAAAGCTCAAGGCATTTATAAAAAGAATACTTAAAATAGGTAAACCTTGCTAAAAGAAGTACATAAACCTGTGCAAGCATGCAAATAAGTATAAACAGGGCTTGTTAGAGACATTAACTTAAATGTTTAATGCTATTTTGATGGTAACATACATAACATGGACATGAAAAATAGTGTAAGCGACCATAATAAAGAATTTTAAATTATTTTAGTAGCAGCCTTATAGATTTACTATATTCTGTGACATATGTAATACACATGTGGTCAATAAATACCATACTGATACGCGGAAATAACGCAGGAAACACTAAGTCACGTATACAACGGTAATTACTCAAGTCATTTATAAAATTAATGCTAAAAATATGTAACTGCGTTATAAGAAGTTCATAAACCTGTGTACGCATGCAAATATGTACGAACATGTCATGGTTGAGACATTATCAGGGACATTTAATGCTATTTTTTTGGGGGGAGGGGGGAGGGTAACGTATATAACGTACTGTTGCACGTTAACGCTGCCACTCTCAGAGGGCTAACATCTTTTATTTTGTATCTTATGAAAATCAAAGTGTACAAAATTCCCCCTGGGGGGAGGGGGGTCTATAGCCAGCTCAAGGCCTAGATAGGTCAGTATTTAAAAAATGCTCCCTATCGTAAGGTAATGGTGTCATTTCTAGTTTTGCAATCATCTCGCTGAGGACGAGAGAGCTGGTTGCTTTACTTTAGTTGTGTACTTGCTGTCATGTGACTATGATTGCTGTGTGTCTCTTCCTCACGTTACCGAGGGTTGGTCTGTGATCTGTGATATTACCAAGTCATACTCACTAGCTTCATGCGCGGATCCAGAGGGGGTGGACAGGGGTCTGGAACCCCCCCTTCCTCTGAAAAAACACATTTCTTAGGAATACTTGTCCGGATCCCCTGAAAATCGCAAGGCTACCAAGCTAGAATTCAATGTTGGGCCAGCATCAGCATGCCAGCGAATTGCCATTTAGATGGCGTTTAGCTGGTGGGCCGATGATGGTCCGCTATATATCGATATTTGGATCCTACCTCCCCTCATCTACTAAAAATACAATACAAAAAAACTGTCAAAGTTGGACCCCCTCTAACAAAACTTACCGGATCCGCGCATGTGCTTTTTGCTACTCGTCTGCAAGTTAGTTTTGTCTTTGAGACCAACATGCAAAATTTTTTTTTCTCTTGCTGTTCAAGCGTACATCTGAAGATATCCACCTAACTGAATCAAGTTATTCAAAACTGAATTGTCTGAGCATCAATCTATTTTTGGGCGCGTTCTCTTTTTATATATCTTGTTTTCCAAAAGTATGACAAAACACAGACTATTGTTAACTTGCCAGTGCAATTATATCTGCAATTGTTCATTTACCTAACGTATATATGTTACATACATTTTATACCTACTATTGGGCATATTTGTCATTTTATGACTGATTTCAAGTAACGATATCTATCTATCTATCTATCTATCTATCTATCTATCTATCTATCTATCTGTCTATCTATCTATCTATCTATCTATCTATCTATCTATCTATCTATCTATCTATCTATCTATCTATCTATCTATCTATCTATCTATCTATCTATCTATCTATCTATCTATCTATCTATCTATCTATCTATCTATCTATCTATCTATCTATCTATCTATCTATCTATCTATCTATCTATCTATCTATCTATCTATCTATCTATCTATCTGTCTATCCATCCATTCATCCATCCATCCATCCATCCATCCATCCATCCATCCATCAATCCATTTATCTATCTATCTATCTATCTATCTATCTATCTATCTATCTATCTATCTATCTATCTATCTATCTATCTATCTATCTATCTATCTATCTATCTATCTATCTATCTATCTATCTATCTATCTATCTATCTATCTATCTATCTATCTATCTATCTATCTATCTATCTATCTATCTATCCATCCATCCATCCATCCATCCATCCATCCATCCATCCATCCATCCACCCATCTATCTATCTATCCATCTATCTATCTATCTATCTATCTATCTATCTATCTATCTATCTATCTATCTATCTATCTATCTATCTATCTATCTATCTATCTATCTATCTATCTATCTATCTATCTATCTATCTATCTATCTATCTATCTATCTATCTATCTGTCGTCTGTCTGACTGTCTGTCTGTCTGTCTGTCTGTCCACCTGTCCGTCCGTCCGCCCATCCATCCATCTATCCATCCACCCATCTATGTTCTGGTCCGTTGCATATCTAAGTCACAAAGACTAAAATAGATTTTCGAAACGAAAACTTTTTAAAAATCTTCTTGTATTGGCTGAAACTACAAGATCTAGAGCCTTGATATTTGGTATGTAGCATCATCTAGTAGACCTCAATCAAGTTTGTTCAAATTACGCCCCTGTGACCAAAAATAGTCCCGCCAAGGGGGTCACATGTTTTACATAGGCTTATATAGAGAAACATGAAAAAATCTTCTTGTCTGAAACCACCAGGCCTAGAGGCGTGATATTTGGTATGTAGCATCATCTAGTAGTCCTCTACTAAGTTGTTTAAATTATGCCCCTGGGGTCAAAAAATGGGTCCACCCCGGGGTCACATGTTTTGCATAGGATTATATAGGATAAAGGTGAACAAATCTTCTTGTCTTAAACCTCAAGGCATAGAGGCTTGATATTTGGTATGTAGCATCACTAGTTAAAGTAATAAGGTTGCAAAGATCAGGAATCGATACAATCAAGTACCACACCTGACCCAGGATACCAATGGGTAAACCTATACCAAGTTTGTTCAAATTATGCCCCTGGGGCCAAAATGGCCCGGCTCAGGGGATCACATGTTTTACATGGGCTTATATAGAGAAAACATGAAAAAATCTTCTTGTCTGAAACCACAAGGCCTAGAGTCTTGATATTTGGTATGTAGCATCATCTAGTAGACCTCTACCAAGTTTGTTCAAATTATGCCCCTGTGACCAAAAATGGGCCCGCTCGAGCGGTCAGATGTATTACATAGGCTTATATAGGGAATATATGATTTTTTTTTGGCTGAAACCACAAGGCCTAAAGCCTTGATATTTAGTAGAAAGCATCATCTAGTGGACCTCTACCAAGTTTGTACAAATTATGCCCCTGTGACCAAGAATGGGCTTACATAGGGAATTTCTTGTCTGAAACCAGAAGGACTAGAGCCTTGATATTTGGTATGTGTAATCACCTACTAGTAGTAGACCTCTACTTGTTTGTTCAAATTATGACCCTTGGGCCAAAATATAGGCTTATACAGGGAAAATATGAAACAATATTTTTGTCTGAAACCACTAGGCCTCGAACCTTGATATTTAGTATGTAGCATCATCTAGTAGACCTTTACCAAGCTTGTTCAAATTATGCCCCTGTGCCAAAATAGTCCAATGGTCACATAGGCTTTTACATGGAAAATATGAAAAAGTCTTCATGTCTGAAAATACAAGGCCTAGAGCCTTGATAAGTGGACCTCTACCAAGTGTGTTCAAATTATGTCAGCTTTCAACAGCTACCTATATGTTAGCTTTGAACAAAAGTCAGTTGAGCGAATCAGGACCAATTCGCCCTTTTAGGTTTGTTTCATCATAGCGTTTTGATTTGATTAGATTGTTTCTCTGTGATGATACATTGCAAAAGATAGGAAGCTTCCATGTGAACTAAACATTGTTTTGTGTTTTTAAACAACAGAAGCTAGGATGAAGATTTGATACCTGTAAAATGCATTTAAGCCCCACCCCAGTAGTTTATGATGCTGTACGTTTTACTGTTATGGTTCTGTTTGTGTTGTTTCATTTTTTATTGTTGCTCCTGTTGTTTTTGGGGGCTCTTTGTTGGTCCTTGTTTTGTTATTCAGTACTTCGTTCTATCCATGCGAGCTAAACAATATGTGTGTATTCACAACAACAGAAACTAGGGCGAAGATATGGCTCCAGTAAAATGCATTTAAGCCCCTCCCCACCACCCTCGATAACTTAGGCTGCTTTCCGTTCTAAGGCGGTGGTTCTGTTGTTGTTGATTTGTTGTTTTATGTACCTCCCATTGTTTGTGGAGGTTCTGTGTTTGTTTGTTTTGGTATGCATTACTCTATGTCCTTTCTAGTTTTGCAATCATCTTGACGAGGAAGAGAGAGCTGGTTGCTTTGCTTTTATTGTCTTTTGGATGTCTTGTTACTATAAATGCCCTGTAGCACGGTGCCATGGGTTGTTCTGCAGTTTGTGACTGTGGAATTTCCTGATCATACTCACTTTTTGGTGACCTTTCTAGTTTTGCAATCATTTGTATGGAGAGAGAGAGAGAGAGAGAGAGAGAGAGAGAGAGAGAGCTGATTTACTGAAATGGTCTTCCTGATGTCTTGTAGTCGTTAGTATTCTGTGTCTCTTCCTCACGGTGCCGTGAGTTTGTATGCAGTGTGTGGTTGTGGTATTGTCTGACCATACTCACTTACTTTTTTGTGTCAGCTACTACATATAATTATTTTAGTTCACGTGAATTTGAATTGCGGCTTCATCTTAAAACTGATCCGGTGAATGAATGTTTTACCTCAATATCCGACACATTGTCTTGATACAACCCATAAACCTGCCAGTGGAAGTAAAATGTCTTAATAAACTATCGGACAATGTTACCAGTAAACGAAAATATGTAAGTCACATTTATTATACCAGATCGTGAGATATGAGCTCGTATTCCAAAGTCGATCAGTCTATGATCGGACGAGCGTGTGCAGGCATAGCGGATACAGTATTCAGTAACAGCAATGAGCAGTTGAGTCAGCAGTATCATTTATATGACCTGGAAATGCCACAATCATACATCATGTGCGGATTCAGAAAGTTTCGTCAGGGGCGGTCAGGTCGAAAGTTTTCATGTTTTCTCTTGCTTGTTATTCTTTTGCCATCAACTTATTTAACGCAGCGAGCCATCATCAGCCCGCCAGCAAAAAGCCATTTAAATAGTGATTTTCCAGATGCTACATACCAGTACCATATCATACTCACTTTTTTCCTAAGGAAACCTACACCTTTGTGATTTTCTAATGTGGGGGAGGATTGGGCTTCGGATCCCAGTCCCCCCTCTTGATCCAAGCATGTAGATCATAGATCAACTTCTGGCACCGTATGGAAGAGACAACTGACAAGAAAACACACACGTTTAAAAGCAAGAATACTGTCAAAGTAAAGAATCAGCTCTTTCTTCTTCAGCGAGAAGAGTTTCAAAAATCGAAAACACAACACATATAGTTAAAATAGTGAGTATGGTCAGGAAATACCACAATCACAAACTGTAGAAAACCCCGTAGCATCATGAGGAAGAGCCACACAACAATCACGAGACACCAGGAAGACAAACTAAGCAAAGCGACCATCCCTCTCTTCCCCATCAAGATGATTGTAAAACTAGAATGGGCATAAAGTAACGTACAACAAAACATAGAACAATTACAGACTCCCACAGTGGGAGTAACAATAACCAAAACATCAACAACAACAGAACCACCGCCTTAGTACGGACAGCAGCCTAAGCCACCGGGGTGCTTAAATGCATTTTACTGGTACAAAATCTTCACCCTAGATTCTGCTGTTTTTGAAGTACAAGAAATGATCAGCTCGCACGCAAGCCTTCTAACTAATGCAATGAACAATCAAATCATAACACACTATGATGAAACAAAGAAAAGGGCACACGACTCACAGACAGTCAGAGCTGAAGAAAACCTCAAGTTTAACCACGGTGGATCCAGCTACAGAAAAGCATCAGGCACCAACCCGTCGATTAAAGCTTCACGTCAGAGCCGTCGTAGAGTCTGAGGTATGACCAACCGTCGTGCAATTAAAGAGGAAACCATAGCTATAAACCGGGATTAGGTTTAAAACCAAGCATGCAGACTGTCGCATGATATCCAAGATATATGCAACCTTTATATAACGATTGATAATCTTTTTGTATTGATCACTAAACTTAGGGCTTCCAACAATTCGTTTGAATTTATAAACTAAATCACCATAAAATATAGGTTCGGATATGCCTTGCTGCAGAAGAGTTTTTTAACCCATTGTTGTATAAAACATTAACTCTAGATGTCTGTGGTAGAATTTAGAAAATGGTGTTCGAATAATATGATTTCTATACCCTTGTTTTAGTTACTTAGCAGTTAAAAATAAAATTCTATTGTTGAAGTCATCAGCATTAGAACACATTCTTGCACTATGACTAAGCTGAGAAATATATACATCATATGAAGGGGAGCGAGGAACATCTCCATCAAGAAATGGGAAATTTACTATTTCAAAATTTAAATCATCCCGTTATCATAAATTTTAGAACAAACTATGTCATTTGTTATCGACAAGTTCATCCTATCTAAAGCGGCCACCGATAGCTCTGTTGGTAGAGCGTCCGCTTTCGGAGCGGAATGTCATGAGTTCGAATCCTGTCCGCACCATACCAAAGGTGTAAAAATGGTACTAGCAGCTCCTTGCTGATGCTCGCATAAAAGGAGTTGTGCTAGGAAGATAGAGTAAGGCTGGTAAGTATCTGTTAAAAATATATTGTTATGTCGCAATAAAGCTCTACAGAGCTTATCTCATTTGTTATTTATCAGAGATAAGCCTTACGTGCTCCTGGAGATGTTCACAGCTTGAGTGCATGTCAGAAAGTGCCATAATTGAGGCTAATTTTTCCTTATGTACCACTCCTGCTTTTAAATAAAGCTTCTTTATCTTTATCTTTACCTTTAAAAAAACAAAATCGGTTTGGTTTTCAATAATGATTATCGCTTAATGCAGGTCAAAAGTATTGCAGAGTGCTCCCCTTGACTTTCGACCTTCATTTTGCTACCATTTTGTATTAGGACCTGAGTTTGGGGAAAAGAGATAAATTGCCAAATTTCATTTCTGGCTTAAACACGTCATAATTTTGTCATTATGTACGCAACGTTGCTATGGACGTCATAACGTTTCTCGAAAATCTATATACCACTATTGGTTTATCGATTTTATTGCAGGGCGTTAATTAACTCCCAGACGCGACGTCATATGATAAATATAAAATACAGTATATTAAATGTACATAGAATAACAAAAGTTTCATGATATTTCACTGAGGAAGAAATTACTGGTTACTTATTTCAATTATTTTCTTGATATCATGCGTCTGTTAGTGTGTGTTTGTATGAGTTTGTGATCGTGTGATTTTCTGGTCATGCCAATTTTAAGTTTTATATAAACATACGGCATCTTAAAGAATTGATTTTGACAAAAAGATAATCGTTTAATTTGCTGTTTTATGGACCATATAGTTATCATTAGAGTCTGCATTGTAGATTTAGTTGCAAACACTAGCAATTGCAAGAAAACATAAAACACAGAACCTTTAGTTATGTTAGATTAGACATTGTTTTATCAAGCCATTGCAATGCATTTCCGGAGGAATGATTACATTACATTTCCTTAATGTTACAAATAGCTAGCTTTAAATAGCAATTTAAGCGTTTAATTGAAAACATATCGATTGGAATTCTGATTGCAGTTAATCGACTGAGAGGTAGAATGTCCCTTTCCAAAAGAATGGTATAAGGACAGTAGCATATGCGGATCCAGAAGGGGGCAGGGGATCCTGACCCCCTCCCCTGAATAATCACAAAATTATAGGGTTGCCCAGCAACGTTGGTCCAAATCCCCTAACAATCACAAAAATGGTGAGTATGATCAGGAAATACCACAATCACAAACTGCAGATAAACCGATGGCACCGTGAGGAAAAGTCACACAACAATCACGAGACACCAGGAAGACAAACCAAGCAAAGCAACCAGCTCTCTCTTCCCCATCAAGATTATCGCAAAACTAGAAGGGACATAAAGTAACGTAAACAAAACATAGAACAATCACAGACTCCCACACTGGGGGTAACAATAAAGTCAACATTAACAGAACCAACACCTTAGAACGGACAGCGGCCTAAGCCACCTTCGGCCTCGTGCACTAGTGCATCGGGTCTTCCACGGCACCTCAGGGTACCTGAAATAGTTTTGACTATACTACAATCGGGCTTGAAATAACTGTATAATACCAAAATATATGGTAGAAACATTTTAAAAACTGTTTTTTTTTTGTTTTCTTTTTTTTTTTTGGTGGGGGGGGGGGGGGGAGGGGGGCAAAACGTCATGACCGCGGGGCTCGATTTGAAGACAGTTGGGGTAATGGGTCGTACCAAGCTTATTTAAACAATGACCATAGGTTAAACTTGGCCTCCTTAAAAACGAGGTCAGGTTTGAATCCAAGATAAACAATATGATCTGAGTCCCCGAGGGATGCACATGTCAACTTAACTGCACCAGTTTTCTGTGTTCCGTTGCATACTGTAAATTCGGAAATTTTTGCGAGGGTATTATTTTCACGAAACTTCGCATCTGCAGATGCGAAGTTTCGTGAAAATAATACCCTTGCGAAATGTCAAAATCACTGTCGTTTATTGATGCAGGTAAACCATGCCCTAGTCGCGAATTTTGACGTGGTAACTTGAATATTGCTTTTAACGCTATTCGTGAAAATAAAATTCTCGCGAAAACTTCCGATTTTACAGTAATTTTGCTTTTATTATGAGCAATACGCGTACCATGCTGTTTTTTTCTTCTTGTATTTATAGACATGGACGTAAATCTTTGAAGACTATCATACCAATCTTCTATTTAGTTTAAACATACTTTTTTCAATAAATACAAATGATATACAACATACGTACATTGTAAACATACAAAGGATTAGAACGAAAGCATAAATGCTTATAGAGTTCTTTTCCTATTTGACAGAAATTGGGTCAGCCTATTCTGAAGAACATGATTTTATATATGCTAGCGAACGTGATCAAGCCTCAACAAATCCAAACACAATATTCACATAGTCTATATTAGGTCATTTTGCATTCCGTTCAGAGTGGCTTATATCCATGTTTAGAACCCCGATCATGAAGTACATGTAAGAACTAATGTTGAAATTATTTACTACGTCAGGGAAGACATATTGACCTGAGTAACTGCTGATTTTATTTTCTGGTCCATTTCTTTTGTTTCTGTGGTCAGACTGAATTATATTTGACACTTTGTAAATATTTGTTGTCATGTACACGAGAAAGCCAATATTCTAGTGTTGATTAAATTCATTCGTCACGCTCACTGGTGTCAAAACTCTGCTGAAATCTGGTTCTGCACGAACACTAGGGATTCAGCTAGCAATATAAACACAAAAAGCTTACACTGAAGGCAAATTTACCATATGCAAATTCGATGCCCTTGAAAACCCATATTTTATTATATATTTTGCATTGTGGAAACCTGATCGCACATAACTGCTCTGAGTATTTCAATACAACATGTTCAGGGGCGGATCTGCAGGATCTCTGGAAAGGGGATTCGAATGTATAAAGGTGTGGGTGATCGCTTTGCTGATTTTAACTTAATTTCCCTTAAATATCCCGTGAAAAAGAAATAATTTGGTCTCATTGCGAACATCACTGTACACACAGACGAATCCAAAGGAAAAAAGGAAATATGTAAAAAATAGAGTAAATATTATACAGTACTACTAAGAAGGAGCACTAGTGATCTAACGAGGCTGCGAATGCGCAGACCGGCCAGAGACTTCTCTAATTACTGAAGTGATAAATGACGTTTTCTTTGTGGGATCTGGAGTGATAAGTAACGTTTTCTTTTTGGGATGGCGAACATGTCAACAATCGTCTCAGAAGCCTTGCACAAGTATTAACATAGGAATTTCATGTCACATTCCCGGATATTATATTTTTTCATAAATCTATCTCAGACGCAAACAAGAATAAATCATGCCTGCCTCTAGATAAGAAAACGTAATTGAACATATTTTTCTTATTTCGCAACCAAAACATTTGTTGTGGATGTTCAAAAGACGGTTCTTTTCAGTACCCTCATCATACGTTAAAATTAATGACTAAGAAAATATTCACAAGTTTACGCTGAAACTGTTTGCTTTTCTAGGGACTTAGCTTCGTTTCACTAAATTTACAAGCAAAGGAATCGTTTCCACAAAGTGTCACCGGTGCCTTTACCACTATGAAAACAGATAAATGTTAAAACATATGCTACATACAACACCTAACAGTGGCGTGAACACTTTTTGGGACTGACATTTTAACGTCTACTATTTTACTTGGGCCACGTCACGTGGAAACCTATTTTCAGGATTTGCGACCAAGTCAGGTCTGCGGATGCGTAGTCCAGCCTGCGCCTCTCAGCAGTCGTTAGCACGCAACTAAGTCAGATTTTCTCGCATCGAGGCCCATTTAATATGTATTTGTACTTTACTCTCATGGGTTGGTCTTAAATGTTTACGTCTAAAACTTGTTATGTCCTTGAAATGTATGGATGCCTAACAAAAAACCCGATTGAAATACAATATTTTGCTTATACGTTTCTGTTGTTGCTGTTTTTTTTTCGTTTTCATATATAGCTTGGCATATTTTAATAAGCAATCACGTATAAACTGAGCCGCGGCATGAGATTTCCAACAATTTGACATTTTGACAAGTGCAGATTCGGACGAGCCTCTGCAGCCTCCTTTTAAGCTTAGAAACTCCAAATGGAGTTCAGTCAGTAGCTTAACAATTATGGAATACTCAAGCGACTAGGGAATACTCTGATCAGACTGCGCGTATGCTTCGCCGAGGCTTCGCTGGCCGCACAAAACACATTGTTGGAAATCTCATGCACTGGCTCAATTATGAATTACATTTGTTTTTTTATTACGTTGAAATAAGCTTTTAAGTATGAATGGCCAATCACATTTTAGGCCCTTAGTCGAATTTAAACAACACGGAAGCATAGAGGAAAAATTTAAATAAATGCCCTTTGGACTGCTTATTGAAATAATCATTTTTACAAATTTAACATGTATCATGATATCCTGGCGAGCCATTTTTCAGGCACGTTTGTCTTTGATGTCGACGTCAGTCGATCAATGATCATCAGTAAATATCTTACCGTGAGTCATTGTAAGCAGCAATGTATACATATATGCTAACTCATGAGATTCTGGTAAAAATCGCATATGCTCAAAAGTTAATAAACGGCATCACTGACGTATCCACAGTGGCGTTAGATGTCTGTTGATCTTGTCGAGTCTTCAAATGCATCCAAGTTTTGTGTATGCGAGCTGCGATAGTTGTGGCGAGTCTGTGCATATGCACAGACTCGCCACAGCCTTCGTTGCTCATCAGCATAAAAAAGGCTGCTGGCTCTCGACATAACGGCGACAGATAAATACCCGAACTACAGTCGTATATAGTTGAAAGGGTGGCGTATTCAAGTCAGTCACATGTAATGAGATTTTGGTAATTATCATCAAATATGCGTAAAGGCATTCTTGAACATACATGTACAACTATCTTGTGCGACTGGGAGCCTACTATTTGGCTTCAACCTTAATATACGTCCTTACTTTGAGCATTTGAGCAGCGAAGGCTATGGCAGGACTATGGGTCGCGCAGGTACACGAATGTCTGGCCATTAGCTGCTCGCATACGTGACAAGGAACTATGCCCTGTTACTGTGCGATTTCATTCATGCCTTATATACATTTGCCAATGGAAAGTTTAATCTTTAAATAAAGTCATGTGTAACGAGGTGCAAGCCGCAAACCTAAGTTTCAAAGAAATTGTAAAGAAAAAGAGATAGTGAGTCATTTTCCATTAAGCTTAGATTTTCGATTTTTAGTTACAAATAAATGCGCTTTTCCTAAGTCTGAATCCAATAAATTTGGTGCTCTTTGTTAGAAAATGTTTAAAACTGTATTGTTGGATTCTGAAGTTATTCTGATTGGCATTTTAATCATACAGATAATGAAAAATGAGTTTAAAAAAGTCAACACGGCCAGTCAATACAATAATTGTTTATTTACTATTTATTACACAACCGTCTATATACGGAGTAATTGTCTATTTTTCTATGTCATGAGTCACTGAACTATTGACCAGACAATATTTTCGACTATTGACTGGCACTATACCATGGCCTGGTTTTCCGCTTCCCTGTTAAAACACACAGGCGCTTATCGACATGCGCAACGACGATGCGCGTACGGTTCGTTTATATAAGTAGACATTATGCAACAATAAAATGAGGCATGGTTTGGCAACTTTAAACTCCAATAACTCCGTTGTTTGTGATCAGAAACATAAAGTGTGGGTACTCTTTTACTTAGTTAGATCGAGCGGAACATTTTGAGATCAAAATTGAGCAGATTTGGTGGATTTTTCTGTTTTGCCACAAAAACCGCATCGTCTACAGCAACTCCATTCAAGGAACGCTGCTAAGTATTTCATCAAATGGGCCTTCGGCCTCGTGCAATGTCCTCGGCATCTCGGAGTTATAGTCATGACTACTACAAACAGGCATGAAATAACTGTATAATATGCGTATATTCTCTATTCCAACCCATTTAAACCGAATATACATTCCTACCCTTATCAGTAGGACGAGACTATTTCTAATTTTAGGGTTGTTGGGTGCCCCCCACCCCCCCCCCCCCCCCCCCCCAAATTTTGATAGCATACACAGCAACCGAACAGTCAAGACCCTGATAAGACGCCGCACTTGAAGTTGTGAATATTTAAGACCAACCCTTTAAAATTGTTTTTAAGGAATCGCAAATTGGATTTCTTTTATTAATCACCTATTTTGATGAGTGAAATATTTCACTTGTGATGATAGCAGTTTTTTGATATTTCACTAGTGATGATATGATTTTGCTGGAATTACTTTTTTCAATACACACACGTACAAACAATAAGTAGAAAATAAGACGCATGAAGGTGGGACTAGGTCACATGATTGTCATAATTCGTATGTCAGTGTATTACTTCCAAAGATTTATCATAGTGGATCTTTAAAAAATGTAATTTTATTTCTTTTTCTTTCAATGAAAACGTCACTGGATACAAAATGGTAAACTGTATTTCCTAGATATAAAAAATATGTGTATGTCACTAAGGAATGGTGGTGATTCAGTAAACAACTCGCCCTGCGGACTCGTTGTTTACCGAATCACCACCATTTCTTCGTAACATAATTTTCATATAAAGGAAACACAGTGTGCTATTCTCTATTTGTGTGTTTTGTTTCACTTAGGGGCAGACATGGCTGATATCACTGGCAACATTTAGATTCGTCTTATGGAAATACAAGGCTGATGTATTCGTCTGTGTTATGTCGAGATGTATATTAATGGTTTTGATGCATTGAAAATATCTCTATCTAACAAAATATTGGGAATACATTCCATTCCTGTCAAATACATTAATTCCTGTTAATATTGAGAAATGCGCAATGTCTAATTGGTCTGCAACTCGTGTCATTGACCGTAGATAAAATTAGGAGTACAGAAAAACAAAAAAAAAAGCGTTGAGACATGGCTGTATTTACAATATTAAAATACGGATCTAGAGACAAGGGTTTCAGGCATAAACTTACATTTACTATATTATTTTGACACACATAGATGTTCTTGCCTGACTGACTTATTTTACGCGTTTTGATCCAAAAGTCACCATTCAGAGTTCGTGGTTCATCTATACATTGTTTTGTTTGATTGTTTGTTTGTTTGTTTTCTTGCTTTACGTCCCAAGTCAACCGCTATGGTCATGGCGGGACGGTTGGTTCACCTAACCACACTTTTTTTCCTGGTCAGGCACCAACAAATGAGATCAGGAAATACCACAATACCACCGTGAAGAAGAGCCACAGAACACTGACAGTCATAAAAGTTAGAAAGAAAGCAAAGATCAGGAATCGATACAATCAAGCACCACATCTGACCCAAGACATCAGCAAGAACAACCGGCTCTCTCTTACCTATCAAGATGATTACAAAATTAGACTGACACAAAGAACTAAATAACAAAACAAGAAACAAACACAGAAACCCCACAAACAATAGGAGCAGCAATAAATCAACAACTCCAAACAAACAAACAGAGCCACCGCCTTAGAATGGACAGCAGCCTTAGCCACTGGGGGCTTAAACGCATTTTACTGGTACTTATTTTCGCCCTCACCCTTCCAATTATTCAACTCGACATCTAGATAAACAGCACACTTTAACTTCCACGCAGTGGATGATAAATACAGAATCCTTTTTGATTTTTGATTTTGAGGTCAAATGCGGAGTGTATAGTACTGTATATATATTGACAATCCTTATTCTGAACAAATGGTAATCACTTCAACTATAACGCATTTTCTGCTGATAATGAAGCCCCAATTCAGATAGGACTTTATGTGAACAAATGATAGTCAGATTTATATATATACTAGAGGACTTTGAAAACGCATCACCATATTTTTTTCACTTTTCTTGCAAACCATATATGCGATTGAAAAGTTATTCACAGGTTTTAATGTGCAACCCAGAATTGGTGTGAATCAGTCGTTAATTTGGCTGCACTATCACGCGAAGCTGCTGATGACGTCACATGGGTACATACAGAATCCAGCACCTTTCTGCACAGTTCAATGAAGCTTTTTGATTATTTTTATGTTTAAACTGTGGCGTGTATGGTACCAAGTCACCACAAATGTTTATAGACTTTTTCTAATTAAAAGTAATTGACAACTTCAATATTTCGAAAATAAACGTCACTTTTGAACATCAACTTTTAGAAACGTCTCCATAGGTTACCTTTATGCACGCTTTCATTGTTGATATTGACTACATCTACTGGCAGTCATGTGGGGAAGACGTTTTGATGTAAATCATGGCAGGAGATCTGCTGTCATATGATCGAGAACGTCTTGAAAAATTACGTTAGCGTCACTTGCACAATACAAAAGACACGTGATACACGCATAATATATGCATAATCTGTAATTTGTGTATGCCCTTAGCCTATTCCATTAAAACCGGGCGTAAAAAATCGAAACTTTGAAAGGCCCAAGACGTTGAATTTTGTTACTAGATTATAGAAATCAGTGTGGTAGGGGTATGATTGTATTTTTAAAGGGGTGTAAGTTTGAGCATACCGAACTGTAAATCCATTTCTAATCGTTCAATGATGAATGTGAAATCGCGAAAGAAGCAAAGGACGCAAATCTGTTTTGCCAGGAATCAAAACTAACGCGTGTAAACTTTCAGATGAATATGTGTTCTTCAAAATCGACCACCCCTGTCTTAAAACGGATACTTTTTTAATATCTTAAAGTAAATTTACAACCATGAATTTTCTAGGACACACTACAAGCTGACCAGACTATGATATGCAGTAACAATTATCTCGCTGACATTCTCAGAGTTGGTGAAATAAAGGATTTAATCTGGGTGGTGCGTTTTCAAAGTCCTTAAGTATATATATATATATATATATCTCATTTGTGGGGCAAACTATCAGCTGTATGACCCGCTGATAGTTTTATGGCCGATTTGCCCCACTTTTTATGCATTAACCTATAAATTACAAGTTAATAGCTGATGCTATTCAGATTTGCCTTAGGTTATCTTAAGCTTATTGAGTGAAATTTTACCTAGAAGTTTGCCGTAAGGTTATTTTCAGTCAATTATAGTAAGATACTATTGGTTAATACACCTTATTATCTGTCATATCTTGTCTTATTAGGCATCTTATAAATATGGCAATAAATTAGTCTAAATAGACTCTCTCAGCATACTACTTGTTATAGTTCTTTATTCTAGATGTTTCTATGATGTACATAGGGTATTGTATCTTGTATAAATGTTTTAAGTAAGAGTGGCATAAATATATATATATATCTCACTGAGCTGTGATTTTTTCACTTTCCCATTGGTATCCAGGGTCAGGTGTGGTACTTGATTGTATCGATTCCTGATCTTTGCACCCTTTCTTCAATTAAATAAAGCAAATTCCTCAGAAACTGAAACTTGTCCATTACAAATGGCATAGTTTCAATTAAATCTATGATAAACGGGACCATGCAATTTTGAAACGATTAATTTTACAATTCTTGGAGATGTTACTCGCTCTCCTTCCTATGGTGTATACATTTCGCAACTTCTTCGTTTTGTTTGAGTATGTTTTAATGTTGATTTCTTCGTTGGTTGGGCCAACCGTAGCTCAACTTGAGGACATCTTGGCTCTCGTTTGTGATGTCTAATTGTGAAGTTGTCACTTTCCCTTTAGTATCCTGGGTCAGGTATGGCGCTTGATTGTATCGATTCCTGATCGTTGCCCTTTTTCTTACTTTCGTTAGCTCTGACTATATGTGAGTCTTGAGCCATTATTTTTGTTTCATCATAGTGTGTTATTTCTCTGTGATGATACATTGCATTAGTTAGGAAGCCTCAATGTGAGCAAAATAATTTTGTGTTTTAGCAACAACAGAATATAAGGAGAAGATTTGGCGCCAGTAAGATTCATTTAAGCCCCCCCCCCCCCCCAGGGTAGCTAAGGCTGGTATCCGTTCTAATGCGGTGGTTCTGTTGTTGTTGCTCTAGTGTTTAATGAACTTTCCCATCGTTTGTAGGGGTTATGTGTTTGTCTTTGTTATGTTATGTATAACATAATGTCCGTCCTTTCTATTTTTGCAATCATATTGAAGAGGAAGAGAGAGGCGGTTGCTTTGCTTTAATTGCATTACGATGTGTTGTTACTGTAACTGTTCTATGACTATTCCTTACCGTGTCATGGGTTAGTATGCAGTGTGTGATTGTGGTATTTCCTGATCATACAAACAACAGAAACATGTTTGACTTCTAAGTAACTAAAACAAGGTTATCGATACCATAAACTTCGTAAAGTTGTTTCTAAATTTTAATACGGACACTCAGAGTTGATTGTTATATACAATATTTGCTTAAATACGATTCTGCAACAAGGCATATCAGAACCTGTATTTTATGGTGATTTAGTTAATAAATTTAAAATAATTGTTAGAAAGCCAACTTTATGTAATCAATTCAAAAATATTATTATACGTTATAAAAGAGTGGGATACAACATGGGTATCATGCGACAGTCTACATGCCTGGTTGTAAACCCGATCACGGTTTATAGCTATAGTTATATCTAGTTGCACGACGGTGGATTTGGCTTCAGGCTCAATGACGACCCTGACGTAAAGTTTTAACCCGTTTGTTGGTGTCAAATGCTTGTCGATGGCTGGGCCCACCGTTGGTTTTCTTTAGCTCTGACTATCTGTGAGTCATGAGTCATTTTCTTTGTTTCATCATAGCGTGTTAATTTGATTCGAGTGTTTCTCTGTGATGATACATTGCATTAGTAAGAAAGCCTCCATGCGAGCCAAACAATTTTGTGTTCTAACAACAACAGAATAAAGGGCGAAGACTATGCTGCTGTCCGTTCTAAGGCGGTGGTTCTGTCTTTGTTGAAAAATTGTCTAATGTACTTTCCATTCTTTGTGGGGGGGGGGGGTTCTGTGTTCGTATGCATTACCTTGTGTCCTTTCTAGTTTTGCAATCATCTTGAAACGGAAAAGAGAGTCGGTTGCTTTGCTTTATTTGTCTTTCAAATGTCGTGTTACTGTAAATGTTCTGTGGCTCTTCCTCGATCACGATGCCGTTGGTTTGGCTGCAGTGTGTGATTGTGGTATTTCCTGATCTAACTCAATACTTCTTTATCAATGAACATGCCATAGTTTCATCTAAAATTATTGCACGTGTTTATTGTTTAAGCTCAAATTTCATTGTAAGAACACACATACATGTATACTGTATATTCGCATTGTATTTAAATACAGTTTTGTGGTAGAGTACAATAGCCTTGTAAATAGATACCTTTTCACGTGTTGGAATATGCTCATGGGAATGGCTGTTAAAGTGCATAGTTGAATACAGTTGCAAAGACAAAAGCTCAGTCGTTTTTGCTTTTAGAAACACACGATCGCACAATCATCAGGTGGTCCGCCATTCAAGCTAAAAAAGATCGATATACTACTGTTGTAAGTGCTATGTACTTCTCCAGTATAAAGTAAGATACTCCTCATGGGGAAGAGAGATCTGGTTGATTTACTTTTTGTCTTTCTGGTGTATTGTGATTGTTGTCGGTCTGTGGCTCTTCCACACGGTGTCGTGGGTTGGTCTGCGGTGTGTCATTGTGATATTTCCTGATCATACTCGCTTGCTTTTTTGTAATACATAATGTAGACACTTAATGTAAGGTACCAGCTCTCTCTCTCTCTCTCTCTTCGCATCAAGATGATTGCACACTAAGTATTGCACAAAAAACAAGGATTAATCACGGAGACACCACAAACAATGGGAGCAATGAACACAATGAGTCAACAACAACAAAAGCAGGCTACCATCGGTCCTACAGCGATGCCATCCGAACGGGCTGAGACGGTACGCTGATTTGCAAGTTTCATATGCGATATCCAATAACGCTAAATGTCTCTACATGCTATGAGTCATCATGTAATAGCATACCAAACCATCTGAGCATCAGCTGTTCTCCTACATGATGCAAATAAGTACCAACAATCCCACACACTAACCCATTTACTTTATTTGATTACAATGAAAGTTCTGGTTACCTTATGCCAGGCTGCAAATTGCATTACAATGTGTACTAATGCATTCTAGTTGCTTCTCTTTAGAACTAGTTTGGTATGTTGTTGCTTATGGCAAAGTGTTTAAACTTTGTGTGGATTCTGATCAGCTGGCTTCGCCAGATCTATAATTTTGTCAAAAACTGAGAAATCCGGATTCAACGAGACAAGGGTTAAAACCTTATACAAATGAAGTGTGCTTTGTAAATGAGCTTCGTTCCTCAGTTTCGCTGCTACATAGAGAGCGGCTACAAATATATACAATTATATATTCGACTCCCACTAGGCCATCAATTTCCATACTAATTTCTCTATGTTTTTCACAACCGATCCTAAAATCTCCACCTAAAATGTAAGCTTTCTCAATGATCTATATATCTACAGAAAATAGCTCACAGCCTTTATCCAACTTTTACAAGTTGGGAAAATCGTGTTTGACAGTTTAGCTGAATCAGCAACATGGCAAATAATTTACACGCAGTTACTCGGCATACCCCACCCATCCTGACTTGGCAAATGTAAGATTGCAAACAATGAATATTCAAAGAAAACGGCCACTAAAATGGGTTGGTACCGAGAAACATTTTGATCCACTATATATGTCATTAACCTCATGTAAAGGTCATTAAGTCATTGTAAATAGGTAATTAATCTCTTGTAAATAGGTCATTAACCCCTTGTAAATAGGTCATTCACCCCTTGCAAATATGTCATCAACCCCTTGTAAAAAAGGTCATTAACCCCTTGTAAATAGGTCATTAACCCCTTGTAAATGGGTCATTAACCCTTGTAAATAGGTCATTTACCCATTGTATATAGATCCTTAACCCCTTGTAATAAATTTCATTAACCTCTTGTAAATAGGTCATTAACCCCTTGTTAGTAAGACATTAACCCGCGTAAAGGATAGTGAAGAGTAAAAAAGAATTGAGCCCCAACAATGTGGTATTTTGGCATGAATATACTCAGATGAGCCTGCGCAGCCTACTTTTGAGCTTAGAAACTCCAAAAGATGTTCAGTCAGTAGCTTAACAGTCATGAAATGTTCAAGCGACTAGCAAAGGCTCTGATCAGACTGTGCGTTTGCGCTGGCTGGTCTGAACCTTTGCTGATCGCACATACCACATTGTCGAAAATCTCATATTGCTGCTTAGTATTAGTTTACATAGCGTAATTCTTTAACCCGTTTCATTCACAATACCGGTAAACGGGTACTTTTAGATTGGTTCCCCTCGTTCATAAAGCTCTACTTCCGTTACGCATGCAACTGACAAGCTATTAAAGGGAGGCCAGTCTACAGGTACTAGACCCAGTAAAAATGACAAATAATATATATATCAATTTTGCAGAAGCGAAGAATACGTTGGGCAGTGGCATTTCATCAGGGTCTGCAGTGTTTGCTAAGACACACAAAAAACTACAGGGACAGAAATGTATTAAAATGTAGACTTTTCTTCCTTGACACCTGACAATGTACAGTAGTACCACGACCTCTAAGTAATGACCCTCGATTCACTCAATGCATTTACCGTTACAGTCGCGCTTCAAAGCGTTTTGTGGAAGTATATATCAATGTGTATGGGATAATCCATCAAAATCAACAAGGTTAACGCAAGAACTGAATCCATATGAGCCGTGATATGTGATTTCCAATGTGGCTTTTGACAAGTGTAGACTCAAACAAGCCTGTGCAGCCCCCTTTTAAGCTTAGAAACTCCAAATGGCGTTCGGTCAGTAGCTAAACACTCATAGAATATTCAAGCGACTGGCAAAGACTCTGATCAGACTGCGCGTATGCGCAGGCTGGTCTGAGCCATTGCTGGTCACACATACCACATTGTTGGAAATCTCATGTGGCGACTCAATTATCATGTACGATTGATCTCTTAGCCCATTCATTAAACATGTGTTTTCCAAATATCACAAAAGCAAAGATATCGTTTTCTTGTAACATATATGACTTGTTTCGAAAGATTCTTTATAAAACGGTTGGCATGTTCGTGGTTGAAATGCACATGAGATGTTGGCACTAAATGCATTGTCGAGCAACAAAGGCTTAGGCGAGCCCCGTGCAAATGCGTAGACTCGTCATAGCCTTCGCTGCTCGCATATACAACGTATGGAGTTGAACCTCTGCCCCCGCTTTATACGACAAGTGAGTATGATCCGGGAAATACCACAATCGCACACTGCAGAACAATCCACGGCACCGTGAGGAAGAGCCACAGAACATTTTAATAGCATCTGAAAGACAATAATAGCAAAGCAATCAGGTTAATCTTCCTCTTCAAGATGACTGCGAAACAAGAATGGACGCAAAGTAATTCAAAAGAAAACAAAGACAACGTTTCATTTTACTTTTTTTAGTTGATGAGTTGAGTATCTGAATATTACTAATATCGGACCATCATCGACACTTGCGCTGGCGGATCGATGATAGTTCAACAGTGAATGCTAGCAGGGTAGCTTTGTGATTTTCCAGGGGATCTGGGCCAGTATTGCTAATGACCCTTAAAGCTTTGTGATTTTCCATGGGAGGGTTCGGTCTAAAAGTTTCAAAATTTTATGTGCTGGCTCATGTGATGAATGCGGTGCAATTTCGCTGCATTTTCCACTGTTAAAACAAAAGTGCTATCCTATGTTCTGTAGCATGAAATACATGAGACTCATGACTGTAGTAGAAACATGGACATAACAAAATGATAAAACCAGCGATACATGTAAACTGTGTTAGAAGTGGCACCCGTTCCTCGACCATATTTGTGTTGTTGCAAAAGTAAATGTTATGACTGTTGTTTGTTCGTTCCTATTTTTCTATTGACGCAAGGTAAGCGTTTGCATTACCAACATACGTATGACAACCATTTACTCTTCTTTCTCTCTCTTATCAGTTTGCATATATATTTTGTTTATTCCACAACACTTCATTGTATCAAAAATCAAACCACCTTTCAGGTAAGCTAAGCTTTCGCTTACTGCCAGATCCTATTCATTCATATTCCTTGCTAAATTATTGTACTTTAAATGCTATATTCTAGAGAATAAATACAGCAAACCCTATGTAAAACAGCCATTCTCAAAAAAGACCGAAATAGGTTTCAAGACTTATTATCGCTTAATGTAGGTCAAACGTATTGCAGAATGCAAAAGAGTATTCTTCAATATCGTTGGCCATTATTAAGCTACCATTTTCATTAAGATTTTTGTTTAGTCTATTTTAGAATGACCGTTTAACACAGGTTTTACTGTACAATATGTTTGACCCAACATAAGGTTTGGTACCTTGGGATTCACTGAGTATATGTTCGGAACGTCCGGCTTATCGGCTTATGTCTTTATCATTAATCATTACTGAAACAATTTCTTGTAAAGGCATTCGTGATACATAGAGGATCTTACATGAGTGCTCATGTTTTATTGAATTTATTGAACGAGTTGGGGAAAAGAGATAAAATGCGAGGCTTGCCGAGCATTTTATCTCTTTTTCATAACGAGTTTAATAAATTCAATAATACAAGAGCACGCATGTTAGATTCTATTTATCATATGACAAATACTTTGAAATCTGATTTCTGGCGTAAAAGCGTTATAATTTTGTCATTATGTACGCAACGTTGATATGGACGTCATAACGTTTCCCGTAAATCTATAAACCAATTGCCTTGTAAATGCATCGTTTGGGGACGCGTTTGATTCTTGGCTGTTCGCCTATAGGATGGCATGAGCTGGCTCAAACGGGTAAAGCGTTTTAGCGTGATGCCACTCATTTATATATGACATAAATGATAGAATTCATGAACAATAAAACAGATATTGACAAATCTTTGCCTCCTGGTTGCCTCGATGTGCAGTGGAATGTCAATTGGCGTTTAACGATTGGTAGGTGATGTTAAGCAGTGATAACTATATGAAAGTAATTCCTAACAAGGTGTTACTCATTTACACAATAAAGCAATAGATAAGGTCAATATATCGCATATGTGCGCAGTAATTCATCAAGGTCTACATTGTTTTCAGAAATAGAATATCCTTAAAAGCAATCACCAGGGTGTGAATTTTGATATATTTATATTTTCTGGTGAGTCTGGTTGGAATATTTGCCATTTACTCTATTGGCTTTATTATGTGGAGCTCTGAAGGGTATATTTGACTGACATATTGTCAAATAAACATAATCAATGTTTAAATATCGTCCGAATATCTGGATGTAGTGTTTAAAGCCTCAAAAACATCAGTCTGCTTGTCATCAGAAAGAGACACCATAAAGTCCCTCTCATAACAAAACAGGAATAAATCGGCAACCAGGGGAGCACAATTAGTGCCCATAAGAATCCTAATGACTTGTCTATATACAGATGGTGCCAAATCGAATAAAAATGTTGTCCAACAAAAAGGTCAACGCATCACATACATTTGACACGACCATGCATGATTTTTATTTAAAAAAAAAGAAAAAAAAAACTCCAGCTGTTATGTTTTTAGACTTAATTTTTCGCAATAACTTTTTTATCTTCATTTCTAGCAAAATGTGATCGCGATGAAAAGTATTCAGGAACATCTCCGCCAACTTCTCCAAATGGTTCCAACATCCTAGATGCTGCAGGTTAATCTGTGCTTAGATGCACTCTTTGACTATTTTAAGCAAAGCGCAAATAAACTAATTCCAAGATGTCAGTCAAAAAAGTTACATTGCACCGCCCTAGTTCAATTACTGAAGCGATGGATGGCTTGTTCAAATATAATAGAAATCGCGCCTTATTCGCTCGTGCGTTAAGCTAGTAGGGTCATAACAAAACCGTTCATTTCATAGCACGTGAACAGAAGAAAAAATGCACGTCATGCGATAACCCAGCCTTTGTTCCTACAAATGAGCCTGCTTTAAGTTGATTCTGCATATGCACGGTAAATTCTGAGTGTGTTAATGGCAGTTTTATGTTATACACAATCTATGAAGAACGGGAATATACACCGCTTCCGAATATATTTTGAAACTACCCCTTTTTGTCACGCCTATACGAGTTATACCTGTCATTAAAAGACTTTGAAATTTAGGACGAATTCAATTTATTGCAATATCTTCATCTATATACACAAAAATCTGTTTGCACCACAAGCACAAGACCTTTTGGAGAAGTTGGCGGAAATTCTCCTCTACAACTTTCATCGCGAACACATTTTGCTAAAATTGAAGATAAAAAAGTTATTGCGAAAAATTAAGTCTAAAAACTTAACAGCTGGAGTTTTTTGGTTTTTTTAGGGTTTTCCAAAGAATAAAATGTGTTTCTGTCGTTACATGCAAGGTAAGGAGAGCCTTCTCTCTGGAAGGTTTTTTCAATAAGATCAATACGTTAATCTTTGATTAAATCATGAGGTAAAGTAGTGTAAAATTATGAAAAATCAAAAGTAGACAAACTGGTCGCATTGAAATCTCTAGATTTAAGTTTAACTAAATTTTAACCTGTTAGTTTAATAGACCAAAATCAATTTTACTGGATCTCTCATATACCTTTTCACAGTACTTGATAACACGTTTTAACAGCTGTAAGACACTAGGTTGACAATTTAGAAAGTTCTGTTGTCGTACAAGAGCTAGCATTAGCAATAAATCTTGCTTTATAGGGTTTTTTTTATTGAGTTTAGGTAACCAGTACAACGTAGGAACTTTGTCTTGGTTTTCTTTAGCTTTGACACCGAAATGTAGGGCTGTATCACAACCATGCCCACCGATAATCACCTTCTCACTCAAAGAAGTCTGCAGTTTATAGGCATTAGTGTCAACAAGCTCACGCTTAAGAGTATTAATAAAATACAATCGTCATATAACTACAATACTGTTAGGAGCTTTATCTGCTGGAACCAAAACATAGTTCATATGAAAATCCTGGATATCTCGTTTAAGATGACGAAAAGAATATTTAGGTTTAGGGGGTAGAAGATGTTTATTACGAAAGTAAATGAAATACGAGTATCAATAATTTTAAAAATGTTAATCTTCCATTCCTACAAGGCATCAGGTTCAACATTTTCCCATTTACACCAACGATTACTGAAGTCATTTAAGGAAGCAGCGATCTCACTACGACATTTGGGAAATTAATATTAGAGGGAAATCTATATTTAAGACCTTTCGAAACAATATTGCGAACTCTAGCGCCAGGAATGACATTTAGATTACTTGTAACCACATGCCCTGCAGGTGATTACACTGATATTTATATCAGTTACAATTGTATTAATGTTAAAAATAGTATACTTAACTGGTTAGTTATATTTATAACAAATGATAGGAGATAAATCCTTGTTTTGTTGCGCGGCGCTTGGTGTCGTTTCTGGTTATTCAAGCATTTCTATGGGTACGAGAGAGCTGGTTGCTTTACTATAATTGCCACTTTGTGGTGGTCTTGACTGTTTTCAGGAAAGGAGGGTCTTATCACCACACTAATCTCGTATATATATTTAGAGAACATTTAATACAAACATCTAACGTACTTGAGCTGTTAGTGATAACGTAATTTAAAATTAACATGCATGAAATAAATCTGCATCACAGCAGAGGGCAACATTAGTAAGTGAGTATAATCAGGAAATACCACATCACAAACTGCAGATAAAACCCGTGGCATCGTGAGGAGGAGCCACACAACAATCACGAAGCACCAGAAGGACAAACAAAGCAAAGCAACCATCTCTCTCTTCTCCATCACGATAATTACAAAACTAGAATGGACACAAAGTAAAACACAACAAAACATAGAACAATTACCGAGTAACAATGGACAACGAATCAACAACAGAACTGCCGCCTTAGAACGGACAGCAGCCAAAGCCACTGTGGGGGGGGGGGGGAAATGTATTTTACTCTAGCCAAATCTTCGCTCTAGATTCTGCTGAATTACCACAGGTAGACATTATGATGATATGCTGCTAAACTGTAAAGCATACATGCAGTGCCTTTACATGTATATGAATTGTAATGTTTCGAAAAGCAAGTTTGCTGAATAAGTGCGAAAAGCAGTAAAGGCTAATCTCGATTGACAATGGAATCTTTTTTTGGAAAGGGCTAATCTCGATAAACAATTGTGTGCAACTTACGTCAATTATTGACAAAAACAGATAGAAAGACAAGAGACCCCTACTAATTTACGCCATCTATCTGTCTGACAAAGGTCAGATCAGTATTCAATAATTAACGCCAAATTGAGACTCATTATTGGCCAGACTGCCTACTTGTCCTTCATTTATGGATAATCGAGTGAACAGACTATCATGGCGTTGTCTGTGTGCTTATTTACACCACTCTTACCAACTTTAGCACGAAATATCTCATCATGTACAAGGTCTACACTGATGTAGGTGGTATAAAACAGTTATACTATGCTTGTCCACCTGTACGTGTAGATAATCCACTCGCTTAAGCTCGCGGATTATTTCCACATACAGGCGGACAACCCATGGTATAACTATTACTTGAACTTCCCATTTATAGGCCATCGGCACAAGTCATGATATATTTTGTTCTTATAGCCTACTTTAAACGTAAATTCTGACGCATCCAGCGAAGCTAATTACCCAACATTGCCACAAATGAAGCAAGCGGGAAAAAAGCTATATTAAAGCCAAACATAGGAATCAAATCCAGCCCCATCATTAAATAATTGGGTATTTTAGTATTTAGTGATATATTGATAATATTTTCTACATTAAAACGATTTAAGAAAAGTGTTGCACACGGTTAGGCCAAGAAGTGATTCAGTGACAACTGATGAGGCCAAATGATACAATATTGAAATAACCAGTCGATAGAATGATGTGTTTTTATTCATTTGGTAAACAAGTATGTGCTATGTACATGTACCCAGAATGCTCAAATCAAATAGGTCCGAATTTGAAGATAATGGCTGTATACGTATCTACTATAACACAGTGGGCATGGAATACAACAATCACACAGTGAAGTACATACAAACCACAGGACCATGAGGAAGAGAAAGGGAACACTGGCAGTCACAAGACATCATGAAAACGATAAAAGTTAAGTATCCGGCTCTCTCTTCCTCAGCAAGATGATTGCAAACTATAAAGGACACTAAATAAGGATTTTAAAATTAATTTCGATAAACGTTACATGATCAGATTTCATTGCGGATACATTCAGGCTGGCCTTAGCATTGGCTTCTCGCCAATTTGATGGGGTCTGGTACATTTTAAAGGATCAGATTCCAATGTGTATCTAAACAGCATTATGTCATTTGCTGGCCAGAGATGTAGGATGATTACTCCAAGAACAGCCTAAGGGTTTACATGTATCAAATCTAGATTAAGCTGTATTAAGATTAATATAGTCTTCCGCTAGGGTGAATATCGGACTTAATCGAAAACCTTCTTGGCTGATCAGACAAACTGAATTCAGCTACTAATTGAGGCTTGACTATATATAATATGAGGGAAGCTCATGGCAACTCATACTCTTGTTTTACACGTATATGCAACGACATGCTGACAACGTTGCGTTAGCCTAACCAGAGGAGGGGTGGGGGTCTGGACCGCCTTGGAAAATCACAAAAGCTATAGGGTTCGTAGCAATACTGGTCCGGATCCCCTGGAAATGCACAAATCTACCAAGCCAACATTGAATGTTGGGTCATCATTGGCCCGCCAGCAAAACGCCATTTATATGGCGTTTCGCTAGCGGGCCGATGATGACCCGCTTTTAGTGGTATTTAGATACTCTCTCCCCTCGTTATCTAAAAGAGAGAGAAAAAGTAGTTTAGGTTGAGTTGGACCCCCTCTGTAATGACTTTCTGGATCCGCGCATATTAAGCGTAAATATAACGGCACGCTGACATTGCGTTAGCTGTTAAAATGCGGCCTCCTTTTAAAGTCAAAAATCATGTTTAAAGTACGAAAGAGGGCAAAGATCAGGAATCGAAACAATAAAGCACCACACCTGACATAGTATACAAATGGGAAAGTGACAACTTCACAATTAGACATCACAAACGAGAGCCAAGAGGTCAGCCCTTTCCCAGCAGATGACCATAAGGCACCAATAAACAGACGCGCACAAAAGCATAACAAAAACAAGACATAAATAACATAAATGATCCACAAAAGAAGCACTGCCTTGGAACGGTCAGTAAAATATTTTACCGGTATAGTTCTTTCTAAAAAGGTACAACATCTGTCTTACAAATGAAGCGTGCCTGTGAAAAAAAATTTCAAGCTATAGTATGTATTTGAACACTTCTCTTATTTGCTAAGACAAAAGCGATCCTCAGAATAAGAAATGAATTAGTGTTATATTTTGATTAGATTATTCTTTGTGATGATGCATTGCATGGACTAGGAAGATTCCATGCGAGCTAACAAAATTTCTGTTTCAACGACAACAGAATCTAGGGCGCCGGTAATATGCATTTTAGACCCTCCATCCCCCGGTGGCTTAAGCTGCTGTCCATTCCAAGGCGGTTGGTTCTTTTGTTGTTTTTATTCATTTTTAATTGTTGTTCCCTTTTTGAGGGAGTTCTGTTTTTGGTCCTTGTTTTGTTATGCAATACTCATAGTACTTTCTAGTTTTTGCAATCGTCCTGCTATGTAAGAGAGCTTTACCTTAGTTGTCTTCCCGATGGTGGACCGGAAGTTCACTTTTTCACTTTTTCGAGATGAGCGTTCAAAATATATAGTTTTTGGTAAGATGCAAAGAGTGCGAACCCTGGACCAAGGATGCTTTTAAGCGTCTGGCCTGGTTTTGCACTATTGCAGTATTACAGAAAAATTACAAATGGCGATGATGTGATGTCTATGTTGGCATTGTTTTGTAGACAGTCTAAACCAAGGATATACTGACATGGGTTTACAGCAAAATAGGGATAAAATGCCTAAATTTGCTTCACTCTCGAACTACACTTATCAAATAAGGCACTTTAAATGCATGTGTAAAATATATGTTTTCTATATTATATATTGTTGTTACGATGAGCTTTTAATGCTTAAGTCCATATAAATTTCTGTTCTGTTCTGTTCTATAATAAGTCAGGTATCTAACAGTGGTAATCAGACTGTGTTTAATAAATGTACTGACGTGCTTGTGTTAGATAGTCAATAAAGAAAGTGAGCATGTGAATAATTGACCAGACGCTTGGAGGCTATTCTCTAACAATCTGTTACTTAAGACACTAATTGGGCCGGCGCATGGGATTAGGGTACGTATCGCACGTGCGCAGAAGCCACAACTCGTCCATCTGTCGTATCCAGCTTTCTTTAAGGGTAAATATTTAGGTCTGGGTCTTTCATTACTTCCATACTTTGTATACGCGTGTGCACAGGCTCGTCAGGGTATTCGCTGCTCGCCAATAGAATAAGTACCAAAATCTGGCCTGGCTTAGATGTAATTACTTAAAAAAAATGAGACTTAATCAGCGAGCATGCCTATTGCAACTCTTCTAATTATGCATAGTTGATAGGGAAGGTTGATCTCGCCTCCACAGTTATAAGATACTGAAATATACAGATACTTAGGCTGATGGGAACTTTCATTGTGCACATAATGCTAAACCGTTTTTCTCATGGCTCCGAGTAATAGATTATCGAGTCGTTTGGGTCGCAGAAACACTTAAATATAGACCTTGGGCGCGGAGAAAGGAGATTTAATGTAATTAGAAGAAGCATTTTCTCCAGAGAGCATCGCCGAATGAAATAAGTCTGAGAATGATAATTGATCACCCCGAGTGTGTCCAGAAATCTTTTATAATCTCTTCCGTTATGCGAGTTGGAAAGTCCACTATTTCGTGTAAGAGAGATGCTGAATAGAAACCATAGTAACATATGTGAACTTGTCAGAAAGTATCATATTTTGATTAAACAAAAACAAACAACACCAACTTCAGCAAATAAATATGACCTTGAAATTCCACAGAGAAAATAGCCCACAAAACCGACTGGACCCACAGGAATCAGCAATGTAATACGCGGAACCAATAGTGGCAAACGTTTCATAAATAATGTAGGCTCTAGGCGCCCATAGGACCGCTTTATCGAGCCTCGATGAAACGGTCTTGTGTGTGTCTACAGTCTATTTATTGGGGTAATGTTTTGGCAGGATACGAGTAAAATGTAGACCACTGCTATATTATTGAAAGTGTCTTTTAAAAACGTGTCACAGATCATATTTTTGATCTACAAGTAAAACTTGGAGAAACGGCTTCCAGATATTACAACAATTCAGTCCAAGAAATCGCTTTGGAAATGGAATCAGATAATTAGATATACAAGTATCTTTAATTAGTTCTTTACACTCACGCCATTGCGAATGAGAATGAAAGAGCACGTAATTGATTAAGGCTAATAGCTTTCGTGACAAATGACCGACTGATGTATACATGTATTTACTCATATTGAGGAAAGTGTCATTTTGCATTGCTGGAATTGGCTTTGATTGGTTCATATACTAGTGTTGATCATTGCAATTTAATGTAGCCTTTTGTACTATTTCTTCTGTGTGCAATTCTCTCCCCGGAAGTGAGAACTCGTTGCTTTGCTTACAGTACTCAGACTTTAATGTATGGGGTGTCTTTGATTATCAGTGTTTAAAAGGCTCATGCTCTTGGTGTTGAAGGTTGGTCTGTGATTGTGATATGTCCTTGTCAAATGCGTGGATCCAGAGGGGGCGGGCAGGGGACCACCCCCTGAAAAATTACAAATATATAGGGTTTCTTAGCAATACTGCTCCGGATCCCCTGAGAAGTCACAAAGCTACCAAACCAGCATTCAATATTGGGCCATCATCGGCCCGCTAGCGAAACGCAATTTAAATGGCGTTTCGTTGGCAGGCCGATAATGGCCCACTTTTAATGGTATTTAGATTCTCCCTCCCTCAGCAAAATAAACAGAGCCTCGTTTCTGACGAATTATTCTGGTCCTCAGGTGGGATTTCCTTGCCCCACAGCCTCGTGTCTGACGAATTATTCAGGGCCTCAGGTGGGATTCCTTTGTCCCTCAGCCTCGTTTCTGACAAATTATTTTGGTCCTTAGGTGGGATTTCCTTCTCCTACAACAATGCATATGAAGAATCTCTTAATCCAAACAAAGCTACAGTGCTCACTCTCAGACTGGTTGATTTACTTGTTCTCATTTTTATTACTTATTTATGAACCTGCTCACATCAGATCTGAAAGCAACAGCTACGATATATGGTAGTTTGTCAAATAGGTTAACTTATAGCACAAGAATCTAGGAATCTGGGTTAAACAATATGATTATTGCAATAAAGCAAGCCATAAACAAAAGCTCAACTCTAAGAAGAAATATTGGTAATTGTCCGTCAGAAAACTCAGCTGGATTCCTCGAGAAATGAATTATGACGGAAATTATTTATCATATATGGACATCAATTGAGGCTGTATTGGTAATTTCTTCCACAGAATGTTCCAATTTTACAGAAGACAGTTTGAAGGTGATATTCTTATTGATCGACTTAAATATTCACATTTCATGTGAAATATCCAAATATATTTCGCAAGTGCACTGTTATTAATACACTTGCATGATTGACCAGTATGTATGTTTGAGCAATGGAAGGGAAATTTTCAAACATGTCGCGACTGTATTTTGCTCAGATAAATGGCCGTATTTAAAATCTTAATTATTAGTTTACGAGCTGAGGATACACGTTGATAATGTACAGAGATACAGCTCATTTGATAAATCAGAATTTTAGAATAAGAATTATAAATAGGTGCTGCATATACATTGTACACGTTTAATCTGAATCACGTTCTTTATGAAAATTCATAAGTACTCTTACTAATATGTACAAACACCTTATCCAGGTGATGAAAACCAGTGGTCTTAGTAGGTTCCGATAAAAGTAAGGAAAAATGAATAGATCAGGAATCGATACAATCAAGTACCACACCCGATCCAGGACACCGTGTGGGAAAGTAACAAATACACAACAAAACGTCACATGCAGGCGAGCCAAGAGGTCAGCCCTTTCCCAGCAGGTGATCACAAGGCTGCAAGACACAGACAATACTATTTGGCAAAGACACATACAAATAAAAAGATCCACATAAGAAGTACAACCTTAGAACGGTCAGTAAAAAATTACGGGAGGGCTTAAACTAGAGAATATTAATATCATCTAATGGTATACACTGTCACTTCTGAAATTGGAACCATGGGCGGATTCATAGGCGGGGGGGGGGGTGCAAGCAGTCCCGACCCAACCTGGAAAATGACAAATGCCTATAGGTTTTCTTAGAAATACAGGTACGGACCCCTCAAGAAGCAATAGGACCCATTGGGTCCAATTGCGTCTTGAGGGAGGTCCGTACGGCCCTCTGTTAAATACGTTGATGACTAAAAAATGCCAGGACCCCTTGACGAAGTTTTCTGGATCCGACCATGGAAAGCCCACCAATGAAAGTCAAGATTTTGTTACATGACCCTTTTCAAGTGATAAATCTGAAATCTTTATGAATCTAATCCTACAGAACCGTCATGACAATAGACCTAATTAGGTTCTTACATACCACGTTGGCGCGTATTGTTATATACATTTGCTTTTAATAGCTAGCTGAGAATATAACATAAAATGTAGCTGGGTTGTAAAGTGGTTCATTTGAAGCTGTCTGCTTCAAGACTAAAAGTACAAAGAACGTTTGCACTGATTGGAGAGCAACCTCACAAAAGTGATATTTATCGCATATGAGCCAGTGCATGAGATTTCCAACAATGTGGCGATTTGACATGTGTAGACTCAGACGAGCCTCTGCAGCCTCCTTTTAAGCTTAGAAACTCCAAATGGTGTTCAGTCAGTAGCTTAACAATCATACAATAGACAAGCGACCAGCAAAGGCTCTGATCAGACTGCGCGTATGCGCAGGCTGATCTGAGGCTTTGCTGGTCGCACATACCACATTGTTGATAATCTCATGCACTGGCTCATATGAGAGCAGCGAAACCTCTGAAAAACTTGTGCTTCACTCCACTGCTCTCGCACGTTAAGTATAATCATAATAAAGATTCAGGCCTGTACCCGGTTATTGAAGTAAGACAGAGGGTAAAGTTCAGGAATCGATACAATCAATTACCACACCTGACCCAGGATACCAATGGGAAAGTGACAACTTCACAATTAGACACCACAAGCGTGGGCCAAGAGGTCAACCCTTTCCCAGCAGGAGACCACAAGGCATCAATAAACAGACGTGCACGAAAGCGTGCATGAAGCCCTAAAACAAGATATGTGTTGAAGAAGTCAAAATGCTTCTTTAAAGAGGATTATTGGCTGTAAAAGGAAAGATTAACGCATTTTGTTCCGATTCGCTGTAAAAGGAAAGATTAACGCAGTTTGTTCATACATGTAGCCTATCGTGTGTCTGCAATGCTTGATTCGGTGTTTGCACTTTTTCTCAATATATAGAGTATCTTACATGAGTACTCATGTTTTATTGAATTTATTAAAGGAGCTGGGAAAAGAGATCAAATGAGAGGTTTGCCGAGCATTTTATCTCTTTTTCTCAACGAGTTTAATAAATTAGATAATACAAGAGCACAAATGTTAGATTATATTTATCATATGAAATTTAGATTACTTTGAAATCTCATTTCTGTCGTAAAAAAAATTATACTGGCGTCATTATGTACGTAACGTTGTTTTGGACGTTATAACGTGTCTCGTAAATCTGTAAACCACTAATGGTTGATCGATTTTATTGCAAGGCGTTATTTCACTCCCAGACGCGACGTCATATAATACATTAATATAAGGATATAAATCATCAAAAATAGTATGCATCATCTTCTCTTTGGACCCAAAATATTGTGTCTGAATCAGTGACCATACGGTTATCACTGACTATCATAATTGGCACCCTGAGACGATATTATAATTAATGATATTACTTTGAATTGGAAAAGAATCCCCCAAACCAAACACCCAACGACACTATGGAAGTAAGTATCAGCCGATGGCGAGGCTGGGTCGTTGGGATATTCGCTGTTTGCTTACATTTTATATAAACTGTCTTGGTCCATTATTATTCGAATGTATGCTGGAAAAATTGAGTCAACCTGCAAATAGAAATTTATGATAGCTTTATAACAAACTACATAAAGTTTGTTAATTGTATCATCTATTCAGCCTGTCAGTGAGTCCCGTCTATGGGGAGTAATCATGCTAAATTAGTCTTGCTATTTTGGTGACAAGCGAAAACAATGACCTGCTCTGATCTGTGATACCTAATGGCATTGAACATTGTCGGTTCAATATAAATGGAATGAAAGGCGTCTAGATTATTATGGAACCAATTTAAAATGATGGCTACGATATGCGGTGAATGAATATGACATAATTATTTCCAAATATAACTAGATTTGTCAAATATATGACAATATTATATACCCATGGGACAAACTAAATACAGATATGTGTGACTAACGTTTGACTAACTACATGTACCCATGCTTTTTAGAGACTACATCTAAATTTAATGGCCACTGACTGAAACCCAGGTATCCTGCTTCATACACAGCTACATGCAATAACACAGTTTCTATAACTATTCTGTTACACAAATTCTTAGTGTTTAGGGCCCAGGATTACAATGCCTACTTAAAGTAAAGGAAGACTTCAGTTAAGTATTGATATTTCAACATACTACATTTTATGCTTAATAAGTTGCCAGAAGAAAGAAACTTCTCTTTTTCGATTATGTAAGACCTGTGATTGAGCTGCTTCTCAACAAAGGCGTAGACCAGGCTGTGCACTTCAGCTTACTGAGTTACATTATTGACGATCGCCATCCTGATAGTATGTTACATTGTGATCAAAGATGTTATTGTGATCTGCAGAAAAAAATGAAATTATTTTGAATTTAATCAGTTTGAAACGTTGTTTTTGCATCCTGATAAAACAATACTTAACTTAAGCCATCCTTATTTTTAAGGAGGCATGTAATTCTTGGCCCTGATTTTACCCACATAAGCCAGCTTAGCGAAGCATTTGTACTGGTAAGCGTGGTACTTCAGTGTATTATACGAAACGTTTTATAGCTATGATATATAGTTATACGTGTGTATTAACCATGCATGGTTGATTGTGATCTCCTCTAAGTAGTAAGGATAATGATAACGCGTATGGAAGCTTTAACCTTTGTGCACTATATTTAGTTTATGAAAAAGTAAGTGTGATTTGTTTCAATGCAGCCACATTAGCCGAATAGATTGTTGATTAGATGTGTTTACCCATTTCATTCTGGATACCAGTAAACGGGTACATTGGCAAACAGTGAGAAATACTGCGGTATATCACCAGTGTCTGCACGGTTAGTTAAAAAGAACAACAAAAACACCTTCATGGACAGAAATACGTTGTTGTTTAGAAATGTCGACCTATGTATCCAATAAAACACAAACTTTTTAACAAATGCCATTTAAATGACCTTTAAATTGTCACGTTAAAATCTGGTGTGGGTACCAAATTAGTAAAAAAAAATATCGTGAGATAATGGGCTCATCAAGTTGCATGGTGTTTTGTCAAACATATTAACATTAGTACTAGTATGTGCAGCTGATGATTTCCGAAAATTTCGGAATATTCAGAAAATTATCATTTTTTAAAAATTAAAAAAAAAAATCTGTCATAAGCAAAATGTCAAGTGTTCGGTGTTTTTTCAAGTCGACTAGTCATCGTTGTTTTGCTTCATTTGTCTTCCTGGTGTCTCGTGATGGTTGAGTGGCTCTTCCTCGCGGTGCCATGGGGTTGTCTGCGGCTTGTGATTGTGGTATTTCCTGATCATACTCACGTACTATTTTTGCAATCATCGGTACTTGAATATGATAAAAACTGCACTCAAATCGCTTATTTTCTTCAAAATATTGATTTTTGCATTTTCGAACCCAAAAATCGTGAAGTGATAGAAAACTCTTCCAACACATCGCTTAACTTTAGTCCATCACAATGCACATGCTTAGGCAAAAAAATCATTTCAATATTACTAGGGCTTAGTCAGGGGAAAAAAATTGAAAAGTGGCTACTTAGAACTTCGGTTCAGTGTTATATATACTAAAACCAAGTTCTAATTGGTCACTTTTCAAACTCATTATTTCTGGCCAAACGTTAATATAATTGAAATGATTTTTGCCTATATATGTGCATTTTAATGGGCAAACGTTTAGCAGTGTTTTTGAACGGTTTTCTTTTACTTCAAATTTTTTTTGGGTTAAAAATGTAAAAATCGACTTTTTGAAGAAAAATGGTTTTGAGAGTAGTTTTATAAAATTGACGTTTGGGTGGTTACAAACTGGTCTGTCCGACTTGAAAAACACCAAACAATAGAAATTTTACTTATGGTGGATTTTTTACGCATTTTTAAAATGTTGCATTTTTCATTTTTTTCGAGATTTTTGGAATTAACCAGTAATTCCTGGTAAAATTGTTAAATGCACTTAATTTTATTTGAACACTGTAGGCCAAACACAGAATAACTTGATTAGTCCATTTTTGGCGATTATTGTTTTACGACTACTGTACCTTTCCGGTTTCAATGTGAGAGTTTAAAAATCGATTTGGTAGCATAACATTTTTGTTTTTTCAATTCTCAAAAAAAGGACGGTGACGTCTGGTTATAATGAATAATCGCTGAAAATTTCAATGCCGTGTCGCTGATAATAAAGCGTACAGAGCAGTGCAAAGTCTCTATGTAAATTACAAGCTTAAAGCTGAATTTCAATGATTAATCTGCCAAAAGTGTTTGTCTTATGTTGTTGAGTAGCAAAAACGACGACTCCGATGGAATCAAAACTTTTGAGGTTTATTCTCTTATATCACGCTAGCCAGTAACATCTTCAAACAAACAGAAACGTTAGTTTGTGTTATGGTTTATATCGTAGAAAAGGTGTGACTTTTCGAAATGAGGGTACCTTTTCTCTAGATTCGTCCGTGCAAGAAGTACACGTCATTTTTTAAATGAAATAACTTCACAGTATGTAAACTGAAATAAACATCCTGTACGCGTTCCTCCTAGCTCACGCCTTATAAAAATGAATAACAGCACTCGTGCGTAACCAGTAGTCGGAAAAATGCGGTTATTTAGGTACATGTACACGTTTCGATTTATATTGTTAGCGATACAGACAATACATATGCGAACAAGGTAAGAAAAGCCATTTTATCTATTTTATTCCGTTTTATTTCATGATTTTAACGATTTCCTCTTTTGCAGTTTGCTTTGTTAAAAAACGACGTGCTCACAATCAGAGCCGTTCTGTGTCAAAAACGAGCTTAAATGCCAGTTTGCATGGCTTTAGTGGAATTGGCAATCACATGTATACGTGATTACATGATTGTAACTGTAACAGTTACTAAGATCTATGGAAAAATGAATTTTGATAGGTGGGCCCTCGCAATTACAGCTGTACCAACAACTCTCACATCACGATTTCCGACAACTGGTTACGCACGAGTGTTGTAATTATAAATGTTTAAGGCGAGAGCTAGGAGGAAAGGGTACAGGTTGTTTATTTCAGTTTACATACTGTGAACTTGCAGAGTCTCAGCAAAGTATTGCTTCACTTAAAAAAATGTATACCCTATGTTTCACTTTCTGAGCTAGCGTAAAACTGCAAGGTGACCAATTAGCAGTTGGTTTTAGTATATTTCGATATGTTTGGAAAATCTATCAGAATGAAAAACGTTTGCCACACTCGCATATTCCTAATTCCTTAAGACAGTGTTGGGGTGCAATTTATAGTTGTGTGATTATAAATGGATAGAGCTAATAAAGCTGATTTACCAACATGAAGTACATTGGAGTGTCACTGCAGGAAATGAAAATGTGTGCATGATTTATTTAGACAACGGAACAACTTGATTATAGTAATTTGTGAGACACGAAATGCCAATATATTTATACGCTAGTCATAACCTTGAGCGGGAAACCATTTCTGATAAACATGGACTTTTTTTATTTAATCATTTAGATTAGTATCAGGCGATGCAAAACCTATGCTTTTAGAACACGTTTTTTGCAATTTTCGTCAGCTTCTCTCGAAAAAAATTGGTTGTTAGGTAACATTCGCAAAATATTAAGTCAAGCTTTCTTCCAACGGTTTGCTGGCTTTGCTTAGTTTGTCTTCCTGGTGTCTCGTGATGGTTGTGTGGCTCTCCCCTGGTTTGTCTGCGGTGTGTGATTGTGGTATTTCTTGATCATATTTACTAACTATTTGTGAAATACTAGTTAATGGTGGTTCTATTGTTGTTGATCAATTTTTAAAGTACTTCCCTTTGTTTGTGGAAGCTCTGTGTTTGTCTTTGTTTTGTTATGCATTACTTTGTGTCCATTCTAGTTTTGCAACATCTTGAAGAGGAAGAGAAAGCTGGTTGTTTTGCTTTTATTGTCTTACAGATGTATTGTTACTATACATGTTCTGTGTGGCTCTTCCTCAAAGTTCCGTGGGTTGGTCTGCAGTGTGTGGTTTTGGTATTTCCTGATCGTACTCTCTTACTTTTTACTTGTTTTAGCAGCAGTAACCATTCAAAATAAAGGCATTTGTGACCGACAAATAACCTTTACCGGTGATGTAAGTATTGCGATGTATTTTTACCAAATCAGATGAAAGTGAACTAAATGCACAGGAAATAGAGAATACTAGATTATTGTTTTTTATATCGAGTTTACAAGGCAAAGCTCCGAGAACGCTTGTGAGGCTTGCGGAGCCTGGTGAACTGGATATCAAAAGACGCAAACCTTGTATTCTGTTCAAAAAGTGTAACGTCATGATGAAGAACATGCCGTGAGTTAGGTCAATGTACAACAATGCAGTTAATATCACAATGGTACATGTATACGTCGCTTTGCCGGTATTTACGCGTATTGCCGGTACTTCATAGAGCGGATGTGGTAGGTATTTCCATTTTTGTCGGCGATAATACTAAATAAATGCTTTGTTGGTTGAGAATAGATACTATAGCACTCAAAAATGGGTTTCTTGTTATGTTCGTTCTTATTATATAAGTTGGGTTGAATATAGAAACTATGCAAATAGAACATATGAACATTTTGTTATGTTCATTTCCATTACACTAATTTGATCGAAACCGTTCTGATGTGTAAGGAACAATGCTAAACTGGTAACAAATTAAAAAATAAAACCCCGGGGACACTATGTTTTTCTAATAGTAGAGTGATTTGTTCCTGCCTGCATGGCACTCTTTTGACGTGAAATCGATTCCGAGTTTCTCCATTAAAGAGCAAAAAAGACTCAATTATTTTTCAATTGTCATTGGATTATAGATTAAATGACCTTTATTGCATCCTAATTATCAGTTAAAGCGCTAATCGTGTATACGGCTAGCACTGTTTTGTGGGGTAACGTCTTGCTCTTTGCCCCGAACGGGATAAAAGAATAGCCACCTCACGACTGCCATGTAAAATATGCAATTCTCGCAATAACGTGATACAAAGTGTACATTTGATCATTTTACCGTGGGAATTAAATTGAGTCGTGTTTCTAGTATAAATGAAAAAAACACAGACACACAAAAAGAACACATACAAACAAGCAAACAAACAACCTACTGCCACTGATACAAAATGTAACTGGCAGAGAAACCACAAGCTGTCCCTGTGATAGATGGCGACACTTTTCTATTTTCTCGCTCTTCATCTCTATTCCCATCTCTGGCTCCAGTCGACTTTTTGGCAGACATATAACAACAACGGAAGAATCATTCGCTTTTTTAGACCATTCCTTTAATCTACGATGTGGCAACCCTTAAATCGATACCTGAGATAATAGCTTCTTACAATGATACTGATTGTCTGTTATTTTTGGCAGTCAGAAAATGAACTCTTCTATGTTTGATGTGACTCTTGTAATGATTGTTGCTTGTATAAACAGCAATGTGAGCATTAAGTCGTGAATGAAGACATTAGTGAGCTACATGACCATTTAAGAGGGGATTGACATGCTGGGTGACTTTTTAAAACAAAAAGCATTTAGTCGTGAATGAAAGTATTCGTTTAGCTGCAAGACCATTGAAGAGGGGAATGACATCCCAAGGAGCAAAGCAACATGAGCATTAACCCGTGAATGAAAGCATTATTTAGCTACATGACCATTGAATAGGGGAATGACATCGCCAGGAGCACAGCAACTTCAGCATTAAACCTATTTTAATTCTGGATACCCATAATAAAATTGAAGACCCATATTTGTTTGTTTGTTTGATTTGATTCTTTACGTCCCATCAACAATCTTTCAGTTATAAAGGGACGGATCTTCCTGGGTTGAACCAGTACTAAGCTAGGATTAATGTTCTTGCTCAAGGACACAACGCAGTGACGCCGGTGAGGCTCGAACCCGCGGCCCTTCGGTCTCGAGTCAAGCACTCTACCACTGAGCCACTGCGCTCCCACATCAAAGACCCATATGAAATGCCGCCATTCATTAGGGCCTGTACTGTTTTCTTAGTGAAAAATAACCTTTAGGGACATGGATACATTGTAATTAAAACATTTCGACCTGTGCTAAGTCATTTTCATAAAATATAACAGAATAGATATTTAATTTGAGAAACAAACACCCAAGTATATAAAAGGTTAAAATATGGCATACCTGAGGTACGTCACATTGCATTTATTGCAGAGTAGAGCTTAAGAAATGACTCGTATATACATATCAGTGTCGCCAGACCGTGCGACCTAACTATCTGCTACATGTACTAAGCCGGATAGGCTTATTGATAATATCGTTAAGAACGTCTTTGAATAAGCTTGTTATTCTTCCACAAGTCAGCACGTGGGATTTACACGCAAATGCGACTACAGAAGGCACTGGCGAGCCGGTCAGTGTGTACATACTCACCGCCTGGGTTGTCTACGAGGGTAAAGAACAACCACTAAGATGTTTTAGTCATACTGGATGTGTCAGCACTGTTGTGTAATTGTATGTTTATACTGATATAGGAACAGTAGCGTTACATTATGGACTGGCCTATAAGGGCATCATCACCAGAAAACCTGTCTTTGTGGATTCAGATCAAGTAAGATTCAAGCCAGTCTGCCCTGCGGCAGAGACTAGGTAAAATATTGAAATTTTGCATCGAGAAAGTTAGACTACTATATGTACTATCAAAATAGCGAATAATAAAAACGCTGATCAGACTGCGCGGATGCGCAGGCTGGTCTGCGCATTTGGCGTTCGCGTGCAACAAAGTCATGGTTTCTCGCAACGAGGCTCATACCGCGTTGTGTACCGAACTGGAATCTTTAGACTGTTGTAATCAGCGTGGTTTTGATCTGATCACTTTATAATGCAAATACTGATTCGTTTTCAATGTCTTAGGACTGAAGTTAATCCTTCCTGATTTCCGGATCACACGTTCAGAGGATATTCAATATATCTTAGTCCTACCAGTGAAAAAACAACCCAATATATGCAACAATGACCCCCATCCTTAATATTTTATTGACAAGGCCAATGCTTAATATATATGAAATTCATATTTTTAAGTTCATATTATTGTATTGGTATGGACTATGTTTAGTATGTTTGTATTACTGGTTGAATTATACATTATGTTGTATTGGTATGGCCTATGTTTAGTATGTTTGTATTACTGGTTGAATTAAACAACTATTTGATTGGTATGGCCTATGTTTAGTATGTTGGTGTTACTGGTTGAATTATGCATACTATTGTATTGGTATGGTCTATGTTTATTATGATGGTATTACTGGTTGGGTTATGCATACATTGTATTGGTATGGTCAATGTTTATTATGTTGGTATTACTGGTTGGGTTATGCATACTATTGTATTGGTATGGACTATGTTTATTATGTCGGTATTACTGGTTGGGTTATGCATACATTCAATTGGTATGGTCTATGTTTATTATGTTGGTATTACTGGTTGGGTTATGCATACATTTTATTGGTATGGTCTATGTTTATTATGTTGGTATTACTGGCTGGGTTATACATACATTTTATTGGTATGCTCTATGTTTATAATGTTGGCATTACTGGTTTGGTTATGCATACCTTTTATTGGTATGGTCTATGTTTATTATGTTGGTATTACTGGTTGGGTTATGCATACATTTTATTGGTATGGTCTATGTTTATTATGTTGGTAATACTGGCTGGGTTATGCATACATTTTATTGGTATGGTCTATGTTTATTATGTTGGTATTACTGGTTGGGTTATGCATACATTTTATTGCTATGGTCTATGTTTATTATGTTGATATTACTGGTTGGGTTATGCACACATTTTATTGGTATGGTCTATGTTTACTATGTTGATATTATAGGTTGAATTGTTCATATTATTTTAAACTTTTTGTGGCTTTTCCATGGGTAGAAACCAGTACTGGGCCGGGAGGGTTTATGATTTGAGTGTTTATTATATGACGGGAACTCTCGAAGGCTCAACCGAATTGCGTAGGTTTGATATCCATTGGTATACTAGTTGAATTGAACATACTATTTTTATGTATTGTATAGGCTTATTATGTTGGTATATTGGTTAAAATTTATTGGTATGGCCTATATTTATCATGATTGCATTACTTATTGAATTGTTCATACTACTGTACTGGTATTGTGAGGTTTAATTTGATGGTATACTAGTTATATTGAACATAATGTTTTGTTGGTATGGTGAGGTGTAACATGATGGTATACTCAACAGCGTAGCCAGAACGTTGAAAAAGTTACGCACATCAAAGGGAGATTCTCTTCAATTACGTCCCTTTTCAAATGGGAACTTCTCTTAAAAGAAAGAATTTGCCCCCAGAGGGAGCGAATTCTTTCCTTTATGAGCAGTTCCTTATAGTATGGAAAATGACTTTTATCACATTACGGGACCTCCCTTGAATCTTACTATTTTTATTATGCACGTTCGTAACCTGCGTAATGGGTGCTACGATGCTGCTTAAATGGCGGCGTGTACATCAACTGGTTCAATCGAACTTGCTATCCCTATAGAGCTCGCGAAACTGAGTCCAGAATGTAAGCACTGGAGAGAGTATATCTTTTTTTGTTAGCGTTATATACAGAGGAGTTCGATTCTTCATTTATTGTACCGACTATGGGTCGTCTAGGGGTCAGTCGTGATATGATTATAATGCCCGAATTAACATCATGTCAAATCAAGAAACTGTGGGTCCATGATGTTAAGTGAATCGAAAAAATCATCAAATCAATTAGTAATCAGCTTAGCTCTTTGCCTGCTAGTGTCTGCTGATAACCTTAGCAAACAGTTTGGGCCCAGATAAGGCCCGACAAAGCGTTGGGTCTAATCTGGACCCAAGCTGTTTGGTACTATATAGTATATGTACTCTGACGGTACTCCCAGAAGTTTTGTTTTAAAAAGTCACCCAGCATGCAGACAAATACCTCTGAGGTGGAAAGCTGAAATTTCAGGGGGACAGTGATATCTATCCACCAGTATAAAATAGCTTTAAGTACATGTGTAGCTGTAGATGTACTATGTGGTGGTAATGCATGCGCGCATTTAGAGGGAGGGAGGCAGAGGGTTGCCCCCCCCCCCACTAGAAAATCACAAATCTATAGGGTTTCTTAGCAATAATGGTCCGGATCCCCTAAATATCACAAAACTACCAAGCCAGCATTCAATGTTGGGCCATCATCGGCCCGTCAGCGAAACGGCATTTGAATGGCGTTTCGCTGGTGGACCCTCATTCCCTCATCAACTATAACAATGCAAAAAACAACGTTATCAGAATTGGACCCCCGCTAACAAACTTTCTGGATCCGCGCATAGATATGTGCCTACATTAACTAAAGTTAAGTCCTATGCAAGACGGTGCAGATGTGCAAGCTGGTCTGGGCTTCCCGCTGATTGGCAAATTGACTGCTGATTATAAAACCCTAAAACAGTGAAGACACATATGAAACGCCGCATAAAGCGACATTAAACTAGGGTCTCTACTGTTTGCTAAGGCAAAACGATCTGCTGAGATAAAAAGTGTGTGTCGTTATTCTTGCGTATTCATCCGATTCCAACCAAAGCGTGCTGGCTACAGAGCATTAAACTATTATTCATTTTCTTACACTGGATCTCTCTATACACGTTACGTTAGTTTTCACATTTTGTCGTCACAACGTCATAATCGCGAGCAACGTTTCGCAAACAGAATCACAGGCAAAATGATTAGCTCGCAACTTTGTCACAGATCACACCAAGGCTAAATTTGCCTTGCATCAATATCCATGCAGCCATTGTAAAATCACTGACTTCCATTTTCAAATAATAATATTAAAATAATGTTTGGACTTAAATTTAAACTTGACATTGTCAAGTTTAAATTTAATTCCAAACACCATGGGCCCCCTCACCCTGGAAATTCACATGCACTATAGGTGTCCATAGGAATAAGCATTAAGAACCTAATTTGAAAAGCTTGGCATACTAATTTCAGGTAACTATGGCGAAAAGGGCTTTGAAGTGTTCCGTAAGCTGGCTTTAGACCAAGGTATATGTCTGGCCAGTAACGAGGCAGCCCCAGGGGTAGAAGATCGCCAGGCATACGACTCTATTGTGCGGAATCTACTCAAGACCAACAGCTCTAGGGTGATCGTCTGTCTGTGCGAGGGGATGACAGTAAAGAGGCTGCTGCAGGCTACTCACAGGATACCAGAGGCTAGGGGCTACTTCCAGATATTGGCCAGGTACAAATGTACTTTATCTAAGCTTACATGTATCCAGATTGATTGAATCATAGGTCGGTCAAGATAAAAAAATGTAAATATTTTCTTTCTCATCAATTTTAATATATAGTTTAATTGCTCGAAAGACTCGTCTTATTGAGGCAAATATTTTCTTTCTCATCAGTTTTAATATATAGTTTGGGTGCTCGTCTTATTGGGACGGGTCTTTCGAGTACCTACAATATCGGTTTTGGTTGAGAAATATGAAAACAACAGTTTAAATACACTCTTATTATGTGCGGACCCAGATGGCGGGACAGGGGGCCCGGACCCCTCCCCCCTGAAAAATTGTAAAAATATAGGGTTTCTTAGCAATACTGGTTCAGATCCCTTGGATATTCACAAAGCTATCAAGCCAGCATTCAAAGTTGGGCCATCATCTGCACGCCAGCGAAAAGCCATTTAAATGTGGCATTTGAATCTTCTCTCCCACGAATGGCATTTCAATGTTGGACTGATAGTGGACAACTTTTATATCTTTACTAGTTAGTCGCATTGATAAATTGTTTGCAAATTTATGTGTATTTCTAGTGATGGCTGGGCTGATCGTCCTGATGTTGTTGAAGGTATAGAGGACATCGCCGTGGGAGGAATATCTATGAAACTCATGTCCAGGCCAATTCCATCATTTGATCACTACTTCCGGTCTCTACGACCCGAGAATAACACTCGGAATCCCTGGTTCCAGGAGTATTGGCAGTGGAAGTTTGATTGCTACCTTGACTGGTTGCCGCTCTCAGAGCAGAATCTCTCCTCTAATACATCTTGTACAGGTAAACAACCTACCTTGACTGGTTGCCGCTCTCAGAGCAGAATCTCTCCTCCAATACATCTTGTACAGGTAAACAATCTTACAAAATGGATCCTTCAGAAATAGAGAGAACCCAAAAGATAAGAAAACATCAGACTCGGTTCATGAGAACAACATGTTATCATGAGTCTTCATTATACATAGCGGGCCCCGGCGAGAGAAAACCTGTCTTCGGGGTTAGCGACAATGTCATGCTCAAACCAGCTTACTCAGCTACAGAGACTAGCAAGAATATTGAAATTTGGCATTTAACAAGTTTAGGTATAATACGTTTCATATATTGAATGACAAAGACGCTTATAAGACTGCGTGGATGCGCAGGTTGGTAAGCACCTTTGTTGTTCGCATGCAACAAATCCGATATTCTCGAGTCGACCTTTTGGCCCCTCCCCTAGGCCCCAGGTGGCGGGGATAAAAAAATAGTGAGTAACTCACACACCAAATTTGGTTGAATTTCGGAAAATTTAAATGTTTGACTCCCCAAGTTCCCACCCCTGGGGCATGATCTAGGCGACCCAATGAAAAATGCCGTCTGATATGATTTATTTCATTCATCTGTGAGAAGACACACAAAGTTTGGTTTTAAAATCTTTGAAATTGACTTTGTAATTGAAATTTAATGATATTTGATCTTTTCGCCCCTCCCCAGGGCCCCAGGGGGTGGGGCCAAAAACAGTTGTGCCGTTTAACGCCCCACTCACGCAACAAATTTGTAGTGATTTCGTCCAATGGTTTAGGAGGAGATAGCGTGGCGGACGGACGGAGGCGATTGCAATATCCCCATCGCTTTACTAAAAAAGCGTGATGATACTTATATCACTTGAACGCCATTTGTACATATGGCCAATGTTGAACCTAGCCCCATCAATACTTGCAAGTACGGATCATACTAAATTGAACACCAGCTACTAACACATTTACAGACAATGCTGAACCGAGCATCACAACAAGTTCAAGCACGGACATTGCTGAACCGAAACCAGCAACAATCACAAACACGGACAATGCTGAACAGAGCATCAGCAGGAAATGAAAGTACGACCCATACCAAATGAGCATCAGCTACTAATACATGTATACCAGAGGACTTTGAAAACGCATCACCATATTTTTGCACTTTTCTTGAAAACCGTACATGCGATTGAAAAGTTACTCGCTGGTTTTAATATGCAACCCAGAACTGGTATGAATCAGTCGTTAATTTGACTGCTTTATCACGCGACGCTGCTGATGACGTCACATGGGTACATACAGCATCAAGCACCTTTCTGCACAGTTAAATGAAGATTTTTGAGTATTTTTATGTTTAAACTGTGACGTGTATGATACCATGTCACCAAAAGAATTTATAAACTTTTCCTATTTAAAAGTAATTGATAACTTCAATATTTCGAAAATAAACGTCAAATTTGAACATCAATTTATAGCTCCTTTTTAGAAACATCTCCATAAGTTACCTTTATGCACGCTTTAATTCCTGACATTGACTACATACACTGGCAGTCATGTGGGGAAGACGTTTTGATGTAAATCATGGCCAGACAAATCTGCTGTCATGTGATCGAGAACGTCTTAAAAATTACGTTAACGTCACTTGCACAATACAAAAGGCACGTGGTACAAGCGTTATTTATGCATAATCTGTCATTTGTGTGTACCCTTAGCCTTTTCCAATAAAACCAGACGTAAAAAAATCGAAACTTTGAAAGGCCCAAGACGTTGAATTGTCTTACTAGACTATAGTAATCAGGGTGGGTGGGGTATGTCGATAATTTTTAAGAGGTGTAATTTTGAACATACCGAACCGTCAATTCATTTCTAATCGTTCAATGATGAATGTGCAATCGCGAAAGAAGCAAGGGACGCAGGAATCAAAACTAACGCGTGTTAACTTGCAGCTGAATTCGTGTCCTTCAAAATTGACCACCCCTGTCTTAAAACGGATACTTTTTAATACCTTAAAGTAAATTTACAACCATGAATTTTCTAGGACACGCTACAAGGTGGTCAGACTGTGATATGCAATAACAATTATCCTGCTGACATTCTCAGGGTTTGTGAAATAAAGGATTTAATCTGGGTGATGCGTTTTCAAAGTCCTTAAGTATATATACAATGCTGAATCGCAAATTAACGATAACTACAAGTTGAGAAAATGCTGAACATAGCATCAGCACGGGCCCTACTAAATTGATCACCAGCTACTCAATACATGAGCTGACAATACTGAGCCGAGCGTCAGCAATTCATTCAAACACAGACAATGCTGAACCCAACTCAAGCTACATGTACGGACAATGAAGAACCGAATACCAGCTACAAGTCCATATACGGTCAATGCTGATCCGAACACCAGCAACATGTACTACATGTAACACAGTCAATGCTGATCCGAAATCCAGCAATAAGTACTACATGTAACACAGTCAATGCTGATCCGAAATCCAGCAACATGTACTGCATGTAACACAGTCAATGCTGATCCGAAATCCAGCAATAAGTACATGTACGGATAAAGCAATACCGGACAATAGCGACATGTTTGTACATTCAAACGAATTATTAAGAAAGCCTAGAGTGTTTAAAGACAGACAGCAGTAGATTGCAAAGCACTGGCTTTCAAGTAATCTGGAGTTCAGACACACTGTCTGAAACTTGTCAGATTCAAAAATAGATCGTTGAAAGGTATATAATATATTGTGATAGCAAATGTGCAAGATGACAAATTCAAGAGCAAAGGCCAGGGAAGTGCTAATGTGATTTTTGGCATGTAGAGAATTAATCTGTCTAGGACTTAAAGTCTCTTGTAGATAGATACATAATTCACTTATTTCATTGAATGAGCATATGTCTTTTTATTTTGGCAATATGTATAGTGGTTTATTAGACGTGGTATTTTGTGATTTCAATATTGTTTGAAAAATTAGAAGGGCATGGATAATTCAAGAATGGACATAGAGGATCTAACATGAGTGCTCCTGTAGTATTGATGATATAACATGAGTTAGGTAAAATCGATACAATGTGAGTCCTGCCATTGCCGAGCATTTTATCGCTTTTTGCAACACAGTTTAATAAATTTAATTATTTAGAAGCACGAATGTTATATTATATTTATCACATGATATCAGCATATCTTTAAAATCGCACTTTTGGCGTAAATGCGTTAAGATTTTGCCATCATATTCACGACTTTGTAATGGTCATCATTACATAAAGTTTCTAAACATGTTAACCACTAGTGTTCTGTAGAATTTATTATATGGAATTATATTATTAGGAAAATATTAATACAACTAAGCAAAGCATACACCAAAAAATAGAAAGTGTTGAGTGGGTAGGTTTTCTGAGCCAGACTAGCTAGTTTTGTCCAACTAGGCTTGCTCAGTGATTATCCAATGATTTCAAGGGCAGTCAGACGTTTTAATATCGCAACAAAACCCCACTCATCAGCTATATTGATTTGTTTGTTTTGTTTAATTTGATTTTTATGTCCCATCAAGAATCTTTCAGTAATGTAGGGATGGGTGTTCCTTTGAGAAAACTTGTTGAATTGCTCGGCTTGACTACTATTATCTATTTATAATGCAGTACTGAATGTCAATCTTAGTTCTGCAATCATCTCGCTGAGGAAAAGAGAGCTGGTTGCTTTACTTTAATTGTGTTCTTGTTGTAATGTGGCTATTTTTATGTTAGGTCTCTTCCTCATGGTGTCATTGGTTAGTCTGTGATCTGTGGTTGTAGCATTTCTTGGTCATACTCACTGACGTTTTAGAAAATGCATTTGTGAAGTACATTAAGTAACTTGTGCGGAAGATCTATAGTAATTTATGAGTTAGAAGATGGATTCGTGGAGGATATTTAGTAACTTATGATATTAAAAATGGATTTGTGGATAATATTTAGTAACTTGTGATTTGGAAAATTGAATTTTGGAGGACTATTTATAACTTGCGGTTTAGAAATCAAACTGATTTGTGGAGGCCAAATGGTATAACTGGTGGATTAGAAAATTGATTTGTGGTAATTTGTGATATAGAAAGTGAATTTGCGAAGTCAATTCAGTAACGTAAGGTTTAGAAAATGGATTTGTGGAGGAAATTTTATAAATTGTGACATAGAAAATTAATATTTGAATGACATTTGGTAGCTTCTGGTATATAAATGTATTTCTGGAGAACACTTAGTAACTTGCTTTTTAGCTACTGCATTAATTTGTTTTGTAAAGTACATAGAGAAACTTGTGATAAAAATTGAATTTGTCGAATACAACTTGTTATTTAATGTTTAGAAAAGGGATTTGGGGAGGACATTTTGAAATGTGTGATTTAGAAAATGAATTAATGGAGGACATTTAGTCATTTTGATCTAGATACGGATTGTTGGAAGACATTTAGTAAATTGTGGTTTAAAAATGTCAATGCCAATTAGTAATGTGTTATGTTTTCAAATGGACTTGTGGATGGCAATTAGTAAAGTGTGATTCGAAAATGGATTTTAGGAGAACACTTAGTACTTTGTATTTAAACAATGGATCTGTAGAGTGCATTTTTTTATCTTTTGATTTTGAACATGGATTTATATAGGACATCTGCTAATTTTCTGCTTTTAAAATTGTATTTTTGAAGACTTTGGGTAATTATGATTTTTAAAGTACATTTGTGTAGAGCATTTAGTAACTTGTGATATTGAAATCGAATTTCTAGAAGACATTTGTTAATTTGCATTTTTGAAAATATGTTTTAGAGGTCATTTGGTAACTTGTGATTTTGAAAAAAAGATTTGCAGAGAATATTTGGTAAATTGAAATTCAGATGGGTGTTTGGGGGACATTTCGTAATTTGTAATTTACAAATTGATTTGTGGAGACATTTGGTACATGTATATTATGATTTATTGAATGGATTTGAGGAGAACATTAATTTTGATAACTTGCAATTGTGAAAATAGTTTTGTATGGAACATTTGTTGACTTAAAATTTTGAAAATGGGCTTGTTGAGGACATTTCGTCACTTGTGATTCTGACAATGGATTTGTAGGGTTGGTTTGGTAACTTGTGATTTTACAAATAAATTCGTTGAAAACATCTGCTAACTTTTTTTGATTATGAAGGATGTTTTGTAACTTGTGATTTTGAAAGTGTACTTGTGAATCCATTTGGTAACTTGTGAAAAAAGTTAGCTTGTGGATTCTATTTTCAAACTGGCTTTGAAAGTGTACTTCTAGGAGACATTTGGTAAGCTGACATCTCAGACAATTTACTTTTGGAGAGCAATTGTTAAGTTGAATTCTTATAAAGTGAATTTGTCAAAAGCATGTGTAAATTGACAGCTTAAAAAGTGTACTTTTGGAGGGCATTTGGTAAGTTAGATTGTTTGTAAGTGAATTTATGTAGGACGTTTATTTTGTGTTTGTCACATCAGTCAGTAAATTCTAGACAATATTCTATTTTTGATAATGGACATGGTAAAACTGGAGGTATGAATTTTGATTGTAATACCACCCTATTGATCCACGTCTGTAATGGTTTGACATACGTTAATAAGAAGGTATTCTGTTCTTGTCGCATACTAGGGTAAAGTCGGTTAAATTCGGACATTCGACTAAATGCGGACAGCCACCTTGTTTGTTTCATATTTCAAATATTTGAATTAAAATAAATTAACTAAGCAAACAGAGAAAAGCAGTCTCATCTGGGTTTACACTGTTTGCAAATGTGTGTCCGAATTTGCCTGATGTCCGAATTTAGCCGCCTTTACCCTATCCTTAAAAATATTTTTGTAACTGCATTGTCGTATAAACAGTGGCTGATGATGAATATGTCTGCTGATTGACGTTCAACTAAGAATGATTAATAGCATACATGACAAAAACAGGCTGACAAAGAGATGATATTCACCTAGAACATATAAAGGAAACATCTCACCGGATATGTTCGTCTTCAACTTTTATTCTGATGGACTGTCCCATACATATTGATACAATAAATGTAGCTTAGTCAATTTTGTATTTAAAGGGGTTGCTGGTCGAATTTCTATAAATCATGTAGTTGTGTCTCTGAAAATTGTGTTTTTTAGCAAACAAAGCAGGTATAATAAATGCCGCTTACGCCTATACGAAAAGTACCGAATTCTCCTGAGTTGGTTCATATAATTATTTTAATGCTGTGACTTGAGAAGAAAACATTGCGACAGTATACGTAATTGCGTAAGATCGCTTCAGCGGTTTTATGCAGATGGTAGGCACAACATACTACATTTCCCCTGTATGTTTGAATGGAAAATGTTATCAGTGTATTTGATTGGGTATAACTGTATTCAAAACTATCATTTGGGGACGTACGTTCGAAAATCACGTTTAACGGCGACGCATTAGCGGAGTCTTTAAATGTGATATCCGAACGTATATCCGACGTAAGCATCCCTTAATGGTTATTTTGACTCATTTATACCCTAAATAATATCCATAGTTCCTCGTTTACTTTCATTTAAGGAGACGAACACGTGAGCGAGCTGGTCCAAGACGCCAAGCTAGAGTTTGTAGTGAAGGCAGTGTATGCTCTTGCCTACTCCTTGCATAATTTACACCAAGATGTGTGTGGAGGAGTCCCCGGGGTCTGCCCAGACCTGGTTCCAGTAGCTGGTGAACAGTTCCTTAATTATCTGATGAATGTCTCGTTCAACTATGGCAACGAACCCGTATTCTTTGATCATAACGGGGATCCACCATCTAGGTAAAACACCAGTCACCTTGCCTCAAGATTATAAAACATTTCATTCTCATCTCAGCTGTACATGATACAGTATCCTACTCATAAACGTTAAAATGGCAACAATCGGGCCATGTTCGTTAACAATCCTTCGTAAAGACTGTATTAGATTTCAGAACAGCCAAATAAATGTGGTATCAGAATTGATGACAAACGAGTGATTTCCAACAGTCTGGCATTTTGACTTAAATAGACTGAGATGAACATGTGAAGCCTCCTGTTACGCTTAGAAACTGTCAGAAGCTTGACAGTCATAGAATATTCAAGCGATTAGCAAAGCTCCGATCAGACTGCGCGTATGCGCAGGCTGATCTGAGCCTTTGCTGGTCACACATACCACATTGTTTGAAATATCATGCCACGCCTCAAATGTTAATAAAGAAGCGGCCATTATCATAAAATATGAACTTCTTCGACATAAAAGACAATTGTTCTGCAATAAAAGAAATAGTGTATGAAATGTCCTGGTCGCAAGTTTATAAAAAATCTTGCTTAATTAAACTGAGCATTAAATTCTAATTGTTGGTAAAAAAACTAAAATGCTGATTTTTTTTCTTGCTTTAGGGTTAGGAACTTTAAGATGTTTTTATCATGCCAATAGGTGTTAAATAAATGACGAATAAAATAATTTAATATTACAAATGTTGGCATTTTATGATTTATGAGCAGGATAAGTTTCATGCCCAGGTCAGCTGACCCTGAAATATAACATTGAAAATAGTAAGTGAGTATGATCAGGAAATACCACAATCACAAACCGCAGACAACCCCATGGCACCGCGAGGAAGAGCCACTCAACCATCACGAGACACCAGGAAGACAATTAAGCAAAGCAACCAACCCTCTCTTCCCAATCAAGATGCTTGCATCACTAGAATGGACATAAAGAAACGTACAACAAAACATAGAACAATTACAGACTTACAGAAGTCTTATTGCTGGTATCCAAAAATATACCCATCTATGCGTTTCTGTATAATAGAGGATCTTTAATGAGTGATCATGTATTATTGAATTTATTAAATAAGTTGAGGAAAAGTGATAAAATGCAAGGCTTGTCGAGCATTTTATCGCTGTTTCGCAGCGAGTTTACTAAATTCAATAATATAAGAGTACAAATGTTAGATTTTATTTATCACATGACATAAGGTTTACTCAGAAATTGCTTTTTTGACGTGAAAACATTCAAAATTTTGCCATCTTATACGCAACGTTATTATGAACGTCATTACGTTACGTTACTACATATGGTAACCACTAGTGTTTTTTTCGGTTTCATTGCATGTCGTTATATCACTCCCAGTCGCGACGTCATGTGATAAAATATTGTAGTAAATGCAATTCAAAAAATAGCCTGCTAATAAAATGTTTTGTGGTACATTTTTGCAATAATATATATTTTTAATGGTTATGTTCATGGCTAGTCGAAAAATGTATTTTACTGAATTATTTGTGTATGTATTTGTATTTCTTATGTATCTCATTAAATAATCATGTCAAAGAAAACATAACTAGCATGGCTGTTTTGCTTTTGATAGAATAATGATCATGTGGTGTACATAGAAAAATGTTATGGTTAGGGACTTGGATAAAACAATGGATATTTTTTTAGGATGTTGAGTGTGTGATTTATTCGTATCAGCCATCTTTATAATTTTAGCCCAAATATAAGTTAATAGTATTAAAATACATTCCAGCTATCTGTTACATCTGAATCTTCTAGATATCATACATGTATACTAAAACAATAAAGTTTTGTCCGCTTGACGTTTATGTCTGCCAGTTCCAGATGGCTGAACGCATTTCATTCAAATTTTCACCTTACAAACTTTGATCATTTAGAAATGATTTGCACCTAAGATCAATCCATTTGATAATCAGTAGAGCCGCTGAAATTGCAGCGAACACGAGTACCCTTAAAATCAAAAGTCACAGCATCAATAGCTAATCTGTCCGTCATTATCTCGAACCGTTCAAGCACATTTAAACATCACTGAACAAACTCTCTTGTAAGATAAGCTGGCTAGTTGTATGCATTCCTTTTTCCGCCACAGTCATTTGTTTGTAACATACTCTGACGTTACAAAACATCGATCACAAGCGCGCGTGAAAACACTCAGAAAATCCATTATTGGTCCAACATTTTGATAATCAACAAAATCGAATAAATTTGATGTTTTTTTCGTCGTCACAAGCATGTTGACAGTAATTAAGACTAATCAGCATCGAAAAAATTGATAATGTAAATTCTCTGATGATTTTGCAGGAAGGGGTGGGATATAAAACACATATTTAGTGAACCTTTGATGCCCGGCATCAGCGATAGTTTTTGTTTTTCTCTATTGTGTAATTGTTGTCATAAACAAACACAACAAATTAAAACAAAAACGGTCTCAAAATGATGTTAGGTTAATGAGATTTGAAAGTTCTTAATTTGTTATTTGTTTAATTCAAAGGGAGGTAATTTTAGATAATTTTGCAAATGAAAGATTTGGAACTGCAATTTCGTTCGTTCAGTAAGCAGTCTTGGGATTTTTAGATGTTTTTTTCATCGTCGGACGCTTCTGGTTGCCATTTAACGTAAACTATATCACGTTTTGATGGTTAACTTCCTGATGATAATAGAAAAAGCTGTGTACACATTAGGTTGAATAACCCTTCAAGATCAGAAGATATCATCAAATAATCACCATTTTTTGTGTGTCGGACGTTTGATTAACATTTTGGTTTTATTTTTGATGCAGCATCTTAGCTGGATCGAAAGATACATTACCATGAAAATCGGACGTTTCTCTTTTGTTTGAGTATATATCAGTTATCTTTATGAGATTTGTCTAAATGTCAATTGTCAGGAGCAAACATATCTGAAAAAAGCGTTCAGCTATTATTCCCCCATGACAACCCACATTTTATTGTGGAAATGAGAATAACTATTTTGTTTTTGACGAATCGGTCAGCTTTGTTGGCCAGTTGACCGTAGGCTAACTATTAAATATCAGCTATTATTGTATAAAAAGCCGGTTTAACCAAACACATTACAAACAATAAGTGAGCATGACCAAGCCATACCACAATCATACACTGCAGACCAACCCACGGCATTCTTAAAACTATTTTAAATTAGTTTCATATAAAATAAATTGTCTATGATATATTTTAGCGAATTCTGGAGAATCAGAGCAGTCTGAAATTTTGCCTGAGACCGACGACAGTTTATTATCTTTATCTATTTGTTATCTGAGGCTTTGCTGGTCGCAAATACCAAATTGTTGGAAATCTCATGTCGCGGCTCAAATCTCGTGAGATAGATAATATATCGTGTTTATATCTCATTTGTTACAGATATTACATAGTAAATTGGCAACAACGTGAGAATTCATCTGGATACGAATATAAGACTATTGGTGAATGGAAAAGTGGAACACTATCAATGAACGACAGTGATATCTTCTGGAGAAAAGGACAGATGCCTAAGTCAGTTTGTAGTGAGGAATGTGATATTGGCTATGTTAAGGTATGTACAGAAATGGTACACGGGTGGAGTAAACCGTGGAGTGAGTTCACAATATATAACAAGTGTCCGGTAGTGTCCTTGAAAATAACTCTATTTCTAAGTTCCGCTGGTACTGATGCTACTGAGATCCATTCATGAATTGAAAGCACACCCATTCACCCCCACACCAACCCACAACACACACACACACGCACGCACGTACACACACACACACACACACACACACACACACACACACACACACACACACACACACACACACACACACACACACACACACACACACACACACACACACACACACAGACTGGGAAAGAGATACATTTGTATACGATATATAGGTTATATAAGGATTTCTATTGAATATTCTTTTGTATACTCTGATTCCATCCCCATGAACCTTTTTCAGAATCAACCATCAAGCCTCGTGATGCTTCATGGACCTCGGTACAGATATTAACCCATTTCAGACCAATGAAATTATCCCTATATTGATATATTCAAAAAGGCCAGGATGTTTCATTGTGTATATTGATTGGGTTACTGGATATGATTTCAAAACAAAATATCGTACTTCTTTCTCTGAAGATTTTTTAATCTTAGCAAATAGTGCAGACACTGACTAAAGCCTTATTATGCGACCTTACATCCGAGTCTTCACTATTTGTCAAAGTACTTGTTTAGGGGTTTTACGTCTAGGAAGGGTTAAAAACCAGCATCAATGCAATAATTGAGCTGTGACGTGATTTCCAAAAATGTGGCATTTTGACAAGTGTAGACTCAAACGAGTCGGTGCAGCCTCGTTTTAAGCTTTGAAACTCCAAATTATGTTCAGTCAGTGGCTTAACACTCATAGACTAGTATTAAAGCGACTAGCAAGGGTTCTGATCAGACTGCGCGTATGCGTAGGCTGTTCTGAGGCTTTGCTGGTTGCACACATCACATTGTTGGAAATCTCATGCCGCGGCTCATTTAAGTTTGAGAGTGTCTATATCTTATATGACACCTAGCTATGGAATATGAAATATGACAATTCAATTTTAAATTTCAAATAGGCACTTTTTATATACAAAAAAGCAAGTGAGTGCGATCAGGAAATACCACAATCACACTGTAAACCAACCCATTTCGCCGTGAGGAAAGGCCTCAGAGCAACAACGATCACAATATAACAAGAAGACAAACAAAGTTAAGCAATCATCTCTCTTTTCCCCATTAAGATGATTGCAAAACTAGAAAGGACACAAAGCAATGCATAACAAAACATTGAACAAAACAGAACCCCACAATGGGAACAACAATCAACAACGAATCAACAACAACAGAACCGCCGCCTCGGAAGGGACAGCAGCCTTATCCACTAGAGGGCCTAAATTGCATATTAATTGGTACCAAATCTTTGCCATAGCTTCTATTGTTGTTAAAACGCAAAAATTGTTTAGCTCGCATGGGAACTTCCTAACTGTTACAATGTATCATCACAGAGAAACAACCTAATTAAATTACCACACTATGATCAAATAAAGAAATTAGCTTATGACTCACAGATAGTCAGAGCTAAATAAAACCTCAAGTTAAGCCACGGTGGGCCAAGTCAAAGACAAGTATCAGGCACCAACCACCAACGTGAGGGCCGTCATTGAGTCTGAGACCTGACCCTACATTGTGCAACTCACGAACATATCATAGCTATTAATTGTTAGAGTAAATATTTCAGAGAGATCTGCACAGGGATACACACCTGCATTTGCCTTTTTAAAAAAATGTTTTTGTATAGTTTAATATTTATGATTTGTAACTTAAATGGTAATCTGTTGTTTTGAGCAAATCTTTTTTTCTTCAGAAAATCCACGGTAACACACCATGTTGCTGGGTATGTTCCCAGTGCAAGGAGAACCAGATAGTACAGGATAACGAGACGTGTAGCACTTGTTATAAAGGATGGTGGCCAAACTTAAATCTCACAGGTAACCTAAATCTCACCTGTTATCTCAATTTCACAGATAACCTTATTCTCACAGGTAATCGCAATTCTCTCATGTAGCCCTAGTCAAACATGTGACCTCTATCAGACAAGTAATCTCAATCTCACAGGAAACCTCAATCCCATATGTACCCTCAATCACGCATTTAACCTCAATCTCACAAGTTACCTCAATCACACATGTAACCTCAATCACACAATGAAAACGCTATTTCACAGGTAAACTCAATCACATCTGTACCCTCTAACACACATGTAACCTCAATCACACAGGTTACCTCAATCACACATGTAACCTCAATCACACAATGAAAACGCAATCTCACAGGTAACCTCAATCACATCTGTACCCTCTAACACACATGTAACCTCAATCTCACAGGTAACCTAAATCACATATGTACCCTGAAAGACACATGCAACCTCAGTCGCACAGGTTACCTCAATTACACATGTAACCTCAATCTTACATGTAATTGTAAGCTCACAGGTAGCCTCCATCTCACAGGTAGCCCCAATTTCACACACCAATATTACGGGTTACCTTAACACCAATATTACGGGTCACACATCAATATTACGGGTTACCTTAACACCAATATTATGGGTCACACATCAATATTACGGGTTACCTTAACACCAATATTACGGGTCACACATCAATATTACGGGTTACCTTAATACCAATATTACGGGTCACACATCAATATTACGGGTTACCTTAATCTAACAGGTAAACACAAGCTCAGAGGTAACCTCAATATCACAGGGTACCACAAATCATATATATTTACAGTCTTGCTTTTGTGATTTAGTGATGTAAGTGAGAAAGAGGGCAAATATCAGGAATCGAGACAATCAAGCACCAAACCTGAACCAGGATACCATTGGGAAAGTAATAACTTCACAATAAGACATCACAAACGAGAGCCAAGACCCTTTCCCAGCAGGTGACCACAAGGCATTAATAAACAGACGCACAAAATCATAACAAAAACAAGACAAAATAACATAAACGATCCACAAAAGAAGCACCGCCTTGGAATGGTCAGTAAAGATATTTTACAAGTTGGATTGTTGCCTCGGTGATGTGACTAATTAATTTGTGATCTTCTTTATACCTGTGTGTCATTTTCTTTTCTCCATTGCTAATATAGGCTGCTCTATGATCTGTGATTGAATTGAAATTTTATTTTGTAAAAACTTTATTATGTGATGAAGACAGTGGGCGAAGATAGATTCTAGCTCCGCCCACTGAGTTCGTCACATCATGAAGGTTGAAAAAGAACATTGTATATTTTATATATATACTTTATATTTCACGTGGGTAAATCTCTTTGTCGGTACATGAAGACAGTTGCAAATATTTTCATCAGCAACTAAAGACGTGTAAGGGAAGTCAGCGGAAAGTGTACATAGTTGGTTACATACTCATGCTGTTTTCTACGTTACAGAATGTGAGAAGATACCTGTAGAGTATATCACCTGGAGTAATACAGAGGCTTTGGTGGTACTCATTACAGCAAGTGTAGGAATATTTGTCACTCTATGGGTCACAGTTGTGTTTGTACGTCATAACAACACACCTGTTGTGAAAGCATCAACACGGGAACTCAGTTATATTATATTGTTCGGTGTCTTCATGGCGTATTCCAGCAACTATGTCATAGTGGCCAAGCCAGTCATGTTTACATGTTACTTAACTCGAATAATTCCTGGTATGTCGTTCGCGTTGATATATGGGGCTCTTGTCACAAAGACAAACAGAATAGCGAGGATTTTAGAAGGAACAAAGAAAATCATAACTAAAAAGCCACGTTTTATGAGCGCTTCAGCCCAGGTGATTATCACATGTTTATTGATAGGTGTTGAGTGTGCCATTATCACAGTAATGTTGGTGATAGAACCAGCTAATAGTAAGTTTTACTATCCAGAACCTAGAAGAGTTAAACTCATATGTAACACCACTACACTAGGTATCATCGTTCCTCTGGGATTTGATTTGTTTTTGATAGTCATGTGTACTTTATATGCCGTAAAAACGAGAAATCTTCCCGAAAATTTCAATGAGGCAAAATTTATTGGATTTTCTATGTATACGACGTGTGTGATATGGCTAGGATTTATCGCCATATATTTTGGCAGTGAAAATCAAGTGATTACGATGTCTGTGTCCGTGTCATTGAGTGCGTCTGTGGCGCTCGTGCTTCTCTTCTTTCCCAAGGTATATATTATTATTTGGGCACCAGAAAAGAACACAAGGAGTGCTTTTACAACGTCTAAAGATGTACGTTGTCATATTGGTTCAATTTCCTGTGCTTCTGGAGAGAGTATTGATCTAGCAAGGTTAGTTGATATATTAACGTTTTCCTTCATAAATATGTATGCTAAGCACCACCCACTATGAATAGTTATATAAATAAACTTTCACGTTTGTACATAGAACAAAGAAATAACTTGTACGGTCCACTGGTGTAGGATCATATCAAATCGTATTTCCATAAGCAAACCTAGTAGGTCCTGATCAGGCAGTACTTACAAGAGCTGCCTGATCTAGGTCTGCTTTGTTTGCAGAAGTGTTAAAAGTCGTCTCCATGAGATAAATGGTTTATAGCATTCAATTAATAATGTAAGGACATGAGAGTTTGCTACTTTCTGCAAAGACAACAAGCAAAGGCAAAGCCGAGCAAGTAAAACGCAGTCACTTCAGAGATTCAGCTGCTGGAATGCACAATGTCTGGTCGAAGATAAGGGCGTCAATCAAACATTTGACATGTGTACTATTATATAGGTGCCAGTGTATGTTTAAAAATGCCTCTACACTTTGCAAAAGTTTCAAAATCTCACCGACCAAAAGGGATAAAACTACACATTTGGTACCTTTACTTTCTAAGGTTAGGCTGGAGACTGTAAAAAAGTAAGTATGATCAGGAAATACCAAAATCACACTGCAGACCAACCCATTGCGCCTGGAGGAAGAAAGACACGTTATATGGCGTTTCTCTTTATTAAGCGTGAACAAACTACAGTTTTTAATTCAGAAAGTTACACACTTAGCCATAAATGGACACGTGTCCATAGTCTGTGTCTTTCTGTATTAATAAATAACTTTAAAACGGTAATGTCTGATTCCACGCTGAGCGAAACCCACCGTAAAAGAGACTATTTGTAAAGAAAGAATTTGAGGACTATTTTTAAAGGAACAACTTTACTTCCTTGTATCATTTAAGAATGCCCCCTATGAGAATGTGAGCTACTTTAGAGGGCAATTAATTATTAAAAATAATGCACCAATACGTTATTTTTATGTCATCTTATTTTGATGCCGCAAAAAATTAGGTGTTCTACAATACCATGTAAGATACAATAATAATTGATTCCCTTCACGAACTATTACCATTTAAAGCATATGCGAGCAGCAATCACCCAGACAAGCTTGCATATCTCTCAACAAAGTAGAATTTAGAGGGAAGCTCATGCTAAAATATATACATCCAGCTCATTTAGATAGCTGGACATGAAAATATAAATGCGACTTTTTACACCAACATTTCCTGAATTGGTCAAAATATGTTCACCTCATTAACGTAAAGATCTCATAAGTGATTGACAGGAAAACATTTATTCTCAGAAAACATAACATAAGAGTGATGAGCTTGAAACATTACAACATAGCTGCATAATAGAATCGATTGAGCAAGATGTAATTAATGCGCTGATAGTTTTCAAAGTCAATCTTACATAATGGCATATTTATTATTGAATTTATTATATGAGTTGAAAAAATGAGATATATGCGAGGCTTGTCGGACATTTTATCGCATTTTCGCTATGAGTTAAATTAATTTAATTATACAGTTTGATTCTATTTATCATATGACACTAAGAATTAAATCAAAATTGCGTTTAAGCGTGAAAAAGTCTATACACGATTATTTTGTGACTGTGATTACTTGATATCATTAAATATATAAACCACTAGGGGGTTATGCATTTAATGAATTGTGTTATATCACCCTCAGACACGACGTCATTTGATAAGAAGAAGTATATCATACAAAATGATTTATCTTTATAGTACCTTTATATTCGTTAATGATGCATTGTATGTTTCATTTATACCACCAGGGAAAAGCGCTATGGCGATGGTTCGCTGAAGGGGCCAAGAAGAAGAAGTTTACTAGCCAGGCTGAAAGGAGGGAGAAGAAGCCCAAATAGTGCACCCCTGAATCATAGAAAGAACATGACAGTCCCTAGAAGTTCTGCATCCAGACTCAACAGGGATAATTCCTTCCACGTTCAAGTAACTACATCTGCTGATGCCAAACCACAATCATTCCCATGGACTAAGATGGCGCCTAGTGGGTCGATGGATGATAGATTGAGTACAATAAGTTCCAGAGACGAGTTAGACGATACTAAAGGGAGAGATATAGTATTTGAAACAAACGATCTTGCTACACAAACAGATAATGAAATGCTAAAAAGTATATTGAGAATGCCATATTTAAGGCGGCGTAATGGGAAAAAGATGGAGAGATCATTGGCTTTAGATGAGGAATTTATGAATGTCAAAGTTAATCCAAGTGATGTATTTGCTGGGAACAGAAGATTCTCATCACCACTTATGAGAAATGGTTCAAAGAAAAAAGACGTATATGGAGTGAGTAATAATTCACATACAGCCCAAGAAAGAACAAAGTTATTATATCCTGGTTATACTGATAGTCCAATTTCTACTTCAGACGAGGTAGAAAACGAGGAAGATTTTGAATCTTTTGACAGTATATCAGATTTATTAAACATGCATAATATCGCACCCATCTGTTCACACGATGAAGGTATGACTAATTATCTAAATCCATTAGGTAATAAAACAATGACACCTGATTCTGAAAATGATTTAAAGATTCATTTACAAAATCAGTTAGAACATCCAGATATTGGAACAAAATGTAATGTGTTAGTTGAAACTAAGGCAGATGGTGTTGTTACAAGTGCAATAAAAGATCCATTGGTTCATAATTATAATGAACCTTCGTCCAATTCTAAACAATATAATAGACCTAAAAGTGCTAACTACCATAAATCAATGTCTAATCATAGTTTAACGTTTGTACCTGGTAGTGACAACAACCTTAAGCTGAATCAAAATGGTGCTGGTCCAAGAAGGCGTGCATCATCACCTGCCACTCCATATGTCTCTTGTAATTCTGTGTTCAGTAGTGAATTTAATCCAAAGAGACCAAGTGCCTTTAGTAAGCAAACTAGTTTGAGTTCAAAAGACGACAGTTCAGTTGCGTCTTTAGGATGTTCAAAGAGTACTGACGATGTAGCACAGCGCTGTGCACAAGCCATTGACAAAGAAGAGTCCAGTATGCTTCATTTCCAGTCATTCATGCGGCAAAGAGGGGTGAATATCGACATGGCATATATAGAGAGTAGCGATGTATGATAAGGTTTTGTTGTATGAGAATATTCATTCATAAGTTTAGATAAACAAAAATTTATTTTCAGTGTAAAATTGTAAATTATTTTCTTGCCCATATATTTTAGCATATATTTGGGTTCTCAAACAAACCATCTCAATTAGACGGTTATTTTGAATACCCACAACATATGTTTTGGTTTAGAAATAAGAAAAAATGTTACCTACCCTTAAAATAACTTAACGCCAGGTTATTGGTGGGATACACAAGTTGATGTCCATTCAAAACTGCGTATTTCATGCAGACACTCAGTTTGTGCTGACGGTGCTGGGGATGATACTGCAGATATGAATTGAATATGTACTTTTATTAATTAACTACATTGCAGGATTTCTGTATCAATCAAAGGTCAAATAATATTGATTAGAGGTCAACCGTATTGGTTTTAGGCCAGCTGTATAAGCTGAGGTCAAACAGGCACATTTGCCTTTAAAAGTGCTATATATTAGGCAGTTAATTAATACAAATGCCATCAATAAAGTGATTTCCTATTGGCCCACTTACATGGCCTGTACAAAATCATTTGATTAATAGCGTAATAGTTTAAAAAGTAATGGTACGGATACGGACCAGCACATATACATGGAATGTTGGTACATATAACAGTTGCACACAAACCTCCCATAAACGCCCTGAGAGTCTGGAGGTTTAAATTTTGGTCTTAGTCTTTATCTACAACCATATATTGTGCAAACGAGCAGCAAAGGCCCTGACTAGTTTGCGCTTTTGAACAGATTCACCTGAGCCTTTGCTACTCGGCAATTCGATAAGTACTAAAATAGCATGTGCAAGCTAATGTTGTTTATTAATTAACAGTTCAGAATTAGAGACATGGGGCAGTCTAAAATAGGATAGCTCGTATCTAATTTAGACAGTTGTTCTGTATGCTAATGAAAGAAAGTTTTCTGATGAAAGAGAACAGACATTATCTAAGAAGAGGTAGAGTCCCATCTTGCATAAAGTGGCTATGGAATATGCTATTGATACAGACCAAAATGAAAATACGGTGAACAAATTCAGATTTCTTGACATGTAGTTTCTTTTGCTATGTATGTTAGGTAAGTGTGTACTATATGTAGAAATTCTGAAATTCTAGTTTGTTAATTGTGTAACAACTCTCGTTAATTCAACCTTTTTTCTCCAAGAACACGTTTAAATCGCAGCCAAATAGGAATGATTGATTTGAATGGAACCAGAGGATTTATTTCTGATGTCTACCCCTGCCAGAAATTATACTTGTGTTCCTCATTCACTCACTCACTTCTGTCGAGTCGCCAGCTACCGTTGGCGACCTCGGGTGACATGGCTTGCCGCACACATATTTATCCATATAGTTTCATCATCTACATTCCCTAGTCAGGTGTCTTTGAGTAGAGTGTCCACATAAACTTCCCGCTGTCTGTCTCCATTTTGCCTCGCAAAGGTTGGCTAGCTGATTACCAACTTTGGTTCCTAGATGGTCATCGCACTAGAATCGCAATATAAAAACAACGCAGTTTGAATTAACGAGAGTAGGTTGTAGTTATTTGAGCATTGTCATACTGAAAGGCTCCTTAACGTACATATACATGTACAAGATAAGGTTTCATACTTTATTTGCTAGGATATGAAAATGTTAGAAGCCCAGGGTGTACCAACTTCTTAGATAACATTATTATTATTTCCAGTATAAATCCACGTAAAAATTGTGAGTATGATTGGGAAATACCATAATCACACACTGCAAACCAACCCACGGCGCCATGAGGAAGAGCAACATAACACTAACAGTCACAAGACATCAGGAAGACAATCAAAGCAAATTAACAAGCACTCTTACTCTTTGAGATGATTTCAAGACTAGAAAGGACACTAAGTAATGCATAACAAAACAAGGACAAAACACAGAACCCCAACAAGCAATGATAGGAACGTAAACAATTATCAAAAACAACAGAAACATATTTTTGAGTGTCAAATAGAAAATATTTTCTAACCCATCATATGTTTTGTGTGTTGTTTAGTACACACAACATATGTTTTGGTTGAAAAATAAGAAGTTATTTTTTGATTACGCACTCTTATCTAGGGTGTACATGTATTTATTTTTATAGCATATAGGTAACGGTCCTTTTTATCCGTGGTAAATATGCATGGTTCTTTCAGTACCAAATAAAATTTCCTTTCTACCCAAATGATAAGTTAATGAAATGTTGGTACTTATCGCTGTTGCATAAAGTGTAATAATTTCTGTACATGCTTTCTTAACTAGCTAGTGAAACTAGAAGCGTATGTTTTGGCACGGCCATTTATCTAGGTTACTACTTTGAGTATGTGAACAGTGAAGCCTTCTTCAAAACTGTGCATTTCTGCAGGCTCATCTGAGCCTTCTCTAAAATACGATAAGTACCGAGATCTCCTGAACTGGATGAAATCATCCAAATTTGGTGCAAATTATATAGATCCAAATAGGCAAATTTTATCAGCGTAAAATTGTAATTATTTTCTTACCTATCAATTTAAAACATGTGCTTTGGGTGCTCAAAAGAACCGTCTCGCTCACTCATTGATACGGTTCTTTTGAGTACCCACAACATAATAAGTTTTTGATGGGAAGTAAAGAAAATAGTTTTACAAAATGCACTTTTATCTGGAGGCTGAAGTTATTTGGATTAACTGGTGCTATAGTGGAGCCTGAATCTAAGGGTACACAAAATAAAAAAATTCCGTGGAGTCAGACCACGGTTGATTTTAATAGGGCTGAACTCACATACTAAAAAACTAATTATCCTTACGCCTTTTCCGGCTAACAAAATGGAGCTTTTTCATACATAGTACTACGTGCAATGCACATTACGTACACCCGAGGCTTGATTCGATTCTCAAAATGTGGCGGATTTTCCCGAATTTTATCTGCATTAAAATGATAGTAAATTCTTGCAATTGTAGTACACACTATGTGCACAAGGGTGTAACCTTAAGTTCAATATCCGCTGTATGTTTCATTGTGGATTTTTAAAATGGCGTTAAGGGTCCATTTAGTCAAAGCTCATATCAGCCCCAAAATGCAGCTGTAATTAAGTTGTCTATGAGTTTAAGTTTGTGTGTGACATGATATGTTTTATTTAACAGTTTACTTGGTCACATGGTGAGTGAGAAAATCTATTTGTATTTAGTGCATATGATCAGATTTGCAAAACCTTTCTGCGACCAAGTTTGAGTATTGTCTTTTTAGCCATCAGTTTTTTACATTTTTTGGGGGTGCTCATAAGAACAATCTCATAGAAACGGTTCTTTTGAATGCCCACAGCATATGTTTGGTTGAGAAATAATATAACTAAGTTTTGATTGTGGTTAACAGAGGCCTGTTATTATACAAACAAGATCAAAGTAAAATTAAGTACTCAAGTACGGATCCAGAGGGGGATAGTGGGTCCGGAACCCCCTAGAAAAAACACAAGTTCTATGGGTTTCTATACAAATTAGCATTATGCCCCCCTCCTTGGAAAAAAGTTGACCCCCCCCCCCTGAAAAATTTTGGACCCCACCTGACAAATGTTTGACCCCCCTTGAAACCTTGGAAAATTATAGTTTTCTTTGAAATAAACCATTGATAAACCACTGTAAAACTGTAAAATAAGTTGAGGACTACAAAGTTCGGGCCTGGACCCCCCATGGCAAAAATTCCAGGATCCGCGCATGGGTACTTAATGTGTGTGTCCTCTAGTGGGGATTACGGCTCGCGTTGGCTTAAATACTACATAAACATTTAAAGGCTTCTTTTTATCGTTAGACGCAGCAAGAAAAAACACATGACACTATGCGTCTACGCATCGTATTGGTGTGAATGAGCCTTTACAATCAATGTTTTTTTAAACATATTTTACAAAATGCCTTCTAAAGTATGCAGTTTGCTTGACCTTTTTTTGTCTTGCTATTTCTCTTTAAGCAGTAGATAATTTGCACTGAACTCATTTTGTTCAATGTTACAAACATTCACAAGTTTAACTTGGAATTTGGATAGTGGTAAAACCAGTCATTATCCGAGCCAGGGGAAAGAATCTGAGATTTATTCATGTGGATATATGATTTGTTGTCTGTGTTACTTAAGAATTTTGCTTAATAAGTTAGTAGTGTCCTTAAAGAGACTCATATGTATTTAATCTCTAGGCCTTGTAACACTGTCAATATAGAGCTATATTGTTCTGCGCAATTTCTTGATACAAATTATTGTTACATGTACTGCATGTGTATAAGCGCGCAGTTACATGATACATATTACTGATACTGCATATGCAAAGAACACAGTGCTATTGTACAAATTACTAACACTGCATATGTAAAGGACACAGTGCTTTGATACAAATTACTGATACTGCATATGTAAAGTACGCAGTGCCATGATACAAATTACTAATACTACATATGTAAAAGTACACAGTACTATGATACAAATTACTAATACTACATATGTAAAAGTACACAGTGCTACGATACAAAATACAGATACTGCATATGTAAAGTACACAGTGCTACGATACAAATTACTAACACTGCATATGTAAAGGACACAGTGCTATGATACAAATTACTGATACTGCATATGTAAAGTACACAGTGCTATGATACAAATTACTAATACTTCATATGTAAAAGTACACAGTGCTATGATACCAATAACTAATACTACATATGTAAAAGTACACCGTGCTATGATACAAATTACTAATACTACATATGTAAAAGTACACAGTGCTATGATACAAATTACTGATACTGCATATGTAAAGAACACAGTGCTATGATACAAATTACTGATACTACAAGTTAAAAAGTACACAGTTTCATGATGCAAATTACCTATCCCGCATGTTCAAAGTTACAGTTTCATGCTACAAATTTCCTATACTGCATGTGTTGAGTATGTATCAGTTTCATGCTACACACGAGATCGTGCTACTTCTCACATTGTCCAGCAACAAAAACTCACGCGAGTCTTTGCATATTCAGAGCCTTTGTTGCTAGCATATACAGCATGTAAATGTAGCCGAAGGCTCGAGCATAATTGCTGACGTTCAGCTTCTTTGAATAATTCAGCATGTTCGTTTATTAGAGGCATTTGCGCAAAATGCGATTGGTACCAACATCATATGTGTTGGTTAATGTAGTGTTATATTGCACATGTACGTAGATTTTTCCTTAAATTTTAGTGTTACATGTAGGTAGATATAGAGATGGTCCATTTTCCGAAACATTCCTAGTCAAAGAGTCATTGGTTGCTATCGAAGATTTTAGAAATAAAGCATCGAGGGCATTGTTCTCTGTCAGCCAGCGACCTAATAGTAGTAAACCGTCCTTTGATCTCTCCAGCTTCCTTACATAGCTTTTATTTTAAAAGGTTAACTTTAATCTACATTCATACTATATTTGCTTGTTTATGTTCCTGCTTTAAATCCAATCCAACATTTTTCAGTCATGTCGGGACATTTTTCTTGTCTTCATGGGCTGATCCAGTTCTTGAAGAGGATAAAATGTCCTGCTCAAGGACACAACACAGTGCCTCTGGTGATTCTCGAAGTAGCGACCCTTCGAACCCAAGGACAACATTCTACCAACTGATGCGCTGTGCTCCTCAATCCATACTTGATGTATGCAAGCTGAGATTGTACGATAGTATAGGCTCGTTTCATGCAAAATATGTTCTAGCTAGTCTCTGTACCTGAGCAGAATAGTTATAATCTCACATGGTCGGAGACCCCGAGGGCAGGTTTTCTCGCTTTAAGGTCCATTTACCAATAGCCATTCGCCTGCTGCAAAAACATCATCTGAAAATGTCGTCTGGTTAAGTCGTATGCTGCATGAATGCAAGGACTTATTTTGGCATACAGACAAGCAGGGTGGACCCAGATCAGACCGCACTGTTTCTTACAGAGACGTTTTAAAAGAACTAGCAGACCGACATTCAGCAGACGACAGTTAGTCGCGATTAGCAGCCGAATAGTTAGTTTAGTATGTGCCATTTATTTGTTCATCTGTTCGCGGAAATATACCTATAAATGAACACATGTATAAAAGTTGTTGTGTACGTAAAACTGTTTGTTAGGCTATACAATAATGTATTGTCTTATTTTTGTTATGAAGTTTAAATTCTAATGGCACTTTGTCATTAGGGAAATACAAGTGTGTCAACCTAAAGCGACTTTTGTGTGTTTCTTTATATTTCCAGGCATTACTTTTCAGCTGCAATCCTCTCCGTATTGTGAACTAGACCATAATATATAGATATAATTTTATTTGACAATATATCAAGTATATAATCGAGTTGGCTACACTAGCAAATTTCCCTCTCTTGGGCCTTCACACTCTTTCCAGAGTTTTCACTGTCCGCACGCACAACCTACGTGTATGCCTCTGGCCCTACTATAAAGTTGCACATGAATGTGTTTTTAAAAAAATGACTGAAAAGTACCGAAATCTTATGAACTGGTCCAACGTTTGAGATTATCGAGCAACGAAGGCTCAGTTGAGTCTGTGCAACTGCACAGACTCACCAGAGCCTTCACTGCTCGCATACACAAAGGTGGGGACTACATGTAGATAAAGACTAACTAATTAAATACGAACATCTATACCTCTATCCCCACTAGATACATTGTATATCAGCATGGACGTTTAAAGGAGGCATTTGTGCATAAACAATTAGTACCAAGATTTTAAAATATGGTCCTTATATCACAATGTAACGACTGGACGCGGGGGATACGACAGGAACGTCTTGAATAGCACACGCCAAACGCTGTGGATAAAGAACAAAATGGCGGTAAACTGCTCAAACATGCAGGTAGGTGACCAGTTTATTCTGTTTTATATGGCGTTTTTCCCTATTACACCTGCTTGCTTTAGAGTAGTGAATCTTACGTTGCTCAAACTACTAAGCTTCACACATCCAAGCGCGCCACGAAATCTTATAATTTTGTATGAAATTGTTTTCTGATGCCATTGCTCGCCTTTCGGAGGCTTGTATATAATATATCACACACTGCGGAAAAAACGGACTGTGCACATGTGGCATTCCTACTTTCATTTTCATTGCAACACATGTGGATAAAGTTCCTCTTAGGACTACCATTTTGTTTTGCGTCACTTATGACGTCACATGGTTTTGTTACTGATTTCTGCGTATTCATTTCTTTCGAAATTACTCTTGTTACTTAATTCTTTTCATCATGTTCATGCTGAACAATTATGCATTTTTTCTGTCGCCTGCTAATGTTGTTTTTAGTATTTTTTTTTCAAAGAAAAAAACCCCCAAAATAGTAAGTGAGTATGATCAAGAAATACCACAATCACAAACTGCAGACAACCCCGTGGCACCGCGAGGAAGAGCCGCTCAACCATCACGGGTCATGCCAACACATTTCTAGAAAACCATCCGAATGATTGAGATTTTCAGAATTGATGCTGTATTAGTTCTGCTGTGAGACAACGGAAATGGACATATTGTCTACTCTAGGACATGCCTGACATGATAAAAATGAATAAACTCTGCATAGTTCTAATGTTTCAAATGCGATACACATGAAATGCCACGTTCAACAACAAATATATACTCATAATACAGTCACGGACCAGTCAGGATAATGCATTTTCGTGTTTATAAGAAAGTGCTTTTTCTTCTGCCCAACATATTATTGCGCTTTTCGTGCCATTTGAAAGTAACATGTATAAGGCAATATTATTTACTTTTCATTATATACCCAACAAAAAAAGAAACGCACCACTACGATTTTTCCCATTAAGCTCTCCTTTTAATACGAAAATGTTAATTGTCATGAAATATTCATTTCTGATCAAGTTTTACTAAAACTTTAATGTGACGTAGATGAGTATCTGTACTTTCACTGTGTAGGTACAAAACACATCAATGCGGAGGGTAAAGGAGTTTTGGAAGCATTAATTCAACACAACTGTCTACATGAAACTCCGAGTATGTTTTACATTAGCAAATTATGAAAACGATATGTTGTCAATATCTGAGACAACCAATGTGTTTATTGATGCGTTTTTTTTATTCCGAAACCCATTTTCATCAGTTAGGATCATTTAAATTGATTAAAACAAGGTTGAACTTTTTAAATGTTTGTAAGGTTTATCTTCAGTGTGGAATCCTTATCCAAAGGGTAGTCACAAAACATGGGCTACCTAGCGTTCAATTATCGCGAATGATGAATTTAAAGATAGAATTTGCAAAGAAAAAATGTCTGGGTACAATTTGGCCTACTGAGATGAATCCATTTGCTTCAACTTATCTAGCAAGAGAGCACAATAAAAACGCTTATTTCCTGTGACTTTACAATTTGACCCCCACCTGGCTCGTGACCAATTTTCTTTAACACAATTTCGACGCCTGATTGCAAAAGACGTGTGACGCAGCAGTAAATGACATACCTTTGCACTGATATAAACTAAATTGGCATATCACTTGAGATATTCCTGAGAGTTGAACAGTTATAAGTGGTGCGTTTCTTTTCTTGTCGGGTATATTTGATTCATGCAATTTTAGCTACAGAGTTTTAATCTTTTTGTAAAATTTTCTGGACAACGTTTAGACAATGTCAACGTCATTGAAGTCAATGGAAAGTTGCTTTTCAAAGTTTAAGTAAAACTTTTTACAGGGACATACTGTATATGACTATTGCAAAAGTATAAACTTCTGATGATCCAAGTTGCATACTTTGCGCATCTATTATTCAACTTTATGGCATACATGTATAAACGGAAATGAAATCTTGATGTCACATACTATGCAGTCTTTTGCAAACATAAAATTGCATTAGAGGCTATGAGAATATAATTCTGTGGAATTACCTTTGCTCCTAGAGCAAATGTGCGATAGACTGAGTAATTGACGCCACTATAGTGTCCATTTCTATTTGCGATTTCTTTTAAATTTTCAAATGTGTATCGCTTCGTCCATCCTATGGGTATGACTGTTGCACCATGTTTTGATGATACTCGTTTGAACAGTATTTAATCTAGAAGTCTAAGCAGGTGCTAATTTTCTTACGGTGTATTGAAAATACGTTTTTCCCTGTTGAATGCATAATTTAAGAGGATGAGTCTGGCTGACGGTTTTGGAACAACTATAATTGCTGGGTCATGCCTACAGGGTCTCGTTGGATATGTATATCAATTGACTATGTCTGAACTAGGAATATCCTGTAGCTAATAGAAATTTCTAAATCTTAAAGCTCAACTCAGCAAACGATTGATCGCAAACAATGTGGTATGCCAAGATTGAACCGAGTGATGCTAAACGTTGATCCCGAGAGACAGATTAACCTATTCCACCTTCACACAAATAATGGATTATGTTTCTTGTTAACCATTCAATACCACTTTTTAAATTTCAGCAGAAGATCCCGAATACGTTGAGATGCACTGTGCTATGCTGACATCACATTGGCATAACAACGACATCACATGACGACTATCTCGCGTGAGTTCCAATACAACCAATGAGCAGGTCACACGTCGTGGTAGCCAGGGTAAGATAAAATGGGTAAGATAGGAATTTCTAATCCAGGCTTCATTTATAGATATTCTTACTATATCCGTTGTGCAAGAAAGAATTGTCTTGACCACCAGATAAGAATATCTGATACTTTATCCTGGGATAGAAAATTCATGTTATCTTACCCATGCCGTCACAAAAGGGCTGTACATTGGCTGTATTGGAACCCACGCGACATAGTCGTCAAGCGATGTCATTGTTATATTAAAGTGACGTCATCAAATCTAGTCGCATCTCAGCATATTAAGGCTCTTTTGGGGGCCTTTTTAAACATGAAAATGCGATATTTAATGGCAAGCAAGAAAAAGAATCCATTAGTCGTGTGAGGGTGGGATAGAAAATCAGTCACTCAGGATAACCGTTTGTCATCACTTGGCAGCCTCGTGATGTCACTCATGATGGATCCTTATAATTTCATATCGGTAGAAACAGCGGAAACTCTGATATGGTGTGCAACGATGTCTTCTCCTCTTTGGTTCGCAGTTTGCCTCATAACCTATGTTTGTGGCCGGCGTTCCCTGATTAAGTTCACATTCACGTGTACGGTTGCATTGCAAAACGGACCTTCAATAATGGATGACACTACATGGATGACACTACATGGTGTCGACCATTACTACTCTCATCCCCCAAAGTTAGTAGGATCCTGGACGGTAAAAATCAGCAATAGCCATAAATGGGCCCCCAGGGGTTTTGGGGATCTGTGGAGAATGGCTATTTATTTTCTTGGAGCTTGGGAGCACTTGTAATTATTTTCAAAGGTTTGGGAGCTAGCTAATAGTTTTGGGGATTTAGGGAGCCCTGCAAAAAAGTAAAAAAAATCTCACCTTAAAGGAAAAGCTTTCATTTCGTTTGATTTTGTAAAACAAATCTTCGGCTTCCTGGGGCAAGCCCCCCACCCCCACCCCCGACAACCCTTTGATGATAAAACTGTTTTTACTTTCGTGCTTACATCCTAATTTGGATTGCTCTTGCTGACTGAAATGGCAAATAATTTTTACTATTGTAGGAAGTTATCCTTAAAATTGTTGATTTTAAGGTTGATTTTGGAACACTAAGAACGCGCCAGATTGCACCATTTTAATACAAAATTTCCGAACCCCTAGCACAAATCTGAATCCACATCATTACAGGGTTATCTTCGCGTCTGGTATATAATGTTTGATGTAAAAAAGGAAAAGCCTCCATTTTTTACATTTCTTTGGCTTTGGACCCCCAGAAAATGTGAATGTATGTATATTTGTGCTAACGTGCGCATCTGGATTGATCTTGGAGAAAAATGTGGCCAAAAAATTGGGTTGTTGATTTATTATCCAAAAAAATTGTTGATTTTTAGGTTAATAGTAACGTACTTTGGAACACTCAGAATGCACCAGATCGCACATTTTTATCATTTTGTCCACGGGAGCATGCACCCGGACCCTATAGCACAAGTGTGAATCATCATTACAGGGATAGCTACGCACCTGGTATGTAATTCTATATCTAGGTAACTAGATATTTTTTATTAAAACTTTGATGAACGTTGAAAATGAAGTTAAATTATGTATAGGGCTTAGTAGCAATTATAACACTTTCTATGGTTGCAAAACAAAAATGCTTTCACTTAGGCTAAGAAAATCTAGTTTCATCTATTGAAAACAACAGCCCTCCCCCACCAGAAAACCAAACGTTCTAGCTGCCCCTAATAAAAAAAAAATCAAATCCAGAGAACATTCCTCCATACCTACTCTACCAGGTACCGCAACAGAATATTAAAGATGATCTCATTATATCATTCATTTCATTAAAATAACTTTATCCTGTATTCCGTAGCTAAGCCATATCTTTACATGTATAACGCCAAATATTAAAAGTGAATATTAATTAAGTCATAAGCTCGTGTATAGCTTGATAGTTTTTTAAGTATGTGAATTTAATCAAATGGTAAGAAAAATGCATTTTAGGGAAAATTGGCTTATATTTTGAGAAATTTGGGGAGCAAAAGAAAAATACGTTCAGGGAGCTGAGGAATTTTCTTTCGGGGATTTGGGGAGATCAATGCATTATTTTCTGGGATCAAGGGAGCACAGACCCCCCTAGGGGCCTCATTAATCTCAGCGATGACTTTTGTTGCCCGCTGATACTCTTTGCAAATAGCTTGGACGTAGATCAGGCCCGAAAAAATGTAGGGTCTGGTCTGATTCCAACCCTTTATGACACTCTCAGATTATACACCTGAAAAATACACTTGAAAAAAGAAATTTTGAAGAAAAAACAGCAGACGACAAAAATCATGCAAAATTATCTAGCATGCAAAGTGATAATTTACAAATGGGACGACTGGATGCATGTACCACATAAAATCTGACCAAACGTAAAATCGTTTTGGGAAATTGTATTCCACGATTGCATAATTTCCATATCTGTAGCAGAAGCACTATGTAGCTTGTTCTGCGTGCTGAATATTTTGTACGTTAATGTCCCCTGCTGATTTTTTTCTAAATTATTTTCCCCAAAGTTATTTTAGTAACACTATCAGAGTGTTAAACGGTTTGGATTCAGATCAGGGCCGACGTTATGTCGGGTCTAAACTGTTTGCAACTGTAATCATCAGACGACAAAAGTCGCCGCTAGTCAGTAAAGAGTTAATTACGTGGTAATGAAAACTAATGGCAGCTGCTGCATATACATCAATGCTGTAGAGATTCCCAAACTAGTCGTCTGTGCTTCTAAAATAAAACAATACCTAATTAGGATATAGGCAGGTGCCAATTAAACTGCCTTCTCCAGGAGGATTAAGGCAGTCGTAAAACAAAGGATCAATAAAACAGATTTATTATGGAAGAAAACTGCGCAGATATAAAGAGGATCTTACATGTGTGTTCATGTATTATATCATTTATTGAACGAGTAGGGGAAAAGAGATAGCCCAGAACAGATTGTTACTTTACTCTCATAATGTTTTAACGTTTTTTTTCCACAATATTAGGGTAGAGTCGGGTAACTTCGGACATCAGGTAAATTCAGACATGCATTTGCAAACAGTAGACAACCAAATGAGACGGCTCCTTATGAGCCATCTCATCAGGATTTTCACTGTTTGCTTAGTTAATTTATTTTTTATTCCAATAATTGAACTATGAAACAAACAAGGTGGCTATCCGAATTTAGCTGTCTGTCCGAATTTACCCGACTTTGCCCTATATTACATGACTTTAAATCGCAGTGAAGCACGAACTAGAATTAGCAATACATGAAACACGTAATGTATATGGTATTTTATGAAGCTAAGGTAACTAGTATAACGTTGGAAGCTAGTCATTCACTACAGATTATTAAAACAACATGACACTAGTCACAACACTTTCAAAATATGTATATGTGTTGCATTTTTTATGGGATAGGACAAAAGACAATACGAGTTTAAGCCATAAGGGGTAAGTTGTAATACCTAAGACATAATACATTAAACAAAACAGCTAAGAGGTAATACAAAAAATACGACAAAAAACCTAAGGCAAAAGACATAAGACAAAAGACCTAAGACAAAATACCTAAGGCATAAGACGTAAGACAAAATACCTAAGACATAAGACAAAATATCCATAAAAGTACTTATTATCTATATAAGCTGCAGTTATTAAAAATCAGCGTCTGTAACATTGTCCATTATTAGATATATCCCACTTTATTGTTTACTTTATCATGTATTTATAAGTAAGTAAGTAAGTAAGGGTGCAAAGAACAGGAATTGATACAATCAAGTGACACACCTGACCCAGGATACCAACTGGAAAGTGACAAACTCACAGTTGGACACCACAAACGAGAGCCCATGCCAGCAGGTGACCACAAGACACATATAAACAGACACACAAAGGCATAGCAAACACTAGACAGAAAAACGTAAAAGATCCACAAAAGAAGTACCACCTAGGAACGTCAGTAAAATATTTTATTGGAGGGCTTAAAACGGTTTAACGGCGCCAACCTCACCCTTATTTCAGATGTGGATCAAGACACATATATATTTGGTTTGCATGAAATACCCCTAACTTATCAATGCATCATCCCCAAGAACATATAAATCATGATTTAACAAGGAGATAAATCAAAGATAAGTATTCAACAGTAAATAAAACTGAATACTGGAGCAAAAGAAATCCAACAGGTAAACCCTTGTGGGCTTGACAAACAGCCAAGCGTCAGGCCCCTACAATCTCATCGATAGATAAGTCTTTAAGTCGGAACGCCATAGTGTCTGAAGTCCGACCTATCGGCGTGCAATTAAAGAGGAAAGCAAAGTTGCCAACCGTGATTGGGTTGACCACTAAATTGCAGTCTGTTGCAAATCATAGTATCGTCTACAAAATTTAGAAAATGTTTTGGGAATTTTATGATACTGATAGCGTTGTTTAAGAAGTTTCTGAGTTAACAATATATTGCGAGTGTTGAAGTCAGTAACATTACTAGCAAAACGAATGAGTTGAGAGATATAGACTCCATAGGATGTAGAGCGAGGAAAAATGGGAAATTGACAATTTCAAAATCGAAGTTGTCACGTTTGTCATAAAATTTTGTAGAAAAATTATCATTAGAAAGTTTAAAAATGCAGCTTTGGTATCAGAGGTATTTGTTTTATTAAGTTAGAGCTCTTAAGAGAATATTTGACTTACCATATTGTCAAAATAAAAAAAATATTAATTTTCAAAATAGCGTCCAAATATCTGGAAGTAGTGTTAAACGCATCAATAAATTCAGCCTGCTTATCATCAGAAAGGGACATCATAAAAACCCTCTCATAACAAAACAGGAATAAAAAAAGCAACCAGGGGAGCACAATTAGTGTCCATAGGGATCCCACCTACTTGTCTATACAGCTCAGTGCCAAATCGAAAAAAAAAACAAGTTGTCCAACAGAAATGTCAGCGCATCACATACATTTTGACATGACCATGCACGATATTTTTTAGGTTTTTCTGAAGTAAAAAATGCATTTCTGTCATTACATGCAAGGTAAGGAGAGCCTTCCCTATGGAAGATCAATAAAAAGTAAGTAAGGGTGCAAAGATCAGAAAGTCAAGTGCCACACCTGACCCAGGATACCAATGGGAAAGTGACAAATTCACAGTTAGACACCACAAACGAGAGCCAAGAGGTCAGCCCTTTCCCAGCAGGTGACCACAAAGCACATATAAACAGAGGCTCACAAAGAAATACCTAGGAACGGTCAGTAAAATTTTTACATGAGGGCTTAAACCGGTTTAACGGCGCCAAGGTCACCCTTAATTCAGTTGTGGATAAATAGACATAGCTATTTGGTTTGCATGAAAGACCCATACCTTGTCAATCCATAATCTCCTAAAACCTATAAATCAAGATATAACAAGGAGATACGAGGGGGGGTTCGATATGTAATGAAAACCCATTTATAACTCCATCCACAAACGCTATAGGCTTTTATGTCATATGCCAAACTTAAGATCAAAGCGTGTCCGCTATAATTATGTATGATACATTTTTTTTTTTTATCTTTCCAAATTTGATAAGTTACAGCCTTTTTAAAAAACACACTAATAAACACTGCACATATTTTCCTCCGAATTGTAAAGACTCATTTTAACAAAGGTAGAAAGGCATGCTGTATTTTCTAAAACAAAAATTTAACATGCATAAATCACATATCCATAGTTTTCTGACCCATTTTCCTTTTATCTGCTATAATGATACAAACTTTTAACCGGTACCAATTTCTCGCGCAAACGGTTTTATTACGTTACCCCTCTTACGTTGACGTCGTTTAAAGCAATGGGTGTAACACTAAAATACGCACGATTCTTGAAAATTAGAAATATGGCTTTGTACTAGAAAAAGACAATTTTGATTGTATCGAAGTTTAAATACACACAGTGCATTGGTAGCTGACCAGTTAAACTGAAACTAATATTAGGGGTATCTCGTCTGAGTGGTGTACCATTTACGTTTCCTATAATTTTATCGTCTGAAATTAGCCAGCCAGATTATATAAATGTAAATACGTGTAACAATGTCCAAATAATGCATCCGAATGCAAACATCAATGAAACGCGGTATTTTGTCTGATCCATTTCAGTGTAAGCCAGAGATGGCATTCTATTAAGTGATTTTCTTATTTTAAATGACGTATTTTGGGATACTTTATGAGTGAAAATAGATATGGAAATTTCAAATCGGCTGTATTACTTGCAAATGAACATCAAAGCGACCAGAAGAAAAGTTACAAATGATTTTCGTGTGCAATTTCGCTATGTAAACGTTCACGTAAAAACGACTCTGTCAGTGGAATGCCAGAGAATGTAGCATCAAGGAGGATTTAAACCAAAATGACAGCCTGAGTATTTCATAGAATATAAAGCAATATCAAAGATTTTTGCAGTTATAAATCACCAAAATATGGATATTCACCACACAAAGAAACAGACTGAAAACATCGCTCGTTCATGTAGTTATCTGCTTTGGAAAACTTTGTTATATTTCATATCGCAGTGTACTTCAGTACCCTATCTTGAAAGTGGCTTGTGCAAATTAGATCAGAAGCTAGACAACTGCAATTTTACTTTTATTTAGCCAAGAAACAGACCTTTTAATAAAAGTAAATATAAAGTTTGTAAATGTAAAACTTTGGGATATGCAGGACTGTTTTCATTACACATTTAACGCCCCTCGTAAAGCAAAGATAAGGACTCAACAGTAAATAAAACTGAATACCGGAGCAAAAGAAATCCAACAGGTAAACCCCGGTAGGCCCGACAAACAGCTAAAGCATCAGGCCCCTACCATCTCATCAATAGATAAGTCTTTAAGTCTGGACCGTCATAGTGTGTGAAGTCCGACCTATCAGCGTTCAATTAAAGAGGAAAGCAAAGTTGCCAACCGTGATTGGGTTGACCACCAAGCATGCAGTCTGTTGCAATACATTAATGTTATAGCCATTCTTTTTATAATCGGAAATTATTTTAATGAACTGCGCTGAAAAAATTATTAGAGCCAGCAATCTTCTTCATTTTATACACCAGGTCACCATAGAAATCAGGTTCCCAAAGTCCTTGGCGCAGGAGAAATTTAAGTCCAACTTGGAATTTAGATATCAAATCATAGTATCGTCTTTAAAATTTAGAAAAGGTTTTGCGAAGTTTATGATGCTGATAGCGTTGTTTAAGAAGTTTCTGAGTTAACATTGTATTGCGAGTGTTGAAGTCAGCAACACAGCTTGATGCTCTAGACAAACGAATGAGATGAGAGATATAGACTCCATAGGATGTAGAGCGAGGAACATCACCATCTAAAAATGGAAAAATGACAATTTCAAAGTCAAAGTCGTCACTTTTATCATAACTTTTGGTAGAAACAATATCATTTGAAATAGACAAAGGAAAGTCTAAAAATGCGGTTTCGGTATCACAGGTATTGGATTTATTAAGTTGGAGCTCTGAAGGGTATATTTGACTTACCATATTGTCAAAATAAACAATATTAATGTTTAAAATATCTTTAAATAAATTATGAGGTAAAGTAGTGTTAAGAGTAGAAAAATCATAAGTAGACAAGCTGGTCGCATTGAACTCTCTAGCTTTAAGTTTATCTAAAATTTCACCTGAATTTTATTTGGACCAAAAAAGGTTTTTACCGGATCTCTCATATACATTTTCACAATACATGATAACATATTTTTAACAGCTGTAAGACACGAGGTTAACAATTTAAAAAGTTCTGTTGTCGTACAAGAACTAGAATTAGCAATAAATCTTGCTTTATAGTTTTTTTATGGAGTTTAGGTAACCAGTACAACGTAGAAACTTTGTTTGATTTTTAAATTAGCTTTGACACCGAAATTTATGACTGTATGACAACCATGCCCATCGACAATCATATTTTCACTCAAAGAAGGCTGCACTTTATAGGCATGCGTGCCAACAAGCTCACGATTAAGAGTATTCATATAAATGCAATCGTCAAACAACTACAACAGTGTTAACAGCTTTAATTGCTGGAACCAAAACATAGACGTTCAAATGAAAATCCTGGATACCTCGTTTAAGATGTCGAAATCATAAAACATAAGACGTCAGATTATAGACATTATGCGTTATACCTAAGAACTAAGATAAAATGGCCCCAATATACATGTACCTATATTTCCCATTATATTGTAGCAATCATTATTTTAACATTATATCTAATGAATCAGATGTGAAACATAGTTTATTTCAAGTCTAAGTCTATGCCCCAAACAAAATAATATATTTAACAATGTTTTTAACATACAGTGTTGACTTCAAACGCCAATAAGCCCTTGGCAGTCCTAGTATACGATTGAAGGTTTATTTTTTGTCAAAGAGATCCATCATAATGTAACAGAAGGTAGAAGGATTCGTTTATTTAAACGAAGCTCTTGATTTGATTGTCATAGAGATACCAGAACAAGCGAGTATTTGGTAAGGCAATTTACTTTAACACTTGATATGCTAGATATATACGTATCTACAGCAATCCTCTTAAATTTCCATCATGTTGACCTGCAGTACCAATTTTATTCATGCGCGGATCCAGAGGGGGACAGGGGTCCAGACCCCTCCTGAAATATCACAAAATATAGTGTTTCTTAGCAATACTGGACCGGATCCCTTGAAAATCACAAAGCTCAATGCTTGGCAATCATCGGCGCCCAAATGTGGCAGACCGATAATCGCCCTATTATAGTGGTATTTGGATCCTCTCATCAACTAAAAAAAGCATAAACGAAAACAAATAAAAAAAAGTTGTCACAGTTGGACCCCTCTGACAAAACTCTTTTGATTCGCGAGTGAAGTTTGATACCACAACTGTATGGTCTTATTAGATCCGGACGTATGTTGTCGGGTAATAACTAATAAAAACAAAGAGAACATGCAATTTACCTTCGCATTGTGAGAACGCTTCGTCAAGTTACATCAGTGTATCAAAGCATAAATAACGTGATTTCCAACCCTGGAAATGGACCAATGAATTTCCATCAGTTACAGTACATAAGGTTCTATCATTAAATGTTCCGATCGTCCAGTATTTGACCAGCTACATGACGTCACTATTGACGTCATTGTGACGTAATTTTGTTTGACATTTAACAAATATCAGGAAGTTTACGACGACAGCAGGCAGCTTAAACTTATTGTCATGTAAATTAATCGGACAGCTTTTTGGTAACAGAACAAAGCTATCAATCTGTGGCATTTGGGCGGATTTACACGAAAAATAGTGTCTGTTTTGAATGTAACCCATCCTGGAATATTGCTTGATTTATCCTGTCAGAACATTGGTGGTGAGTAATAATTATCAGATGTAGCATATATCATAATACTTGTATTTAAAAGTTGGCACTGATTATTATTAGATATACTATGAAACGATAATACCACGATACATTTTAACTGGTGCAACCAGTATATATTTATGACATTCCTTTACTGGCCATGACGTGCTGCTCTAATATGACAAGTTTGCTGATATTGGTAAGAAAACCAATATACAACAAATTGTGGTGAAAGAGTCTTATCAAGACTTTGTTAATGTTGATACATCAAGTGCATATAAACATCAAAACTAAAAACAATTAAGTTGTCCACAAAACATGTAAAAAACAACATCAAATAGCAAAATTTTAATATGAATCCACTATACTGAATTATGTTCCCTTTTTCAATGCATTACTCTTGATCCATAAAATTGAATCTTTATGTGGGGCACATAAGTTATATATGTCTTAGTTTGTTTGTTTTCTCGTGTCGCTCTCTCTTGATATCACGAATCTATCTATTACATGAACCTGTGGTTCTGGCGAGTGTGCACTGCGAATTGCGTACACACATAAGCGAACAACATGTGTCTGCAAAAAACTGTCGAGTGGTATACGTCATGTAAACCTATGAGAACCTGAAATCCCTTTACGGGTACTTTGTCAAACAGTGAAGACCCAGATAAAATGACGTACAATGCGGCATTTCATCAGGGTCTGCACTGTCTACTCAGACAAAATAGATCTTCAGAGAAAGGAATTCAACATATATTTTTTAAATTATAACCTATGACCCATAAATATATACAATGAACAATCGTGACTTTATTGTACATTTAAGAATTGAAAGTTATTTTTCTGCGTTTCACTGAGATATGAAATGTTGGGAAAATTACATCTAAAATTAGATGTAATTTAAACGACATTTCATACCTCAGTGAAACGCAGAAAAATAACTTTCACTTCTTATAATTACAACTTCTTCTTTACTCATTCTTATTCAGTATTTATAATTATGTTTTCCTTGAAAAAATACGTTTCCAGCTAAAAGTTCGTTTCGCGCATTTAGATTATGACGTGCGTATGAAGACGTTACGTCGACGACGTTCAAAAAATCAAAATGGCGGCCGTTCTCCAATTGAAAATAAACAACTACATTTTAGAGACTAGAATCTCACTTTTACATAGTGACAACCGAAAAAAACTTAACATCATTAGAATCATTAGAATGTGTACGATAGTTACGTCATCGGATATGACGTCATTCGTTTACATTGGTGACGAAAAGCATCATCTGCCAAAATGGCTAGGAAAGGAAAAGAAATGACCCCCGGCAAAAAGAAATTGAGCTATCTTTTTATAGAGTGATTGAAGAAAGCAAAGACGAAATGCAAAAGGTGTTGGATAAACCAGACAACAGTCATGCAGTAAGTTCAAGAAACGATTTTATTGCGGGGCTCGACTGAATACATACAACGAAGTTGCAGGAAAACAAACACAGGTGCAAGACGTGATCGCATCATTTTGCGGACTGGGAAACTAAATAGATTGCAGCCAAGTGCGGATCCAGAGGGGGGACAGGGGGTCCGGACACCCATGGAAAATCACAAGTTATATAGGTTTCTATAGGGAATAAGCAATGGACCCCTCCCCCTGGAAAAAGTCGGACACCCCCCCCCCCTAGAAAAATTTGTACCCCCTCCGGAACCTTGAAAAATGATATTTTTCTTTGAAATTAACCATTTGTCTTCTGTTAAATAAGCGAAGGACTAAGAAAAAAGAAAAAAAAAAAAAAAAAACGTCAGAGCTTTTTTTTTGTCATATTGACGTGGACCCCCCCCCCCCCCCCCCCTCCTGTGACGAAAATTCCTGGATCCGCGCATGGCAGCAGACAGCTGATCGGCATGACTTCTGTTAATTTAGGCGTCGTATGTAAGTTAATTTTTGCTTTTCTACCTGAAAATATAGGTGTAAGTGTAAGGTAAAGTGTCAGTAGTTGCAGGCTGGCCATTTCTCTTCATAGAAGCATTGCACAGTATCACAAAAGTAGTTCTGTCGTGAATGGCCCCGCCCCTCATGAATACGGACCAGGTTCATTGAAAAATGAAATACAGGTCAATGCGATCAGATGACCATTCTTGACCAATCAGATTAGCGGATCTCAATTAATGTTATGACAGTTGTAATTATAGCTTTATGGAGAATCACATTGGTCTCAAAAGGGATAAATTAGAAAATTTGAGGAGGTACAACTTTTCTGATAATCATGACTCTATGATTTACTATATGATCGATCTACTAGTTTTCGTGGTAGCTCCAGAAATTGTGGTAAATCAGAACGGGTGCCGCCAATTTTCTTTATTTTGAAACTATACAATGGTATTTCGACAGTAAGCGCTTCATTTAAATTTCAGATTTCTCGAATATTTGTCTCGCGAGCTGACGTCACTGATAACGTCAACTTGAATATGACGTAACTACGATTGAATGTGGCAGCCGCCATTCTTTGAATACCATTCTTTAAAGCTAACGACAATAGCACGTTGCTTGAATTATTTAGAGTATCGATAAAGTGAAGAGTTATTTTGCCAAAAATTGATTGACAACATTTTAGATTAGAATGAAACTATCGCTCTGTGCTATATTGTAAACGACAAGTAATTTGGCAGATAATCATGCAAACTTTGATTTATGAGCAGTAACATGAAAACTGGTGCATGTTTCGAAACGATTTTCCCATAATCGACCAGAATTTTTAAACTCGTCAGCACTTTAATGGTGCGTAAGACATATCTAAGTATGTCCGAATATTTTTATTCAAAAGTGGATAATTTGTCGTGACCACATTTACTTTGAAACGTTATTGTCACAAAAACTGGTACAACCAGCATATATATACGGTAGTATTGTGTATCTAATTGCAGTTGTATACTTAGCTGAAATATCATTATTATGTTTCAAAGTTATTTGAATTTTCAGACAAAATGTTGATTATAGCCCTGGTATGTTTAAGTCTAGTTGTACTGGCCCATGGAAAAGCTATTGAAGGTAAATATATCCGTTAAACAAACAAAATAGATAGACGCATTGGGGAACGCTAACCATAGACGTATGTGAGCTTTTTACACATCAAAATAACTAGTAGGAAGCATCTCTAAGACAGCCCTTCCTTCAACGTACAGCGTGGAGCTATGACTTGATAACCTTAGAATTCATATTTGAATACCATTTAACCCGTTTGTGCAGAATTTATGCCCCGTTCTTATCAATTGGACGCGTAAGTTGTTGGGTGTATTTGTCTTTCTGTAAGCAAATAGTGGAGAACCTGGTTTTGCACTGTTTGTCGATGTCTCACATAAAGGACGCTAGGCTTATAAAGGTTGAAGAGGTCTCTCAATTCAGAAGTTAGACCCGTTAATTGTGATCATGCACACTTAGCATAGATTTAGCGAATCCCTGGCCCTTCAAAACGACTGGGAACATGTCTTTATCTTCAACGTCACTGTTTAACACTCTGTGTAGGAAGGATTTGTGGGTGTTGAGGCGGAGACTTCACTCCTAGTAAAGGTTGTTACAAATTTCGCGTCAAAAACAAGTGAGTATGTCCAGGAAATACCACAAACACAGACTACAGCTCAAACTACAAATATAGATACAAAAAGTGAGTAACTATGGCCAGGACATGCCACAATCACATATTACGGACAAAACCCAAGGCACAGTGAGGAAGAGCAAAAAACCCCTATAAAAGTCACATGACATCAAGAAATAAATAAAATTAAAGCAACCAGCTCTCCCTTCCCCAGCGAGATAATTGCAAAACTGGAAAGGACACAAAGTACTGCATAACAATACAAGGACCTAACACAAAATCAGCACAATAAATCATTGTTGCCTCAAAACTTTACTCTTATTACACGTACAACGTTAGAGTTATCTCTATCGATGACTTATTCAATACAAACCCAACCTGTGTAATAATCAAGTTGACTGATTTTAGTTCTTAGGAATCACACCGGATAGGCGGCAATCGAAAATGCTGTTAAAAATCGACGAACGCGGATCAAAAATCTCGCTAGAAACAGTGTTTTGGATTGCCTTGTGTGTATGTTCATCGATGGTAATAACGTTTTTGATTGCCGTCTATCCAGTGTGATAATGATCGATTTCTGTTACGATGAAATGAGAAGGCGATATTAGGTGGTTGCAATAAATTATACTCCGAGTAGGGGATAAATGCTTGTCTTTTTCGATAGAAACAATAGAAACAGCACCACATTGAATTTTATAGAAGAGAAGCAAAAAGGACAGACCGATCCTTGCAGGCCACACGTATATGTGTTTCACAATTCCCTGCAGGTTCAGCGGACTGCAGTCCTGAACTTTCACAATTTAATTAATCTGAGGTTTAAAGAAAGCGTTCAAAATTGGTGATGCATAATCTTGTTTGGACCGAGCCGAATTCGAGCCGAATGAAACCATTTGAAGTGTCTAAGTAGCTTCGGAAGAAATTTTGGAGATATGTTGACCCTAATCTATAATACCAGTGATGGTTATACCATGGTGTTTAGCCTCCTGAACATTTTCTAAAAAGTGAATGAGTATGGCCAGTAAATGTCACAATTGCATACTTAGACAAAACCCAAGTTTGTGTGTTGAAGATACGTAGACAGTTACAACACAATTAAAGTAAAACAACGAGCTATCTCTTCCTCAGTAACATTTTATTTTGTAAGGAATGATCAAAATGAATTTGTGATGTTGATGCCCATTTTACATCCATCTGACTACATTTTGCAAAACTCAACACTTATTCATTTAATCCTTTCATAAGTATCCTGATATACTTTTTTATCCATTCTTTTAGAGTTACTTTCAGAACAAAAATGCCAGACAAGCGGGCAGTAATTAAAATTAGATAATGTAGTAGTATGCTTCCTATATAAAATGTCAGAACCATTTTATCTTTCGTATGGCTAAAGTAATGTGAAATTCTTAACCACCGATAGTGTCACTAACAGATGATGGTCCAACGTGAAATGACGTCATGATGATATCGTAATGCAAACATGGGATCATTTCCTGTCTTCTGTACTTTTGCTGTTGTTAAAATGACTTTCCGTGAAGGCTCCTTAATGTCAGAGCTTTCTCATGCTAATATTTTAGGGAAATAAGGATTGAGAGTGTCCCAGATAACGGGCAATCTGAATTCTGAACATGGAACAACTCAAAAGAGTACTACGACAACATAGAGATAAGTTAACCGTCTAAAGCATCTCTAACTGTCTGAAAATAGTGATTTAAAATAAAGGAGGGCATAGCAATTATTAGTTTAGAATAGCAAAACTGTTTGCGCACCATATAATAAGCAGGTCTTGAAGCTTGTTAATATGCAGGACGGTATATGCTGCAAATTATGTTGTTTTATTCTAGTTATTTAATAAATTATTATTGTCAAATAAAAGGTCCACGCTTTTTTAGACACGCTGTATATCCCGATCAGCAGTTGTGACAAACTGATTATCTGTGATTTATGCTGTTGTTGTTCTTTACTTCAGACTCAGTTCGTGTGAAACGTTTGGCTGTTTGTACAGCAGATTGGAAACCAGTTTGTGGAAATGATGGAAACACATATTCAAATTTGTGTCATATGCGAGATGCGTACGTATTTTATAAATATATATTTGTAAATAGTATCATAACTGTATGGCATAAGGCAACCATTTAAGGATTCTACCACAGCCACCCAGAGTTGATTGTTAAAGCTGCATAGTCCGTAACTTTTGATCTTTTAATTTTTGAAATAATGTTTCTATTTTTCAAGAACACAGTAAAAAACTAAAATGCATGTATACATTTTACCAATTTCGTAAATCTTAACAAATTATTTGTATCAAAACAACAGCACTTATGTTAAAAATGACTGTCTATAATTATTGAAGGGACGCAAATAATTACCAACAAGAGAAAAAACATCTGTTTTTATAAGATAATTCACTTTTCCATGTAGTTTTCAGCGATGGTGAACAGATTTATTATGAAAACTTAACGTAATTCTACTTTAACAAATGATTTAAAAAGAAAAGAAAATTATTCGAAAAATGTTCATAGTTGCAGACTTAGTCTCTTTAAATAAAATGGTGGCTTAAAAGCTCTTCTGCAACAGGGCATATCAGAGCAGTTATTATGTGGTGATTTATTTTACAAATTCAAAATAATTGTTGGAAATCTTTTTTTAGTGATCAATGTTGAATGATAATCAAACCGAACAGCAGCTTAAGCCACTGAGGTGGGGGCTTAAATGTATTTACTGGTTTATGCCTGATGTTTGTCTGACTTAGCCTACTATAGCTTAATTTGAGGTTTTATTTACCTCTCACTATCTGAGAATAATAAGCCATTTTATAAAAAATTTGGTAGAAACAATATCATTAGAAATGAACAAATGCAAGTCCAACATGGAATTTTGATATCAAAACATCGTATGGGTAATGCGATTAAGAAACCGTTTAAGTTCATTATACTGATAGCATTGTTTCAAAAGCTTTTGAGTTAAAAAGTTTTTGCGAGTGTTGAAGTCTGCAACATGGCTAAATACTATAGAAAATCGGATGAGTTGAGAATTATAAACTTCATAGGATGTAGATAGAGGAACATCACCATCTTAAATATGATGGAACAAAGAAAAATAACCTCACGACTCACAGATAGTCAGAGCAAAAGAAAACCTCAGGTTGAGCTATGGTGGGCCCAGGTAAAACCAAACATCTAATACCAAGCTACGGATGAAAGCTTTAAGTTAGAGCCTTTTTTTGATACTGATATCTTGTACACCTGTATTCAATAAAAGAGAACATCGTAAATGCAAAATTAGAAAGAACACAAAGTACTGCATAACAAATATGGACCGAACACAAACAACCACTAAAAATGGGAGCAACATAAAACAAAGAACATCAAAAAGAGAACGCACCGCGCATCACTAAGAGTTGACCGTTGAATACAATATTGGCTTGAAACCTTTTCTGCAGCGAGGCATTTCAGAGCCAGTATTTTATGGCGATTTATTTTATAAATTCAAAAGAAGCGCTCGAAAGTATTATTTTCCTGATCAGTTTGAAAAAAAAACAACAACACGGAGCGTTATACTAAATGAGCAATAAAGCATGATTGATAATCGACAGTCTGCACCAAATCACGGTATATTGCAATGGGTCTATTCGATTGCTCGACGCTTAGTCGGCTCAGACGCAATGAAGACACTGACAGAAAACATTCATCGATGATTCAGAGCCTGATGTTTGTCTAAGGCTGGGCTCACTGTGGCTCAACTTCGTTCTTATCCTGTTTATTTTAGGGGAACCACAAAAGCTTATTCTGGAGTATGTAGAAGGCTTAGAATTTAATAAGGTAAGCATTTATTATGGTAGTATGAGCCGTGACAAGTGGCACTTTGACAAGTGTAGACTCAGACGAGCCTGTGTAGCCTTATTTTAAGCTTAGAAACTCCAAATGATGTTCAACCATTAGCTTAATACTCATAGAATATTCAAGCGACTAGCAATGGCTCTGGTCTGACTGCGCGTATGCGCAGGCTAATCTGAGGCTTTGCTGGTCGCACATTGTTGGACGTCTCATGTCGCGGCTCATGTGTTCAGTTACAGGAGTCGGTTTCTACGTGCCTTGACCCACATCTGAATTAAGGGTGAGGTTGGCGCCGTTAAACCGGTTTAAGTCCTCCAGTAAAATATTTTACTGGCCGTTCCAAGGCGGTACTTCTTTTGTGGATTTTTTATGTTTTTGTTCTGTCTTGTGTTTGCTATGTGTTTGTGCGCGTCTGTTTATATGTGCTTTTTGGTCACCTGCTGGGAAAGGGCTGACCTCTTGGCTCTCGTTTGTGGTGTCTCTTGTGAGTTTGTCACTTTCCCATTGGTATCCTGGGTTTGGTGTGGTACTTGATTGTATCGATTCCTGATCTTAGCACCCTTACTTACTTCTAAGAACAAAAGCCGATGCTGCGGTAAATCTTATATGATCATAAAGCAACAAATAACAATATATTTGGAAGGCATTCTCATCTTACATCGACAACGTTTTTATATGTTTACATTTTCTGAAGGTTCAAGGTTTTTATTTACGACATTGACCTCAAGCAGGGGTAAAAGTCGAAAATGAACAGAAATACATAAAACAAATACTACTGATCATCCAGAAATATTGGGTTGGGTTCTGGCAGAAAGCAGAATACCCATACTGCTCACTATGGTTCTATGGAGTATGATGGTTATTACAATTGTCTCAGAATTTCAATAATTCAATAATATCAGATTAGGAGAGAACCTACATTATTTGAAAAAAACTCGGTTACTTTGAGTCTAATACACAAGGAAACTGAGCGTTGTTTTCAAAGAATGTAGGTTCTCTCCTAATTTGAAAAATCTGTTTTAGGAAATTTACATGTCTTAAAAATAGTCGCTGAGCCATATGAAGTCGGTTGAACTGTGTGTTTGTTTGTACATGTATTCGGATTAATTTATCTATAACTAAGTTGATACAATAAGTATAGGACAGTACATTGCATACCTTAATGAGGCACAGGTAGAATTTCGTAAATTATGATGTATCCATTTCCATGAAGATTGTTTTTCAATCTTAGCAAACCATGTAGACCATGATGAAATGCAGCATAATGCTGTTTTTTTTATCTGTGTCTCCACTGTTTTCCAAAGTACCCTCTTAGGAATTTCCAGTATACAAAATGTTAGAATATGCTTATTTAATTATACTATGATCACAAGCGCGTGTCAATTTTATTTATTTTTTCAGATGTTGATACAACATTGAAGAAGGATACATGCTATATTGACAGGACATATTGTTGTTAATATACTTTCATTAAATGAATATAGCATTGTGTAGTTGTTCTTTAATTATTCATTATAGAGGTAGAATAGATTTCACACACACTAAATACTATAAACAATTATGTATATTTTGATGGTGTTGTTTTTGTCTTTATTTTGTTCCAACGTTCTGCTGACCCTCAGAAACCACAGACAAGGCTCATTATATATACGAGTAGTACATGTGTGTTTCATCGGATCCGCTGGTATATTCAAAAGTGACTGACCAGAAAATTCCACAATCACATACTTTAGACCAATCCATCGGTCCATTTAGAAGTGATGCATAACACTTACTGTCACACTACGTACATTAAAATACAATTATAGTAAAGCCAACCGAAATGATTGCAAAACTAGAAATGACACTAAGTACTGCACAACAAAATAAGGATCAAACACAAAAAATGGTGGCAACAATACACAATGAATCAACAATAACAGAATAAAATTCTCTACTACAAAGTATGTTCATATAGATGCGAGCATGGAGAACCATTTCAAGCGCGGATCAGAAAGTTTGCCAGAGGGGTCCAACTCTGAAAACGTTCTTTTTACTTGTTGTAAGTTGGTGAGAAGAGAAAGGATCCAAGTTTCACTAGAAGTGGGTCATCATCGGACCACCAGCGAAACGCCATTTAAATGGCGTTGATGGCCCAACATTGAATGCTGGCTACGTAGCTCCGTGATTTTCCAGGGGTTCCGTACCAGTATTGCTAAGGGACCCTTTAGCTTTGTGATTTCCCAAGGGGTTGGGTCCGGCCCCCTCTGGATCCGCGCATACATTCTCGCCAACATTGCACAAATCACAGTGTCCAGAACTGCTTTTCTAAGAGTAATTCTTGTTGGCCAAAAAGTGGGTTTGACCATATATGTACACTTCTCATATCACATACCTAACGATTGCCAGTTGAGAAACAGATTCCAGAATACAAGCAAATAAAGACACATGCATTAAGACAAGAACGTTATTAAAGCAAAACAACCGGCTTTCTTATTTTGTCAGCAAGTTGTACATCACGAAACTAAGACAACACATTAAACGACAAAAACAACGCACACTAAAAACCAACAGCAACATTCTTTAGCTCGTATTTAGGCTTCCAATGTAATTAATGAATCATCATAGAGAATTAAACAATGAAAATAACCAACTGTTATGAAAGCAAATGTGGCTCTTTATAATAAACATGCATCAAGATCCAGCCAGCATAGAGTGTCGGGCCACCATCGTTCCACCAGCGAAACGCCATTTTAATGGCTTTTCACTGGTGGGCTGATGGTGGTCCACTAATAGATGTTTACCTGGGAGGTAAGGTTACACTATCTGAACCATTGTATATAATAAAACTTTCTATTATTATATCATAAGTAAAAAAACTGCTTTATAATTGAAATACTATGCTAATTGTAGTTTGTGGTTTAATAATCCATGGCTTTGTTGTTTTGAAAACAGAATGTTTTAACTGTCTCATTATCGAAGTTCAATATTAGCTTGAATTCTGAATAGCTTACCAAAATGATTTTACTTGACTGCAAAGAATGAGGACATTCGTTTTTGTTTCACAATCTTAATAACAACAAGAACATCTTTCACTATCTGCCTTTTTATTCTTGAGAAGAAAGGCTTTTGTAACAACTATACAATTATCGATTTTGAATTGGAATTCCTGTATTTTTACCCCTTTTTATTGGATGATGATGGCATAATACTGAGAATCCAGTACGGCATCTCACATAGGGCACCGCTGTAGGTTCTAGCACTCAGAACTTACCAGTGTTTCATTATGAAATGCTACTTTATATGATTTTGTTGTTAATCACCCCACACACGGTCCAAGGAACTAATCCATAGTGGCCCGACATCCTTCGAATGTAGTAAAGCGTCTACCATATTATCATTATTATTGTAAAAGACAAATTACCTACTCAAATTTTTAAAGTAGCAGATTATCAATCACAAATTACGCTATATGCGAATAAAAGTGAGAAAAGCGGCAAAGATCAGGAATCGATACAATCAAGTACCACACCTGACACAGGATATCACACGGGAAAGTGACAATAAACACAATTAAACATCACAAACAATGCCAAGAGGTCAGCTCTTTCCCAGCAAATGACCACAAGGCAGCAATGAACAGACGCGAAAGCATGACAAACACAAGACATAAATAACACAAATGATCTATAGTTTGCCCAAATTGACATGAGACTGATTAATTTTCGCCAAAATCTTCGTGATATTCGTGCGTTTTCGTGAAGTACTCCGACCTTGGTCATGCTTTTATCAGGAACATGAAGATAATTTCGATTCATGAATGCAAATGGTCTGGTAGCCTCAAGTGGTTAGGTGACAACTTGCAGATCAAGCCTACCTGGATCGAAACTTGAAAAAGCCTTTTTTATAATTGTCAAATTGCATCTTTTTTTTTTAAATTTAAGATTGTTCTTGTATTTTATATCATCTTGTGGTGAGCTTTACATCTTTCATTTGTATTAGGTTTCCTCACTCTTTTCTTGTCAGCGGCGACTTTTGTTGTCTGCTGATAACCTTTGCAAACAGTTTGTTCCCAGATCAGTACTGACATAACGTGTGTCCTGATCTAAATACAGACCGTTTGACACTATGATAGTGTTCCTGATAGATGCTTTTGAAAAAGTTTATTTTGAAAAAAAGTCTGCAGATGACAACGAAGTATTAAACTCACTCGGCGTGCAAAGGGTTATTGCTTCTGGGCTTATTGAAATTATTCATGTTTCTAGTGTGTATTTGTTGAAAAAAAAAAACGTATGCCAGATTCAAATAAATATGTCCATGTGTACACAAAATAAAGAATAAAGACGAACAAACTAGCAAATTAAAAAGAAAGAAGAAAAAAAAATGCTACTGGACTCGAACCCACATCTTTTGAGCGGAAAGGACAGCCTCTTATCCATAAGGCTATCGAGGAATTGTGATTTTTTCATGCATAAAAGTAATTGTGCCACAATCTAAAGCACATATTTTACGAAGATTCCCGACGATTGGAAGAAAGGTCATTGAATATTCATATGTCTCAGGTCAATGTTGACAAACAATACAAAAAAGTATGATCGCCTTTGGAACGGTCAGTAAAAATATCTTACTGGAGGGCTAAAACCGGTTTCACCGCGAAAACCTCCCACGTCTCCCAGAGAAAACGTATATGTATTAGAGACAATACATGGATATGAGAAACAATGTGTAAAACAGAGGGCCTGTTAACTGCGACATTATTTTTTGTGAATTATGTCCTTATTTTCAAGGTGCATGTATAGTAAATCTGATACTGAAGGACAAAATTTTCCATATAAGCCGTTTGCTCGAGCTGATATGGGCCTCATTGTATGTTCAAAGAAATATCACACATCGGCTTAACGCAATGCATCAAACGGTGAGGTTGTCATTATAGAAAAGTTGCCTTTAGAGGACAATCGTATGTATTCGATACATTTCTAAGAAGTGAACAGGTTCAAAATTAATTTGATTGTACTGTCTTCACTACCTATGACTTTAGATTCAACACATAAAATATTTTGTTTAAATATTGCTTGGTTATAATTTAGATCTCATAGATTAACTTCAAAAACAGCAGTAAATATGATTAGGAAATACCACAATCACAAACCGCAGACAAACGCATGGAAGCGTCAGAAAATAGCGCACAACCATCATGAGACACCAGGAAGACAAACCAAGCAAAGCAACCAGCTCTCTCTTCCCCGTTAAGATGATTGCAAAACTAGAATGGACATAAAGAAACGTACAACAAAACATACAACAATTAAGACTCCCACAACGGGAGTAACAATCAACAACGAATCAATAACAACAGAACCACCACCTTAGAATGGAAAGCAGCTTAAGCTACCGGGGGTGGGCTTAAATGCATTTTACAGGTACCAAATTTTCGCCCTAGATTCTGCTGTTGATGAAGTACAACAAAGTTAAACCACCGTAGGCCCAGCTAAAGATAAGCATCAGGCACCAACCCACCGATTAAAGTTTTATGTCAGAGCCGTCATTGAGTCTGAGGCCTGACCCACCGTCGTGCAATTAAAGAGGAAACCATAGCTAGAAACCGTGATTGGGTTTAAAACCAGGCATGCAGACTGTCGCATGACATCAAAGTAGTATCAGACCTTTACATAACGTTCGATGATTACTAAAATTTGGTTTTCCAACAATTCTTTTGAATTTATAAACTAAATAATCATAAAATATAGGCACTGATTTGCCCTGTTCCAGAAGAGTTTTTAACCCAATGTTGTATATAACAATTCCCTCTGAGTGTCTGTGGTAGAATTTAAAAAATGCTTTTCGACTTTTATGATATCTATAACCTTGTTTTAATAACTTAGCAGTCAAAAATAGGTTTCTGCTGTTGAAGTCATTAACATTAGTACACACTCTTGCAAAACAAATAAGCTGAGAAATATATAAACCATAAGAATACTAGCGAGGAACATCTCCATCAAGAAATGGGAAATTTACTATTTCAAAAGTAAAATCATCCCGTTTTTCATAAATTTTAGAAAAAACTATGCTATTTATTAAGGACAAGTTCAAGTCCTAAAAACGGAGCTTCAGTATCAGAAGAATTTGCCTTATTTAACCCAAGGATATATCTGACTTACTATTTGTTCAAAATAAAGATTACATACCATGTAGCATGTATTTTGTGTACTTTAAAAACGTGTTTTTCTATTTATGCAAAATTAATGACTTTCTTTGAAATAAAGTAATTAAAAGAATTATAAGATCAAAGCAAATTTAGTTTGGAGCAAATGCGACCAAAGAACAACTCATTGCTGATTTATATAGTGAACTTAATAATAAGAAAGTGTGGGTCAGTATGGTTGTCATTAGAGGTTAATGAAATAATATTTTGACAATATGTCTGGCAGGGTCATCCTGAAAAGAATATTAGGAAATTTATTTGGTCTACCTATTGTATGAGAGTACCTAAAATAGTAAGTGAGTATGACCAGGAAATACCACAATCACAACGTGCAGACAACCCCGTGGCACTGCGAGGAAGAGCCGCTCAACCATCACGAGACACCAGGAAGACAAATTAAGCAAAACAACCAGCTCCCTCTTCCCCATCAAGATGATTGCAATACAAGAATGGACATAAAGTAACGTACAACAAAACATAGAACAATTACAGACTCCCACAATGGGAGTAACAATAAACAAAAAGTCAACAACAGCAGAACCACCGCCTTAGAACGGACAGCAGCCTAAGCCACCGGGGGGGGCTTAAATGCAATTTACAGGTACCAAATCTTCGCCACTGATTCTGCTGTTGTTGAAGCACAAGAAATGTTCAACTCGCTTGGAGGTCATCTAACTAATGCAATGAATCAGCATGGAGAACACTCTAATCAAATTAACACACCATGATGAAACAAAGAAAAGGCTCATGACTCACAGATAGTTAGAGCTAAAGAAAACCTCAAGTTGAGCCACGGTGGGTTCAGCTACAGATAAGCAACAGGCACCAACCCACCGACTAAAGTTTTACGTCAGAGCCGTCATAGAGTCTGAGGCCTGACCCACCGTCGTGCAATTAAAGAGGAAACCATAGCTATAAACAGTGATTGGGTTTAAAACTGGGCATGCAAACTGTCGCATGATATCCAAGTTATATCCAACCCTTAAATAACGTTTTACTGTCTTTTTGAATTGATCACTAAAATAAGGTTTTCCAACAATTCGTTTGGATTTATAAACTAAATCACCATAAAATATAGGTTCTGATATACCTTGTTGCATAAGAGTTTTTAACCCAATGTTGTATTTAACAATTAACTATGAGTGTCTGTGGTAGAATTTAGAACTTACACTTACAAGATACAAAAATGCATTAGAATTTTCCAAAGCATATGCGAAAACTAATATAACACCAGGATATAATAAATTAACATAATATCTACATATAGAAAACTGAACATCATGATTCCATTAAGGTTTAGAAGAGCCGTCATGTCTGATGAAATATGAAGCAAATTATTAAGATTATCAGCTGTCTGGTAATTAGTCTTGAGGGTGAAGTGTGATTTAAAACTGTTTGAAGCACGCGGAGTGTACCCAAGAAGGGAGAAACTATTTCTCTACAGGAAGGTGAAAACTATGACATATTATGAAATCATGTCAATAAACATTATAATTACTTTTAAAAGAGGAATCGATTGTCTTCCTAACAAATGTTCTGTCTAAGAAAAATCAGCAATATATGCGTTAGTGGTTTTATAAAAGCAACCTCAGTGTAGATAATGAACAAAATTGTGAAAAAAAAATTGGAAAATAAAGTGTTTTTTTTTAAGAATAATATTTGCAAAAGTATTTAGCAGAGAGGGGAATATATATGAACAGAAAGTGCTTTAAAACTTACCGTCAATGGAAAGTTATCGGTTTTGTAGTATTGATATTTTCAAAAATACAAACGAGCTTCAGATAATTTAGTCAGCTACAGACACATAGCTAGTCTAAGACATAGAACTATCGTGCAGCTCAGTGATTCACATGCATTTTTGAGACAGTGGGAGAGTGGGACACTCGAGTAAGTAAAGCACCAGAACTGTGCAGTCAAAGACAAATAGGAAATAACTATTGTTGGAATAAAGAAATGTAGAAGCTGTCATATGCGTTTGTGCAATCAATTCCCCATTCAATCATCTTTCTTTGAAGTCGCCAGGGCCCTTAAAGTCACTGTTTGTTATCATTAGGCCTGTTTGTGTTCCATGTACATGTAACTTGTGATTGCCTCTTTCAAAGGCGCGACGATGCACGTGGCAGTTGGCGCTTGGCAAACGACATTATTACTTCCTGACGTACATATAACGTTATAGGATTTTTGGCGTAAAGTCAGGAGGATCACATAGGTGCTTGGTTGAATGAGCTTTAATTAACGTTCAAGCTCTTGATGATCGAATAGATTGCCCAGGCTTATGGCTTGAATATAGCTTAATATCAACAAAATTGGTATTTTTACGATTCAATTTTACTTCTTGTATTATTTATTGTCAAAAATAATCATCGCACATTTTTCTTCAGTGTATAAGGTTCTTACTTTGGTAGAATCCGACTCAGTATAGATACCAGAGCTTTGCGACATAACAAAAGTGGTAGTGCCAAGGTCAGCAATTGTGATTGGTCTTCATCCGTCCATTAACTAATGACTTCAATGACAACTCCTCCTAAACCCCTAGTCCAATTTTAAAGTAATAACACATAAATGATCATTGGCTGGCCCTATACCAAAATTGTAAATGGGTCTTGTCCGTTGCATGTCTAGGTCATAGAGGCTAAAATAGATTATCACAATGGAAACTTTACAAATCTTCTTGTCTAAAACCAGAAGGCCTAAAGCCTTGATATTTGGTATGTAGCATCACCTAGATTACTTCTACACAGTTTGTTCAAATTATAACCCTGGTGTTAAAATTGGCCCCGCCCTAGGGGCACATGTTTTACATAGGCTAATATTGAAAACATGAAAAAATCTTTTTGCCTGTAACCACAAGGCCTAGAGTCTTGGTATTTGGTATGTAACATCATCTAGTAGACCTCTACCAAGCTTGTGTCAAATAATACCCCTAGGGTCAAAAATGGGCCCGCCCCTTGGGGTCACATGTTTAACATGGGCTTATCCGGTGGTTCCGACTTAGAAACTTATCTATATTGATGAGATGGTATGTGCCTGATGCGTTGGCTGTTGTCAGGCCCACCGGGGTTTACCTGTTGGATTTCTTTTGCTCAGGTATTTAGTTTTAGGTACTTTTGAGTCCTTATCTCTGCTTTTTCTCCTTTTTTATCTTGATCTATATGTTCTAAGATAAGATGTATGGATGAGTTGTTTTTTTATGCTAACCAAACATCTATGTGGCTTGATCCACATCTGAATTAAGGGTGATATTGGCGCGTCGTGAAACCGTTCCAGTGAGGTATTTCTTTTGTGGCTCATTTGTGTTATTTATGTTTTGTGTTTGTCTTGCTTTCGCGTCTGTTCATTGCTGTTTTGTGGTCACCTGAAGGGAAAGGGATGACCTCTTGGCTCTTGTTTGTGATGTTTATTGTGATTGTGGTACTTTCCAATTTGGTATCCTGGGACAGGTATGGTACTTGATTGTATCGATTCCTGATCCTTGCTGTCTTTCTTTCTTATATAGGGAGAAAATGAAAACATCTTCTTGTCTAGAACCACATGGCATAAAGCCTTGATATATGATATGTAGGAGACCTCTACCAGGTTTGTTCAAATTATGCCTCTGGGGCCATGTGTTTTACATAGGCTTATATATAAGCAAAGTAAGTAAAGGTGCAAAGATAAGGATCGATACAATCAAGTACCACACCTGACCCAGGATACCAATGGGAAAGTGACAAACTCACAGAAGACACCACAAGCGAGAGCCAAGAGGTCAGCCCTTTCCCAGCAGGTGACCACAAAGCACATATAAACAGACGCGCACAGACATAGCAAACACAAGTCAGAACAAAAACATAAAAGATCCACAAAAGAAGTACCGCCTTGGAACGGTCAGTAAAATTATTTTACTGGAGGGCTTAAACCGGTTTAACGGCGCCAACCTCACCCTTAATTCAGATGTGGATCAAGACACATAGATATTTGGTTTGCATAAAAGACCCCTAACCTATCAATGCATCATCTCCTAAAACATATAAATCAAGATTTAACAAGGAGATAAAGCAAGGATAAGGACTCAACAGTAAATTAAACATGAAAATATTTTCTAGTCTGAAACCACAAGGCCTAGAGCCTTGTAATTTGGTATGTAACATTATCTAGTTAATTTCTACCAAGTTTGTTCAAATTATGTCCCTGGGACCCAAACATGTCCAGCCCTAGTGGTCACATGTTTCACATAGGTTTATATAGGGAAATTATAAAAAAAACATTCTTGTCTGAAACAAGAGCATTGACAGTTGGTTAGTAACATCATCTAGTGGGCCTCTACCAAATTTGTTCAAATTATGCCCCTGGGGCAAAAACAGGCCCGCCGCAGGGGTCACATGTTTTAAATAGGCTTGTATAGAAAAAAAAATGACAACATCTTCTTTTCTGAAGCCACAAGGAATAGAGCCTTGATATATGGTATGTAGCATCACCTAGTGGACCTGTACCATTTTTTCTCAAATACTGCCCCTAGGGCCAATAATGGGCCTACTACAGGGGCCACATAGGCTTATATAAAATCACCTAAAATAAAGGGAATGAAGCATACAATACTATGTTTGCAAATGTTTGCCCTTACACACACCCTTGACCCCTCGGTTGGTCAAAAGGTATTTTTTCTTTACTGAAAGTAGTCATGCTGCATGTCCAATTAACGACAATGAAGTCGAAAACACAATACAAGCAAATATTTTGCCCTTTAATACACCCATGACCCCCAGATGGGGTCAATTAGGTCAATACAATTTATTTTCTGAAGAAGGTCATGTGGCATATTAAATTAAAGGGGAAGAACTTTAGAACATTATGCAAGTTTGACCTTACGCACATCCCTAATCTTTTGGGCTTGTTGTTGACTTTTTGTTAACTGTTTCCCCCATTGTGGGAGTCTGTTTAAGACAGGTTTACTGTACTGTGATCAGACTGAGCGGATGCGTAGACTGTGCTGAGGCCTTGATGGGCACAAATACCAACTTATACATTTTGCTAAATACCAACTTAAGTATTGTATTTGCTTCATATACCAATACGCCCTTGGCAGCTCTAATGTATTCATGATTGGGGGCTTGACAGTTAAATCCATCATAATGTAACAGAAGGTAGAAGCACACCGGGTAGGCGGCAATCGAAAACGTTAATACCATCGACGAACGTAGATAAAATCGTTAGAAACAGAGTTTTTGATTGCCATTTGTCGCCCGACTGGGGACAAATGGCGATCGAAAACACTGTTTCTAGCGATTTTGATCCGTGTTAGTCAAATGTTAAGAGCGTTTTCGATTGCCGCCTACCCGTTATGTGAAGGATGTTTGTATTTATAAGACGGACTTGAACTGATTGTCATAGAGATATCAGAACAAGCGAATAGTTGGTAAGACATTTTACTTTTGCCCTTGTCATCACATTTACGTTTTTCATTTTTCTTCGATTATCATCCTGTTGACCTGCAACATTCATGTTGTAAGCATGCATATTCAATCCGTGTAGGAAACAGTGTGGACCCTGATCAGATGACTTTGTGCGATGCCACCTTATTTTTATCTACATTGCTTTCAAAAAGGATTTAAAGAAAATGAGTATTATCAGGAAATACCACAATCACACACTGCAGACCAAAGTAAGGAAGGGCGCAAAAATCAGAAATCGATACAAGTAAGACCCACACCTGACCCAGGATACCAATGGAAAAGTAACAAACTCATAAATAGACACCACAAACTAGAGCCAAGAGGTCAGCCCTTTCCCAGCAGGTGACCACAAGGCACATATAAACAGACGCGCACAAAGGCATAGTCAAATACAAGACAGAAAAAAAACATAAAATATCCACAAAAGACGTACCGCCTTGGAACGGCCAGTAAAACATTTTAGTTTAGTTTGAACATAATTTATTTCCAACAGATAACAAGTTATACAGTACAATATATACAATTCATAAGGAAATTAGGATTAGAACCAAAGCGTAAGCTTATAGAGTTCTTCTCCTATTATAGAGTACACTGTGATATGGAAGGCGGACTGTATCATATCAATTTGTAGTCAATATGATCATACATTGACCTGTCAAGCAAGTTTAATTTTAATGTTCGTACATACGGAATGGAAAATGACTTAATATACTATATGAACTTGTAAATTGATGAAAATACTAAGACAAAAAAAACTAATGAGGGAAGACGGGATCATTTGGATGTGAGTTTGGCATTTAGGGATCAAACATATAAGTATCGCATCAGAATCGCCTTGACTTTAATATATAGTTGTGTACATGGTCAAATATACTCCTGTTACTTTCTTCAGGCAAAGTTGGGTCACCATAAAGTAAAAGATGTAAGGAAGGGCTTTGAATTAAAGATATACTGTTTATTAGTTCATGTCTGATTGCTTGATAGTTTCTGCAGTGGAAGAAGTAATGTTGAGAGTTTTCAATACTACCACAGCTACATAATGGTGAATCGGTTATGTTTTTAGTAAATAAGTCTAAATTAAGTGCACTGCAGCCTGTTCGTAAACGTGAGTGAAATATTTGAGGTTTTCTTTTTCCATGATAGTAATATCTAGGAATGGGTAGGATATCCTTTTTTAGAAAGAGCTTGAAAGAGTTTAGAGTATTGGATTGTCTTGCTTCAAGTGGTAAATTGTTCCAGAGATGTAGAGTTGATGGTAAGAAGGAATCCCTGTATTGATTTGTTCTTGCTCGTATTGTTTGATAGTTTTGTGCATTTCGTAAATTGTATCTAGAAGCAGAACTAACTTGTGCTGGTATAAGGGAAGACAGATAGATAGGTGTGAGATGGTTAATCATTTTATAAAGAAGAGTTAATTTATGGTTGCTTCGTCTTTTTGAGAGTGTTTCCAGCCTATTTCTTTGTATAGATTGGTCAGGGAAACAAGTTTTGTAGCTCCTGTAGCTATCCTAGCTGCTTCATTTTGAATTTTATCAAGTTCATATTTTTCATATTGAGTGCAATTATCCCAGATAGTGTCGCCATACTCTAATAGAGGTCTTATAAAAGATATGTATATGGATTCAAGTGATTTGCGGTCAAGTTTATACTTTAATCTCCTCATTATGTTGATTCTAGCCCAAGCCTTATCTTTGATATAGTTAATGTGTTGATGCCAACTGCAGTCATTAGAGAGAAATAAGCCAAGATGCTTGTGAGCTTCAACTTCGTTAATGGGTGTGTTATCCATAAAAATGTTGGGTGAATTGGGTGACTGACTTTGCGAGAAAGTAACAGGGCTACACTTTTATTGGGATTAAAGGTCACCAGCCATGTAGCTGCCCAACGTGATATCTTTTCCAAATCAGCATTCGGAGTTTCAGCAGCCACCAATGGGTTATCGGCAACTATATAAAGGCATCTGCAAAAAGACGTATGTTGGAGCCAATATCAGTTACTATGTCATTTATGTAGACTAGAAAAAGCAGAGGGCCCAAAATTGAGCCCTGAGGAACACCTGCCTTAATAAAGTTCCAAGCAGAAGAAATACCTGGCAGTACAACTCTTCGTTTCCGATCAGAAAGATAATTTTTGAACCATTGAAGAACATTACCTGTTACACCAGCAGCACGAAGTTTATATAAAAGTCCAGTATGCCAGACACGATCAAAAGCTTTGCTGATGTCACAAAAGACAGCCCGCACCTCTTTACCAGCATCAAGAGCCTCGCAAAATGTATGATACAGGAAAGTTAATTGATTTTCAGTTGAACCTCCTGGAATGAAACCAGATTTAAACAATGAAAACATTTTATTGGAGGGGTTTAACCCACCATGAAGAATAACCACATACCACTAACAGTCACAGGACATCAGAAAGATAATTAAAGTAAAGCAACCAACTCTCTTTTCCCAATCAATGTGATTGCAAACCTTTTTTTATAATTTAATATTTATTTCTGAAACATACACATTATTAACAAAGATGAACATGCATATATCAAAAACTAGTAAACAAATATATGGCATACAGCATTATATACATTTAAATGTGATAGCATTGATCTTCTTTACACAATTTATGCTGTCTCTTTCCTAATGCTTTGTATCTTCTACAAATAGGTTCAGAAATATTTTTTTAAATTGCTAAGAAGAAAAAAAATAGAAAAAAAAACAAACAAATAAATAGCAAGTACTGTACCCAAAGTATTAAATAAAGAAGAGATTATTTCAAAAAGGCACAATTTGTGCCATAAACAATTAGAATTATTCGAGCATCTATGCTATCTCAAATGTGTAGTAGAAAGAGAGAGAAGAACAGGAAAAGAACTCTATAAGCATTTATGCTTTCGTTCTAATCCTTTGTATGTTTACAATGTATGTATGTTGTATATCATTTGTATTTATTGAATAAAATATGTTTAAACTAAACTAGAGAGAGAGAGAGAGAGAGAGAGAGAGAGAGAGAGAGAGAGAGAGAGAGAGAGAGAGAGAGAGAAACTGTCGCCTTCTATTTATCTAAAGTGTTATCATATAGTGTTGTTTTATAATTATTATTCAATCAAAACTCTTAGAGTACCCCATTTGTTATTGAACTGGGCAAGTCTGTCTTTCATGAAATAAATCTGTTTTTCTATTTGAATTCGTTGACATAGGTGTGATTTGAAGCGTATTAAAGTAGGATATTGTTTCTGATATTTAGTTTTAAAAATGGAATATTTTCCAAGCAAAATTATGAAGTTTTTAATTTGGATTTCTGTTATATTTGTTCCTTCCGTAATACCCAGCATAACATTTCTTAAGTTAAATTGAATTATTATATTGTATTCCTGTAAGAATACTGATAAGTTTGTCCAAAAATGTTGTACATGAATACATTCCCAAAAAAGGTGATTAAGGGTTTCAATTTCCATAGAGCAAAATTCACATAAAGCCGTATGTCCGATATTACATTTTAATAAAAATTTGTTTGTAGGAATAATGCGCATTAAAAACTTGTAGTTAAAAGTTTGGAGTTTAATATCTTTTGTTGCCTTTAAAGAGGTCGTGTAGATTGTTTTCCAATTGTTGTTTTCATTATTGAATTGTTCAGTCCATTTTGTCTCTGATTTCTTGTCTGGTCGTATCTTCATTTTCTGTAGCAGAATATATGCATATTTGTTAGTATGTTTGTTTTTTATTAATTGACTAAGTATAGTTGTTGGTTTTGGGGTATTGATATTTTCATTTTTAATGTTCGTTTTCCAATAATTTGGTATGTTATGTATCAAGGTTAAGTAGTTTAAAAAATCACCTTCTAGTAGATTATTATTTATTTCTCGTAATTTACTGTATGGATATACCTTCTTTGTTACATCATCATATATGTCTTTAAAAAACTTGATTCCATTGTTAAACCAATTCGCAAACATGATTGTATTATCAGCTGCTTTTATATTACTGTTATTCCACAATATTTCATGTCTGTAGCTTGGAATAACTACTTTTGCTTTGCATCTGCACCATGCTAATAAAACATCTTTCAGAAATCTATTTTGCGTATATCTACAAACATCGTTTTCTAAAATATTACACTCAAACAAAAGTTTTCCCCCAAAGGGTCGAAGATTGTTAATATATATTCTATTTAAAATCGCATCATTCTCAGCCTCTACCATCCTTTTTATCCAACATATTTATAGCGACTTTATAAAGTTATCTAAATCTATCATTTTTAAACCTCCGCTTTCATACCCCATTGTGAGTACTTCTCTTTTAATTTTTTCAGGTTTACCATCCCATATGAAATCGTACATGAGTTTTTCAATTCTTTTAACCGTTTGAGTGGGTGGGTTTGGTAAAGACGAAAGAGCATATATCAGTTTTGGAAGAGCAAAATTTTTGATTACTGTGATTTTACCCATTAAAGTTAATTTTCTATGTTGCCATTGTTTTAAGCATTTTTCAAAAAGTACTATTTTGGGTTCTAAATTTGCTTGGAATATATGAGTATTATCAGTGCAAAAAGTAAATCCGAGTGAGCTAGCTTCACTGGAACTCCATTTAAATTTTCGTTTTTTTAGGTATAGGTATACAACTTCATTGTGTATCATGCTTCCTATACGCAGAACTTGACATTTTTTTTAATTTAATTTGAGTCCAGAAATATTGCTATAGTTATCCAAGATATCAACAAGTGTTTCAAATGATTTTTGGGAGCCATCTAGGACAAACGATGCATCGTCAGCAAAAAGTGACTTTTTAAATTCATAATTTGCATATGTAATGCCTTTTATATCTTCAGTAGTTGTTATTTTATATGATAGTAGTTCAATGCATATGATGAAGAGGTAAGTAGAAAGGGGACAGCCCTGGCGAACACCTTGCAAAACAGGAAAGAAGTCAGACAAATATCCGTTGTTTGTAACACAGCTTTTAGCATCTTTATAGAACAATTTTACCCATTTAATAAAATCTTCACCAAAATTAAAATGCTTAAGACAGTTTATTATGTATGTATGGTCAATACTATCAAAAAGCTTTTTCAAAATCAGAGAAAAAGATTAGGCCTGGTTTATTTTCTTCTTCAGTGTTATCTATAATTTCGAAAAGCAGTCGAATGTTCTCGCCTATATATCTTCCCTTTATGAATCCTGTTTGTGATTTGTTAATTATTTTTGTTATTACTTGTTTTACGCGATTTGCAATGGCTTTAGTTGCTATTTTGTAGTCTACATTTAACAAACTTATAGGGCGCCAGTTATCTAATGTTGTCAGATCCTTGTTTTGTTTGGGAATGATTGTTATAATGCTTTGTTTTTGTAATTCTGTGAGCGATCCAGTCTGAAATGAGTGATTTATAGAGTTAACATAAAATTCTTTTATATTGTTCCAAAATAGTTTATAAAACTCTACTGTGATACCGTCTGAGCCTGGACTTTTTTGGTTTTTCATAAGTTTTAAAGCGCTTATACATTCTGCTTCTGTTATTAACCCTTCACATTAAGTTTGATCGGTATCACTTAGTTTATTAATTGATTCATTAAAAAAGTTATATTTTGAGCCATTTATTTCTCTTTTGTTATAAAGCCTTTTATAGAATGATTGTATTTCTGTGATAATTTCTTTTTGGTTAGTGCTAATTGAATTGTTAATAGCTAATCTTGAAATCAATTTTGTTTCTGACCGTTTCTTTTCTAGACTAGCAAAATATTTGCTATTTTTTTCATCATGTTCAACAATGTTTGCTTTTGATCGCATGATTAGCCCATTTAGCTTGGTTTCAGTTATTTTTTCTAATGTGTTACTTTTTTCTTCAAGCTGTTCTTTTAATAATTCAATTCTATTGGCATCTGAAGATTCAGAAATTTCTTTTTGCAATTTACTTATTTCATTGTTCGGTGTTTTTTCTTGCTTATTTGTCTCTTTTTTCTTGAATGTTGCATATTTTATGGTTTCGTTTCTGACTGTACCTTTTATTAGTTCCCATTTTGTGTTTGGATTTGCGTCTTTGTTTATTTCCGCTATTTCAGCTATGCATTTCTTAATTGTTTCTTGGTAATCTTCATTCAATAAAAGACTGTTATTTAGTTTAAAATAACCAGGGCCCCGTGTCAGGTTTATTAGATCTATATTTAAGGAAACTATACTATGGTCCGACTTAAATCCAATGCTATGCCTGCTAGAAACTATAGAGTTTCTCAAATTTTCAGAAATTAAAAAGTAGTCTAGCCTACAAAATATTGGTGGTTTGTGATGTGAATGCCATGTATATTGCTTTAAGTTTGGGTGCATGTCGCGCCAAATATCGGTTAGACTAAATGCGTCAATAATATTGTTTATGACCGTTCTACACCGTTGATGTGTGCCTATCCTTCCATTTCTTTTATCTAGTTTTTCATTCGGTACTGTGTTGAAATCACCACCAATAATAAATGTTTTTTCATCATTTTCTTTTAAGTATGTTTCTAATTGTTCGAAACAATTCCCATCGTCATTATTTGGACCATATACATTGATTAAGCTGATTTCTTTGTCGTTTATAATTAACTCTAAAGCTTGCATTCTACCTGGGATTAATTCTTTATAATTTTGTACAGTATATGAAATTGTTGGGTTTATTAAGATCCCTATACCTGCACTGTTGTTATTTATACCGCTCCAAAAAGCATCATTACCCCACTCGTACTTCCATGAGTTGTGAGTGTTTTCCCCCGAGTGAGTTTCTTGCAGCATGCAGAATGTGTGGTTACTTGATTTTAGCCATGCGAATATTTGTTCTCGTTTCAGTTTATTGCCCAAACCCCTAACATTGTAAGAGCAGAGAGAGAGATTCATTTAATATCTTGGTAGTAAGCATGTATGTATCTATTCCAAAAAGGCGACAGTGAGAAGAGAGTAGATAGGAACACAAAGATTCTAGATAACATCTGGTTATGTTAAAGAGGTGAATAGGTTTTTCCTGCATAATGAGGTGCACGCACCAACGTCTTACCTGTCGTACGTACATATACATGTATATACAGTTTATAGGCACTTATATGCGTTCGGCTCTCACTAACTCGAACTCCGTGAAATTAGATGTTCGCTTGGATTTTCTTTTGTTCAGGTTCATGGGTACGAGTCATATACATAAAACGTAACAAATGTTATTTTTAGCATATCCGAGCCGCTAATTATTAAGCTTTTTGGGTCACTGCAAAGGCGGCATCTCACGGATTAGTTTACCTTAAACTAAGGTAAGAGCTAAAAAAATCGAAAGTAACTGCATCATCTAACGCTTCTTGGGCAGACAAAATAGTTGGACCACACCCAGATATGTATATTACAGTTGCCGCCCATACATTTGCAAGATAGCTTAATAATACACGAGTACTTCAAAGATACGATCCCGTGCATATCAAAATTTTGTTCGGACATTAGAGGGTGGGGGAGGTCACTTGAGATCGAGTTATTGAGATTCTACCATAAGTGCCCATGCCCACTGAAAGTATATTCTACAAAGTTACTCTCGCGCCACACACCCACACACCCACACACACACGCACGCACGCACACACACACACACACACACACACACACACACACACACACACACACACGGTATTCAATGAATTTCGAGGTTGTTTTACCCTTCTCCGGGCCTTTTCCGAAACGAAACAAAAGGCTAGGGGTATGGGAAACAACTCGCACTGTACTGTACTTTACATACAATATATTATAATACTGGTAGATACCCCAGAACACCACAAGATATCCCAATACTGCCCCTCAGCAACCGGCGTAAGGTTGCAAAGATCAGGAATCGATACAATCAGGTACCACACCTGACCCAGGATACCAATGGGAAAGTGACAAACTCACAGAAGACACCACAAACGAGAGCCAAGAGGTCAGCCCTTTCCCAGCAGGCGACCACGAAGCACATATAAACAGACGCGCACAAAACATAGCAAACACAAGACAGAACAAAAACATAAAAGATCCACAAAAGAAGTACCGCCTTGGAACGGTCAGTAAAATATTTTACTGGAGGGCTTAAACCAGTTTTACGGCGCCAACCTCACCCTTGATTCTGATGTGGACCAGGACACATTTGGGAAAGTGACAAAACACAACACACACGACAGCCAAGAGGTCAGCCCTTTCCCAGCAGATGACCACAAGGCTACAAAGAACAGACACATCATTACAACACACACCAACATGAAGCATAAAGAACAAAAACGATCCACAAAAGAAGCACCGCCTTGGAACGGTCAGTAAAAGTACTTTTACTGGAGGGCTTAGAACTGTAAGAAATATAACCCATTTCCTTACACATCTGCAAAAAATGTACACGCCAACCGACCCCACCGCAACATGATTTTTGCTGACATTGCGAGGGTAGATCTACTCCTTTTAAATATTTAACTCCTAATGAATAAGCCAATAAAGCATTTACAAATAGTCTGGGCCTCAATCACAGAGAAAAAAACATATATGAGAACGGATACTTTTTAAGTTCAAACGGACGGTACCTCGTCTAAAGATCGGCCATCTTTGAGAAGTTTTCTCTGGATATTTAATAGAGCACTCATAAGCACTGGTCCCAGCCTATTCTCGAAGGCTTATCCAACAAGATAAACATACATTTACTCATCTTTACATTAACACTTTTTATGCAAACGATATTTATTTCAGTTGTACGACGAAAGCTCGTCTAATCATTTTGGCAAAACGGCCAAAATTTGCGAGAATGTGTAGAGATGATACCCAATCTATGCCACGGACCCTGTGTAATCTAGTACCTGTGTTCACACGTGATTTGAACGAAGTTTAACCGTTAGAATAAGAAATGAATTTCATTATTTGTCCAATCTTGTTAACACAATGTGACCCGCAACTTATTTCACCAGCTGATCTATTTTTAACGAGAAAAAAAAATTGGGGAATAAGCGCATGAAAAAGTTACACAAGATGTGTAACTTTTTCATTTCTTTATTACAGAGTTTAATAATTTAAGCTCCAGTTTTTAGGTCTTTCATTCCAGTCGATCTTTATTCAATATATAAACCAATGATACTCACAAAATAATAATAAAGTGTACACTCCAATATAATCCGACTCACATAAACGATGCGTCTCACACATTCTCAATACACACAGAATGAGCGTAAATGACGTCACGTCCGGGATCCTGGCTCCCGCGCTCCACGTAAAGCGCTTACAAAAGCGGGAACCAAACCAAAAACTATGGCGGCGCTCTCAAGCAAACAAAAATCGCTGTGTTGGTATATTTAAACGGCGAGATATCATATTCTATCGTCTCCATTTTCCTAGTCTCATCAAATTTATGTTGTGTGACACATCTTAAACAAATACAGTTCACGTTTTTTCATTTGTTGCGCTTTCCTTTAACGTTTCAACTCTATTGGAATAATTTCAGACAAAATGAAGCTGATCATAGCCATGCTGTGTTTAAGTCTAATTGCACTCACCCACGGAAAAGCTTTCAAAGGTAAGTACCCGTTACTAGTTAGAGTTGGGCTTCAATTTGTCTGTCTATGGCAACAAATGAACTGACGAATTGTTTTTTGTGCATTTCAGTATAGTTGTAATGGCCTGGAGAAACGGCTATTTTTATTTTATATTTATACAATTATGTGTAACGAGGATAAAGTGCAAGTAAAACACGCCACAAGTATTTACATATATACCATGAGATGGAAAATGCCATATCAATCTTCATATACACATATACACATGTATGTGTACATAAATATATAATATGGCACCTCCTAGGACTTAAGTAGTACCGTCATAGTTACAATAAAATATTTGGAGCACATAAAACAAATAGATGGCAGCTACAATGTCAACGCCTCAACCGCATGAGTTAATGTCAAAATCATAAGAGATACTAATGATTTAATTGCGACCAAAAGAGACTGTTTAAAGTTGAGAGAGAACCGTTGATCTTGAGCTTTTGAAGAAGAGTATTCCATATACTTGGTGCAGAACAGAGCACAATTTTTGCCATTGGAACATATAATAAACCATTAACTGATGATCGTAGGTTTAGCGTATGTGCCCCAGACATTGGTTTAAAAGGTTTGAAATATACTAAAGGACTTTGAAAACGCATAACCCAGATTAAGTCCTTTATTTCACAAACCCTGAGAATGTCAGCGAGATAATTGTTATTGTATATCATAGTCCGAACAGCTTGTAGTGTGTCCTAGAAAATTTATGGTTGTAAAATTACTTTAAGGTATTGAAAAAGTATCCGTTTTAAGACAGGGTGGTCGATTTTGAAGGGCGCAAATTCAGCTGCAAGTTAACACGCGTTTGTTTTGATTCCTGACTCAACATATTTGCGTCCTTTGCTTCTTTTACGATTGCACATTCATCATTGAACGATTCGAAATGAATCGACAGTTCGGTTTGCTCAAAATTACACCCCTTTAAAGGTACCGACATACCCCACCCACCCTGATTACTATAGTCTAGTAATACGATTTAACGTATTAGGCCTTTCAAAGTTTCGATTTTTTACGTCCGGTTTTGTTGGTAGAGGCTAATGGCATACACAAATAACAGATTATGCATAAAGTACGCTTGTATCACGTGTCTTTTGTTATGTGCAAGTGACGTTAACGTAACTTTTAAGACGTTCTCGATCACATGACAGCAGATCTCCTGCCATGATTTACATCAAAATGTCTTTCCCACATGACTGTCAGTGTATGTGCTCAATATCAGTACTGAAAGCGTGCATAAATGTAACTTATGGAGTTGTTTCTAAAAGGGAGCTATAGATTGATGTTCAAATTTGACGTTTTTTTTTCAAAATATTGAAGTTATCAATTACTTTTTATTAGAATTGACTATAAAATCTTTTGCTGATATGGTATCATACACGCCACAGTTTGAGCATAAAAATAATCAATGGGCTATCCTGGATTATTTCAACACTCATACATTTTGCCTTTACATCATCTTTCATTTAAATAACAAATTTTGTTTTCATTTATCTCTCGCACTCTTATTCGGGAGTGTGAGATATCATTGAGATATCAGTCATTTTCACCATTTATGGTTTGTGCCTAGTCAAAAAGTGATCTCTTAATTTATAAAATGCATAATTGTGACGATATGTGATAACTTAGTTCACTGTGATAATCTTAATGTGATATTTGTGCCAGATCCATTCAAATTCATCTTAAATTATTCAAATTCATCTTAAATTATAAGTTTTAATAGCATCAGAGATTTATTTAACTTTTTTTTATTTAAATTATTCCATATTTTAAAGTGCTAACTTAATGTGATATTTAATGTGCTATATGTTTTTAATTTGCTGTTGTATATGTATGTAAGTGTTGATTTTACCAAATAAACATCAATCAAAAAGCTCCATTTAACTGTGCAGAAAGATGCTGGACGCTGTGTGTACCCATGTGACGTCATCAACAGCATCGCGTGATAGTGCAATCAAATTAACGACTGATTCGTACCAATTCTGGGTTGCACATAAGAACCTGCAAGTAACTTTACAATCGCATATACGGTTTGCAAGAAAAGTGCAAAAATATGGTGATGCGTTTTCAAACTCCTCTAGTATGTTTTCTGGCGACTTATTGTTTATAGCCCTATATGTCAATTTTAAAGCGATTTATTGTAATTTTACCTAACTGGAATTGAGAGCCAACCTAAATCATTGAACATGTTAACAGACATAGTACCGTAGTTTGGCTGTCACAACCTTGAGAAGCCAAAAGTTTTCACTCAACTACACGGTTTACAGCTGAGGTATCGAATGACAAGCACGTTTTCCTTGACACCCAATCCAGATTGGATGAGGATAGAATGCATACAGATCTTTACACGAAACCTACGGATTCCCACCAGTATCTTCTACCAATCAGTTGCCATCCTAAACACTGCTGCAAGAACATCCCATATAGTCTTGCACTGCGCCCCAGACGCATTTGCTCTGACTCAAACATGTATGATTTAAGAGCCAAAGAACTGACAAAGTAAGTAAGGGTATATATATCAGGAATCGATACAATCAAGTACCACACCTGACCCAGGATACCAATGGGAAAGTAACATACTCACAGTTGACACCACAAACGAGAGCCAAGAGGTCAGCCCTTTCCAAGTAGGTGACCACAAGGCACATATAAGCAGAAGCGCACAACGGCATAGCAAACACAAGGCAGAAAAAACATAAAAGATCTACAAATGAAGTACCGCCTTGGAACTGTCAGCTACACAGCCGTGGTTATCTGAAGCAGGACATAGCTTCTTCCATTGACAAAGCCAGACAAAGAAGCAGAGATGCTCTGCTATCATACAGGCCAATGTCGGCTGAAGTCGGCACAATTCTCCCATTTGTGCTGACATATCATCCTGACCTACCCAAGATCAGGGATATTGTTGACAAATATTATATTGGTCCATTATCGAGTCATCAAATGAGTTGAGGAATACTTACCAGAGTAAACCAGTCATGGCTTTCAGACGCTCGAAAAGCCTTCGTGATTTCCTGGTACGAGCCTGACTCAAACAAAACTCTGATGATTACAACCAAAATGGTAAATGTCAACCCTGTGGCAGAAAAATATGTCAATGCTGCAAAATGATAGCCCCTGCTGGTACTGTGAAGTCATCTTCTGAGGCCACTGTAAGACTAATGCAGAATACTGACTGCACATCAAAATGTATTATCTATCTTATCTCTTGCTGCAGTTGCAACAAACAGTATGTAGGAGAAACCAAAGGCCAATTGTAAGAATGGTTATCCTAATGACTGGAGACACCGTAGGTTTGAAAGATCATTAACAGAATAACATTTTCACTCTTCATATCATAACTTCTTGAGTCATGCCTCTGTCTGCTGCCTTGAACACAACTAGGAGTGGTCAGATTCTACCAGGAAACTCCGTGAGAGTTACTGGATTCAGCATCTGAACACTCTGTGTCCATTTGGCATCAACAAGGGTGGCTGACTCTATCTGGTCATATGGTAGAACACCTGGTATGCTGTGTTGTTGTAGATGATCTTCCAGGAGCCTAGGCATGTTTTAGACTTTTGTTCTACACAACTTTCTTATAAACATTTCTTGCCAGAGTGTCAAATTTGTGCGCTGTGTTTATTCATAAATATTATGCAGTCATATTTGTGAAAATCAATGCATATTTACTTGGCCCTTCAAGGGCTTAAATCATCACATAATTCATGCATATAGTTATATTTTGTTAACTATCCACTTAATCTTATTTGTCTTGAAACTCTGATGAAGGCGAAAGCAGAAAGCGCATAGATAGGCCCTCTTTTGCACCTGTTTTATAAATTGGGTATATCTTAGCAGTTTTAAGACATTTGGGGAAGTGACCACTGATTATATTTTTACTTAAAATCTGCAATATTTGGTTATATAGTATCACAAGCCATTTTTAATATGCCTGGGCCTTTTCCATCGAGGCCTGTAGCTTTCCGTGGGTTAAGTTTTTGCATAAGTTTAGAAACTTGTGAAGGTGTTATTAATGTGTCGTTTGGGACTTTATTGTTTATATAATCAATAAATTCAGAATTCTCATTAGGCTTTGATAAATTTTCAGCTTGCTCTATACGTTTGAAGATAGTCGTAAAGTCATTTAATTTTGTTGCAATTTCATGAGACTCTGTAATTGTTGTACTATCCATTTATAACTGTTCTGGCAATGTGTTTGTTGAGTTATGCGAACTGTTTTGAATGGTACGACTCTGTTGCCATATTTACTTAGTATCTTTATTATTGATAACATTTGTTGTAAAATGATTGGATTTGGTTTGGTAAGATTTGTGTACGTTCTAAACTCAGCCCAGCCCAGTTGTTTCTGCTTTTTTGTGAATATCTTGATTTTTACGCACTTGTGCAATTTCTGAGGAAAACCATTTTGGCGTATGTTTTGATGATGTTACGGTGGACATTTCTGCATACAATGAAATAAAATTATTTGGAACTGCTTGTGCTTGAAGGGAAGATATATACACTGAAATGAAGTTCTAAGTGGCCACTTTTCACTTTCATTTTTCTGACTTAGCACTAAAGTTATTGAAATGATTTTTTGCCCAAATATTTGCATTTTAATGGACCTAAGTTAAAGGGTGCTTTGAAAGAGCTTTCTATCACTTCACAATGTTTGGGTTCAAGAATGCAAAAATCAAATTTTTGAAGAAAAAAGGGTTTTGAGTCATGAGCCCTTTTCTGTGTTTCGTCATGGTGTGTTAATTTGATTAGAGTGTTTTCCATGATGATACATTGCGTTAGTTAGATGACCTCCATGCGAGCTGAACATTTCTTGTACTTCAACAACAGCAGAATCTAGGGCGAAGATTTGGTACCAGTAAAATGCATTTAAGCCCCCCAGTGGCTTAGGCTGCTGTCCGTTCTAAGGCGGTGGTTCTGTTGTTGTTGACTTTTTGTTTATTGTTAAACCCATTGTGGGAGTCTGTAATTGTTCTATGTTTTGTTGTATGTTACTTTATGTCCGTTCAAGTATTGCAATCATCTTGATGGGGAAGAGAGAGCTGGTTGCTTTGCTTAATTTGTCTTCGTGGTGTCTCGTGATGGTTGAGCGGCTCTTCCTCGCGGTGCCAAGGGGATGTCTGCAATTTGTGATTGTGGTATTTCCTGACCATACTCACTTACTATTTTTGAGGGTATTTTTTTCGAAATGAAGTACAGTTGATTTCAAACCGTCTAGCCGACTTGGAAAAAAACAAACCCCTGAATTTTCGCTTATGAACGATTTTTTGTGATTTTTTTTTTAAAGTTCATTTTTTACATTTTCTGATATTTTCGAAAATAATCAACTGCACATAATTATATCATTAAATGCGTTTCATTTTATGTAAACAAAACACAATAGCTCATTTCTTACAGTTATTCTTTCAAGACTGGTGTCCACTTCCGATTTTATCTAGAAATTTTAAAGGTCATTTAAATGGCATATGCCAAATATATTTATGACTTTTAGGTAAATTAGTGAAACTTAATCAAAATAAAAATCGCCGAAAATTTCGGTGCCATGCCACAGATGATAAAGCGTACAGAGCAATGCAAAGTTGATATGTAAAACGCATGGTTAAAGTAAAAATTCTTTGATTTAGCTGCTGATAGTGGCTGCTTTTGTGTTAACGTAGAGAAAAAAGGGAGAATTCATTTGTCACAAAACTTTTGATTTTTTTTCTTATATCTGAGATCTTATTAACAGTTTGAAACTAATTAAGTTATAAATTGATAACATATCTGAGGAACATATTATATCACAGTAAAAGTGTGACTTTTTGAAATGAACGTACCTTTACTCTGACTACGTGCAAGATCTACCAGTCATTATGAAATGGCATACTTTTCAGAGTCTCGATAAAGGCCTTGAATTTTTTATGGAATTAAAATTTTGTAAGAGCGACGTTAACTGTTGGAACAGGCGCAAAAAATGTGTAAGTGGCCGCTTATAACTTTGGTTCAGTGTATACTATGCACAATAAGTTTAGCAAATGTTTTGTATGGATGAACCCATCCACATCAGATGTCAAGTTTCATTTGCTGTCATAAAGATACAAGCGCCAATCATCTGACAAGAATTTCCATTAAAAAAAATGGAATTACCAAACGCAGCGGCCGTGCTAAAGTGACGTTAAATTTTAAGACTAGCGGATAATGTGGATAGTTATCTAATCATGGGGGAGCAAAAAACATTTTCAAGCGACTTTTTGGTCACTGAAAACAAAAAATCATAGCAAATGCTGCAATTTTCTGATTATTCTCAGAGAAATAAAGGACCAATTTTTCAAAATTTGACGTTTTTAAGTTTATCGTCTTCAAACGGTGTTTCTAGTCGGTTTTTCTTGAACCACATTGACAAGTAAAACTGTTTGATGCCTTCCAACACATTCAGACAAATAATATTGAATGAAACATCTTCATAGCTACAGAGCATGAGCCGAAAGCTAATATCTAACGTCACCGTTATCTTGCAAATGCGTCGCACCATTTTCCAGTAACTTTACGTTTTAATCAACCATAAGATGAGTTACATTGTAAGCCTATGATATCTTTGTAAACTGAGTCTCTGTTGAATTGAAACGCCAATTAACATATGAAGTTAAATCAGATAATGACTACGTTTTGACGCCATTGATGGCAGCTGATTTTTTCAGCATGAAATCTCTACCAAATCTATCAAATAACCAATAGATTTTATAGGCGTATGATGCATGAGGAAGACGTAAGACCACCAAACGAAAAATCACATGCTTATCATTTTATCATTACTTACAACGGATATGAATTTTGCTTACTGACCCCTCTTGCAATTCTTGTTCTCTCCAAATGCCAATTTAAAGAATGGCGTCTGTAAATTCGTGGTTTCATTTGCCTAATATCCTGTTCTCGTCATTGCAATTGAAATTCTTCGATATTGACAAAGATTAGCGCATAATGATGTGAAACATGAGAAATTGCTTAACTTATTGTGCATAGTATAACAATGACGATATACATGGTAACATTCTTTTCCGTATATTAACGTTTGCCAAGCCCTCGTGTGTTAATGTGCTGCAGCCGTTACTGCTTCGCGTCTCGGGCTGAAACACATGATCACACTCGGGCTTAGCAAACGTTACGATATGTAAAAGAATGTTTTATCCTTTTATTAATACAGGTACATGTATCACAGTATCACAATATCACAGTATCGAACATTTTACCTATATGCTAGATATACTTAAGGAATAAAGAAACGCAACAGACAAAAATATAATTTTTGCGTGTTTAGATGACGGTTTGGTGAAATCTCTTTTGAAAATTTCTTATTGAGTATTTATAGCATGTGATGAAAAACCCAAACGTCATTTTAACGCTACATTTAACGCTACAAGTTGAAAACCTATGAGAACGTAAAATATGACGTCAACGTCAGAATAAAGATCAAGAAACCCCGTCATTTCCATGTTTGGTTATTTGGCGTGGACTTGACAATGTACAAATTAAACAAACGTCCAATCATATTCGTAATGCAGTCAAATATTGCGTCAAAACACGCTACTTGAATGGCAAGATACACAATGGTAGTGAATAAACGCTAAACGTCACTTAGAGCCGTCGGATTTGGGTCGCTGGTGAATATACGGGATAAGATAAACCTAGAGATATCAGAAACATGCTTTCTTTGGAAAACTGATTTTTTTCAGATACCATAGAAATACGCTGGTAAGGTGTTTATATTGACGTTACCCAAACAAAACACGGCATAATGCAATAGAAAACATCTGATTACATGTCAAGAGTGGTCACCAAACTTGCTAACTGTAACCTAAAATTTGTCACTGGACCATTTTATCATAAGAAAAACACACAAATATCATGGAAACCATTAAAACGTAGGATGTCGAATTTTGACGTCAAAATTGAGGTTTTTTGACGTCTGAAGATCTCAAGTCATTATTCTTGAACAAAACGCCCTTGTAATGAATAAATCTCAAGCAGAAAAGAAAGTTTGCACTTTTCACGCAGTATTCAGAGTTGACGTTAGTGACGTTAAGACGTTTCAGAATCCTACAGAAACGTCGCATTTGATCATTTCCTTGATCCGCAATCTATGCTAAGACTTTTTAAAACAATTAACCGATGGTTAATTCAAACTTTGCTTTTGTTGACCTTGTTTCAGCAGTTTGCTATGGGGTGTCAGGCTGGTTACGCGCATATCAAAATGATAACGTATTCGATAATTACGTTTAACCTGCTGTAATTTGACGGACACATACTGCTTCTAAGGATAAATATCATTTGCACTAAAAACTTGCATCATATTGTATGCTTACAATGACTCGAAGTGTTTGTTGTTTTTCTTTATTCCTTAAGTATAGAATTCTTATCTTACCCATGTCATCTTACCCAAGCTGTCACATCATAGTGACGCCATCATGTTATGTCGCATTGTAGCGTATTCATGGATCCATTTTAAAAGATGAAAATGTGGTAGTTAATGGTGCGCAAGAAAAAGGGTCCATTATTTAAAAATCAGTCCCTCGCGATCACCGTTTGTGATGCCAAACGGTGATCTTCAGGACAAAATTTTCTAATCTACCTTCAAACATCATATCAGTTGACTTCTTATAGTCGGGAAGGGTGTCATTTCTTCATGAATCGATACATAAACAAGTCGAAAAAATTGGCGGGAAATGTTTTATTTAACAAAACATTATTAGGGAATTCAAGCTTTTAGCTACTGGTGAAGGTCGATAGATTCACAATATCCTAAAATATAATAGCATTGGTGCAAAACGTTTTCTGAATATATCGTTTAACCGGACATAGCAGAATATGTTTCGAAGAAAAAATTATTATATTTTGATCGGGGTATTATATCTCTCGATCGGCGGCAATCGGAACTGCCTCGGCCAATTCGGTGGAATCAGACCTCGGATGTACGTCGCTATAGCGGTATTTAGTGAAAAAAACATAAACTTCATTTATTCTATTGAAAGAAAAATGGATGTTTATAGAGCTGAACCCATGCATGCTACAGAACTTATTTTCCATACGTCACGTCTGGCTAACAAAATGCAGGTTTTTCATACATAATACTACGCCTTACAAACATCTGAGGCTTGATTCATGAACTGATTATCTGGGATGTTTTGCTGTTGTTGCCTTTTTTCAGGCCAAGTGCTTGTGAAGCGTTCGGATATGTGTACGAAAGAATTTAAACCGCGTTGCGGAGCAGATGGGACTTTATATCGAAATGAGTGCTTCTTGCTAGCAGCGTACGTATCTTCAATATATTGATATTATGATATTATTACACATGGCAAGCATTAATGGATTCTGCCATATACATTCAGAGTTGATAGATAAATACAATGTTGGTTTAAACACTTCTGCAACAGGGCATATCAGAGCGCGTATAGTATGGTGATTTACTTTATACATTCAAAAGAGTTGTTAGAAATCCTCATTTTAGTGATCAATTTAAAAATATAATCAACTTGTATAATAAGTTGGATAATACGAAACATGGATATCATGCAACAGTCCGCATGCCTGGTTGTAAATCTAATCTATGGTATCCTCTTTAAAATATACGATGTTATGTCAAGCCTCAGACTCATTCATAACCCTGAAATTAGACTTTCACCGTTTAGTTTATGCCTGTCTTTAAATGGGTTTCTCTTTAGTTCTGACTATCTGTGAGTCATCAGCCATTTTCTTTGTTTCATCATAATATGTTAAGTGGCTTCGGCTGCTGTCCATTTTAAGTCAGTGGCGCTGTTATTGTTGTTGTTGTTGTTGATGATGATTCATTGTTCATTGTTTATTTTTGCTCCCATTGTTTTGTGTGTGTGTGTGGGGGGTGCGTTTGGTCCTTGTTGAGTCAGCCTTTCTAGTTTTGCAACCTTCTTGCTGAGGAAGAGAGAGCTTGTTGCTTTACTACAATTGTCTTTATGATGTCATGTGTGGGGGAGCGCAGTGGCTCAGTGGTAGAGTGCTTGACTCGAGACCGAAGGGCCGCGGGTTCGAGCCTCACCGGCGTCACTGCGTTGTGGTCCTTGAGCAAGACACATTTATCCTAGCTTAGTACTGGTTCAACCCAGGAAGACCGTCCCGCATAACTGAAAGATTGTTGAGTGGACGTAAAGAATCAAATTAAAAATAATGATGTCATGTGACTGTTAGTGTTATGCGACTCTTCCTCGCGGTGCCGTGTTGTATTTTCTAGTCATACTCTTTTTTTTCAAGTGATGTCAGTTTTCTTTTCTGAAGTAGCACAGAAGTAATGGTAAACAAACCGGAAAGGCGGCAATCGAAAACGCTCTTAACAATCGTCGAACGCGTATTAACGTTATCGATTGTCGCCTATCCGGTGTGGTAAACAACAATCAGTTATTATGGATAATGCATTTAAATCTCTCTCTCCTCCGTTCTCTCTCTCTCTCTCTCTCTCTCTCTCTCTCTCTCAATGCTGGTTCTGCCTGTCTCCAAGTAGGAGCAGTAATTAATTTCTCAACCATCTGTATTCTGGTGGATGTTCCCATACCTATTGATGCAATGAGTATTGGAGTTTCCATTTTGTATAATAATGGTTTCTAAATTATGATGTATTTCTGTCCCTGAAGTTTGTTTTAATCTTAGCAAACAGACTGGTGAAATGCAGCATTACGCTGCACTATATCTGGGTCTTCACTGTTTGCCAAAGTACATGTACCCGTTCAGAGGTTTCCAGTTTACAAAGGGTTAATCACATAGTTCGACCAAAAATCATTTTATATGTGGCATTAAATGAACTCGGACAAAATACAAAGTGCAAGTTTTGCCTCTCCAGAATATTCGTATCAATTATTTGTGTGAGGGCGGGCTAGAAAAATCCGTCACGAGGATCGCGAGTGTGTGCGTCGGCGTGCGAGGGACGAATTTTCTATCCCACCCTCACACGAATAATGGATTCTTTTTCTTGCTCACCATTAAATACCGCATTTTACGTTTTAAAAAATCCTGAATACGCTGAAATGCGACATGACATGATGACGTCACTTTAACATAACAATGACGTCACTTGACGACCATGCGCGTGAAGTCCAATACAGTCAATATACAGTCTTCTCGTGAAGCCTGGGTAAGATAAGAATTTCTGACCCAGGATAAAAAAAGCAGATATCCTTATCCGGTGTACAAGAACATTTACCACTAGTGGTTTATCGATTTTTTAAAATACATGACGGTATATCACTCCATGACGCGACGTCATATGATAAATTGACATTTCTACTCCATATACATGTAGCATGTTCGTTCCTATCCTGTTCTATTTTAGGGGAACCACAGAAGTTAATCCTAGCAAATGTGACCGCTCCGGCTAGAAAATAAGGTAAGGCCGAATAAAAAAATAAGTGTGTTTCGGGTAACGGGTCTGACAATTTAAGGTATATTTTTTTAATTATGAATTAACACTTTGGTGTGCATCCAACCACAATTTGTAGTATGGCCGATGCTTTTTTCTTTGATCTTTGCTGATGTTTAAATCAGACACCCTAGAATAACGACGAATAGTCGGGGAACCAAGGTAGAAAAAATGCTAACCCTTGCACCCGAAAGGTATACAGCTGGATTTTGTATGGTTGCAAAGGTAATTCTATGGTATATCTGAAACCACTGTATAGCAGACTCGATCGACTTGCATAACGCCAGAGCAGTCAACTTTCTACGGAAGCTCAGCAAGATCATGTCAAAATATTATTTTTCAAAAGGTTATATATTTTTATCAAAAAAGTTCAGGACTGAAAAATATTGAGTTTATATAATAATACAACATCGGCGTAGACCTCAGAAGCAGCGGTGGTCATCTAAGAATACTGTTATTGATTTTTAAAGCATGTAGATTAGGGCACCCCCATTTTGAAATTAAATTTATAGATTTCTTTTCTTCTAATCTCACTAAAACTGCATTTATTGCCCAAAAATGTATTTAATAATTATTTACATAGTAATAAGGTTGCAAAGATCAGGAATCGATACAATCAAGTACCACACCTGACCCAGGATACCAATGGGAAAGTGACAAACTCACAGAAGACACCACAAACGAGAGCCAAGAGGTCAGCCCTTTCCCAGCAGGTGACCACAAAGCACATATAAACAGACGCGCACAAAACATAGCAAACACAAGACAGAACAAAAACATAAAAGATCCACAAAAGAAGTACCGCCTTGGAACGGTCAGTAAAATATTTTACTGGAGGGCTTAAACCGGTTTAACGGCGCCAACCTCACCCTTAATTCAGATGTGGATCAAGACACATAAATATTTGGTTTGCATGAAGGATCCCTAACTTATCAATGCATCATCTCCTAAAACATATAAATCAAGATATAACAAGGAGATAAAGCAAGGATAAGGACTCAACAGTAAATTAAACTGAATACCGGAGCAAAAGCTTGGAAGCATATCTCGTAAAAAAGTGTGTGCTTACTTATTCACTTTTGTCCTCCCGCTGAAGTGGTTTGATTTGCATATTTTTTGCATAAAAAAATAAATTTTAAATTGAATGTGTTTAAACACTGCATACAGTTAGACAGACGTTTGGGGCATAATTTAAGACAATTTATTTATTTTCTATGGCAAACTAGAAAAGGTATCTGAAAAGTAAAAATATGAAAACACGATAATTTGATACTTAGTATACTTAAGGAATAAAGAAACGCAACAAACACTTCAAGTCGTTGTAAGCATACAATATGATGCAAGTTTTAGTGCAAATGATATTTATTCATAGGAGCAGTATGTGTCCGTCAAATTACAGCAGGTTCAACGTTATTATCGATTACGTAATCATTTTGGTATGCGCGTAACCAGCCTGACCCCCATAGTAAACAGCTGAAACAGGGTCAATAAAAGCAAAGTTTGAATCAACCATCGATTTATTGTTTTAAAAAGTCTTGGCATAGATTGCAGATCAAGGAAATGATCAAATGGCGACGTTTCTGTAGGATTCTGAAACGGCTTAACGTCATTAACGTCAACTCAGAATACTGCATAAAACGCGTAAACTTCTTTTCTGCTTGAGGTTTATTCATTACAAGGACGTCTTGTTCAAGAATTATGACTTGAGATCTTCAGACGTCAAAAAACCTCAATTCTGCCGTCAAAATCGATATCCTACGTTTTAATGGTTTCCATGATGTGTATGTGTTTTTCTAATGTTAAAATGGTCCAGTGACAAAGTCTAGGTTACAGTTAACAAGTTTGGTGTTCACTCTCAGCATGTAATCAGATGTTTTCTCTTGCAGTATGCCGTGTTTTGTTTGGCTAACGTCAATATAAACACCTTAACAGCGTAATTCTACGGTATCTGAAAAGTCAGTTATTCCCAAGAAAGCATGTTCTGATGTCTCTAGGTTTATCTAATCCCATATATTCACCAGCGACCCAAGCCCGACGGCTCTAAGTGACGTTTATCATTTATTCACTACCATTGTGTATCTTGTTATTCAAATAGCGTGTTTTGACGCAATATTTGACTGCATTACGAATATGATTCGACGTTTGCCTAATTTGCACAATGTCAAGTCGACGCAAAATAACCAAACATGGAAAAGACGGGGTTTCTTGATCTTTATTCTGACGTTAACGTCATATTTTACGTTTTCACATGTTTTCATCTTGTAGCGTAAAATGTAGCGTTAAAATGACGTTTTGGTATTTCATCACATGCTATAAATACTCAATAAGAAATTTTCAAAAGAGATTTCATCAAACCATCATTTAAACACGCAAAAATTTAATTTTTGTCTGTTGCGTTTCTTTATTCCTTAAGTATAATTTAGTCCAGGCCAATTGGTGCGTAGATAAATACCAGGACAACTTAAGAGCATTTTAACACATAAATGAAATTTATCAAGATTTAAAGTATGTTTATCTTCCATATTTACAGCAGCTTTGAAACTGAGGGTCATTGTAGGGACCAAGGGGATTTTATCTACTGAAAAGAATAATTCCATTAACAGTGGTAAAATGAATATGAAAAAACTCGTATAACTATTATCGTATTACCATGAAAAACCTGCCTGTCTCCGTCGGAGATGCAGAAATATAACCGCATAGTATTTGTAAAGACAAAAATGTACATAAGAAGATTATTTTGGTGCACAAATGACTGCCCATACTTTTAAATGCATTTGATAGTGTATTATTGTGTTATCGAACAGTTAAACGGCTTCTCATACCCATCAAAATTTCTATGCTATGAAAGAGTGCTTAACATGACCTATGTGGCATACAAAAAATGCATTTTTCCGCGAAATGCGATTCTGGTCGCATTGCTATACAGTGGTTTCATATCAAGCACTATTTAGACTATCAGTATACAAAATTCCAGCCGTATACCTTTCGGGTGCAAAAAATGTGTGTTTTTGCACGATACGCGACTTTGGTTCCCCGACTAGAAGGAGGAGCTTAAAACCGTACTCTAACTTCCAATTTTAGGTAAACAGCGATGTAGGCGGGAACTTCCTAAATAGCGACAAATTTACATGTAATTTTTGTCGTTTGAATGGAATGAATTAGACGAAAATTGCTTTCCCTTGTTTTAGTGAGAGCCACTAGGTGGCACTGTTGTGGAGCTGTCGCTTTTTGGGAGGTACCTAGATATGGTTATGTAATTCGTCATTCAGCCGAAGAGCGACCGATTAAACACACATTAATTTTTCTTTGGAAATGGTAAGATTGGCAGTGCTTTTCAACATATTGTTAAATGAAGTTTTGCAGTGAAGTATTTGCATGTGTGTCAGTGATGGTAAGAAATAAAAAGTCGGGATAATCGGTCACCTTTTCCGGCTCAAAACTTCAGTAGTTGGTTATTTTGTTGTTATGTATTGAGGAGATTTTCATCTCCTTAGATGAGCATGGTGGGTCGAAGGCAAGTCAAGGGAAGACAAATTTACCCGTAGGTAAATTTAATTGACAGTTTAGGCCGGATGCAGGGAGAAGCGAATGTAAATTTCGTCAGGTGTCCGTAACACGTGTTTATTTGCGCCTGTGCCATTATACAAGCTAAATAAAGGATTTTTCCTCAGCTTTCTGTTTGAACCGCTACGCCCACCCGCGTTTTAAACAAGAAAGCCTCGGAAAAGTATCCTTTATTTATAACAAATAGACCGTTAAGTAGGCCGTTTAGGAACAACCCCAAGCACCGACGACAGACCAAGATCAGGGAGGCCGCGTGTTATGTTACATGTCTAGAATCGCCACATAAGATATTATTGTTAAGAAAATTATAACCTATGACCCCTCATTTTAAACATTGGACAATCCTGACTTTACTGCATATACACACCGGGTAGTCTGTTTCTAACGTTTTTTGATCTACGTTTGTCGATAGAATTAACGTTTTCGAATGCTAACTATCCGGTGTGAAATAGCTTTATGGAAACTGCTATTGTTCTGAAAAGGGTTAGTATATGACCGTTACTATGCTTATTTACACTGCCATTATCACATTTGCGAGTAAGTTTTATTTGTTTGTTCCAGATACTGATACAACTTTGAAGAACGATAAGGGTTAGTTACAACAGGAAAAGGGTTAAAGTATAATCAGGGGCTAAATGCCACCCTAGGTGGGGCTCGAAACCACACTCCCAGAAAGCCTTATTGTTGTAAATATACTTTCATTAAATGAATATGATAGTGAGTAGGTGTTCTTTCACCCGATTCAAAAGATAAGTACAGTAAAACCTGTGTAAAACGGCCACTCACAAAAAGTCTAAAAAATGGTTCTCAAGACCAATTATCGCTTAATGCAGGTCAAAAGTATTGCATAATGCTCCAGGGGGAGCATTCTGCAATACTTTCGATCTGCATTAAGCTACCATTTGTGATTAAGATCTTTGTTTTGTCTATTTTTGAGTGGCCGTTTTACACAGGCTTTAATGTGCTACTTACAATGTAGTTTGCTGGTGTTGTCATTTTTTGTCTCTATATTGTTTTTGTGTTCTACTGACAGACAAGTGTCAGCAAATCGGTGAGTAATACATGTGTATCTCTTTGGATCCATACGGGTATATTAACATTTTCAAACCAAGCCTTTAATGAATCTTTATATTTTTGCAACCGTTCATAGCCTCATGAATGACATACATTTGATTGGCAGCTGCCAAGCTCATTTGCCCGTGCAATACGCTTCGAACATCAAATTCATTCGCCAGAAGTGACACTGATGTTGTGATTGACAGCGAGCCACACCTGAGTCGCTATGCTCCATAAGCTGTTCGTGTTCAAGCTGGCTGTTCCGCTTTCCATTTTACACAACGACTAAATTAAATAAAAAAAACTTGTTTTAATTCTTAAATTAAAAATATCTTTTTTATCTTTTAGATATTTATAATCAAATGTAAATATAAGCAATAAATTCAAATTTTGGAATGTTCATGGAATCATGAATACTTCGGGTATCTTGCAAAGTTAACGCGATTCCCTTCGGGCTTCACTTACTCTGCAAGAGACCCGAAGTATTCATGATTCCATGAACATTACAAAAATCGAATTCATTTTTTAAATAATGCAATCCAGTTCTGGCCACGAAGAATGTTCGTATAGCTGCAAAAAGTAATTGGGTATGACCAGGACATGCCACTATCACACACTACAGACCGACCCACGACACCGTGAGGAAGAGACACAGAACACTAAAAGTAAGTAAGGGTGCAAAGATCAGGAATCGATACAATCAAGTACCACACCTGACCCAGGATACAAATGGGAAAGTGGCAAACTCATAGTTAGACGCAACAAGCGAGAGCCAAGAGGTCAGCCCTTTCCCAGCAGGTAGCCACAAGGCACAAATAAAAAGACGCATATAAAGGCATAACAAACACAAGACACGTTACATTAAAAAGACAATTTAAGTAAAGCAACAAGCGCTCTCTTCACCAACTAAATGGTTGCAAAAGTACGACACCTATTACTGCACAAGCGCAACCCCCACAAAACAATGGGGGAAATACTAAACAATGAATCAACCCAACAGAAATCGAGTCTGACCACGAAGTATGTTCATATTGGTGCGAGTCTTGAGAACCATTCTATCCACAAAAGGAGTACCGCCTTGAAACGGTCAGTAAAATATTTTACCGGAGGGCTTTAACCGGTTTAACGGCGCCAACCTCAACCTTAATCCAGATCAAGACACATAGATATTTGGTTTGCATGAAAGACCCCTAACTTATCAATGCATCATTGAAACAGTGGAGTCTTACTCAGATCAGCGTATATCCATGTGCCGTCCGATCATGCTGTCTTTATCAAAAATAATTTTGGGACGAGCAGTGTAATTTCTGATCAGGCTTCGATGTACATGTACATCCTGGTTATTGCTTTCTGTGATCACCACTTTTTCGTGAAATTTCGTTAAATTTAAATCATTTTGTGTCAATATTCTTATCACTGTTTTCTTTAGCGTTCTAAAAATAGAAATAAATTTGGTGAAATTAACATTTCGGACTGCGATTTCCTCTCATCAAGTTATGGGAGTGATCTCAAGTGTGAGGTGTGGAAATATACCACTCTGAATACATGGTCCTTTTCTTGCAACTGTTTGGCTGAAAACAAATGGAAGAGGGCGGGAAATTGTTATGATATATTTACGAGGCAGCGGAGGTCAATATATACGAGGAGCAGTGCTTCCGAGTGGATATTTCATAACCAATACAAAACATTGAATAACCTATTTAGATCTGAATAACCTAATTTATTTCGGGGCTGACGGTCTGTTTGCATCGTGATTTGGTTTTGGTTCATATCATAGGCAATTTTGGATAAATTTACGCAAATAATACCTTTATTTTGTGGAACATAAACTTACTTCCGCATGTTGATCAACAACAAAAACAGCACCACGCCTTACATACAGCAGCCTAACCCACAGGGGGGGGGGGGGGGGTTAGTATAGTTTATTCAATGTTTTGTATTGGTTATGGAATATATACGAGGGAGCAAAGCTCCCGAGTGTAAATTTCATACACAACACAAAACATTGTATAGTCTATTTAGCCCTGATCCAGCTGTTTCCTGTGTTGCTGACAAGCCGGTTCCATATCGAGAAATATACACATTATGAAGCATTTTGCTGCATTTTATTAGGATTTTGTCATTTCTTGCTTAGCCATGGGTGCGTTCACATGGGGCAGATGGATTTTATTAGCAGCATTTTTTTTAGATTTTTTTTTTCAAAATGACTGGAAAGCAGCTTGCTGATCACACGTTACAGATGCATATGCTGATCAGTCTCCACTGTTTGTGCATTCTAGCCTGATGGGCAAACAGTGGAGACACACTTACTCAGATCAGCGTATATAACCATGTGCCGTTTGATCATGCTGTCTTTATCAAATAGCATTTTGGGACACGCAGTGTAATTTTGACTAGGCTGCAATATACAGCCTAAAATTTGCAATTTACATCATTTTGTGTCGATATTCTTATCACAGTTTTATTCAGATATATCCAATTGTACTTCAGTTAAATAAGGCGAATTCTTCTGAGGCCCCGACTTTGGACTTGAACTTGTCTATAACAAATGGCACAGTTACTTCTAAAATTTTTGATAAACGGGATGATTTTAATGTTGAAATTGTAAATTTCCCATTTCCCATTTCTTGATGGAAATGTTCCTTGCTCCCCTTCCTATGGTGTATATATTTAGCAATTTATTCGTTTTGCTATAGTTTGTTCTAATAATGATGACTTCAACAACAGAAACCCATTTTGACTGCTTAAATTTTAAAAAAAGTTATAGATACCATACAATTGGAAAAGCATTTTCTAAATTCTACCACAGACACTTAGAGTTAATTGTTAAACACAACATTGGGTTAAAAACTCTTCTGCAGCAAGGCATATCAGAATATATATGTTATGGTGATTTAGTTTATAAATTCAAACGAATTGTTGGAAAACCTAATTTTCGTGATCATTTCAAAAAGAAAGTAAAACGTTATATAATAGGCCAGTCCAGGTAAATCAAATATGGGCCTGACCCGGACAAAATTCGTACAGAAATGAATCATACAGCATTGAATAGGGAAAACACTCAGCTATTCCAGAAAAAAAGTCCCAGAAAAAAAATTGGGTCGAATTTTTTTATTTTTGGGTTTAAAGTTACTTTTTTGTTACTTTTTGGCGAATTTTGAAATTCCTTTAAAAATATGCTATTTTAGCAAACTATGAATTAAACAAATAAATTTATTGAGCAGTAGGTACTTTTTCTACGTATATTCATGGTAAAAGTTATAAATAGATCTATATTATCGTAATATACACGTCATTTCCGTACTGAAATAGCCCTTTGAGAGCATTGGGGATTAACAGTTATAGCGTGCCAATAACAAGCGTGTGGAACGTTAGTGCAATATTAATATAATTTTAATATCAATTAATAAAGAAAAACCTTGTCATTTGAAAAATGTAATCTGATAGAATAGAACCAGCAAATGACTTTTGAGTCCATGTCGACACTGCATTGCATACACGCTAAAGAGCAAAAAGCAGAGCTTAGCCCATCTTCGCAAGCCAAGGGTACTAACTCCACTTCTAAGGAACGAAGTGGAGTTAGTACCCTTGGCTTGCGAAGATGAGCTTAGCCTGGATATAATTCAATAACAACATTTATCAATTATCAATGGCGTACCTGAAGTATTGTATAGAATATGCACTTAGATTGAGATATGTTGTTAGCCCCCCCCCCCATCCACCAACCCCAAGCGGAATATGATATAGAGCATTCCATGGGGCTAAAATTAGCTCTAAAGACACGAAATGAATACTGTATGCTTCATTTTTTCCTTCCAAAAATCAAATTAAGTAGCTAGAGACCCTTTACTGACGGCAACGAGTTGTACGCACTTTTGTTTATTGATACACATAGATATGCACCTGATTGTTGTCACATGATACTGAATGTGAACCGGAGTACCGGCAAAAATACTAAAAAACGTGCAAAAATAAAATAAGTGAAAGCTTAATATTATCAACAATGCTGTATGGTACCCATTTTTAATTTGATACGGTCCTAGGTGACATATTTCAGGCAGGCAACGATACTATCAGCCATATATAAGATCGAGAAACATTCACCAACAATCAAATATCACAAGTAAGGTGAATATGGAGAGTCAAAATTATGTATTTTGTGGGAAATTTTGACGAATATAGTATGCTAATAAACAAGAAGGTAACTTAATCTGATAAAGTTAGTCTTGGTTTGAGATCAGGATTTGCAGCCTTCTGCTATGACACTAAATGTTTATTTTGCTGCAAAACTATTCAAGAAGCTATGTTTAAAGCAGAGTCACAAAGGTCAGAGAATCATCTTGCATACAAAGTAAAATCGGATCCCTTCCAACAAGAAGTAAAAGCAAAGTGCGAAGAGACGAAATACATTTGGGCAAATGAGGCCCTTGCTTGCATAGAGTACTCGAGCGATTTGATGGCCTCTAACCGCGTATACCACAAATGCTGTAGCATTGAGTTTAGATTGGGAAAATATTCAGAAGAAGATTGTTATGAACCACTTTCCAAGAACAGAAAAAAAACTGTATCTGGTCAAATGCTTTGTATTAAAGAGAATGTGCCTATTTGCAAGCTGTAAATTATTTACTGGAAAATGACGAGGAACAACTTATAATTTATGATTTAATAACAAAATGGACCAGCTTTGTAAAAACCCATTTAGCTTCAAACACATGAAAAGGAGATTATTTGATTATTTTGGTGAAAGTTATAATTACTGAAATGAAGGAGAAGCCAAACATATTTACTCTTAGAAGCATTGCCTGTAACATATTTCAGAAATGTTATAGTTTGCCTAAACCAGAAGGCCATGAAATACAAAAGTTAAGAGTAATTGAAAATGCAGCAAAGCTAATACAGACTGATATAAAGGCGGTAGAGACTAGAAAAGATATACACCCCTCTGCTGAAGATATATCGATGTCTTGTTGTGCAACTGCAGTTATAATTTGGGTCCAGATTTTTCATAGAAACATTGCACGGACTTGGTTTCTGTCCATATTATCAAAAAGTTCAGAAGTATCTGCAAAGTGCTGCTGTTTCACAACCTCTTGAGGCTCCTTACTTTATGCAGGGCCATTTTCTACAGTTTATGGCAGACAATATAGATCACAGTATACAAACTCTTGATGGTCTAAACACAATTCATGGTATGAGGATGATAAAAGCTGTCACTCAGACTCCTGGTATTAAATGTACATCAATAATAATTCCCTGTGTAGAAGTAACAGTTGAGGATGCTGCAGTTGCCAAAGTTGGCATTCACTTTAACAAGACTGTTGAAAGGTTCAATATTAATTATGAAAATCTTTCAGAAATTAGCAAAGATGATAGTTCTAGGAACACTGATATACTTTGGAAGTTATCATGTCTGCTTTACCCTACAGCTCCAGCCTGGAATGGTATTATGCAACTGATTCATCATGGGGAATATCCTGGTCAATCTTCAATGACTTTTCTGCCAATGATAGATATGGATCCTACAATTGCATCGTGGATATATTCGACGCTACACTTTGTTGCAATGACATATATTTTTATATTTGATCAGCCCCTTTGGATGAAGGCACAACATATTATAGATTCTGAGCCCTCTACTAGCAGAATTAAGAATATTGTTTTGCATCTTGGGGCATTATATATGGAAATGAGTTTTTTCTTGAAAGCATTGGGCATATTATGACAGAAACTGGATTAAAGGTTCTCTTTTCAGTAGTATATGCTGAGAACATTGTAGCCCATACAAGCTTGTATGCTTAATGGGAAGGTAATTGCTAGAGCATTAAGAGCACATACACTTGTTGATTGAAGCAGATATATTTGATATCAACCAATCTGATAATAATGCAGTAGATATAAATGAAAAAGACTCAATTGACCAAGCTCAAGACAGATATAATATGGATAAAAGTGATGCTATAATTACTCTTGACATTAATAAACAAGCAGCACACATGCATTCAAATACAGTGGCAGAAGAAGCCATGAAACTGTTTGACAATCTCATGTAACATGAGGTAGACCTAGCTGATGTGGAGTCGGATGAAAATTTTAAAAAGATACGAGTAAAAGGACGGAACCTCAAAACTGTGAATTAAAGCAAAATAAAATGCTAGAGATTCCGAGAAAATTTGTTAAAGCTGAAAGGACTGTAAATTGGATGCTACATTTGCAAATCAGTAGAGATATGTTGTCATGCTTTGCAGCAACTGGTAATGACACTTAAACAAAATCATGGCATACTTATCTGTGAAGGATGGCAAATCTGAAACATTGATGTATATAAGTCAACGTGTGTAGGAAAATAAATTATTAATCGTGTTTACTACACAATTTGATTTCCATGGAAAGTGCAATATTCAAGTATGCCAATTTTTTTATTGTACTTGTTTATGCTAATATATACGTATTTACCCCATTGAAAACTGTATCCATGCCATGGTAAGGAGGGCTTGAGTGCCTTGATGATCCCCTGAGCTGTATGGGTTGAATCATAGTATCACATTCATTAAGAAAAGGTCAGGTGTAAAAGGCCAGACTCAGAACAGTCCACGTTTATCTTTTTTATGAAATCAATATATAATTCATTAAATAGGTTAAATACTGTATAATATGCATGTGTGCTACCATAAATTATCATATATATATCAAATAGTTTACATTGTGTTTGTGGTTACATGATAAAATGTATATTTCATAGAAATAGCATGGTTGCATATAATGTACAAACTCTGTAAAGCATTTTTTGATTAAAAAAGGTGTGAAATTTCTATTTTTCTTTAAAAAATAGACGTTTTAGCGGGAACGGGATTTAATTGACGATTACAATCATAAACATATGTAAGACAGACACAAAACTCACAAGCATGACACACTTTCAGCTTTCACTGAAACAGTAAATAGCTGGTGAAAATATACCCCCAAAATCAATAAAATTTCAAATTTTAACCCAAAATATCTCCGATTCGATCTAATTTTTTTCTTGGGACTTCTTTTGTGTGCATGCTAAGCCTTTGTCCTAGCCATTGTAATAGGTTTCATTTCTGTTCGAATTTTGTCCCAGTCAAACTGTACTGGGACTGGACTATAAGGGTTGGATATAACTTGGCTATCATAGGACAGTCTGCAGGCCTAGTTTTAAACCCAATCACGGTTTATAGCTATGGTTTCCTCTTTAATTGCACGACGGTTGGTCAGGCCTCAGACTCAATGATGGCTCTGACGTAAAGCTTTAATCGGTGGGTTGGTGCCGGATGCTTATATGTAGCTGGACCCATCGTGGCTCAACTTGGGGTTTTCTTTAGCTCTGACTATCTGTGAGTCATGGGCCCTTTTCGTTTTTTCATCATGGTGTGTTAATTTGATTAGAGTGTTTCTCCATGATGATACATTTCATTAGTCTCCATGCGAGCTGAACATTTCTTGTATTTCAACAACAGCAGAATCTAGGGCGAAGATTTGGTACCAGTAAATGCATTTAAGCTCCCCGGTGGCATAGGCCGCTGTCCGTTCTAAGGCGGTTGTTCTGTTGTTGTTGACTTTTTGTTTATTGTAACTCCCATTGTGGGAGTCTGTAATTGTTCTATGTTTTGTTATACGTTACTTTATGCCCATTCTAGTGTTGCAATCATCTTGATGGGGAAGAGAGAGCTGATTGCTTTGCTTTATTTGTCTTCCTGGTGTCTCGTGATGGTTGAGCGTCTCTTCTTCGCGGAGCCACTGGGTTGTATGCGGTTTGTGATTGTGGTATTTCCTGATCATACTCACTTACTTTTCTAAAAACAAGATAAATTTTTGTGAAATTAACATTCGGACTGCAACTTCCTCTCATCAAGTTATGGGAATGAGACTCAAAAAAGTGTGGGTTATACAAAATATACCACGCTTAATATGATCCTTTTCTTGCAACTAATTGGCTGAAAACAAAAGGAAGTGGGCGGGTCATGGATAAATGCATTTTTATAGCACTAAATCTTCGCCCTAGATTATATCTTTTTTAAGCACAAACTTGTTAAGCTCACTGGAGGAATCCTAACTAATGCAATGTATAATCGCAGACAAACAAATTAACACATTTTGATGATACAAAGAAGAGGGCTCATGACGAATCACAGCCAGCTAAAGAAAGCCTCAACTTGATCTACGGTGGGCCCAGCCAACGACAAGCACCAGGCACCAAGCAACAGATTAAAGCTTTACGTCAACCGTGATGGGGTTCACAACCATGCTTGCAGACTGTTGCATGATATCCATTTTGTATCCCACTCATATATAACGTTTAATATTTTTTTTTAATTGATCACTAAAAGTAAGCAAGGGTGCAAAGATAGGATTTAGGCTGTCGTTTGTGATGTTTAATTGTGTTTTCGTCATTTTCCCATGTGGTATCCTGGGTCAGGTGTTTTACTTGATTGTATCGATTCTCGATCTTTGCCACCTTTAGAACTTTTCAACAATTCTCTTCAATTTATAAACTAAATCGCCATAAAATACGTGTTCTGATATGCCTTGTTGCAAAAGAGTCTTTAAAGAAGTATTGTATTTAACAATCAACTCTGAGTGTCGGTAATAAAATTTACTGACTTTAAAACTCACAATTAATTGTTGACCCAGAAAACTTCTGAAACAAGGCTATCAAAATCATAAACTTCGCAAAACATTTTCTAAATTTTAAAGACGATACTATGATTTGATATCTAAATTCCAAGTTGGACATTAATCTCTCGTGCGCCAAGGACTTTGGGAACCTGAATTCTATGGTGACTTGGTGTATAAATTGATGTCGATTGTTGGCTCTCATAATTTTTCAACCAATTTTATTAAAACAATTTCACATTATAAAAAGATTGGCAATAACATTAATGTATTGCAACTGACTGCATGCTTAGTGGTCAACCCAATCACGGTTGGCAACTTTGCTTTCCTCTTTAATTCACGCCGATGGGTCGGCCTTCAGACTCTATGACGATTCCGGCTTAAAGACTAATCTTTTGATGAGATGGTAGGGGCCTGATGTTGTTGCTGTTGTCAGGCCCACAGGGATTCTTGGATTTCTTGTGCTCCTGTATTCATTTTTATATAATGTTGAGTCCTTATCTTTGCTTTATCTCCTTTTTATATCTTGATTTATACGTTTTAGATGATACATGGATAAGTTAGGGGTCTTTCATGCAAACCAAACATCTATGTATCTTGATCCACATCTGAACTAAGGGTGATGTTGGCGCGCTGTGAAACCGGTTTAAGCCCTCCAGTAAAATATTTTTACTGACCGTTCCAAGGCGGTGCTTTTTTGTGGATCATTTGTGTTGTTTATGTATCATGTTTGCCTTGTAGTCACTTGACCTCTTGGCTCTTGTTTGATGTTTCTTGTGATTTTGTTACTTTCCCATTTGGTATACTGGGTCAGGTGTGGTACTTGATTGCATTGATTCCTGATCCTTGTTGTCTTTTTCACATAGAAAAAGCTTTACGGAGTTTATGGTATCGATAACCTTGTTTTAGTAACTTAGAAGTAACTCTGCGTGTCTTCGGTAGCATTTACAAAATGCTTAGCGAAGTGTTTGATATCTATAGCCTTGTTTTAGTATCATAACAGTTAAACACGTATTTCTACTGTTAAAGTCAGTTACATTTGAACATCCTCTTGCAAAACGAATAAGATGCAAAATATATACAACATAAGAAGAGTAGCGAAGAAATTTCCTCTCATAAATGGAATATTAACTATAGTTTATATCAAAATTAAAATCATCTCCTGTATCGTAATTTTTAGATGGAACTATGGACAAGTCCAAATCAAAAAGATACACAGCATTTGGACCTGCACACGAGAGCAACAATACAAGAAGAGTAAAGTCCCACTAAAACTACACCACAAAACATTGACCAGACACAATCTAGGTCAAAGTAGGGCTCAAATGCATTTTACAGGCTGTCTTTGGAGTTTGCGACTAGGCTTCTCAGTTACAAAGACTGGCTAGAAAATTGAAATATTGCTTATGACGTGTTTAACTATTCTTGTTTCTAAAGAATAAGGGCCCGCCTGATACAATTTCTCAGATGTTCAGACTTGTCAGCGTCTTTGCTGTTCGAATTTAAAAATATCAAGTTTACTCGCGATGAGGTCAGATGGTACAGATCAGTTAGGTGACAAATGTATATACTTACCCATAATACCTCTACATAAATCTTTGTAAGCGACCATTCCTGTCGTGTTTTGTTTAATTTGATTCTTTACGTCCCATCAACAATCTTTCAGTTATGTAGGGACGGGTCTTCCTGGGTTGAACCAGTACTAAGCTAGGATTAATGTGTCTTGATCAAGGACACAAAGAAGTGACGCTGGTGAGGCTCGAACCCGCGGCCCCTCGGTCTAAAGTCAAACACTCTACCACAGAGCCACTGCGCTCCATTTTTCTGTCATATAGACAACTCTATTACTACTATTCATTTTTATTGTTGTTCCCAAATTTATGTGAGAGTTTCATGAACGCTTACTAAAACCGAGACTGTCATTTTCAAATTTTGCAGGTTCATTCTATATAATAAAAATGATCCGTGACATGAGATTTCCAACAATGTGGCATTTTGACAAGTGTAGACTCAGACGAGCCTGTGCAATCTCCTTTTAAGCTTAGACACTCCAAATGATGTTTAGTGAATAGCCTATCAGTAATAGAATATTTAAGCGACTAGCAGATACTCTGATCAGACTGCGCGTATGCGCAGGCTGGTCTTAGCCTTTGCTGGTCGCACCGGCATATCACATTGTTGAAAATACCATGTTGCGGCCCATATAACGGTTTTTTTTTCCATGTTACCGGGTGTCCAGGAAAACATGATTCATTTTGAAATGCTAATATTATTTGGCTCAAATAAGATGATACGCTGCTGATTGTTTTATGGTTCAATGTATTATACATACAGATTATATTATGACATATTGAGACTCAATTTGACTTTCTTTGTCATGCAAGGTTTAGCTTTAAAAAGTGGCTAAATTTTCTCGTTTACACAGTTTTCAGTTCTATGGTGAACTTTTAACACTATATAGTACATGTTTAATGTCCTGGTTGCAGCATGGTATTGGTATTTATTTCTTCATGCTAGCGTCTTTATGTACACGTTATGACTACACTTACTAGTCATAGTTTTTTTTTCTTCCAAGGTGTTCCCAAAGTATTATCATCCAGACTGAAATAATATAGCAACCTTTTTTGATTATGACCGTTTTTTCAAGACATTTTATTTTGGAAAAAAGAACACTGTTACCATGGTAACCAATCCACTGCTGTTTTGATGTCATGTAATAATACTGAAGACACTTTCTTTGTGTATAACCAACTTCATTAAGATTATATATTTGCTGTAACTAAAAAAATAACAAAAGTATCAGGTATGCCATTTTTGTTACCACATCCACTTTTCACAACAGTAGCCGCTGATTCATTTTACCATACATATTGATACTGTCAATTGTCTATTTTAAATTGTCACACTTGTGATAGTTTGTTTTAATCTTTGGAAACCAGTGCCGGCCCTGGTGAAATGCAGCATTACAAAGCTGCATTTCGTCTGGGTCTTCACTGGTTGCAGAAGTTCCCGTTTAGGGGTTGACAGTATACAAATGGTTAATAATGAGTAACTAACAGTTATGCAATTAACCACAGCTGTAAACATAAAAAAAGATATTTTAATTTACCAGTCTATGCCCGGAACAAATGAATGAGCCGCCGTCCAGCCAAAGGTACCACTCGGTAGGTGCGCTATCAAATACTCAGAGTCAGCCTGTGCATCCACGCAGTCTGATCAGAGCCTTTGTTAGGCGCATTATGTGTAGACAGTACTCCATGGTTTCTACAGTCGAAAACCTAAGACTCAGATCAGACTGCATGGCTGCGCAGACGGATTTCAACCTTTGCTGAACGCACATGCCAAATTGTACCTAATGGTGTTGAGTTCAAAGACTACAGCTGTAAAACATAAAAAAATATATATTAATTTACCAGTCTATGCCCCGAACAAATGAATAAGCCGGCGTCCAGCCAAAGGTACTACTCGGTAGGTGCGCCTATCACATACTCAGAGTCAGCCTGTGCATCCACGCAGTCTGATCAGAGTCTTTGTTGGGGGCATTATGTGTAGCCAACGGTCCATGGTTGCTTCAGTGTTCCGTCAGTCAAAAACCTACGACTCTGATCAAACTGCAAGGGTGCGCAGACCGATTACAATCTTCGCAAAACCCACCTTATAGTGTTGAATTCAAAGACTAATACGCCTCTGGCTACCCTAATGAATGATGAAAGGCTTGCTGCTACGATTCATTATGATGTAACATATGGCAAAAGAACTTTCATTTAAATGCAGCGGCTGAAATGATTTCTAGTAGTTTGCAGATCAATCCTGTATTAGGTAAGACTTATCATATTTGTATGTACATTTAATGTGGTATAGCTTCCACAAAATTTGTTCATAGCCTTTCTAGGCTCCATTCGCGATCGCGTGCAGGTACGAAAAGTCCTTGCTTAACTATGACTAAATGAACACTCTTACACTCTTCCGAAGTCTACTGCCTCAATTAGTAGTCCTGATTCTGTGGTACATTGTATAGTTCTTTAATATGTTATTTCTCGTTTATTGGCAATCATCTCGCCCAGGAAAAGAGAGCTTGGTGCTTAGGTATACGTGTATGTTCTGCTTGTGTTGGTGTGTCTTTTTCTATCTCTTCATCACGGGTCATGTCAAGGGTTGTGATTGCGGTCTTTCCTTGCATCAAAATTTTCATAAGGCATAATATTATCATGTCTGAAAGTGCACAATAGAAAACGTTTCATAAGAAACATAGCTATCGTCATTATCCTGTATTTGGCTTTTATTCTAAAAATGAGATGAAGCCACAATTTAGTTCAATAACCAACGACTTTTCAATGCTTAGTCAACCCAGCCCTTTTAAGTCAGCTGTCCTTTTATGGGGCTTGGCCGAACAATGCATCTAATCAGCTAGTATATTCATAGATTTGAAGCAAATTGTTATCAACTACTCAACAATCCTTAAAAGTCAGCACGACCAGTTTATACTACAATCACATACTATTGACCACCCAAACCGCACCGTGAGGAAGAGACTTAAACTACTACCAATCACAATACCTCAGGAAGAAAATTACAGTAAAGCAACCAGCTCTCCATACAAGATGATTACAAAATTATACTGGACACTTGATACTGCATAACAAAACAATAATCAAACACGAAACAAATAAAGCAACAATTAATAATATAAATCTACAACAGCAGAAACACCACCTTAAAACGGATAGCAACCGAAGCCACTAATGGGCTAAAATATGTTTTACTGGCGCCAAATCTTCGCCCTAGATATTCTGGTAATGTAAAAACAAACATTTTGCTTAGCTCGCATGGAGGCTTTGTAAATTATGCAATGGGCTATCACAGAAAACAATTTGATCAAATTAATTCATTATGTTGAAATAAAAAAAAAAAACAGAAATGGAATTGCCTCCTTAATAAGGGTGAGAAGTTTAATAAGGCATAGCTATATCACAATGTCTAACCTCCAGGACGGAGCAACACCAAACAATGAACCATTAACAATCGAATCATCGGTATAAGCAAAAGGCACCACTAGAGGGTTTAACCGTTTATAGCCGTTAGACGGGTTTATTAAACAGGGCTATCGGTATCATAAACTTCGCAAAACATTTTCAAAATTTTATAGACGATACTTTGATTTGATTTCTAAATTCCAAGTTGGACTTAAATCTCTCTTGCGCCAAGGACTTTCGGAACCTGATTTCTATGGTGACTTGGTGTATAAGTTGAAGAAGATTGTTGGCTCTAATAATTTTTCAGCGCAGTTCATTAAAATAATTTCCCATTATAAAAAGATTGGCTATAACATTAATGTATTGCAACAGACTGCATGCTTGGTAGTCAACCCAATCACAGTTGGCAACTTTGCTTTCCTCTTTAATTGCACGCCGTTGGGTCGGACTTCAGACTCTATGATGGTTCCGACTTAAAGACTTATCTATTGATGAGATGGTAGGGGCCTGATGCTTTGGCTGTTTGTCGGGCCCACCGGGGTTTACCTGTTGGATTTCTTTTGCTCCGGTATTCAGTTTAATTTACTGTTGAGTCCTTATCCTTGCTTTATCTCCTTGTTATATCTTGATTTATATGTTTTAGGAGATGATGCATTGATAAGTTAGGGGTCTTTCATGCAAACCAAATATCTATGTGTCTTGATCCACATCTGAATTAAGGGTGAGGTTGGCGCCGTTAAACCGGTTTAAGCCCTCCAGTAAAATATTTTACTGACCGTTCCAAGGCGGTACTTCTTTTGTGGATCTTTTATGTTTTTGTTATGTCTTGTGTTTGCTATGTTTTGTGCGCGTCTGTTTATATGTGCTTTGTGGTCACCTGCTGGGAAAGGGCTGACCTCTTGGCTCTCGTTTGTGGTGTCTTCTGTGAGTTTGTCACTTTCCCATTGGTATCCTGGGTCAGGTGTGGTACTTGATTGTATCGATTCCTGATCTTTGCAACCTTACTTACTTTAAGCCCCCAGTAAAGTATTTAACTGACCGTTCCAAGGCGATACTTCTTTTGTGGTTCTTTTATGTGTTTTTTTTCTGTGCCTTTGCGAGCGTCTGTTTATCTGTGCCTTGTGGTCACCTGCTGGGAAAGGGCTGACCTCTTGGCTCTCGTTTGTGGTGTCCAACTGTGAGTTTGTCACTTTCCCGTTGGTATCTTGGGTCAGGTGTGGTACTTGATTGTATCGATTCCTGATCTTTGCACCCTTACTTACTTTTTATCTGTTTACCAGAAAATGATATAACTTTCAGCGATGTCGACATTGCTGAAGTTATATCATTTCCTGGTTAAACAGAATACACCCTATTGTGTATCTATGGTCCGCCAGTTGTCAACCTTCAAAGCGGGTATTAGACATTTTTACCCACAAAGCGAACTGCTGATAGCGGATAACTGACTGCGGATTAAATTTTAGGGAAAATCTCAACATTCATTTTGATGTCAAAATTACAAAACGCCGACCATCGGACGGCGATTCAGGCTTTATACAATGATGAACTGTATATACACACTGGGTTTGCGGAAATCATGAGCTCAGCTTTTTTAACAAAACTGTTTTTATGCCCCCAAAGGAACCTTGGGAGGCATATAGTAATTGCTTTGTCCATTCTTCCGTCCGTCCGTCCGTCAGTCCGTCCGTCCCGCTTCCTGTCCGGTGCATATCTCCTATATTCTTTGAGGTAGGAATTCCAATTTTGGTGTGTAAATGCATATTGAGATAGCAAAGTGTCTCGTAACATGTTCAGGTCACTGTGACCTTGACCTCGACATCTGACCTAGTTTTAAGAATTATCGTGTCCGGAGCATTTGAAGCAGGAATCCCAAATTTTGTATGTTGATGCTCCTTGGGATGACAAAGTGTCGCGCACCATCATTGGGTCCCTTTGACATTGACCTTTACCTCTGACCTAGTTTCTAGAAACTGCTTTGAGTCTGGTGCATATCTCCTATATTCTTTGAGGTAGGAATTCCAAATTTGGTTTGGAAATGCATCTTGGGATGGCGGAGTGTCACGTACCATGTTCGAGTCACTGTGACATTGACCTTTGACCTAGTTTTAAGAGCTCTTGTCTGGAGCACATCTCTTACATTCTTTAAGGAAGGAATTCCAAATTTGGTGTGTAAATGCATCTTGGATGGCAATTTGGTGTGTGAATGCATCTTGAAATGGCGGATTGTCACGTTCCATTTCCGGTCACTGTGACCTTAACCTCGGACCTAGTTTCTAGAATCGGCATCAAGTCTGGTGTAAAACTTCTATATTCTTTGAGGTAGGAATTCCAAATTAGATGAGTCGATGCATCTTGGGATGGCAGAATGTCGCATACCATTTTTGGGTCATTGTGACATTGACCTCTGACTTAGTTTATAGAATAATTGTGTCTGGAGCATCTCGCCTATATTATTTGAGCTAGGGATCCCAAATTGGTGTGTGATTGCATCTTTGGATGGCAGAGTGTCATGTAGTGAAAGTGTTATAGGTAAGTACTTCTTTCGCTATCACAAGTCAATCAAAATCAAGGTAAGCTGGGCTGGCCAGGACCTTGCTTGTTCGCCAGAAACAGTGGAAGGTATTCTATTTATTGAAACTGTATTGCCACTGCATTGGAGGTCAGCAATTTAATACATTGCGACAGTCAGTATGCCTAACAGAAAGACAAAGCTCGGTTTAGCTATGGTTTCCCCTTTAATTGCATCACGATGGAGCAGACCTCAGTCGCAGAAGCTTTCGTCTTTATGCTGGCCCCTTATGCTTGTTTTCAGCTGGGCCCACCGTGGCTCAACTTGAGGTACTCTTTAGTTCTAACTCTCTGTGAGCCATTTTCTTTGTTTCACCAAATCATTGATAGTTTGTTCCTCTGTGGTAATGTTTTGCATAAATTAGAAATCCTCTATTCGAGCTTCACACGTTTGTGTTTTAAAAGAAACCCAGCAGAATCCAGAGCAAAGATTTGGCGCCATAACGCATTTAAGCAACCAGTAGCTTCCGCTGCTGTCCTTTCTTTGGGGGTGATTCTGTCGTTGTTGAATGCTCATAATTTTGTAGCCAGATGGTATACTAGTTTGATCAAATTTTACATACGTACATGTATACATTTCAACATTGTCCAAACACTGGCATGCGTAAAAGTTTCGTTTGGCGGACAAGGTTATGTCGAGCATCAGTCAGGAGGGTAATGGTCAGTTAGTATAAATGCTCATAAATCTTAAACCACATGGTATATTTCGATCAAAATTTGCATAATTATTTCTTAATATTCATTTTAACATTGTTCAGACACATATATGCAAAACTGTGACGACGCTTTGCCTAGCATCATTTAGGCCGGTCGAGCTATTTTAGTGAAAATGCTCATAACTTTGAACGGCATGTTATATAATGTATATCAAAGTTTTCATACTTATCCTTAACACTGGTATAAAATAATTATTTTGAATCTTGAACAATAGCCGAGAATCTGATGCTGTGTAAAGTGGTGTTCTTGTTTTAACTCTGGTAGTCAGCTGATCAGAACCGATTGAGAAATCCTTCCGGATGACTTTATAATAAACCTTTGCGTGATATGTTTTTGAATTAGGACCAATGGCTCGAGAGAACATGGCATTTTAAGATATTTCTTATCTACAGTTCTGGCAGCCAGCTTGTTTGCTGGAGCAAAATCATTTAGGCAATTTTGTTAGAGGGCATTATGGGAACATTTCTGCGAAATTATTTTGCATTTGTACCAGTGTTGTTTGATGTAACCTGTGTTTCGCATTTCATTTCAATTTGTAGAAATACTCACCCTGCAAGTCTCTTTAGCTGAAATTTACTCATATATCATGATTTTAAACTCAAATTTTGGACCCCTATACTAGAATATCTTAAAAATATTTCACTCCCAAATTCAAACTATCCCTTTCTCAACTAGTCAAAGCATGAAAGAAAACTAATACGAATCTCAGGCGAAATGTATGAGGACCGCAACTGCAACATATACCCAATGATGCTCTTGCTTTCTTCAGTCTCGGCGCAGTCAGATCAGTAAAAACTGATTTAACTTTAAAATGTTGTTTCTAAGATATACGTTCACCACGGGTCGTGCATATTACGACCGGTTGATTTTATAGTTTATAGTTGCTCTCATTGTGTGTGGGAGTTTTGTGTTTGTTCCTTGTTTTGCTATACAGTACTTAGTATAAATTCTAGTTTTGCACTCATTCCGCTTGGGAAGAGAGAGCTGATTGCTTTATTTTAATTGTCTTCTTGCTGTCATGTGACTGTAAGTGTTCCGTGTCTCTTCCTCACGGTGTGGTTGGTTGGTCTGCAGTTTGTGATTGTGGTATTTTCTGGGCTCTTAGTTTTAAGAATTGAGCACAGCACCTCCGCCTACCCGATTTTATACCTCAACTATCGTGAACAGATTATACTTTAGATTTAAGGAAGATGGATCATATATCACTTTTAAAGAATTTCTAGCGATAAGGCGAGCAATCTCCCTAAACGAGACGTTCGTTTTATTTTGTTGAAATAACTACTGGAGAAACTAGGCACTTTCAACAAATATATATAGACGAGCCATCGATGCACCATTGCCCCTAATTTGTATATCCAAAACGGGGTTTCCTTCATGCATGTAATAACTCTACTTCTTTTTGAATGAGAATTTATTTCGATCATCAACTGTGCTTGTTATTCAGTTACATATATGGGAACTAGACCGTTAAACAGGGAACCACGCTATGTACAGTAAAACTATTTATACAGTTGATGTACAATAAAAACGACCATCCTGCAAAGTGATCTATTTTTGTCAGATATTTAATGTCTTCTTTCGCTTATACAACCCCTTTCCCCCCTAGACCCAAGACGCCATTTACATATGTTATATATTTGTGTAGCGACATTTAATTGTCCAAAGATCATCTTGGGTCTAGGGGGGGGGGGGGGAAGCATCTAAAAACAAACTTAAAGACGCCAGTTTCATCTTTTCAATGACAAACGTCACAATTTTAAGTATATTTCGTACGCATGCGCAGAAGGAATACCGCAAAGTTTTGGAAATGAAAGGCACTTATATCCTTAATATTTTAGCACTTTTACTTTTTGAAAACCTGCAAAGGATTTACAAAAACTATCGTCTAAACGGCACCCAGTCTAAAGACGTAAAATGAGGGGTGGGAGTAGAAGGCGCAAGTTTTCACGGCTTTGTAAATGATGGATCGCTTTGAAACCTATTTTGATGCTTTCTCTGCATATTTTACTACCGAAACAGTCCAATTTTAAAAATATTAGGGCAATTTGAAAATTTAGGTTTTGTAATCATGTCAACTAGGGAAAATATACGCCTTATCGCTAGATCTCCTTTGAAACTGCGCTTACAAATATATTCTATGCTATAAATAGTTAAAGCCACAACAATTATTATGTGCATGCTATTTCATGAGCACCACACATCATCACATATATGACTGTGAATGTTTTCACATGCCATGGAAAAGTCTGATAACTTCAAAAAGACCATAGTTGAATTTCACAACCGACCATTGACACAAAAACACCTCAAACCACATTGTCATCCATGCTAAAAACGGGATACTTCTTTAGTTAGCGTCTTTGCATGCTGGGTAATTTTGCATGCTTTTTCGAAGTCTGCTCAGTTTCTCTAAATTAGTATTTCAAAACATAATCCAGAATACCACCAGAATGTCAAATAGTTACAAAGGTTATGTTGTCGGTCTGATCTGGTTCTAAACTGAAGCCGAGGACACAACTCGCCACCAGCGCGGAAAAAGTTAATCTCGTCCGATACTTTGGCAAGATAGAAGCATGTATGAAATGGTACAAAATCTTGAGCTCAATCTTGAGCTCACGAGAAAAGAAGCATTCGAGGTCGTCATTTCTAAAACAGTGATTTCAGCATCCAAACTATGTACAGCTGCTCGGTACATGTACATGTTAGATATTCCACATATTCTATATACATCCGCTGAGGTACATGTACATGTAGGATATTCCACATAAGAGAGAAATCATCGGTGCAGCAGTCAATGTTTAATGGAAGAATCTCATATTTTAATGTGTCCTAGACAGTATGAGTAACATTTATAAGGATAACGGGAACGACTTTCTTTGCCGCCATAAATCGGAGACTCTAAAGCATGTGAAATGACGAGCAAATGTTATTGTATCAACAAGCGTAGACAACGGATGGACTCACCGGCGTCACTGCGTTGTGGTCCTTGAGCAAGACGCATTTATCCTAGCTAGTACGTGTTCAACCCAGGAAGACTCATCCCTATATAACTGAAAGATTGTTACTGGGACGTAAAGAATCAAATCAAACAAACAAAATTAAAGCAGACGCACAGACCGTACCGACGTACATGTACATGTTGTAAGTAAAGTTATCCTGCATATTCTGAGAAAATCCCCCAATATCTTAACCAGAGCATGAAATATAGCGATTGTGTTTTTGTGGTCAATAATTCCTGTTACCCCAAGATGGCTTGTTTACTCGGAGGTTGTTATATGTAACCCAGGGCTGAATGTTTGTCTTATATTATGATGTTTTCTTATAGCTCAAAGCACATGAAATAGTGGCTGAAGTATTTTTAATTCCCAGAAACATGTCATTTGCAGTTTTGAAGTCATCACTCTTAATTCACATTGGGTTCAGTGACGATATATACAGCAGAGCATTCTATAAAAACAGCCTTTTCATAATGCACTAAAGCATATAAGACAACACATCTGCGTATAAGTTTGCTTGGTAAAAATTAAAAAGTTGACCGCAAATGCACAATACACTGCACCCATAAAGTCAGTGTAAGGTGTACGCGGTGGGTAAAAATGTCTATTGTGAAACAATGTATAGTCCATTTGTACTGCCATGATACAAGTATACTGAAAAAAGAAAGAAATGAGTATCACCAGGAAATGCCACAATATCACGCGACAACAAAAATACAATAATGGTAAAGCAACCAGCTCTCTCCCTTCCTCATGGGTATAACATGCAACATTTTAAATGCTTCATTTATTGTTTGTCACGATAAAATGTCATCTTATATTGTTACAGTCAGATACTTTTTCTAGCTATTGTTCATTTTTGTCCATATCGCAAATGTACTGCAGAACAGGATGCCACATTATACGTGAAGCTTCACACTTCAGTCCTCCATTTATAATTTCAAACAATTGGTACGAATGTGGTTCAATAAGTAATCAGCCTGACAAATTTCTAACCGGGCGACACAGTCAAGATTGTTACCGTGTGTTTGGTAACGATAATAAGACATAGGTTCAAAATTTAGACATGTTTGGTTTTCTGATATTTCCTAAGCTTTTTTTTTTCAATGAAAACGGAAAAATTGTCGCCTATATGATGGTATAACAAATGATTAGATTGCATAATTTAATGAATTACAATACTTTTTCAGACACATAGGAAGCTCACTTAAATAAAACTTTTAAACACTTTTTTTTTTTACAGAAATTATGTATTTCCAAGACATTTCAGCACACTTTGAATGGTAGATATATTTTTGTTAAATTATTAATTATTAAAAAAAACTTTAAGTCAAAAGTTCCTTCCTAGAGATTTATTTCAATAGAGAAAAAAACGATCTATCTCAATCGGAAGTAGGGTAGGCTGGTTACTAACTGATTTTCGTTTATTCACTCTCTCTCTCTCTCTCTCTCTCTCTCTCTCTCTCTCTCTCTCTCTCTCTCTCTGCTGATAACATTTGTAAACAGTTTGGACCTAGTTCATGGCCGACATACCGTATCTAAACCGTTTGACACTATAATAGTTGAAAAAAAGTTAATTTAGAAATAAAAATCAGCATGCAAATATATAGATTTAGACCTTGAGAAGATAAGAAATTTGAGAGTTTCGTGACAAATCTAGCCAATGGTGTGTGTATCAAAAAGTGAATGCTTACATATAAGCCGGTAATCAGCGTCTGGTGCACGTACAGCAAAGATTCAAATTAGTCTGCGCAACTACACTGTCTGATCAGAGTTACAGTTTTCTATCCGAAGAAACGTTAAACCCTTGGGTACCCATAGAACACCAATCAAAGACTTAGATCAGACTGCGCTGATGCGCAGGCTGATCCAAATCTTTGATTGGCGCACTTTTGTTGGACACCAGCTCAAGTATCTGAATGATTATTTTCAAGTATCAAATCTCTGTAAACACTTTTTCAGTTATAATACCTACATGTAACTGTGGGCTGGATATGGTTTACCTCCCCCCCCAGGGGGAATTTTGTAGACCATTTTTTTCTTGAAGCCCAATGTCTTGCAAGGATTTTGCAAGATGTTAGCCCTCTGACAATGGCAGCGTTAAGCTGTAACAGCCTGTTACATACGTTACCCCACAAAATATTTGATAATTAAAATTCTTTTTAAGACTTCAGAAAAGTGCAAAAGATAAGATAAGATTTCCAAATTGATTATATTTTCTAAGTAAGCTATTACTGGGCCACAGATATTGACATTTGAAAACAAATATAGTCACCCTGAGTGTATGTTACATTTTTTCATTGAACCCCCTTTTAAATGATAAATGCATCTAATATAGTTTGTCTTAAATTTTATTAAAACCAGTTTATGTTGATTAATTTGGTATTATATTAAAGAATTTTTATTTACCTTTTCAAAACTGCAAGCATTACGTTTCTATCTTTTATTCTTTTTGAGTTATTAGATGTTGAACATGGTACCCCCATATCACACACAAATGTAAAATGTAATTCTCTAGGCCTCGTGCTGGCTATAGATCCTAACTACCCCCGAGGGAATTTCCTACTCTATAATTTCTAGATACTACATTATATAAGCCACAAAATGAAATATGTTAGCCCTCTGAGAGTGGCAGCGTTAGCGGGTAACATCATGTTACGTACGTTACCGACAAAATAACATTAAATTTTCCTGAAAATGCCTCCAACTTGCTATATTCACACTTATTTGAAGTCTAGCACAGGTTTAAGAACTTCTTATAACACAGTTACATAATTTTAGCATTCATTTTATAAATGTCTTGAGTTTTTGCGGTTGTATATGTTACTTAGTGTTTCATATGTTATTTCCAAGTATCAGTATGGCAGTTATTGACTATACATGTATTACATCCATCAGTGAATGTAGTAAATCTATAATGCTGCTATTCAAATGAATTAAAGTTCCTTATTATGGTGTCTTATACTATTTTACAGCCCAGGTTACATACGTTACTCTCTGAATACCATAAAACGTGTAAGATATGGTCTCCAACACGACCTGCTTGTACTCATTTGCATGCTGGCACAGGTCCATGTACTTCTTTTTACTCTGGCTCATTTGCTGAGGAAGTAACTCAAAACATAAACTACCATAAACCCTCTTTTCTTTTATAGAGACATCAAATATAATTAACATAATACTCATGGAAAGCTTGTAACATACAGTGCAATGTGCGAGTAACAACTTAAAAAGATCAAAGAAAACCCATCAGGTAGAAGTTATAGAGCAAATCTTCGTATATTATCCAAGGGTTTAAAGAATTTTCCTATACATCTTATTAATCCTCTATCAGATTCATCTTGCAAGGATTTTGTAATATGCAACCATTCTCGTAATGGCACAATTTCCTTGTAACAGCCAATTATATATATTACCCATCAACATCTTTGATAATTTTAGTAAATGACATGACTTCTGAAAAGTGCAAGATTAAGATTTACAAAATGGCTATACCATCCAAGTAAGCTATTTTTGCATCACAGATTTGGACCTTTGTAAACAAATATGCACCCCAAAGTGTTATGTATGTTACTTTTTTCATCATTCCTAAAGAAAATGATTTATGAAACTAATACTGTTTGATATTTTTTTTAAATGTGAACGTGCTTACTAACTCATTTTGTATTAAAGAATGTTTATGTACCTTTTGGAAACTGCAAATATTATTTTTCTTTATTTTATATGGTTCGAGTTGTTGAGTTTTGAATATGGTAACCCAATGTCACACAAAATGTGAAATATAATTCTGTGGCTCTTTTGTTAGGGTACAATCAAGTTTTCTTTCACCTAGAGGTACTCAATTTCCTTCCTATTTATATTCCACACATTTTGTCCATATCTGGAAAGCCTCACTTGTTTTCAAGGGAAAGACTTGATAGTTCAATCTCTGTATGTACATCTTAAGGACAGAAAAGCAGGGTGGAGGTAATCTCATGTTCATGCCATTTGAAATAGTCAGTATATGTGTATGGCGTTGGTACCTTTTTCAGAAACATGTCGTACTGTAGCTTATTGACAATTATATAAATAGCACATGTTAGGGCTTCATATCACCGATGAGTGCCTAGAGCAATTCTTTATTTGTTTTCCTATCCTGCTTGGAATGTTGATGAACTAGTGGTGGAGGGGTTCTCTATCAGTTTGGTAGAAATAACCTTTCCCTGGTACTAACACATCGGCACATTGGTAGTGTAACAATCTGTTAAACAGTGTATTACTGTAGATCTCTTTCCCCATATCCTGGCCAATGTTGTTGACATTCAGAAGGTGCACCTTTTGTTGCATACACCATTGTTGAATGAAACACCCAGGTTATCCTCTGCGAGAAATTATAGACTGCTGCTTATACATTGTATATATGTATCAGTGACAAAACCAACATGCCCTGCCTTTAGTGCCTGGTTGAATGCTGGTGCCATCAGATCCTTGAAGGTGACAGGAAAAGCTATTATGCTCTGTAGCTATGGCATTAACATCAAAGTTATGTGCAGCACTACATGGCCAATCTAATGTTGGTTCATTGTGTGACTCCAAGCCATGCGAATTTTGAACTTGTCAGTTTTTGGTGGAAACTCTATCAGGAATTGACAGTGACCATGGTACAGGTCCCAGAAGGTACCGAAGTGTCAACTCAAGGTCAAAAATATGTCCAATAGAAAGCAGGTCATGCTGAACAAAGACGCTCCTTTAAGCTCTCATCTGGCTGTTTACGTTTTGTAAATTGGACAATATCTTCTTGCTTGACCTCGCAAACCTCAAAACTTTATTAGCTTGTAGCATTTTATGGGGTTGTGAAAGACAGATTTTTTAACTCAAAGTGATTCAATGCAGTCTGCAACAGCCTTCCTGCCAATGTCATCAGCCTCAATAAGATATTAGCTATGCCAGGCTTAGCAGGAACACCGAAAGACAAAAATCACAGTTCATTGTCTTCAAAACTAGAACTAAAAGGATTGGTGAAGCCTGAAACTGCCTCTAGTACTCGTATTTCATTTCAATGCATTGAAGAGCTGTTTCAATATATTGAGCTCTGATGTAATGAATGATATACCATTCCATCTGTAGTACGAAGCGTAGTTCTAGTTGTTGAAGCCTATACTACCTCTTTATTGTTTGCCTGATAGTTATGTTTTGTTTGATTTGATTCTTTACGTGCCATCAACAATCTTTCAGTTATAAAAGAACTGGTCTTCCTGGGTTGAACCAGTACTAAGCTAGGATTAATGTGTCTTGCTCAAGGACACAACGCAGACGCCGGTGAGGCTCGAACCCGGGGCCCTTCGGTCTCGAGTCAAGCTCTCTACTACTGAGCCACTGCGCTCCCCCATGATAGTTATGACAAAAACATTTCTCAAGCAAAGAACCAATGGTTGTGTCACAATAAACCCATTTTGTTCAAGGAGTTCTTTGCATCTGCGATGTGTATCAGATAAATTTATGAGTGTAATCAGTTACACTGGTACATATTGTGCGTAGTTGTTGTGATCGTTAGCAATGAACATTGGGAACAAGGCATACAGATAGAGCTGACATGCAATTCAAAGTTGTTTTCTTTGTAGCCCTAATCAGTGTCAACACCATCTGAATTATATCCATATACCCTGCCCAGAACTGAGCTGTACATTTTCTAAATTCTCTGACAGACTTTATACATTTATAGTCAACAACTGCTATACAGATACTCAGAATAGCTTATGTATCATTTTGTAACGCACATAACAGTTACAGCTCAGGGCATTTATTAAATGAATACTTAAAATAGGTAAACCTTGTTAAAAGAAGTACATAAACCTGTGCCAGCATGCGTATAAGTATAAACAGGGCTTGTTAGAGACATTAACTTGAATGTTTAATGCTATTTTGAAGGTAACATACATAACATGGGCCTGAAAAATAGTGTAAGCGACCATAATAAAGAACTTTAAATCATTTAAGTAGCAGCCTTATAGATTTACTATGTTCTGTGACAGATTTAATACACGTATATTCAATAAATACCATACCGATACTCGGAAATAACGCAGGAAACACTAAGTAACGTATATAACGGTAATAACTCAAGATATTTATAAAATTAATACAAAAAATATGTAACTGTGTTATAAGAAGTTCATAAACCTGTGTCAGCATGCAAATATGTACGAACATGTCATGGTTGAGACATTATCAGGGACATTTAATGCTATTTTGGGGGGTAACGTATATAACGTGATGTTACAGGTTAACGCTGCCACTCTCAGAGGGCTAACATCTTTTATTTTGTGTCTTATATAATGTAGTTTCAGAAAATCATAGTGTACAAAATTCCCCCTGGGGGGGGAGGGGGGTCTATAGCCAGCTCAAGGCCTAGTATGTCTACATAAAGGATTAATATTTTCATGTATCATAGCTCTTTAAACAATCTTTCAGACATGATGAAATTGGCAATAGCGCTGGTGTGTTTCAGTCTATTTGTACTTTCACGTGGCAGCGAAAATGATGGTAAGTGCTTGTTTGTTGATAAATATTTGACTTAATTATTATAAGAATGTTAAAATAGCTTTTTAGTTAATAATTTAAAGCTTCGCCTTGGTGAGCTGCTCACTAATCTAAGGACATTAATAAATTTGAACACAAAGTTTAGCATGATGATTTTGTCCATGAAGAAGTAGATGTACATGTAGAGGAGACTAAAGAAGAAGAGAAAAATGACCGCGTATAGAAATATTTATAGCGTATAGTTTCTAATTTTACAAATATTTATGTCGAAATTTCGAAGCATATATCATCAATTTTTACAATAATTTATAGTGTACTCCGCCCCTTCTTGTGCGTCACGACCAATCAGTTTGCACAGAATTTTATCATTTTTGCCAACTTAATCACAAATTTTGTCAATATTTGTAATATCTATTTAGTAAAATCAATAAATTAAAAACCTTAAGTGTTTAATGCGACAATTTTCAAAGGAGCAGTCAGAAAAGGGGAGGAGAAAGCTATAAATATGTTATAACTAACATATTACAATGAAAAAGGAATTGAGTGGTTCACACGCTAAGTTCGTTCCCACTCAAGTCCGTTATAATTGTAATATATGATCTATAACCTATACATATAAGCACATAGCAGAGTCTGATGTCAAGCTGCATTGCTATGCTGTATATTATGAGAAAAGTGAGTGTAGGTTAAAATTTCCAACTGACCCTGTTCAAGATCATATATTACAATTATAAAGGAATTAAGTGGTTCACTCGCTGCACTCGTGCCCACTTAATTCCTTTATAATTGAAATATATGATCTATGACCTACTTTTAGTTTTCTCCTCCTTTTTCATGACTGCGCCTTTGAAAATGGTCGCGTTGACCACTTCGCGGATTCACTTAATGATTTACTTAACGGAAGTTACAAATATTGACAAAATCGGTGATTAAGTTGGCTAAAAAATTAAATTTCTGTGCAAAATGATTGGTTATGAAGCACAGGAAGGGGCGGAGTCAACCATAAATCTATTCTATCTTACTTTTGGAGTGACATATTTGGTCAAACCTTCCGCCTGGCATTCGCTTTTATTGCATAAGTACAAATCTACACCATTCTACACCATTCATTGCCGCGATAAGTTGTCCGTTTTTTTATCATTTGAATTTTAATCGTGGCACCCGCTAAAAATCAACAGAATTTAAACATTACGCTTTTTCATTTTCAAGGATTGGCAGAACTTCATAAATGTTAAAAATGTGCGTTTCATTTTTGTTGGAATGTCATACTATGTGAATAAAGAATGTAAAATGTCTTTTTAGTCATAATATCAGCAACTTCATCCAAGATTCCACTGAGCTAGATCCTCACAGAGTAATTAGGGAAGGTCTACCAGAATCACTTCTCGCTGCGTCTGAATTGCGAATGCAGGGGATACACGAATGTTTTAATACTGATCTAGTCGAGTGGCGCGCATTTTAGGTTAAGTATTTTACCCATTACATGTACTTGTCATTCTGATAAATTCATCCACACATATTGATACAATCAGTATGGGATATTCCATTTGTGTTATGAGGGCTACATGTCCAAATTCCTAAATTACGATGTATGTATGTCCCTGGAGATTGTTTTATCTTCGCAAACAGGGCAGACCTGAACGAAATGCCGCTTTATGCGGCATTTTCATCTGGGTCTTCTCTGTTCGCAAAAGTACATGTGGGCAAGTATTCTAAATGAAAAGTGTAATACTTGTATCCACAATTTATATTTTTCGTCCGTATCTGTTCTTGTTTATGTGTTTACTTCTTTAGTTTTATTATTATTTATCTACTCAGGACGTGAGAAACGTGGCGTACCTGTAGCATGTCCACTCAATTACCTTCCAGTTTGTGGAAAAGATGGGAAGACCTATCCCAATGAATGCAGCATGAAAGCAGCGTACGTATCTCCAATATGCTTATAAGTCCATGTATTTATATTGGTCTAGAAAAAAACTATTTTTTGAGTCCAAAATTGTGAATATTTTCTTACCCATCCGTTTTAACATTATGGTTCGGGTGCTCAAAGAACCGTCTCATTGAGACGGTTCTTTTGAGCACCAAGAGCTGTCCCATTGAGACGGTTGTTTTGAGTGCTCGAAAAACGTCTCATTGAGACGGTTCTTTTGAGCACCCACAACATATGCTTTGGTTAAGACGTATGAAACATATTTTTGGAATACACAGTCTTATCTATATGCCCGGGCAAACGCAACTGTTTTAAAGGAAGTCCTTAAGCAAGCTGCATAGTACTTGTTCAACCCAGGAAGACAGGACATCGTTCTGGACAATGACTGAAAATAGTTGGCTCGGACGTAAAACATGAACACAAACAAACATATATTTGGCACTAAAGGGCAACATCAAATTACATGACCACGTGATTTGAGCAAACTACCTGTAACAGCTTGCTCAAGAATTGGCGTTATGATGTTTTAGTCTTTTTTTGGTTTTGACAAGTATTATTAATTTCCATTTACACTATACCTTGATCCATCATCAACCTGAGGATACTGCTCGGAACTTATCCACACATAGTATACAGCTATTCGGTCACTGTATCGCCACGTGGTATGTAATTGTCCCGGTCTCTTGCAAGGAACCAGTTGTGGGCGTGGCTAGACAGTAACCCAAAAGCCGATTATTAGGTATTATAGTTTCAAAGATGCATAGTAATGAGGCTATTCTATTTTTCTTATAAACAGGTAAAGCATGACTTTTCATTGCTACGCGCATATGCAATTATCTTTGGTAGGTTCAATATAACTGTAAACTGAGACTACCTGCACGCCCAAAATCAAGGTAAACTTGCCAGTGTTTGTTTACAACAATTCTCATCTATCTTTAAATCTACAATACGTGGGAATGTCGCAAAAAAGAAATCACTCTGCTGTTTACTGATACAGGTAAACCATGCTCCAGTCGCGATTTTGTAACGTTTAAATATGTCTCGCGAACATTTTTGAAATATAGTATACACGTGCAATGTCATCAAAGTTCACCAATGGCAACAAAATCATACAGCAGCCACCTATACTTGGGAGGGGGTTGGGACAAACATAGTTTCAGCACTAGCGAATTCAGTGCCCTACATTCATCGCTCTACAGTCTACTGTTGTTAAAAAAGTGAATGTTTAGCTCACTTTGAGGCTAAGCTAGGAGAGCCGGTTTCTTTGTTATATCAAAATTGGTTCATTTCATTTGATTTTTCCCTCTGCGATCATCATGTATGATTCAATAATTAATAAATTGGCATCACCGAGCCGAATCTACGCACATATACTCAAACAATAAAGTTATGTCCGCTTGACGTTTATTTCTGCCAATTTCAAATGTATGAACGCATTTCATTCAAATTTTAACATTACACACTGTGATCATTTAGAAATGTTTTGCACCTACGAGAAATTCATTTGATAATCAGTAACACCGCTGATAAAGCAGCGAACAAGTGTACCCTTAAAATCAAAAATAACAACATCAATAGGTTGTGTGACCGTCAACATCCCGAACCGTTCGAGCACATTTAAACATCATTGAGCAAACTCTCTAGTAAGATGTTATGCATGCTAGTTGTATGCATTGCTTTTACGGCCAAAGCCATCAATCTTTAACATACTCTGACGTCACAAAACATAGTTCACGACCGCGCGTGAAACATTCAGAAAATTCATTGTTGGTCCAGCATTTTGATAATCAACAAATCTGACAAATTTGATCTCTTTTCGTCATCACAAGCATTCTATCATTAATTAAGACTATTCAGCATCAAAAAAATGATAATGGGAAATTCTCTGATGATCTTGCAGTAAGGGGTGGGTTATAAAACACAGATTTAGTGAACCTTTGATGCCGGACATCAGCCATAGTTTTTGTTTTTCTCTTTTGTGTATTTGATATAAACAAACACAACAAATTAAAACAAAAACGGTCTCAAAATGATGTTAGGTTAAGGAGAATTGGTCGTTCTTTAATTGTTATTTGTTTTATTCGAAGGGAGGTAATTTCAATTCATTTCGTAAATTAAAGGTTTTGAACTGCAATTTCGCTCGTTCAATTAGCAGACTTGGGATTTGTAGATGTTTTTTCATCATCGGACGTTTCTGGTTGTCATTTAACGTAAAATGTGTCACATTTTGATGATAAACTTCCTGATGATAATTGAAAAAGCTATGTGCACATTAGGTTTGATAACCCTTCAAGATAAGAAATTACCACTTTTGGTGTGTCTGACGTTTGATAAAAAATTTGTTTTTATTTTTGTTGCAACATCTTAACTGGATCCAAAGATAAAGTACCATGAAAATCGGACGTGTCTTTTTTGTTTGAGTATATATCTGCAGAATCAGAAATGTTGAACATATTTGTTTCTGGCAATACCCGGGTTAGACTGACTAGGAGTTCGCAAACTATCGTTTTAATCTACTAATTATAATTGTAGTATAGTCTTTAGTCACTAAAACAAAGATTTGTTATGGCCTTTGTTTATTTTTGTGCTTAATAATTTAAATTTTGGAAATGACTGGTAATAGCCAAAATAATGTATTAATGAATTTTAACAGCCACCAGTTTTTTTTTGCCACACCAGAATTTGGCAAAATCACATCATCTTTCTAGTGGTGCAAAAGACTCAAAACCACTAAAATACAAAAATACAGACATAAGGGAGCAAAACATATATAATTATGACTAAAAAAATATATGCCTTCATAATGAAAAAAATGGTCAAAGTCAAAAACCCCGCGGGGTTTTCCAAAAACCCCGCGGGGTTTTTAAAACCCCGCGGGGTTTTTAAAACCCTGCGCGGGGTTTTTCCCCCACATTTTCAAATGGGGGAAAAACCCCGCAGGGTTTTTTCAAAAAAATAAATATCAAAATAAGTTCAAGAAATAAGTTTGTTTGATTGTAATTATTTCAGAAAATGATTGGTAAGGCTTAATTCCAACCTTTAATTTCCCCCGCGGGGTTTTTCTCCCATTTCAGATTGTGGGGGAAAAACCCCGCAGGGTTTTTTGAAAAAATAAAAAGGTTTGTTTTTAATTGTATTGCTTTACAAAACAATATAGAAGCTGAATTGAAGTTTTTCTCATCATTTGAAGCCTTTCAAGCAAAATAAAAAAAAACCCGTGGGGGAAAACCCCCGCGGGGTTTTTCCCCCACAAAATGAAATGGGAGAAAAACCCTGCGGGGTTTTCACCAAAGAGTGATTATCAGTTTTATTAATGATTGAGATCAGTTATACATTTAGAGCTCATATTATTTAAGTTTTTACAGTAATTAAAGGCCATAAAACAATTCTCTCGATGACCCCTCCCCCCCCCCAACCCTTGTCCGCCACCCCCCCCCTCGTCCGCCATGCACTGCATCAGCGGTAATCACTACCAAGTTTGCACCACCGAACGGCCCAAAAAATATTGTTCAGGTAGCACTGATATTATTTGTTTAGCACGATTCATTACATCCCAGTCAACCATTTATCAGTCATGTTAGGATGCGTCTTATGGGTTGAAACAGTTCTAACAGCAGATAAAAGCACTAATATTAATAACGGCCATTGCAGTACCTGTCATACATAACTGCAATCTTATAAACTGGTTAATATGTAGTACATTGACAGACAGTGCAGACCAGGATCAGATGCAGCAGAATGTAGCATCTGATCACGGTCTTCATTGATTGTTTAGGAATCATAGAATGGGTTGGGCATCAATAAATTTGGGTCTTTTCTACAACCCTGTGTGTATCCTATAGAAAGATCCTGGTCTAGAGCAGACCAATTTCACAGATCTTAATTGATGTACCAATTCCGGCTACACAGTGTCTTTCATGCATCCAAGGGTCCATGACGGGGGTCGCGCCTATAGCAATGCACCAAACTCCTGGGGAGTGTACAGGAAGATAGAGTACGGATTGGGTAGTTAAAAAAACTAAGATGGCAGATTGATTACTAAATCTGCCTGACATTCTTTTCTACTAGTTACAGAGGTATAGTGAGATTTACAAGAAAAGTATTACTGGAATGTGCTCACTTTGACAACTAGCTGATGAAAGGTAAATTGATTTTGCCTTGTCAATTAGTTTTTAGCTACTTTCATTTTGCCTACAAGCTGACAAGTTCCCCACCCCCTGGCCCTGCCTCTGTAGACAGAAAATAACCAGTGATTAACTGTGATTTGCAAATAAATTTGTGTTGAGTTGAGTGAAAGAGTTGACTACTTGCGAGACAATACAGTCAAAGGGCTGTTAATAACAATAACAGCTTACATAAAGTTTTGCACTGTCACATTTTTAAACAACAATTTTTGATTCCGGGACATCTCGGCCCCTAACAAATTCGGCCCCTGACAAACTCGGCCCCTAACAAACTCGGCCCCCATATATTCGGGGACCTAATTCGACCCCTACAAACTCGGCCCCAACCGAAATATGGTTCAGGAGGCTGGCTAGTTTCTTTATACATGTGAATCATTGGTTAAAAACATTAGTGCCCTGCAGATAATGCGTGTTGTGATGGATAAAAATGCATGTTGTGCTGGATATTGGCATTTTATGGTGTTGACGCTGTCCACTTTTTGAAAGAAAGGTTCAGACGAATACTCAGGTATGTTTACTCAAACGTGCATGAGCGTTCTACATGAAACCCAGGAAAGTCTCGTTGTTTGGAATTGTAAATTGGGCCTCGACTCGAGAGAACCTTGGGGGGGTGCGAATGATCATCAAGTGCAGACCAGCCTGTGTATTGGCAGTCTGATCAGCACCTTCCCTATTCGCATATTGGAAAATATCGTATCTAGACTTGCTTCTATTAAATACACAAATTTATTTCCAATTACGGTAGTCTCATCGATGATTGATTATATTTTCAGCTTTTCATCGTGCGCAGGCTCCTGCTACTTAATATGCAAAGTCTAAGAGAAAACTAATATAGTCTTGAATTATCCATTACAAAAGAAACAACAATCAACAAGAAAATAATGCACATACAATGTAGTACAATGAACAAAAACGCACAAATGAATTGTTTCAGATATTATCCAAGTCAACATCCAAAATCAGGCAACTATCGGCTCGACATTGAAACGCTATTCGGTTGGCATGTCACTGGCGGGCCGATAGTGGTCCGATTTTACGTCCTATTGGGATAAAGCTGATGCACGTGATTTATTCAATTCAATTTATTACCTCCAAAATGAGACACATTCCCTTTTGAGGAACCATATTTGTGGCTTTTCATCAGGGTTTACACTGGTTTTCTTTAAATGAAATTAACGGCACAGAGACTGTGTAAATGCTCATGTGTCACATGCTCATAATGTGTCTCATGAGTATATATAACCACATATTATGGCCCATATTAAATGGGACATAGACAAACTGTGTAATCCCACCTGAGAAGCCCCGCCCGTGATGTGGCGGCTCATCAGGGTTTACACTATTTTAAAACTGTTTCTTGGTTTAAGGTTTATTTAGAAAACAATTATGATCTAAATTTGACGATTCTCGTCGTTCGCTTACCACGTTGTGTTAAAAATTATAATTGCTCTGGCGAGACTGCGCCAGATGCGTTATTTCATTATCTGTTTAAATGGGGCATATAGGCAAACAGTACAGTCCAAGTTGAGAAGCCTTATTATATGGCGCCTCAACTTGGTCTATACTGCTTGAAATACCAATTAATGTTAACCCAAACGAGTTAATAGGCCTATGTCTAAGCTTTAATTTGGTATTAAGTTTAAGAGTCTAGGATAAGTAACAGCTGTGATATTATTACTTTTGTAGGCATACCCCCATTCTCAAATCTGCTATGGGTTGCCATGAATTTTCACAGCCCATACCATTTTAGGACACCTTCGTTTCGCATTCAGGGGGTACCAATGAACAATTTGACACCCATGAAAAATTGTCCTGGGGGTGCAAGGTAACCTTAATTGGATGCCAGGGTAATCTTATATAGGGGCCGAGTTGGTTAGGGGCCGAGTTTGCTAGGGGCCGAGTTTGTGGGGGCCGAGTTTGTCAGGGGCCGAGTTTGTTAGGGGCCGAGATGTCCAGAAACCCAATTTTTAAGCCGGTACAGACAAACCATTGGCAGAACAGATAGAACGGGCCCACTGGGGACCGAGCCTGTTGTGTTAAAGTCAATTGTGACAGTACAATGTATCGATGTAGATGTATATGTACAGTCGATAGTAGTGGTAGGCCGATTTATCGAGCTCATCGATACTTGGTCATTTTCAGTGAACTGATTAATTGATCGGTAGTTTTTCAATAATCGATTACTCAGTATAGACCTTCTGCTTCATTGGCCTTCAATTTTTAGCTTGGTGTATTTATTTAATATGACCCTTTTCTGCATTTTCAGTTTCTGGTATGAACAGCATATGGTTCAAATAATGTACATAGGTTTAGATAAACAAAAGTTTTGAGTGTAAAATTGTAAATATATACAAATCCATCAGTTTGAACATATGTTTTGGGTGCTCAAAAGAACCGTCTTATTGAGATGGTTCTTTTGAGTACCCACAACATATGTTTTGGTTGAGAAAATTAATTTTTTGGTACACACTCTGAACACCTAACATGTCTGGTCAATCAACTTGACCCCGTAAGGCATCTTAGACATACCTGGCATGATATGTACCATATATAATATGTATTTTATTTTAGTTGATTAATGATTGATCATTGGTCACTTGTTATTTTCAATGATCGATTATAAAAATCCAGCCGATTCCTACCACTAGTCGATAGAACCTCACAACCAGAAGAAATGATGCTGCATTCTCGGGACCGCCGTGACGACACAGCCTTAGCGGCACATAAAAAAATGTACCGAGGTGAATTGGACAGTGAATTTTAACATTACGGGTAACAGGAAAATGATGAAAAACGTGCTGCATTCATTCAAATTCTCTAATTTTTTCACCAGTCTGCGCTTAATTCGAAGGAAAAACATTGTCTTTAGTCCCACCACGATTAATTTAATTATAATTTCACCGATTATTCACAAATTATTGAAAAACTTGGATGTGGGTAGGGTGAACGGCTATTGGTTTGCGATCATTTAGATGTGATCTCTAATGTCTTAGGAGCTTTAACAACAGTAGAACACTCAATGCCTTTGGTACAATATGCAGCCTGTCATAAAAGCTATCATTTTCAAGAAAAGTTCCCAGCTATTGTTATAAGGAATTCGAGCATAATCTCAAGATTTGTATCAATAGGCCTACATGCGGGGATCCAGGAATTTTTGTCAGGTGGGGTGTCCAGGTTTATCTGTCATAAAAAGATAAAAAATCTTAGACAACGTTTTTCTTTGGGTTTTTTTATGCCCCCAAAGGAACTTTGGGAGGCATATAGTAATTGCACAGTCCGTCCGTGTGTCCGTCCCGCTTCGTGTCCGGTGCATATCTCCTAGATTCTTTGAGGTAGGGATTCCAAATTTGGTATGTGGATACATCTTGGGATGGCGGAGTGTCGCATACCATTTTCGGGTCACTGTGACCTTGACCTCTGACCTAGTTTTTAGAATAATCCTGTCCGGAGCATATCCCTTACATTATTTGAGGTAGGAATTTCAAATTTGGTGTGTGGATGCATCTTGGGATGACAAAGTGTTGCGTACCATAATTGGGTCACTGTGACCTTGAACTTGACCTCTGATTTAGTTTCTAGAAACTGCATTGAGTCTGGTGCATATCTCCTATATTCTTTTAGATAGGAATTCCAAATTTGGTGTGTAAATGCATCTTAGGATGATAGAGAGTCACATACCATTTTCAGGTCACTATGACCTTGACCTCTGACCTAGTTTTAAGAATTATTATGTCCTGAGCCTATCTCCTACATTCTTTGAGGTAGGAATTCTAAATTTGGTATGTGGATACATCTTGGGATTGTGGAGTGCCGCGTACCATTTTCGGGTCACTGTGACCTTGATCTTGACCTCTGACCTAGTTTTTGGAATAATCGTGTCCGGAGCATATCTCTTATATTATTTGAGGCAGGAATCTCAAATTTGGTGTGCGGATGCATCTTGGGATGACAAAGTGTCCCGTTCCATAATTGGGTCACTGTGACCTTGAACTTGACCTCTGACCTAGTTTATAGAAACTGCAACGAGTCTGGTGCATATCTCCTATATTCTTAGAGATAGGAATTCCAGATTTGGTGTGTAAATGTATCTTGGGATGACAGAGTGTCACATATCATTTTTGGGTCACTGTGACCTTGACCTCTGACCTAGTTTTAAGAATTATTGCGGCCAGAGCCTAAATCCTAGGATGTGGATGCATCTTGGGATGGCGGAGTATTGTTTACCATTTTCGGGTCACTGTGACCTTGACCTAACCTAGTTTTTAGAATAATCGTGTCTGGAACATATCTCTTATATTATTTGGGTACGGAATCTCAAATTTGGTAAGTGGATGCATCTTGAGATGACGAAGTGCCGTGTACCATAATCGGGTCACTGTGACTTTGAACTTGACCTCTGACCTAGTTTTTAGAAACTGCATTGAGTCTGGTGCATATCTCCTATATTATTTGATGTAGGAATCCCAAATTTTGGGTGATGATTCCTCTTGGGATGGCAGAGTGGTGCATACCATTTTGGGTCACTTTGACCTTGACATTGACTTCTGGCCTCATATCTAGGTTTTTACTGTTTGGAGCATATCTCCTATATTACAGCTTACTTTCCTCAAATGTGCCTTATGCTAGACCAATTCCTTTTGGGGCATTCGTCACGTGTTTGTGACATTTCTTGTTTAGTCCTCAACTTATTTTACAGAAGTCCAATGCTTTATTTTAAAGAAAATTGTAATTTTCCAAGGATCCAGAGGGGGTCTATCATTTTTTCCAAGGGGAGGCAGGGGCGTCGCTTGGCTTCAATGAATGTGTAGGCTTAATGGTAGGGGGGTCTGGGGGCATGCTCCCCCAGAAAAATTTTCCGTCCTAGACTGTCCAAATATGGATTTTGCGATTATTTCGCACTTATAAATGCGTTCATGCGATTGTTAGAAATTACAGGTAGTTATCACCATCATCGCCCATATGGCCTAATATGCTTATCAAGTTTGATCAACTTACGGTGCTGAAATGCAAAAACAAAATCATCGACCTGGGAGTCAGGGACAGGTATCATACTCTTTTAACCTTTAAATGGCCAATCACTACAAAAGTAGTCCGCTTTCTCATCTGCTGAATTGTTTTACAAGCGTCTTCGACAAACAGTGAGAGATCCAGATCTGGGTCTACACTGTTTGCCTCAATACTGACATTAGTCAATAATATTAGCAAATATATGCAACAGAGGACTTAGGCAGACGCGTCTTTCATTTGCAGTTTTTGGCTGGTGCTTTAAGGGTTAGAAGGCTTATAGGAGCCTACATGGTTATATAGCAAGAAGACATGTGACATTGTAATGATCATCCCAAATAAAAGATACAATGTACTGTACATGTATGTTGAAAAACAAGCGACATCAAGTTTCAATATCTAAATGCAGGTAGCAACAAAACTATTAATCACAAGCCAACTTAGAAAAAAAACTAATTTTCTGCATTAAATTTGTCTGACACAAACATGTTTATCACCCTGTCAACATCAAGTGTCTGTAGATCATCGCTACGAAGGACAGCCTGGCAGACATCATTGTTGAGCGCAAGTAGTTTTTAATTCTTTTCATGCTATCTTTGGCATGTTGCGGACGTCAGTGGCATGGTCAAAAGGACTCCAATTATGGTGAAAATGCAATTATACAGGTTGCAAAGCTTTGTGCTATGGTTCATTTCCTATTGGGTAGGCTAGCAACATCACGTGACTGCTCGTCCTGGAACGCAAACAACCGTTCTTCTACAGTGGGTAATGGGTGACGTCTGATATCAGGATAATTTGAAATTTCTTTCTGATTTACACACCCCCTACCCCCTCCCCCCTCCATTTTATAGCATTTTTGGTGTTTATATTTTTTTTACTTTCTGAAAAAGTGTAGGCCGCGGCCTACATGGCCTAAAGGAAGCTACGCCACTGGGAGGGGTCCAACTTTTTACAGAGGGGGAGGAGGGGCAATCGCTTATTCCCTATACCCATATCAGCAGTGTTTCCGTGAGAGTGCGTTTCTTGCGTTTTTGACGATTTATATTTTGTCATTTATAAGTTTCTCTAAAGTAACCCTTCACCCGGAATATAAATTCGACAAATTTGCCTTGATTGACTTCTGTTTGGCCAGGCGACACATCCGATTCTCGGAATTCTAGTGTTTTTTTCCTTATCTTATTGTTTCAAGCTGTATATACCATACATGTACAAATTAATTTGAATAAAACAGGGTTTTACACCAAGTTGAATGTTTGGGGGTCCCTGGGACTCAACTTTGATTATGATGGGGGTCCCATCATTGAAAATGGCGGTCCCATCTTTTTATATGTATATATAATTGGTTTTGTATTGTTAATTATTAAAAGTAGATACACAAGATTAAAAGGAAATGACTAGACTTGCTTTATTAATTCTCATAACTCCCTGGTCCAACACCTGTGACCTCCCTTGAAAATGGGATTTCATTTGCAGAGTTTTAATACTAGTTTCATGGACTTTCGAGTCCTGGTGTCTAATAAGAGTAGAATTTTGGAAGTTAGTACATCCTTCGGTGAAGGGATTCGAACAGGCCTTAGCTGTCAAACAGGTGTCGTAAAATCAGGTCATTTTCGTATCTCAACTATTTGTAGCGACCTAGCCAGATAGATAGGAATTTTCAATCATTTTTTTGGGGCTGGTTTTTTAGAAGCTTCGGACTGATCTGACTCTGAACAGCCGCTAGAGGATGGTTCTCGGTCCCTTTCTGCATTTCTTTTGCTCAAAAATATTCTCAGATCGCTCTGTTTCAACATTTTAGCAGCCTTTTTTTTCTAGTCATTTACACGCTTGACCGTAAGAAAACCCAATAGTTGACAAGCGTCTATGTTGATCGATAAATCAGAGCGGGAGCGAGACATGATGAGATTTCAAAGCGCCATAGCAAGACGAATTTGATTGGACTGTTTTGACACACCTAACGATATTATTGGTTAAACGACAGCACCTGTCCTATTTATTTATAGATAGGCTGTAACTATGGGGAAAACCGAATTCTTACGAAATAACTTTGGAATTTGTGATTTTAATGAAAGGCACAACAAACATGTCTGCGTCCCAGTGGACGCAGGTAAGGTAAATTGAGGGGCCCTACCTAGTGATTTATGCGTATAAGACGCAGGATGTTGCGTCCTGTAAAACCCTGATAAAATATATTTGATCCAATTGAAACCGCTGATGGGTGATTTAAAAAAAAAATGCATCCGAAGTGTGACATTGGGGGTCAAATTTCAAAATTGCTCTATCATTATCTTTTTTACATCCTCTTAACCAGGGAACATCAAAATTTCAGAAACAAATACTGGTTTAAGAATAAAATTTAGGACAATGCTTTAAATTTAATACTTTAATCATTTTTTCCTTATTTTTTTACAATTCTATAAGCTACACTTAGCTTGATTATAAACAACACAGGTATGCAGAATTGTAAATATTCTTTCATGAACTGATGAAGTAGTTATGTATACACATTTTCAAAGTAAAATTTAATCTTTCGCTCAAAATTTGCACTTGTAATAAAATTTTATGTGAAAATACACCCCTGGATTTTCACTGTGTAGAGGAAAAAGTTTTTCTAATTTAAATAATAAGCATGATTTTTGTTAAAAATTGTTCTTAGATAACAAGTAGGGTATATGAAAAACATAGAACAAATTTCATTTGAATATATAGGATATAAAACATATTAAACACAATAACATATGTTGGTAATGGAATGTGTTACACTTGTGACAAAATCAGAAGAGGGAGTTTCTCCTTTGAATTTTTTATCTCTTATAGATTTTATATAGGATGAAGTGAATTGGCTTCATGGAAATTGATTAAAATGTATCAAACATAAATCAATTCCCTTTTTTTAGCACAAGACTTTAAAAAATGAACTATTCAGATTTGTTTATTAAGCATAGTAAGGAGTTATAAAATGTTAATGATCAGAAAACAGTTGACAGCACTCGTTGTGGGATAAATTATCAATTGAATGATTTGATTGATACCATTTTTGCAATTCTAAAGAATCTGTAACAAATTTAAGGCTTAAATAGAAAGAAATAATTGTGTTACACTTGTGACAAGCAAACAAAGGAACTGATTATGACCCTTTTGTCTTTTCTTATCTCTTATACTTTATGTAACCTACTATAGTATGTACAACTTAGCATCTTTTTTGGTTTTCTTCAATAAATTCCTGTAAATATTTTTTGAATTGTGAAAAAATACCTTTCCCTCCTTGTGAGTGCATAATTTTATCCTTTTTGTTTACACCATTTTGTGTTTTCTTTGTATCGAAAGAGTGAATAACTACCCTAAATACCAAAATATATCAAATTAATTGTTGAATAGATCATCCTTTGACCAAACACAGGAAAAAGTGAGATGAATTCAATCCATAATATATGTTACACTTGTGACACAAATCACACTTTAAAGTCTACCTGTCTAAATCAAGTTATAGTCTGGTTTAAGATTGTCTGATTTCTTCAGTGTTGAATTTAGCATGATTCCTATCCCAGAATGTAGCTCAAGGATGGCCAGCTTCATAATGAAACTAGTATATTGGCTTGAGGAAGTATCATTCCTGCTGGACCGTAACTAGTATTGACTACACATTTGGTGAAGTTGTTGACTTTTTGTTGTGTTTAAATTATATTTATGCATTCAAGAATTATTAAAAAGACCAAATAAGTAATATTTCATTTAAGATTTGCCATGTATATGCATTTATCACATATTCCTAAAATGTGTTACACTTGTGACATCAGTTAAAATCATGCCACAAAGTCAGCAGCTTAAGGATTTCACCACAATTCCTCATAATGTTTTTTGGGGGCTCCCTTGACCAGAAAAACAGCAAAAAAGCTATGAAATGCAAAAACAAATTGAAATGCTGATGGTTGAAACCTTAAATGTTACACTTGTGACATATCTGGGTGGTTTTATTCAGTACTGGCTACATAAAATCATACTTTGTTGTTTTATAGGCAAGTTGGTTCCTTTAGAAAGCTTAAAGACAGTTAGTCATTAAAACAGCATTCCTTTTGAATAAAACTTTGTATATTTTATGAGGCAATTCACTTTACTCCAATCATATGAAATTCTGTATGATAAAAATTTGAAAGGGTGTGTTTATAAAAGGTTACAAATTTCCGATTTATCTGGTTTAAAAAAGATGAAAAGATTGTTTTCCTACAGTTTTTATGCTATATTTCAACTGCAATTCACCATTTGACTATACATGAATAGTGTTTAATACAATTTACAGTTGAATTGAAGGTAAGGGAAAAAATGTCACAAAAAAGTGTTACCCTTGTGACAATTTGGATGACATTTTTCCATGTAATTTTTGAACGGAACATTCTAAAGCGATGAAACTTGGCATGATGCAAGAAAAACATTAATTACATATCTTAAAATTAATTTTAACAATAAATCTGCTTTAGATAGTCTATAAACATTGATTATAGAAATGGATGCATTATTTTTGAAATCACCCTGATCCATTTAAGATTTTCATAGCTGAATATTTGGCCTAATAATACTTTTCCATTGTTCAATCTTGGAAATCTGGGTGATATTCATTTGATTTCACGTGATAATATAACTCAATATTTCCCCATCCACATACAATGTAATAGATGGCCCACTCTAGCTTTTCAGCAAGGGGTCAAAGGCTTTAGATTGAACACTGTTTTCCCTGACCTAATATAGGGCCTTGTATATTTTCAGACTGAAAAACAGTAAGGATTTTGCTCGGATAGCTCCACAGACACCAGCTGATCTTAATTGACAGTGCATGTATTTGAAAAAAAGGATAAATCCAGACTCAGCAGGACTTTGTTTATATTTAAATGTTCTTCAGAGCATCAACATGCAACAGCTGTCATCCAGCAGTCCAAGTCATTCCAGAATTGCAGGATTAGTATGGCTATCAGTAGCCAGGAGGCTGTAGAGGCTTCTATGATGAACACATACTTCACTGACAAGAGGGACACCGCAGGCAGTTTGGTCCCTCAGCTGAACATGCTGAATGGTGATAAATGAGGTAAGATTTTGACCTTAGTATGAACAGTAAATATTTTTGCGCTGATGAGATTACTGCAATACATTGAGAGACTGACCCAGAATCTAGGTAGCTGTACAATTATCTAAATAAGTAAAACAGATGTGTTTAACACAAATCCCCCACCCACATTCTTCCAGAGCACTGCAAGTCACCAATTGTTATGTACTAAGTACTACTAGTCAATTGTATAGGCTCAAGGTGAGCTATTGTGATCATAGGATGTCCGTCGTCCGTCAACAATTTCCTTTAAATAATGTCTCCTTCTGTACCACTTGGTGGTATTTCACCAAACTACACAGAAATCCTGCTTCAAAGCACTTGAGCTATTGTGATCGTTGGAAGTCAGTCGTCGTCTGTGGTCAACATTTGCATCAAAGGACATTTCCTAAACTACTAGCTGGATTTTGGCCAAACTTGGCAGGAATGATCTTTATAAAGCCCTCTTTGATAATTGTTCAAATGATTTTGGTCAACACAGGCTAAAAATAGATTTTCAAGATGAAAAATTTAAAAATGTTCTTGTCTGAAACCACAAGCCATATAGATTTGATATTTGGTATGTGCATCATCTAAGTGACCTCTACCAAGCTTGTTTAAATTATGCCCATTATGCCCATGGGTCATAAATGGGCCTGTCCCTGGGGTTACATGTGATACATAGGCTTATATAGGGAAAACATAAAAAAATCTTCTTGTCTAAAACCACAAGGCATAGAGCTTTGATATTTGGTATGTAGCATCACCAAGAAGACTAGTGGACCTCTACCAAGTTTGTTCAAATTATGATCCAGGTCCACCAAGTTTGTTCAAATTATGACCCTGGGGCCAAAAATGGTCCTGTCCCAAGGGGCCACATGTTTTACACAGGCTTATGGAAAACATGAAAAAATCTTCTTGTATGAAACCACAAATCATAGAGCCTTGATATTTGATATGAAGTATAACCTAGTAGACCTCTACCAGCTTTGTTCAAGTTATACTCCTGGGGCCAAAAATGTTCCCGCCTCAGTGGTCACATGATTTACTACAGTCAACCCTCTTTATAACGACACTGTTTGTTCCAAGCTATCTTTGACGCTAAAGTGAATTTGCTGTTATAAAGAAATTCTGACCATCACCAGATTTCAACATAAGAATCATTTGGTAAAAGACAATATTGTACAAATAAATTAAAATGCTATAATTCCAAATGTATACATCAGTTCAATTTCATATTGCATCTAAATGCACAAAGTTTCCCACTTATCAAGTGAGACAGAAACCTGTTCATGCCAAAAGACCTTGTTCTGGTCACAAATTTGTCTGACACATGGTAACAACTCTGTTATAATGAATTTATTTTCAACAGAAATAGTATATCTGTTCCCAGAAGTTACTGTCGGTGTCGTTAAGTGAATATTCTGTTATAAAGAGGGAATTTTAATGGAAACAGATCCGTTCCCATCAATTTTATGTCGGAATTGAATATTCTGTTATAACAAGTGACGTTATAAAGAGTTTTGACTGTATTTTACATAGGCTTTAATAAGGAAAACTTGAAAAAATCTTCTTGTCTGAAACTACAAGGCTTAGAGCCTTGATATTTGGTATGTAGCATCACCTCACATTATGTCATAGGCTTATAGATATAAAATCAATTTTTTTCAGAATATAGTCATGTTGCATATTAAATTTAAGGGAATGAAGCATACAATAACATGCTAGCTAGTATTTTGTGCCAACACACACCCTTGACCCCTGGGGTGTGGTCAAAAGATCATTTTTTTCTTTTCTGAAATTACACACTGGGTAGGCGCAACAAGAATACAACCGAGGAACTGTGATCAATATTTACATTTTATAGCCGCCGTTTTGGGTAAGTTTAATATTTTATTTTTTTCATTGGAATGCTCAGGTTTCAGTAAAAGTAAGCATGATATCAGTTTTAGGTAAGATCAAAGAAATGTGCTTGGTGTTATATTTGTCCAAAAAATGTGTGAGAGTTGGCTGAAAAATAACATTTTATTTCTGATCATTACTTATTTCAACTTAATACTGAAAAATATGTATATTTTTTCGCATTCATTGTCGTATTTCGATCTTTCAGAAACATAAGGGTAAAATTAAATTATTGGTGGATATCCTGTGTGTATTCAATAATTTCTATCTGATAAGTGAAAAGCGCAGTATCTGTTTTAAAGGATGATGGTAATGATACTAAGGCAATCGAAAACTTCATTAATGGCAATCGGTTATCGATAGCAATCAATGTTTTTGGCAATCAATGAGCAATTTTTTGTTTGCTTTTGTCCGATATATATATATCCGAGCTTTATAAGTATGTTTTCTGTTTTATATTGATCCATAAACTCAAATCGGACCTGGAAGGCTCAGGATCAAACCCTATGTCACATGCCTACTGTGTGGCCCGACAGTTCAGTGGTAAACATACACCCACATTCTGAGAGGGTCCTGGGTTCAAGTTCAGGACGGGTCATGGGGGGGTGTAGATGACACATGTGAAGAAAAAGCATATGACCAGATGGGGACTCGAACCCGGGACCTATCACAGACCGTGCAAATACTCTGACCACTTAGCTAACGGGCCACACGATGAGCCTGCCAGTTCTACAATATATACGGCAGGGTAGTTGTACTCCTTCCAAGGTCTGTTTGGACATCACCAGACACATCGAAAAAAAAGGTTTTCTTGTGACGGAGCTCATATGAAAGAAAGCTAAGAACCCATTGTCTGCGATCGGCCGACTGTAAGTTCATTTTACTTGTTTATCAGAAACAACACCTGCAAAGAACAAATCACGATTCATTTCAGAATAGATAGGCGAAACCAATTTTATTAAAATATTGCTATAAATTATAAAAAAAACCCCAGATAAACTGACTTATTTATAACAGCGGCTGTACATACATGTATTGATCGCAGTTCCTCGATTGTGTTCAGCGTTCGATGTTGCCGCCTACCCGGTGTGAATTAGTTGTGTTGCATATAAAATTAAAGGGAATGAAACAGGGTAGATAATCCTTATGTCTACCAAAGTTGAAGTCAATAACTGTTTTGTTGTATGGCGTTTCAACTAAGAATGAAACTTTTCTACTTTTTGTTTTGTTGTTTAAGTTATGTTCAACCTTCAGCCTAAGGACTTTCTCATAAGTTTTATCAACTGTTATTAAAATATTTAAACATAGTATTTTGCATGTTGAAAAGGATACTAATTCTCTGAGTGTGGAACGTAAAATTTAATTAATATAAAACTTTTTTTTATACTTTTTGTTTTTTCAAAACAAAGATAAATTAACAAACAAGATAATACAAAATTGTTTTCAAAAAGATCATGAAAGTCTTTAATTTACCTGTTGGGATGTGAAACAGCAAATCATGTCAATTTCATGCAGCACATGTTAGTTTTATATTAATCATGCTATTTATAGCTCTACAGATGGTGATATTAGTGTCAAAATATTTACTTCTGGAAACTAGTTTGAGCTGGTTTTCATGCAATATTAACTTGTAGGCCAGTTTAGACCGGTTTTCAGGTAGACAGAGATTTATGAAGACAAATTGAGCCAATCAGGAGGGTCCGATGATAAACCCAAATCAGCAGAAATCACCAAGAAATCACCAGATAAAAATAAGAAAAAACTACCTTTTTATTGTTAGTTTAATGTCATAATATAATAAGAATTAGTATAATAAGCTTATTTCTACTTTGATTTTAGAAAGAAATGAAAAAAATGTTATGATTTCACTTTCAAATTCAGTGCACAGTGAATTCACCGAAATCACCAGATAAAAATAGGAAATCACAATTTCATTATTAATTTAATGCCATAATTGGATAGTAAGTAAGTAAGTAAGTAAGTAAATAAGTAAGTAAGTAAGTAAGTAAAGTCTTTATTTAAAGAGGGTGACAACATTTAGTAGTACAACTAATCTTCCATGAGGCCCTCAAAATAAATAATATTTACACACATAAAAACAAAACAAAACAAAAAAACAACAATTCTACACAAACTATCAAATTAAATTGTTTAACCCTGTACTGCTGAGCAAATATAGCTAAATTTTGGCAAGACCGTAAACTGAATGCAAAACTGTGGATCCCGATCAGCTGATCAGTTTCCGCACTGTTAGTGTTTCCAAAAACAGGATATATCTAGGTTCAGCAGGATAAGGGTTAATTTGATATTTACACAAGTGCATTTATTATAATATAGTAACCCTATTTATCTTGACAAGCATCCGTTTCTATTTTACTCTGCTTGCTGGAATTTTTTGATATTTTTGTCATCTGCTGTCTTTTTTAAAATTAATTTACTATATAGTTCTCAGAGAGTCAAACAGTTTGGATTTAGATCTGGCCCAATATTTTGTTGGTCCTGATTTGGTTCCAAAACTGTTTGCAAAGGTTATCAGCAGACAACAATTGCAGGCAGAGTAACTTCAGCAGTGTTTATTTAACCAACTTGCAGGGTACCACTTATTTGTATGCCTTTGCAAGCAAAGTAGAAAACAATATACATCCTGATCAGCTGGCTTCAGGACCAGGAAAATGTTTAGGTATTTTGTCATCTGCTGTCTTTTCTAAATTAATTTACTATATAGATTACCATATAGATCACCATCAGAGAGTCAAACAGTTTGGATCCAGATCAGGTCTGACATTTTGTCGGTCCTGATCTGGCTTAAACTGTTTGCAAAGGTTATCAGCAGACAACCATTGCAGGCAAAGAGTAACTTCAGCAGTGTATATCAAACCAACTTGCAGGGTACGGTAAGCGCAATGTTTACCGCCGTCGCCCTGGGCCCTGTTACCTGTTAAACTAACGGTACCGGAGCAAACATTGAAGGCATTATACCACTTATTTGTATGCATTTACAAGCAGAGTAGAAAACAATATACATCCTGATCAGCTGACTTCAGGACCAGGCAAATGTTTAGGTATTTTGTCATCTGCTGTCTTTTCTAAATGAATTTACTATATAGTTCCTTAATGATCACCATCAGAGAGTCATACAGTTTGGACCCAGATCAGGTCTGACATTTTGTCGGTCCTGATCTGGCTCTAAAACTGTTTGCAAAGGTTATCAGCAGACAACAATTGCAGGCAAAGAGTAACTTCAGCAGTGTATATCAAACCAACTTGCAGGGTACAGCAAGCGCAATGTTTATCGTTGTCGCCCTGGACCCTGTTACCTGTTAAGCTAACGGTACCGGGAGCCAACATTGAAGGCATTATACCACTTATTTGTATGCATTTACAAGCAGAGTAGAAAACAATATACATCCTGATCAGCTGACTTCAGGACCAGGCAAATGTTTAGGTATTTTGTCATCTGCTGTCTTTTCTAAATGAATTTACTATATAGTTCCTTCATGATCACCATCAGAGAGTCATACAGTTTGGACCCAGATCAGGTCTGACATTTTGTCAGTCCTGATCTGGTTCTTAAACTGTTTGCAAAGGTTATCAGCAGACAACAATTTCAGGCAAAGAGTAACTTCAGCAGTGTATATCTAACCAACTTGCAGGGTTCCACTTAATAGTATGCATTAACAAGCAGAGTAGAAAACAATATGCATCCTGATCAGCTGGATAACAATTTGAATAATAAGCTTATTTCTACTTTGATTAAAATATGAAAAAAAATGTACATTTCAATTTCCAATTCAAGGTATGCCGAAATCACCAGAAAAAAAGGTTATATCCATTTTAATGTTAATTTTATGCCTTTATATGATATAAATGATAGTAGAATAATTGATATGTTTACAAAAGGCTTATATTTTTATGTGCCAGCAAATAAATATTTCAATAAAAAATATAGCAACACATTATAGCAATTTGAAAGTGATTTTTTTTATCAACATATTTTTAAAAACAGACTAGAAATAAGCATATTATACTAATTCTTATCATATTTTTGCATGAAGTAAACAATAAAAAGGTGATTTCTTACTTTTATCTCGTGATTTCGGTGATTTTCTGGTGATTTCGGTGATATCTGTTGATTTCGGTTAATCATGGCACCGAATCAGGAGATGGGATTCTCTCCAGTTATATAACTATATGTCATATTGGTTTGTGCAATAATTTTTTCAGGGTGAACAGCATCTCACAGATAAAATAGTTTGGTCTTAGAGAAAGTCCAGTTCTAAGGAGTCCATTGACCACAGTCACCAACTTACAGCAATATCTGATGTGATTCAAGGGAATTATACCTCTTTCATTTTAATGTTTGATAAGAGTACAGATTTGTTACTCACTGAGCCAAATTTTAACTACTCAGTATGGTCTCAGCAAGAGTTGAACATATAACATCTTTCTTGGCCATTAGGACTCTATTCCAATATTGAATCCCTAACCCATGATTTCTGGATGTGATAAATAAGGAACAAGTTCTGCTGGACAAACTGATTGGCTTGTCGAATGATGGCCAGTGATGGGCAGCTTCAATGTCAGCAGGAAATCAGGAGTGGTACAAGACACTTTAACCTGAGACTGATTGGTACTGGTTCAACACAGAAGACCCATCCCGACATGACTGAAAAATTATTGACTGGTTGAAGAAACAAATCATCCATAATCAAACACTTTGGATCCAGATTAGGACCGACTTCAGTGTTAAATCCATTAAATTTTCAGTGGTCATTTTCATGTGATTTCAGATGGAGAAACACTGTCTAATATTTGCCCATTTGCATGATGTTGATGATGGCCAACTCTACCTTTAGCAAGGGGCCATTTGATACAAAAGGGGGCCACTTAAAGGGGGCCAGTGGCCGCCTCTAGATTTTGCAGAGGTAATCAGCAGACAACAATAATAGGCAAAAAGTTAACTCATAAAGTGCCACATACAATTTGCAGCAGACGACAATTGCAAATTTTGCTGCTTTTTCAAAGAATAAAAAAAACAAATAAGGCACGACGTTTCATAAGAATAGTCTGCTAATAGTCTGCTGGCAGACGATTCTCATGAAATATCACACCTTATTTTTTTCAAAAATTAGGAAAGTTGTCGCCATATTTGTCATCTGCTGCAGTCGTGATTGGTGCTTTAAGGGTTAAATAGAAAAGACTGAAGAAATAATCAAATGTCATCTGTTTTAATAAAATGCATAATTTTAAGCTGTATAACTTTTAAATATTGAAATAGATGAGTTTATATGTACATGGAGTTTGGTCTAACATAAGTCCAGATAAGTGAACTTTTATTGACAAAATTGTGAGAACATATGCAATTTTTCAATCATTTGAACATTTGTTTTGGGTGCTCAAAAGAACCGTCTCATTGAGACGGCTCTTTTGAGCATCAAGAAATTTTTTTTTGATATGATTTTTAAGCACATTCAACTGGATACCTAAAGTGTATTAGCAATTTTCTATAATGGACTTAACTGATAAGAGACTGCCTGCAGCCAAATCAAGGACAGGTGCCATACTGGGAATTTAGTCATATAGTACATAGGTATAGGTTAACCGCTGAGAGTTTTTATCTAAACATCCAGAATATCTGTTCTGGTTGTTTTATTTTATGTGATTCTTTACATCCCATGAACAATCTTTCAGCTATAAAGGGATGGGTCTTCCTGGGTTGAACCAGGACTAAGCTAGGATTAATGTGTCCTGCTCAAGGACACAACGCAGTGATGCCGGTGATGCTCTAACTCGGGGGCTATCTGTCTCGAGTCAAGCACTCTACCACTGAGCCACTGCAATCCTGGGTTTGGTTTTGAAATAACAATTTGAAAAATATTTTCTTATAAGCACTTTCATCTGGAGGCCAAATAGTGGATTTGGAATTGGACATATTAAGTCACCTGGCTATTAAGTGCTCAAACTGAGCTATACATTTAATATTGCCTTCAAATATGTCTGCAAGATGTGAATGGTGTGTCTGTCATTTGTGTGTCAAGACAAGAGGCCCTTCTGAACACTAAACTTAGCATGTGCATTTTCAATTGACAGCACACCATGAGGTCAGGTCATGAATGTTTGCATGCCGGATAGTTTTACAAGCTTTTGTTGTCCTCTGCTGATCAGTGCCTTAACCCTTGTTCTGCTGCATAAATATGAATATGGCACATTCACTTCTGTTTTCCAGTGGAATCTTATGCTGTCTGGAAAGCAGTCAGATCTAGATGTCCACAGATGTGTTCACTAGATTTAGCCAGCTGATTCTGGATTTACTCTCTTTTCTAAAGATGACATATCCGGTTTCAGCAGGACAAGGGTTTATCCATCATTTTATGGGACATTGGCAAACAATACATAACCAGATCAGATATGACATAATGTGACCTCTGATCAGGTTCTGCACTGTTTCCTAACATTACATACTTTTAATATTTGAGTGTAATTATAATCCCAACTTGAGATGGATGCATTCAATTGGAAATTCAATTTGTGACTGGGGAGGAATTATTGAAAATTTACAAGCCATTCTTTGTGGAAGTATGTATTAAATGGGTTAGTGCTATTATGTCCCCCAAAATGTTTGTTCCTGAAATGTCTACTGTGCCAAAATGTCTATTCCCATGATGTCTACTATGGCAACTTGCAAGACCGGGCCGATGTCCATGCCCGTTTCAGCAATCTCCGATCCCCAGTATGCATCGTATTAACCTTTTTACCTGCTAGGGACAATTTGAAAACAGTTTGGATCTGGATAAAGACTGTCAAAACGGTAGGCCTGATCAGAATCCAAACTGTGTGCCACTCTGATGGTATTCCTGAAAATTCATTAGAGAAAATTATGACAATGGTCATCATGTTAACCCTCTATCTGCTAGTAACAGTTTGTAAACTGGTTGTAACCAGATCAGGAACATCAAAATGACTTTGCTGGGTCTGATCTGGATCCAAAATGGTTTGACAGTCTGGTATTCCTGAAAAATTCATTAGAGTTACTTCAATCAAGGGTTATGATTGAAGCACAATCATTTAATTTGGACACTTTAATCCTTGCATTAGTACTTGTGCAATCCAGGTAGACCCATCCTGCCATAACTGAAAAATTATTGACTGGGGCGTAAAGAATCAAATCAAATCAAAAAAAAAAAAAATTGGAGAAATCAATTGTAATGATGGAATAGGTATTTCAGGAGTATATTGGTAAGTAAGCAAGTAAGTAAGTAAAGTCTTTATTTAAAGAGGGTGACAACATTTAGTGGTACAACTTATCTTCCATGAGGCCCTCAAAATAAAGAATATGTACACACACAAAAAAACAATTCTACACAAACTATCAAATTTAAATTGTTAAACCCTGTACTGCTGAGCAAATATAGCTAAATTTTGGCAAGACCGTAAACTGAATGCAAAACTGTGGATCCTGATCAGCTGATTAGTTGTTTCCAAAAACAGGATATCTAGGTTCAGCAGGACAAAGGTTAATTTGATATTTATGCAAGTGCATTTATTATAACATAGTAACCCAATTTATCTCGACACATCCATTTCTATTTTACTCTGCTTGTTGGAAATTATTTAAGTATTTTGTCATCTGCTGTCTTTTCTAAATTAATTTACTATATAGTTCCTTCATTATCACTATCAGAGAGTCAAACAGTTTGGATTCAGATCAGGTCTGGCATTTTGTCGGTCCTGATCTGGTTCTAAAACTGTTTGCAAAGGTTATCAGCAGACAACAATTGCAGGCAAAGAGAAACTTCAGCAGTGTATATCTAACCAACTTGCAGGGTTCCACTTAGCAGTATGCATTTACAAGCAGAGTAGAAAACAATATGTATCCTGATCAGCTGGTTTCAGGCCAGCTGATTCAGATCTATACTGTTTCAAAACAAGTTAAACCCAGGTACAGCATGGTATGGGCCATTTTACACTATTTACAGGTCATCATATTTCTGTAATTTTTATTTTTGTTAATTTTCTCCGAATTTTATGCGCATAAAATTCGACAAAAACACAGAAGAAATTTAGGATACTGCCTGATTATGACTATTTCCAATGAGTGTAGATCCAGATCAGCTAGCTTCTGAGAGGCCAGCTGATCAGGATCCACACTGTAAGGTGCAAGAATTGTCATAGGTAAAATAATAAATCGATAGAAGAGAAATGAACAAAATATTCACTAAAAATATATACAAACTACAAACATGTACTTAAAATGAATAGTTTAGCATTTTAAAAGGATTTTTGCTTGGAAGTAGATATTGTGGGAGTATCATTTTGGGAGCAGACATAGACGGCACCTTCAGGTGTGTAAAAACAAAAACCTTACACCCTAGTGCACATTATGTTTACTAAGTTTAGACATAGAGTGCATTAATAGTGAACATCATGCAATTCACATAACAACTTAAGTTATAATTCATTACTCGAATATTAAGCGAATAAAGAAATGTGCTTCATGCAAGATTGTCATTTTGTATCCTGCTTGATAACTTATATCACTTTAACTATCCTTGTTAGCAAAGACTTTTGTCAACTGCTGATAACCTTTGCAAACAGTAAGGACCCAGATCTGGAATGAGAAGAATGTCGATCCTGATCTTGATCCAAAAGGATTGACACTCTAATAGTGTGTTCCTGAAAGAATTTATTGAAAAAAGTAATTTTTACAAAAAAAAAGTCAGCAGACGACAAAAAAGTTTAAAGAAAAAGATCTTTCTAATTCTATTGTATTGTTATAATACATACCGCGAAAATATTAAGCGAATAAAGAAATGTGCTTCATGCTAGATTGTCATTTTGTATCCTGCTTGATAACTTATGTTATTTTGAATTACATCATTTTAACTATCCTTGTTAACTAGGTTGCAAGGCAGTAGACATTAGAATAAAAACCCGTATTATTAGCTTTTGGATGAATATTGTGAATGGTAAACAAACAAAACTATCAAAATGGTTATACTTACTTCTACTAGGAGAATATGATGGTGGCATCCATCAACATAAATGGATCCATTTTATTAAACATATTCTAATATCTGTAGGGCGTCCCGATCTTTTAAACAAGGAAGTCATTGAAAACCCAAAATCAATCAAAAATCAAATCTCTAAAACTCTATCAGACCTTTATGTTCAGGAGTGGCATAACAAAGTAACTTCATCCTCTAAAGGAAAGAATTATACTCTTATCAAGCAAGATTTAAATTTTGAAAATTACCTAATCAAATTAAATAGGAAACACTGTTCTTCATTGTTAAAGTTTAGGTTAAGTAATCATCGGCTTCCGGTTGAAACTGGTCGCTGGGAAAACACACCTTTAGGAGACAGAAAATGCACATTATGTAGCAAACATGATATCGGGTACGAATTTCACTATCTTTTTGTTTGTGATCACTTTATATCTGACAGAAAGAAATATTTAAGTTTATATTTTTACAAAAGTCCTAACATTATAAAATTCAAAAGAACTATTTTCTTCAGCAAATACCAGGAAGCTTGTAAAGTTATCAAGTTTTGTAGAAATTATAATGAATAAATTTTCATGTGCAGCCTAACCCTAAAAGAGTCAATCATTACGATAATATACTTCTTACTATGTCTTGGCTTAATATTTCATGGGAATTGCCTGATTATAGACAACTCACATGATATGTCATATCGTGCGAATTGTCTATAATTAATAATGTGAAGCCTTATTTTGTTTCTTAATGAAGCAACAACAGTTGAATATGTTGCCTACTGTTAGTTATAGAAGGCTCTTTCAGGGTGGATTTTGCTCGCATTTTAATTTTCACCTTTTTCATGCTCTTTGTACACTGTATTTTATGTATATCATGTATATGCTTTGTTTTTGTATCTTATGCTCTTATGCTATCTATGAGTGGCCTGAGTTTTATGTCAATAAAGATATGTTCTGTTCTGTTAACAAAGACTTTTGTCATCTGCTGATAACCTTTGCAAACAGTAAGGACCCAGATCAGGGCCGAGAAGAATGTTGATCCTTATCTTGATCCAAACTGACTGATACTCTAATAGTGTATTCCTGAAAGAATTTATTGAAAAAAGTTATTTTAAAAAAAAATTCAGCAGACGACAAAAAGTTTATAGAAAAAAGATCTTTCTGGTTCTATTGTATTGTTTTTGAATTTAAGGTACAACTTGCATTTTATATTGTAGAACAGTGACCTATGTCACTGAACGGAAATGTGTAGAAAGACCCTTGTTACTGTGTATAACATTTTATCAGACAGACAATGTCGTCTGCTGATAACCTTGCAAACAGTTAGGACCAAGATCAGAACCAATTGAAAGTCATTCATGGTCTGCATCCAAAATGTTTGACATTCTAATTGAGTTCCTGAAAGAATTTTTGCAAAAGACATAAAAAGTATTCAACTAGTTAAAAAAGATCTTTTTGGTTTTAATGGTCAGCAGACCTCAAAACATGAATGTGGGCATGACTGGATTTGTTCATCTAAATTGAAGTGTTCTTGTCACCCTGGCAACAAATAGCAGGCTTCTGACCACATGGTGAGGCTATTACCTGGTGACTTATCCCAATAAACACCGAAATTTCAGTTTTACACTGTCAATCACATACCAGCTTTAGCAAACAGTGTAGATACAGATGAGAAGCAGCTCATAAGGAAAGAGTTAAATCATTAAGGTCCTTTAAGATAGTCTTCTGGAATTACGTTTTAGTGAATATATTATTTTGTTCAAAGAACAAAAAAAATAGTCCCTGATCAGACTGCATTGAATTTTTTATATAAATCTTTACATGCGACATACTTAGTGATTTTGTTGTCGTCTGCTGACTCCTTTCAAAATAAATATTTTCAAGAAATTTCAGGAAAAAAATCAAGGTGTCAAATTGTATGGATCCAGATCAGGACCAAACATACTGTTGGTCCTGATCTGACTCCAAACTGTTAATGAATGTTATCAGCAGATGACAAAAGTTTGATGATCAGTTGTTTCCAAAAACGGGATATATCTAGGTTCAGCAGGACAAAGGTTAATTTGATATTTATGCAAGTGCATTTATTATAACATAGTAACCCTATTTGTCTTGACAAGCATCCATTTCTATTTTACTCTGCTTGTTGGAAATTATTTAGGTATTTTGTCATCTGCTGTCTTTTCTAAATTAATTTACTATATAGTTCCTTCATTATTACTATCAGAGAGTCAAACAGTCTGGATTCAGATCAGGTCTGACATTTTGTCGGTGCTGATCTGGTTCTAAAACTGTTTGCAAAGGTTATCAGCAGACAACAATTGTAGGCAAAGAGAAACTTCAGCAGTGTATATCTAACCAACTTGCAGGGTTCCACTTAGTAGTATGCATTTATAACCAAAGTAGAAAACAATATGTATCCTGATCAGCTGGTTTCAGGCCAGCTGATTCAGATCTATACCGTTTCAAAACAAGTTATACCCAGGTACAGCATGGTATGGGCCATTTTACATTATTTACAGGTAATCATATTTCTTTAATTTTTATTTTTGTTAATTTTCTCCGAATTTTATGCACATAAAATTCGACAAAAACACAGAAGAAATTTAGGATACTGCCTGATTATGACTTTTTCCTATGAGTGTAGATCCAGATCAGCTAGCTTCTGAAGGGAGCGCAGTGGCTCAGTGGTAGAGTGCTTGACTCGAGACCGAAGGGCTGCGGGTTCGAGCCTCACCGGCGTCACTGCGTTGTGGTCCTTGAGCAAGACACATTTATCCTAGCTTAGTACTGGTTCAACCCAGGAAGAACCGTCCCGCATAACTGAAAGATTGTTGAGTGGACGAAAAGAATCAAATCAAACAAACAAAAACAAAGCTAGCTTCTGAGAGGCCAGCTGATCAGGATCCACACTGTAAGGTGCAAGAATTGTCATAGGTAAAATAATAAATCGATAGAAGAGAAATGAACAAAATATTCACTAAAAATATATATACAAACTACAAACATGTACTTAAAATGAATAGTTTAGCATTTTAAAAGGATTTTTGCTTGGGAGTATTTATTGTGGGAGTATCATTTTGGGAGCAGACATAGACGGCACCTTCAGGTGTGTAAAAACAAAAACCTTACACCCTAGTGCACATTATGTTTACTAAGTTTAGACATAGAGTGCATTAATAGTGAACATCATGCAATTCACATAACAACTTAAGTTATAATTCATTACTCGAATATTAAGCGAATAAAGAAATGTGCTTCATGCAAGATTGTCATTTTGTATCCTGCTTGATAACTTATATCACTTTAACTATCCTTGTTAGCAAAGACTTTTGTCATCTGCTGATAACCTTTGCAAACAGCAAGGACCTAGATCTGGAACGAGAAGAATGTCGATCCTGATCTTGATCCAAAAGGATTGACACTCTAATAGTGCGTTCCTGAAAGAATTTATTGAAAAAAGTAATTTAAAAAAAAAAAGTCAGCAGACGACAAAAAAGTTTATAGATAAAGATCATTCTGGTTCTATTGTATTGTTATAATTCATAACTCGAAAATATTAAGCGAATAAAGAAATGTGCTTCATGCTAGATTGTCATTTTGTATCCTGCTTGATAACTTATGTTATTTTGAATTATATCATTTTAACTATCCTTGTTAACTAGGTTGCAAGGCAGTAGACATTAGAATAAAAACCTGTATTATTAGCTTTTGGATGAATATTGTGAATGGTAAACAAACAAAACTATCAAAATGGTTATACTTACTTCTACTAGGAGAATATGATGGTGGCATCCATCAACATAAATGGATCCATTTTATTAATCATATTCTAATATCTGTAGGGCGTCCCGATCTTTTAAACAAGGAAGTCATTGAAAACCCAAAATCAATCAAAAATCAAATCTCTAAAACTCTATCAGACCTTTATGTTCAGGAGTGGCATAACAAAGTAACTTCATCCTCTAAAGGAAAGAATTATACTCTTTTCAAGCAAGATTTAAATTTTGAAAATTACCTAATCAAATTAAATAGGAAACACTGTTCTTCATTGTTAAAGTTTAGGTTAAGTAATCATCGGCTTCCGGTTGAAACTGGTCGCTGGGAAAACACACCTTTAGAAGACAGAAAATGCACATTATGTAGCAAACATGATATCGGTGACGAATTTCACTATCTTTTTGTTGTTGATCACTTTATATCTGACAGAAAGAAATATTGAAGATCATATTTTTACAAAAGTCCTAACATTATAAAATTCAAAGAACTATTTTCTTCAGCAAATACCAGGAAGCTTGTAAAGTTATCAAGTTTTGTAGAAATTATAATGAATAAATTTTCATGTGCAGCCTAACCCTAAAAGAGTCAATCATTACGATAATATTCTTCTTACTATGTCTTGGCTTAATATTTCATGGGAATAACCTGATTATAGACAGTTCACATGATATGTCAAATCATGCGAATTGTCTATAATCAATAATGTGAAGCCTTATTTTGTTTCCTAATGAAGCAACAACAGTCGATTATGTTGCCTACTGTAAGTTATAGAAGGCTCTTTCAGGGTTGATTTTGCTCGCATTTTAACTTTCACCTTTTTCATGCTCTTTGTACTCATGTATTTTATGTATATCATGTATATGCTTTGTTTTTGTATCTTATGCCTTAACGCTATCTATGAGTGGTCTGAGTTTTATGTCAATAAAATATGAACTGTTCTGTTAACAAAGACTTTTGTCATCTGTTGATAACCTTTGCAAACAGTAAGGACCCAGATCAGGTCCGAGAAGAATGTTGATCCTTATCTTGATCCAAACCGACTGACACTCTAATAGTGTGTTTTTGAAAGAATTTATTGAAAAAAGTTATTTTAAAAAAAAAAGTCAGCAGACGACAAAAAGTTTATAGAAAAAAGATTTTTCTGGTTCTATTGTATTGTACTTGAATTTAAGGTACAACTTGCATTTTATATTGTAGAACTGTGACCTATGTCACTGTACAGAAATGTGTAGAAAGACCCGTGTTACTGTGTATAACATTTTATCAGACAGACAATGTCGTCTGCTGATAACCTTGCAAACAGTTAGGACCAAGATCAGAACCAATTGAAAGTCATTCATGGTCTGCATCCAAAATGTTTGACATTCTAATTGAGTTCCTGAAAGAATTTTTGCAAAAGACATAAAAAGTATTCAACTAGTTAAAAAAGATCTTTTTGGTTTTAATGGTCAGCAGACCTCAAAACATTTGGATTTGTTCATCTAAATTGAAGTGTTCTTGTTACCCTGGCAACAAATAGCAGGCTTCTGACCACATGGTGAGGCTATTACCTGGTGTCTTAATCCCAATAAACACCGAAATTTCAGTTTTACACTGTCAATCACATACCAGCTTTAGCAAACAATGTAGATACAGATGAGAAGCAGCTAATAAGGAAAGAGTTAAATCATTAAGGTCCTTTAAGATAGTCTTCTGGAATTACGTTTTAGTGAATAAATTATTTTGTTCAAAGAACAAAAAAAATAGTCCCTGATCAGACTGCATTGAATTTTTTTATATAAATCTTTACATGCGACATACTTAGTGATTTTGTTGTCGTCTGCTGACTCCTTTCAAAATAAATATTTTCAAGAAATTTCAGGAAAAAAATCAAGGTGTCAAATTGTATGGATCCAGATCAGGACCAAACATACTGTTGGTCCTGATCTGACTCCAAACTGTTAATGAATGTTATCAGCAGATGACAAAAGTTTGATGATCAGTTGTTTCCAAAAATGGGATATATCTAGTTTCAGCAGGACAAAGGTTAATTTGATATTTATGCAAGTGCATTTATTATAACATAGTAACCCTATTTGTCTCGACAAGCATCCTCCTTGAGCAAGGCACATTTATCCTAGCTTAGTACTGGTTCAACCCAGGAAGACCCGTCCTGCATAACTGAAAGATTGTTGAGTGGACGTAAAGAATCAAATCAAACAAAAATCAACAAGCATCCATTTCTATTTTACTCTGCTTGTTGGAAATTATTTAAGTATTTTGTCATCTGCTGTCTTTTCTAAATTAATTTACTATATAGTTCCTTCATTATCACTATCAGAGAGTCAAACAGTTTGGATTCAGATCAGGTCTGACATTTTGTCGGTGCTGATCTGGTTCTAAAACTGTTTGCAAAGGTTATCAGCAGACAACAATTGTAGGCAAAGAGACAATTCAGCAGTGTATATCTAACCAACTTGCAGGGTTCCACTTAGTAGTATGCATTTATAACCAAAGTAGAAAACAATATGTATCCTGATCAGCTGGTTTCAGGCCAGCTGATTCAGATCTATACTGTTTTCAAAACAAGTTATACCCAGGTACAACATGGTATGGGCCATTTTACATTATTTACAGGTCATCATATTTCTTTAATTTTTATTTTTGTTAATTTTCTCCGAATTTTATGCACATAAAATTCGACAAAAACACAGAAGAAATTTAGGATACTGCCTGATTATGACTATTTCCAATGAGTGTAGATCCAGATCAGCTAGCTTCTGAGAGGCCAGCTGATCAGGATCCACACTGTAAGGTGCAAGAATTGTCATAGGTAAAATAATAAATCGATAGAAGAGAAATGAACAAAATATTCACTAAAAATATATATACAAACTACAAACATGTACTTAAAATGAATAGTTTAGCATTTTAAAAGGATTTTTGCTTGGGAGTATATATTGTGGGAGTATCATTTTGGGAGCAGACATAGACGGCACCTTCAGGTGTGTAAAAACAAAAACCTTACACCCTAGTGCACATTATGTTTACTAAGTTTAGACATAGAGTGCATTAATAGTGAACATCATGCAATTCACATAACAACTTAAGTTATAATTCATTACTCGAATATTAAGCGAATAAAGAAATGTGCTTCATGCAAGATTGTCATTTTGTATCCTGCTTGATAACTTATATCACTTTAACTATCCTTTTTAGCAAAGACTTTTGTCATCTGCTGATAACCTTTGCAAACAGTAAGGACCCAGATCTGGAACGAGAAGAATGTCGATCCTGATCTTGATCCAAAAGGATTGACACTCTAATAGTGCGTTCCTGAAAGAATTTATTGAAAAAAGTAATTTAAAAAAAAAAGTCAGCAGACGACAAAAAAGTTTATAGATAAAGATCTTTCTGGTTCTATTGTATTGTTATAATTCATAACTCGAAAATATTAAGCGAATAAAGAAATGTGCTTTATGCTAGATTGTCATTTTGTATCCTGCTTGATAACTTATGTTATTTTGAATTATATCATTTTAACTATCCTTGTTAACTAGGTTGCAAGGCAGTAGACATTAGAATAAAAACCCGTATTATTAGCTTTTGGATGAATATTGTGAATGGTAAACAAACAAAACTATCAAAATGGTTATACTTACTTCTACTAGGAGAATATGATGGTGGCATCCATCAACATAAATGGATCCATTTTATTAAACATATTCTAATATCTGTTGGGCGTCCCGATCTTTTAAACAAGGAAGTCATTGAAAACCCAAAATCAATCAAAAATCAAATCTCTAAAACTCTATCAGACCTTTATGTTCAGGAGTGGCATAACAAAGTAACTTCATCCTCTAAAGGAAAGAATTATACTCTTTTCAAGCAAGATTTAAATTTTGAAAATTACCTCATCAAATTAAATAGGAAACACTGTTCTTCATTGTTAAAGTTTAGGTTAAGTAATCATCGGCTTCCGGTTGAAACTGGTCGCTGGGAAAACACACCTTTAGAAGACAGAAAATGCACATTATGTAGCAAATATGATATCGGTGGAGAATTTCACTATCTTTTTGTTTGTGATCACTTTATATCTGACAGAAAGAAATATTTAAGATCATATTTTTACAAAAGTCCTAACATTATAAAATTCAAAGAACTATTTTCTTCAGCAAATACCAGGAAGCTTGTAAAGTTATCAAGTTTTGTAGAAATTATAATGAATAAATTTTCATGTGCAGCCTAACCCTAAAAGAGTCAATCAGTACGATAATATACTTCTTACTATGTCTTGGCTTAATATTTCATGGGAATAACCTGATTATAGACAGTTCACATGATATGTCAAATCATGCGAATTGTCTATAATCAATAATGTGAAGCCTTATTTTGTTTCTTAATGAAGCAACAACAGTCGATTATGTTGCCTACTGTAAGTTATAGAAGGCTCTTTCAGGGTTGATTTTGCTCGCATTTTAATTTTCACCTTTTTCATGCTCTTTGTACTCATGTATTTTATGTATATCATGTATATGCTTTGTTTTTTTTTATCTTATGCCTTTACGCTATCTATGAGTGACCTGAGTTTTATGTCAATAAAGATATGTTCGGTTCTGTTTACAAAGACTTTTGTCATCTGTTGATAACCTTTGCAGACAGTAAGGACCCAGATCAGGGCCGAGAAGAATGTTATAATCCCAAATAATTGGTATGTTGTAGAATGTTCTAGAAAGTCTCAGTCCAGTTCCAATTCTGCTTGAATAGAACTTCCTGGGATTTTGTGGTACTTCACTTTACATGGTATTTAATGGAATTCCATTAAATCCCAAAAGTTGGAACAATTGGTATTTTCTGTCACTATCTGGAACTGGAAAATCCCAGAAAGTCTCAAATAATTCTGCTTAAAATATAAGTGGGATTTTATGTTACTTTCTGGGATAAATATTCCATTTAATCCCAGAAAGTCCCAGTAGGTACTTTAAATGGGATTATTAAGATTTTCTGGGACTTCATCAATTCAACACATCCATATAATTCGGGATTAAATGGAATCTTTTGGTACTGCTAGTAAATAATTTGGTTCCATTTAATACCAAATAATCCCAACCTAGATTTGCTTAGGACCATTATATTCTGAACTCAGTCTGACCTTGAAATATGATATAACTGTGTTAACCTGGTTCTCTCATTTCAATGACTCAAGCTGAAATTCTTTAATCTTGCAGGAAACCAGAAAAAGATTCAAATAAACCTCATGGTTTGCAAGGCTCTAACTATTTGATAAATCCTGTGTTAATTTTGGATATATACTGCATAAACTGCACAAAATAAATCCTACAACAGACAATGTGAGTAAATAGAACATATTTCTATGCTTATAAATTATACTTGCATGAGACTTTTCATCATATAATTTAGTTTCTCAGAAACAAAGCCATTTGTAGTTGTTTCTTTCTTTAAATGCTGATGAAAGACGCTTAATACTGAATTGTGTTCATTATGGTTATACAATTTTACCATTATCATTATTATTTACAGCAGCATTTATGGCAGTACAACACTTAGTTAGTGTGGTACATGTAAGCAGGTTAATTACTGAATTTACAGGATAATCAGGCTGATCATTGGGGCTTATTTTTATTTGATTTTTTTATCCATTCTCTTTTTAAAAGGTGTTGGAGATATTGCGATTGCCTTCGTCTGTATATCAGGTTTTTGTTTGTTATGCTATCTTTTAAACAACTGGACAGATTATCCAACCAAATTTGTTGAGAAACTGGTGTATGCAACTGGTGTATGCAACAACAAAATTCCAATACCCCAATGATGTGGGATGTAGGTCAAAAGTGTCCTTCGGTCTGCACATTTGCCTGCAATACTTTCACCTTGCAAACGGTTTGTTTGTTTTGTTGCTTTACGTCCCAAGTCAACAGCTATGGTCATGGCGGGACAGTTAGTTCACCTAACCACACTTTTTCTTGGGCAAGCTTTAACAAGCAGTTAACCAGTACTTCGTGCACATACTTTCACTTGTAACTGACAACAACCCTTCTTGAATGATTCAGCGGAAGGGAGGAGAATGACCGTAGAAATTATTTCATGATCAATCTCCACGAAAGTACGGGACCGGGTTGGGATTCAATCTCGCGACCCCTGGATTCAGACTCACATCTGTTGCCAGACATGTTACCGACTGCGCAAACGGTCATACTGAATCCAACCAAATTTGTTTGGTGACCTACTTGCACAAGTGGGTGAGCAGGAGCATTACTGTTTTTTGCTTTTTGGATCCCCTTTGCATGGGCCTCAGAGAGTGTGCATTTTCTGGCTAAATTGCAGTCTCTTTCTGAATTGCTGGGTAGAACTCAACCAAATTTGTGCACAACTTAAACAAATTGTGTATACAAGAGCTTATTTTTGGGTACCCCACTCAGAGGCGCCCTATAATGGGGTCAAAAGTGTCTGCCCATTCTTCTTTTATGCTAATCCAAACATGCTGGGCTGAATTCAACCTAATTTGTTGAAAGGTCGACTTTCTCACAAGTAGGGAGTGGTAAAGAACATTTATTTTTTTAACCTTCCAGCCAAATTTTCGATTATCCGAAACTACTGGGTTATTCGAAGACTACGGACAGTCCTGACTTTTTTCTCTATTATCTATTGCAATAAAACTACCTATTATTCGAATTTCGATTATCCGAAAAATTCAATTTTTCGAAGTGATTTGTCGGTCCCGATAAAAGAAATGGCTATTAAATTACCTTTCAAGATTCGAAGTCCAAATGTCACGCATGGTGATCATGATTTCTTTGTTTGGTCGAGTTTATTTTTATTATATAGATTAATAATAAGAAAAAAATTGGTGAATGCCATTACAATAATACTTCATCAGTGTTGACGTGGTCTATTGTCATATACAGCATGGATGTTGGTGACCTGATTTTGAATGAAACGATTCAAATCTGAATATCGATATATAAACAAACAGGTTTTAAAATATTAAAACCAAACCAATAATGTATATGATGTATATATGTTCAATGTTTCTATCTTGCTTTTGTAATTGTGCTTTATTTGTATGCTCTTCACATGTGGAGGAAATAAAGAATATTATTATTATTATCATTATTTTTATTATTATTATTATTATTATTATTATTATTATTATTATTATTATTATTATTATTATTATTATTTTATTAAGGTCGTCTGCAATGATGGTTTTGTTTGATGTTTTTTAAATGTCTAATTATGGGCAATAAATGAGCTAAACTTGATTTTAATTGGATCTTCTCATCCTTTGATTTTTTCTTGACCACTGTTTACATTATATTTAATATAGAATACAAGTATGCCTACAGAATTCCAAAGGGCCCTTACTTAGACTACAGTTATAATTCTGTCTGATTACTCTACTGGTTGTGATGAGATGAGACGAGCAATTATTTTGCTACACAAGCAGATATAATGATAGATATTGTATACGACTTGGATAAGGATTAGTTAAGATATTTTAAAACATTTAACCAATTTAACAAATACTAAATTGTCATGTTAAAATAGAAACTATTATTTTCCACGCCCCTCTATCTATATCGTAGTATTATACATATATGGAAATATTGAAAAAGTTTATATATAACATCTGTAAAAAAGGTCTTGATAATAGAGCAATGAATTGCTTCCTAAGATTAAAGCACCAAAGCCCAGAGATTTATAAGAAACCATGCGAAAAATATGCATTTCTCTTTGAAATATCATCTCTTACACCAATTCAATGGCCTTGCTAATTATTATGTTAGGTAACATAAGTTACAACCTGTAACACAACCTGTAACAAGTACGCCTATCTTGTTGTTTAACATGCAAAATCTATGATTCTTTATTATATGAGCAAGACTATCAAAATATGGAAGATTTTATATAATTTTTACGTAAATAATACCTACCAAATTGGGCTCCTTAAAACTTGGGCCAGTGTTGTTTAATTGCTTATATAAGGCAATGCATTTAAGATAGATAAACACACTTTGTTTTTTTTTCTATAAGCCAAATAAGTGTGTTAGTACAACTAGATTAAAAGCATTTTAAAAATTCACAAATCAGCTGTAAAATTAAATGCTATTGGTCACAGTTACCGTTTTTAAAGGGTAGTTTTATGTAAGTAACGCACATAACACATTAGGATGCCGTAATTTTGCTTTAAAACTTTTATCTGCAGCTTAGGTATCCAGCAGGCAGACTATATGCGTGATTTAGATAGTAAGTTTAATGCCTTCTTTCTGTAGCACAGCCTTTTAACTTTTCATTTTCTGAATTTTATATGGTAACATATGTAACAGACTGTCAGAGGCAAACACCAAATCGTACACATGCAAACATCTCTTATTCTACGCAGCTCAAAATGCTCTTTTAAGATATGATGTGTCTGCAAAATTCTTTAGCGGGGAGCAAAACATTCTCAGCCATCAGTCTAACAATGATACATTGCCATTTTGGTAACGTATATTTTAGGATTTCCCACCAAGGGAGAAATTGAAATCTCTCTGTTTTGATATAAAACTCTCACAACTTTGAACACAGAGTGTAAAATGCTTCTTTGAGCTAAAAACTTAAAATATTATTTTTGGATAAAAAACCCCGCAGGGTTTTTCTCCCATTTTATTTTGTGGGGGAAAAACCCCGCGGGGGAAAAACCCTGCGGGGGAATTTTCTTTTTCCTCTAGAGGCACAATATAATGCTGAAAGTTTTTGATATACCTTTTATTATGCATTGTGATGAATAATAATTCAAAAAAGTCAATTTGAATTTTTCAAAAAACCCTGCGGGGTTTTTCCCCCACAATCTGAAATGGGAGAAAAACCCCGCGGGGGAAATCAAAGTTTTGAATTAAGCCATATCAATCATTTTTTTGCAATAATTACAATCAAACAAACTTGTTTCTTGAACAAATTTTAATATTTATTTTTTTGAAAAAACCCTGCGGGGTTTTTCCCCCATTTGAAAATGTGGGGGAAAAACCCCGCGCGGGGTTTTAAAAACCCCGCGGGGTTTTCGAAAAACCCCGCGGGGTTTTTAACTTTGACCATTTTTTTCATTATGATGGCATATATTTTTTTAGTCATAATCATATATGTTTTGCTCCCTTATGTCTGTATTTATGTATTTTTGTGGTTTTGAGTCTTTTGCACCACTAAAAAGATGATGTGATTTTGCCAAATTCTGGTGTGGCAAAAAAAAACTGGTGGCTGTTTTTTGCTACCTTTGCTACGGGAAAAATACCCTTGAAATAGTCATAAGTAGTAATTTTATAAGTATACATAAAAATGGCTAATGCATGTAATAGCCAAAATACTTATTAATGGATATTGCTACTTGACTGACAATACCTATTTGTACATAAATTGGCTATTACCAGCCGACTGACAAGAGCCACTTTGTTTAAAATTTTACACTTTTGTGACAGTGGCGCGAAGAAAGATCACGATGGTAAATGTGAAAAGTTGTGTGCTTGTCCAAGAAACTGGGACCCCTATTGTGGTAAAGATGGCAAGACATATGGCAATAAATGCGAATTGAAGTGCAGGTAATTTTCGAAATGAATGTGAATTCAAAGGCAGGTAATTGTGTAAATAAATGCAAATTGAAATGCAGGTAATAATTACAATAAATGCGAATTGAAATGCATGCTATACAACGAATTAGTTATGGTTATCGAACTTCATAGCGGTTTTTTGGGAAATATTTACATTTCCACTGCGGGTCTTAAAATGAACCTTTACATTTGAGATGTTGTTCATGGCTTCATGAGCGTATCTATTTAAGCAACGCCAACACGCGCGCTGATAGGGCGGACCAACGTCAACGCCATCCAATAACGTTGTTTGTTTACTGACGTCTGTCTGACGTCGAGCGTGTATCGTCATGACGTTAAAAGCGGGAATTTGGCGTGTTGGCTGTGCCCAACCCTCCGTTATGTCTAGTACAATTTAAAATATCCAGAAAACCAGCCAAGTTATACGAAAATTGAAAATTGATACTTGACAGACAATATAAAATATAAATATATGTAAATAAATTCGATTGTTGTCTGTCCAAGAGATCATGAACACTTCGGGTCTCTTGCAAAGTTAACGGGCTTCACTTACTTTGCATGAGACCCGACGTGTTCATGATCTCATGAACAGACAAAAAACTCGAATTGACTTTTTAAATAAAGCACTATCCTTTTGTATTGAAAATCTAGTAAGGTCATGATACAAGTATACAAAAACAAAAATGAGTATCACCAGGAATGGCCACAATAGCCACTCGGCAGCAAGAATACATGTACAATAATGGTAAAGCAATCAGCTCTCTCTTCCTCGGGGAGATGATTGCCACTAAGTACAGCAAGAATGCATGTACAATAATGGTAAAGCATTCAGCTCTCTCTTCCCCAGGGAGACAATCCCCACTAGGTACAGCATTAAAAGACAAGGAACAAACACACACCCCACAAACAATGGAAGCAACAATAAATCATAAATCAAAATCAACAGAACCCCTCCTTAGAACGGTGGACAGCAGCCAAAGCTAATGTATTTAAGAGTGTGAACACTATTTCTTATTTCACTGTTCATTGATATTCCAATGTTAAACGTCAAATATCTAGCAATGCACAAAATGCAAATGCATTCTGGTGCAATAAGCAAGTTATTATATGGTTTTGCGTATGTACTGGCAATACTCCAGTCGATAAAGCTCACATACTATCTTCCCGTACAGACGCATAAACCATACAATAACTTACACTTATTTCACAGAATGTTTTAATTCATCTATTCTATTACGAGTATCTTTAATTCCATACGGTCAACGTCGCGAGAAAACCTGACAGTTTGTATACGAACAAAGGCGAGGACCTTTCCGTGCACCCCCACGTTTGTTATTCGCTCTCGGTAACTTATGACTGCTAAACTTGCCACATTATGATTTCAAGATTTGAGCTAGTGTCTGTAGTTGAGCAGACTGGTTTGAGACTTAATTTAATCCGCTGCTTAGTATTGGTTCAACCCATTAATACAGAAAATCGTCCTGACATGACTGAAAAAGTGCTGACAAGGACTTTCAGCATCCACACAAACAAACAACTCTTATTGCATGAAAATAATTGTATGATATATTATAGCAGTGTTTTCAGAGGAAAACTATGTCCCCCAACCACGATTTAAGTCGTCTAGCATGCTTACTGCTCTTTATTGTGTCCCAATGATCCATCAAATTATTTCAAGGGAGAGCATGCAAAAACACAATTTTGGTCAAACTTTGAAATTTCAAAGTGCTGTGGTTACCGTGAATTTAAGGCCAAGGTCATTAAAATCTAATTAACTCTTTTCTGTCTAAAAACAATGTATCTATGCAAGTTTGGTGCAGAAAAATCCACTGGTTTAGAAGACAGAGCTCTGAAAGGCTAAATTTACAGTTTTTTTAAGGATGATGACCTTGAAAAAAGGTGACCTTGAAAGTTATAACATATCAAATCTACATTTTTCCACTTTGATACAAAACATTAAGTTTAGCTAGAATACATTGTTCAACTCATGACATATCATACAAAAGCCCTATTTAGGTCAAAATTTGGCATTTCAAAGTGCTGATGTGACCTTGAAAATAAGTTCAGGGTCACCAAAATCTAATTAACTCTTAACCATCTCCTAACAATATATCTATGCAAGTTTGTTTGAAATTGAACAATAGGTTCGAAAGATAGTTTATGGAAATGGCTGGTTATTACTGTCTTTGTAGGATAGGAGGGTGACCTTGAAAATTACGTCACGGTCACTAAAATTTGCTTAACTGTTTCCACCCTTCCACTTATGTATCTATGCAAGTTTGGTCATAATCCCTCCACCAGTTTAAAGTATAGCGCAAGGAAACCCTACTCTGGACATTTCAGAGTGCCAGTGTGACCTTGAAAGTTATTTTTAGGCCACCAAAATCTATTCAACTCTTCCCCTTCTCCCAACAATGTATCTATGAGAGTTAAGTCAAACTCCATCGACCTATTCAGAAGATAACGCATGGTAGCCATATTTAGGACATTTCAAAGTGCCGGTGTGACCTTGAAAACTAGATCAAGGTCACCAATATCTATCCAACTCTTCCCTTTCTCCCAACAATGTATCTATGCAAGTTTGGTTAAACTCCATCAACCTATTCAGAAGATAACGCATGGAAGCCATATTTAGGACATTTCAAAGTGATGGTGTGACCTTGAAAACTAGATCAAGGTCACCAAAATCTAATCAACTCCTTACCTTTACCTAACAATGTATATATGCAAGTTTGGTCAAAATCCATTCACTAGTTCAGAAGATAACGCTCGGAAACCATATATTTTGGACATTTCAAAGTACCCCCGTGACCTTGAAAATCAGGTCAAGGTCACCAAAATCTAATCAACTATAACTTTCTCCAAAAAATTTATCTATGCAAGTTTGGGTTTAATCCATCAACTGGTTCAAAAGATAATGCACGGAAAGGAAAGTGGACGCCGACGCGAACGCCAACGCTGACGCCGACGCCGACGGGATCTGCCCCAAAACAATATATCCCCCACCCTCCGGGTTAGGGGACATAATTATACTTGATTTGCAGTGGAGTGAGATCTGCCTTCAAGGGTGAATGCCAATGTAAATGTCCGAAGAATTATAAGCCGTTCTGTGGAACAGATGGGAAGACCTATGGTAACAGATGCCTTATTGACTGCAAGTACGTTGATTCTTCGGCTGCTTATCAAGACTAAATGCCATCTGCTGGCCCTTTTAAAACGTCTCTGTAGCAAACAGTGAGGACCCAGATCAGACTGCTCCTAGGAGCAGTCTGGTATGGGTCCACACTGTTGGTATGTATGCTGAAATCAGTCCTTAGCGTAAACATTTACATGCAGCAGACGACTTCAGCATTTTCGTAGTAGGCGATGGGTTAAGTTTATATACTCGTTGCATTGCAGTTTCTCTATATTTTGTCATACACGTGGTAAAACACTTGGTTAAAACATACGTCATTTTATCACATGTCATCGCTTTGATTTTTTAGGGTCATAAACAGAATATCACATTCGTGCTCATGTATTAGAAGATGTATCAAATATGTTTCTAAAGAGTATTAAATCCTCGGCTTTAGTAACCTCGGTGCGAAAAGGGCGATAAAATGCAAGACAAAGGCTGGAATTTTATCCCTTTTCCCAACTCGTGTTTTAATTCAATAATACAGACCTTGAACAACGTTCTGACCAGAATTGTAAGTGAACTATTCGAACCACGGTCGATTCGGATCGTTTATCTAGGGTCAATTGTGTCAAGCTTGTGCTCAATTCAGAACATTTTATCGATGGTATTGGCCAATTAGGACCAGCTTCATTAAAATGGGAACTTTATGATATAAAACACCCAATGCAATTTCTATTTACATCTTATGGTGGACTAGACCAATTCACAGACAATGCATAGATATGAGCGCAGATCTGAGAAAAGGGTCCTTAAGGCATTTCAACTATTATTACGTAATAGACATTTGAAAAATGCCTAAAATGACAAAAAATGACATGTTTTATTGTAACACAAAAATGGTTCAATAGCTTGATATAATCGAAGTAGCTAAAGTTTCTGATTAAATTTAAGGTTTTGTATGTAGCCTGTTGCCATGGTAACAATAAGGCCATTGCACCTACATGGGCTCAAAATGAAGGTTGGGTCTTTTAAATGCCTACAATACCACTTAAAAAGTACAAATTCGTACAATTTCATTTGCATCTACATTAAGCGCAAGATAAAGCATGAGAATGCATTATATTTACTAGATAGTTATACCGAGCTGACTATAATCAACGAGCAACTGGAGGTCAGCTTTCTGACGTCATATTAGGCTTAACGCGTTTCAGACGTCGCGTTTAAAACCTAATTACAATGCTTATTCAAAACTCCATATCTTCGTCAATTTTGAAAATACTTGCTTCAAATTTTCAGAAAATGCTTTTAAGTATTAGTACTTTGCAGAGGCATCATAAGTTTGTTTTTGATTAATATAGCCATAGGGTACCTTTTGTCATATCCCGGCCCATATGTATTAAGATTACTTGTTTTTAGCGATGTGTGTAGTTTCATTTACATCGAGACATTCATTCTACTTCTGGTATACCCAGAATACAGCCAACAACTTGCTCAACAAGTATATGGATCATGCTAAAGAAAAGCTTCAGACACGAACCTACTTATAAAGATTTGTGGTCAGGATCGTCAGTGTGTCTGTTGCCTGACTCGCCATTGTGCAATTAACCATTTATAAACATTGCCTCTTTTTTTCTGGGAAATAGACAGAATGTGCAGTCTACACGGTTTGCTTACACCATGTACAGATGTACCACGACCTCTGGCCAATGACCTTTGGGTCTTTCTATTTCAAACGATTGATGCAGAATGCGTAAAATGAGCCAGTCCGACTGGAACATATGTGTATGTCAAAGTTTTTATAGTAAATGTATATAAACGAATGAAACCCTTTTTTTCTAGAACAACGCATCAATATTGTAAATAGAGCCACGCTTCAAAGCTTTTGGTTTATCTATACCTTTGTGATTTGAATGAAATTGAAACTTACTACCAAAGGATTGAATTCGTTCATTCGATAAGGCTGGAAAGTTCAATTAGGCATTAAGTGGTTAAAGAGGAAACCACAGTTATAAAACATGACTCGAATTTAATACAAGGCACACACATGAGAGAATAAGAGCATGTTTATTCTGTGCTCTTATTTTCAGGAAAGTGGAAATTGATCACGTAGGAAGCTGTGAGGATGGACCATGTATATGCACCATGGAGCATAACCCAGTGTGCGGTGAAGATGGTAAAACGTATGGAAACGAGTGTGGTCTTCGGTGCAAGTAAGTTGATTGTTTGTTTTCAATTTGTCAAAAAGTCAACTCCTGGATTATTCATGTATGACAAATAGTCTATTTCTCCCACATGCGTGTAAGATGTATATTTAACATCTTGTAAACCTACTTTGACAAAAACAAAAGTTTGAAGAAATTTCTAATGATTTTTACTGTGAAGAAGTCAAACAAATACCATAACCTGTGTTAACTTTCATCATTATGACACATACAAAGATAAAATATGTCTCAACGTGAATATACTGAGCAAATAAAGAAAAGTTACATGCATTGTCCCATATATTCTAAGTCTAAAAACACTAACTTCAAACATTGCTACAAATTGTCAAGCAAATTAAACAGTCACGAATACTAAGTGTTTTTCATCATTCATCGCTGGATTGAAAATGCACCAAGCAGTGAAAAACCCACAGTTCACATACACAAGGGTATTGATTTAAGTAGCCAATATCCATCGATCAAATACTTTTAGAAAAATGAGTCTTTATTCCCACAGTTTAAAAAAGGTAAATAAAAAATGGAAGTTTTGTGGCCTTAAAATAATCTCCTTTTTATTTTTTTTTCATATAATTTCTTCACCTCTTACTTTTACTTTGAATGCATTGTTAGATTTCAAGTTAAAGACCTTATATTATGTATAGCCTAATACAACGTTTCACTGTCATTTGATTTGATAAAATTGAAACATAGCCTGCAATACACCACTTAGGGGATAACCATATTCAAATTTTCATCTGGGGAGGGATATCGTCGGATATACGGTCGGAAATTCAGTTTTACGGCAATGCGTGAGCTGAGCTGTATGTTACATCATAAAGTCGGCCTAGACAGAAGAGGGTAAAGTTTTATTGGAAGATCCCGGTATGCGTTGACAATACTACATGAACCAGAGAAAAATAATGCACACAACTAGTGATAACTTTCCTGCACTTTATGTACTAAAAATCATCGACATCACATTTATGTTACAAAGACAATACCTACGTTATTATTTCTGGCCATTTGACCATCCTATACTAAAGCAAGTTCCACTCTAAGATAGTTTCTACAGGAATCAATCTTAGAGTGTCCTGCTTTAGATGTACGTCAACAAGGCAGAAATAAGAAACGTAAAAAATAAACAATTTACATATACACTGTAAGATCTTATACTATGAGCTCCGTTTCTGCAGATTTTGGTTCTATATTTATTTAGGGCGATTCGCAAAATCTCATTCCCAGTTTGATGATTCTACCACTTGTCAGTCTGATCTGTGATTGTTCAGTGGGCTTGATTAATTATGTGCTTCTGACGCTTGGCTAGATTTCTTTTTTATTTCTATAACTGTGGGCGCGGGCAGTCCTGACCTTTGGGTCAGTCTATGTGCTCTTATTAATTATGCGTGATCCTAGCCCTTAGGCCAGCACAACTTTCGCGTTGGATCACTCGGCCAAAAAAAAAACGTTGGGAATTATATTCCCTTCAGCTTGGTAAGTTGAAACCGTTCCCACTCTGTCAGTGGTCTAAGGGGAGCAGCTAATTTCTGTGCCCTCAGGTTTAAGAATTGTTGGCTTCACGGCCTACTTCCCCTAACGTCGAAGGGGACACTGAGAGACAATTCTGTAAAAATAATCTACTAATAGAAAATTGGTTACTCAGAATCTCTCTGCTGTGTCTAGTGGAGTTGTTCGTTTTCATGGTCACAAAATAAAAGTTTTAAGTAGTCTGTTTTTTTAAACTACAGCCTAACCCTATTAGCACACGATTAGCCCTTACCCATGGGTGTATGGCTAACGGCTCCCATGCTGTTAGGATGGATCTGCTTTTCGGATATCCTGCCACTAAATTAGTGAAACGGAAAAGTTAATTTGTGTTCGGCCTGTGCCAGCACTTATTAAAACCTCTGATGCAGTAGCAACCAAATCCACACACTACCAAAATATACAGTGCGGTATTATAAAATCACCCTGGTTTGCGATGCTAACGTAGCCAAAACATCGAGAATCCGTGACCCTTTTCCCTTTGAGGTCACGCAATCTAGATAGTTTCAAGTTTACAAATACTGATACTTATTCTCTTTGAAATTCCAGGAAATCGTCGAGCAACGTGTTGTCAACTTAACGTTTCAATGTCACCTTGGCCACCACCCTGTCTATGTGCTAATTTTGTACCTGCACACAGTATAAGCAGTAAACACATAAATATGACCTATCGTCAAACAGAATATTTACATCAATATTGCGTTTTTTTCTGCTGTTTTATGCGTGAGTACTGCACAATATTTTTTACATATGCTTTGGTGAAAATATCTAATCTTTAAATGTACATGTGTCAGCTATAACCACAATTACATATGGATGTCAGTCTATGCACCAGACCTTGACACGTACATGTGTCAGCTATTACCTTATTTATGTGAGTGTTATTTAGTGTGTGCACCTATCCCTTATTTGTACATGCATTAGATATAACTTGATGTGACATACACAGGTCTCTACAGAAAGCCCACCTTTTCCGAAAGTCAAATCGTCTTTCCAAACCACGCAATATAAGTCACAACAACTTAGAACCCATCTGCTGAAATGTCTATTACACTATGGGTCGCCGATAAATCCACCAGCATGCATTTTTGGTTTATGTGCAGGCCCGACATAGTCTGCAACCACTTTCAGCCAAAATAATCCTCCAAGTCTATCCTGACAGCTCCACTATAGCCACAAGAACGGTCCTAAAGGATTTTTAGGCACTATGCAAGTGCGTAGATTGCTACCTAAGTTCGTAACATAAGCTATTTTCTCAAAAATAGGGACGTTATTTGTAACGCACTATAGAACTCATACACAGAATGCTGGCCGACTCAACAGACTACAAAAATAGAAAAAGGATGACTTATTATTTTCAGTAAATGTGACCTGCTAGAGACATCGCGATCAATGCAAAAGCCTTCAGTCACCATAGCCCGAAAATGTACAATAGTAACTCTGTCAATATAGATAAGCTTCACGTACCTGCATCGTGTAAAGAAACAGTGTCTTTACGACGTATCTTCTACAGTATTTTTTCTATGTCCCCTAACACTAATGTACAATTCCGCCCTTATATAGGAATATATGCACAATAAAGACGTGAAAACATTGTTTCACTAAGTACTTGCGCTTCTAATATGTTCTTAAAAGGGTATCCTTTGGAAGCAAAGACTGCACCAAAGAACTGAAACTAGAGTGTGCATATTTCCTGGGCCAGACTAGCTAGTTTCTGCCATTAAAACCGGTTTAAGCCCTCCAGTAAAATATTTTACTGACCGTTCCAAGGCGGTTCTTCATTTGTGGATCTTTTGTTTTTGTTCTGTCTTGTGTTTGCTATGTCTTTGTGCGCGTCTGTTTATATGTGCTTTGTGGTCACCTGCTGGGAAAGGGCTGACCTCTTGGCTCTCGTTTGTGTTGTCTGCTGTGAGTTTGTCACTTTCCTATTGGTATCCTGTGTCAGGTTTGGTCATTGATTTTATCGATTCCTGATCTTTGCACCCTTACTTACTTTCATCATTGACCCTCTAATAGTTTCAAAGTTCCACAATAAAACCCATGATCCCAAAGGACAAGAAAATGAAATCTACACTATAGTGAAGGGCAGGGAGATGTTCTACCGCCAAAATACAGTCCCAGTCACACGCTGTAGTGAAGTCAAATATGTTCTTAAAAGGGTATCCTTTGGAAGCAAGGACTGCACCAAAGAACTGAAACTAGAGTTTGCATATTTCCTGGGCCAGGCTAGCTAGTTTCTGCCATTTAGGCTTCATCAGTGACCCTCTCATAGTCTCAAAGTTCCACAATAAAACCCATGATCCCAAAGGACAAGAAAATAATATCTACCTATAGTGAAGGGCTGGGAGACGTTCTACCGCCGCCACACAGTCCCAGTCACCAGCAGTAGTAAAGTCAAATATGTTCTTAAAAGGGTATCCTTTGGAAGCAAAGACTGTACCAAAGAACTGAAATTAGAGTGTGCATATTTCCTGGGCCAGACTAGCAAGTATAGAATAGAGACCTCCATCTAAGACAAACCACCCTTATATTATATACTGAGGGAAAAAAGTTTAGCAATATACTTTGAGGATACACAGTTTAGAAGAAATATGACTTTTAATTTCATTGTGTCAAAGATATATGTTGCCAAACGTTCACGAGTACGATGCCATTAACAGTTTGACATTTCACATAATGTAAAGTCTGATTTTATGCCCCCTTGCTCAAATAGCTTATCTGGCAATAGTGCGAAAAGTTTTCGACTAAAAGTTTCAATTTTCTATCATATGTTTAGATCCAAAAGCAAGAAAGTGAAAAACGGTTTAAAACTGAATGTTATGTTCGCCCTTTTCGTACAGTTTGTAGTTGAAAATTGTATTTTTCCAAATTACCTCCCTTTCAATTGAATAACGTTTGAAATTAAAATGTTCAGCAGATCAAATCCTCACTATGAATTTGGATGTTGTTTCTTTTGACCACTTGTGGGTAGCCATTAGGTCATTTTCAAACAACCGACATCTTTGCGAACCTGCCAATTAAAAAGATCTAATGCCTCAAAGATCGCCTATGGGAAACCCTATTTTAAATAATTGCTAAACTTTTTTCCCTCAGTATATATTGGACTTATATTAGAAAAGGTACCGCATCTCAGTACATATAGGTGACTAGGTGCATAGCTAAAACTTTGCGTACTTATGCGTATACACAACCAATACAGATTCTGATGTTTCCTTCATTCTACATCTTAACACTGTAATACGTGATTTCCGACCGTATATCCGACGATATATCTCCCCAAATGAAAATTTTAAATATGGTTATACATATTCTAATGCATTTATAATGCATTTTCGCAGTTTTATCTCGAATTAAAGCGTTGGAAGCCACATAAGGCCGCAAGTCATCCTACGAAATTTGAAGTTATTAATGAAATCCAATCAGATGTTGCGTGACAAAAGCAAATGCATTAGAATGTACTTTGCCTGTTTGACATTAAATGGATCACAAAAGAGCAAGTTTTTAAATCGGCCAGAGCGCAAAATATATAGATTTGTTTGCTCTCGATATGATAAATAATTAGGTCACAACATGAGATTCCCAACAAAGTGGTATTTGCGACCAGCAAAGCCTTTGATTGTTGCCTGAACATTCAATGAGTGGTAAACTACTGGCTGAACATCGCATTGAGTTTCCAAGCTTAAAATAAGGCTGCACAAGATCGTCTGAGTCTACACATGTCAAAATGTCACATTGTTGAAAATCTCATGTCGTCACTCATATAACGTTTTAGAGACAAACAGATTAACTGTTGAACATTTGTAAGACTGCTGAGCTTGATACTAAAATGTTTTGCTTCTCTATATTAAACTACACTAAGGCTTTCAAGTTGAATCCAGTTCCCCACTCATATCAATTGGGTCCATTTTCGTTTTAAGAGTTGTTCGGTTTTCCTATTTTTATACAAAAATTGTAATAGAAGATTCTAAAATCAAACAGTGGAGACACTGCATTATGCAGCATCAGAGCTTTGTCTGCATTTTTTACATTTGCCACTTAAAAAGGACACTAGGCTTTTATGGGTAAAGGGATAAAAAATAATCACAATTTTAAACTGTGTTTCTGCTACAAGTCATACAGAACTGTCATAAATTGCACTTCATATCCTATTTATAGATTATTTGATTTATATGGACATATATTTTGTGTTGAATAATTGTTTATGCTCTGGGCGAGCTTGTGAGTCAGGATCACAAAAATAATGAGTCCTCACAAAATGTATCACAACATCAATCTAATAGCCTTTCTCTTGGACACCCTAGCACGCATTCGTAAGAAACAACAAAACTTTGTTTAGCATGAGAGCTTATGTTTCAGCCGCTAATTTATTACCTGAACACATTGGACTTCCAGCAAAAATCATAAATCTTCACAAACCTGTTTTAAAAGGCCTTGGCGAAATGCAATACAGTTTGCAATACGAGTTTTTCAACTGTCTGAACATAAAAAAACTAAGATGAAAGTACGTTGCGCCTGAGCCATAGTTCATACATCATTGTGCTATCTTATTTATAATTGCTTTATATATATATCATTTAAGTCCTTCAATTACTTTTTGCAGTAGATATCAATTAGCTGGTGTGAATGTTAGAACGAATGCATATACAATTCACCTTATTCAATCTCTTTATAACCACACAGAATCTCGTTTAACACTTTAGCCGCCGTTTATACCATTAATAAGGTGATATATGTCAAGAAAATCTTTCATGTAAATTCATTGAACATTGCACTGTCAGAATACGTTAAACTAGTAAATATATGCACAACCTATAGGGGACAACTTGAACAAATGTGACTGATGATTGTATCAGTGATTCAACCGAATTCTAAAAAAACGTGCTTACCACGTACATCGTTAAATGCATTGTACTTATAAATAAACATAAAAAATTACGCCACACTAAATTGTTATTGTGTTCAGCAGCGGATCCACAGCTAGAATAATTTTATCAAGATATTCAACAGACCATATCACACCACGTACTACCTACAAATGCTTCTTTAGGCCAAGAGAAAATAATTAATTTCTAATTTTCTTCTTTCAAACGAAATAAATTTTATTTCTATTGTATACTTTTACAACAATTGCTTAATTTACTGTTAATTTCAGTAATATTTCTTCAAAATCATCGCATTACCTTTATGGCTGATTCAGTTTGGAAATCAAGTAATGATATAATATCATTATCATATAAACCGTTCTTACTTTCGTAGCACCAAAGCCCAAGTAACCAATCGCCTAGCTTGCTAAATAATTGCTGGCTTTCAGAAGTACGAGATAAATCTGAATAAAATTAATGAAGCAGACATGAATTGTTGTTTTGTTATTGTACATTTAATTTTTTTCTATGATATTTTGGTAGGTAACAACATAAAAGTGTTTAGAGCGAATCACTGAGCAGACACGAAAGTCAGTCTCCTCTGCAGATCTATAGCCTTGTTCTGCACAATTATCATTCACATCTCAGCTAATATGCACAGAAGTTACAGTAATCAACAGTTGTATAAATCACTACTTGATTGATTTGACTGTATATTGAAGTTGGCGCCAAGTTTGCATTAAGTCAAACACATATAGTTTGGCAAGCAAAGCGAAAACAAAATAATCGTGTGACGATTCAATACAACTCCTTACCAACGTTCAGCTTGATTTAAATGTGTGGACATTCGAAGTATAAAGTAATTTACAATATACTTCATGTGCATATAAAATCAGTGACTTAATAAATAGTATTTTAACATCCAACATGTATTGTGTACGTTCTCCCCAACTATTACTGCTACCAGCAAGATCCAAAGTATCAAGCTATATTCTTCCCATTATTTAGGCGTAGTCGCCTGAAATGTTGCAAGCCAAAAATCAAGGGACAGAAAAGACTATGCATCCACACAGTCCACTCAGCGACTAAGTGTTTGCTTTTTGAAAAGTATCATAGTTTATGGTACATGCTTGATTTTGATATTCAAGTTTTCTTCAACTGAGTAGGCTTACTTACTTTCTTTTATAAAAATCCTTTCCAGTCCCGTTGTTATAAAAAAGTAAGGGAGTATGACCAGGAAATGCCACAATCACAAACTGAAGACCAAACCACGATACTGTGAGTAAGAGCCACAGATCATTTACAGTAACAATGCATCTGTAAGGCAATTTAGCAAAGCAACCACCATTCTCTTCCTCTTCAGGATAATTGCAAAACTAGAATGGACACAAATTAATGCATAACAGAACAAACACAGAACTCCCACAAACAATGGGAAGTAAATTAAAAAAATAGATCAACAACAACAGACCAACTACCTTAAAACTGACAGCAGCCTAAGCCACCGAATGGGGGTTGGGCTTAAATACATTTTACATAAACTGTTTTCTATTCACAATTCAACTGGGCATCAAGTTTTATCATGCTCATAAATGCAAAATGCCAATAATTGATGACATTTGAATTTATACAAGTATGATCAACAAACATTAAAGAAAGTTAGGGTGCAAAGATCAGGAATCGATACAATCAAGTACTACACCTGACCCAGGATACTAATGGGAATGTGACACACTCACAGCAGACACCACAAACGAGAGCCAAATGGTCAGCCCTTTCCCAGCAGGTGACCACAAAGCACATATAAACAGACGCGCACAAAGACATAGCAAACACGAGACAGAACAAAAACATAAAAGATCCACAAAAGAAGTACCACCTTGGAACGGTCGGTAAAATATTTTACTGGAGGGCTTAAACCGGTTTAACGGAGCAAACCTCACCCTTAATTCAGATGTGAATCAAGACACATAGATATTTGGTTTGCATGAAAGACCCCTAACTTATCAATGCATCATCTCCAAAAACATATAAATCAAGATATAACAAGGAGATAAAGCAAGGATAAGGATTATCTATTTTTTTCAGCACTTTGTTTTTCTGGGCTTAATATAAAATTTCCTGTTCAGTTGAGAGGAGCCTTGTCGCAAATCTCTTAGACATGTTAATTTCCCTTGGAAGGACACACTAGCTTGACAAAGCCTGTTTCTTACAATTTTGCTGTATTTGTAGAGGAGTCAAGAAAGCTCATGATGGGGCGTGTTAGTAGAAAGTTGATTTTTTAGCATTACAGTAAGTATTGGTCTGTTTTTGTGTTTTAAGTGCTTCAGGAGGCTACTTCCCAGGAACTTCTACCAATATCATATATACTTTATGGCAATGGAATCCGTTTTTAATTTATATGGTCAAAGTAACACAGCAACTCTTATCAGATAGGGTGTGTTGTAAAGGAAATATTAAGGAAAAAATACTTCTTTTGTGGCAAATACCAAATATATTTCAACGAGTGCGTAACATGTATACAAATGCTGAAAAAAATTCCACACTGGATGAAAACATTTGGCAATTAACCAGAAACAAATTAAGATTTTTTTTTATTTTTTATCTCCAAGGATAATTACTAGAGGAACACTGGTGCTGATCTCAAAATGTAATTGTCCTCTATATATTTTTTATAAAACACACATCGTTTAACTTTGGGTGTGTGTGTGTATTTTGTTGCGTATTTCATAAATATAGTATCTTAAATGAGTGCTCCTGTCCAATAAAGCACATATCAAACATTATACTCCCACAACATTGGAAGCAACAATAAAACACTAAATCAACAATAAAAGAGCCTATACCTTTGAACATACAGCAGCTAAAACAACAGATGGCTTAAATTAAGTTTACTGGCCAAATCTTCACCCTGTTGGTTATACTATATTCTAGAACGGGACGTCAACTGATGCATCCTTCCAAGCACATCATACAATAACAGATAATAAACGGGTATATGTTTGAAGTTATTCTATAAGTAAAAATAATAAGCATAATAACCTTTGATATCAATGGAAATATACCCAAACTTGATATAAATATTCTAAAAAGATAGATAGCACTTGAAGATATATCACTTTTTTACGACATATTTGTGTTGTTCATACAATGGCAAAGTTGTTTAACCCTTTTAATAGCAATAGAAATTTTCATAAAGTTTGATAAAGTTAAGTAAGGATGATCCAGTGTATATTCTGAGGAGATACAGTTTATAATTTAAAAAAAACTGTTTCTGAAGATCGCTTTTATCTTAGCAAACAATGCATCTTCACTGTTTGTGAAAGTACGGGCTAATGGGTTTCCCCTTAGAGAGCAACCGATTTTATATTTCAATATTCACAGTTTGTTGATAATCCATTCTAAGAGTCAACATTGGCTACAGGGCATAAGATCAATGAGTTAAGAATACAAAGATTCGCTGGGAAACTGTCAATGAACTTCAAAAATAATTATTGGGTGTTATTGCTGAGCAACCATTATTTTATGGACTAATTGGTTTTATTTATTTTTCAGAAACGCCAACCAATGGATTTTTGAAGAATGATAAGCAGATATTGCTGTTAATTTAGTCTTATTAAACGACTCTCCTGATCATACTCACTTATTTTTTCTGATTATTGTTTTATCATTTTATCGTTTATATTATTTTAATAACCACAACAATTATGTACATGTTGATAATTATTTTCAATCCTGCTTATCCTCAGAACCTCAAGCCTCAACTGTTTTTTTAATATTTCAAATAGAGAATGCTGAAAACAATCAACATCGAACACACAATTATAGAATCTTACAACCATATTTTCTCTTGTCGTACATGTAGCATTCCATGTTTATTTGAAGAAAATGCAAGGTGAGTATCGTTTGATGTCAAGATTACCAGGCAAGTTTTAAGAACGCTTGTTGAATTGCGAGGCTTGCCAAACGATTTAACAATTGTCTGGTAAACTTGATTTCAAACGACCCGAAACCGTTATTCTATTTATCAGTTTACATGTACCTATTGGTTCACTCTTCATGGCGATAATGATGAAATTATTGAATTGTGCGCCGATTTAACGTCATCGACGGCATTTACAAAGTGAAAAGACATGTAGACTTGCTAAAATTACATGCAGTTTATCCAGTCAATGTACAACAATGCATATGATAAAGAGTGGGGGCATATGAGGGCATGCCATTTTCCCTTACCATAAATGTTAAAATGCCAACACTTATTACTACATCCGAAAGTTTTAAAGCAACAACAAACTTAAGATTTTATTTCTATTTTTTTGTGATCATTTGAAATGGCACGCCCTTAATTGAGTACGAGGGCTGTTCAAATATGAATGCAAGTAGCTTCATAACTTTTTTCACAAATTAGCTACGACAAAATGGTAAACGTTTTTATAAAGGACTATATGTCACCTTTAAACTGCTACCAAACCTAAAGAAAAATACAGCATACTTATCGAGCTATAGCCCTTTGAATGAGAGTCAGGTTAGTATACTAACAAACTCAATGTTTCGAACATATACCAGTGATATAGACGAGCGTATAATCCTTCGATAAACAGGTGAAATTTCTTAAAAATTTTAAGAAAGTATCTACATATTCTTATATAATGATTCTGTGAAAATTGCGAAAATCCGACATGCTTTTGTTAAATTACAACGCATCGTTTTCACTAAATTCTCCTTATGTTTGCAAATAAATGGTAAACAAAACACCACCTATCAGTTTTCAGTTTAACTTATCTCTAACAAAATGCACGAAGCAACAGTTAAACTAGTTTTAACTAAAAGACAATATGTTGATCGCTCATACTTAGTTGTTGCTACAAATTATTGATGGATAGTGGGTAATTTTTAAACGCTGAAAAGCATTTTATTAAGTCAAAAATGCCTTAAGTGAAGGGGTTATAGAATTTATACTTAATTTGTTTGTCATAACATCGTGGCTTTATTCTAAATTTGAACGTAAACTTTAAGTTTGACCACTATAGGCAATATTTACAATAAAATTACTCAACTGGTCTTGAGGGCTAGACAGATTTAACATATTTTTATTAATGTTAATATGTCATTAAGAAGCAGAAAAATGCTTGAAATATGATATAAAATGTGATAACTCTGTAATTAGAGGACAGCGCGTTTTGTTTTTGTTTGTTTGATTTGATTCTTTACGTCCACTCAACAATCTTTCAGTTATGCGGGACGGTTCTTCCTGGGTTGAACCAGTACTAAGCTAGGATAAATGTGTCTTGCTCAAGGACCACAACGCAGTGACGCCGGTGAGGCTCGAACCCGCGGCCCTTCGGTCTCGAGTCAAGCACTCTACCACTGAGCCACTGCGCTCCCCAGCGCGTTTTGAAAACTTCCTTATGACATATTTAGCATGTTTTTAGCAAAACTCAAAGAAAACGACACATTGATTTTCATTATTACATCACCAGTAGATAACTCAAAATGACGTTTATCAAAAAATTAATGACGTCACAAACGTGCCTGTATACTCGAGATTGAAACAGGATTGTATTTACCTTTTCCTGCAAGCAACTAATGGATTGTTACTTAAACTTGCATCTAAAATTTGGTGCCATTTTGTCTAAAACTTACAAAGATATGACACTATATCGTACATGTACCAAAATGTGCATTGCAATTTGCTTCAGAAAAACTTCAGTATAAATGAATGGCCTTAATATGAGGGTCTGTAACTCGAGAAATATAGTGAGTGTTTCTTTATGGTTGGTGTCATTTTAAAGGCGACATATAGTTCTTACTAAAAATGTATGACATTTTGTCGTAGCATATATGTGGAGAAAGTTATAAAGCTACTTGCATTCATATTTGAACAGCCCTCGTATGTGAAAAATTTTAACGATAGATCTATACTTCATAATCCTCCAGATGGGTACCAAATTACGTTAATGCAATTAACCCCAAGGAGGGCCGATGTTTAGTATTTGTCGCAATCATATATTTTTCAAAACGATACGTGTATAAATGTGTGCAAACAACAGTTACTTTGGCGAGACTCGATATATATGCAGGCTCGTCAGGCCTTGCCTTGTAGACATTTCAAAATGTGAAGCCGCCGTAGTGTAGGGGATAAACCTATGTCTTGTAAACCAGTTGTCGCAGGTTCGATTCCCGGCTTCTCCATAAAGCCACTTTCGGTTGAGCCTTCGGGAGTTCCCGTCATAAAATAAACACACAAATCATAAACCCTCCCAGCTCAGTACTGGTCACTACCCATGAAAAAGCCACACAAATTTTAGATATCTCTATATCAATTTATCATAACACATATGTTCCAGCTCCTGACCGTCCATATTTCAAAAGTACTGCAGCATTTCATGAGATAGTCCCCCTCTCTCTTAATTTTGTAAATATGCCACAAACACACACTGCAGAGCAGCACTCTGCGCGAGCTAAACATTTTTGCGCTTCAAAAACAACAGAATCAAGGGCGAAGATTTGGTACCAGTAAAATACATTTATTCCCGCTAGTGGCTTAGGCTGCTTTCCACTCTAAGGCAGCGGTTCTGTTGTTGATTCGCTGTTAATTGTGGGGTTCTGTGATTGTTCCATAATTTGTTGTGCATGCATAATGCTTTGTATCTTTTCTAGTTTAACAACCATCTTGATGAGGAAGAGAGAGCTGGTTGCTTTGCTTTTGTGACTGTTATTGTTCTGTGGCTCTTCCTTGCGGTGCCGTGGTTTGGTCGGAAGTGTGTGATTGTGATATTTCCCGATCATACTCACTTGCTTTTTTGACTTAGTGAAATGAAATTGCGACTTATATTGTCTCACCATTTTCACATAATTACTCGAAATTTCTATTTGATTTCATCGAAATTTTGACTTTTTAATTCATTTCGGGTTAGACGCATTATCTATTAGTTAGAAATTTCGACGTACTGTCTCGAATCAATGATTTTTTATAGTTATTGCCTCAAACAATTTACCTATTGTTCAGACATTTCGACTGAGTATCTTCAAAGCCACCAACTAATTGTCTGGAAATTTTGACTCATGAACTCAAATATTCGATTAATTAGCTGGAAAGTTCGAAATAGTGCCACGAAAAGAATACATGGACGAAAAAATTGAAGTCATATTTATCAATCATTGACATGTAACAAATTTAAAGTCGAGAAAATGTGCAGGTGCATGCGCCCTTCAATAAATTTAATTATTAAACTGCACATTTTGCTAAATAGTAAAACATTCCAATTACAGTAACTGTTAAAGTCATATTTCCGGTTAATAAGTCAAAATATCGAAAAACTCTAGCAAGTCAACATATTAAGAAAAACTAGCTGGAAAATTCGAGTTAAAAATCAAATTATTGAGAAACTAACTCGAAATGTCGAGTTTATGAGGCAAAATATTGAGACACCACGTTTACATCTCGGGTTGATTAGTCGGGATTACCAGCAAACAAATCGATTTTTGTGTCGATTTTTGAAATACAAGACACAATAGAAAAAGAATAGATATTCATTATACTCTTCGTTTGTTGACAAAAAATGCGCAGAACATCATATCCATCGATGGTTTGCACACCTTGATTATTTGATGTTTGGATATGATAAAAAAAACTATATATGCTACTGCAAAAGCTGTTGGTAACTAGCATACCTACTCAGCCAGCATATATTGTCGGGCCGCTATCGGCCGACCAGTAAAACGTCATTTGAAAGGCGTTTCGCTGACGTGTCGATAGTGGTACGCTGTTGCTAAGTCAGTTAATAAGCAGAATAATTGCTGTGATTTCAGTAGAAGTAAAGAAGGCAAGGTCCTTTTTTTCGATTACAAAGCTTTGGTGGAATCATTTGATGGCGTTCATGGTATAAACGTCATGTTACAATATTTATGCCGCAAGTTATATGTGTCAAAATTCGGTGTTGTTAGGATGAGGAGACAGGTGTGTCCGACAGATTGGTAAAGTGAACACAGGCTCATGTATAAATAGATTTGGCATGCGAAATATTTTCACTTGTCTACTGATAGTGCCTTTCAAGGGATACCTTACAAAAAGGTAAGGAATGATAACAGCACTTTATAATATTTTACATTTATTGTAGTAGCATTTTTAGTGGTAGTATTATCTGTATACTAGATAGTCACTGTGTGCTGTGCCAGACATTTTGTATTGCAATAAACCAAAACAGCTTTTGGTATGGCGCATCCAAGCTAGCACACATCGTCGGGCCACAAACGGCCCACCACCGCTCCCGTCGTTGTGTGCTAACTGGGATTGTACTATTCTTTTAAAGGCATCAAATATGTTCACTTTATTGCACCATTAAATTGTATTACTAATCCAATGTTTTACAACAAATATCCCCCAATGCACAAAGGAAATCGCTTACATATAAGCTTAAAGATTACTGTCAGTTCCTGGATAGATTGTCATTGTATACATATGTCTACTTGCAAATATCTAAATAAAATCTTGTATAAACCAACGTACAACGTGAAAATGCATACCGGTGTATTAAGAAAGTTATTGTTTTGACTGGAGGTGATCCTCTCTCTAAATCTCGTGGACAGACGCTCAAACCATACAATAGCTTACACTGGTTTTAGTGTCGGTACATATAACATTGATCATTCGGAAGTGTCAAGATAATTCAACCCCCATCTGGCATTAATGCATCGGTTACATTTGCCACGGTGGTCGTATGATTTATTTGTCTAGAATTTTCCCTACGATTTTTCGGCATCGTATGCGGCTATAAGCTACGACGTATGTGTTTACATTGCTTACGATCACCTTACGATTTCTTTTGGCGGCAAACTAGGCCAAAACCTAACAGAGACCTTGCGGATATCGTACGACAACCGCAAGGTAATCGTACAATCATCGTTTAATCTTCACGACCTCCCTATATAAATCGCACGATGCCCGTACGATGACCTTGCGGAAGTCGCAAGGAGTCGGTACACTGACTGTGCAATTGTCGTGTAATTATGTGTATGGATTTAAACGGCCACCCATGTTCATTTTTGGATTCTATTGGAACTGTGTTTCAAAGTCATGTGATTACAAATCATGCTATGAAGATGCTAGTGTTTTAGTTGAACATGGTCCCAAGGTATGGAACAGCGTGATGCGTTTGTGTATATTTTAATGTCAATTTTTAAGTTCTGCAGTTTTCATAAAGTTTAAATTACAGACAAATACAACAAACCCCTTTTTTAGTACACTTTTATAATTCGAAAAGTATCACTTTAATTGAAAATATAAAGATGCTTTAATTGTGTCCTAGATTCAGCGTAGACTAAAACGCTTATTATGGTTTTATGTAGTTTAATCATCCAAAGGCTCTCTACGGCCAGCAACACATAAAATCTTCGTCATAAGCAAAAATGAAGTTGTTGCATGCAAACGACAAAGGTACTGACCAGAATGCGTTTTCTGCCACCCGGCCTGCTCAGCACATTTGCAATTCGTTTTCAGTAAAATACATTTTATAGAACATTCGTACATTCAAATTTCAATGTTCGAAGTAGCCACATGTTCTTACTACGAGACCCATATATTTTATTTCTGGAAGTCATGCTCAAATTCAAATCCCAGAGTTATAAATCACAAAAAAAATATCTGGACTTTTTTTATTAATCTTATCTCATTTATTAAACCCCTTATCAAAAGTAAGTAATGGTGCAAAGATCAGGAATCGATACAATCAAGTACCACACCTGACCCAGGATACCAATGGGAAAGTGACAAACTCACAGAAGACACCACAAACGAGAGCCAAGAGGTCAGCCCTTTCCCAGTAGGTGACCACAAAGCACATATAAACAGACGCGCACAAAACATAGCAAACACAAGACAGAACAAAACATAAAAGATCCACAAAAGAAGTACCGCCTTGGAACGGTCAGTAAAATATTTTACTGGAGGGCTTAAACCGGTTTAACGGCGCCAACCTCACCCTTAATTCAGATGTGGATCAAGACACATAGATATTTGGTTTGCATGAAAGACCCCTAACTTATCAATGCATCATCTCCTAAAACATATAAATCAAGATATAACAAGGAGATAAAGCAAGGATAAGGACTCAACAGTAAATTAAACTGAATACCGGAGCAAATACAAACCAGCATTTTATATACTTAAAATGCATATGCATTTCACGTTAGTTGCATATTTTCAATTGCACTTCATACAATTTTATAATGGAAGCATACTCTACGGGCCCTGATTAGACCGCTTCCATCAGCAATCTGAACTTGGTCCATATTGAGGCTTACTGAGTGGTGGGTGGTATAAGAGACATTACCTGAAGACAAATATTGAAATGAAACAAACAGCTGATGAAAACCAATATATACCCCGTCTGGAAATTGTTGCCACGTCGCAAGGCGACCGCACGATCATTCTGCCATCGCCTTGGGGTTGCCGCAGGATGACCGTCCGATGTCCGTACGATTTTATGGGCCCTGCAAGGGCATCGTGCGGCGACCTTGCGGGCTCCTTACGACTATTGCAAGAGTCTACGATCATTTTTGGGCCAAAACGACAATCTAAAACCCTGCGTTGTCCTCACCATCACCGTGCGGTGCCCATACGGGGATCGTACGATGTCACTGCAATGTGTCTACGGGCTACGGGCTTACGATTTTTCAAATTTGTCATTGTGTAGAGTTTAACAAAATCGTAGAGGCCACGATGCCCGTAAATCCGTACGATGATCGCAGGGTCTCCCTGCGGAGACCGCGCGGAAACGGTGATTTGGACATCGTATGGGCATCGTATACTCGTCGTAAGGCAAATGTAACCGAGGCATTACTGATGTAAGTAAATCATGTGCCAGTCTCGTATTTAAAATTCTTGCGATTCTTTTTGAATTTACAATATATGAAATAACAGGTGAATGCATGTAATATAAGTACAGAACATGTATTTTTATGATATGAAACATATTAAAGCGAACCGTATTTTCCAACAAAAGTATCCTTTTCCGCGCTTTAAAGAGGAATTACTTACTTCGGTAGGTTCTCAGATTTATGCACAAGAGGAAACGGGATGGATATGGTTTGTGTCTACGCTAGATTGTCTGGTGAGACACCTGATTTGATGCATAACATTCTAAAATAGCGACTTGGTACTGATAAAGCATAAATACTGATCATGTAATTCAATATATTACATGTACTATACCTTTCGATGTAAAGTATACAGTACCTCCTTAGGAGGCCGCCGCCCTCTTAAACAGTTTACTCACAACTGTAAAAAAAGCAAATATTAGCAAAATAACTCTTTGTAAAATACATTGTGTGTGCTTCTTCACATCATCTAAATGTGCAAACGGAGGTCATATAATGACACGAGACTATACAATGTTGAATCTCAAAAGATAGTGAAATAAAAATGTTCTTAACAAACAAACAAACAGACATTCTTTTTGTTTTTAGGCTCAGATAATTATTATGAGCACAGATGAAATATTAGAGTCAAACACGCTCAATAGCCCTAGTATGGCTTCGAGCCTGCGAGGTTGTTTCTTTTGCACATGTACAAACTGTACATGGTGTACGGCGATTCTTAGAGTGTAGACGACTGCGAAAATGGACATACATACAGTTGAAAAGGGGCAATATATGAAACCCAAATTTATACATTTTAATACAATAAAAGGGATGGCGGGTTAATAAAAGTGTAAACTGTAAATTGATGGAGACACCAAAATATGTCTAGTTTGCTAAATTATTCCACAAGTGGATTCCTCGCACTATCACTTGCATCTAGACCCGCATCATTTATCCAGATACCTCCAACAAGAGTATGCTTTACAAACGCGGGTGTAAACAGTAATGGCGCGATAATACACAAGAAAAGAAAGAAAGCCTGCAATTTACGCCTTTCAATCGTTCCCATTTTGAACTTTACTTTTCAGAGTTGGTGTAAAAACAACATTTCCTTGAAATGATGAACCGACACACTTTAGCTTTGTGTAAACTATAGATATAAGAGATGTCTTTTCTTGAATGACTACTTTACCACTATAGTTCTGTTTCATTTGATGTTTTTAATTGTTTTATGTTTGTTTTAGTGCACATTTTAACTTAAACAGTATTTTACATATATATCTATGAGACAAATCTGTTTATTGCGTTTAACTGTGACTGATTCTTAAGGTACACCCACACTACTGACGGGCCATTTTCTTTTAGAAACATACTTCAGAAAATGTAATTTTTGCAAGCAATACTTCACACTGAAACAAACGTTCTTACCAATTTGTCACAATGAGATTTAAGTACAGGGAACGAGGGGCAAGGTGACCCCCCCCCCCCAAAGTGTCATGGCTCAAAAGCAAGTTTGGTTTCATCCTTTCAAACGGCAAAAACTCTGGCGAATCTGCACATTTGAGTCACGCTTGAGCCTTCGACACTGAGCCAAACAGCATGTGCTGGCTCAAAGGTTTTTAGCCGTTTTATGCAAACAGAGAATGCTATGGCGAGTCTACACATTTGCTTGGTCTAGTTTGAGCCCTCGTCACAGTTAAAAAAATCTAGTGCTGGCTTAAATGGCGATTTAATGCTATTTTGTGCGAGCAGCGAAGGCTCTAGCGAGTCTGCACATTTGCACAGGCTTACCTTAGCCTTCGCCGCTGTACCAAAATCTCATGTGCTGCCTCAGAGGGCGTTTTAGTGCTATTCACCCCATCAAAAAAAGACTCTGGTGAGTCTGCACATTTGTGCAAGCATAGTCACTGGACAATGCGATAAGTATCAAGATCTCATGCACTGGCAGCGAAGGGTCTGGCAAGTCTGCACATTTACACAAGCTCGCCTGAGCCTCGTCATTGAACCCAAATCTCATATCTTTTAAGTACCGTTTATGTGAACAGCAAATGCTGTGGTGAGTCTGCGCCAGCAACAATGGCAATTCTGTGCAACAACATCAGTGCCTTGTATCAAAGCGTCAAAATGCTCTCAGTGCGTTTTACATGTACTAAAATTCCTCAATAAAACTTTGCTAGTTTACCAAGACACAAATAGGGGATGGTAATCGTTTGTGGGTGCTATTTCATGAGGATATGATAACAGCTGCACTTAAACATGCAGACTTCCCTCAATTTAGGCAGTCACGCTAAAAGAGCACATGCCATGGTCAAACTCCAGAACTGTAATGGATTTGCTGGCCAAATTTTAAATTATATCAACAATTGCATTTCAGAACCTAAACTCTAGTGTTACCGACGGTCTGTGCGCCCGGTTTCATCACAAATTAAATAAAACAGCTCATAAAGAAATATTAAAGTCAACAGGTATAGATGTCACGCCAGCTCCAGTGTGGAATTAAGCCAGCACCAGTTCGTTGTAGTAACATCCAGTGCTTTTACATTTACCATTGTTATGTATGGAACTAGTCACCAATGTAGCAGCAATACCATCTACGTTTTTTTCTATATGCATTAATATATACATTAGGTCATGTAACTCCAAATTTTAAGTGTTATGACATGAAAACTTAATGACGCACCATAACAAAACAAGCAATGCGCCATTTGTGCATACCTATGAATCAGATGAGCTTAGGCATCCACCCTTCAATATGATCAAAGCTATCGTTTTCGACTCGTTGCATACCCTTGGTCTTAAAATGTTTTCATGTGGACAGCACAGGCTCTGGTCCCATTTGGTGGAGACTTTAGCTGATCTGAGTCTTCACTTGGTTTGGGAGTACACACACCATATTAGTCACCAAACGGTAAATCGGCCTTCCAGAGTGCTTACCCTACATTAATGAAAGTTTTCTTTGAAAAAGAGGAACTTTTGCATTTTATAACCGGGTGTATTGTACCTGCTTAGGAGTTAACCTGTGGTATGTTATACCATATCAAAGGATAGTTAAAATATACACTCAGAAATAAGTTAAGCATCAGCCGAAAATTATTTCAGAGACGTTTTTCGCGTACAAATTTCTTCAGAAGAACAACCAGTTAGTAATATTATGTTATCCTTGTCTTCCTGTGTCTTATATGCTGAACATATAAGAATGTCATTTGGTCATTTTGCTTAATTTCTACGGTGTCATGTATACACCTACCCTTATTTTGGGGGTGTACCCTTAAAAAGTGTCACGGCTTAACCCAAAATGCTTACGTTGAATTCAAATAAATGCAGAAGTAATCTAGACTTATTTTGTAAAAGTAGTGTCAAACTGATTTTGTCGAACTCCAGGTTTCATGTCAGTTATAGAGGATCATAGTAAAAGTAAATCGCGTGTTTATAATTTTTGCATTATCACTATATAACAAACGATTCTTTACACATCCATAACTTTTATTCTTTTAGAGATATGAATCTGAAATTTTCAGACAGAGTTTGTCTTTGATATTGTAACAATGTGACACTAAGGTGAACACTTTACATGTCTAAGCGTTTTGAAAATATCATAATGGGCTAGAGAATAGGAACATTTTAGGGGTAAGTATGCATTTACCATGCCTGGTTGTTTACCTTTGTGATAATTCAATCGAAATTTGCTGTAAATTGTCACCACTTTATCTATTTTAATAAATAAAACAAGAAAATATTCATGAGTGGAAAGCTTCCTTCATTTTCTAGGAAACTATCGAGGCGATGCTTAACTTATGTCTGACTGTATATATTTTATTCGATTTTCGTAAAAGTACATAATTGCCTGAAAAGGGCACACTTGTATCGATCCCAACTTACCTGAAAATCGCAGCATTGCTATTATGTTTGGGTTCTGTAAAAGATTTACAGATCAATAACGAAGTTATTTATTTTCGTTAATTGTAATTAGGATTACGAAGCCTCAATTCTCTAATCTGTCGATTTTATGAAGCAAGACTTTAAGAAAAGCAAGACTTTAAGAAAACAAAAGAACCCCAATATACAGTTTCCTATCACTGTTTAAAAAAATAAACTCTGACAAATTTCATAAAAATAAGAGACAATAGATACTTACATTTTTCCCGCCTTGCATAATTATTGTTTATACTCGCGTTAGTAAAACATACCCGCGATGTAGGTATCTGGGTAAACGGTGTGAGACAACGTTCCTCGACAAAATGATGTTTAATTTATTTCCTAAAATATACAATACGAGGGCGGGATCAAAAGTAATGCAACCAATGATGTGAAATGACAACTAAAGGTGGGATTGCATTTTTGTTTATTTCAAATTGTCAAAGTACCATCCCTTCACAGATGCACAAATTTTCAAACTTTTAATCCAATCCTTGAAGACTTTCTCATAGTCTTTTTGGGGTATACCTCTAAGGAGGTTTAATATGGAGACACCTAACTTTTGGCGGGAGGTATATTTCTGCCAGCAAGATTTTTCTTGAGACGAGGGAAGAGAAAAAGTCACAGGGGACTAGATCAGGGGAATAGGGTGAATGTTCTAGAGGATAGACCTCCTGTTATTTCCAAAAACGACGCCACACTTCCAACCTTGTGACTGGAGGCATTGTCATGTTACAAATAAATACCACAGATGCCTATCTTCGGTCAACATTTCTGGTAGAATTTGATAAATTTTCTTAGAACTTTGCTCCTGTAAAACCTTGTATTCATTGTCTTGCCTTTGGGTATAGAGACTTGTATTGCTAGTCCGTTAGGAGTGAAAAATATGGCATACATAACCTTTTTTACACTTGTAATCCTTTTGGCAATACAAGGCCTTCTTGCATTTTGGTAAGCCATACTCGATTACTTATTTTTCAATGCGGTTCGAAATAGTGCATCCAAGACTCATCATATGTTACTACATTCATAAATAATTTCTGATCATATCTTGGAAATCGTTTTAACAGTTTGCGCGCCGTCCTAACATGCGTGTATTTTTGCTCCTCATTGAGCAAATGTGGGGCCCACCAAGAGCTTTCCTTCTTCATTTTCAAAATATTTCGCCAAAGGCGCAGTGCAAATGCTTTTGAAATGCCAACCATGTCCGCAATCTCTTGAGAAGTATATCTTTGCGTCCGATTTTACTATATATTTTATAACAATCTTTGGACTACTTGCAGATTTAGATCTACAATAGTTTGGAGCACTTGTAGCAGACCTGCACTGACCTGTCCCTGACCTGTCTGCAAACTGTGAAAAATGACATGGAATTACTAACATAAACAGTACATATGTCAGCATAAATGTCCGTTGAACCTCTGCTAAGTAATGCGCGAGTCTTAATGTCAGCCCTGATTTCGATCTCATTTTCAACGCTTCTCCCAACCATTTTGCTTAACCGCATATGAGTAGTATTTGTGCAAAAGTAAATTTCACGAGAGATATTGTGTCTACATGTGCAGTTGATACATCGATTGAAAGGTGAGAGAATGGAGAACACATACAAGGCGTGGGTTTTATCTTCCCGCCAATAGTTGCGGTGAAAATTAGCCAGTGGCATTACTTTTGATCCCATCCTCGTATATGTTTTAGTTATGTTAGCAAGTATTTACCGTCCTGTCTTCGCTTCTAATACCCTGTCTTCACCGGAAAGGAACACTTGATGTGAATAGAGAAAACTATGATGAATAAGGGCTAGTGCTGTAGCGAATCTGAGCCGTCCAGTGATACTATAAATAGATTGTTACATTCGTGCCCCGGCAATATTGAATTTATACTGAGGGACTTTAGAAACGCACCAATTTATATTCACTGCCTCTTCAATATGATTAATTTGAGGATGTTTTCTTTAGCATTCTTTATCCTCTTGCACAATGGATCATGATTTGACATAATTTCGACTTGCTCATGCTGTTCATTCTGACGTAATACTGACGTATTTCAACTATTGTCGCCTGACAAATTTAATTCAATTTGAAAACAAACATTTTGAGGCGGTAGCCAGATGTCTTAACTAATGGAAAAAACACAAAATGATTCAGTAATAATCGGTTTATTACACTCCCACTCGCATCGTTTCTTTGCTAACGTCAGTCTTAAATTTTCAAGCAGCAATAACAGACGGATGACGTTCGCGCATATCGCGATACTTTTGTCTTTTAGGCAACTGATTGAGGAGTATCTTTTGGGAAAAAAGATTTTGATTATTCCTGATCCTTAGGATATAAATGGCCAATTACGTCAAAAAGTAATGACGTCGTGTAGACGAAATGAACGATGAACGAGACCTAAAACTTCATGATTCGATTGTGTCTTTCCCTTTGCTTTCGAGAACGAAAATCTGCATGAAAACTTTTTTTCGTTCATTCTGGAAGGTTTTGGTACTCTGTGACTTTTTGAATTTGAGTTGTCTCAGAATTATCGCGACGTCACGGCAGTCATAAACCACAGCGTTTCGATTCTCTTATTTAATGCAAGCTGAATGACGGAACTTGTCAATTTCATTGTTCACATAATGAAAATATTAAATTTTTGGCATAATTAGCATTTAAGCAGATGGTGCGTTTCTAAAGTCCTTCCGTATATTAAAACGACACACTGGACAATTTTAGCTACCACCATTGTTTGTTAAAGTGCGGATGATTCAATGTTTTTTGCAAAAATGTTTGAATTTATGAGCAGGTACTGTAAATTCGGAAACTTTCGCGTGAGTTTTATTTTCGCAACGATTTTGTGAAAGTTAGCCCATGCAAAATGGCGAAATAATTCTGTCGTTTACTTATGTAAGTACAATGCAAATCATGCACTGGTGGCGAATGTTTAAAGTGACAAATAAATATGTAAGTGCTAATCGCAAAAGAAAAATTTCGCGATTTTTTTGTATTTTAAGTATATGATATTAAATTATGCTGTTGTTTATTATATTCAGGTATTTAAGATGAAGACTGTTTTAAGTATCGTCGCAGTTAGTTGCCTGCTTGCTTTCACCCAAGCTTCAAACGGTAAGTAGTGTAAACACCAAAAAGGAAACGAGCGGAAACATGTTATTCAATTAACGAGTGTGTGTTTTTAATATCTAATGTCTTTTTTAAATAAATATGCACGTAATTTTGTATTGCTTAAAATTTATAGTTGAGGATATTTTGAAATAAGAATATTAAAAATAACTCACATTTAACCCTAAATATACAGTATAAATGATATTTCTAAAAAAAACTTGGATCCATCAGAGATAAAGGGAACCTACACATTTAGAAAAACAGCATACTTGGTTTTATTGAGGTCTGTTCATGAGAATTAATGGACAATGCAATAATTATCACGTCCCTAGCACTATATCACTTCCACACGCGATGCTATGTAATTACCTATGGGATGCTTGATTAGTAACAAAGGACGTGTAACGGTTTGGCCGTTTTTTGGCCCACGATGGATTTGGCTGAAATTTAAATATATGGTGGTTTGATCTTTGCCCTTTCACATGAGCATGTTTTTGAATTAACGACGGCATATGCAGTCACATGAATTATAGTTTCTCACTAGTGTGTATAAACAGAGGTTTGTTCATGTATGTGGATATTTTTAAAGATGCAACAAGCAAACTGACCTCAAACATAATACCAAACATGCGTGTGTTTATACTCGTCATGTCTATGTCGTAGTTAGAGCTAACACTACCATCATTAATCAAAAATTGTGCTAAAACTTGGCTAAATACTGTGTTTGCGATTACCTTGATGATATGTTGTTTTGTAGGTGTAATATATGTTAAACATTTAGTGTTTTATCGCCTTTTCCAGTTAATCAATAACTCAAACCATATTCCGGTTAATTCATATCAATATGATCAGTACGACATGTACACAAGCGTGCACGCAGCATTACATGCGCAACCTTTTTTTGCTGGATTGGTATGAAACATGAATATAAACAGTTATAAAGCTACAGAAATGATAATGGAAGCTTTGAACACATTTTTTGCTCACAGCCACAATTATTAAATAGATACATGTGAGTGTTGTATATCTGTCTGTTCATCTGTCAGTCCGTCTGTATGTCACACTTTTGTGTCTGTGACCTATCTTCCAAATGCCTGATTCGATTATAAGATTAATTCACAAAACTTTGCACCTTTGTGGATGAACATGCAGAATAAATGAATACTTTAAGGCCATGTCAAAGCAGGCGGTCATAGGTTACATGTACAGAATGCATATCTGCTCCATATTCTATGCATGTCCCAGCTCAGATATCCAACAGTCGTGATAGCGCTGTGGTCTATATTACTTACCTATTATCTTACGTGTGACTAAGGGGTCCCAGTTCACAATCCCGAAGAAACATATGTTTTGTGTCATTGTGCAAGACCCTTCATCATTATTGCGTAATACATGTTCAACCGAGGAAACATCATGACTGAAATATGGTTCACTGTAACGTAGAGCAATGGCGTAGAGCATTAAAACACTTAGTCATGTTTCAAGCATTTGTGGTGCATACATCTATTTCAAGGGTGACAACTTCCGTCAAAGCAGGATTTCGGAACCGTTTGAACAACCTATATTGTGTTTTGATAAAGGTGAATGAACATCTAAAATAGAGTCTTTTGATCCTTGAATATTAAATGTATGTGTTTGTTGGTACCAGTGACAATTTACCATCTGCAGATTATTGGTTGTTGAATATATACTGCATTATTTTAGCAAACACTTAACGAGAGCGATATTCATTGAGGAAACAAATAGTTTAGAACAGATATTGTGCACATGTATGCATGAAAAGCGCATTACACTCACAATGAATAAATGCTTGTGGCGTTCGCATTCAGGCCATTGGCTGTTTTTATACATGCTTTCTTGCATAAATAACAATGAATTGAAAAGAACAAAACTAAATCAAGAATTACATTGGTTTATTTGCGACAATATCTGCGCCACCTATATACATCATATATGTACATGAGAAGTTACGAACTTCAAAAAAATATAGATAGGTGTTAGCTTTGAGGGTCAGTTACAATATATGCTGAGAGTGTGCATTTGTATACATCACACCAGCTCCTTTTTGTTCAAATAACCTCACTTTAAAAATATTACCATTAAACTGACACAGTTCCATCAACATTTTGTAATCATATCAAATGATTCCGATATCTGTGCTGTGAAGTAGCTATGAACCGCTAGACGAATTTCATCGAAACTTGCACAGATACTTATCTGGGACAGCCAAAACGTATAAAGGCTTGTCTGTATTCTATCTTCCTAACCAATGACCAGAGTTTGACCAAACTGACACAGCTTATTCATTGGGAAGACCTTAACCAATGACTAGAATTCGGTTGTATTGACCTTAATTCCAAGATCATCAGTGTCACATAACTTCTTTATGTGGGTGGGGGCACAACTCCATCTAATGTTATATACTTTCCATTCCTAACTTCTCTAGTATAGCCATATTAAACAGTGTCTGCCCTGTAATTTGAGAATACCAATAATTGATTATTTTTTCCTCATACTCCAAAGAATGATCACTTAATTTGCCATTTTTGACAATCTTAATTCAAAGCAATGGGCCATGCCAAAACAAAAGTGGCAGTGAGCTGTCTTTTTAAAAGCATATTGTACCAAAGAACTGTCTCCAGAAATCTATGTATCAGTAAAAGAAGGGGGCACATCAAACTCTCTCCTTGCAACATTTCTCTCTGCTGGTCTCTCTCTCTCTCTCTCTCTCTCTCTCTCTCTCTCTCTCTATCTCTCTCTCAAATAAGACTCGTATTTACTGAAATGTTGTTGTATTTGCTTTTCAAACGCAATATATCCAAAGACTGTTTGTAAGAAGTAATATTGATACGAGCTTGTAAACTCCATTTTTGTGACGGGAATCTTACGTCTCTCCAATGATTTTAGTACTCTCAGCGCTTTGATAAGTATGAATTGAATAGTACATTTCAGGATAAAATTTGCCGAAAAAGTCTTTTTACGGTATTTGCCACATACGGAACCGACTCAGAGTTACCATTTTATGACGTTATATTATATGCACAATAAAATGAGAAATAGTTTTATCCGGTTCCGCATGTGGACATGTATATAATTGAGTCACGAAGTACACGAGGGTGTTTGGTTTTACCATAGACTTAGTGTTAAGTGTGGTTGATAGGGCAGGCATTTAACCCCAAAATTTATCATAAAAATACATTTTAATGAAGAAAATAAAATGTGGACATTAAACTAGAGACTCTTAGGTATCATTTGGTAGTATTTAGGAGGGATTTCTTTACAATCGATTTTTTACTGTAAAAGTGGGCCATTTGCAATACAAAACCGTTACACGTCCTTTGTTCCTTTTGACTCTGGGCACAGAAACTTCAGCGTATAATTATAAACCATTTATTTTACAGATGTTGCCTGTACTGCGGACTATAACCCTGTATGTGGCAAAGATGGTAATACTTACCCAAACCTATGTATGATGGAAGCAGAGTAAGTCCGCTACGTAAATGTCCTTTCTCTCTCTGTCCTCAAATAAAACCTTGCTGGAATTTTAAGAAAACTGCGTGTTTGAATTATAATCCAGGATGAACATGGTCGGACTGCTCCTTTAGAAGCAATCTGATATGGGTTTGCGCCGTTTGTCTCTGCCTTTTTGGCAGGCAACTTGTGTTTGAAATTTCAAACATTAACCAAAAATTCTCGAACACGATCCAAATATGAGAACTTTTTTATCAAGCAATAAAACATGTGATTTAGGTGCTCATAATAACCATCTCATCCACACCATATGTTCCGTTGAAATTAACGAAATAAAATTAACTGATTACACACTATTAACTGGAGATCTGAAACACTTTTAATGATTACCATGTAATTCTAAAATTTAGAGTTGTCGTGTTAAGGCATGATATCTTCCTAAATGTCAGTTTGAAAAGTCAAATTTTCAAACTTTGATTTTTGCAATAATTTTCGTAACTATAAATAGGCATACGTTTAAATTATCCAAGAAAATTTTCATGATGTTCAAACCGAGGGCAAAAGGAAGATAGATACAGCTGCATATAACTACTTTAAAAATTGCACTCTTATACTATACCAAATGGATGGCTAGAGAGTAAGTTGTCATATTAATTCCACAAATGTGTTTTACCATCAAAGAATGCAAAACATGTTTACCTAACAATATCTGATTCGGTCAGTCTGATCAGGATGCTAGCACATCTTTTAATCGGGCAAAAAGCATGACATAACCCCTCTTGTAAATAGACATATGGGAACGCTTACTTTTTACATATAAAAATGTGTCGCCTCCTTGACCCAGTAAATCCTTTAAAATGTAAACGCATCTAATGAATTTATACAATATACACATTGTATATTAGTAGAAAGCTGGGTCAAGGTACGATCATACTTTCATATTAAAACATTGATGAATCCCCATTTGTCTATTTACACTCGGAAGTAATAACTGCATTTTGCACGTTTAAATAAGGCACAGGCGTGCTAAACTGACAGATCGAATCATATATTGTTAGAAACATCTTTGATGGTAAAACACAGTTGAGGAATTAATAAAAAAATCTTACCTTTTTGCTCTTCAACTGATATAGTATCAAAATATACAATTTCACAGTAGTTATGTTAAGCCTTATTTATCTCCCCTTTGCCCTAGGTTTGAACATCATTAAGTATGTTTTTGAATGGTATACATAAAGTAGGTTAGTATGATCAGAAAAAACCACAATCACACAACACAAACTAACCCCAAGCACCGTGAGGAAGAGTCACAAAACAGTTACACTAACAGGAAATCCGTAAGACAATTCAGTCAATGCAACCAGCTCCCTCTTACTCTTCAGGATGATTGCTACACTAGAAAAGACCCAAAGTAATTCACAAAAAACAAAGGCAAACCCATAACCCCATAACCAATTGGAAGTATACCAAACAACGGATCAACAACAACAGAACCACTGCCTTAGAATGGACAGCTGCCTATGCCACCGAGGGGCTTAAATGCATTTTAGTAGTGGGGCTTAAATGCATTTTACTAGTACCAAATCTTCGCCCTAGACTTTATTGTTGTTAAAGCACAAAATTGTTTAGCTCGCATGGAGGCTTTCTTACGAATGTAATGTATCATCACAGTCAAATCTAATTAACACACTATGATGAAACAAAAAAGGGCTCACGGCTCATAGATGGTCAGATCGAGAGGAAACCTCATGTTGATAATACAGGCCTCGTCGTGGGAGCATTCACTCTTTGTATCGTATGTCGTTGGAGAATTCACCCTTTGTCTTGTATATACAGGCCTCGTCGTTGGAGCATTCGCCCTTTGTCTCCTATAGTACAGGCCTCGTCGTGGGAGCATTCACCCTTTGTCTCGTATAATACAAGTCTCGTCGTTGGAGCATTCGCCCTTTGTCTCCTATAGTACAGGCCTCGTCGTGCGAGCATACACCCTTTGTCTCGTATTTATACAGACCTCGTCGTTCGAGCATTCACCCCTTGTTTCGATTATAATGGCCTCGTCGTCATGGGAGCATTCACCCTTTGTCTCGTATAATACAAGCCTCGTCGTGGGAGCATTCATCGTTTGTCTTGATAATACAGACCTAGTCGTGGGAGCATTCACCGTTTGTCTTGATAATACAGACCTAGTCGTGGGAGCATTCACCGTTTGTCTTGATAATACAGACCTAGTCGTGGGAGCATTCACTCTTTGTCTTGTATAATAGAAGCCTCGTCGTGGGAGCATTCATCGTCTGTCTTGCATGATACAGGCCTCGTCATGGGAGCATTCACCATTTGTCTCGTATAATACACGCATCGTTGTGGGAACATTCGCCCTTGGTCTCGTATAATACACGTATTGTAAGGGGAGCATTCACCCTCTGTCTCGCATAATACAGGCCTTGTCGTGGGAGCATTAACCCTTTGTACACTCATGGGTTCCACCTACTTGTTTGATAAATAAATTTTGGATAGTCCATTGTACATATTGAGGGGTATTTCAACGGGTTCTTCACAGTTTGTAAAAGTAACCGTTGAGAGGTTTCCCGTATATGTAAAGAGGGTTTGATATACCTGGGATCTAGCCCTGAAAATAGAGTTACTTTGGACAATACCTTATTTTGAAAATCTTTACGAAAAGCAACTTGTTTTGTGTCTAATCTGGATTTATGATTGTTATCACCCTATTTATATACTTCCAGAGGAGTAGAACTTGATCATGAAGGAAAATGTTTATGTCTATGCACGAAAGAATTCGACCAACAATGTGGAAAAGATGGAAATACGTATAACAACATGTGTGAAATGGAATGCGAGTATGTAAAGTTTGTATTAAACTGTAGAGATGCTGTATAGTGCGATTCATGTTTACTGTCGTCGCCCTGGGCCCGGTCACCTGTTAAACTAACGGTACCGAGAGCCAACTCACGACAGTAAACAAGAAAAGGATTATACAATCTGAGTTTTTAGTCTAAACAATAATGTATTGAAATATTCTACACTCATGCAATATATATACTTAAGGAATAAAGAAACGCAACAGACAAAAATATAAATTTTGCGTGTTAAAATGACGGTTTGGTGAAATCTCTTTTGAAAATTTCTTATTGAGTATTTAAAGCATGTGATGAAATACCAAAACGTCATTTTAACGCTACATTTTACGCTACAAGATGAAAACATATGAAAACGTAAAATATGACGTTAACGTCAGAATAAAGATCAAGAAACCCCGTCTTTCCCATGTTTGGTTATTTGTCCAATCATATTCGTAATGCAGTCAAATATTGCGTCAAAACACGCTACTTGAATGGCAAGATGCACAATGGTATTGAATAAGTGATAAACGTAAGTTAGAGCCGTCGGGTATGGGTCGCTTGTGGATATACGGGATAACATAAACCGAGAGATATCAGAACATGCTTTCTTGGGAAATACTGACTTTTCAGATACCGTAGAATTACGCTGGTAGGGTGTTTATATTGACGTTAGCCAAACAAAACACGGCATAATGCAAGAGAAAACATCTGATTACATGCTGAGAGTGAACACCAAATTTGTTGACTGTAACCTTAACTTTGTCCCCGGACCATTTTATCATTAGAAAAACACATAAACATCGTGGAAACCATTAAAACGTAGGATATCGAATTTTGACGTCAGAGTTGAGTTTTTTGACGTCTGAAGATCTCAAGTCATAATTCTTGAACAAAACGAAAAGAAAATTTACGCCTTTCACGCAGTATTCAGAGTTGACGTTAATGACGTTAAGCCGTTTCAGAATCCTACAGAAATGTCGTCATTTGATCATTTGCTTGATCCGTAATCTATGCCAATACTTTTTAAAACAATAAACCGATGGTTGATTCAAACTTTGCTTTTATTGACCCTGTTTCAGCTGTTTACTACGGGGGGTCAGGCTGGTTACACGCATACCAAAATGGTTAGGTTATCAATAATTACGTCGAACCTGCTGTAATTTGACGGACACATACTTCTCCTATGAATGGGTATCATTTGCACTAAAAACTTGCATCATTTTGTATACTTACAATGACTCAAAGTGTTTGTTGCGTTTCTTTATTCCTTAAGTATACATTGTCAATGGTTACAGGATCGGACAGTAAGCTATAAGCTTATATGAAAGTCTTCTTAAACTATATTTTGGGGTCACCAAAGACAATTCATGTCGACACAGTCTGTGGTATACCAGAGTTGAATAGTGACGTTCTTATTGTTATTCAAAATGCCTACCAGCACTTCATTGGTCATAGCAACTAAGAAAATCATAAAGTGACCAATACACTGCTAGTAGGCATTTAAATAACAAAGAATTGTTTTGTAAACAGTCAACTCTCGTATATCAACATTTATTTTGAAGCTGCTTAATGTGTAAAAAATCATTATTTCTAATTGTGTTATATCAATAGTAAACACCGCCCCAGACACACACATACACACACAAACGAAGCTCCTATAAACAACGAATTAACAACCGAAACACCACCTAATAACGGATATCAGCCGAAGTAGATATGTGCTCAAATCCATTTTAGTGATTCCAAATCTTCCTTGAGTCTGCTTTTGTTAATACGCACACTTATGTTGCTCGCACGGAGGCTTTTTTACTTATGCAACTCATCAACACAAAGAACGATTCTTAACAAATTAACACACTATTATGAAACAGTCTACTTCATGAGTCTGGTGTAGAATTATGAACTGTTTTGCAGTCAAGCATTGGTTTCATTGATTAAAGCATAATGTCTCTTACCTTGGCCATACTGGCATACAACTGATTCTCATTACAACGAGGTCTACTATGTATGTTTTCGGTTCTCTGAGGCGACATCACAATAATCAAGAAGATTACCAAACAACAAGATGCAGTTGGATGCAATAACACTAGTCTTTCCTAGCGCCTTTATGATCCCTTTTATGACTGGGAATTGGTGCGTCTTGGATATATTTTCTTCTTTGTATATTTTGAATAATAATAATTGAGCCAGTGCATGAGATTTCCAACAATGTGGTATGTGCGACTAGCAAAGCCTCAGATCAGCCTGCGCATACGCGCAGTCTGATCAGTGCATTTGCTACTCGCTTGAGTATTTTATGATTGTTAAGCTACTAACTGAACACCATTTGGAGTTTCTAAGCTTAAAAGGAAGCTGCACTTGCTCATCTGAACCTACACATGCCAAAATGCCACATTGTTGGAAATCTCATGCACTGGCTCAATATAATACCCAACTCAAATTTATTCTGCTCTTGTTGCAGTTTAGTATACAAATTAAATAATGTACTAAATAATCACTATTCAATTAAAGGACTCAGAAAATGGTTTCTGATAAGTTCAAAATACAATTCTATTGCACATACCCCGTACCAAGTAATGGGAAAGATAAATATCAACTAGCCGCTCGTTGTTATATGAAAGTGACGTTATCGTGAAACGTCGCATCTCAACGCATTAAGGAACTTCTTCGAGACTTTGGTATCTTGACCTAAAGAAAATGTTTAAGACCCTAAATGCTGAGAAATTACCTCCGAAAATAGTCCATTTTTTGTGATGACGAAACAATATCCATAAAATCTTTATACCCCCCCCCCCCAAAAAAAACAAAACAAAACAAAACAACTATCTTCTGAAAAACCCACAAAAATATTGAAATTCAAAATTCTGAAACCCCCTAAAATTGGTCAACCCTATATATATATGAGAATAACAGAGAACACCCCGCCTCCCCCTCCCCTGGGTTCGTACTAGCCACATCGGCTAACAGTGCTAAACTCTTGGAGCCTCACCGTAGGCACTGCGTTTTTTCCTTGAGCAAGACACTTTATCCTCTAGTTAGTTTTTTTTTCAACCCAGAACTACCCGTCACGACACGTCGGAAAATTGAAGACTTGGACGTGTAGACACTTAAACAGACTTCAGAGCAAACAGATATGTCTCAGATGAGCGTGTGTATCTGGTGTGTGAAAAGTAATCTGCATTTATTTTCTGTTATCAGAATATGTTTCCTACTTCCTTAATTTGGCATTGACAGTTATTCTAGTATTATTGAACGTTTCTTTTCATGTTTTGCAGATGGCATGAGATTTCCAACAATGTGATATGTGCAACCAGAAAAGGCTCAGACCAGCCTGCGCATACGCGCAGTCTGATCAGAGCCTTTGCTAATTGCTTGAATATTTTATGACTGTTAAGCTACTGACTGAACAGCATTTGGAGTTCTTAGCTTTAAAGGAGGCTACATAGGCTCTTTTGAATCTACACTTGTCAAAATGCCACATTGTTGGAAAACACATGTCACGGCTCATATCATACCTTTCCTTTTCTGACACACCATAAGGTTGTGTTTGCCTTTTGATGTTGATATTAATGCAACCACGGAAGAAAAGAGAAACATTTAAATATTACGAGTGCAGTCTGGTTGCTGCCTTTATTGTTTACTGCCTAATATGTTCTCCCGTTGATAGACTGGAAAGTGTCTTACCTGCTTTATCCAAAGTCAATTTACACACGACATGACCCATGTAGCTTAACATAAATCATTTGTTATCTAGAAATGTTGAACTGGACCATGCAGGTGCGTGTGAGCTCTGTGTTTGTAACTATAACTGGGAACCAGTATGTGGAGAGGATGGTATCACCTATGGCAACGAATGTTCTTTAAACTGCGCGTAAGTATGGCGCTAAACATTTGCTTTACTTTTAATTTTTTTCCAAAACGATTATTGTATCATCAAGGTATAATAGCATCTACAAAACTATAATACCAAAATGGATACTTTAGCAAACAGGGAAGACCAATATGAAATGCAGCATAATGCGGCATTTCACAAGATTCTGTACTGTTGGTTAAGACTAAAACAATCTTCAGGAACATAAATACATCGTTATTTAGAAGAACCTAATTGTAACCATTTATAGTACACACAGGGCTGTCCCATACGTATTGTATCATTACGTATGGGAAAATCCACATAAATACAAAGGGATTAAGACACAACTAAAGACAATCTGTCTCCTTAATATTCCTTGTTTGTCTGATGAGGCCATTATGATAGGGCAGAAATGAGCATCATGCTAAATAAAAGAGTTCAAACTATTAACCCATAAAGCGCAGCCTATAATTTGCAGCAGACGTCAATTTCAAATTTTGCTGCTTTTTCCAAAATAACAAATAAGGCGTGACATTTCATGAGAATCGTCCGTTGGCATGAAATATCATACCCTATTTTTTCAAAAATTAAGAAAGATGTCGCAAAATTGGTTGTCTGATACAGCCGTGATTGGCGCTTTAACCCTTAAAGCGCCTATCACAACTGCAGCAGATGACAAATTTTGAGACATCTTTCCAAACTTTCGAAAAAAAAAAGGTATGATATTTCATGAGAATGGTCTGACAGCGAAATATCATGCCTTATTCGTTATTTTTGAAAAAGCGGCAAAATTTTAAATTGTTGTCTGTTGCAAAACATAGGTTGCTCTTTAAGGGTCAAGGGTTAAGATACTTATCACAAGGACAACACCTCCTGTTGTGTGAAACCAAATTTATGACCTTGTTTAAACAATAAAGTTATGTCCGATTGACGTTTATGTCTGCCAATTCCAAATGTATGAACGCATTTCATTTAAATTTTCACATTAAAATCATTTACTGCAATCATTTAGAAACGTTATGCAATTAAGCAAAATTCATTTGATAATTAGTAGAGCCGCTGACAATGCAGCGAACACGAGCACCATTAAACTCAAAATAAGTAAGGGTACAAAGATCAGGAATCGATACAACCAAGTACCACACCTGACCCATGATGCCAATGGGAAAGTGACAGACTCAAAGTTAGACACCACAAACGAGAGCCAAGAGGTCAGCTCTTTCCCAACAGGTGACCACAAGGCACAAATAAACAGACGCGCACAAAGGCATAACAAACACAAGCCAGAAAAAAACTAGAACACATTCGATGGCGCGCCATCGCAAATCCCCACGCTCTCGAAGAAATCTAATGGTAATTAACCCTTTGACTCCTTCCCAAGGTCACCAGTTTGATTGTAGGGTATTTTTTTCAGTGTATTATGGGCTATTGTTCATCCCCTTTAATTTGATTTGCCACATGACCAAATTCAGAAAATCAAATTTTTGACCCCCAGCACCGCAAGGAGGAGATATCATGACGTATGGACCGACAGACGGACGGACGGACGGATGGACGGAGGCAATTGCAATATCCCCATTGCTTTTTTTAAAAAATCGAGAGGATAATAAATGATCCACAAAAGAAGTACCGCCTTCGAGCGGTCAGTGTAAAAAGTCACATCTATATTCAATGTGTCCGTAATAATCCTGAACCGTTCATTCACATTTAAACATCACTGTGTAAATTCTCTAGTAAAATGTCATGCGTGCTAGCTGTATGCCTTGCTTTTATGGCCACAGCCATTAATCTGTGACATACTCTGACGTCACAAAACATCGGTCACGAGCGTACGTGAAGACACTCAGAAAATTGTTGGTCCAGCATTTTAATAATCAACCGAAATAGACAAATTTGAATTACTTTTTCGTCATCAAAAGCTTTTTTAAATTAATTAAGACTAATCAACATCAAAAGAATTGATAAAGAAAATTCTCTGATGATTTTACAGTAAGGAGTGGGGTATAAAACACAGATTTAGTGAACCTTTGGTGACCAACATCAGCCATAGTTTTTGCTATTCTTTTTTGTGTAATTGATGTCATTCACAAACACAATAAATTAAAACAAAAACGGTCTCAAAATGATGTTTGGTTAAGGAGATTGGACGTTCTTATATTGTTATTTGTTTGATTCAAAAGGAGGTAATTTCAGTTAATTTTTCTAGTTTAAGGTTTTGAAATGCAAATTTGCTCGTTTAATAAGCAGCCTTGGGATCTTTAGATGTTTTTCAACGTTGGACGTTCCTGGTTGCCATTTAACATAAAAAGTGTCACGTTTTGATGACGAACTTTCTGGTAATAATGGGAAAAGCTGTATTCACATTAAGTTCAATAACCCTTCCAGATAAGAAGATAAAATAAAATAATATCCAATTGTTGTGTGTCGAACGTCTGGTAAGCATTTTTTGTTGCAACATCTTTAATGGACGAAAGATACAGTACCATTAAAACAGGACGTTTTTTAGTATAGTTTGTTTTTGAAAACAAATATGAAATGAAATGCAGTATGACAAAAAGTGAGTTCCAGATAAAACTACAATTTCACACATAAAAACCTTTCCATGGCAACGTGAAGAGACACAAAACAATAACAGTTACAATATATCAGCAAGATAATTAAAGTAAAGCAACTAGCTCTCTCATAAAGATGATTGTAAAGTATGAACGGACAAAAAACACTGCGGAATAAACAATGACCAAAATTAGAACCCCCACAAACAATGGGTGCAGCAATGTACGAATTCTCAACAACAACAGAACCACCGCCTTAGAACAGGCAGCAGCCTAAACCACTGAAAACTCTGACGTATTTTCACCTTGTTGACTGATTGATCAAATTCTTAACACTCTGGCGTATTTTCACCTTGTTGACTGATTGCTTAAATTCTAAACACTCTGACGTATTTTCACCTTGTTGACTAATTGCTCAAATTATTAACACGCTGGCGTATTTTCACCTTGTTGACTGATTGATAAAATTTTTAACACTCTGACGTATTTTCACCTTGTTGACTGATTGTTCAAATTCTTAACACTCTGATGTATTTTCATTTTGTTGACTGACTGCTCAAATTCTTAACACTCTCACAAATTTTCAATTTGTTGACTAACTAGGGCAACATTATTAATGGTGTGTGACATTTATTTCAGAAAAGTGAACAAGAAGAGCAATGGGGAATGCTAGATTTTGCCATATGACTGCCTGGAAGGTATTTTAACCATTTAAGCCAAGTGGATTTTCGTACCTTTATCAGTAGGCCAAGCTCACTTCCAATTTTAGGGGTGATAGGTAGAATTTTCCATTTTTCACATTTTAATAGAAAATAAATTAAACAAACTTTGAAGATTCTGATCAGACATCACAACATGCATTGTCTGAACTGGGTCTACACTGTTTGAAATGCCCCACAAAAAGCTGTTAGTCTTATATGTGTGATGTTTACCTATTTATCAGATACCTCTCATATGAACTGCATTATTGCATATTGCATGATAATCGTTGTCTATCCCACGGCATATGCCTTTATTGGGTCATGATGACGTTGCACTTTTTGAATGACGTCGCTTATGATACTGAATCAACACAAAAATTACGTCATAAACGCTAGTTTGAAGAGTAAAACAAATGGTAAACTGATAAATAGAGTACCAGCTTCGCGTCTTTTGATACCAAGTTTACCAGGCTCGGCTTTGAGAATGCATGTTGAATTGCTCGGCAAGAAACAGTCACCTAGTATTCTCAATTTATGCCTAGCATTCCATAAACCTACAATGAGCAACAAATGAAAACGCATAGTATCAGCATCTGCACCTTTCTTAATATAAACAGTAATCACAGAATACAGACCAATACACTGCATAAAGAGGGAGATGCACAGAACATAGACAACCACAACACAATTAAAGTTAAGTAATCAGCTATCTCTTCCTCAGTAAGAAAATCCATTATCAGCATTTTTAGCAGTTTTGAAATCTGAAATAGCTACCTATATACCATACTTATATATAGAAGGCAATATTAAAGCCATACAACGTTGGGAACTGACTGTCTGTTTGGCGATAGAATAAATGACATTAAAGGTGCATGTATAGAGTCTGAAATACGAAATGTTGGCACGAAGTGTGGTATTACATTAAATCTACAAAGAGTTATATATGCGTAATGACACCTATTCATCACATGAATATAACCAGGAGATGACGAATTTTAATCCAAATCTTTATCTCTGAAATATCTTTCAAATTGAAGAATAATTGTTTCGCTGACTTTTCTTACACATGCATCTCGGTACTCAAGCCATGTAATAATAATAATAATAATAATAATAATAATAATAATAATAATAATAATAATAATAATCGTGAAACAAGGAATTGGTTAAGTTGTTTATTGGGTGTGGCTCAACACTAATATTATGTTGGAGAATTCAGACAAACTATGGTATTCATTATAGTTGTGCAGGGACTGCTGAATTTACATGGAAATAAAGAGGAAGGCAAATATTAGGAATTAATACAACCAAGTACCACACCTGACCCAAGACACCATATGGGAAAGTGACAAAACACAAAAAAACACATCACACAAGAGAGACAAGAGGTCAGTCCTTTCCCAGCAGATGATCACAAGGCCACAATGAACAGACAATACAGCAAAACAAACACAAACATTTACCATATATAACAAATAGGATCCAAAAAGAAGCACCACTCTGGAACGGCCAGTTTAAATAATTCTGGAGGGTTTAAACATATCTAACGGTACCAACCTCATCCTTAGTTCTGATGTGGATAAAGAAAACGCTTTCGTAGCGTATCAATCTTTGATTTTCATTTCAGAGAGGCTTTTGGATCGATGGATCGATATGCAAGAGTTGATGCGACTACAAGGAAATCTCATTGTTTGAAATACGTACAGACATTTGTGAATAAAGAGCTTATTATACATATTTATTGTTGTCGTTTTTTTTACAAGACAATGCCTCAATAAGTAATTAAATACTACATTTGGAACAAAGATGCAGATAGTCAACAAATCAAGCTCCGAGGTTATTATAGGTTTTTCTCATCTCAAATAAGCATGAAATTTCAACTGCTCATAAAACTGAAATGCTGAAATATAAAGACTGTTCTTGCTTTAAATCTCTCAGATGTTTTATTTACCATGCTTATGCATATAAAATGTCATTCATTGTGGGCATTTTTAAGGTTTATGAGCATGATAAATATCAACGTCTGTTGAGTTGAGCATGAAATTTTTTATAACCTCAGGACCAGTTCCAAAATGCACACAATTCCAAGCTTATCTGATCTTGTATTAATAACATAACCCTACAGCTAGATTTTAAGTGAGCCTGTGATTAGTCCACTCAAAATCGTCTCTGCTAGCGTACACGGCGAACAAATACACGACATATAACGCCACTAAAATGCTACGTATTCTTTTTATCATCTATAAAGTAAATCCTTCAAAATTATTCCTTTTAAACGGTTTGAACTGCACAAAAACATGTGTATCTATTTGCAGTCAATGCCCTGTTTTGACAGATTGTCTTTAAAATTTGGATACGAGTTTATATCAGAGGGGTGTAGTATGACCTTTTTGACTGGGTAAGTTACGCCAAATTACGCCAAATAACAACATAGGTAGATATAACCTTTGATTTATGTTATGTTTTACACTCTCTGCCTTGAGTTTTTTGACCAGTTTTCTTCAAACTTCGTATAAGCAATGATACTGTGAATGAATGGTTTGTGGTTGCAGATATGTAAAAAATATTAAAAAGAAACAAGGATATGGATTTTGGGTAACACTTTCTCTGCCAAACACCACAATGAACCAATACCTCAGTGCCAATCATTTTCAAGGACTTGAAAGAATATTGAGGGTATATGGGATAAACACAGAGTATCACCAGAACCACTCAACCTATTGCTGTGAAACTTACACAGAATGTCGCTAATATATAAACCTGTCATTTGAATCAATAATAATAAAATGGTCACATGACCGTTGGCGGCCAGCGTAGAAGCCATATTGAAAATATGAAAAATGCCTATAAACAACTATTTTATGCAAAAAAGATAAAACATCCATCTACACCAAGACTTAAACATAAGAATTTATTCTGATATTTTATTGTTTCATCAGAAAAAAATCAAAATATAGCAGTTGAAGGGCGAAATGCGTCCTGTATGTAATTCCCTTGGACAAGTTTTCGTTGTTTTTGACGTCCGCGAAAACTAATGACATTACAAACATTTTTGTTAAATCAATTCTTGTACAGAAAAATGTGTATACTTCCATATAAGCTATTATTATGTCCCCTGAACAGTTTGAAATAAAGATAAAAGTTTTGCATCCCTTATAACGGTTAAAAATAGACAGCTATCAACTGTGCCTTTAGATTTCGAATATAGTCGCGTTGGGCAGTGGACTTTAAATTCGACTACAGTCACGTTTGGCAGCGAAAGCGTTAATGTAAAAATTTTACACTCACTGTCTTCAGTATTTTGACCAATTTTTTTCACACATAAGAAACAAGTTGATATCAGATTGAGTGTTTTAAAATAGCAGAACAAACAACAATTTATTGCCTTAATTCGTGTCACTCTTGTCTTTAGCATTGTTCGACCAATTTTCTTCAAATTGTGTATGGTAGTTGATTGCCGAAGGAAATGGTTTGATTAATTTTATCAAATAACAATATAGTATAGTTACGGCTCTTGGTCAATGTCAAACAATTGATTCTTGTTCATGCGCGGATCCAGAAAGTTTTGTCAGAGGGGGTCCAACGGTGACAAGTTTTTTTAGCTGATGAAGGGAGGGAGGATCCCAAATACAATTATAAGTAGACCATCTTCGGCCCTCGTGCAAAACTCTATTCAAATGGCCCAACATTGAGTGCTGGCTTGGTAGCTTTGTAATTTTTGAGAGAATCCGGACCCTTATTACTAAGAAATCCTATATTTTTGTGATTTTTCAGTGGGGGGGAGTCAATGAATCTCTGTCGACCCCCCCCCCCCGCCTCTGAATCTGCGCGTGTCGTTGTTTCCTGAGTTTGTTTTAAAATATGACCTAGATGCATATCAAATTCAACATAATTTGAAGCCTTTAACAACATGTAAGAACTCATTTTTCCCTTACATATAACCTTGGTCCAAGTTGTGGAGTCAAACGGTCATTGTTTGCTGCATTAGATCATGTTAGATATCAAATTTAAGGACCTATAAACACGTAAAGCAAAACGCATGCAAGATGATTGACATTACAATCTGACTTTCGTCAAGGAATAACTATTCATCAAGTTTGCCTTATTTTAGATGTCTGCTATGGGTTGATCCAGAACAATTCTTCAAAGAGGAAAGGAGGGGGGGGGGGGGGAAGGAGGTCTGAAAATGTCTTTTAGTATTTAACGTATTTTACAGATTTGGTACGGATCTCCCTTTAGAAGCAATTTTGGACAAACAGTCAAGATCCTGCTCAGACACCACATGGTGCGGCATCTGATCTGAGTCTGCACTGTTTTGTTCTGACACATAAAATATGCTAGGCTTGCATGAGTTAAAACAATGTAGCAACTCATTTATCTCTCCTCCATAGCAAGAATTTGACACATTGGTGCTTCAAATGTCTGTGCAGACTATTTGATTTTGGGTTTGTAGCATTTTAATATTTATTCTTGAACATATACATCCCTTAAACTATTTTAAAGCATTACCCGCCCTCCCACTAGAAATGATTTCTTTCCGAGTTCTAAATAATGTGCATGTTGTCGCTATCACTATATGTGTGGCTGTAAGGTGGTTCCGTTTTTTTTTTGTTTTTTGTTTTTGTTTTGTTTCTTGGTTGCTATATGGTTCTTTTTTCTCTAGCGTGTTTGTCAATCATTAAGCTGGGATTAAGAATGCGTATTGCTTTGCTTTTAAAGTCACGTTTTTATTGGAGCCTCCACTCAAGAAACCTTTCTTCAGGGGTTTGCGAACAACCAAGGTGTAGACCAGCCTGCGCATCTGCGCAGTCTAATCAGTGCATTTGTCAGTCTTTACTCATTATTTCTAACTTGGTACGAGAGAAATTTCAATCTTTTAAACTAATCTCTGTAGCTAAGCGAGGTGGCTTGAATCTCACTTTGTCAGAAACCCTGAAGACAGGCTTACGTAGGTCGAAGCCAAATTATTATGTCTTTACTTATCTGTGTTTTAATGTATTTCCCTCTCTGTGGCATGGGTTCCCCTTAGTTTGGTGATGGGTGTTATTTATATAACGTATGATCCCAGCCCAGTCCCATAATTTCTATGGCCATTCTCTTCCTTCTGCTGAATCAAGAATGGTGACTCTTCCTCACGGTGCAGTGGGTTGGTCTGCAGTGTGTGATTGTGGTATTTCCTGATCATACTCACTTACTTTTTGTTGTCAGTTAGAAGCGATAGTATGTGCACAAAGTACTACTTAACTGCTTAGTCAAGTTTGCCCCAGATAAAAATTGTGGTTAGGTGAACTGACCGTCTGGACATGATGATAGCTGTTGACAGGAACTAAAGCATCTAATCAAACAAAACAAAAATATTCACTTGTGACGCGGTTTTTAATCATAATACGTGTCTTGACGCAACAAAACCTTTCTTTGGGTTTCCGACAAAGTAAGATTAAAACCAACCTGATCAGCTACAGAAACTAGTTAGAAAATTGAAATTTCGCTTGTAGCAAGATATGATACTTGCCAAAAGGCAACTAACAAAGGACAAAGTCTCTCGCATCGAGGCCCACATTGGAAATGTATGATTTAGATCGAACTGAAGTATTGCAAAGAGAATTTATTCATAAAGCATAAAACAAGCAAGTATGATCAGGAAATACAACAAACAACAAGACCAACCCATGGTATCAAGAGAAACACTGACTGTCACCAGACATCAGAAAGACAATTAAAGCAAATTAACTCACTATTTCTTCCACTTGAAGATAATTCCAAAGCTAAATGGACACAAAGTACTGAATAATAAGACAAGGACCAAGCACAGAACTGCTAAAGCAAAAGAAGCAATAATAAACAATAAATCATCAATAACAGAGTCACCGCCTTAGAATGACCATCATGGCTACAAACAGATATCAGTAATGTCACATGATATCCATGGTATATCCAACTTTTTTTTATAAAGTTTGATTATCTTTTTGAATTGATCGCTGAAATTAGCTTGTCCAACAATTATTTTGAATTAATAAACTAAATCACCATAAAAACTGGCTCTGGTATGCCCTGTTGCATAAGGGTTTTAAAAACAAACATTGTATTTAACAAACATTTTGGAGTGTCTGGTGTAAAAACAGTTTTGTTGTCTATACTTAGCAATGAATGAATTGTCTTGTCTAGTGAAAAAAAGTAAGTGAGTATGATCAGGAAATACCACAATCACAAACTGCAGACAGCCCCGTGGCTAAGCGAGGAAGAGCCGCTCAACCATCACGAGACACCAGGAAGACATATTAAGCAAAGCAACCAGCTCTCTCTTCCCCATCAAGATGATTACAATACTAGGAAGGACATAAAGTAACGTACAACAAAACATAGAACAATTACAGACTCCCACAATGGGAATAACAATAAACAAAAAGTCAACAACAACAGAACCACCGCCTTAGAACGAAAAGCAGCCTAAGCCACCGGGGGGCTTAAATGCATTTTACTGGTACCAAATCTTCGCCCTAGATTCTGCTTTTGTTGAAGTACAAGAAATCTTCAGCTCGCGTGGAGGCCATCTAACTAATGCAATGTATCATCATGGAAAACACTCTAATCAAATTACTACACCTTGATGAAACAAAGAAAAGGGCTCATGGCTCATAGATAGATTGAAATAGGAATGTCATATCATTAAAGATCAATATTTTTGCTGCTATGGATGCTAAGTCTATCTGATCTAATTACTAACATCAAATGATTTGACCATGGTGTTACAGATATAAGAAAGAATATAACACCTTTTGCTGAAGTCAAACTTCGAATATTCTTATGATTTCATTAATGCAAGAAAAAGCGTTCAGGAAAAAATATAGAAATGCTTAAACATATATTTTGCTTTGCAAATACATAGTCATATCAAAAATATAAAACACGTTTAGAAGTGTGTACTCATTTCCCCTTTTGTTAATTGTTCAGTTTGGTCATTGTCATCCATGTTCATTGAATTGTTTGGAATGTTAATTTCTTCTTCCACCCAACCAGGTTCATCAGTTTCCTCTTCTGTATCTGGCGTGAGCAAGTCCTGACTACTTGCATCTATAACAGTTTGTATAGTGTCATTACTGTTAACACTATTTTCATCATCCACTTGTGATTCATTGTTTTGATTTGTCAAGCGTCTTGGCAATTTTCTATTATTTTCTTCTTCTTTCAAAGGCTCTATCTTGTTGTCATCAGTGTCTAATACTTCACCTGAAAACCTGACTTGTTTAATGTCATAATCTGGATTGGGTTCATCGTCGTTGCTTTTAGAACTAATATGCAGCGATTCTGCTGAATTGGCATTAACTAAGTCAATGTTAAAGTCCTTTGCTTCGTCATTAATGGTTGCAGGCATTTGATCGTCTGTATTGTCGTCAGAATTAGAAGCAACAACTAATTTATTTATATCCATAGCTTGTATCAATTCAGATAATGGTTCTTCAATGCCATTAGCAAAATTTGCAACATCAGAATTATCTGGTTCTTTCTCATCTGTCAGTTCACCAGATTCTGGATTAATAGTGTCCAACTTTGAACTTGCTGGCTCATGAGTTTCTTCTCTATCAAGCATGTCAGATAACCTATGCAGACTTTCTAAGGCCTGTTCAGAATTTGTCCTGACGCGTTGTGTTGTATTGTCCTCATTTTCTGTTTTGTCAGTTGCAACACTATTTTCATTATTTCCTTTAGCATCATGTTCAGTTCCGTTCTCATATAGAGGGTTGACCATACCATATGTAGACTCCAATGTTTTACTGTTCGTTTGCTCAAGATCTTCTGTCTTAAGAGAACCATTGTAGTCAGATGTTTCCTCATCCATGTTTATCTTTATCTCCTGGGATTCGTAGATAGAACTGTTTCTGGTCAAGTTCTCATACAATCTTCTATACTTCTTATGGCTGAAATAGAACCATTTTATCATTTGATTTGTGCAATTCAAATTAACATGCAGTAATAATTCAGTAATGTATGACATTATCTAGAAAAGAAAATTTGGGCCTCAACGCAAGAAAACCTGCCTTCAGATGTTTGCGAACAACACATGTGCAGACTAGCCTGCGCATCCATGCAGTCTGATCAGTGCATTTCTTATTCGTTTTTGGAAAGTATCATAAGGTGAAATTTCAATTTTTAGTTATTCTCTGTAACTGCATAGACTGGTTTGAAACACACTTTGTCAGAAACCCTGAAGAAAGGTTTTGTCGTGCCAAGGCCCAAATGTATGAAATGTTATATCAGCAATCACACAAGAGTTTGTACAAAAACCCCTCCAATGCTTAGTCTGTTTCCTTATCACAGCACATTTATATGATACTGCTCACTATATCTTAATCAATATGTTTAAATTAAGAGCCTCCAATATACACACATTTTGACTTATTAAAGTAAAGCAATCAGCTTTCTTCTTCAAAGTAAGATATTTGTAAAACTAGAAAGGTCTATAAAATTGACTATAAATAGTGCATAAGAATTTCGAAAAATGTGTTACAAATTTATAATATCGCTAGCATTTAAAAAAACTTACACAGCATCGACCAACACACACTAAAAGAGTAAGTGAGTATAATCAGGCTATACCACAATCACAAACTGCAGACAAACCCCATAAAACTAAAAGCAAAGGGCTCGATAAGCAAATAAAAAAAAAACAATTTCACATAAGAGAGCCATAGTATCCATAAATGGTTCACTTATTATATGCTTAAATATGGCGTTGCTCAAATTGTTTTTATGTTGTAAAAATTAATAAGAATGTAGACTGCTTTAAAAGTAAAAACAAAAAGATTGATAAAACGCATTTCTTTGAGTGATTTCTTTGTGGTGTTTGTTTTGGTTGATTATGATTGTGGAGTTGCTTTTATGTTAACCTACCTGCTAAATTGCTTGTTTATGATAATGATAGCAATGATTGCCCCAATAAGAATGATGGCTGCCATTACTATGAGTGCGATTTCTGGAGGACGCAATCCTTGCTTTGATACATTACGTGTATTATCTTGATATGTTGTATAGAATAAAGCTCGTATTGCTTCGTAGTTTTCTAGCAATCGTCTGAAAATATATGATCAAAACACAAGTATTTAACTATCTCGTTGAGGAAGACGAACATTGTTGTTGTACTTATTCTATCATCAAAAGTCACAGCTGGGAGTAATGTAACATCATGCATTAAACAAGATATGATTATAATCTACCAATCAAAAGTCCTGTCTCCTAAACCAGCCCACAATGGCCTTTGGGCATGGTGGTTAGTGTTATTTAAAGTATCTTAACATAAGGTAATCATTATACATAGTTTATGGGTGGAGAACTGAACAGTTTCCCAGACAGTACATCTTTAATCATATGAACTGGTGGGGAATTCATAGGCACGTCCGTGGGGACTTCCCTGTCAGTGCTATTGAATGCGTCTAGTGATATAAGAAACAGGAAAATATATGTTTTATGGGTGGGGATCTGAACAGCTTCCGATATATTAAGCTTTTTTATGAAGTAAATGGGGTGGGGCATTCCTGGTCACGCTAAGGAGGACATGCTGGAAAGTGATATTGAGTACTTCTTATCATAAGGAATAGCAAGAAATATATATTGAACGGTTTTCAAGATATAACGCCTTTTATGAAGTAAAGGGGTAGGATATGCCTGGGCACGCCTTTGTCGACTTCCCAGTCAGTGCTTCTGAATGCTTCTTATTATAAGAAATATGAATATATATGGTTTAGGGGTGGGGATCAAAATGGTTTCTAAGATATTTAGGACTTTAAGAATTGTTTTGACCTGGGCATGCCTCTGGGTCAGCCCCTGACTCCGGGATTTCAAATTTCAAACATTCTTGAAAAACTATATATCAATATCTATTATATCAAATAAAATTCAGAGCAATCCCTCTGGTGGTTAGTGAGAATAGTCCTGACAAAATTAAGGCAGTTTTGGCACGCTCGTGGTAGAGTCTTAGATTCCAACAGTTTGAAATTTGAAACACTGTTGCACAATTTCACATCCATATCTACCATATGCCAAAATTTCATAACAATTCGTCCAGTGGCTACTGTGAACTTGTGCGGACAAAATTTGGGCGAGGAAGAAGAAAACAACAAACTAAGAAGAATAATAATAAGAAGCAACGGAGCAAAAAACAATAAGTCTCATCACTTCGTTTGGGAGACTAAATTAATAAACCACTAGTAGCTTAACACAGATTCAGAATTTGATAACGTTATGAAAACGTTGCGTAAAGGATAAAAAAAGTCTTGACATTTTAATGACAAAAATGCGATTTCAAAGTGATTTTAATGTCATCTTATATTCGTACTCCTGTCTTATCGATTATATTTCGTTGCAAAACAGTGATAGAATGATCAGCAAATAATCTGGAAAAACAAATCCTTTACAAATGCAGAGAACCTACAATATAAGAAAATAGCAGACTCGGGTTTTATTGAGTCTGTTCATGAGAACTAATGAAAAGTGCAAGACTTAGAATTATCACACCCATAGCACTGGCTTAAGCGGTATTCTTCTTTCCGTTAGAATCCAATATTCCTGTAAGACCTGGATATGAAAAATATCAACACTATATAGCGATGTACTGGAATATTTTTCACCAACTCCACATGCCACAATGACAGCTGTTGGGACCTGTAAATAATCTGGAAAAAAAAATTATCCTTCAGAAATAGAGAGAACCTACAATATAAGAAAACAGCAGACTTGGTTTTATTGAGTCTATTCATGAGAACAGACTCGCAAGCCTCACATTTTTTCTTTTCTATAACTCATTTAATTGATTCAATAAAACATGAACACTCATAAACGACCCTCTATGGATTGTTACTAGTATGCGTGTGACATGGTGTGTCTGTATAATTATGTCATCTCTTCCATGAGTTTGTCTGTGATCTAGGATTGCTGCATTGACTTTCAACGTATACGTATATCAGCAAAACGCCTGGACGATATAATAACATCTGAGATAAAAGAGACTCATCAAGCAGTCTATGCATCTATATATGAGCCAGTGCATGAGATTTCCAACAATGTGGTATGTGCAACCAGCAAAGCCTCAGATCAGCCTGCGCATATGCGCAGTCTGATCAAAGCCTTTACTAGTCGCTTGAGTATTCTAAGATTGTTAAGCTACTGACTGAACATCATTTGGAATTTCTAAGCTTACAATGAGGCTGCACAGGCTCGTCCTAGTCTACACTTGTCAAAATGTCAAATTGTTGGAAATCACATGTCTCCGCGCACATAATTTAGGTACAATATGATCTGGGTAGCATAATGTAATGCCTACACTTACTCCTTGTACAAATGTAGATAATGATCACCATTACATGATATATTTGCATTTTACTAAATAGTAACAAAATGCTCAGGGCTGATACTGTTGTGATTCCAAACCAATAAGGGCCCGCTTGCTGGCACCTATAGAATCCTCATGTGAACCCATTTCGGCCATTGCGTGCACCCATATCGGCCCTCACATACACCCTGAACGTCTTAAATTACGTCTCCGCAATGTCATGACCGAATCGTAAGCCTGTAACATGTGATAAAAGTCTAAAATGTGGCCAGACCCAATTTAAATTGTAACACTGTGGTGGTCGTGTATTACATGTAATATCTTAGTCATTCTTGATTTTATTTTCCGCTGTTAAACCGGTTTAAGCCCTCCAGTAAAATATTTTACTGACCGTTCCAAGGCGGTACTTCTTTTGTGGATCTTTTATGTTTTTGTTCTGTCTTGTGTTTGTTATGTTTTGTGAGCGTCTGTTTATATGTGCTTCGTGGTCACCTGCTGGGAAAGGGCTGACCTCTTGGCTCTCGTTTGTGGTGTCTTCTGTGAGTTTGTCACTTTCCCATTGGTATCCTTGGTCAGGTGTGGTACTTGATTGTATCGATTCCTGATCTTTGCAACCTTACTTACTTTTATTTTCATCATCTGGAGCAAACCAATTGAAATTGCATGATATCAGAAGAAAGATGAAGCAAAGCCTGTGAGTGAGAATATGCATAATTAATTTATCAGATATACAGCGAACACTCAAAAAATCAAACTTTGGTTTTCGAATAACTCGCTTATTCATATTAAATGTGGGAACATGAATGAGAGACAAGGACCTATTTATGATTTGTTTAAATAAATGGCTTTTATAACATTTGTTTTGGTGCTTGAGGCGTTTCTTTTACATGCACAAAATTTATGTTTGATAGAAAAAATTGATAATAATCATAAGTATAGGGCGGTTATACGTCTTATGTATATCTCCCTATAATTTGAATTTTCGACACATCTAAACAAAACTTCAGTTCCTAGATGTTCGAACATACGAAAATCAACGGAATAAGATATAAATTTGCAGTCCTGTCTGTTCCTTGCAGCCTTGTGGTCACCTGCTCAGAAAGGGCTGACCGCTTGGCTCTTTTTTGTGTGATGTTTCTTGTGTTTTTGTCACTTTCCCATATGGAGTCCTGGGTCAGGTGTGGTATTTTATTGTATCGATTCCTGAAGGTTGCCTTCTTTCTTACTTTGGATATGCGCCACGTGCATACTAGCGCTACGCCATACCACATGGTGACGTGATTATGTTTGAAATTGACTTCACAATATGCGTGGAAAGTCCTAGTATTGGCAAGAATGCCTTATTTTGCAACAGTGAAAAATATATATCGTACCAGTCACTAGTTAAAACTATGATCTTTTTTTTTCACTGTAGAAAAATACCAAATTTATATTGAATGCATTCAATTTACAACTAAGTATGAAATAAGATGCCCTTACCTTTGTAAATCTACTTTCGAAAGATGTGTACTGGTGTTAGTACTACCTGCTAAGTGAATCACAGACCTAGAAAAGTACAAAAGTCAAGGATGATATGGGCCTCAACACAAAAAGTACTGTTTTCATTGCTTACGATAAAGCGGGACTGAAACTGGTCTCCTAAAATACAGATACCAGCTAGAAAATTAAATTTTGCATGAAACAGTTTAGATATAATACTTTCCAAAAAGTGAAAACAACAAAGGCGCTGATAAGTCTGCACATACTGGTCAAGGCCTTTGTTGCTTGAAAACCCGGGACAACAGGTTTCTTGCGTTGATGCTCATACTTATTTATTGAAACTTTTTAGGTAAGGATTTTTCTTGAGTTGGATGCACGCCAACTGTACAAGAAGTTCAGTTGTAGGGTTATTGAATTTTCATCTTAAGGGCAATTTAAGTTTGTGAACTACTTTTTTTACATTTGAGTATTATGCTTTAAATTTAGCTAAGTGATTCAGGTAGTATTACATAATTTTAAGGGGAGAGGGATAAGGCTAACAAAACCAGGACCAAACGCACTAAATCTGGTCAGTCACAGACAAAGAGGAAACATATTTGATAGAAACTTAGTAAAGTTTGACCTTATGCGTCTGGATCGTTAATTTGCCGTCGAATCTTGCTCCCTTGGAGCCAGAGTCCATGAAAGTAAGAAAGGTGGAAGTCCCCTTTAGATATCATAAACCTATGTCCTATAATGTATCATGTGAGGATCGTTTTAAAGGCAAGACGATTCAATCAACAGTTTGCGTATGGCACAAGGCGTTATCACTTTGTGGCGCAACCTTATAAGATGTGTGACCAAACATCAGGAGTATCTCACAGTGCTTACTTGAAAGAGCTATCATTACTTTTCAAGCTCTCGGTGATCCAAGAATCCTTCATATCAGGAGAATCACGCAGGCGCTTGCTTGAAATACATATCATTAATTTTCAAGCTCTTAGCAAGAGAGAAAATCACTGGTTAAACTGGCTGAAAGATATCTGATTTCTAATGTATGAGCCTGCGTCTCGATTGATGACACACGATTTGCTTCGCATGTGCTGTGTAGGACACACATATTAGCGTGTGGATAAAAAATTCCTAAAGAACATTTGAAACAAACGCAGGAATACATTTAAACACACGCTTTATATAGGCAAACATTCAAATGACTAGATCTAAAGTTAAATATCGCCCTTACTCTCTGGTATTTGCACACCTTAAGCCCCCCAAAACAGCACTAGTCGTTATTTATCAATTAAAGTAAAAAAAAATGTATTCTGACGTAACTTACTTCAACGTGGTGTTCTCCTTGTTGTTATATACCTGTACCTGTGTTATATTTACATCGAACTCCAAGAGCTTTGACATTGCCCTGCAAATAGAATTGCCAAATTAAGAAGCAAAATCCTGAATAATTCAATATTGTACAATATTTGACCATTGAGTCATTGGACATTATTGAGAGCTCAGGTCGACATCACATCATGTCCAGTGCCTCAATAGTCAAGAATTGTTTAATTATATAATTTATCTAAACACAGAAGCAACAACAACAGCAACAGCAACAAGGAAATCTTGGTCATGGGCTATGTCTTGGACAGTCTTGAATTTCGTTTTTTACATGATGACTAACTAATTTCATTCAGTTAAAAGAGGAATGAATGCACAATTTATTTGTACTTACAACTGCAGACAGTGAAGACCCAAATTAAATGCCACAAAATGTGTCATTTCATCAGGGTATGCACTGTTTGCTAAGACAAAATCGATCTTCAGAGAAAAAAAAGTACAATTTTATTTAGAATGTCCACTTGAATTATACAATGGACCATTCCAAATTTATTGCATCAATCCAGAAGGAAGATTAAGGGTTCAACATATTACTATATTCAACAGCAACGTCTTGAATTACAGGTATAGGCTGAAACACCCAATCTTGTAAATTTCGTGCTGATGTCACTCACTGAATTGAGTTTACAGAAAATCATGCAATGTAAGTAAGGGCGAAAAGATCAGGAATCGATACAATCAAGTTCCACGCCTGACCCAGGATACCAATGGAATAGTAACAAACTCTCTGTAAGACACCACAAACGAGGGCCTAGCGATCAGCCCTTTTCCAGCAGGTGACCACAATGCACATATAAACAGATGCTTACAAAGGCATAGCAAACACAAGACAGAAAAACATAAACAGTCCACAAAAGAAGTACCGCCTTGGAACAGTCAGTAAAATATTTTACTGCAGTGCTGAAACCAGTTTAACGGTGAATCAACCTCACCCTTAGTTCAGATGTGGACCAAGGCACATAGAAGTTTGGTTTGCATGAACTACCCCTAAAATATCAATGCGTCATCTCCTAGAACATATAAATCAAGATATAAAAAGGAGATAAAGCAAAGATAAGGACTCAACAGTAAATAAAACTGAATACCGTAGCTAAAAAAAATCCAAAAGGTAAACCCTGGTGGCCCGACAAACAACAAAAGTTTCATGCTGATAGCACACATGTTATGAAAAATTTCTATGACGTCTATTTTAGTAACACATATTAAATGGGGAAAACTCTAGTCCAACAACATATAGTTATATCAGCTCAAGTGGATATGTATCTGGGCCTTTCAGGAGATGTTTATTTACAGAATGTATAATAATATTTTGTATGAAGCATATTTTTGCAGTAGTCTGGAATAATTTCCAAGTACATGTAAAAATCTTTTATTGAAATATACCGACGATAACAATAACATTATCAAAACCAGTTACTGCGCATAAAGAGCTTTTGCCAGTGTTTTTGATTTAATGCCTAATATTCGCCAGAAAAATCTATAACTGGGTTTTTTTGTTTTTGATTTATTGTTAAATATTCTCCCATTGATATATGTGAGCTGTGAGTTTGGTCCTTGTTTTGTTATGCATTAATTACTGTCCTTTCTAATTTTGCAATCATCTTGATCAAGACAATAGAGCTGGTTGCTCTATTTGCATTGTTTCTTGGTGTCTTGTTAATGTTAGTGTTTTGTGGCTCTTCCACACAGTACATGTAACATGGTTTGGTCTACATTGTGTGAGTGTGATATTTCCTGGTGATACGAACTTGGGCACGCCACTGGGGGACTTCCCCATCAGTGATATTGAATGCCTATTATTATAGAAAACCAAGATAGAACATTGCTTTAGCAAGAGTGTTTGCATTGAGAAAACTTATTTTACTTACATTTCTAGCTGTCCTTCTCTTTTTGCAATTTCGTCTATAGTCAGAGGCGTAAAAAGTGGAACTGTATATTCATTCAGACTCAGCCTACTTACCTTAAAATACATTGAAAAAATGCTTATTTAATTATACTATTGTCATAAAGTTAAGCATATTTTTATACGATCCCGATTTTCGAAGTAATGAGAAATAATTTTGAGTTTTGGGTTTTATTTGATATGAACACTTGTATTTTGGCTATCATATGTGGATAAGTTCGATAAGTTTCATTCAATACTGTCCATACAAGGGAAGCTTACGACACAGTGCTGTCCAGAAGTTGATATGCAAAAATGAATTTCTTTTGCTGATGAGTGGTGAAATTACCTTAAAACGCGTATGTTGGATAAATCTACAAAGAAGAATGAGGACAGAATGTGTAAAATTGCTATTAGCAATGCTTGTATGAAACAAGATGACATTGCAAGAGTATTATACGTGTCTCAGAGTGTTTTAAGCAGACCTTTGAAAGAACATAGAGAGTCTACATTGATTCTTGAGTGCAGGGAATTGTTACGGAACCATTTTGGTACGTGGTGCATAATCTGACGACCATCTTATACAGATAAAGGTGTATACTGGGACTTTGAACGCTCAGAAGTACCAGGACGATATCCTGGGATCTGGTGATAGGTCACCCTTGCACACGCTAGATTGCTAGAATATGGTGCTCCGAGATTACATTGCAAGACCTCACTGTACTCACATCATCGAGGAATACAAAAATCAACAGAACATCGCTAGTCTTCCACGGCTGAGCTTGTTGCCGGACTTGAACCCTATCGAAAACTTGTGGGACAAGTTCTGATGACGTGTTTTAAACTGGAAATCGGCCTTATTAAAACCATTGTGAATTTTCCTAGACTCTACTACATGAGTGCGACAGGATGCCATGTCTTGAACGCATGTGCCAAGTGAATTTAATGATGAAAATGTGCCAAGTTGTTATTCGACAGTGTGAAGGCTATACACAACATAAACCGAAATTAGTGGATTATTATGAGTCATATCGTGACTTTTTGCACCAGATCTTAAAAGTGTATGCTCCAAAGAGAAAGTTTCAAGAAATTACAACCATCGCGGCTTTATTGTAAAAGTTCTGCCATGCTGTTTTCATTGAATTTTGTAAAATTTATGGGTAATTTTTGTAAGGTAACAAGTCAGAGATTCCACGGCTTTTCTTTATCAAATTGCTGGTATTCTGCTTTTGTTGTCTACCACAATAAATTTTGATATCTCTCAAAAGTTTCCGTTCTTACTGTTTTTAAAACCTAAGTGGGTTTATCAAATGCAACATGCTTAACTTTATGGCAAAAGTATATAACATAATCAAAATACCACCTACGTTATAAGTTCTTGCTCACTTTCACTGTAGTTGGTTAGTATGTAGGTGATCAAAAAAGGTATCCAACAAATACCCTACTGATCTTGCATGATATATCAATAATAATTATATCAGCATAGGCTTTCTGCTCTTGTTTCGTTACATAGTTTATTTATGCACTTAACATACAACACTTGTGTCATCTGTTACATCACAAACAGTGGTAAATTTATGTTTGGTCCATCTAATAAAAAATGCCAATGATATATTGCATGCCTTAGAAGAAAGGGTAATACTGATATTTTAAGCTTTTTAAATTAATCAAGAACTAAAGTACCTGCGTGAACTGCAACTGCAATTAAATTATATATACAATATAATATAAACGTTTAGATATTTACAAGTCATGATGTTATAACTAACCAATGACAATTAAATCAGTAAAATAAAGGGTTTTACATGAGGGCTCATGTTTTATTGAATTTATTAAACAAGTTGGGGAAATGAGATAAAATGCGAGGCTTGCCGAGCATTTTATCTCATTTTCGAAATGAGTTTAATAAATTCAATAATACCAGAGCATGAATGTTAGATTCTATTTATCATATGACAAATACTTTGAAATCTCATTTCTGGCGTAAAAACGTTGTAATTTTGTCTTTATGTACGCAACGTTGTTATGGACGCCATAGCGTTTCCATTAAATTTATAAACCACTAGTGGTTTATCGATTTTATTACATGGCGTTATTTCACTCCCAGACGCGACGTCATATGATAAGTATAATTATATTACAAGCGCATGTTGTTTGCTTGTTTGGAAGGTATCATATGTAAACTTGCTGCTATAAATGTTCTGTGCCTCTTCCTCGCGGTGTCGTGGGTTGGTCTGCAGTATGCGTTTGTGGTATTTCCTGATCATACTCACTTACTTTTTGCAGCAGGAATCTTAATTTTCTAGCTAGTCACTGTAGCTGAGGAGATTGATTTTAGTCTCACTTGTTTTGAAACCCGGACAACAGGTTTTCTCGTTTAATAACCAAAGTGTCTCTTACTATGGTCTATTCTAAATTATAACTTCTATAGTTTTAACACTACAGCGTAGATTTTGGTTCATTTTTTCATGAGAAGAGAAATCTTGGGTCTTTTTAGCTCCTAGTGGTGCATATGAGATTTCAGTTGAACTATGTGCATTTACCTGCCAAAAAAAATTTATTTTGCCTATTTCTAGCCACATGGTCACATTAACATGTGTTTGTATGCGTGCGTGTGTGCATGTTTATGTATGCGTGTGTTATTTGCAATTTCTATCTCAAGCAATAAGTAGAAGAGTTTGATTATATACTTCTGAAAACGTGTAGCTATAAACTAATTAGAGAAATAAATGTACTGGTTTTAATACGAGGGTCAGTCAAAAATAACTGAGAGTTGGTTAATATCTTTTTCCTGGGTTGGCAGTGTTGGCTGAAACTTTATACACATATAGAATACAACTTCGGGCTCTATTACATATAGAAGTTGACGTCTTATCATCTTCAATGTGCTGTTTCTAGGCAACCAAAGACCGTCTCGCAGTGATGTGCGTTCGCGCTGACGCCACTTCTGACTAAGCAGCCATGAATTTAAAATCATTTCAAATCTTAAACACTATAAATACGGACATTTTATCTCTCCTATTGTATCAAACAATGTGTTAGCAATGTATTGAAGAAGTGTAATAGATAGTTAATGCAATACATGCAATGTTCGTTGCCTAGCAACCAAAATCGATGAAAATTCCAATTTTAACAAAAATACCAGATTTTGTTGCTATGGCAACCGTTTATTCCTGGGAATATTTAAGGTATGCATTCAGACGTCAAAAGTAATTACTAAATACAATTAAATGGTCATATGATATGATACTTAGTTGATAATTTTGCTATAAATGAACCGTTTCTGGTAGGTGGGGTATATTTTTGGGTAAAATTTTCTGAAAATTTAGTTAGTTTTCCTCTTATTTATGTAATAAAATTCCAACGCCTCAATCTCAGTTGCTGCATTTAACAAAATACATTCACATACTGTATTTGCAACAAATACACAAGTTGATGTAACTTAAATTTTGTATAGTGTTTCCATGGCAATGCTATATTCCAGCGTGAACGCATGGCGTTATTTCACATTCTTTGGTTGCTAAGCAGCAACAAACTATACTTTGCATGGTCTTGTATCATATATTCTTCTTTTGTTTACATTGTTATTAAGCGTTATCAATATGTGTACTCACAAAGACAGATGCAAACGATTTCAATTTGGGTTCACCGTTATCAGATGCAACTACAAGCAGTTGAAATATATCTTTATTCATGTGGTGACCAGGTCCGAATTCCAGTACTCCTGTTGACGCATTTATAGTAAAATCCTTGTAATCTCTGAAATATAAATAAATTTATTTTAACCTTTTGAACTCTGGTGGCTGCTTCTTCCACCTGCTATCATATAATAAACTTTGCATGGCTTATAATATATTTTTGAGGGTTTTACCGACTGAAATTCAATTTCTTTATCGGAAGATCGTTTCAGCGTTAGCAATCAGGGTATATACCACGATAAAATGTTGCATTAAGAGGCATTTAATTGGGGTCTTTACTGTTTGCAACAGTGCCCATTTAGGCGTTTCCAGAAAATGAAGGGCTGACCTCTTGACTCTCGTTTGTGATGTCTAATTGTGAAGTTGTCACTCACTTTCCCATTGGTATCCTTGGTCAGGTTGATTGTATCGAGTTCTGATCTTTGCCCTCTTTCTTACTTTAAATGCCAAGGACTAACATAATTAAAAATATATATTCTCCATCATTGTGTTTCTTTCTTGTAAAAGTGCTAAAGTATCCAACCAACTTTATTTCCTAAATTTCAACTCTTTGGCATTGAGGTATATCGAGAGTACAGGTATTTTTTTTATTTGGAGCAGCACATGAGTATTTCGTATTTATCGCATAGACAAGCACACTAACACTGTAAAAAGTAAAGGACTGCTAGAGTCAAATAGTACATCAACTGCTGCACATGTGTGCTTGCGCTATTAGAGTGAGTTCCCGTATGCATGAGAAGTGCAATAAAATTAATGACTGTAGAAATACTACTAAAATCGTTGCTATTATATATATGGGCCACATCGGGAGAAAACCTGTCTTCGGGGTTTCCGATAATTTTATATACAAACCACCCTTCTCAGCTACAGAGACTAGCTAGAAAATTGAAGTTTCGCTCATAGCAAGTCTATATATGATACTTTCTGATAAGCGAATAACAAAGGCGCTGATCAGTCTGCGCGGATGCGCAGGCTGGTTAGCGCCTTTGTGATTCGCATACCCCCCAAAAACAGGTTTTCTCCCGTCGAGACCCATATTTTATAAGTATAAAAGCGTTCTTACTCATGCATGTATATATAATCAGTACAATTGGCGTATTATGTTATATATTGCTTTGAGCAGGAAGTAAAGGATCTGATGTCTCTGCAATAAGTACGAAATATTCTAAGCTCATTTATATATAGTTTTAATGAACACTTGAATAGAATGTTAATGAATTATTTAATAATTTTCGCCAATAAAGACAACATCATTCTTTGGCCTTTATGATTTCAACTGATAAAAAATATATTTCAGATTTTGGTAACATTTTGTGTTTTACGAGTTTGAGGTATGATATGCCAAATGATTTATAAATTACCTTGATGACTGTATTGAGTATGTCACTAATCCATTCCTTCCAGTGTCATTGTCGTAGGCCTGTAATAAAGAAAACAACTGGACCAGTTAACAAGATTCTGATACATATCGCATATGTTTTAAGTCTGTGCTTTAAATATGCATATCTAGGGGGTCTAGAGGCCTATATGCCAAATTGAGCCATACTCTACGTCATTACGTTGTTTATGCAATTGACGATAGCTCTGTCTAGACTGTACACATGTTCAGTCTCATCTAAGCCTTCGCTGTTTGGAAAATCTAATGAACTGGCTCAATAAGATGCCCTTCACTATAGTGTAGATTTTATGTTCTTGTCCTTTGAGATCATGGTTTTCATTGTGGAACTTTAAAACTATAAGAGGGTCACTTATGAGGCCTAAATGGCAAAAACTAGCTAGTCTGGCCCATAAAATATGCACACTCTAGATTCAGTTCTTTGGTGCATTCATTGCTTCCAAAGCATACCCTCTTAAGAACATATTTGAGAATTTAATCTCATTTATACTTTAAAGTAGAAGGTCTGTCGTTATCTAGATTGTTACATATGATGAACAAAACGTTCAAGTTGGCATGTGAGCCAATTGAAAACTCAGATCAGCTTGCACATCTGTGTAGTCTAACCAGAGTCTTTAATGTGCACCCTATGAAAAGCCAAGGGTTATAAAAAGGATGTGCTCAACTTAATTAAGCATTGGTTTGTCCTAATTATGAATGTTAAAATGCAAACATTTGTTTGCATTTAAACCATTAGAATCATGACAAATACAACATCTAAGAGTTATAAAGCTAAAATCTCTTTATTGTATTGCATTTTAGTTTTTATGAGCAGTTAAAAATTATCTCTAAGCACGGGCCAGTTTTCATCCCGGTTTGCACTAATGAAAGCAACAAGATTACCTATTGATTCCATACCTTAAGTAGTAAAACAAGATTAAAGATACAAACACGCTCTAACATAACATAGCTCTTAGAAGTATAACAAAGGATAGTACACACCAGTACCCGTCCAATTTCATTATGATCATCTTCCAGGTCGAAACTGTAGTCTGTGTGGGTGAAAACTGGAGCATTGTCGTTAGCATCAAGAACTTGGATAGTTACATTGATTTGACAGAGGGTCTGGAATTAAAAAAATGAGTATCAAAGTAGAACATTTTTCTAACACTTAAAGGGTGGATGAAACATAGACCGATTGAGTTTCTACGATAGTATCGTTATTTGCTGGACATGCTTAATCCTTAATGGCTGTGTAATGCTAATCAATATATAGTATATCATAAAAAAACTCTACATTAATGTTAACAAACAACTAATATTGCATCTCACAATCAAAGCTGCTACAGGGCACATCAACAACACATCAACATCAATTTCTGCACCAAAGGGCAGAATAATTCAATCCTCTTATTTTAATGGGTTAATATATTCTTCCAGCGCTTACTAATTGTATAAGGCATGTGGCATCATCCACCTGAACTGTTCTGTTCTTTTTCTTTTACCTCAGTTTATAATTTTGTAATCAAAATTCATATATATAATTGCTATCTGTTAGTCAAATAAATGTCAAACGATTACAGAATGAATTATGGCACATTGGTACATGAATAGTATCCTTAATATGAACAACATATGAGCCGTGACATGAGATTTTCACCAATGTGGTATGTGCGACCAGTAAAGGCTCTGAACAGCCTGTGCATACGCACAGTCTGATCAGATTCTTTGCTAGTCGCTTGAATATGCTATGCCTGTTAAGTTACTGACCGAACAACATTTTTACTTTCTAAGCTTATCACTTTCGCGCCAAACGCGACTGTAGTCAAATTTACCGTTCACTGCCAAACGCGACTACAGTCTTAATTTAATGGCACAGCGGCTAGCTGTCTATTTTAACCGTTATAAGGGGCGCAAATCTTTGTTCTGTATTTCAAAATGTTCAGGGAACATGATAATATCGTAGATGGAGGTATACGCAATTTTCTGTACAAGAATGGGCGTTACAAAAATGTTTGTAATGTCATTTGATTTCGCGGAAATAAAAATATCGAAAACATGTCCGTGGGGATGACATACAAGACGCATTAAGCCCTTCAACTGCTATGTTTTGATGTATTTCTGATGTAACAATATATCAGAATAAATCCTGATGTTTGATTCTTGATGTAGATGGAAATTTTATCTATTTTTGTGTGAAATAGTTGTTAATAGGCATTTTTCTCATTTTCAATATGGCTTCCAAAATGGCCACCAAAGATCACGTGACTATCTTTTTTATTATTAGTTCACATAAAAGTTTTATATATTAGCAACATTCTGTGAAAGTTTCACAGCAATAGATTGAATGGTTCCGGGGATACTCTGTGTTGAAACCATATACCCTCAATATTCAGGTGTCCTTTAAACATGCTTGGCACTGAGGTATTGGTTTTTTGAGGTGCTCGGCAGCGAAAGTGTTCAAATGAGGCTGCACAGGCTTGTCTGAGTCTACACTTGTAAAAATGCCACATAGTTGGAAATCACATGTCACAGCTCAATTATGTAGGACTGCACAGAACATATAATCTGTACATTGTGAGACATGTATTTGCTGTGCACTTAGAGCTCAGCACTTCTATTTTAATTCACTCGCATACAGGGACGCAATTTTAAAGAAAAACGTCAAAATCTTTTAAATAAGGTAGGAAATGATTTTCCAAGATCTACTCAGAAAAACAATTGAAGGATATTTAGTTTCAACTCCATCTCTTACATTCTATACAATAAAGACTTAACTAATTGTGCATGCATTTCATATTTTCAGATATCTGCAATTAAACTTAATGTTTAATTTAAGCCCGCTTCAATGATTAAATAACAGTACTTGTCCAAATGGTGCAACCCTCTATACTGAAAAGTCACAAACATTCAAAAATTATTGAAACCCATTTTTATCGTTTGTATTCCATAATGACTGGCTCCAAAGTTATTGCTGGCTCTCAGTTAAAAGTATGACTCCTAATTTTCTAGTCGTGTCAAGGTTTTACTTCCAATTTGCTGTCATATTGGCTGGGGTATGCCATAGCTGTGCATTTTTGTTGAAGAAGTTGTCATGTTATTAGGTGCAATTACTGATAAGAGGGTGTGAATACTTGTCTGTGGTCAGAATTAGAACATTCAGAATGACCAGGTAAAGGTTGCAGCAAAAAATAAAAATGCTAAATATTTTGCTTGTGAACTTTGGGTATAGAGGTTTGGTACATTTGATGTAGTACTGCATCATTACCAATGACCCGTAAATTTGATTTTTTCATTTTGCTGAATTGCATATTGGTAGTTCTGTCAGATACGAAAATTATTTGTTTGGAAACTATTTTCTCAAATATTATATAGTCAAACGAATTTTAATATCCTTTAATTGTTTATCTGAGTTTATCATATGACGTCGCGTCTGAGAGTGAAATAACACCATGCAATAAAATCGATAAACCACTAGTGGTTTATAGATTTACGGGAAACGTTATGACGTCCAAGACAACGTTGCGTAAATAATGACAAAATCATAACGTTTCTACGTCAGAAATGAGAGTTCAAAGTAATCTTAATTTCATATGATAAATAGAATCTAACATTCATGCTCTTGTATTATTGAATTTATTAAACTCGTTGCGAAAAAGAGATAAAATGCTTGGCAGGCCTCGCATTTTATCTCTTTTCCCCAACTCGTTTAATAAATTCAATAAAACATGAGCACTATGTAAGATCCTCTATATATAACATACCGTGCCTGTATTATCTTCTACAGCAATAGTCACATGATAATAATCTGTTGTTTCCCTGTCTAATGAACCGTTGGTAATAATAAATCCGCTGGAACAAAATGAACACTATTAAGAGTGATTTTCATTTACATGTATGTATTCATAAATGATCTAACATTCGTGCTCATGTTTTTAATGAATTTATCAAACGAGTTGGAGAAAAGAGATTAAATGCGAGGCTTGCAAAGCATTTGAACATTTTTTTGCAATGAGTTTTATAAATTCAATATTAATGGAGCACGAATTTAGAATGTTCTATCACAGAGCATTAAAATTGCGCAAACATCGCATTTTGCCTTGTTGGCGCCTTAAAACTGGTTTAAGCCCTCCAGTAAAATATTTTTACTGACCGTTCCAAGGCGGTACTTTTTTGTAGATCAATTGTGTTATCTATGTGTAGTGTTAGCATGCTTTCGCGTCTGTTTATTGCTGCCTTGTGGTCACCTGCTGGGAAAGGGCTGGCCTCTTGGCTCTTGTTTGTGATGTCTAATTGTGATTGTGTCACTTTCCCATGTGGTATCCTGGGTCAGGAGTTTTACTTGATTGTATTGATTCCTGATCTTTGACATCTTTCTTACTTTGTAAACATGAAGATTGTGCCATTTTACGCAACGTTAAAAAAGACTTTTAAAATAACGTAACATTACTAAATCTGTAAACCACTGGTGGCTTACTGAGTTTATTTCATAGCTAATATCACTCCAAGACGCGACGTCATGTGATAAATATTTGAAGATATTCTCAGCTTCGTATATGATAAAAAGAAAATATATAAATTTTTGGTATGAATATGACATTTATTTCTTTACCCATAAAATAAACACTTTTTGCTTCAGTTAATGAAATGAACGTAAGATCCATTCTAAAAATGTTAATAATCTCTATCAATTAGTATGTTAATGGTATATTGTATTATGCAATGTGACTTAGGATACATGTTTTAAAGTTCTGGTTAAAAGTTTGTTAACAGTTAGAAATAACAACCAACCCATGTCACCAAGGTAAAAGAGACTGAATATTACAGACAAACACAAATGCAACATACACAAGCAAAGGCGAAATATGCATCATAACATATTCGCTATTCCTCATATTTGGACTATTTTGTTTAGGGTACATTGAAGCAGAATACATCAAAGCTTGTGCCAGGGCTTGACTGTTATTTTACAATTTTCCTTATATCTCAAAGGCAGTATATCTGGTACCAGTAAAATGCAATTAAGTCCCCCAGTGCCTTAGGCTGCTGTCTGTTTAAGGTGGTGGTTCTGTTGTTGTTGATTCATTGTTGATTGCTACATTGTGGGATTCTGTAATTGTTCTAAGTTTTGTTTTGTGTAACGTTATGTCCATTGTAGTTTTGCAATCATCTTGATGGAAAAGAGAGAGCTGGTTGCTTTGCTAAGATTGTCTTCCTAGTGTCTTGTGATTGTTGTGTGGCTCTTTCTCCAGGTGCCATGGGTTTGCCTGCAGTTTGTGACTGTGGTATTTCCTGATCATACTCACCTACTATTTCTATTTAAACCCCCTCTGCCATTTTCCCCATGATGATGCATTGCGTACGTCAGGAAGCCTTCCTGTGAGCTAAACGGTTTTGCTCTAACGACAATAGAATATATATAGCGCCAGTTAAATGCATTTTAGCCCTAGTGGCTTTGGTTGCTGTGCATTTCAGGACGGTGGTTCTGATATTGTTGATTTATTGTTTTTTGTTGTTCCCATCTTTCGTGGAGGTTTGTGTTTGGTACTTGTTTTGCTCTGCAGTACTTTGGATGTTTTTCTGATTCCCTGTGACTGTTAGCGTTCTTCGATTCTCCCTTTGCGGGTTGGTCTGAAGTACAGTGTGATTGTGGTATTTCCTGATCATATTCACTTTCCTTTTGAAATTTCTTACTATTTCCATAAACACCAATTTTCATTCAGAAACAGATATTCAGTGTCACCGTACATCTAAATATCTACAATGGATCATCATATCAACTTAGGTGCATTAAAGTTTAACACAATATTTGAAATAATATTGATGTTTGTTCTCTTACTATTGTTATTGGCTGCTTTGACTAGTTTGTTTCTTCAGGTATGTATTAATAGCTAGGTAATTTGGAGTATTGTGACATTTTGGATAGTGCCATAGGTTGGTATTCTGATTTAACAGGTAAACAATTGCTAGCCATATATACTCATGTAAGATAAAGGTGGAGGGTACAGACGTTAGATTAAGATCGTACTTTGAAACAGTTTGTAAGACTTTAATATAGATATACTTTATCATAGTGTTTATTCAAAAACATTGTAGTACTTACGATGATTTCTGAACACCAAAGCAATAATCTCCAAAGTATATGTATCTGGATCCATGGCACTATCAACAAAAATCAATAACATATAATATCTACCTGAAACTTAATTATTTTTAATTAACTATAATATATGATATAATGTTCCAGCATTAATGTAAAAACTGCTGATTGATATACAGGCCTCTCTTTCTTATCTGAACACAATACAAACACGTATCGTTTCCAAAATGGCATTGCTTCTGTAGAAACTGTGTGTATTAGGCTTTGTTTCTTGTCTAAGTGGTTGAAAGATATGTTTGCTTGTATTACGTATGGAGTTAATTGTCTTTTCTTGAGGATAAGATGATGTTCTAATTGTATAAGTATCTACTTATCTTTCTTTGACCATATCACCAAGTGGTATTTATAACTTGTTCTGTTTATATTTCAAAATAACTGTTTCGTTGACTATGGCACCTTCATGCCTTCCATTTAGTTCGGTAGACAGTTAGTAATATGTGATATATAATTGCTGAATTCGCTTGCAACATTCATGTGAGTTCATATCTATGTTGTCTATTTTATTGATTAGATGAGCGACCAAAACATGTTGTTTTTAATTTTCTATACCCTGGGTATGTGAAATAAAATTAAGATCTGGCATTCTCTTACAATGGAAGCAACATAAACAGAGAGGAGGTAGTAGCATCAGAATCTTCTTATCTGTACCTGGTATATACTCTATGGTAGTTATTCATTTGATGCTAGTTTTTGGTTTCTTTTGCTTCAGTTGTGTAGAGGGGTCATCTGTTTGATGCAAATGTTATAGGAGTTTAGTTGTCTTCTTTCAAAATTGCTTATCAAATCTCAAAAGTAGAGATAACTGACTGCATTGGATTTGTATATGTATGTGTGTGTTGTCTTTGGTTTCTCTGTTTGTTTTCCTCTTGTGCAAGTAGTTAATCTGTTATATATGATTTGTTTCAATCACATTCAGAGTTTATTTTACAGTTAACAGCAGTTCGGGTATGACAATGGGGAGGAACGAGTAGATGCAGAAAAAAAAACATTATTTATTGGTCATGTTTTTAGAAAACGCACGTTAAAATTTAAAGAAAATACACTTTTTGAGTAGTATGGGTTGACATTGGATCTAAAATTATGACATATCGTGGTCATACTCACGTGTGTGTAGCATTAACAAAATTAAACTTACCTGCAATTTGCCAACAATAGCACCAGCTTTAGCATTTTCGATTATATCCATAGTCTGATTAATCATAGTCACACTTGTGTTGTTTATAGCAGCAGCTGTGGTGAACGTGAGTGCAGCTATATTACATCGTCTGTAGTAAGATAATGAAACATTATCTATCGATACAAAATAATAAGCGTTTTTATTCCAGGTATGACCAGGAAATGCCACAATCAAATACTGCAGACCAACACAATGCATCATAAGGAAAAGACACAGAAAAATAACAGCCACATGACAGAAATAAACCATTAAAGTAAAGCATTCAGCTCTCTTTTTCAGTGAGATAAATGCGGAACTAGTAATGACACTAAGTACTGCAAAAACAAAACAAGGACCAATAATGAGGCCCCCACCCAAAAACAATGGGAGTAGCAACAAACAATAAATCAACAAAAACAGAGCCACTGCCTTAGAACGGACAGCAGCGGATTCCACTGATATTTGGGACTTAAATAAATGCACCAGCCTAATCCCCACCCTAGGGTCTATTGTTGTTAAAGCACGAGACCAGAACACAAACAAATACACACTAACCACAGCAAATGCTGGTGCACAGCTTTCAATAACTTAATGAAAACTTCTGCATATTTTATGGCCCCTCTAGCTTGCACATGATGCATTTGATATGAGAAGCGTTTGTATCGTTAGTGAATCTCGCGAGTGTATATATTGTTGCAAAACATATGAGCCAAGATCTGAGAGAAGGGACCTTCTGGCAATAAAAGTCACAAGTAAGGTATTACAGAGAAAGAAAAACCTAGCTGTTGTGAACAATTACTGAAAATTTGAAGAGATTATCTTTACAAATAACAAAGATATGAGCGTTTAAACTAGATGATGCGTTTTAAACATGATGTCCCTTAACGTTGTTAATGTCATATCTGTTTTTGTTGGGAGGCTGATGGTGTTCTGTGCCTCTTCCTTGTGTTGTGGTGACTTGGTATTTGGTCTGTGTTTATGATAGTTTCTGGTCATACTCAATAGCTTTTTGCGTGTTGTTTTTTCTTTAAATATCTCCTTCATGTCATGTGGATGATAGTGTTATATGACTCTTTTTTACGACGTCAAGTGTGTAAGTAATGTGTTTTGGCCTTGTTTTGAAATATGTATATGTCTTGTATTATTTACTGTTTTAGAAGCATCTTTCTGAGCATGGATGGGCTCCTTGCTTTATTATTATTGCATTTGTGATTTTATCTTAACCTCTTTCACATAGTGCCATAGGGTTGTCTATGATCAATGAATGTGGTATTCACTGGCCATACTAGCCTGAGTAGTAAATTCTGAACTACATTTCATTTTATGGACAAAAGTAAGGAAGCAGACAAAGATCAGGAGACAAATCAGCCAAGTACCATAACTTATAGATAACTCTAAATAGATATACAAGAGGTCATTATAACTCTATTATTACACAAGCATTATGACACTCTGTAATTGTTCTCTCTCTCCCACTCCCCCCTCTTTCTCTCTCGCTCTCTCAATCTCTCTCTCTCTTCTTTTAAGCGTTGATATTAAGCGATTGGCAGTCAAAGAGTAAGGCTGTCAGAATTCACTCTACTGTAATCTTGAGAACTATCTTGAGATATTGGCAGCTTTATGACAAAGAGGAAGATGGACCACAGTTATACAAAATTATTTATATGGTACTATGCATTTTAGGATTCGCCACCGTGAATGTCAAAATATTCTCTTAAATGGTAGCATGTTGACTTTTGTCTCGCCAAAATCAGATTGACGGCCATAAATGATGACAAACAATATGACCAAAGGATAAAAATGCATACTTTTAAGCAATTTCAGCACGCAGCTAATGTCATTCAGCGGTCGTCTTTGTTTGGTTGCGTCTGCTATATGTTCAAAAAAACACCAGATAAAACAATAAAAAGCTTACCAATAAGTGCATGTATTTATTGAAAAGAAAAAAGAAATACATGACGTAATCCATGAATGAAATGAAAAAAATATTTCAATAATACATTATTTTAGGTCATCCTGTTAAGTTCAACAGTATCCAAAAGTACATGCAAACTAATGTATAATATATACCTTATTATATTGTAACATTGGGTTATCTTTTGGAATCGAACAAGAAAAGGAGGGACAGAAAAAAATGGTGACTAATCGTAATAAAAACATTATCTTTAAGTAGGATGCAACTATTTACTTCAAAATATATTGAATTGCATTTGATGCAAAAAGAGTAACAACATGTTCATAAACACTCACTGGCTAGTGATTACAGGGTTGTCACATGCTTGAATGACCGCTGTGTAACGCAAACAACTCAAAGGAACCAATGCAATTGACAGTTCTCCAGTAAGTATACTGACTTCAAATGGAAATCGAACTTTGGCTTGGTCACCTTCACATCCAGAGTAAGTTTCCATAGCAGGCACAAAGTTGTAGGTTATATTTGCATTTTGACCAGTATCATCGTCTGTGCAATTCACCTATATTGAAAAGAATATCATATATTAACTTCTATAGTAAATGAACTATACACTCCACATATATCTCTTTAATAAACAAAAGCCTTTTCCCAGCAAGGAAGGCTGCAAGGAACAGACACGACAGCATATCAAAGATAAACATGAGAAAATAAATGAAAAAATAGTTCCACAAAAAGCCCATTGGAAAGATACTAGATGGTATAAATATGTTTAAAGGTATAAACCTTATACTTAATTATAATGCGGATAAAGCCACATAAATTTGTGGTTCGCATGAAAGATCCCTAACTTACCAATGCATTATTTTCTAGTACATACAAATCAAGATATAAAAAGGAGATACAACAAGGATAAGGACTCAAAAGTTCACACAACTGAATATGGGAGCAAAAGAAATCCAACATGCCCTGACCAAAATTCGAATTATTTTGATGAAAAAGAGAGAAGCTGTTGCCTTACTGAATCGCTTTTTGATGTCATTTCTTCATGCCTGTGTCTCTTTCTCATAGTAAATTGGTATGACATCTGTGTCGTTTCCTAGTAAGAGAGCAAATCCAACGGACAAGCAGCAAGGTGGACCAGTAAAGTGGGTTCAACTTCTTTTTTATATTAGAAAAGTAAAAGTCAAAATGAAAATAATAAATAATCAGAAATGCTCAGAATGCCTGGCGCTGCGACATACAAAAAAAGTAAGTAATGGTGCAAAGATCGGGAATCGATACAATCAAGTACCACACCTGACCCAGGATACCAATGGGAAAGTGACAAACTATACAAAACCAATTTTACATTAGAAATACTTGTACGAGGGTCAGTCAAAAATAGCTGAGAGTTGATTCATATCTCTTACGTAGGCTAACGTACACTAGTGAAATTTGGCACATGCATGCAATGAACTGTCCTGCGTCAGAATATGCAGTATACAAGACCATGCAAAGAATAGATTGTTGTTGCTAAGCAACCGAAGAATGTGAAATAATGTCATGCGTTCACGCTAGAATATAGCGTTGCCATGGAAACACTATACAGAATTTAAGTTATATCAACTTGTGCATTTGTTTCTAATACAGTATGTTAATGTATTTTGTGAAATGCAACAACTGAGATTGAGGCGTTGGAATTTTATTACATAAATATACTGACGGACTTTAAAAACGCAACAGTTACTTCCCTTTATATATCTCAAAATACAGTTGTATGTAAAATTCCTTTGCTTTGATGTTGTCAACCAAAGCTGGCTTCTTTAGCAAGCACTTTAGTTTTGATTGTACAACTAAACTGGACGACGTTATTTGCTGCGTATGAATTTAGCCATTTAAACATTTCTTAAGGAGAAGAGATTTTAAGCTATTGAATGAAAGGGTGCACCAAGATAAACGTCATATACGCTAATAAGCTGTATCGCAGACCTTCCAATCAATATGAGAGTGATTCCTCGATGACTAACAAAGTCCATGATACAAATTTGATGCTTCTCGTGTTTCTTGATTTAAAGAAGTAGGGACTCTTTCACTCATAACATTTGGTCACATGAAACAGTTGACCCCTCTCTCAAAAAGTTTACAGTTTAATGCTTTATGTTCATCTTAGTTGGACAAGTTTTCCATGTTTGACTTACAAATGAATGTTCTTTAACATACAACCAAAATGATTGTTGTACCTTCTTGTTCGAGACATAAATTAAAGCTGTTATCCAAGTGTTGCGTTTTTAAAGTCTGTCAGTATAAGAGGGAAATTCACTAAATTTTCTGAAAATTTCACCCCAAAATATACCCCGACCACCAGTTACGGTTCATTTTAGAGCAATATTATCAACTAAGTATCATATCATATGACCATTTCATTGTATTTAGTAATTGGTTTTGACATCTGAATGCATATCTCGAATATTTCAGGAATAAACGGTTGCCATAGCAACAAAATCTGGTCTTTTAGTAAAAATTGGAATTTCTACTGATTTGGTTGCTAGGCAACGAACATCGCAGGTGTTGTATTTACTATCTATTACACTTCTTCAAAACATTACTAACACATTGTTTGATTCATTTGGAGAGTTAAAATGTCCGTTGTTATGCTGTTTTAAATTTGAAATGATTTTAAATTCATGGCTGCTTAGTCAGAAGTGTTGTCAGCGCGAACGAACATCGCTGAGAGACGGTCTTCGGTTGCCTAGCACTATTGCATTGAAGATGATAAGACGTCAACTGATATATGTAATGAAGCCCGAAGGTTCGTTCTATATGTATATAAAGTTTCAGCCAAAACTGCCGACCCAGTAAAAAGATATTAACCAACTCTCAGTTATTATTGACTGACTCTCGTACATGAGTCACCTTGTCCAATCACAGCATGCTAATGAAGGAAAAACGGACAAATGCATGATATTATTTTTATTTCTATATGTAATATCTATCTGTTATCATGAATTGAATGATCTAACTGAGAAAGAGAGAGCTGGTTGCTTTACTTTACTTCTGTGCTTGTGTACTCTTATAGTGTGGCTGTTTGTGTTGTGTGTCTCGTGCAACTAGTATTATACATTTGTTTGTGGTCTGCGATTGAAGTATCTCCTGTTTTACTCGCTTGCTTTCTGAATGTCATTTTACTCAGATGGTCACTTTAAAAAGTCTTTGGGTGCCGGGATACAATTACCTAGCGATCCAAATACTAAAAGTCAGACATGCATATGTGTAGATTTTAACATGTTCTAGGTATATTACACACTTCTACTGCAAATATAGAAGCCTGGTTGTACAATTGCAATGTAGATTTACCTGCCTGTTGATACATCAGTCCAGCTTTCATTACAGGCTAGGGAAGTTTGAGATGTTTTCTCTCTAAGACAATGGAGTGTGTAGTAAGAAACCATCATTTGACCTTGTTGTGTATTAAATTCTCCCTTGATCTTATTTTGAAATGATACCTAAAATTATCAAACAAAATTTAAATTGGAAGGGGTGAATTTCACAGGGTCAATCACCATGCAGTAGAAGTCGGCATTTACAGCAACGTGATATTTGTGTTTTTTGTCTGTAGACCCTGTTTAGTTTTGAAATCTTTTTGTTGAAGAAGAAATTATAGATTGATTTTCCTTATTGTGGTTCTTCTGTCATGTTTTGTCAGTGTTCTGTGTCACGTTTTTGGTTGTTTTTATGTAATTGTGGCATACCCTTTTTCATACCCTCTTGCATTTTTATTCCAGGCCTAGAAAAGTTGGAACAGTTTCAGTTTATCATAGATCATTTTGATATGTTGTTAAGAATTGTGTAATTGTCTGTCTCGTATACATACCTTTTCAATAACTTGGCCTATAGTTGGAGACGTTATTTTGAAGTTGTAAGATCGTTTATCGAATACTGGATTGTGATCATTGACGTCTTGTAAATGGATTGTTACTGTTGCAGTATTGTATCCAGGTTTGTTATCACCAGTAAGTGTTTGGATCTAAAACAGAAATAACCCAGCAAGGGCAGACAGTGAGACGCCAATTGCCAAATATAATCAAATACTGACCCAATTTAAGCAACCAATACAAGTAACAGCACCTTCTTATATTTGCAATAACTCTTTCCCCCTCTCTCATATAGGTTTTGGGAAGAAAGTGCCACCTCCTCATTTGTTGTAAGACCAACTGAGAACATGCCATTTAGTTATTATTATTATTATTTTTTTTATTTTTTTTATTTTTTGCTTTTTTGGTTGGGCCTAGTAAAATGGTGATTAATGAGTAAACTATGGCAAAGTATGGCCAATGTTTTTTTCCATTTTATAACCTATTTTGTCGGTTGGACAAAACACAAAACGAGAGCTACTGATAAATATGAGCTGTTTTACTACAGATACTACCATGCTACTCAGTTTAATTATTCATACTATTAAAGAATTACAAAAGAAAATATCACATGGGTCAGTATATATCAATCTATATTTGTATATTTCGTTTATTTCGAAACACATAGGTTTGAACAACAGAAGAATCTAAGGTGAAGACTTGGTGCCAGTAAGGTGCATTTGACGCCGCCACCGCCCCCGCCCCCTGATCCTCGTGGCTTCGGGCGTTTTACTTTAATTGTCTTCCTGATGTTATGTGACAGTTATTATACTGTGGCGACTCTTCCCCACGGTTAGTTGATCTGTGGTGATTGATGCACCTACTTTGTTCTTGTACTTCAAATATCAACAATTACTTATGAAGCATAATAAACTGACAATGGACAATTATTGCATGTAATTTAAAATGTCACTGTAAATCGAAAGCATGAGCACAAAATTTAGAAAACAACAAAAACAAATAAGAAATAAAATATATATACTATTACAGTCTTAACCATTTTGATTGCAATATAATGTTAATTCAGTTCTATTGTTTAATCACAATGCAGCACACTTGCCTCCATGTCCAATATACTTTGAAATTGCAAAGTATAGAGAACCTTATGTTTGGAAATAGCAGTCTTGGATTGATTGAATTTATTAATAGAAACTTACAAATACCACCAAGAAATCGCATTATAATATTTTATGTGTAGGAAAGTGGGCATTGGCGTTTACCTAATGTATAGTAAAACGGGTCTTGCCACAAGAAAAAAGCTGTCTTTGGGTTTGTGACCAGGCAAGTAGATCAGCCTTTTCAGCTACAGAAACTATCGGGAATATTGCAATTTTGCATAAATCAACTTGATTTATAGTCCATTCCAAAAGGTGAATTGCAAGGGCGCTGATAAGCCTGCATGGGTGCACAGGCTGGTCTGCGTTTTGCTGTTTACATGCAATAAAATCAGTTCATTTGCAACGAGGCTCAAAAATTACAACCCCTTGATTTTAATAAAACAAAAAAATTATAATATGTCCTTCTACAGCTTAAATATCTTCAAAATGCATCTACTAGCTGCTCATTTGAGACGTTACAATTAGAACCTCAGCAAACGGTATCCAAAAGCGGTGAACTTAGAGTATTTGTAAAAGGTATCATGATCTAATCGATTATTTACACATTAAAGTGCCTGTTAGGTATAGAAAATAGCTTACCAAAATTATAATTCCATCTTTGTAATTTTCTCTGTCGAAGTTTACTTGATTTCCTACACGTAGCACCCCATCAGTATTTGTGAGTGATACCAAATTGCTACCATTAACCAATCCATATGTAAAGTTTGCATTTGCATCCTGTTAAGTGAGACAACAAGAAAACACAAGTACAATATTTGCAGCAACATAAAATGAAAAAAAGTTATTAAGGCCAGATAAAAAAAATAGTGCTTTTCCGGTAACGGGTTATAACATTTTAGGTAGGGTAGGCACACATTTTTTTGCTGGATGCATGTCATTATATTATTATATTACCCAGAAATCCTAGAAAAGATCTAGGTTTCACAGTAAATTTAAGTGGGGTCAGGTTACCCTGAACACAGGTATTATTTTATTTGACCTAAATGTAATTTAGATATGGGATGATCTCAATTTTGTCAATTATCAAGCCTTTTATGAGCTGGTTTAAACAATATTTATTAAGATAAAGTACATGATAAATACATAGTACTATGTAAATGTGACGGGATCTGACAGTAAGCCAGTGGCTTATTTAAACCGTCTCCTTGAATTTACAAGGAAACAAAGAAAAGGGCTCTCAATTGGCAGAATGTCAGAGCTTAAGAAAACCCAATATTGAGCCACGGTCGTCTACACCAAGCAAATAAAAATGTTATACACGGTAATACAAAATTATTCAAATAAACTCTTGCAAACATACTTATTTACTACTTTAAAAATGCAAACATATACCCGATAAAAAAAGAAACGCACCATGTAGAACTGTTCAACTCTCAGGAAGATCACAAGTGATAGACAAGTTTTGTTTATACCAGTGCAAAGGTATGTCAGGTACTGCTGCATTAAATACCACTTGCAATCAGGCGTCAAAGAAGTGGTTAAGAAAATTGTTCATGAACCTAATGGGTGTCAAACTGTAAAGTCACAGAAAATAAGCGTTTTATAATGTTCTCTTGATGGATTTATTCAAGCAAAAGGACTCGTCTCAGAGGGCCAAATTGTACTCATACACTTATTCGTTGCAAATTTTATCATTAATTTCCTCATACGCGATCATTGAACGCTCGGTAGCCATTTTCTTGCTACTACCCTTTGGATAACAATTCCATATTGGAGATAAACCTAACAAAACATGTATAGATTTCAAAGTTGTTTTAATCAATTTAAACTGTACTAACTGATAAAAATGAATTTCGTTATAGCGGGAAAGCACCAATAAACTCTTTGGTTGTCTCACATAACGACAACATTACGCTTTTATGCTTTGCAATTGTAAAGCATACTTGGAATTCTATGTTGACAATGGCGTTGAATAAACGCCTCCAAAACATGGTTAACATGCGCTTTGATGTGGTTTGTTCTTAAACAGGGAAGGTACAGATACTCATCTACGCCACACTTAAGCTTTAGACAGATTTGATCAGAAACAAGTATTTCATGACAGTTAACATTTTCTTGTTCAAAGGAAAACTTAATGAGAGAATCAAAGTTGTGCGTTTCTTTTTTGTTGGGTATATAAACTGTTACTTAATCTACTAAGTGTTATATTTACCAAATCATTGTCTTTAGCATTCACTTGGGTAATGTAAGAGCCATCAGGGGAATGTTCCAACATGTTTACAGTATAGTTAACAGGATCAAAGACTGGCAGGTTGTCATCTACATCTATAACTGTTACAAACAATGTCACTGTTGCACTGGAATAAGTTTTGTCCTGTTGAACCGCCTTAAATATGAACCAAACAAACACGTTATACATGTACAGATGCATGCGCCTGCCTATGCAATAAAACAAAAATAAAAAGTGAGTATGGTCAGGAAGTACCACAATCACAAACTGCAGACAATTCCATGGCATCACGAGGAGGTGCCACATAACAACCACGATACACCAGAAAGACAAACTAAGCAAAGCAACCGGCTCTCTCTTCCCCATCAAGATGATTGCAAAACTAGAATGGACATAACAGGTATCTTATGTAAAGGTAACAACAAACTAAACATTGTAGTGCACTTTAAATATATCGATAGTGTAATTGAATAGCGTCAGAATTGTATGACATTGAAACTTGTAATAAACTCTCAGAAAACGTATGCTTTTATACAATTTTTGTATTTTTGCTGGTGAACAGCACATAATGTAGTATGCACCAAAAATAGTATTGATGGAAGCGTCAGCTGAGGTCAATATTCATTTTTATTATACATATCACTACATGTGCTCAAGTTGACTAGGTGATTAGTATTATATAACCAGCCTGTTTAATGATACATCATCAATCAACCCACTTATGACTGATCTATCTATCAACAGAAGTATTTCAATCATCTTAGCATAACATGAATGATGTTTCAAACGAATTTCTAATAAACAAATAGTTTTCTTTAAAATTGCCTTATTAGCATAGTAAGTCATTTGTGCGTAAACGTTTTGGTAATATTATAAAATGGAAACATAAAACTCATATTCATAATTCAGCCATCACATGTGATTTAGTACTAATAATATTGTCAAGTACCGAAGACTCTGGGAGCCTGCACAAATGGTAGACAACTTTATATTTAACCAGTTGCAGCTTAGTGTGGTTTACATCCTTTTAATTGGAAGATAGTATTAATTTGATATCAAATACATATTTTCAGTTGTAAATGATATAAAGGTACTAAAGGTGGCAAAGATCAGAAATCAATACAATAAAGTATCACACCTAACCCAGGATACCAAATCGGAAAGTGACAAAAACACAATTAAATATCACCACAAGGCAGCAATCAACAGACACAAACGCATGACAAACACAAGACATAATTAACACAAATGATCCACAAAAGATCAATCTACGAAACTGCCTGGAGGAGACACAGAACACAATTTGCCATATAACAGCAAGTGCACATGTACTCAAGTAAAGCAAGTAGTTCTTTCCCTTATTAGGGCTAATGATAGGCGAAACTAGTAACGAACTAATAAAATAAGTACCTAACTTACTTGTATAAACCACACGCTTAATTAAAGTCAGACTTCAGCCAGATCCACAGTCATGAAATAAATCTGGTTTAGAAGTAGAATTATGTGTTATCCCACCAAGGGCGCCATTGCTAGCTTATTTTACAATACAATAGCACTATTTGGTTCTTTGGTGCGTTTTTTGCTTCCAAAGGATACCATATTAAGAACATACATGTATTTCCTAATGTATGCTAGGATGTTCAAAACATTTTACAAGTAAAGCTTTGTAACAATCCACAAAATTATTTTACTTACCTTAATAACAATGGCGTAGGAATTCTGAGAGTCTCTATCTAAAGGTGCTTTGACGTATATTTCACCTGTAGAGTTGCCAATTACAAAAAGGTCTGGAGCGTTTGGAACTGTTGACACAAATAACATGTGTATTTAATAAACCAGCATTTTCTTTTCTGATGAGCACAATCTATAAATCTATATATGATTTGATATATTCAAACATAAATACTAAATACCCTCCATCTAAGTAGACTATTAGGAAGCAATGGTTATTATCCCCATGTTTTCTTTAAAAAAGCAAAGGGGATATTGTTATCGCCTCTGTCCATCCATCAGTCCATTATGCTATATCCTCCTTAACCATTGGACAAAATTCAACCAAATTTGGTGTGTGAGTTACTCACATGAATGGAGCGCTAAGTGGCATTTTTTTGGCACCGCCCCCTGGGGCCCTGAGGGAGAGTCAAAAGGTCAAATATTATTTAATTTCAACTACAGAGTCAATTTCAAAGAATTTTAAACCAAACTTTTTGTGTGTGTTCTCACAAATGAAAGATACAAAATATATCAGATGAGATTTTCATTCTGTTGCCTGGGTCATGCCCGAGGGGGAGGACTTTCAGCGCTGGGGGTGCCCAGGTGGTTAAAAATTTATTTTTTTCATATATGGCCATGTGGCATATCAAATCGACAAAGATGACCAGCAGAACAGAATGTAAGTAAAATATTCATCCTATGGTCAAACTGGTGACCTTGGGGTGAGGTCAAAGGTCAAATATCATTAAATTTCCATTACCATGTCAATTTCAAAGATTTTATACCAAATTTTCTGTGTGTTCTAACAAATGAAAGATACTAAACATTTCAGATGGGATTTTTGATTCTGTCGCATGGGGCATGCCCCAGGAGTGGGACTTTGGGCCACTGGGGGTGCCCAGGGGGTCATTTTTTTCAAACATGGTCGAGTGGAATATCAAATCGACGGGAATGACGAGCAGAATAAAAGTAACATTTTTATGTTAGGGTCATACTAGTGACCTTTGGGTAAGGTCAAAAGGTCAAATATCATTGACATGTCAATTTCAAATATTTTAGACCAAACATTTTGTGTGTTCTCACAAATAAAATATAGAAAACATATTGGACAGAATTTTTATTCTATTGCCAGGGTTATACCCTGGGTGGGACTTTGGGTGCTGGGGGAGTAAAAAAACTTTAGCATGGGGATTTGCGATGGCGCCCCATCGACTGGACTCTCTAGTTCCATTTTGAAATAAGTGGTTGTCCATTTCTGTATGGAGATGTTTTTCCCTTTTTTTGTATGATTCAGGCCTAGCGAAGTGTGTACGTGTTGCGAGAATATGTTCTTATGTAAGTGCTTTCAACAAACGAATCCAATTTTGACTTCTTTTGTGGATCATTTGTGTTTGTGTATCTTGTGTTTCTCTTGCTTTTGCGTCTGTTTATCGCTGCATTGTGGTCACCTGCTGATAAAGGGCTGACATCTTTGCTCTTGTTGGTGATGTTTATTATTCTTGTTTCTATACCATGTAGTATATCCTGGGCAGGTGTGGTACTTGATTGTATCGTTTTCTGATCTTTGCCGTCTGCCTTGTCTTTTTAAATTACTACTTCCAGGCGTTCATACACTTTGTAAAGCATACATTTCCTAAATTCGATCACAGACATTTAGAGTTAATCAGTAAATAAGATATTGGCTTGAAACACTTCTGTGGGAAGGCATACCACACCCAGTACGTTATTGTAATTTATTTTATAAATTCAAAGGAGTCGTTACAGGGCATACATACTTTTCCTCATTAATGCAAAAGACAACAAGAATTCTGTGAATTGGATGTGTCGCATGGCAAAGCATAATACAAACAAGGTTAATTTGTCAAATTTATATCCCTGGTGAAGGGTTATTTTAGAGAAATTTATAAATCACATAAATCCTATTTTTCCAACCCCTAAGCTCACCTTGGGTATCATACAAATCAAAGTTAAAAGCCTATCAAATAGTTTTAAGTAAAATATAATCTGTACACTGTCAATATCTGACTTCAACATGACCCAGGGGTCAGGGGTCTGTGTAAGGTCAACATTTTTTGCTTCTATGTTAGTCTAAACTACTTTCCCCTTAATTTGATATGCAACATGACCGCATTCAGATTGTTTTTTACCTTTTAATCCAACCCACAGGTTGAGGGTGTGAAAAAGGAGAGAATACGTGCTTGCATGGTGCTCTATGCTCCATTCCCTTAAATTTGATATGCAACATGACCATGCTCTGAAAAAGTTGAATACTGACCCTTTGACCAGGGTCGTGAATCAAGGATGGGGGTCTGCTCGTGAAATATTCGCTACCAAGTTGCTGCTTTTGTACTTCCCTTTAATTTGATAAGCAACGTGACCATTTTCTGAAAAAATTGAATTTTGACCCCAAGGTGGGAGGGGGGTGGGTCTACCGGCAAAATATTCGCTACCATGTTACTGCATTTTTGATTCTATTTAATTTGATATACAACATGACAATGTTCTGAAAAGTATAATTTTGACCTTTTGACCCTACCCCAGGGTCGATTGGATGGTGAGTGGGTTGTGGTCTGATGGCAAAATATTTGCTACCATGTTGCTGCATTTGTGATTCCTTTATAAGAGATATGCAACATGACCATGTTCTGAAAAAGTTGAAGTTTGACCTATGAACCCCCAGGGTTGGCGGGGGCGTGGGTCTGCGAGCAAAATATTTGCTTCAATGTTGCTGCTTTCATGATTTTCTTTTATTTGTAACGCAGTACGACCATGTTCTGAAAAAGTTGAATGTTGACCTTTTGAACTCGAGGATCTAGGGGGTCGGGGATGCGGGTTAACATGACCATGTTCTGAATAGGGTGAATTTTTACTTTTTGACCCCACCCAAGGGTACAGGAAGGGGACTGTGGGCAACATATTTGCTACCATGTTGCTCCATTCGTGATTCCCTTTAATGTGATATGTAACATGACCATGCTCTGAAAAAGTAGAATTTTGCCCCACGCAAAGTGCTGGGGGATGGTGGGTGGGTCGTTGTCTGCTGGCAAAATATTTGTTACCATGTTGCTGCATTCCTGCTTCCCTTTAATTTGATATGCAACATGACCATGTTCTGAAAAATGTGAATTCTGACATTTTGACCCACCCCAAGGTTAGGGGGAGGGGTCTGTGGGCAAAATATTTGCTACCGTGTTGCTGTATTCATGATTCCTATTAATGTGATATGCAACATGACCATGTTCTGAAAAAGTTGAATTTTGACCTATACAAGTAAACCCCTAGGGTCGGCAGGGGGCGTTAGTCTGCGGGCAAAATATTTGCTACAATGTTGCTGCATTCATGATGCGTTTTATTTGATACGCAACGTGACCATGTTCTGAAAAAGTTGAATGTTGACCTTTTGATCTCAAGGGTGAAGAAGGGGTTGCGGTCAAACATGACTATGTTACAAAAAGGGTGAATTATGACCCTTTAACCCCACCCCGCGTGTCGTCGTAGGGGATTGTGGACAACATATTTGCTACCATGTTGCTCCATTCGTGATTCCCTTTAATGTGATATGCAACATGACCATGTTCTGAAAAGGTTGTATTTTGACCTATAGTCCCCCAGGGTTGTAGGGGGGTTTGCGAACAAACTATTTGCTACCATGTTGCTGCATTTTCTATTCAGTTAAATTTGATATGCAGCATGACCATGTTCTGATAAAGTTGAATTTTGACCTTTTTGAGCTGCAGCTTAATTTTGATATATAAAACCCAGGGTCGGCGGGGGACGTGATTCTGCGAGCAAAATATTTGCTACAATGTTGCTGCATTCGTGATTCCATTTTATTTGATAAACAACACGACCATGTCCTGAAAAAGTTGAATGTTGACCTTTTGACCTCAAGGGTTAAGGGGGGGGGGGTGCGGGCAAAAACGACCATGTTCTGAAAATCGTAAATTTTGAACTTTTAACCTTTTGACCCCACCAAGGGTCCGAGGAGGGGACTGTGGGAAACAAATTTCCTAACATTTTGTTCCATTTGTGATTCCATTTAATGTGATATGTTACATGACCATGTTCTGAAAAAGTAGAATTTTGACCTTTTGACCCAATCCTCAGGTATGGGGGGATGCTGGGTGGGTTGGGGTCTGCTGGCAAAATATTTTTCACCATGTTGCTGCATTTCTGCTTCCCTTTAATTTGATATGCAACATGACCATGCTCTGAAAAATGTGAATTCTTACCTTCTGACCCACTCCAAGGGTAGGGGAGGGGTCTGTGGGCAAAATATATGCTACTATGTGAAAAGTTGAATTTTGACCTATAAACCCCTAGGGTCGGCAGGGGGCGTTGGTCTGCAGGCAAAATATTTGCTACAATGTTACTGCATTTGTGATGTCTTTTATTTGATACGCAACGTGACCATGTTCTGAAAAAGTTGAATGTTGACTTTATGGCCTAAAGGGTCGAGGAGGGTTTTCGGGCAAACATGACCATGTTATGAAAAGGATGAATTATGACCTTTTAACCCCACCACAAGTGTCGGCGTAGGGGACTGTGGGCAACATATTTGCTACCATGTCGCTCCATTCGTGATTCCCTTTAATGTGATATGCAACATGACCATGTTCTGAAAAAGTTGTTTTTGACCTATAGTCCCCAAGGGTTGTAGGGGGTTTGCGAACAAACTATTTGCTACCATGTTGCTGCATTTTCTATTCACTTTAATTTGATATGCAGCATGACCATGTTCTGATAAAGTTGAATTTTGACCTTTTTGACCTGCAGGGTCAAATGGGGGTCTGCAGGCTTAATGTTTGCTACCATGTTGCTGCATTCGTGATACCATTTAATTTAATTTGCAACATAAACATGTTATGAAAATGTTGAATTTTGACCCTTTGTCCCCACCCCAAGGGTCAAGGGGGTAGTGGTGGTGGTACCATGTTGCTGTATTTTTGATTCCCTTTAATTTGATATGCAACATCACCATGTTCTGAAAAAGTTAAACTTTGGCCTTTTGACCCTTCCTTTCTGGGTCAGGGTGGTTGGGAGTCTGCTGGGAAAATATTTGTTACCATGTTGCTGCATTCGTGATTCTATTTAGTTTGATATGCAACATCACCATGTTCTGCAAAAGTTGAATTGTGGCCTTTTGATCCCACCCCTAAGTCCATCACGCTTCATATATTTCTTATTTATTGTATCTCTGTCTGCATGCGAATTTTCAGTTAAGATATTGCCAACTGTCTGAGTTATTGTGAAATATCAATATTTGACCTTTGGGAGGTGGGGTAAAATTTGCATCACTGTCATGCTCGTCTAAAGGCACTGGGTAATCATGGCCTATAGTGAGAAGTTTTCAGATGTTATAGTTTTGGAAAAATGGGAAATGTATACCACAAAAATCCAATATAGAGTAAAAAGGGCCATAACTCAGACAAAAAAGTGCAAATTGCAAATGACCTTCAAATTCTAACTTGACCTGTATTTTATGTAATTGTTGCATCCCTTCAAAAGTTAATAATCGGAAACCACAATTTAGCCAAAAAAATAAGTAAAAAGGGCCATATCTGAGTCAAATTTTATGGATTATCCCCATTTTGGAATCTGACCTGTATTTAATGATGCTTGACCATTTTGTAAAGTTTGAATGAAATTGGTGTATCCTTTTAAGAGTTACTGATCGGAAGCGGAAAGTGTGATCACGTGAACGACGATGCCGACGCAGACATGATCTCTATATGACACCCATGCTTCACAGTCGACACAATAAAGCGTTACATCTAGAGGATCTTAGGGCCCTGGATCGCTCACCTCACTCTTGGCACATTAGGAGATAATGTTTTGGCCTTTGGTTAAAAATATACCATTTAAGTATACTTCTAATTAAAGCTCTGGTAGCCATTTAATTCAGGCAAGCTTAAACCATCTGAACGATTTTGAAAAAGGACAACATGAAATTATTTTGAGTTTGGATCAGTGCTTCAGGAGCAAATGCCGTTTAAAGATAGCTCTTATCTAGAGCTCCGTAGCCCTCTTGTTTGGCACAGCTTAACCATTTGTGCTATTTTGGTAGAGAGCATTATAAAAAAATATTCCTGTGAAATTGTAACAAATTTGAACCAGTGGTTCATGAGAAAATATCTTTCAAAGCTATTTCTTATGTAGAGCTCTGGTAGCCAGTGGTTCAGCACAACGAAACTAGTTGAGCAAATTTGATAGAGGGCATATTGAGGAATATTTCTATGACTTTTTTTAATTTAGAGCAGTAGTTTAGGAGTAGAAGTTTGTTAGAGAGCATAATTAGAAACATTTCAGTTTCTTATTTTGATTACTGGTTCAGGAGAAGATATATCTTATCTAAAACTCTGACAGCCATTTTCTTCAGTGCAGTGGAACCATTTGTGTAAATTTGGTAGAGGACATCATGAGATACATTTTCTAGAAACTATATTGAGTTTGGGCGAAATTTAATTTGTATCAGTGCTATAGGTGGAGATGTCGTTTTAGGTTATTTTTAACTGTAGCCCTAGCGGCCCTTTGCGTCGCGCAGCAAAACCATGTTTGCTATTTTGTAGGAGTTCAGGTAGTCATTTGGTTTGGAAGGACCAAACCAGTTGGGCAGTTTTGATAGAGGGTATTTTGAAAACAATTAGCTCTGGCAGCTCTTATGTTCAGTTGACCTAAACGATTTAAGCAATTGTGCTATAGGCCATAAAGGCGAACATTCTTGTGAATTTATTCTAAATTTTGACAAGTGATTAGGGAAGAGATTACGTTTAAAAGAAGGTTTTATGGACGACAGACGAGGTATGGTGGGTGGACGACAAACAGAGGCCGATGACAATAGCTCACCTTGAACCTTTGGCTCAGATGAGCTGCAAAGAGTGATCTTTGACATAAATATTATCCTCTTGTATGGTATGCTATAAAACAAATCATGGTTTAAAGCTTTATCCTTTTTAATTGCATGATAGTGGGTCAGCCATAGAATCAATGATGACCATAGCTTATAAGACTTTTGGTGGGTTGGTGCCATTTACATGGCCTACACGTCTCAGCTAGGGATTTTCTTTAGCTCCGAATGTCTGTGAGTTAATACTCTTTTTTTGCTGTTTCAGCAAAGTATGTTAATCCGATATGATTGTGTCCCTGTGGTGGTTCATTTCATCAGCCAGGACACATGTATGCGCGTTAAACTATATTTGTGCTTGACAGCAACAGAATCTATGGCAAATATTTGGCAAGAGAATATATTTAAGCCCCTTGGTGGACTTGGTTACTGTCCATTCTGGTTTAGTGGTTCTATTGTAGTTCTTTTATTGTTTGGTGTTGCTCTGATAATTTGTGGGGAGCTGTGTTTGGTTCCTGTTTTACTATGCTGTACTTAGAGTCTTTTCTAGTTTTGCAATCCTGTCACTAAGAAAGGAAGTGTTAGTTGCTTTACTTTTAAAATGTCTGGCTGTCAAATGGCTGTTACTCCTTATTCTCTCTTTCTTTATGGTGTCTTAAAACGTAAGTGAGCATGACCAGGTAACACCACAATCACACACTGCAGATCAACGCATGGCACCGTGAGGAAAAGACACAGAACAGCCACTTAAGCTTCCAAAGCAACTTTACCTGTAAAAACCATTGAAGCCAGGACTGGATTATATAATGAGGACTAACTTCATAAAGTCATTCTGTTGCTAAATCACATACAGATAACGTCTCCAGATAAACGATCAAGTTGCCAAATTAGCCATTTCCTGTCCCCTGATTGGCTGAATAAAGTTGCACACCTTTACATATACAGGTTAATTAGGCTTTTACAGGAAACTAGGGCCCCACCCCACCCATCTACTCCAGCATAAACGTCCTATCTTTAAGCTTGATAACGTTTGGTGTTGCCTTGAAAGACGATGAGGAGCACTACTATTCATACCTATATTCAGAATTGCATACACTATCTCTTCATTAATACCCTTGTCTTGATCAAAGGCATGTATCTGTTCTGGTGTTATATTTAGAGCTCTGTCGAGGCTTGTGTTATCCTGAAATAAAGCATGTTCATAGTTAACGGTGCCAAATGCTTCGTTTACATGTTTCAAGAGAAATGACCACTTCCAGTGGCTACGACAACTGTCCAATCTTAGGTAACAGGCGTGTAGCCAGGCGGAGGCCATGAAGTCTGGACTTCAACATCATATGAGCCTCAACGCACGAAACACTGACTGTGTTGCTTGCGTTCAACAAAAAAAAAAAAAAACAGACCAGCATGCGCATATGCGCAGTCTGTACGGCGCCTTTATCATTATTTATCTGAAAAGTAAAGTAATTAAGTCAGATTTATCTTAATTCTCCTTCTTTTGGATAGGCTTCAAAATTATAGAGCCTCCGCCTACGTAATTGTGTGACAATTTTATTGTTGACAATTCAAATTTAGTTGTCCTGGTTTGTGTCATTTATATAGTTTGCATCTTATCTTGATGGCCAAGTGAGAGTGTTGTTTTACTATAACTGTATTTATGTGTGTTACTTTGTTTTTCGGTGTTGAGATTTTGGTTCTATTGCTGTTGATTTAATGGTTGAATGTACTTTCCATTGTTTGTGGGGGCTCTGTGTTTGTCTTTAATTTGGTATACATTACTTTTATCCTTTCTAATTTTGCAATCATCTTGGAGATGAAGTGAGAGCTGGGTGCGTTGTGTTTACTGTCTTACAGATGTCTTATTACTGTAAATGCGATGTGGCTCTTCCTCACGGTGCCGTGGGTTGGTCTGCAGTGTGTTATTGTGTTGTTGATTTATAGTTGATAGCTGCTCCCATGTTTGTGTGGTTTTGTCCTGATCTTTGTTTTTAGTACAGTACTTAGTCCTAGCCAATATTCTATATGACCTTAGCAGTTGATTGGACGTTACATACAAACACACATGTACATATATCTATGTGATCTATGAATAATTAAGTGTGTACGATCAGGAAATACCACAATCACACACTGCAGACCAACAAATGTCCCAGTGAGGAGAAGTCATAGATCACTAACAGTCACAAGACATCCGAAAGACAATTCAATTAAAAAAAAACTAGCCCTACTTCCCCCATCAAGATAATTGTGTAATCTAATAGTGACACTTAGTACTATACTCACTCAGAAAAACAATTGTAGGAATTTAAAATTATTTTGACTTTATAACATATGAGAATATAATTTCCAAACAGTTTTTTTTTATTTAATAGAACTATCAATCTTCAATCCAGCAAAATGCAAAATCAAATTTATGGGTCAATGGTTATGATACAGTACAACGCCCTCATTTTCTGAAAGTTCACAAGCAATGAAATCTGCTTTAATATGTTTTGCTGCAAACTTGACCGCTCAAGCTTATTTTCTAAGTCCGACTCACACGTATTTAGCTGTCATTGCACCTAATAACGCGACAATTTCTTCAACAAATTTGTGCAAATATGGCATACCTGTTCCAATAGATATTAAAATGCTAACAATGTTCCCATTTAAATATTATGAGGACATATTCCATACTCAACCCAGGCTCAGACATGTTTTCATTCTTTGCTAAAAACTTTATCACACTTGCTTGGGTCATTTCCTAGCATAAATACAGTGAGCCACTTTAGTTACGCACAACGTTTTAAGGGCCCATATTTTTCACAAAAATGCTGGAATCAAACATTCTCTATGATAATTTACTTATTGACATTTTATCTGCTTGATGACATCGAAAAAAAATTCGGAATCACTCGTGTGAATAATTCTGCTGCGCCAAAGGCAATTTTGACAAAAGTGCACGACTGCACGTGCTATCTGAACGTCTATATTTTATATTTGCGTTTTGCGCTAGGCATTATCCATGGTGATCGTTGAGACAGAAAAACACCAAAAACAATTATTCTTTTCAAGTAAAGTAAGTAAGGGTGCAAAGATCAGGAATCGATACAATCAAGTACCACACCTGACCCAGGATACCAATGGGAAAGTGACACACTCACAGCAGACACCACAAACGAGAGCCAAGAGGTCAGCCCTTTCCCAGCAGGTGACCACAAAGCACATATAAACATTCGCACACAAAGACATAGCAAACACAAGACGGAACAAAAACATTAAAGATCCCCTTTTTCGGTCGTTGAAATCAGTAACACTGTTACTGTTTGAAGAACTGCTCGCTTTGACGTCATGTTAACGTTAGTTACAATAATCAAAAAGATTTTCCTTCGTGAATTGTCTTGTTATGAATCACTTGTTGACATAGAAGTATCAAAACACTAAAACATCTTATCATTGATACGTCTTATAGCCTTGGTAGTAGTGACGTCATCACTAACGTCAACACCGTGACGCCAATAAATCCATTATTTTTTTAAGAAAATAAATGGCGGATACATGGTTGTTTAAAATGAAATTATAAAAGCAGTGCTTCGATAACTGGTTTACTAAGACTCATACGAAACTTTATCTAACTTTTAAAAAAAAAGTTTAAAATCAACTTTTTTCAAACCTTGGCCAGCTGGAAAACAAACTAGTAAAACGTTAAAAAAATATAAAGTTAACAAACACATTCCAGTCTTAGATATTGCCAAGAATAAATCGGTTCTTATCTCTGGCATTGCAGAAATTTGACCCTGAAAAATGTGCAATGTGATCTGAGTTTCATTCAAAATAATGCAATGTGAAATGGTGTTTTGAGGGTAGTGCCCTTCAAATCCATTTTCTCATTTGTTTCTGATCTGATCACAATAAAATTTCAATGTCTAATGCAACTATGGATGCGCTTTACGCTGGTAGTCTCAGATTAAAACATCCTATTTGTTTTTTTTAATAATTCTACATTTTATAGTGGTGCGTAACTAAAGTGGCTCACTGTATATACTCCTCAAGGACCAAGGCTATAAAACAAGGGTATATTTAGCTCAAATTTCTTAAAATTCTGCAAAACATGGCTGGAATCTTTCTATTGTTCATGCTCATGAATCAAGAATCAATTTGGCCTTTATCTATGCCTAATTCTGTCATTGCTGTGTCTCAAATCCACATACCCACTAAAACGCACTTTCAAAGGCAGTGAGTGGTGGAAAATTCTTCTGTGGTCATTCGAACATACAAAAAGTGACACCAAATTAAACTTTGTTTTAAACAATTCATATTGCATGCGAAAGATTTATTCAAACAGTTTCATTATTTTGAGAAGCAAACATTATCTTCTCTGACAATGAGGTTTTGGTATTGTTAAGTTTTCTGGAGACAATGTTTGCACTGGGCCATCAAAAATCAGATTTTTAATCATCATTTTGTGTTTTGAGTGTTAGAAAATGTCCCGCCTTATTGTGCAAAGTTTGTCACAGACAAATGCCAACACAAGCTGTCTGAACCCGTTGGATGGACATAACTTCACAACCCAAACAAACAATTATATATCACAGGAAGAATTGATGGCAAACACCATAAAATCATTCGCAAACAGAGAAATATACATTTAAAAGCATTATTCATTCCGTCCATACATGCCTGTGGCACATGAATCAGACACGAAAAGATAATATTCCAATACAGTTTGGTGAAGTTTTAAAATGACACAAAATTCATTGTTTGTAACGATCGTAAAATTGATATTAAAAAACGTTCTACACAAAATGCTTAAGCAACAAATCAAACCAAGTTTGCTCTTTTCTTACACTGTGAGTTCTTTATTTCTGAAGGATCCAATTAGTTAAAGGTCACAACAGCTGTCGTTGTGCTGCGTGGAGTTGGTAAAGTTTCTCCCCCTCCCCCTCCCCCCCCGTACATCAATATAGTGTTGATATTTTTCATATTCTGGTCCTTCAGGGATACAGGGTTCTGAAAGAAAACAGATAACCGGTTAAGTCGGTGCTACGGAGCGTGAAAATTGTTGCACTTTCCATCAGTTTCATAAACAGGCTCATTAAAACTGAGTTTGCTGTTTTCTTATATTGTACGTTCTCTATTTCTAAAGGATCTGCTTTTTTAGATTATTTAGAGGTCGCAACAGCTGTCAGTGTGCCGCGTGGAGTTGGTAAAACTTCTTCCAGTACATCGATATAGTATTGATATTTTTTCATATTCTGGTCCTTCAGGAATGTGGGGTTCTGACGTAAAGCGGAATATCGCTTAAGCCAGTGCTAGGAGATGTGAGAATCACTGCACTTCCCATAAGTTCTCATGAACAGACTAAATAATACCCAGTTTGCTGTTTACTGATATTGTAAGTTCTCTTTTTCTGAAGAATTCGTTTTTCCATATGATTCATCTGTGTAAATGTAATAAGTACAATGACAAGCTTTCCCCTGTGCGTTCTGGTAGTTTCTCTTCTACTGATTTTATATGATGACCTTGAGATAATGCATTGCATATGTACATATGGAGGGGTTACAGGCTAAAATTTCAAATGTTAGATGTGTTGAGTCTCTGAGTATTGCATATATGTCTGTTAAAGTAGCCTTCTAGTATGACAACATAAATGTTAAACATGAGAATACGTACGTTTTCAGGAATCTTCACTTCATAGCGGGGGTGGTCAAATGCAGGAGGATTATCATCTATGTCTTGGATAAAAACCTCAATGGAAGCAGTTGTAGTCAGATGCAGATCTTTTGTCTTATATGTAATAGACACAAATATATATTTCGATATGTTTTATGAGTATAACATTTTGCAAAACTGTAGATGTTTAACATTAGTTTCTGCGCTACAGCAATACCCATCCAAAGACATACGAGGGGCATTTGGTAAGTTCGTAGCGTGGCATCATAACTCACAATGCGTTTAAAATGCCACCAAATAATACATTTTTGGAAACGAGATTTTAATTGCTAGCATTTAATGGCTATGTGATGCTTTGATTCTTATCAAAATAAGACTCAGTGTGCACGTGCAGAGCATACCCGTTATGAGTAGGATTTTAAACGCTGGCAGAAATTTTAAGCAAAATGTTTGAAAAAAATCGTAGGGATCTTATTTACGACATGACTTGACAAAGTAATGATTTAGTGTCAACTTATTTTTTATAGTATATCATGCCATCACTGCTTGCCTAACTTAAACCTCTACATTTAGAAAATGTTGACGAAAAGAAAAATGGTAAAATTTTAAAAATAAGACTTTTTCTGATTTTCCTTATTCTTTTGCTATTAATTGTGTTACTACAGGAACACAAATTAGACTATTGAGTATATTTTTTGCTTTATTTGTATCGCTTAATGTATAAAAAGCATTTCTCCGCGCAAAAAAGTTTAGTTTTGTATTCAAAAATATTATTCCTAATAACACTACCCCTACTTTTCAAGAAGTGGAAGGGATAACTCAACCCCATATATTTTGTGGAAGGCATATGGATTTATCATGGTATTGCTTTGACCACCACAGAATTGATTAATTTCTACTCTCATGGTATTCGTACTCTTTTTTTCCCCACTGTTTGTAATATGAATGAACCAGAACGTCAACTCATAGCTAAAATCATTCTATCCCATTGGTAGATTTTAAGAGTTATCTTCAATTTTGTTCTTGTTTACAAACGTTCTGTTGGTTTTAACACAAAGCGCACAAACTGTACTTAATTAAAAAAAAAACAAAGGGTATTTTTTAACTGCTGTCAGTTATATATTTTCAAAATATGTGCATCGTAACATGCAATTTTGTATTTTTTAACTGCTATCAGTTTGTATTTTCAAAAAATGTGCATTGTAACATGCAAGTTTTAGTCGTAAAATGAAAGCCTTTGCTTTGCTTTCTAAACGGTTTTGAAGCTGAACATTTCTTGTACTTCAACAACAGCAGAATCTGGGGCGAATATTTGGTACCAGTAAAATGCATTTAAGCCCCCCCCCCCTCCCCTTGGCTTAGGCTGCTGTCCGTTCTAAGGTGGTGGTTCTGTTGTTGTTGACTTTTTGTTTATTGTTACTCCGATTGTGGGAGTCTGTAATTGCTCCATGCTTTGTTTTACGCTACTTTTCGTCCATTTAAGTATTGCAATCATCTTGATGGGGAAGAGAGAGCTGGTTGCTTTGCATAATTTGTCTTCCTGATGTCTCGTGATGGTTGAGTGGCTCTTCCTCGCGTGCCATGGGGTTGTCTGCGGTTTGTGATTATGGTATTTCCTGATCATACGCACTTACTATTTTTGGTATTGAAATCCCAGTATTTAGTTATAAGAAACAGCAAATTCGGTCATTACTTGTATAATGACGCCGCCTAAATGGTACAAAAATAATAATTTCATCAAATAGTTTTAATGTTCTGCACACTTTTCAAAAGGTAATAGTTAGCGATTCCATTAAAAGTTTGCCTTTTCCAGTATAAAAACAGTACATATATTCACAATATCATGTTCATGTCTGTATAATAGCATCCTCATGAAATTTTAGTCATATCATAGAGGATAGAAAGCGGTTTAAAATAATACTAAAGATGAATGGGTTTGTTAATGGGATACTGTCTAAGATAACATTCTATGCTTCATACTTTCTAAATGCCCCTCGAACGCCTGAAGTTGATGCCATTTTCAACAAACGTTTAACACTCATCATCGGTTTAAGATTTATAAAGTGTTAAATAAGATGACCCCCAATAAAACGTTGAATAAGATAATACTATTTTTACCCTATTATTTAGCTTGAACTTCTATTACAATACCGTTAAACAGTATACATGTATATGAACATTCTGTTGATAAGTAAGAGTAAATGGGTTATACTCAACAACGTTTCTAGTGTAAAATAATATTTTGTAGCTTGTATGACATTATGTAATGTATATTACAACTTTCAAAACTGTATATATACATTGCTTTATTCCTTATATTATACGTAATCAGATATTTTATTTCATCTCTAAACTGACTGTGGTTGATAGATAAATACAAGATACATGTACCAGTCAGTCTGAAAAAGGCTATTTTAGTTTGTATTAAGTTCCTATTTATTATCCATGTACATTTACATAAGCAAAATAGCATATATTTGAACTTTTTATATCTACAAAAGAATAATTCGCCCTAGATTTTAGATAAGTAACAATACCGTGAAGGATTCGTTCCCATTTTCTGTCAAATTTGTTATAATAACATATATTACCATATGCAATATATCATAAGGCCATGTATCTATCCAAACTGTTGCCAACGACAATATTTAATAGCCAGAAAAGCTAATATATTATATTAAATTTATAGTTCTGTATATTGTTTATCTGAAGAATTCTAAGGTGAATTGAAATAATACTAGTCAGTTCTTTAAAGCGTATATAATCAGCTACTGTTTAAAAGACTATCTCTAAATCAATTTGATCCTGACTGTTAGCTCGTTTACATATGGTGACGCATTACAGAAGCTTTTAGATTGATTTTAGTCCCAATCGATAAAACTGTCCATCACATCAATTTAGTACTTTTGATTTAGTGTCTTTTTGCTCAACCAATAACACTATCTAAGGAGATGCTTTATTGATGAGAATTTTTCCGTGGAAATAGGGAAATTTGATTATAGTGATCAGTTCTACTTTATGGCAATAGTCACATAAATATGATCATATACAAGACAATAGGGAAGTTGATACTCCGATACCAATTTAAATAAAAAACTTTAAATTTTCAGCCAAATTTATGTCCCGCCAAATTTCAACAGGTGACATTTACGTTATTTTAAAATATATTTTAATGTTTTTTTTTTAGAATGCTGGATAGAAATGTTAAATATTTTTAGAATAATTCAAAGGATCAGATCTGATTATATTTTAGCAATAAATGTGTATATACTTGATGTTAATGTCCACAAAAAGAATGTAACGTTGACCAAAACTTACATGAACCTTACAAACATGGTAAATGTAATCGTTAATAACAAAGTTAAACATGTATATGTGTTCTTAACACTAGAATGAGTTCTAAGCTTAAAAGTGCAAAGAATTTTTAAAAAAGCACGCAAAATTCTAATTGTTCAGCATTGAAATGGCACTCTTCTCCCAATCAACATTGTCACCAATGATAGCCACACATGCAAAGTTAAAAAAAAATGTGCATGAATCTCATGATACACTTATGTACATCTTATTTGCCATGTATACTTTTACTAAATTGACTTATCTCTTAAAGATATCATTTCTTTCAAATATACAGGATACCATTATTATATAACAATGCCTCTTTTGTCGATTGTGTAATAATATGTGTGTATGGTATAGTTTACTTAATGTTGAATAACTTATTTAAAATTTTGAACTCTTCATCAATGAATATTTGGACTAGCACATACTCTTTTCGTTCTTATGACACAAGGGTTAATGCATTGTTTAATCACTCACGATGATGCAGAAGGGCTAGTGTCCCTAAATTTGGTCTTCATCTACATCCTTTATCAGACAGAACAGATAAAAAAGAAAACATGTCCTTAAAATTCTCTTGTTATGCATTTTAACATCATAATCTGTATTCTTTTATCCCCAAACTTGACATCATTCTGATATAAAGCAATAATAACCATACCAATAGGCTTGGTGCTGACAAACCATTGGGAAAAATCGTTACGCTTCCAAATTATTTCAGTTTATTTTTTGAAAAGACAAGGATAAAGGACTATTTTACATACTCGATTTTGACCTATGCTTGAAATGACCTACAATTTTACAAAATCTGATTAATGTTTTGTTCCTAAATGGTATCGGAATAATTGTTGTAACCAATAGCTGACTTACACAAATATGTGATATATCTCACTAAGCTACTTAATGATTGATAATATTGTGTTATCTAAAATGAGATGTAGTCAGTGCCTTGAATATATCATTTCATGAATAAAAAGCGGCAAATGTATCAGTGTCAGTGAGATAAAAGATATATCATTTATTAAGCATTTGAGAAAATAATGCTGTTTACATTTGATAAAAAACACAAACTTACAAAAAAGACATTGTATGTAATTTAGGTTCAAATTTCATTCTTTTAATCATCTATGCCTTGTTGGTATATTTACTTAAATGCAAGTTAAATGGCAATAAATAGCCCACTAGCTGTGTAAACTCATATAGGGCTCTTTCTAGTTTTAAAAATGTTTTTAAAAGAAAGTAACGTATATAACAGTAATAACAGGTACTTCTACTTTGATAACATCATATTGCTAGTCATTTGCTTACAATTAAAAGATTGTATTGGCATGTAAGATATGGTGTTATCTGATAAGATTTCAAATTGTTTTACAGTAACAGAGAAAAAATGCTATTGTATGGTATCGTCTCTACCGCTAAGGAGTTAATATAAGTGTACCTTATTTTGTGGCTTGATTAATGTTATTTGAGAAAAGTTATAGTGTACAAAGTAAGTAAGAAGTCAAAGATCAGGAATCGATACAAACAAGTACCACACATAGGAAAGTGACAAAAACAAAAGAAAACATCAAATACAAGCGAGCCAAGAGGTCAACTCTTTCCCATCAGGTGACCACAAGGCTGCAATGAACAGACAATAAAACATCAATTACACGAAACACAAATAACAAAAATGATCCACAAAAGAAGCACTGCCTTAGAAAGATCAGTAAAAATAGTTTTACTGGCGGGCTGAGACTAGTTTCACAAATCCCATAAGAGGTATTTTGGCAGCCCAACGTCTAATGATAGTACTGCGTTAAATAATAATAGAATTGAAGAAACATATATAGCTGAAACATCAAATAGATAATGAGCGCCGTCACGCAAAAAGGGTGCTTAACGTAATCGATGACGTTATGAGAAAATGACGTTCGAAGTTGACGCTAATTTCCGCGCCGAATTTGTTCAAAACATGTGCGCTCGCTATTAAACCATTGACACCATTCGTAGTTTGTTTTTAGTTTTTTTTTCCCTTTGAAAGCCTCTCCTTTCCCTTTTTGATTACATTGACGACGGCTCGACAAGCGAAGTCTTTTGTAAACAAGAAAAAAGACTTGTTTTGTAAACAAAATGTCAAAAAGTGGTCAGTATAAAAAAGCGAACAAAGGTTACCCAAATTGCTTGTAAAAATCTCAATCGAAACTAGGCCTAGAAGCTTTCAGCTTGAAGACAATAAATAAAAAAAAACCTCTCTCCCTCTCTGATTTCGCAGTCAAATGATCAGTAGTAGGCCTATTATTGTGAAAACGGGACCGGGGTTGATGAAGAAGATTGGGTTGGCGAAGAAGATCGGAAGAAAGCCTTGGTCATTATTTATAGAAAACATTCACCCCTTTTTTTTACATGCAACCAACCAACCAACCAACCAACCAACCAACCAACTTATTTCAATCAAGAAAAAAAATCTGACAAGTGTGCAATCACTGAGTCTGGTGACCTCTGATCATCACTGATCACTTGTGATCACTCGTCATCACAAATTTAAAAACGCGTAGTATGTTGTCCTTGGAGCTTCTTACCGTCTTACCCGAGTTGTAAGATCTGAAGAGCCCAGAAAAGCCCTGCTATCCCGGGACAAAAATAGGATACCTTTTACAAGACGCAAGGGTAACAACCCAATCATAACTTGTATAGAGGCTCGGAACGGGATAAAAATCAATACGAAGTCCGTCAGCAATGTTTCAGCTCATCAAGATCAGTCTGGGCTTCCCTCGAGACTGGTCTGTCTTCATAAATAAATATCAGATTTTGTCTCCTTAGCTTCTCACTGGACATTTTGTTAGTATGGACACGTATATGTAAAAAGACCCTACATAAATACAAGAGAGCTTAATTTTCGTTCCTCCTTTGTGATTGTGTGCACAGCGCAAAGCTCAGACGAGTTTGCACAGATGCGCAGGATCATCTGAGCCTTCGCCTCTCGCCTATGTGATAAGTGCGAAAATCTCATGTGCTGGCCCATATTTATTATCGTTTCAATGCTACACTATCGAAAATCGGTGATATATTCGTTTGGTTTGATTTGTGTGTGCGTTTACATACGAATAAATGTGCGAAAAATAATTGTTCCACGATCCCAGAAAAAAATAAAATTAAAAAAAAGCACGCAAACAACTTGAATTGTCCGACATTCAGCCCAAAGCCAGCCAACACCCTATCTCAGGCCACTATCGGTCCACCAGCAAAACGCCATTGGGATGGCGTTTCGCTTGCCGCCGATAGTGACCAGCTATTACATGCTTACTGGGGAGATGGGATTGAACCCATGATATTGGGATTATTAAACGATCTCAAGCGTTAAATATTTTAACGTTACACTAAGTTGTAGCGGAGCTGCTACTGGTCTTCGTATAATATTGCACTGTTTATTCGACTAGAATAACTACTGTTCATTTACTTTCTTTTATTTTTGTTTTGGGATGCAACTTATTAAAAGTGGACATTGAATAGAAGTTTGCCGTATACTATTTAGAAGAAAGATGGATGTAAGTTTACACCAACTGAGCTAACAGCTTATCTGCCTCTTCGTTTGATATAAACTTGCATTTTTAGCGATTATAAAAACTTATTCGTTTTATCCGGGCCATTTTTCTTGGAATTTGGTCTGATTTCAGAATCATACTGCATAGAAACACCAAAACCAAAGAATGGCCAGAAAAGTCTTATGGAGAAAACTATTCTGTATTCCATGCGGATAATGCAGCTGGTCAAAACAAACACAAGACCTAGCTTCTTTTTCTGTCACTAAATACAGAAATTAGTCTTCATTTTATGACTGCTGGTCACACTAAATGAATATGTGATGCATGTTTTGGGCTTATAAGACAATGATATATGCGAAGCGATTCACAATGTTTACAACATCTTGCCTCGGTTGTCAACAGTTCTGCTTCATTAGTAATGAAGCCGTTTGTCCACCATTTACGTTGTATGAATGGGATTCTTTTTTTAATAGAACATTTAAATGTTTTAGAGGAATTTCTAAATATCACCATTTCCGGCTCACTTCTGTGCCCGGCGTTATATTTGTGAGAGTTTCTTCGACTGCGGAAGAGGAGAGAATTTCATTAATAAAGCCAAATGTAGATTTGAATTATCTATTAACCAGCATGCCAAATATTTTCAATTCAGGCGGACTAAGTGAAGAGAGAAAGTTATATTCAGTTGTACAAACATGTACGGCCGTTCTGCAGTGATAAGTTTAAAGACCTAACTTGCCCACATGTCAATGTATATAGCGTTTTCAAAGGTGTGCAATTGCAAGAAATTTACAAAATATGGAACCTGTGAATTTAATTTGTACATTTCCTACACATATTACCAAAATAGAGCTATACCTCAAATGATTTGTGTGCTTAATATAGTGAAATTGGTGTCTGTTTATTCTTGAAAGTATGCCTAATACTTAATTGCATCTGGACAGCGGTACCGCACTTATGGATTGAAGGGCCCCTCAACATAAATTACGCTAACCAGCCTTAAGGAAATTTTGGTCCTTTGCTTATCACGTTTTTGGCCGGAAACGCGGTCAGCGTGTGAATATTTTGTTGTTTTCGCTCATGGCGATCACATATTTTCTCTAAAAGTATTACAAATCGCCACGGAAGCGTAGACAAGCACACAATCTGGGAACTTGATGCTTCCAATTACGCTGCTGCTACGATCCCACTACGACAATGAAGATCCCACTACGCCTAGTCTACGCTGATGGTATTCCAGCTGCGACCTTGCTACGACCTAGGCGATGGAGCTACGCTTTCGTTGCGATTTTGTATCATTCCATATACAATCTGAAGTTAAACTGATTTCTATCTAGCTAAATGTCAACGATAGACGCGCTCAAGTCACTTTGCTTCAGCTGGCCATTATGAACCACAAACATATTATGTTGGATGATTAGGTCCAGGCAAGACGGAGGCGGAGGGCCACATGGTTCTGGGTCTGTCCATGATTATCCGCAGACAGACGGATACAGTTTTGACACTACGGCCAACTGGAAGATAGCTCTTAATTCTTCAATAACATGAGCATGAAAACGCTCAGATGTGGTCCTAGAATCTAAAATAGCGACACCAACTTTAGAAGAGCATTTGAACCAGGCAATGCGTTGACCATGCCAGAACGCAAAGAGCAGAAGCGCCCATGTTGACTATGTCTAAATAGCACAGTCGTCGCGGAAGCGCGTTAGTCGTAGTGGGGTCGTAGCAAGAGCGCACAGAGCATAACAAGATCGCGTATAGCGCAGCAGATGCGTAGTAGAAGCGTAGCTGCATCGCATATGAATAACTCGGCGATTTCGCCACGATGTGACGGCGATTGAGCTACGATGCTCACGATGCCGCCGCGATACGGCTACGCCCATGTTGATTTTACTGCGATGTGACTACGCTTCCGTTGCGCTTTGAGTCCACGGCGATGTCGCTACGTAACTTTTGAGCAGGTCAAAACAATCACCGTGAGGTGGCGATCATGAAGATTCCGATGCGCTTCTACTACAACAGAGGCGCTTCTACTGCGCCCTTGCCATTTCCGCTACGATTCCTGGCGTTTTGGCCAAAATTTCGAATCGTAGCGGAATCGCCGTCGTATAATATAGACTATATTTGCCTTTAAATAACTGACAACAAGAGAAAATAGACCCGACACTCTTCTTAAAATGTTAATATTAAAGAAAGAATTCTCAGACTTTGATACATGCAATGTTATTAGACTTTTCTTTTGGCGTTATAGTAAAAAAGGTTACTTTGTTACGTCATTAATAATGTTTCTTTGTAACGTAATTTTATGCAGAACCTGAAGAGGGTACCCATCTATAAATGGCGTTTTAACCGTTTTATCGGCGTCACATAACAAAATAAATGTCAGAATTGGACTTTAAACTCATTATAGCTAAAGAAAATCCAAAGAACTAAAATTCCATAAAAAATACGTTAAGCCCCCTTTTTGCGTGACGGCGCTCATATATTGTTTAAACGCATACTGGTTGTTTCCTTCTTTATAAAACTGTTTGTAGGCAATCAGCATGTTGCTAAATAAGAGTTTATGTATAACTTGGTATTTGCAAAATTGGATTTGAATATAACAAGGGTAACGTAGTTAACATGACACTCTGCTGTAGGTCAAAAGGCTAACGTGTCTTTTTGCATGTGATATTATGAAGTTTCAAAGCATTATAGTAAACAATATATTTCCTGCTGTAAGGGGAGGAGGGTATAATCTCTATTGATTTTATTTCATTTGTGCTATCACTATAACCGACTTTTCATTTTGGTACTGACGTCATATTTTCGTGTTCAGACATCATTTTGAAGTTAATGTAACTTTTATAAAATTCTGAGTCAGAGTCTATGCTCCAGAATCAACAAGTCGTCAGTAATATAACCACAAATGATCAAACTGTACAATATGGAAATCATAGTACTCCACTTTCAAGCCTTAAATAAGCTGAAAATGGGTACGTCACTTTGTGACGTCTCTGCGACGTTACATTGTCAAGAAAAAATTATAAACATCTTTTTCTTACTTAGGATATATTTTTCTTCAAGAAAATTTATGTTTAACACTTTAAAAAAAATGCACACATAATCACACAGCGGTCTACACTATCTGTAAGAGACCGTGTTCAACTGCAGAATTAATGGCGAGGGGTGACACTAATTATAACTTAAGCCTATGGATGCTTCAGCTGCTGCTCGCTCTAAGGGGATGGTTCCGTTGTTGTTAATGTATTTTTTTTATTGTTGCTCCTGATATTTGTGTAGGTTTTTGTATGATCCTTGTTTTGTTATGCATTGCTTACTGTCCTTTCTAGTTTAACACAGATGTTACTTTCCAATTTGGTGTCCTGGGTCAGATGTGGCACTTGATTGCATCGATTCTAGATTTTTGCTTCTTTGCTTACTTCGCAATAATCTTGCTGAAAGAGAGAGAGAGAAAGAGAGAGAGAGAGAGAGAGAGAGAGAGAGAGAGAGAGAGAGAGAGAGAGATGGTCGCTTTAATTGTATGATGCTATTGCTGATTTATGGCTATGCTGTTAGTGTGCTGTTTTTTTACTTCTTTAGAGCATCAGGGGTTAATCTGTGCCCTGTGATTCTTGCATTTCCCAGTTATACTTGTTTTGTTATTTTCAGTTTATTTTGACCTCAATACTTCCGTCTGAGACTGGATTCCACTGCAAAATGTATTTTGATGGTTTGACCACAATTAATAATTTGGGCCCAAAAATTAAGTGAGTATGAACAGGGAATGACACAATAACATTCTACACATCATCTTATGACACCGCTAGGAAGATTCAAAGAACGATAACAGCAACATGACATTTAGAACACACAAAAGTAAAGCAAGTTGCTACAGCTGCTGTTAGTTCTAAGGCTATGGCTCTGTTGCGGCTGATTGTTTATTGTTACTTCCGATGTTAATGTGTTTTTTTGGTTTGAACCTCGTTTTTAATACAGTACTTGAATTGGAGTCATTTGTAGTTATGTTATCATCATGCTGAGCATAATAAAAAGGGGGAGCGCAGTGGCTCAGTGGTAGAGTGCTTGGGTGAGATATAACTCGGATATCACGCGACAGTCTGCATGCCTAGTTTTAAATCCATTCACGGTTTATAGCTATGGTTTCCTCTTTAATTGCACGACGGTGGGTCAGGCCTCAGACTCTATGACGGCTCTGACGTAAAGCTTTAATCGGTGGGTTGGTGCCTGATGCTTAACTGTAGCTGGACCCACCGTGGCTCAACTTGAGGTTTTCTTTAGCTCTGACTATCTGTGAGTCATGAGCCCCTTTCTTTGTTTCATCATGATGTGTTAATTTGATTAGAATGTTTCTCCATGATTATGCATTGCATTAGTGAGATGGCCTCCATGCGAGCTGAACATTTCTTGTACTTCAACAACATTAGAATCTAGGGCGAAGATTTGGTACCAGTAAAATGCATTTAAGCCCCCCGTGGCTTAGGCTGCTGTCCGTTCTAAGGCGGTGGTTCTGTTGTTGTTGACTTTTTGTTTATTGCTACTCCCATTGTGGGGGTCTGTAATTTTTCTATGTTTTGTGGTACGTTGCTTTGTGCCCGTTCTAGTATTGCAATCATCTTGATGGGGAAGAGAGGGCTGGTTGCTTTCCTTAATTTATCTTCCTGATGTCTCGTGGTGATTGAGCGGCTCTTCCTCGCGGTGCCGCAGGGTTGTCTGCAGTTTGTGCTTGTGGTATTTCCTGATCATACTCACTTACTATTTTTGATTCGAGACCGAAGGACCGCGGGTTCGAACCTTACTGGCGTCACTGTGTTGTGTCCTTGAGCAAGAACATTAATCATAGCTTAGTGTTGGTTCAACCCAGGAAGACCCGTCCCTCTATAACTGAAATATTATTGATGGGACGTAAAGAATCAAATCAAACAAAACAAAAAAAAAATAAAAGCCGGTTGCTTTTGTTTAATATTGTAACTGCTGACCTATGACTATTGATGGTCGCTTTTACTTCCTTAAGGTGTCGCATGTTGATCTGTGGAATGTATTTTGGAGTTTCCTGGTCATACTTTTGTATGCTATTTACGTTCATTTTGACTTAAATGCGTAAAATAGGTTTGTATTAAGTTCTATGCTTTGTGTGTTTTGAAATATGAAAACCCCCTCAATGGGAATAGCAGGACCTAGTTTGGGCGTTTCTGTTGACTTTTTAACTTCTATCTATGTGTTTGTGTGTCTTCGACCAGGCGACTCCAAATTTTGTGTTGACTTGGATTGCCACATTAACACTCAATTATTTTGGTCTTGGTTTGAAAGTACTGTGTTGTAATTTTAATCTGAAGTTCCCTAGAGCTCTCACTTTGCTTGAGTTCTGCACAAAAGTTATATTTAAGATGACATGTATGAAATGTGTGTCTGCATTATTTCAATCTAATGAACGTGATGTGTAGCGTAGGATAATAAGTGTTCAGCATTATTAATTATTGAAACGTCGTCCGTTTCAGGTAGTTCCAAAGATGGTCAATCGTTATAAACTATAGTGCTATAACATAAATGTTCAGTGACAGTTTGAATGCCTGACTATGAACCAAACCATTTGTGTTTTTCAGGAGATTAGTTGCTCGAGGCGTGTTTTCCATCTCTGAATATCTGTGTGTGTTTTTTTTTTCATCACAATTTTTTTATTTGATTTCTTTCCTGTGATTATACAATAACAAAGCATGAGAATTAAACAATACATGCGTATGTGCCTTACACAGGCAGAATCTATGCAAAAGCTTGGTCAGTAAAACATGTTTAAGCTGTCAGTGGCTGCGTGTGCTGTTGGTTTTGTTGGTGACAGTAAAATTATGCTCACGTTGTCAACGAGAGTTTTAATTTGCTTCTGGCTGTGTGTCATAGTAATTTGTGTCCTATCTTGTTTTGCAATTATCCCTTAGAGGCACTAGGGGTTAGATCTTGACATGTGATTGTGACAATATCTGGTCATACTCTCATTTTATCATTCACAAAAGTAGTTGCTGGGTAAATGCATATCAGTTTATTACTGTGTATTAGTTTTAAAGGATTTTTAACATTGCCATTACCTCCAGTTTTGCTTGTAGAATGAGTGGTACAGTCGTAGTTACTTCATAGTCAATATTTTTATTGACCGTCAGTTTTTTGCTATTATCGCCCGTATCCGCATCTATTCGAAATAAACCACCTGGACTCTGAAAAGAAAAATAATTAATAATCTCTCTCTCCCTCTTTGTGTGTGTGTGTGTGTGTGTGTGTATGCATGCGTGTGTGCGTGCGTGCGTGCGTGCGTGTGTGCGTGTGTGTGCGCGTGCGTGCGTGTAAAGAACATACCTAACTTATATACCAAACCCAGATTACCATGAAGAAGAGACACAGAGCAAACACAGCCACAACACAATTAAAGTAAAGTAACCTGCTCTCTCATCCTCAACTAGATGATTGCTAGACTCGAAACGACACCGAGAACAACGCGTTAAACAATTCCATTCACGAACACACAATCCTGTGGAAGCAAATATATTCCCCCAATGAGCAGCAACAGAAACACCACCTTGGAGGAACAGCACCAATGGCCACTTGGGCGCTTAAATATACATACTTTACTTGACAAATCTTCACCCTAAATTCTGCTGTCGTTAAAAGACAAAACAATGTTTTGCATGCATTGAGGCTTCTGTTCTTATGCAATGCTTCATCAGAGAAACAATTAAATAATCATAACATACAAATGATGAAAGAAAGAAACATTTTGTCATCTCAAAGACAGTCAGAGATAAAGAAAATGCCAAAGGACCTCGGATAGTCTCCTATTCAATATGCCCAAACTTTGAGAGCCTGACGTTTGGATTAATATAATTGACAACTGTATTTTTGTGCTTAAATCAAAACCTGACATTTAGTACACCTAGCAAAATAGAAATACTTGCAAAATTTTGCTTATCAATGCCAAGACCTTAGAGTGTATTGCATGGGGGTATATTTTATGACCAAATTTTATTTTGAAGAAAGCCAATGACCCGTCTGGTAATCATCCAAATACATGAAAATATAACATTTGCAGCCTAAACTGTTAGATGAAAAAGATGCATTTGCATATTATTCGGTTCTAGAAGATTTTATTAATTCAAGTAAATAAGTAGGGTGTCCTTGATTTTTGACTATTACCTGTAAATATCTTACACATAGATTATACCTGTTTGTTTCTAGTTCAAAAGGTTTGACTTGTTCACTGAGGTGTATCATAACGACATACTGTATATATGCCGTTGTAAATTGATAATAAGCTACAGGATTGTACAAAATTAGCAAATTATGAATTTTTCACTTTAGAACAGCCGAAAAGATATCATGCATGGTCTTGTCCAAATGTACGTGATGGGCTGACCTTTTGTGGACAATATTTTTTTCGCAATGTTGCTGAGTTTTATAGACAAAATGTTGGTTTTGTTATGAGAGGGAATTTATGTTGTCCCATTCTGGTGATAAGCAGGTTGATATATTTGACGCTTTTAACACTACATCCAGATATTTAATTGATATTTTATACATTAATAATATTTATTTTGACAATATGGTAAGGCAAATATACCCTTCAAAACTTCATTAAATTTGCTGGAGCATCTAGCCATGTTTCTGACTTCAACACTCACAATAAATTGTTAACTCTCAGAAACTTTTTAAACAAGTCTATCAGTATCATAAACTTTGACAAACCTTTTCTATATTTTATCGCTGATACTTTGATTTTGTATCTACATTCCACGTCAGACGTAAATCTCTCTTACATCAGGGACTTTACAAACCTGATTTCTATTGTAACTTAATGTATACATTGAAGAAAATTGATGATTCTAATAATCATTCAGCGAAATTTATTAAAATAATTACTCATTATAAAAAAAATTGGCGATAACATTAATGTATTTTTAACAGACTGCATCTTTGATGGTCAGTCCAATCAAGGTTGACAACTTTGCTATCCTCTTTATTTGCATGCTGGCGGGTTGGACCTCAGCATCTTTGCCGCTTCTGACTAAAAGTCTTATCTATAGATGATGTGGATTGGGCCTAATGCTGTGTCTATTGTCAGTCTCACCTGAGTTTAACTGTTTGAATTTCTTTTGCTCCAGTATTTAGTTGTGCGTACTTTTGAGTCCTTATCTTTGTTTCATCTCCTTTTTATATATTTATTTATAGGTTTAAGAAGATGATTCATGGATAAGTAAGAGATCTTTCATCCAAACTAAATATCTACATATATGTGTATTTATCAACATTAGAATTATGGGTGAGGTTGGTACCGTTAAACTAGTTTAAGCCCTCTAGTGATTTTTTTACTGATCGTTCCAAGGCAGGGCTTCTTATGTGGATGTTTTTGTTTTCATGTATGTCTTTGCCATATGTTATGTCTGTTTCTTGCAGCTCTGTGATCACCTTTTGGGAAAAGCCTTACCCTTTGGCTCTATTTTTCGTGATGTTTTCTTCAGTCTTTGCCACTTTCCCATACAATGTCCTGAGCCAGGTGTGGTCAGGCATGCAGCAAACTTAATCATTATTTTTCAATGGCATTGCTTCAACTGCTTGTTCATATATTAAGGTCATTCTCGTTATTTCTAACAAACAAAATACGCTATGCATAAAAGAGTTTAGTTTCTGCACATCAATCATACAAAAAATATTACTTTACAGGTTTCATGAGCCCTTTTCTTTGTTTCATCATGGTGTGTTAATTTGATTAGAGTGTTTCTCCATAATTATACATTGCATTAGTTAGATGGCCTCCATGCGAGCTGAACATTTCTTGTACTTCAACAACAGCAGAATCTAGGGCGAAGATTTGGTACCAGTAAAATGCATTTAAGCCCCCTAGTGGCTTAGGCTGCTGTCCATTCTAAGGCGGTGGTTCTGTTGTTGTTGATTTTTTGTTTATTGTTACTCCCATTGTTGGAGTCTGTAATTGTTCTATGTTTTGTTGTTAGTTACTTTATGTATATTATAGTATTGCAATCATCTTGACGGGGAAGAGAGAGCTGGTTGCTTTGCTTTATTTTTGTCTTTCTGGTGTCTCGTGGTGGTTAAGTGGCTCTTCCTCGCGGTACCACAGGGTTTTCTGCGGTTTGTGATTGTTGTATTTCCTGATCATACTCACTATTTTGATACCAGTTTATGTTTATGTCTGTGAAAATAAATCCTGGTTATATTTTAATTCTTAAAGTCAAAAATTTGCAGTTATATGTAATAAACAGAGGATATACCTTTATCAGTTTATATTTTCGAGAAGCACCACTGAGGTTTCCTTCTTGACATTCTGGAATAGTCAGCCCCAGACCGTCTATTGAAACAGAACTATTTACTCTTGCATTCTGAAAATAATAAATAGGTATAAAACAAGTCTTAAGATAACATACGAGGTGTGATAAAAAAGTTTTTGGCCCGATATGCTTGGTGATATTTATTGAGTTAAATTCTTTGTCAGTCAGTCATTTGATCTCATAAAAGGGCATTGCTAGTTTGAAAAACATACGGTCATGCTTGGTTGCTTACGTAAAGCATTTTTAAGAGAAGAGGCTGTGACACATTTGCAAAATGGAGAAACATGAAATCAGATCGGTTATAAAATACTTCTGAAAGAAAGGAGTGTATCCTAAAGAAATGCATTAAGACCTCATGGAAGCCCTTAGGAGGAATCTCCTTCTTATAGCGGTGAGAAAAATGGACAGCAGAGAGCAGAGAGCCTGGAGGATGATTGACGGTCTGGCCGCCCCAAAGATGCCACCACTGATGAAAATATCAGGGTCTTGCACACCCTAGTTATATGTGATAGGAGGTGAGACCTACGAAGCATAGCTAGCGAAGTGGGCTTAAGTTTTAAGACATTACAATCAACTCTAGCCGACATCTTAGGTATGTCAAAGGTTTCCGCAAGATGGATGCCCCAAATGTTGACTGATGATCAGAAAAGGACAAGGCTCGATATTTCGAGGAATATCCTGTCTCGCTATGAAAATGACCCCGGCAATTTTATCAAGCCAGTTGTAAACCAAGATGAGACATGGCTTCACCACGCAGAGCAAACGATGGCAGCATCTTGTCTTACCCCTTCTTAAGACATTTAAGAGGGATCATTCATCAGGGGAGGTGATGGCCTCAATCTTTTGGGATAGTCAAGGGGTGATCATGATTGATTATCTTGAGCACGGTTGCATAATGCAGGCGAATTGAGGCGGCTACGCCAGGAAATCATAAGAATGAGGCAGGAAAACTGACTCGCAGTGTTCTGCTCTTGCAGGACCACGCCCCTGCCCTCACATCACAAGATATCATGACTGCTGCGACCAAATGTGGATTTGAAATCCTTTCTTATCCCCCTTATTCTCCTGATATGGCTCCTTCTGACTTCTATTTGTTTCAAAAACTGAAATCCCATCTTCGTGGCATACAGTATTTAAGCAATGAAGGATGTTAGAAGTAGTAAACGACCAGGAAAAGGCCTTCTATTTTGAAGAGATAAGAAAGCTCTAGCAGAGATGGGATAAGTGCATTGCCTTGAAGGGAGATTATATTGAAATGTAATGGCCAAACTTTTATTCCCTAGTAGCTAAAAGTACAAGGAACCAATATCTTTTTAATAATCGCTCGTACTTTTCAGAAGAAATCAATAGGATGTTTGACACATCCTTTAATTTCTACATGTACTAAGCCATTACTTCAGCGCTTCACATAAACGTAAAGCAGAAAAAGCATATAGCACAATTGGCTATTGAGCAACAATTTTCTTAATTACATTATAATGCCATAAGAATTGGATGTATATAATGTGAAGACCATACTGACCTCATTGTAGTACCATGTCATAGGCATACTCTCATGGCACTATTTTAAATAATTCATCTTGACACAAAACAACATTTACATACTTGTTTTATTCTCTTAACATACCGACAGTCAAATCATGAGATAAGACGAAAGACTATAACCAAAACCACATTGATTTTCCTCGTTTTGATAATCAAACATCTGTAGAAATATTATCAATTACGTAAATGTCAAGTTTGATGTTATCAATGCGCGTGGTTTTGTAGAAATTATGATTGTTTAAAGTAGCTTTTTAGATGATGTAGTGCTTTAACACTTTGTTATTGAGAAATATGGAGTCTTTTTTGCATCATAAACTAAAATCAATTATTAGGCAACGGAATATACATGTACTAGATTATGTTGATTTTTGAATGTTTTATAATTGATTTTGATGTGCAATTGATAGTACCATTATCTCATTTAGTAGCCAATTTAGTAAAGTATGGGGAAGCTGGTCAAGTTTAATTTTAGACTAAAGTCGAACTTTGAAAGCTTGAACTTGGTAGACTTGCACACCTCAGCTAAGTCAAACAATCTGCCAAGTCCTTGCAAAATCCCTATTGTATTTCATATAATTGTATAGTGGATAACACAACAAATTATGATTGGTAAAAGAACATTTTCGAGCCAGTATTGTATGGTGATTTAGTGCAAAAATGAAAAAAAAATGTTTGAAAAACAAACTAGTAACTCAAAAAATACAAGCAAGCGTTGTATAAAAGAAGTTTATTAAATGTGGATACAATGTGACCGTCTGAGTGTTCAGTTATAACTGGTTTATAATTATGGTTTTCTTGTTAATTGTAAGCCGGTGGATCAGGTCTCAGACTCAAAGACGGCCCTGACGTACAGTTTTAGTCAGTTAGATGCTGTCTGAGCTTGTCTTTGGCTGGACCTACCGTGGCTCAACTTAATGTTTTCTTCTGTGAGTTGCACGTTTTTTCCTTTATTTCATCAAAATGTTTATTTGATTATATTGTTTCTCTGTAATGATACATTGCAATTGTAAGGAAGCCCTTATGCTAGCTAAAGTACTTTTTTGTGTGTTAACAACAACATACTCTAAGGCGACGATTTGTTACCATTAGAAGGCATTTAAGCCGCCTTCCCCCAGTGGATTAGGCTGATGTCCGTTTTAAGGCGGTGCGTCTGCTGTTGTGTCCTTCTAGCGTTGCAAATATCTTGTAGGGGATGAGCGAGCTGGTTGTTTTACTTAAATTGTCTTCCTGATATAATGCTATTGTTGGAATATTTCTAAAGCTCTTCCTAACGGTGATTGTGGTACTTTTCTGATCATACTCACTTGTATTAAAGAAGCTGACCCAAATTAAAAAAACTATCACTTTTATGTTTATTGCAATTTTAAGGAGACATATTCGCTAAAACAAGCTGTTGCTATATAAATAAATAAAATAAATATACATACCAGCATTCAGTAAGTGCTTTACTAGTATCTAGCCCTTGTGTTTTATTCAAGCTATAAAAGGAGACATCGCACATATGACGATATATGTTCAAATAGGGCATTAACTTAGCATTTGCTCATCAGACATCGAAAATACACATATACATAAACATGAGCTTTCACTCAAAAGACGACTTACCAGACGGAAAAAACTAAACTATCTTTACTTGGCTACAAGAAAAAAGAGGACTGCATCTACACCCAGTGACTCTTTGAAATTGGTGACATTAACATGAACTTCTTATCTTGAGAAATTGAGGCATGACAGAAATGTGCATCTAAACAGTTTCAACGACATAAACCATATAAGTGCTGGCGACGCAACATTTTTTTTAACTTGGCAGGAAAAATAATCCATTTATCCCATAAAAGGCACACAAACTGTAAGTGCTAAATTTCAATAGAAACTATTTACATGGGCAACCAAACCAGAAGACTGTCACTGTGTACTAGCACTACATAAAAACACATCAAAGCAAGCAAGATCTGAGTATTTATGTCCCAGCCATTTAATCTTTGTCTTTTAATATATGAGCTACCAAGAAATGAGCAAATCAAATTATCAGCGATAAAATGTAGAAAATTTTTTGAAAAGTTTATGATACCAATAGCCTCGTTTAAGAAGTTTCTGAGTTAACAATTTATTGCGAGCGTTGACATCAGCAACATTGCTAGATGCTCTAGCAAATCGGATGAGTTGGCTCTCGTTTATGGTGTATAACTGTGAGTTTGTCACTTTCCCATTGGGATTCTGGGTCAGGTGTTGTACTTGATTGCATCGATTCCTGGTCTTTGCATCCTTACTTATTTCTATAGGATGTAGAGCGAGGAACATCACCATCTAAAATGGGAAATCGACAATTTCAAAATCAAAATCGTCTCGTTTATCGTAAATTTTGGTAGAAACAATATCATTAGAAATGGACAAATGCAAGTCCAAAAACGCGGCTTTAGTATCAGATGTATTAGCTTTATTGAGTTGAAGCTCTGAAGGGTATATTTGACTTACCATATTGTAAATTAAACATTATTAATGTTTAAAATATCATCCAAGAGGTTGATACCATAAAGCTAGTTTAAGCCCTCCGGTAAAACTATTTTTACCGACCATTCCAAGGGGGTGCTTCTTTTGTGGATCATTTTTGTTATTTATGTTTCGTGTTTGTCATGCTTTCTTGTCTCTTCATTGCAGCCTTGTGGTCACCTGCTGGGAAAGGACCATCCTCTTGGCTCTCTTGTATGTGATGTTTTCTTGTGTTTTTCCACTTTCCCATGTGGTGTCCTGATACTTGATTGTATCGATTCCTGCTATTTGCCTTCTTACTTACTCTGATGCCTAACTACATGAACCTTTGTTTAGGCGAACCAATTGGTATATTACATGCGATCGAACAAAAATATTATCCAAATAAAACAATGATGTGTTATAACCTTGGCTCAGTATATACATGTACTCAGTGTGTGTGTCAGTCGGCCCCTCCAATTTGCTTCCCAAACATTCTGGCACCACATACTCATTAATCTACCATGAATTGTGCACATTACTGTCATTTGATTAGAAGAATACTTTCACATACCTCGCTGACATTTAGTTGGAACTTGTCTTGAGAGAGGTGAATACTGTAGTTGCCAAATCTACTTATAGTAATGACAAAAGAACCATTTATAGCTTCAGGCTGCAAACAACAAATACAAGTTATATTGATTTTTCTACGTTAAAACATAGGCCAAATTTTCAAATTATGTCAGTTTCAGTTTCACAGTCTAACAAATATAGTAATGGTTACATAAAGGTTTTGTATAACATGATTTCAAACAGTTATATATCTTGTTCCAACGAGGCAATAATTTAAAGCATTATACATGTAATATGTACCTTTGATTCACATTAGGCATAGTAAAACATAGTAAGTGAGTATGATCAGGAAATACCACTAACACAAACCGCAGACAACCCCATGGCACCGCGAGTAAGAGCCACTAAACCATCACGAGACACCAGGAAAACAAATTAGGCAAAGCAACCAGCTCTCTCCTCCCCATCAAGATGATTGCAATACTAGAATGGACATAGAGTAACGTACAACAAAACATAGAACAATCACAGACTCCAACAATGGGAGTAACCATAAACAAAAACCAACAACAACAGAATCACCGCCTTAGAACGGACAGCAACCTAATCCACCAGGGGTCTTAAATGAATTTAACTGGTACATGTACGAACTCTTCGCCCTAGATTATGCTGTTGTTGAAATACAAGAAATGTTCAGCTCGCATGGAAGCCTTCTATGCAATGTATCATCATGGAGAAACACTCTAATCAAAGTAAGTAAGGGTGCAAAGATCGGGAATCAATACAATCAAGTACCACACTTGATACAGGATACCAATTGGAAAAAAAAACAAATTACCAGTAAGACGATATAAACGAGACCCAAGAGGTCAGCCATTTCCCAGCAGGTGACCACAAGGCACATATAAACAGATGCGCACAAAGGCATAGCAAACACAACACAGAAAAAATATAAAAGATCGACAAAAAAGTACCGCCTTGGAACGATCAGTAAAATATTTAAATGCAGGGCTTAACCGGTTTAACCGTGCACCAACCTCACCCTTAGTTCAGATGTGGATCAAGACACGTAGATGTTTGGTTTGCATGAAAGACCCCTGACTTATCAATGCATCAAATCCTAGAACGTATAACACACCATGATGAAACGAAGAAAAGGGCTCACGACTCACAGATAGTCAGAGCTAAAGAAAACCTCAAGTTGAGCCACGGTGGGTCCAGCTTCAGATAAGCATCATGCACCAACCCACCGATTAAAGTTTTACGTCAGAGCCGTTATAGGGTCTGAGGCCTGACCCACCGTCGTGCAATTAAAGAGGAAACCATAGCTATAAACCGTGATTGGGTTTCAAACCAGGCATGCAGACTGTCGCATGACATCCAAATTATATCAAACCTTTACATAACGTTTTACAATCTTTTTAATTGATCATTAAAATTAGGTTTTCCAACACTTCGTTTGAATTTTTAAACTAAATCACCATAAACTATAGGTTCTGATATGCCTTGTTGCAGGAGAGTTTTTAACCCAATGTTGTATTTAACAATTAACTCTGAGTGCCTGTGGTAGAATTTAGAAAACGTTTTTCGAATTTTCTGATATCTATAACCTAATTTTAATAACTTAGCAGTTAAAAATAAGTTTCTGTTGATGAATTCATCAACATTAGAACACACTATAGCAAAACGAATAAGCTGAGAACTATATACACCATAGTAAGGGGTTGCGAAACATCTCCATCCAGAAATGGGAAATTCACTATTTCAAAATTAAAATCATCCCATTTATCATTAATTTTAGAAGAAACTATGCCATTTGTTAAGGACAAGTTCAAGTCCAAAAATTGAGCTTCAATATCAGAAGAATTCGCCTTAATTAACTGAAGTTCAGTAGGATATATCTGACCTACCATTTGTTCAAAATAAGGATTATCAATATTAAGTAAGTCATCCAAATATCTGGAGGTAAAGTTAAAAGCTTCAATAATGTCAGTTTGATTATAGTCTGACAGAGACAAGCTGGGGTTTTGTATCTTGGCGAAGAATAAGAACTTCAGATATGTGTTAAAAGGTAAAACAGACATTTCGAAAACGGTTCTGTAATATAAGTATATAATAGCCAGAGTTTTTCAGTCTCATTGAATAATACACAAATGTCTGCACTGCTTTTGTAAAATGAACTATGAACTTTGAGTTCTACTGTGAGTTTGTCACTTTCCCATTGGTATCCTGGGTCAGATGTGGTACTTGATTGTATCGATTTCTGATCTTTGCACCCTTGCTTACTTTGAATATTTTACTATTCAGAAAATTATACACCCGACAAAAATAAAAGAAACGCACACAGTAACTTTTCCCTTTTTACTTTACCCTTTTAGGTACACTACCGCCCGCGTCTTTCTACGTGTCAAATTCGCATTGAAAACGCGTTGAAACCCAGGTAATACGCACTGTATTTTCAACGCAAATTCCAAATAACCAATCAAATCACGTTACCGACAACGCATTGAACTTCAGTGTGACGCATTTTTCAATCTACCGAACGATTTAGCTGATTTATCAACGCGAATTATCGTGTAGCATCGCATATCAACGCAGTTCCCCATAATGGCATTGAAATTCATCATTGCGTAGAAATCAATTAATAGTCAAAGGAATGATAAAAGACGTTTAAAAGGATTTTAAAGCAAAAGAAGACATCTAGGTAAGAAATAATATTGTTTAACGCGCGATGACATAATAATTTGATAACTTTAGACTAGATTAAGCTTCAACAGAGCTTCATCAAATATCAATATCGAGTGTTTTCAAAAGGCAATTTGATTGGTTAACGCACTTACACGTCCCAGCGCATATGAATACTCATCAATCAACGCGTATCACCGCAATTTAAATTGTACGGGCGTACAATGCATTAGAAATGTGCATAAAACGCGAATTCCCAGTACTTAATAAATAAAATGTTTAATGCTTGCCGGTTTGTAGAGAAATTTCAGTATGACACCAATGAATATTTATGCAGGTACCTTGCATGAATAAGTTGGACATCTTCAACCAATAAGTATTTTTTGCAAGCCCTTTATCAACCCTACTGTTCGAATCGCATTTCTAATGAACATTGTATCTAAATATTGTTTCTGTTCTTACAACATGATAGCCCTACCAAATTAAAGCATAGCTGAAAAATTTCCTGTGCCTACACTGGGAATCGATGCCGGGTCGCCCTGGTACAAGATCAATGCTCAACACATATGTCAGAGATTGATTAATACAAGGAGCTATGGAAAATCTACCTTATGTAGATATATAGGTGAGAGTGCCTGGCCCATAACACCCCCCCCCCTCTTCAAAGAAGTCATCATATTTGATGACTGAAAACCATTTTAGGCAAAACAAAGGTCCAATCTCGGATGTGAGCTCCCATCTTACTACATGATAGCCGTAACAAAGTAAAGCATAGCTGAAAAATTCCCGTGGCTCCACTGGGAATCGATCCCGGGTCGCCCCAGTACAAGACCAATGATCTAGCCACTGAGCCATAGCCTCTTTAACGCTATGGTAAATCTACCTTACGTAGATATATAGGTAAGAGTGCCTGGCCCATCACACTGTGCTTTCTATCATCTGTTAATGTGCTAAACCATGCTATGCTAAGACGTTACTTGCAGCACGCTTGTCCAGAGACTGACTCAAAAATCAGAACATCTCTACACTATCGTGGCCAGCTAGAAGTCCTGATATTGTACCTATTGGACATGTTTTGGAAATTTAAGGGGCGTAAAGTCAGGTGCCATAATGATCCTAGAACACGTCCTCAAATGATATTTGAGAAGCGTCGTGAATGGGCAACAACCCCTCCCCCCAGAATGACATCAGAAACATTTTTGGTTTGATGCATCGTCGGTGCACTGTCTGTATGCGGATTGGCAGAAGCCATACCTCTAATTAAATTCCAGTGACATTTAAATAAAATACCCATAAGCTGTTATTTTGCTATTTACAAAATATGCATTGAATTTTTTTTTCGTCATATTCATAGGGTATACGGTTCAATTAACACACTTAAGATCAGTATAAATAGAAGAGCTGAATGGTATTGTTACTTTCATGAAAATTTGGAAATGTTACTGTATGAGCGTTTCTTTTTTGTTGGGTACATAAACTGGGGTTAATGAAGCAGAAACAATGAAGTCTTAAATGTCACACTATGCAAGGCGATTAAATCCAAAGGCGTGATAAAATCCTACGGCTTGATAAAATCCAACGGTCATTTCGCGAAAATGATGACGGTTTCAGTGACGAAATTCGTTTGCTGTGCTATTTATCATCGAAATATGGATGCAGCTGGACATTTTATCTTCAAAACCCTACCTCTGTGCCATTCAAGGGTTCATTGCGTATCTACTCAAAGACGATGCATTGAACACAGTGTGTGGTTTGACGCAAGGTATACTAGCGTCTATGCTGTCAGAACGAAAAGCTTAATATATCTCATAAAAAAGTGTTATGAGAATCATTTTGACGATGACAATCAATAGAGTGCCGTTTAAGCACCTTTTATCGACTGCAATGATCCAGGAGGAACTGTTTCAGCGGTTCATTAAATAATGCTAAGCAGTTTCCATTTATGTTTCTTTCAATATGTTTTGCAGTATAGCAAAAGGTAGACAAAACTATCTCACGTTTTACTTGTTTGCATCGCGCGTGCATTTTCACATATTGACCGTCGGGAGCGCAGTGGCTCAGTGGTAGAGTGCTTGACTCGAGACCGAAGGGCCGCGGGTTCGAGCCTCACCGGCGTCACTGCGTTGTGGTCCTTGAGCAAGACACATTTATCCTAGCTTTATACTGGTTCAACCCAGGAAGACCCGTCCCGCATAACTGAAAGATTGTTGAGTGGACGTAAAGAATCAAATCACACAATCACACATATTGACCGTTGAATTTTGATCATGCCATTGAATTTTTTATCGTTTGGCATAGTGTGAGTGTAATGTGTAGAATAACTTGGAAATAAATTCAGATATAAGATACTTTTATTCCATGTGTTAGTAATAATCACACCATAGTATGATACAGTAGAAGTATGAATGTTCGGTTGACTTTAGAAGTTGAATTTTCTACGTATAGCTGAATGAGCATAATGAAACAATATCACAGCATTAGCTAATTATTGAAAATATTGACAATTGGTTTACCTGTGCTGCTGGATTAAGAATTCTGGTACACTTGAACAAGCACTTCAGTTCACCCTGAAAACATGTAAGATTTAATGAACACAGTTCGACGAGAAACTTTATATTTGTTAACAAAGGGAGTAAATTTTGGGTACATTTGTATTAACAACGTCCCAAACGCTACATGAACGTAGATCATTGTCCTCTATAACGTTTACTGTACACGGACATGTGCAGCGACTATCCCTTAAGCCTGGCTGTCTTGTGTTTATTCTGAACCTTAATTTACTCTTATAATCGTGAAAACTTTATCATTAATGTCTAGATAAATAAACAAATCATTTTTAGACACCTTCTGTTTTGACTTTTTACTCAAAACATTTGTATCTCGTGCGATGAAAATATCAGCATTTTCACTCTTGCTGCATGTATGCACTCGTGAAAATACTGATTTTTTCACCGCACTAGATGAAATACATTTGGTATTTACCTAAAAAAAGTAAATGTCCTCTATTTATCATACGACGTCGCGCCTGGGAGTGAAATAACCCAATGCAATAAAGTCGATTAACCACTAGTGGTTTACAAATTTACGGGAAACGTTATGACGTCCATAACAACGTTGCGTACATAATGACAAAACTATAACGTTTTTACGCCAGAAATGAGATTGTAAATTATCTTGATGTCATTCGATAAATAGAATCTAACGTTCGTGCTCTTGTATCATTGAAATTATAACAATCGTTGCGAAAAAGAGATAAAATGCTTGGCAAGCCTCGCATTTTATCTCTTTTTCTCAACTTGTTTAATAAATTCAATAAAACATGAGCACTCATGTAAGTTTCTCTATGAAATATTGCATAGTGCAGTATTTCATCAGGATCTGCATGTTTGCTAAGTCAAAATAAATCTTCAGAACAAACGTACATCATAGTGTGGAAGTTTTACCCTGTGTCCTTTAGATGCGTTTCATTGCATGAAGCCAGTTAAACTAAGCTATTAGTATACAACTGGTATACGCAATATTACGCGACAGTCTGCATGCCTGGTAGTAAACTAAATTATGGTTAATTGCTATGTTTTCCTCTTTCATTGCATAATGATGGGTCACTTTCTAACCTGAATGTCGAGTGTGACCTAAAGTTTTCGTCGATGCGATGGTACCTGGTGCTTGTCTTTGGCTTGGCATACAATGTATCTGACTAAACCAAATGGTTTTCATTTAATTCGGCCAATCAGAACAGCCTCGGCTAATTCCATGGAATCAAATCTCCGATCTACATCGAGGATCTACTTTGATAACGTAACGCTGACGTTACAAGCGTAACGCTGACGTCACATTAACTCTGCCAACACAATAACAAGTGCGACTGTAACAAACAAAACGATTTTCAATGAAGTTTATGTTGTTGTTGTTTTTTTCAATAAAACATCCGCATAGCCATTTTTTTTGAAAAATCATAAACTTTATCTATTCAATTGATAAATTGTGTCGGGTAATCAAAATAATGGATTTGAATATGACTGGACCCAGATGCTACAGTACTATTTTCCTTACGCCTGTTCCTGCTAATTAAAATGAGCTTTTTATACAACATACATGCGAGGCTTGATTGTCGAATTTAGCCAAAGTTTTCCGATTGACTTCAGCCTTGCCTTTTATCATCACAGTAAGTTAAATCGATTTGGGGTTTCCCTGGTTGTTGTGCAGTACATAAGTTAGGCAGTCACAATAGGAGCTAAACAGTTGTTCGTGTTTTAACAACAGTAGCTTTTAGGGCGCAAAATAGCTAGATATTTTGCTTTATGTGTCTTTCTGATGTCTTGTTACTTTTAGTGTTCTGTGGTTCTTTCTCACACTGCCGTGGATTTGTCTGCAGTATGTGATTGTGTTTTCCTGATCATATTCACTTTTTGTGAGTAAAATAAATTGAAACCTGATAGCCTCAGCTGTTATCCGTTTTAGTTGGGTGTGATTCTGTTGTCGCTGTTTCATTATTTGTAGTTACTACTATTGTACGTGCATGCTGACTTTGTTGTGTTTTTATGTACTAATAAGTGTCATTTCTAGTCTGCTAATCATCTTGGTAACAAGGAGAGAGCTGTTTGCTTTACTTAAGTCAACACTATCGAACGTTGGGATCTATTCTTTGGTTAGAATCGTGGCGTGCACGACAAAGTAGGTTCTTTTCTACTCTCGAACTTCTAAAATCATATTTTTAATATTTTTTATCATTTTCTGATCTTTCGGGAATATTGTGTTCTGATGGAAAGCAGAATACCGCTTCAGCCATAGCTAGGGGCGTGAGAATTGTTGCATTTTCCATTAGTGCTGATGGACAGACTAAATAAAACCCAGTCTGCTGTTTTCTGCTGCTGTAGGTTCTCTCTATTTCTGAAGTATTCAATCTTTCAGATAATTTAAGCGTACATTTGCAGGTATCCAGTAAAACATATGGTCTTGCCTGCAATTTCATCTACTTATATTTTAGATTCTCTCCATTTCTGAAGGATCTGGTTTTCCAGATTATTTAATCGAAAGTGCATATATATATATATTGTTTGGAGAAGGAAACTGGTAAATTTGATTTTAGTGACCTTGACTTTATTTTCAAGGTCACACCAGCGCTTTGAATTGCCAAATTTTAACCAAGATAGTGTTTCAGCATGTTTTCATTAAAATGGAAAAATGAGTCGAGCAAAACTTTATATTTTGTATTAATATGACACAATGAAATGTTGATTAGATTTTGGTGATCTTGAAAATACATTTTCATTTGTTATTTTAAGTATCTTTCAAATGTATCGTACGTAAAAATAGCTGGGATGTTTTAAACTCCGCTTTGTCAGATCTGCGTTTTAACGTATTTGCTTTTCTGTGAGATGCGAGATATTTAAGTTATTTTACTTTATAATAAATATATGTTATGATAAACTTGATAATAACCATCAGTTTTGGTAGTTATTAAAATTGAATTTAATTTATTGCTGAACAGAAAATACATTGAGGCATACTCTGACCGGTTAAATATGAGATGACCAGAAATTCATGTACTTTAGCAAACAATATAGACCCAGATGATATGCCGCATAATGCGACATTTCGCCAGGATATGCACTGTTTGCTAACTTAAAGACAAAATTAATCTTAAGAGACATAAACACGGTTTCTTAAATGAACCATGCGACCCCAATACATGTAATAGCCCATCCTGGCTTAACTGCATGTACAGTAGTTTTATGGAGAATTCATTTGCCCTTAAAATCAATTTTATGAGAAAATTGAATGTTATTTTTTCTGCTTTGCGCTGAGATATGAAATGTCGGGAAATTACATCTAATATACATGAAAACCGACGACAGGTTTTCATGCTTAAATTAGATGTAATTTAAACGACATTTCATACTTCAGTGAAACGTAGAAAAATAATTTTCATTTCTTATAATTACAACTTTATGCGTTTTTTTTTCTCCTAAGTATTTTTAAATTAGGTTTTCCTTAAAATAACGTCCCAGTTAATAACGTTTGCGCCTTCAAAATATGACGTAGCGTACGTAGACGTAACGACGGTCAGAAAAAAAACAAGATTGCGGCATTATCGCATTAGACAGCTGATCGGCATGAATGCTGTCAATTTAAGCGCCATATGTAAGTTAATCTTTGCTTTTCCACCTGAAAATATTTGTGCAAGTGTAAAGAAAAGTGTAAATAGTTGCCGACTGTCCATTTCTCTTCATAGAAGCATTCCATAGTATCAAAAAAGAAGGTATGCCGTGAAAGTCCCCGTCCCTGATGAATGCGAACGGAAGTCCATAGAAATATGAAATGCAGATTAATGCAATCCGATGACCGTTCTTGATCAATCAGATTAATGTGCATTTTAATTTTTTAATTGATAATCATTTTCTTTATTGACCATTTGAAACAAAAACATGCTCATATCATTGCACCTTTCATTGATATTCAAATCAAATAACTCGCTGCGCAAAAAGTTGCGTGCTGGTGCAGATAGCAAGCCATTATAGGGTATACTAGAGGTGTTCATGTTTATTTGAACACTTTTGAAATTGCTGTTACTCATTTAGTTATAATTAGATTTTGTAATAATAAATTTACGTAGGCAAGTCTGGCAATCACCAAGAAAATAGCTTGAAACTTTGGTCGCTGGTTTGAAACAGTCTCTGAAGATGAGTAATCAATTTTTGGCATTTAAAAATGCTGTATGAAACGAAATATTTTGAATCGTTCTCGAATGGTTTCTCGTGGAACCTATTATAAATTTACATAAATAATTCAAGTGTGTTCTTTTAGAAAACAAAGCATTGCAAGTGGATATTACTTTTTGGATTCAACTTGAACATCATTTTAGGGTTTACAGTTCCCAAAGCAATACTAAAAAAGTAAGTGAGTATGATCAGGAAATACTACAATCCCACACTGCTGACAAACGCAGGGCACTGCAAGGAAGAGCCACAGAACCGTTATATTAACAACACATCTGTAAGACAATAATAGCAAACATGGTTGCAAAACAAGATTGGACACAAAGTAATACATGACAAACCAAAGACAAACACATAGCTCCCACAACCAATGGGAGGAAGCGCAGTGGCTCAGTGGTTGAGTGCTTGACTCGAGACAAAGGGGCCGCGGGTTCGAGCATCACCGGCGTCACTGCGTTGTGTCCTTGAGCAAGAACATTAATCCTAGCTTAGTACTTGTTAACAAACATCCAATGGGAAGTACATTTAACAAAAGATCAACAACAACATAACCACTGCCTTAGAGTGGACAGCAGACTAAGCCACCGTGGGTGGGGGGTGGTGCTTAAATGTATTTATCTTCGCCTTTGATTCTTTTGTAGTTAAAACACAACGTTGTTTAGCTAGCATGGAGGCTTCCTAACTAATGCAATGTATCATCACAGAGAAACAATCAAATCTAATTAACACTTTATGATGATACAAAGAAAAGTGCTCATGACTCACCGATATTCAGAGCTAAAGAAAATCTCAAGTTGAGCTACAGTGGGCCCAGCCAACGACACGCATCAGGCATCACCCAACGGATTAAAGCTTTACGCCAGGGCCGCCATTATGTCTGCGGCCTGACCCACCGTCGTGCAATTAAAGAGGAAACCATAGCTATCAACCGTGATTGGGTTCACACCAAGGCATGCAGACTAAATTGTATGCAAAACGCCATGAATGCAGTTTTTGATAATCAACTTTTCGTCGATATACTAAAAATGTCTACGAACTTAAGTCGGCTGAGAGTTTTGAAATTTTTTTTTTCAGAATTCTTCCAGGATAGATTTTATACATGGAATACCTATTTTGGCACTTGTATGGTGAACTTACTTAGGCACTTTTTCGGGCATAAACAGGCGCACAGAAGTTGTTTTCATTTGAATAATAAAATGAATGTGTCTCTAAATTATATAGAAAATTGCGCACCTGAATACACGTTTCCATGAAAGATACATGTACACCCGTTTCAGCTCTTAAAATCATTCAAAGGGGATAGATGTGTATTTTGGGCCTCCGTGCCATAGATAATATGCTTATAGCCTTACTGTGGATACAACAGTTACTCATGAGAAAGCAAAACTTGTTTGTTTTATCTATATGTACCAACAGAAAGTGAAATTCGCATGTATTCAAATACACATGAAACAGGTCTCGTACCGTCTGTACGGGCAAATATACATTCGCTAAAGCTCGTGAGTTATCATCCCTTACAGACGTACAGACAAAACATTTACTTACACTTGAGGTTAACCTAGTATAACGTTTACTTACGCAATAAGCTGTTAGTCGATGTTCAAGAATAACGGTGTCGTTGGCTTTACTGAAATATTTCTGTAGTGGGCAAGTGGTAAATTCGAACGAACTGGGTACAGAAAACAAGCTGTTGCCTAAAATATAGAAAATGAGAACAATTTTGGCCCCGAAGTTATAAAGAGTTATCATGCTCAACATAAATGATGAGCGTTGTATTGCATTACAAATACTTCGAACATTTGGAATTTTCTATATCTGACCTGGAATTTGAATGTTTTTTTTTTCGGAGACTTAGCTACGTAAAGCATAAAACGCCCATGTTAACATATCCAGTGCGACTTGAAAACTTAAATTTGATCTTAAACTTTATATACGTCCATACTTTGAGTATACGAGCAGAGAAGGCTGAATTTTGCTGCTCATCCAATTATATATTTTTGCAAACAAACAGGCGTGTCTGTAAATAGAGCAGACAAAGCAGGGAAATGTCATCGCCATAATGAGAAAAGTAACCACAGTCCTCATTAAATGCTCACCTCAATTGGAACTGACTCGGCCAATTCCGTGTAATGAGACCTCAGATGTACGTCAAGGGTCTACTTTTATTACGTGATGCTAACGTCACATAACGTGACGCTGGCCTCACAGAAACCATGCCAATACAATAACAAGTTCGATTGCAGCACAACACACGGTTACAGCATTCAACAAGGAGCTATAAATTAAGTTCTGGGTTTTACATTAAAAAATAAACTTCAATTATTCTGTTGACAAACTAATGGATTTATATAGAGCTGAACCTGCATTCTACAGAACTAATTTTCCTAACGCCAGTTCCGGCTAACAAAGGCAGCTTTTTCATTCATAGTACTACGCTTTTAATACATATATTTTCGGCTTAATTCCCGCATTGGGCCGAGAATATCCGATTGATACTCACCTAGCTCAGTTGTGTCGTTTATGTGCAGCTCCTGTGGAAGAGAACTACACGTTACGTTGACTTCTGACACTGCAATGTTGAAAAGATTGTGACAGTAAATTAAAATATATTTGGAATAATCAATCGTATTGAAATCCATTATTTTAAAAGTACATATTTCATCCTTTTTTCTGATTGAGATAACATTGTGGATTATCATGCCTAGCCACAGTTCATTTTTGCATTTAAATTACCATGTTTGCCAACTAAAATAATATAATGACAGAAACAGGAATATAACATTTTCAATATTAGAAACGTTATCTACATGTTAATCATGCATTTTGAAAATCCATTTCAGAAACTAGTATAATTGATATAGGTGTATGTACATGTCAAGAACAATATAAATAAACACTACAATGCGCTTTCAAGACTGTAAAGCACACTCATAAAAATGTACAAAATAACAATGAACTGCAAGAGTTAAATTCCAATTGCTCATAAAAGGTAAAAAGGTGAACAAATACTTTGAAACTCTCAGATGCTGTATTTATCCTGTAAATAGATGTTAAAATGACAGCAAGTGTTGTCATTTTAACATTTATGAGCGTGACATATTTAAAGGCCAGTTGAGTTGAGCATGAATACAGGTGTACAGTTCCGGGGCCTGATCTATTGGTAAACTTGAGTCTTAGTATGGTGCACATATTGCTCAGTTACTTTGCCAAGTGTGGATTCGCACTGTTGATATCTTGGTTATCAACTATCTGATCCAGACATATCCCTATTCAGTAATGTTTACATACCAGATTTGCTAATCTGAAGGCCTAAGAAGTACAACAAAAGAACCAGTTGAAACATATCGGCTGACAATAGTTTGGGTTGGTTCTGGAAAGAGAGATTGAGAACATGTACCTATATTATTAAGCTGGTACCAAGCCAAATGTACACGTTGGCATATATGCATCCATCGAAGACACAGGTCAGCCTGCGATAGGCACTCTGTGGGTAACCAAGGGTCCAAAGTGTGTTCAGATAGAAAACATAAACTCTGGTCAAACTGTGCAAATGCTCAGACTGATTTGAATCTTTGTTGTAAGCACATGCCAACTTGAACCTAATGGAAATATTATTGCTCTAATCTACTTAAATCTTAACTTTATTAACATATTTTAGCTGATTCCTTCTGAACAATAATGTTGATTATGACTATTTCGCATGACATACATTTTGTACATTTACAAACGCGGACCCAGAGGGGGAACAGGTGGGTCCGCACCCCCCCCCCCCCTTGGAAAATCACAAAAATATAGGGTTTCTTAGCAATACTGGTCCAGATCCCCTTCAAAATCACAAAGCTACCAAGCTAGCATTCAATGTAGAGCCATCATCGGCACGCCAGAGAAACGCCATTTAAATGACGTTTCGCTGGCGGGCCGATGTTGGCCCGCTAATAGTGGTATTTTTATCCTTCCTTCCCTCATCAAACTAAAAAAAAATGTCAAAGTTGGACCCCTCTGACAAACTTTTCTAGATCCGCGCATGCATTTACGAGTATTTAGTACCGTAGTATAGTGTACTGAAGTAAGAAGCTCTAGCGATAAGGCGTATATTTTCCCAAGTTGGCATGATTACAAAATTTTTAAATCTCCCTAGTAGTAAAATATGCATAGTAAGCATAAAAATATGTTTCAATGCGATTCATAATTTACAAAGCCTTAAAAACTTATGCCTTCTATACCCACCCCTCATTTTACGTCTTCATACTGGGTGCCGTTTAGACGTGACGTTTAGTAAATCCGTTGCAGATTTCCAAAAACTAAAAGAGCTAAAATATTATGGATATTATGGATATAAATGCCTTTCAATTTCATTCTGCGCATTCGTTCGAAATATACTTAAAATTGTGACGCTTGTCATTGAAAAGATGAAATTGGCGTATTTCAGTATGATTTTAGATGCCCCCCCCCCCCCCCCCCCGCTAGACCCAAGATGCACTTTGGGCAATTATATGTCGCTATATAAATATACAACATGTGTAAAGGGCGTCTTGGGTCTAGGGGGGGATGCTTGTATAAGCGAAAGAAGGCATCAAACATCTGACTAAAATAGACCACTTTGCAAGATTGTCGTTTTTATCGTATATCAGTTGTATAAATATATTTGCTCTATCGTTATAGGACGATTGTTTACCCTAGTTTTACGGTCTATTTCCCACATATGTTACTGAACAACTAGCACAGTTGATAGTCAAAATAAATTCTCACTCAAAACTAAGTAGAATTATTACATGCATTAAGGAAACCCCGTTTAAAATATACGTTCTATGGGGTGGGGCGGCAAATACCGCTCGTCTATATGTATTTGTTGAACGTGCCTAGTGGCTCGAGTCGTTATTTCAACAAAATGAAAACGAACGTCTTTTTTAGGGAAATAGCCCGCCCTATCGCTAGAAATTCTTCGTCATTAAAGTTATTCATCACAAAACAGTGTTTTACCCATATGAGCCTAGCGCCCTTTTTGTGGGACATAGAAAAACAGCGCAGGCCCAGATCAGATGCCGCAGAACGCGGCGACTGATCAGGATCTCCTTTGTTTGCTCACAAAATGTTCTATTAGAATTTGAATAACATTTTTAAAAAAAATACCACTTAACACCCCTAAAATTAGAAATAGACTTGTCCTACCAATAGAGATAGGGAAATTCATTCGGCTTAGATGGGTTAAACACGCAGACATAAACACGACAATTATTATTTCGTTCGCTTGCTTGTTTGGCTGTTTTGTCTTAGGTGATGAGTGTTCATTGAGGTTTGCCTTTCTCTTGTACAACCAACACATTTTGTTTATTTTCAATTAAGGTTTAAGCGTTCCTCTACATACATATTTTGTGGATGCGAGCAGTGAACGCTCTAGCGAGGTTATACTAAAGCATAGGCTCACCGGAGCCTTCGCTATACGTTCTAAAATAGCATGTACTGACCAATATACTATGGGTGATCTAGTAGTCGCTTATTCAAATTTATCTGTTTTTATATTTTAGTTAAACCTATGTATACGAAAAACCCCTAAACGGGTACCTTTGAAAACAGTATAGACCCTAGTGAAATGTAGCAATATGCACTGCTCGTAAAGGTTAACAAAATATTCAGACAATACACTATTTTTTACAACTGATATCCTGGCACATCTAAATATGTACACTGGACTATCCCAAGTTTATTTATCCAACCAGAAGGAAAAAGTTTATACTATGCAAAAGGTTAATCAGCACATCGCACATTTTTATAGATATTAACGAGTTTTCTCAAGATTAGATAAACCCATCAAGTCTTATGACACGAGGAAGTACTTAACTTTTCCTTACTGGTTATTTGCTTAAATGCTGTAGTTTAAAGCAATGTTTCTTTATCTCATAAACAAATAGAAATAACCAGCTAGTGTAGTTTATTTGAGATATTGAACGTTTTGCTCTTATAATACCATGTCGATACTTTTTAAATAATACAACGCCTGATGCTATACTTATTAACAAATTGGTTCTGAATTTCTATGTTGTTTCATCATGCTCATAGCTTTTGTGTGAACAGTGACTATTTTGCCATAATACATGCTGGTGGCCAACTGAGGCAGGAGAAAATTTGGGTTTTCAAAAAGCATTTAAAATAAAGCACAGTTCCAAATGCTCTAACCATCTATATTTAAAACAGTAAGTGAGTATGATCAGGAAATACCACAATCACAAACTGCAGACAAATCCATGGTACTGCGAGGAAGAGCAACACAACAATTGCCAGCCATCAGGAACACAACTAAGCAAAGCAACCAGCTCTCTCTTCCCCATCAATATTATTGCAAAACTATACTGGACATAAAATAACGCATAACAAAACATATAACAATTACAGAATCCCACAATGGGAGGAAGAATCAACAACGAATCAACAACAACAGAACCACCGCCTTAGAACGGACAGCAGCTGAGCCACTGGTGGGTGGGACTTAAATGCATTTACTGGTACCAAATATTCGCCCTAGATTCTGTTGCTGTTAAAGGTGTTAAGCTCGAATGGAGGCTTTCTAAATATTGCAATGTATCATCATGGAGAAGCAATCAAATCAAATTAACACACTACGATGCAATAAAGAAAAGGGCTCACGACTCAAAAATAATCAGAGCTAAAGAAAACCTCAAGGTGAGTCACATTGTGCTTCACTCCAGATACGTATCAGGCACTAACCCACCGATTTAAGCCTTGACATCCGCTTTGCCATTGAGTCTGAGGCCCGACCCACCGTCCTGACATTAAAGAGGAAACCATATGGGTTTAAAACCAAGCATGCAGACTGTCGCATGATATCCTAGTTATATCCAACCTAATTATAATGCTTGATGATCTTTATGAATTGATCCCTTCATTAGGCTTTAAGACATTTTTTTTAAATTTATAAATTAAATCACCATAAAATATAGGTTCTGATATGCCCTGTTGCAGAGGAGTTTTTAACCCACTGTTGTATTTAACAATTAACTCTGAGTGTCTGTTGCAGAATTTAGAAAATGCTTTTCTAATTGTATAATATCTTTGTTTTAATATTTTAGCAGTCAAAATAGGGTTCTGTTGTTGAAGTCATCAACATTAGAACACACTATGGCCAAACGAATAAATTGCTAAATATATACACTGTAGGAAGGGTACATCTCCATCAAAAATGGGAAATCTGCTATTTAAAAAATTAAAATTATCTCCTTAATCAAAATTCTTAGATGAAACTATGCCATTTGATATAGACAAATTCAAGTCCAAAAACGGCGCTTCAGTATCAGAAGAATTCGCTTTATTCAACTAAAGTTCAGTGGGATATATCTGACCTAGCATTTGCTCAAAATAAGGATTATCAATATAAAGATAGTCATCTAACTATCTGAAGGTGGAGTTAAAAGCTTAAATAATATTAATTTGGTGATTGTCTTACAGACACAACTTGAAGTATATCTCATAGCAAAACAAAAACAAATCTGCAACAAGAGGAGCACAATTAGTAATCATTGGAATACCTACAATTTGTCTATATAATTTTGAGCCGAATCTTATAAATGTAATGTCCAAATGATAATGGAGAGCATCACACATTTTCTGACATGACCACATCTTCGGTTGTTCAGAAGCAAAAAGAAAACAGACATTCTTCTCATGACAAGCCAAATACAGTGAGCCCTCTCTTTTAAAGTTTTGTTCAATTACTTCCGTTAGTTTTTCTTTGATAAGATTATGAAGCAACGTAGTATAGACAGTAGAGAAATCATATGTAGACAAACTAGATGCTAGAAAGCCTTTTGATTTTAATTTATAAAGAATTTAACCAGAATTTTTAATAGACCAAAATATGTTTTTACCATTCCTTTCATAAACTGTTGTACAATATCTCATAACATGTTTTTTAATCGCAGTGAGGCAAGATGTCAAATCTACAGACAACTCGGTAGTAGTACGTGAACTAGAATTAGCAAAAATGTGACCTATAGGGTCGTTTATGAAGTTTAGGTAGCCAGTATAACGTAGGAAGCTTGCTATGATCCTCTAGAACAAACACCTCAAACTTAGGTGCCATATGGCATCGATGTCTATTAACGACAGGCGTCCCATCAAGCTCGTTATGCTCATATATCATAGCAGTGCTAAGTTCTTGCTTAGGGGGTTAATGTAGAACCTTTTTCAAACGACCAAAACATTGTAAGCAGCCTTATTTGCGGGTGCCAAAACAAACCTATTTGGGAAATCCTGGAGCCATTTCTTCAAATTTCTAAAAGTGAATTTATTTTAGGTGGAAGAAGGTTGTTGCAATAAAATGAAATTCTACCATCAATAATTTTGAAAATATTTAATTTCCAACTAACTTTAGCATTATATTAATAATGTTCTCGTTTACACCAGTGATTACAGAACTCTTGTAAGGCGCCAGCAATTTTCTCACGACATGATTTGAGGTTAATTTAGGTCCCTTACATATAATAGACCATTATGATTTTAAAGTTCGCAAACATTTCAAAATGAGTAAAAAAGAGAGGAACGCAGAAGTCAGAATCGATACAGTCAAGTAACATTACTGACCCGGAATACGATATGGGAAAGTGAGAAAACAAAAGAAAACACATCATACAAGAGAGCCAAGAGATCAGCCTTTTTTCAGCAGGTGACCTCAGAGCTGCACGGAACAGTCAAGAAAGCATAACAAAGACAAACAGGAGACATAACTAGCAAAAGGAAAAGAAGATGGAAGGGTCAGTAAACATCATCTGGGGAGTGTGGGGGGGGGGGGTAAAAATGTCTGACGATACCAATCACACCTTTCTGATGTGGATCAATACAAATAAATGCATGGCTCGCATGAATGATCCCAAACTTATCAATGTATTATCTCCAAGTAAAATACAAATCAATATGTACAATAGAGCTACCATTAATAATGGCTGCCACATTATTGCTGGCTTTCGTTCACAAGTTGTACACCCAATTTTATAGTCGTTGTCAATGTCAACAGTAAATCTGTAGGTAAACCTTATGTAAGTATATTTTTATTAGAATAGCTTATCGTACTTTTAATGTGTTGGGATTGTTAAACGTCTGTGAAAATTAGTATGTGGTAAAATTAAAAAGGAAGCAATGACAAAGTCAGCTTAGCAGCAAAAAATATATACATTTTTTTATCTTTGGGTAGAGGGGGTTATTACAATTGGCGAAGTACTGTATCGTTGTAAACCCAATCACGGTTTATAGATATGATTTTCTCTTTAAGTACACGATGTGGGTCAGGCCTTAGACTCCATGACGGCCCTGACGTAAAGGTTTAATCCGATGGTTGGTGCCTTGTGCTTGCCGTTTACTGGGCCCATCCTAGCTCAACTTGAGGTTTTCTTTAGCTCTGGCTATCTGTGAGTCATGAGCCCTTTTCTGTGTTTCATTATGGTGTGTTAATTTAATTCGATTGTTTCTCTGTGTTGATACATTGCATTAGTTAGGAAGTCTCCATGCGACCAAAACAATTTTGTGTTTTAACAACAACATATTCTAGAGTGAAGATTTAGCGCTGGTAAAATGCATTTAAGATGCCTTAGCTGCTGTCCAGTCTAAGACAGTGGTTCTGTTGTTGTTTTTTTGTTTTGTGTGCTTGACATTGTTTACGGGGGTCTGAGTTGGTCATTGATTTGGTATGCATTACTTTGTGTCCTTTCTAGTTTTGCAATTATCTTGAAGATGAAGAGAGAGAGAGCTGGTTGCTTTGCTTTTGTTGTCTTACGGATGCCTTTGTACTGTCTATATTCTGTGGTTCTTCCTCATGGTGCAATGGGTTGGTCTGCTTGATTGTGGTATATCCTGATCATACTCACTTTTTATAATCAGCTAAACATCTTAAGTATTGCTTTCTTTGTGACTTCAAAGCCTATGTTTGGAACATTTTTTTTTTCAAACTTTACCCTGTCAGTCTACTGATGCGGCGATTCTGTTGTTGTTGATGAATTGCTTGCTGAGGCTCACTTTGTGTAGTAATGGGTCGTTTAGTATATATATATATAAAGAGCTACGTACATTAAGGGGATATTTTGGCCTTACTATGAGGCTAAAAGATAAAAAAAAATCAAGTACTCTTTCTTATAAATTTATTAAAACTATAGCCAAAGTGTAAACGCCAATAGCCAAAGTGTAAAAGTCTGGAATTAATTCGACTTTTACCGTTGCTACAGTATCAAAGATGGCTGCCAAAATAGGCTGAACATTGGAAACTTGTCATTTTAGAGCAAATTTGAGACATTTGACAGATAAATTAACATAATAACATAGAGCAAAAGCATATATCAAAAGATATGTAACAGATGATGAGAATTCTTACGACACACGCCGTATTAGAAGAATTTTTGGTATTTAGCTGTGTTGATATCTCATTCTTAAAGCATTGGTCTACCAAAGTATTAAATTGGTCCAAAATGGCAACCTATCTATTTTAGCCTATTTTGTCGGCCTTTTTTGTTAACATAGCAATGACAAAAGTTAAATAAATGCAAAAATTTTATACATGAGTTATTCTTCAAATAAACCAATCAAAAGTAATTGGTGAAAAGCAACTTTCAATTTTTGGCTCCTGAGGAGGGGGGGGGAAATTAGCCCCTTAATGCACGTAGTTCTTTGTGATCACAACTTAAATGAGTATGATCATGAAATACCAGAATCATTCACTGCAGACCAACCCAGGGCAATGTGAAGAAATGCTACAGAACACTAACAGTAACAATATATCAGGAAGACAATTAAAATGAAGCAACCAGCTGTCTCTTCTTTACTTACCAAGATAATTTTAAAACTAGAAAGGACACTAAGTACGGGAAAAACAAAACAGGGACTAAACACATATGGACCCCCACACATAGATCTATGTAACATGGTAAAAGTGAATTTATACATGTATATCTTCAACACGAAAACATAGGCTAATAGCAGCCACAAATACTATCAGCAATATACACTGAGCCGCAGTTATATGTGGCCACTTTTCAATTTCATTTTTCTGACTAAGCGCTATTGATATTGAAATGATTTTTTGCCAAGATATGTGCATTTCAATGGATTAAAGTTAAGCGGTGCTTTGGAATAGTTTTCTATAACTTTACGATTGTTTTTCAAAAATGTAAAAATCAACTTTTTGAGAAAATAGGCATTTCGAGTGTCGTTTTTATTTGATTAAAAACACTGACAATGGCATTTTTGCTTATGTCAGATTTTATGAAAGAAACAAAATAAGCATTTGAGTGCCGTTTTTATCATATTGAAAAAAACACTGACAATTGCATTTTTTGCTTATGTCAAATTTTTACGAAACAAACAAACTCATTTTCCGCATTTTCAGATTTTTTTCAAAAACATCAGCTGCACATACTAAAATCATTGCATGTGTTTTATTTCATGTGAACATATTTGACAAAACATAAAGTTTGATCCGCTCGTTGTCTAACGATACATTTTTAAGACAGGTGTTCACTTCTGGCTTTATTGTGAACTTTAAAAGTAATTTGCATGTCATATGTAAATATGTAAAAGATTTGTTTTTAACGTTTTAAGTAGATAAGTAACGGCTATTCAGAATTAAATAATCACTGAAAAGGACGATGCCGCGTTGCAGATAATGAAGCGTACATAGCAATGAAAGTTTGTATGAAAATTGCATGATTGAAGCTAAAACTAGTTGATTCAATTGATGATAGTGGCTGTCTTCATGTTAAAATAAAATAGTAATAGAGAGTTCAATTGTCACAAAACTGTTAATTATTTTTCATCTCATGTCACGGCTGTTATTAACAGCTTCAAACTAACTAAAACATAAATAAATAACGTATCTGAGAAATATTTTATATCACACTAAAAATTGTGGCATTTTAACTGAGGTTACATATACTCTGACTTTGTCTGTGCAATATCTACCAGTCATTTTGAAAGGACATAATGTGAAGAGTCTTGACAAAGCCTTAGACTTTTTAAGAAATACTATATTTACTTTCTGAACAGGCGCAAAATGAAAGGTTGCCAACTGTAACAGTGGTTCAGTGTATAGTAAATACAACGCTTAAGACTGTGGTTAAGTTTTAAGTAATTACAGCGACTCAGTCTCTGGGTCATTTTATAGTAAATACAGCGCCTAAGACTCTGGTTCAGTGTATACTAAATATAACGCCTAAGACGCTGGTTCAGTGCATAGTAAAAACAGCGCCTAAGACTCTGGCCCAGTATTTTGTAAATACAGCGCCTTATTCTCTAGTCCAATGTATAGTAAATACAGTGACTAAGCCTCTAGTTTACTGTATAGTTAATACACTTCCAAGACTCTGGTTCAGTTTATAGTAAATACAGCGCCTAAGACTCTGGTTCAGTGTATAGTAAATACAGAGCCTAAGATGCTGGTTCTGTGTATGGTAAATACAGCGCCTTATACTCCAGTCCAGTGTATAGTAAATATGGCGTCTAAGACTCTGGTTTACTGTATAGTTAATACACTTCCAAGACTCTTGTTTATTGTATAGCAAATGCAGCGCGTAAGACTATAGCTCAGTGTATAGTAAATATAGCACCTAAGACTCTGGTTTAATGTTTAGTAAATACAGCGACTAAGACTCGGGTTCAGTGCATAGCAAATCCAGCACCTAAGACTCTGGTTCAGTGTATAGTGAAAACAGTGCCTAAGACTCTGGTTCAGTGTACAGTAAATACAGCGACTAAGACTCTTGTTCAGTGTATAGTTAATACATCGACTAAGACTCTGGTTCAGTGTATAGTAAATACAGCCACTAAGACTCTGGTTCAGTGTAAAGTAAATAAAGCGCCTAAGACTCTGGTTCAGTATATAGTAAATAAAAAGCCTAAGATTCTTGTACAGTGTATAGTAAATACAGTGCCTAAGACTCTTGTTCAGTGTATAGTAAATAAGGCAACTTAGACTCTGGTTCAATGTTTAGTAAATACAACAACTAAGACTCTGGTTAAGTGTATAGTAAATATAGCGACTAAGACAATGGTGCACTGAATAGTAAATACAGCGATAAAGACTCTGATTCAGTGTTTAGTAATCACAGCGACTAAGACTCTAATCTAGTATGTAGTAAATACAGCGCCTGAGACTCTGGTTCAGAGTATAATAAAATACAGCGCCTAAGATTCTGGTTCAGTGTTTAGTAAATACAGCCACTAAGACTCACTAAGACTAAGGTTCAGTGTATAGTTACAGCGACTAAGACTCTGGATTAGTGTATATTAAATACAACGCCTAAGACTTTTGTTCATTGTGTAGTAAATTTAGCACCTAATACTTTCATTCAGTGTATAGTAAATACAGCGCCTAAGACTCTTGTTCAGTGTATAGTAAACACAGTGCCTCAGCATCTAATTCACTTTATCGTAAATACAGCGCCTAAGACTCCAGTGTATAGTAAATACAGCAACTTAGATTCTGCTTCAGTGTTTAGTAAATACAGCAACTAAGACTCTGGTTCAGTTCATAGTAAATATAGCGACTAGACAATGGTTCAGTGTAAAGTAAATACAGCGCCTAAGACTCTGGTTTAGTGTATAGTAAATACAGCGACTAAGACTCTGGTTCAAAGTAAAGTAAATACAGCGTCTAAGCCTCTGGTTCAGTGTATAGTAAAATCAGCGCATAAGACTCTGGTTCAGTAGATAGTAAATACAGCGCCTAAGACTCTGGTTTAGTGTATAGTAAATAAAGCGCCTAAGACTCTGGTTCAGTGTATAGTTAATACAGTGCCTAAGACAGGTGTCTCTTAAATCGCCTTCAAGGTAGTCGTCTGACATAAATTAAGATTTATTGCATGGTACTGTATCAACTTATTGCATATCGTAAAATGATACTAAATGTTTAAGTAAGGCATCTAGAAAATACCAATACCGTCGTTCAAGTATCATGAACACATTGAAGGAGTTAATATTGCGTGCATACTAAAATATGTCCTATCTATCGAACAAGATAACGGATTATTCAAGTGTTCTAATATAGCTCTTAGATTGGTCTGCAATATGTCAATTCTATAGAGTAGAGAAGCCTGTGATATATCTATTTTATAATATACCTTTCAGAGTTGTCTCTGATATAGTCATTCTGTAATCTGTCAGAATAGTCTGCGACATATCCATTCAATTATGCGTGTCAGAGTAGTTCTTGTTACAGCAATTCTAAATACATGTCAGCGTAGCAAATGACTCATAATTATTGATTGTTTACGCTTAGCTGTGTACAATTGACTGAGATGGCAAAATGTAAGTGAGCATCATCAGAGAATACCACAATCACACACTGCAGACCAATCCACGGCACCGTTATGAAGAGACACAAACCATTAACAGTAGCACTACAGAAAACAATTTGAACTAAGCAACCAGCTCTCTCTTCGTCGTCAAGATGATTGAAAAGCTAGTAAAGACTCTGTACTCGTAATTACATACTCTTCACTCTATAAATTTGACTATTGGCTGATTACTCTTGATTCTGCATTTATTTATGACTATATACCATTAAACGAGTACTCTCGACTGTTTACTATTGACTGAGTACGATCAATTGTATTCACTTGACTGTGTACTCTTGGCTGTGTGTGCTTGCCTATATACGCTTGAATGCGTACGCTTGCCTATGTACTCTAAACTGCGAAAGTTTTACTGTGTATTCTTGACTGCATATGCTTGACTGTGTTCTTTTGACTATATACGCATGATTGAATGGTTTGTAATCTTGATCGTTTATTCCCAGACAGACTCGAGCGCTTCCAGAAGAATCAATTGAAGTCAACGAATACCTCTGTTGTCTAAGAGCACGATGGACCAGTGCTATTTTGATAGACAAAAACCGAGGTTTCACTGGTTTGAGACTCACTAGAGGCACTGAGCTGTTACCTTGGGCAAGACACCTTACCCTTTGCTCAGTACTGGCCTGCAACGAAAGACTGAAAAGCGTCTCTACATGATTTAGAAGCTGCTGACTGAGGCGTAAAGTATCAACACAAACAAATAAAACACGTGCATTGGCCCAAAATGTTTTATGAGACTGTAGCTTCAAAGGGAAACACTTAGAGAACCGCAGTGAGGCTATCTAATGCATAGAAAATAATTATCTTTTTTCAAAGGTATACACATAGATACGTATTCCAGTGGAACACAAAACAATTTTATGTTGCATACAAGGAGGGTAAATACCCCAAACCCCATCCCTGCTTATAATCATAGAGTAAGGATAACAGTTTAAAAGGTACACATAATAATGTCTTTGTAGCTTTACTTATTATCGAGCTAAAAAACAAAACATACACGCTTATTCACACTGTTCATTTCTTCCGTAGTTACATCAGCCTAACAGGCTAAGAATTGCAACGCTGCATACGTATGGATATAACATCCCCAAGTCATTCAAATGACACTTATTTTACGCCACACTTTTCTATGTTGACGTTGTTTGAATTAATGGCGTAGCAATAAAATGTGTACGATTGATGAATAATGGATTTTTAGATATTAAATAACATTTGTAGATGTTTGCAAACATTTATAACCAAGATTCAAATGTTTATAGCTTTTAATCTAGCACGAAACTATGCTTAGAACATTAAGTATTATAAGGATCAAACGTCAGGGTGAAGTTGGCACCGACAAGCATGTTAAGCCCTTCAGTAAAATTTATTTTACTGACCGTTCCAAGACGGTGCTTCTTTTGATGGTCATTTTTGTAATCTGTGTTTCATGTCTGTCATGCTGTCTTGTCTGTTACTTGCAGCCTTGTGGTCACCTGCTAGAAAAGAGCTGACCTCTTGGCTCACTTATATGTAATATTTACTAGTATTTTTGTCACTTTTCCATATGATGTCCTGGGTCAGGTGTAGTATTTGATTGTATCGATTCCTGATCTTTGTCTTTTTTCTTACTTTCTATGCATTAACATCTGCAAGACAGACCCCGAATGTGGTGTTGAAACCCCAGTCTGAACGGCGAGGGTTTAACGAACCCCGGGGGTGTCTAGCAGATATTAGTGTATCAGAAAACCATGTTTGATCGTTATTATTGCGTATTGTCATTTTCTCGCTTGAAAACTTTGGAAAAACGCTTCGAAAAGTTAGTTTTTTTGTATTTTTATAATGGCGCGCAAAAGCATGAAGCATCCGTTGGTTTTAAAAGCACTTGTTCCAGAGCAACGGCTTACAACTTCTAACGCCACTACATTACCTTTTATTTTATGCACGTTGCTAATGATGACGTCAACTTTTGTTACGACCTAGAATGCGTATATTTTATAAAATACGAAAGCATGCATCAACAGTGCGCGAACTGTCTGATTAATACAAGGGTTTTTGTCGGTTAAAATGTGTCTGTTAATAGAGTACAATACGGCTTTTTGTGCAAAACTCAAAGTTTAAAAAATGCTGTTAAAGCCCATGCTACAGTGCTGCTACCTAAGTGTATTTTCTAGAAAATTTGAGATTAGATTCATAAGTGTGACGCAAAAAAATGCTTTGCCAAGTAGTACCGCTCTTCATGATTGCAAAACATGGTAACGGTTATTGTTGCTCATTTTTGACAAAGTAAATCTTCTCATTGCTGTACAGATATTGAATATGCAGGTTAATCTGTCACACTTTTTTCTCTGAATATGTTCAATCCTCAACCCTCCAGATTATACTTTTGAAGTCAGCCCTCTCATTTGCGTATGATTTTAGATATTCCTACGATATACAAAACACAATTCTTTAGAGTTCCAACAATGTACAATGCTATCGAGAATAATATATCTTACCTTAGTGACAATCTCAGTAGGGTTATTTCGAAATAAAATACAAGGAAGCACTTTAAGTAACTAGCTGTTAGAATAATTCCATAAAAATGCGTCAACACGAAAACACAGTTTACATTTTTCGAAAGGCAATAAACTGCCGCGCCCAGTCTTACTCAGTCATTGCACCTGTAGATTATATTCAGACGACCCACACCATGCCGACGTTTTACATTTTAGAGATATTCTACTTTACTTGTGTTTTTAAAATAGTCTTGGGCATGCTTTGTCGTAGAAAGTGGCTGATGAATTTGAGAATGGTAAATGCTCTACTTTGACTGCACATGCGCTGTTTTTCCAGGGTCTTTATTGTCCACTACAGCAATAAAACACATGTTTACCATATCGTGTCAATAGTCATCATATAACTTCCTATCTCCGGTAATCCTTCGCACTGTGCATTCGTTATCAGTAGAAATACCGCCGTTGCTCTAGTTGATATTCCGTCAAAATCATGACATGTGTTTAAAAGCCAGTACTTGGTCGATAAACAGTGTAAATACTCGCCACTTGAAAGGCTTAAGACATCTTTTCTTGATATATCTTCCTGTTTCTGATAACGTTTTCTCTCTCTCTCTCTCTCTCTCTCTCTCTCTCTCTCTCTCTCTCTCTCTCTCTCTCTCTCTCTCTCTCTCTCTCTCTCTCTCTCTGTGTGTGTCTCTCTCTCTACTACTACTACTACTACTACTACTACTACTACTACTACTACTACTACTACTACTACTACAACAACTACTACTACTACTATTACTAACACCGCTGCTGCTACTACTACTACTACTACTACTACTACTACTACTACTAACACCGCTGCTGCTGCTACTACTACTACTACTACTACTACTACTACTACTACTACTTCTACTACTACTACTACTACTACTACTACTACTACTACTACTACTACTACTACTACTACTACTACTACTACTACTACTTCTACTACTACTACTACTACCACTACTACTACTACTACTTCTACTACTACTTCTACTACTACTACTACTACTACTACTACTACTATTTTTACCAGAGATTTTTGAATTAAGCCGGTGACGTTCAAAGACATCAGAGATTGCTTAGATCTGATGAGGTCGTCTCAAAGATGAAAATAATAAAGTAGTGCACCTTTTATGAATTCAAATCACATGTCCAAACCTAGTTTTCCCCTACAAACAAGACCTGGACAAATTGGTAACGCTTCTCTGTTTTGGGTCGAACAAAAATGCTTCCGGAATGGAGAAACATGTAAGTATTGTACTAAATGTAGAAGCGTTTCTGAAGGTTCACTCAAAGAATTGGTACCTGTGCTCGGCCAACAAACAAAAAACGTTTCAGCCACTGTACGAATATTCATCTGAAGCAAACAATCGATTTCTGATTTCTAAGAGGGTATAGCGGCAAACGTAGAACAGCTAGTAAAACACTACACACCAACTCAAATGGGTCGTGAACCAATGCTGGTGGGAAGGACTGAGTAACTTTCTTTGTCTGGCGATCCATTAATCTGTGAACAAGTATAAATAATCTTCACAGTACAAAACTATTTGAGCCATCTCATCAGATTTTTGTTCGTATCGTATATGCGAAGTCAAACACGCGTCTCTAGCTATCCAGTGGGCATATATACACATTATCATAATAGTAATTTGATCTTGTGTACTGTATCACGTCGAGTGGATGAGGTCATACATTCGGATGGTATGGCTTCATCCACGAGACGTGATACTGTACTCCAAATCAAGTTACTATTATGATAATATGTTTATTATATGCCTTTTTCTGACATTCTTTCTGATTTTAAAACCTGTTTTGGTCTTTTATCCCGAAAAATAGTGGGAACGTTGCCATAACGTTACGTTTCTTGACGTCACGTCAACAAGTTTTCCGTCTCTGGTTCGATGCTTGCAATTTACTTAACGTAACGTCGCCGCAAAAAGCATGTAACCGACGTTAAGCTGGTATCTCATTGGGATGTGAGCAATTTGCGACTATTTCGAGACTAATTTGAGACACGTTTTGGCGACAGAAATGCGACATTGCAACCATAATCACATTGCTGTCACACCGAAAGGGTGATTAAGACATATTTGCGACAGTCGCACGAATGTCGTACGATTGTCGCACGAATCATTGGCGAATGTTTCACGACATTCACGCGACAATCGTGCGACATTCGCGAGACACTCGCACGATGTTCGCCCGATTAAATTGCGACATTTATTTCCATCGACCGCCTTAAGACGTTCTCACGAACGTCGTGCGACAGTCGCGCGAAGGTCGTGCGACTGTCGCACGATGTTTTTGCGAGAAATGATAAACCACGAAAAGTAATATTCTAGCAAGCATTGAAACCTCAGACTAGGAAGGTACTACGCTGTTCGAAGGAACTAGAGGGCTGGAAGGAGCTAGATTGTTGGAAGGTGTCACGCTGCTGGGTGGTGTCGGACTGTTGAATGGTAGCAAATATTGAGTTAGCTCGTTTATTGAGTAAACTCGTTTAAACTGCACAGTTATGATGGCCCATCAAGCAGCTTAAGAAAGTCAGTCGAGAACGCACATGCTCTGATTGCCCATACGTAAGGTGGCATGATGAGCCCAATCAAATATAAATTGCAATGAGTTCAGATGAGCATCGCCCTGTGAAAATCTATTTTATACAGTTATGCGCACAACAAAGGCACAGATCAGACTGCACGGATGCGCATTCTAATCAGAATCTTAGCTGTCTGCTGCAGTGAAAATTTGTTTATAGGGTTCTGTTTGCCAAATTCAAACCTTAGAAGGGCTGCTGAAACTAAGCAGGCTGTTGTAGCCTAACCAAGACACAATAATAATACCTTTATACTGTAATAGAAATAGTAAACATTTAAGCAGGCCTTATAAAACATACTTAACAAAATTATCCTCTCAGAATGCAGAACCATTTTTAATGACTGAAATTACTCCAAACAGTATAAATGTAAGTAAGCTTAATGAATATACATGTACCATACTTATATGAAACTATCCTCTCAGATAGCAAGAATACTTGACAACTGGAATTAGTCAAAACTGTACAATTGTATGCATTTGTACTTAAATATGCCTAACCAAGATCTCGCACTAAGAGGGAACTATCATCTTAGATAGGAGGAACTCTTTTAACGAACCTTTGGCGACATAAATGCGAGTAATTTAAGATAATCGCGCGATAGTCGCGAGACCATCGTGCGACTGTCTCACGACGTTCGCCAGAACATCGCTTAGTTTAATTTACTCGCAATGTTGTCGCGAAGTGTCTCATTTATGTCGCAATTGGTTCGCAATTCAGTCTTAATTATCTCGCAAATATGTCGTGTTCCAGAATGATTGCGACTAAATTGCGAGGGGTCGGCGACAAGTTCGTGACGGGTTCGAGACACCCGCGATGACTTTGCGACCATTTTGCGAGGAATTTTGTCGCATAAATTTTTTGAACATGTTCAAAATTTCGCGACTACTTTGCGCCACTTGGCGACACATGCGAGGAAATTACGAACCACTGGCGACTGTTTCGAGACTGCTTTACGACCCACTCGCGATGTCTATCGCCAGCTGTCGCAAAACAGTCGCAGTCCAGTGAGATAGGGGCTTTAGCCTCGTTTTAAAGGATAATGATATTGATTCTGAAATCCTCAGTTCGTTGATCCAGCTTTCTGTATCAGATGGCCATAGTCAGGGGCGATCGGGACTTCCGTGCGAATTCGATGCCGATTTATGGTGACCTATACCAAATCAAACTTTAGGGGATAACTAATGAAAATCACCTGGTCACCCATCTGGGTTTCACGTCTGGACGTCATTATGACGTCATCAAAATAGCGTATATTGTATCAGTGCAATTTAAACGGTATGTCCATTGTAGTATATGGGGATCAGGACTTTCTTGCATTTTTTGTGCCATTTCAGTTGAAATGCACCACATTTAATCTTAGGGGGTAAACAATTAAAATTAGCATGTCGCCCATATTGTCTTCGCCTCAGAACAAAAAGATGACGTCATTGAAATGACGCCTAATATGTAAATACCACATATATATGCATTTTGTCCATTTCCAACGCTTGGAAATATTCCTTTAATGAACTGGTAGCCTTATCATGCCTGAATGCAAACTCTTTTAAATCGTAACATGCAAAATATATTTAGATAGGGTGAAGTCAGTTCGAGGTTGGGACGTAAATGCCGTCACGATTTACGAATAAAAAGACAGTGGAGTGAATGAAAAACAAACAGTGTTTTTTATTATAAACGGAGTAAATATAATCTCTTATGCTTATATATAGATGTACATCGACCTCTGACCAATGACCTTTGGGTCTTTCTATTTCAAACGATTGATGCAGAATTCGTAAATAAGCCAGTCCGTCTAGAACATATGTGCATGTCAAAGCTTTTGTAGTGAATGTAAATAAATGCCTGAAACACTTTTTTTCTAGAACAACATATTATAATAATATTGCAAATAGTCACGCTTCAAAGCTTTTGGTTTATCTGTAGCTGCTTATCTTACACCCAAAGAAAAGATAGTAGTAATTATCATTTGCATTCACTATCAACCAAACTCATTATAGTCAGATTTTGACCACTGAAGGATCAAAAGTAAGAAGAGTCTACTTAGTAGTTCATGATATGGAAATAAGGATAAACCCCTCTACAAATCACCTATTGTACTTCGATAGGACGGGCAATAGAAAACTGTTACACTCTGATTTATCTTTCGCATGCTACTAGGTAGAATCGTCTTCAAAGGTCAAAATCGGACAATAAGGCTTTCTTGTTGATACGGCTAAAGAAATACCTGAATTCACATGAAAATAGTTGTTCAAAAGTCATAAGCATATTGATCACTGGCAATATTCTACCTGAGTCCTCTTCTGCTCCACAGCAACACAAATCAGTACAATATAAATGGTTTGCTTTGTACTTACACCGAGATGTTTCGCATACAGACATGCTGCAACCACATTTTATCAGCTGCAGAGGGGTTTCTGGGGCAGGAGGCAACATGCGCGGATCAAAGAATTTTTGTCAGTTTTATTTATTCCTCAGCTTATCTTACAGTTTAAAGAGGGGTTCCAATGGTTTTATTGCTGAGAAAACTATATTTATACTTTACCAAGGATCTAGAGGCGGTCCATTATATTCGGGGGGGGGGATGTCCAACTTTTTCCAGGGTGGGGGGGTCCAAATGCTAATTTCTATAGAAACCCATATACGTACTTGTTATTTTCCAGGGGGGGGGGGGTGTTCGGACCCCCTACCCCCCTCTGGATCCGCACATGGGCAATTTCATCATAACGGGACAATATTTATCACAGTCCGTCTTCTAACCATAATAGTCAGGCATTGATTTGTCAGGATTAATGACAGATGAGGTTTTCCAAATGATTCACTGATACTGCGCACGTTTGACACCTTCGAGAAACAAAGCTCTTGGAAGTGGTAGTTCTTGCAATTCAGCTTTTTTTTTCTTCTCCAAAACATCCACCACCTCAACGCAGTGAGTCGAACAATATCGGTGACTGGCTAATGCAAAGTAAGATGACTGGCTAATGCAAAGTAAGAAAGATGGCAAAGATCAGGAATCGATACAATCAAGTACCACATCTGACCAAGGATACCAATGGGAAAGTAACAAACTCACAGTTAGACATCACAAACGAGAGCCAAGAGGTCAGGACAATTTACAAATATATTACTCTAGTGCATCCGCCACAGTGCTTTCTAAGAGCACTGAGTCGAGTTGAAAGAATGCTTTGTGGATAGAGTCTCCAGCATAGCTAAATGCCTGCCAATATGATTTCTTGCTCTTTCCTGACATTGAACTAGTTAATATCAGCACCTTAAAGTGCATGGAACTCGATCAGAGCCCTAGTTGTGGCGTCATGGCACATTGACATCTTTAATAAGTGTCCTGATCTTAGAAACTTGATGATATATGAGCAAGACTGTTTAAGAAAATGTAAAATATCAACACTCTGCAATTGTTTTGATATGTGTTTTATTTAAGCGGCAAAAACAAAATTTGCTCCTCTGCAAAACTGAGGGTAGGGTTGTGCATTAGCTCATATAAGACAAAATATTTAAGATAGAAAAGCAAACTTTGGTTTTGTATTCGTCAATTGAGTATACCTTTGTTAAACTTTTAAACTTAATCTAAAACGGCTTGAAACCAACTCAGAGCAGTCGTTAAACTGAATGACGATAGACAAAATTACCACTTTTAAATTATAATTAAGTTCATGTAACGCACATAATACATCATGTAGCCGTATTAATGTTAAACAGCTGCCATATGTAGTAAAGACATCCAGTAATTTGCAGACTATTAGAATGTTAATTGATTAGCTAGTTTTAATGTCTTCTTTCTGTACCTCAAACTTTCAATTTTCTTATTCTCAATTTGATAAAATAACATATGTAACAAGCTGATACAGGCTAACACCCATGCTTACAGTGTGCAAACATCTCCTATTCGATGCACCTCGAATTGGTACATACGATAGAACATGTCTAAAAGGGTTTGAAATGGAGCAGGTCATTACTCAGCTTGCAGTCAAACTCTTGTTTGATGATTATTCTGTTTTTTTATGATATGAAGAGGACAATTATTTTACCAGAGGAGCAGAAATAATAATCGATATCGTATATGACTTGGATAAGGATTGGTTTAGAATATTTACATTAGAAAGGGACATTTACTAAATTGTACTGTTTAAATGTGAAAAGATTATTTCCTATGTTCCTCTAGGATGTATCTTTATTTTAGAATTATTCATATTAAGAAATATTGAAAACAAATATTCATAACATCTGTAATAAAGGTACAGGGGCTTAATAATCATCAATACTTAAGATTTAGGCACCAGAGGCTAGAAACTTTAGCTAGGAAAACATACGAAATATATTCATTTTTTACTGAAATATTATTTCTTACATCAAGACAATGTCCTTGCTCATTTATTATGTCAAGTAATATATGTAACAGCCTTTAACAAGTGCTTCAATCTTGTTGTTTAACCTGCAAAATCTATAATTCTCTATAATATGAGCAAGACAATCCCAAATATGCAAGATATCTAACAGCAGCAATTTTTTTCATATATTTTTACTTAAATGATGCCTACCAAATTTGGCTCCTTAAAATTGGGTGTAGCCTTTGGGTTGTTTTTAAAATTGCTCGTATAAGACACTATATTAAAAGTATAAAAGCAATCTTTGGATTTTCTCTAACCCAAATGAGTTTGTTATTATAAATTAATCAAAACATTTACGAAAATGCACACATCAGCTAAAAAGTAAATGATGTTGGTCACACTTTTCATATTTAAAGGGTAATCTAATTAAAGTAACGCACATAACACCACAGGAAGCTGTAATTTTGCTCCAAAAGAATTTATGTGTAGCTAAAGTAGTCAATATGCAGACAATATGAGTATTTTAAATAATTAGCCTTCTTTCTGTAGCTCAAACTTTTAATTTTCTTTTTTTTCTAAATTTAACATGGTAACATATGTAACAGGCTGTCAGAGACTAACGCGCAGGCGAACATAGTGCAAACATCTATTACAAGACGCAGCTTGAAATCCTCTTTTAGATAGGATAAGTTTGCAAAATTCCCGAGGTGGAGCAATAACATTGTCAGCCATCAGTCTAAAGGTGGTCTGATAAGCTGGGTATTTATAGGAAATCTACGGTATTTTGCATGCAAAATATAGTTATCGAGAAATAATTCATTGTCAAAGTCAGGTAAAGCATTGATGAAACCATCATATGACTAAAATAATTGATATTACGTATAAAAAAAGCGTTCGTGTTGGATAAATATGACCATACCAACACAAACCACAGCTTTTATTAACGAACAGTTTCTCATTATGGTCGCCATATTTATGACGTCATAACTAGCCTCAGACGCGGATTTGAGATGGGTGACCACCTTTAAATGAAAGGTGAGACTCCACTTAAAGTTTTGATATAGGTCACCATAAATCAGCACGCAATTCGCACGGGACCTATTTTTTGTCCCTAAGGGCCCTGACTACCAGAAAACAGACAGTTCTAAAGTTGTATCAGTTATAGGTATATAATAAATGCCGTATACTTGTCCTGAAATGTCATATATGTCCATTCATTGTATATATCAAAAGTGAGGAAAATATAAATGGAGGTAAGCAAGTTTTGCATGGTTTGCTTTCAACGGATTCACTGTAAAGTTCACACATAGATTTACGAGCATTACCCGAGGTTTTCTTCACTTGAAAACAGCCATTAACTGTTAAAATCATTGGTAGTTAGCACAAAAAGTTGTGGCATCTAAGCTGCCACCCCTTATGGCAAAAACTAACACTTTTTCTACTTAAATAACTTGAGGTGATAAATGTCAAAACATTTATATTGTTGCTATTACTCGCCCGATCAAAACCATCGAACAGAAATAGCTATCAATGCAGTTGAAAGGTTGGCAGTTCAGTTGCCACCCTATTTGGTGTAAAATAGCACCTAACTTTAACAGTGCTCTATAAGCCTTACACCGAAGTACAGTTAGTTTGGATTCAGATTGATAATATCATTAGTTATATAGACTGCTATAGAGAGATCGTGAGTTCGAACCTCGGACGGGCAACATACTTTCGCGAAAAATATTTTCTCCTTACCGGTAATTATATAAGGCAGTTGTCAGTTATGCACACATTCAGACTAGTCTCTGTCAGAAGTAGTAGCACGGCTTGACTCTTAACTGATTTGGGATAAACGGCCTGTGGGAGTCGTAGCGCCTGGTCTCACTGGACAGATTGTGAAAACTAAACGTACATACATATGTGGCCTATAACTTCGGTCATGGTTATGGCAGTTAATTCCCTTGAACTGCCTATGATAAGTTACTTCCTTTTTCTGTATTTCATACAGAACTTTAAACGATGTCCTGCCCCCGCCCCAACTCCCTATAACTATAATTTTGGTCATGCTTATGGCAGTTATCTCCCTTCGCTTGATACAGCGGAACTACCCTTTTTTTCTTTAGATCAATCTCTGTATTACAGAACTTAGAACGATGTTTTGCCCCCACCCCAACTCCCTATTTACCTAACATCAAAACCAATTTGCCACCGTAACTCAACTAGCAAATAGCCTTATGATGTATTTACTTTGTGTATGTTATATGCCATGTCTTGATATGTCTATTGTAAATCAGCTCGATGTCATGTATTATGACCGGAGTATATGAATAAAGTATTTCGCATCGTATCGTATCGTAGTTATTTGTGTCAGTATTCATACATGTCGTGTCCCTTTTTGTCTAGTAATGAATTTACATGGGTTGTCCGTTGTCCAGGGGCGGCCTTGATTTAACTGTTCCTTTTACTCCTTCCACTCCGAACAAGCAGAACAGAAATCAAGTCCGCTGGAACACCTGTGCAAGAGTACGCCAGAGTACTCCATCTTCCTAGGTGGTGTAGACAGAACAGTCACGTGACCTGTTCCAAAACAAGATGGCGGAGCACTGCCTGTATGTGCGGAAATATTTGTATCGCTTGATTTATTCTGGAGTACTCCAAAGTGTTTTACTTGTTTTAGGTGGCTGTTCTGGCGTAATCCGAGTACTCTAAAATTGCTAAATCAAGTCCGCCCTCGGTCATATTGATGACTGAGCGTGCAGTATCAAATTTGCACCAAGTTTATTACGGCTTGGGGCTTACTTGTTTATGTGAAGAGGTATGCCACTCTGCCTGTCGGGTTAGGAAGGCAAATTTTAGCGTGTGATATTCCTTTATTTGACCTCCATTCGAGGTTATATTAACGATATAAATGTGCATGTTGTGCGCTTTCGTAATGATATTGGTTTGGCCTTTGTTCATGGGAAATTAAATTCTGAGTTGACAGTTACAACCATAAATCGTGAAATATCTAATAAAATCCACCCTTTGGGTTTTCCCTCCTTCTTGTGCAGTCCGTGCACGCACAAGCATGGCGGGAAGGCCTCAACATAAATAGGGTTGAGCCGTTCGATGCCCCGAAGTCAGATCAGTGTTAAATAGGTGGCTTATGCTGATGTTCGTTCTAAGGCGGTGGTTCTGTTTGTGTTGATCTGTTGGTGTGTCGCCTGCGATGCATGGTCGACACATAGGGATCATGACTCCGTCGGCATCGTCGCCGTCGTCGTAGTCGTCATCACACTTTGGTTTGCGATTGATAACTCTTGAAGGATGTAATCATTTCATTCCATCTTTACAGGATGGTCAAGCACCATTAAATACAGGTCGAGTATTAAAAAGGGGGAGGGGGGGTATCCGCAAATTTTGACTGAGTTATGACCCCTTTTTTACTTAGATTTTGGCTACATTTTAGCTTCTGAGCAATAACATTTGAAGGGATGAAATAATCTTATTTAGATTTTATAGAAGGGTGAAGCATTGTAAAAAACAGGTCAAGTTCGAGTTCAGAGGTCATTCACCAAACGTTATGGCCCTTTTTGTGACTACGGTTTAGGCTAATACAAAAGCTATATTGGCTTTTTTGGTGAATAAACTTCACATTTTATCAAAACTATTATATCTGACAACTTCTCACTATAGGCCTTGATTACCCAGTGCCTGTAGATAAGCATGACAGTAGTTAAAATTATACCTCACCCCCTCACCCCTTAGGTTGGGTCAAAGGTCAAATATTTAAATTTCGCAATAACTCAGTCAATTGTCAATATATCTTACTAAAATTTCGCCTGCAAAGAGATGTACATATATATGAAAATATCAAACGTAATTTTAGACGAAATCCTTGGTCCGACTCCATGGGTGGACTTAGGGGGTGTGGGTCAAAAGGTCAAATTCAACTTTCTCAGAACATGGTCATGTTCCATATCAAATTAAATGAAATTAAAAGTGCAGCAAATACTTTGCCCGCAGACAACCCCTCTGACCCTGGGGGAGGGGTCAAACGGTCTAAATTCAACGGTGTAGTCTTTGCTTTCAAAGGGTACCCTTTTAAGAACATATTTAAGAACATGGTTACGATGCATATCAAATTAAATGAAATAAAAAAAATGCAACAACATGGTAGCAAAATTCTTGCCCGCTAATCCCCCTCCCTTCTTCACCCTAGGAGTTGGGGTCAAAAGATCAAAATTCAACTTTTTCAGAACATGGTCATGTTGCATAATAGAAAGAATGGAATACAAAATGTTGCAATACGGTAGCAAATATTATACCCGCAGTCCCTGAGGGTGGGGGCAAAAGGTCATAATACAACTATTTCAGAACATGGTCATGTTGCATATCAAAATAAATGGAATCTTGACTGCGGCAACACCGTAACAAATATTTTGCCCGCATATCACACCCCACGACCCTGGGGATGGGGTCAAAACGTCACAATTCAACATTATCAGAGCATGGTCATGCTGCATACCAAATTAAAGGGAGTCACGAATGCAGGATCATGGTAGCAAATGTTTATCCCGCAGACCACACCCCACGAACCCCAACTCCCCCCCCCACCCCAGACCCTGGGATGAGGTCAAAATTCAAAATTTTCAGAGTGTGGTCATGTTGCATATCAAATTTAAGGGAATCACGAATGTAGCAACATGGTAGCAAATATTTTGCCCGCAAATTCTCACCCAGATCCCCCAACCCTGGGTATTAGTAAGTAAGGGTGCAAAGATCAGGAATCGATACAATCAAGTACCACACCTGACCCAGGATACCAATGGGAAAGTGACAAACTCACAGTAGACACCACAAACGAGAGCCAAGAGGTCAGCCCTTTCCCAGCAGGTGACCACAAAGCACATATAAACAGACGCGCACAAAGACATAGCAAACACAAGACAGAACAAAAACATAAAAGATCCACAAAAGAAGTACCGCCTTGGAACGGTCAGTAAAACATTTTACTGGAGGGCTTAAACCGGTTTAACGGCGCCAACCTCACCCTTAATTCAGATGTGGATCAAGACAAATAGATATTTGGTTTGCATGAAAGACCCCTAACTTATCAATGCATCATCTCCTAAAACATATAAATCAAGATATAACAAGGAGATAAAGCAAGGATAAGGACTCAACAGTAAATTAAACTGAATACCGGAGCAAAAGAAATCCAACAAGTAAACCCTGGTTGGCCCGACAAACAGCCAAAGCATCAGCCCTACCATCTCATCAATAGATAAGTCTTTAAGTCGGAACCATCATAGAGTCTGAAGTCCGACCCACCGGCGTGCAATTAAAGAGGAAAGCAAAGTTGCCAACCGTGATTGGGTTGACTACCAAGCATGCAGTCTGTTGCAATACATTAATGTTATAGCCAATCTTTTTATAATGGGAAATTATTTTAATGAACTGCGCTGAAAAAGTATTAGAGCCAAAATTATTATTAGGTCAAAATTCATTTTTTCAGAACATGATCATGTTGCATATCAAACTAAATGGAATCACGAATGCAACAACATAGTAGCAAATATTTTGCCCGCTGACCCTCCCACCTCTCGACCCTTGGGGTCAAAAGGTCAAAATTCAAATCGTTTAGAACAAGGCCATGTTGCATATCAAATTTAATTGAATCACGAATGCAGCAATATGATAGCAAATAGTTTGCCCGCAGACACCCCCCTGACCCTTGGTGTCAAAATGTATGGCCATGTTGCACATCAAAGTAAAGGGAATCATGAACATTAAGTATCTAGGACATGATACTTTAATTCAGCTTCCGCCTGTCGGCTACTTGTTCAACATGCTGTTTTTAGAACATATTGCCGGTATTGAGCTGTACTATGATTAGACAAGATGGTGATGTCAACTGTACTTAAATTAATGGTGACTGGGTCACTATGTTGGTATGTGGCGCTAAGAAGCTGGTGTGCTCGCAATAGTCGTTAATTACAGAACCATATATTGAGCGATAAGAGAGGAAATGAAGTAGTTACAATATATATGTTCTGTGCAAAGTAGGAATCGATACCATTCTAGAACGGCTCTGTGCAAAGTAAGAATTCAAACTTGGTTGCGCAATTCTAGAATGGTATCTGACCATTCTAGAATTGCGTAAGGGATTTTGTAAGTTTTGTGATGGTGTCTTGTGATGGTTGAGCGGCTTTTCCTCGCGGTGCCACGGGGTTGTCTGCAGTTTGTGATTGTGGTATTTCCTGATCATACTCACTTACTATTTTTAACGATGAGGTAGATGCCCTGCGCAAAGTAGGAGTAATTTGCGCAAAGTTGGAATGGTTTGATGAGACTGCATGTATATGCATTTATTTTCTTTATGTTTTTTTTAGAAAAGGGAAGAAGCATATTATGAAATTCAGAACGTATTCCAATTACTCTTAAATAAGTTATACCCTGAATGTGCAACCTGAATTGAAGACATCAACGATAGCAAGCCATTTTCCACGAGCATCAGGTTCGATCCTGCGTGTTTGATTTCACAGGGTCGATCCAGACTCCTCCAGTCGATGAACGAGAAACTAAGCATTCCTTTCCTCTCCATATCTCCTTTGATGTTTGTTTGACATAAGACGGACAGCACCGTAGCTCAGTCAGTAATGATAAAATGTTCACTGGGACGTTAATATTCGACTCTATCAAAACAAAAATGGGCATAATATCCTAATACATACATACAAACCATCGTCCATAAGTTTAAATATTATGTAACTGATAGCATCATAGCCAGTCATCCGGTATGGTGTAGGAGCGATAACACTGAGTTTTGTAGGTTCAATACCGCCGACTGCACATTGTTGCCTACACTAGAAAAATCGGCGTTCCGTCATATCTGATTAATTTTGGACAGGGGCGTTAAAACTCAGATCAAGCAAATGAATAATGCGTATGTAAATGATATATATATGTAGCATCTTTTGAACTAGCCAAAATTGTTTTGATGTTTGATACGCAAAATTCAACATTCAATTTGTAAATGTTTTCGCCAAAATCGTTTAAATTATGTGCATGTGTATTTAGATAATATAAATTTAGCTGCACCGTCTGCTGGTCCATTTGATACACCTTTTTCAAGATTTTAGGAACAGTCTGCTCAGGATTCACACCGCTTGCCCAAGGCCAATATCCCGTAATTAAGGACTTTGCCAGTGGAATACGCCGTCTACAATAATCAGGCTAGCCATGCAATTAAAGTGGGGCATCCAGCTAAATAAATAAAACTTAAACTGATCAGGTGCTTCATCGATCTCCATTTGCCGATCGCTTCAGTTTTTGTTTGGACAAAGTTTTTGACCCTTTTCATTCAAACAACTTGAAAAAGACATAGGCCGGTGACGCCCTCTGAAGTAATTGCGGTATAATTAAATTACGTACGTAAACAACAAAAATCATAAATGATTAGTTAGTTCGATTTTCGATCTTAGAGATTCAATTTCAGAAGTAAGTTCGATTTTCGTTTTTCGATTTTCGATACTCAATTTCGATATTTGGACTGTTTTTCATGTTATTATGCTCAAAATCCTTCTTTGGCATTCGGAACGTTACCAAATATCAGGTTTTCAAAATCAACCTAACTTTTTATACACGATTTTGAAAATCAAAACACCATTTCGATATTCGCATTTCGATTTTCGATATTCAGACTGTTATGTTGATGTGAAATGCAGTTAAGTTTTGTTTTAAACATACTCTAGTTTCCATGTTGGAGAGACTATCGATACAAAACCAGGCATACTAAAAGCAAGTGGTCCAAAATCTAAACTTAAATAGTTTTACGAAGCAATGACAAAATGAAAAAAAAAAATAACACCACCATAATAGAGTAGCGATATGTGATTTCCAACAATGTGCCACTTTGACAAGTGTAGACTCAGACGAGCCTGTGCAGCCTCCTTTTAAGCTTATAAACTCCATATGATGCTCAGTCAGTAGCTTTACACTTATAGAATATGCAAGCGACTAGCTAAGGCTCTGATCAGACTGCGCCTATGTGCAAGCTGATATGAGGCTTTGCTGGCCGCATATACCGCATTGTTAGAAATCTCATGTCGCCTCTCAATTATGAATACATTGCTTCCCATAACGTCTCATTTACTAATATATTTTAAATCTCAATGAAACCTTGCTTGTTTGGTTTGTTGTTTTACTCCCCAGTCAACAGTTATGCTTATGTCGAGACGGTACGCAGAAACAGAATCTCCTGCTTGGTAAATAGATATTGAGTTCACTTTTTCCTATGGAACCCGTACACATTTCAATCATCCTAAACAAAATAGTTCAAATACTTTTCAAGTCATCCCAGGTCAACAAATAGACAGAAATCCTTTCAATCAATGTTTCCATGGGGGAAAACGTAAGCATTTTTCTCCTTACATGGTTCAAATTGTCGTTCAATGCTGCCAATTTAAATCGTTCAACAGACCAGAAAATAATATCTCAGTCATACAATCACCCAACAAGGTTTAAAGTTAGATTTAACTTTTGCCCTAATAAAGGATAGAGAAGAATCATAACTAATCGTACTTCGTCCATTTTCCTACTTTGCGCAGAGACCATCCTACGTAGAATGGCTCTGCGCAAAGCAAGTACTCCTACTTTGCGCAAGCAAGTGTGAATTCTTACTTTGCGCAGAGCACAGAACCATTCTAGAATCTTTGCGCAGAACATATACATGTGGAAGTCAGAAGATGGGTTGTTTACTACATTTATGCCATGCAATTTGGATGGCCAACTGAAATTTAAAGAACAGCAAATCACTAGAAACTCTAACTTGTTAGATTATCTAGACCAGATCAACACACAGGAATTTCTTTTTCTATGTTTGTTATGTAATGTTATGTATGCTGCGATGTTTTTTAATATATTTCTTTTGTTAATTAAATATTGTTGTGTGCTCACTTCCCTATTCGTTTATGATCTGATGCCGTCTGTTGTGGATCGTGCTGGGGCTCATCCACCTTTGACACATGGAATACTCGTTAGCTGCAAAAGCGCAGCCCGCCAATCAGCGCTGACAATCGTGATATAACTGAAAACATTGTTGAAAGTGCCGTTAAACACACACACACAACTGTACAACACCGATCACAATAAACATTACCTTTTAACTTGAAACTGCTATAGTGCACGGTTTTATTTTTTATATAATGATTTTATTGTGCAGGATTAATTTAGCCACATCATTAAAAACAGCTTTATAGCATGTGCATTCATAGAAGACTGAGACTTGTGTCCATTCTAGTTTTGCAATCATCTTGAAGAGGAAGAGAAAGCTGGTTGCTTTGTCTTACAGATGTATTGTTACTATAAATGTCATGTGGCTTCCGCATGGTGCTGTGGGTTGGTATGCAATGTGTGATTGTGGTATTTCCTGACCATACTGACTTACTCTGCGATCAGCTGGGTTATCAGCTCAGTCTGATCATTCTTCATTGTTTGCTTCAACGTTAGCTATCTTTTAGTGCATAAAGCATGCTGATTACTTAAGCATGCTGCTTTAAACTTCGCTTGGCGCAGCTACATGTTTGTTGGTTTTATCATGATTATTTAGAAGGTGAAATAAATGCTTATCATCTTTCGCCTAGCTGGGATCGAACCCAGACCATCGGGTCAAAAATCAGACACTCTACCACGTCGCTGTAAAATCAGGCTCATACAGCAAGGATGTAGATAAACTACGCTCTAGCACGTATTCCTCCTCCTTTTTTAGGTTCGTCCCCGAATCTCAACGAACCTTTAAACTAGACACGGATGTGCTCAGATCCCGTCAGATGGGTTATTAACGGTAGACGCAAAATGTAACTGATCACCTTTGCCCTGGCTGGGGATTGAACCCAGGCCGCTGAGTCCAAAATCAGACACTAAAAGCCGGCTCATACAGCAAGACTGTACAAGTGTTGATAAACTGCGCTCTACCACAACTCTACTAGGTTTAAGGTCAAATATAAATTTATTGGTGTCAGGTACTTTTTAAATAAAGATCTAGTGTTTGCTGTGTTTGCTGTGAAAATAAGTGTACCTTTACACGAAACGAGCTAATAGCTGAGCTGCCATCCATTTGTTGTAAATTTACATTTACTTTCCATTAAACAGTTTGAGACCAGTATTTCTCCAGTGATAGACGTTTTAACATTTCTAACTGTTAATATTGTAGTTTATTCTCCTGATTAATATAATTTAACAGAACATAGTGTTTAAGGCAGTTGAAAGATCAAATATACCAGGGTCAGTGTCATCTATGGTGTAATCACATTTTGGATAAGTCATTTCATGCGTTTCCCTAAAAACTAATAATTTCAAACACTTGTCCTACATATATCATATATAGTAATTACAAATTCTCCTGACGTTGCTGACCTTTATTAGCATAATTACATACCTCGTTCCATTTCTAAATATAACTTCGGTAAACTCCGTTATCATTTATACGAGAAAGCACATGATAACTATACTGAGGCGTGTTCAACAATGCGAGCGCTCGGAGTGCTATCGAGTGCTTTCTCTCTGAACCCAAGCGCTCGCTAAGGTGCTTGCAAGCGCTCGCGATTTAAGTCGATAGGTGTAATGCCCGAAAATCCAAGATGGCTGCCAAAACAATAATGGGTTTTCATGAGGGACTATGCTCGCAATATTTTCAGATTCGATTTTCGGAATGACGATGTATGTTTCTTTGTGTGGCTATCTGATATGGAACAATTCAAACTGAAGATAGGAAGGCGTTTCGCTTTGATTTTCAACCAATGAGGGGATTTGATTTGTTTGTTACTGGGCGCAGCCATTTTTTCAGCGCACGCTCGCTATCGTTCAACAGTGTAATGATCACACTGACAAGCGTTCGTTGGAGCGCTCGCATTGTTGAACTCGCCTCGGGTGTAGAAGGTAAAATAGCACTAATCGTTCTATAAGGCAACACGAATATTAATTAGCTCAAGTCGTAAGACAGGCAACTATTAGTCCTTATAATAATTTTGTACAGTACAGTCGCTGATTCAAGCCACATGCAAAACTTTTTTTTTAGCTTTCTATCTTTCTATATTGTTTCTTTTATTATGCATGGATCACAATTATGGGGGGATTAGTTTCTTTTTATAGTAATCGCACTGTCCGTCCATCCGTCAGTCCGTCCGTCCCGCTTTCGTGTCCGGTCCATATCTCCTATATTCTTTGAGATAGGAATTCCAAATTTGGTTTGTGGATACATCTTTGGATGGTATAGTGTCGCGTACGATGTTTTGATCACTGTGACCTTGACCTTGACCTGTGACCTAGATTTTAGAATAATCGTATCCGGAGCATATCTCTGATATTTTTTGAGGTAGGAATCTCAAATTTGGTGTGTGGATGCATCTAGGGATGACAAAGTGTCGCGTACCAAAATTGGGGTCACTGTGACCTTGAACTTGACCTCCGACCTAGTTTCTAGAAACTGCATTGAGTCTGGTGCATATATCCTATATTCTTTGAGATAGGAATCCCAAATTTGGTGTGTAAATACATCTTGGGATGATGGGGTGTCACGTACCATTTTTGGGTCACTGTGACCTTCACCTCTGACCTAGTTTTAAGAATTATTGTGTCCCGAGCATATCTCTTATATTTTTTGAGTTAGGAATTCCAAATTTGGTGTGTGGATTCATCTTGGGATAGCGGAGTGTCATGTACCAGTTCCGGGTCACTGTGACCTTGACCTTTGACCTAGTTTTTAGAATAATCATGTTCAGAGCATATCTCTTATATTATTTGAGGTAGGAATCTCAAATTGGGTGTGTGGATGCGAAGTGTCGCTTACCATAATTAAGTCACTGTGACCTTGAACTTGACCTCTGACCTAGTTTCTAGAAACAGGTGCATATCTCATATATTATTTGAAATAGGAATTGCAAATTTGGTATGTAAATGCATCTTGGGATGCCTGAGTGTCACAAACCATTTTTGGTTATTGTGACCTTGACGTGTGACCTAGTTTTCAAGAATTATTGTGTCCAGAGCATATCATATTATTTGATGTAGGAATCCCAAACTTGGAAGTGATGATTCCTCTTGGGATGGTGGAGTGGTGCATACCATTTTGAGTCACGTTGATCTTGACATTGACTTCTGGCCTCATTTTTAGGTTTTTCGTGCTATATAACAGCTAACTTTCCTCAAATGTGTCTTATGCTAGACCAATTCCTTTGGGGACATTAGTCACGTGTTTGTGACATTTCTTGTTAGTATATGCTGAACAAAATAAAAAGTTTGCAGTTTTTTTTATCATAATTCTGGACTGAGTGTTTTTTTTGACATAACCAAATTAGCATTTACATGATTTGGGAAACATCCAACTAACATGCAAGATCAATTGCTGAAGTTACCTCTTTTAGTCCTAGCTACGTTTATCACAATAAGACTTTTTCAAGCAAAATGTGTACAAAGTCAACTTTGCGCATGGCCAAAAGTAATGGTTTTCATCATGATAATCTTTGTCGTTTAGACACTAAGAAAAGTTTTACGAAGTGGTAATTGACAAAATTCGAGTTTGAAATTGATCTTGTAACAAATTAATCCCTTTTGATTAAAAGTATTGTGAATTCCAATGTATCATTCTTCTTTACCGCATTAATATTGTGTGGATCGTCCCCCACTCTGTTGGTGGGTCGGCAACAGCTTGAAGATAATTGTTTTACACTCGTTTGACTGAAATGTTTTTTATATGCCATTCCCGTGAATACTGGCACTGGAAAGCACTTTTCATACAACTTGAATTCGCACACTAAAAGGGGTTTTCGAAATACTGCCCTCAATATAGGTTTCAAATCATGTCGTGAGACAATTGCAGGAGCCTTACAAGAATGTTTTAATCGCTGGAGTAAACGAAAACATGTTGAGTCTAATGCCTTAAATAGTTGGAAACTAAATATTGTTTATGTTTTGTTGTACGTTACTTTATGTTCATTCTAGTATTGCAATCATCTTGATGGGAAAGAGAGCTAGTTGCTTTGCTTAATTTGTCTTCCTGGTGTTTCGTGATGGTTGAGTGACTCTTCCTCGCGGTGCCATGGGATTGTCTGAGGTTTGTGATTGTGGTATTTTCTTATCATACTCCCTTACGACGCAGCGACGTCTTTGTGATTCAGCCATTTTTATGTTCCTGCCATTTTAAATGGGTAGGGGGCATATAGTATCACCATTTTCCATATGTACATACATCCCATACGTACATGTACGTCCCGTACATACCGTGCATACTAATAATGTTTTTGGGGTGATACCTTTTGATACATTGATGTATTGGATGCATATATCATACACAGGTATATGATAATAACTACAGGTCAAGTTCGATTAAGGATAAAGTCCACCGATCTTTATCAGAGTAATGGCCCTTGATTTCCGTAAGATAATGGGTTTCTGAATACATTAGTGTATTGGATTCATATTTCATACACAGGTATATAATCATACAATACGGGTCAAATTTGAATAAGGATAAATTCGCCAATTATGATCAGAGGTGTGGCCTTTGATATCCGTACAAACAATGGTTTCTGTGCGATATCTTTTGAATACATCGGTGTATTGGATACATGTCTGGTCGTAAAACCCAATCGCGGTTTATAGTAATGGTCTTCTCTTTAACTGTACAAGTATGGGTCAGGATTGTGACTCAATAACAGCCCTGGTGTAAAGCGTCTATCCGTTGGCTGATGCTTGTTTGTCGATGCGCCATGTCTCAACTTCGCTTCGAGGTTTTCTTTAGCTCTGACCATTTGTGAGTCGTGGACCTTTTTCTGTGTGCAATCATAGTATATTAATTTATATAGATTGTTTCTATGTGGTGATACATTGTATTAGTGAGGAAACCTCTATTCATGCTAGACATGTTTGTATGTTAAACAAGCTGTATTGCGAAGGTATGGGGCTAAGGTATTTGTTCGTTCTAAGGCGATGGATATGTTGTTGTTAACTCATTGTTTCTTCTTGTTCACATTGTTTGTGAGGGTTTTGTGTTTAGGCATTGTTTTGCTATGTAGTACTTAGCGCCCTTGCCAGTTTGGCAATCGTCTTTTTGGGATGAGAGTGCTGGCTTCTTTTTATTAATTTTCTTTCTAATATTATGTGATTGTTAGTGTTCTGTGGCTCTACCTCACGGTGTTGTGAGTTGGTCTGAAGTATATGTTAGTAATTTTTCCTGATCATACAAACTTCCCTTTTTACAATATACTGGGTTGCTTAAAGGTCTCTATAATCACTTAATGATTTCACTATGATTGTGATATTTCTGCCTCTCTCTCTTTGTATGATTAAAACATAGAAAGTGTGCACCTGTTGATTTTTTCTCACTTAGCAGCTCTAAAGTATACCAACAGTATATGCTTTAAGCAGAAATAAGAAAAATAATATGGGTTCTTTGTCGTATTACATGTATATAATATATTATACATTTGGAGGTTGTCATGTTTAGGAGTATTTTATATAAAAACAACATATTTGAAGATTTCTATTTATTAAACTATAGTGTCATGAATAAACCCAAGTAACCCACATGATAGCCATGATAACCAAACAAACAAAACATATACCCGACAAAAAAGAAAAGCGTACAGTAACATTTCCCAACTTTTTTGAAAATAACAAAAACAGATATTCTATTTATACTGGTCTTAAGTTAATCGAACAGTGTATTCTATAATTTTACACTTTTAGATTAAATACACCTTTTTAAATTATAAAAGAACACAGTAGGGGTCATTTTAAATGTCACGGAATGTTTGTTTAAAGAAATTGCCTCTGTCAGCCCACATACAGGCAGTGCATTAGCGACGCATTAAATCAATAATGATCCGAATATCATTCTGAGGAAACGTTGCCCTTTCACGATGCAAAGCAGCGATTATATGTGGACGTATTCTAACATCATGATGGCATCTGACGTTACGCCCTTAAATGTCTCAAATAAGCACAATAAGTACCAGATCAGTACTTCAGATCAGTACTTCTAGCTGGCCACGATAGTGTAAAGATGTTCTGATTTTTTAGTAAGTCTGTCAACAAGCGTTTTACAGTCTTGTAATAACAATATTTGATGCATTAACATGTGTCAGAAAGCACAGCAACACTATCCAGATACACTGTACAGTCGATATTCCATGTGAACATTAGGATTGATCAAGCTTCCACAAATGTTACTTACCAGTTGAAGTTGTCCAGCGTTTCCATGCCAGGTGCAATTATTGATGTGCATTGATGTCATACTGAACTTTCTCTTCAAGCCAACATGCAGTAATGATTTTATTGATTACATTACATGATCTTAAACATTCAAACTGTATGGGAAAAAGTTACTGTATGCGTTTCTTAATTTTTGTCAGGTATATAAACATACAGTGAAGCAAACTCATAAACGCTTACATAATGCTTTGCGATAAAAGTGCATCTTTTTTTTCAATAAATGTGTATAATGCTTTGATCTGACACTTGTGTGACTAATTTGAAAAAAAAATAAAAAACGTTCATGATTGAAGCAGATCTGTTGTGCTTTAACAAGAATTCGTGTTTGATAAACAGTCCATTTATGAGTTTGCTTAAAGGCAGTACTACATACGCAAACGAGCGAAAAAATGAATACACTCTATGACTATATTCTAAACTTAAATGGACAAATATGCATATCGAACAAGAAAAAAGATACATCATATGATAAATACTAATTTTAGCGTCATGTTGGCTCCATTTATCAGAACTGTTCACTCAAAAGTTGATGCAGATAATGTAATCCTGTGATTGCAATAAGAAAACCTGATGGCATCCAGGCATTGGAGAGTACACATCTCCGTAGAAAAGCGATATATGAATTACTGCTTAAACCTATTCAATCTAGATTAACCATACGAAACATCAGAAATAAAAGGCGTGACTCTTAAATTGCAAAATTGAAATATGATAAGCAATATAGTTCCTGTTGTTTGATATCATAAATGTCAAATTTATTATGTGAACAGTCCTAGAGCGTTAAGGAAGAAAATACTTATGCAAAAGACATAACAACAAAGCATGGAATGTTAAAGATTTTAAATGAAAATTAATGGATGTGATATCATATGAAACAAAATGATAAACCGATACTGTTCTGGAAAAATAGGTGGCTTTACAGAAAGAAAAAACATGGCAGGACAAATTTGTATGGAATTTGCAGTAACATTTAACGAGCTCATTAAGCTGTTAAACAAGGTTTTTACAGATGTGTAAAAGCATCTAAATTTCTTAATGATCATTTTACAATGCATATGAATTGGTTAAAACCAGTAACAAACGTTAACAATCCCATACCCTAACCATGATTTATATTTGCCCACATTCGACCTGAGAATGACCAAAGCCTGTGCGAACATAAACAGTTTCACATTACAAAACATCTTAATTCTGAGCACAATCACAGGCAGCTGATGAATCCACTACTAGGCATGGCGAGGAAGACACACGAAACACAGTCAGCCTTCTCACAAAGTAAAGCAACCAGCTCTCTTATCCTCATCAATATGATTGCTAAACTAGAAAGGACACCAAGAACCACACCATAACTCAAGGACCCCGTTGTCATTGACCGGAAGCATTTTATCAAATACTGACCTGTCTGATTTTAGCACTGTGGGTACATGTGACATATTTGTTTACCAAATGCGTCACAGAGTCATGTGATTCGCCCGATTGGCTGATTCAATATTGTTTATCAAGCGCGTCATCACGTGTCACTGAAACGGTTTCTATGAAAATGCCATGGGGAGAATGTTTTCAAAAATGTTTAAGTGCATACAATATGATCAGTCTATGGCTGAATACCATAATACCTATCATTGTTATGATTTGACTCCCCAAAATGACTAGATATCTCCATTGAAGGATTATCTGTAGGCATTTAACGCTTGTTACTTTTAACGTAGATGTTTTGAGTAATGCGTACCGCGTAACAGCACAAACCCGATTTTTCAGTCGTGATGTCCCATAGCAGACAGGTCGATTCTTTAGTATCGCGCCTGCGCAAGAAAATATCAAGGACCCATCACAAAATAGTGTCAGACCCAATGGAAAGCATGCAACCTATGAAAATCACTGAAGATAATAATGAACAACATATTCCACACACCATGCAGTGGACCCATCCAATCTTTGGTCACCCAGAGGTCAAAATTACATTAAACATATAAATACAAATGATGCGCAACGCACTATTTGGGCCCTTAACGCTATTAATGACGTAAAGAGTTATTGACGTCAAAAGTGATGACAAATTTACGCGATTATTTTACGTTTCAATCCATGACGCTAACACCAAATTCTAGGCTGAGGCTGTTTTTAACGGAACAGGTATATCCTTTATACTCTCTTACAAACTACCTACAATGAATCAGCGTTTTCCAAGAAATCCTTGATATTGAATGATAATTCAGGCAAAAGTTAAATAAAATAAAAAGACTTATTACCGGAGACGTAATTCTATTGTTTGTGGCCGTGTTCTTTGGCTATATAACCAGTTCTGGCCGAATGTGTTTATGGTTTTATGTCAAGGAGCACCCGCCCAGTAAGCACAATCAATCGGGCCACTATCGGCCCGCTAGCGAAACGCCATCCGAATGTCGTTTCGCTACTGCAGCGGGCCGATAGTGGCCCGAGATTGGATGATGGCTGGGCGAAGGCTCAACCGGCAGTGGTTCTGATTTTAAAGCGTCTCCGAAAACGGGGCCATGACTTTAAGTCTCATCCGACAGACTGGGAGAAGCCAGGAATCAAACCCGGGCCCCCTGGTTTACAAGGCATATGCTCCCGGAGACGAAATTCTCTTGTTAGTGGCCTTGTTCCTTGGCTATAACCAGTCAGTGACTGGCCTGATGGGTTTATGTTTTTGTGGTTTTATGTCCAGGAACACCCGAAGGCACAACCGGCAGTGGTTCTGGTTTTAAAGCGTCTCGGAAGACGGGCCATAGCTTTAAGTCTCATTCGACAGACTGGGAGAAGCCGAGAATCGAACCTGCAATCCCTGGTTTACAAGGCATAGGCTAAAAAACGTTTTGTTAAATAGTAACCGGCCGGAGGGTTTATGATTTGTGTGTGTATTATATGACGGGAGCACCCGAAGGCTCAACTGAAAGTATTTCTGGAGAAGCCGGGAATCGAACCTGCGACCCCTGGTTTACAAGGCATAGCTCTTATCCACTTTAACATTGCGGATTCAAGGTATATGCTACCGGAGACGTAATTCTTGGTTGTGGCCGTGTTCCTTGATTGTACCAGTACTGGCCGGGTGGGTTTATGGTTTTGTGGTTCTATGTCCTGCTCAACCGGCAGTGGTTCTGGATTTAAAGAGTCTCAGGAGACGGGGCAACGGCTTAAAGTCTCATCCGACAGACTGGGAGAAGCTGGGAATCAAACCTGCGACCCCTGGTTTACAAAACATAGGTTTACCCCATAACTCACGGTGGAGATTTTGAGACAGATCAAGTAAAATGAAGTTCATTATTTCAAGTTCGTTTATGGACATGCAGGGTCTTCATAACTGAATTAAGAATTGAACACTCGAAATAAAATTTATAGATATAAACCAAACATTAAAATATTAGAGGATAAGAAAATAACTAATAATTTTCAATTTTAATTTCATCTTACCAAAAATAAATATTTTAACATATTTAGTTACTGCTAACTTAGCTTCTGTATTCAAAATAATTTTGCTTGAAAAAAATCTCCTAGATAAGGGAATTGATCGAACAACGGGGAAATAATACAGCCAAAATAGTGCAGCAGATTTCGATGATTTATTTGGGGGCATACCCCGGGTATTTAGGTGTAGTGTTTTTCTCAGTGCTGTTTAATATGCTTTCGTAAGTTTTACACTGCCTAACTGTCGAGTCCGGGAAACCAGACCTAACTAGATGCTCTAAAATATATTGAATATATCTAGATCTATGTAGCCTCATATATATTTCATAAAAATTTCACATGGACCTTCTGTTTCAGGTTTTCAATATACGTTTTAAACTATTTTAGAAAATATTACGGCTTTTGTGTATTTCAAGAAAAAGTGTTGTTGTTTTTTAAGAAAAAGAACCGCGGTAAAATAAATGATAGGAGAAAGAACGGACGCCAATTCATTTTAATTCAACTTCTTTCCCCTGCGTTTAAGCATGTTTAAAGTGAACATATTTTTTTAAAAAAAAATCATTGACGCTACCCTAACGTGAACGTTACCGAAAAAATGTGATTTTAATTTTTCATTACGTTTAAATGACTATCATACGAAAACACCAGAAACCAAGAAAGCTACAATAAAAATGTTTATTGCGTAAACCAGTTTGCTGTCTTTTGGTACCATTTTCATAATTTTAGCCTCTATAGTTTGGGGACAATAATCGTTGCAAAAAAGAAGAAAGAAAAAAATCGGTAATACCTTAATTAGACGACGTCACAGGGTGGTGAATAAGTATGTCCCATGACAATATTTCAAGCTTGTTGAAATGTAATTTTTGTCGTTTGAATGGAATGAATTAGACGAAAATTGCTTTCCCTTGTTTTAGTGAGAGCCACTAGGTGGCACTGTTGTGGAGCTGTCGCTTTTTTATGGTGATGTAATTCGTCATTCAGCCGAAGAGCGACCAATTAAACACACATTAATTTTTCTTTGGAAATGGTAAGATTGGCAATGCTTTTTAACATATTGTTAAATGAAGTTTGCAGTGAAGTATTTGCATGTGTGTTAGTGATGGTAAGAAATAAAAAGTCGGGATAATCGGTCACCTTTTCCGGCTCAAAACAGAAAAAAACTCAGTAGTTGGTTATTTTGTTGTTATGCATTGAGGAGATTTTCATCTCCTTAGATGAGCATGGTGGGTCGAAGGCAAGTCAAGGGAAGTTGTTTTTCAAAAATAATATTGCCGGTAACTTTGGCGTCTACATTCTGGAACTAGTAACATATTAAAGCAAACAAATCGATTTAACGTTTTGTTAGTTATATCTTGGCCTTAACAATGTACGCGAGAAACCTGTATTCGGGAGTTTGCTAACAAAGCCGAAGATGCAGACCAGTCTGCACATCCACGCAGTCTGATCAGCATCTTTGTTATTCGCTTTATCTAGACTAGCTACGAGCAAAATTGCATTTCTCTAGCTAGTCTCTGTAGCCGAGAAGACTGATTTAAGTCTCGCTGTGTCGGAAGCCCCAAATATAGGTTATGTCGCGTCGGGGCCCATCTTATCCAATGGGCCCCGCCGTGGACCCGCCCTCGATATGTACTTAAGGACGCAGAAGGTACGACCTTTCGTTTCAAAAATGAGCACACTGAAACAAAATGCAATAACTATGAATAACAACAATGAGTCCAAAATATTCAGGTAAAGGCGTGTATTTTAAGACCCCTTTGATGTTGTTGTTGTGTTTGTGTTAGAACGTCCCACCAAGCTAAGGTCATTGATACGGGGCCACGGCTGGTCCGACAGACAGGTGCCCTTTTGATGTAAAGAATATATCTGTGTCTTGTATGCCATAAACGGCCTTTGGCTAACACTAAAGAGCCCTTATTCCCTAAATCAATTCATAGACGACGTCAAGTTACGTCACACGTATTTGTTTTGTTTGATTTGATTATTTACGTCCTATCAACAATCTTTCATTTATGTAGGGACGGGTCGTCCTGGTTGAACCAGTACTAAGCTAGGATTAATATGTCTTGCTCAAGGACACAACCCAGTGACGCCGGTGAGGCTGGAACACGCGGTCCCTCGGTCTCGAGTCAAGCACTCTACCACTGAGCCGCTGCGCTCCCAACGTCACAAGTGTGTACCAATATCTGTTGATGTATACCACTTTAAACAGCTCTAGAATTGTCAATTTCGGAGGTACGACCACCATATTTTTTGCAAATTGTTAGGGATAAGTAGTTAAGGACCCTTTCTTCTTAATGGAATGTTTGCTCTTTTTATCTAACGTTTGCCGATTAGTTGATGATACGAAAAGATCTTTCCATTATTTTGACGTAACGTCGCTAAAATTGTGACGTCAGATCTAAGGGTACTGCTAAACAAACCCGTTTTTTAGCACTGACGTGTATAATTTCCGAACGAAAAGTACACAAATCAATAACTTGAACATATACCTTTTGAAAAATGTCAAAAACTGAAAATGTGAAAATCTACCCATAAGGGCCCTTTTCCTGCGTTGCGCATCAAATAATATTAACATCCCAACTTAGCAATGGAAAACTTCTAATCTAGCAGGAAGGTGCATGAAATTAAACATATATGGTGTCATGGGAACATCTTCATAAAAGTAAGAAAGAGGGCAAAGATCAGGCATCAATACAATCAAAGTAAGTAAAGGTGCAAAGATCAGGAATCGATACAATCAAGTACCACACCTGACCCAGGATACCAATGGGAAAGTGACAAACTCACAGAAGACACCACAAACGAGAGCCAAGAGGTCAGCCCTTTCCCAGCAACAATCAAGTACCACACTTTACCAAGGATGCCAATGGGAAAGTAACACACTCACAATTTGACATCACAAATTAGAGCCAAACAAGTTTCCTAAATTTTCAACAAACACATAGGAAAAAATGAAACCTGGTTATCGTATTAAACGATAATTAAACGACAATTTTTTTTATATAATTCATGCATTGAAGATATCTATCAGTATCGCCACGCCTAAAAATAATAAAAAAAAATATGAATTTATTAATTTTAAACGTAATCATCTATATTAAATATTTTATGTGGGTCATTTTCAAAAAATGTGCAAATACCAGTCTGGGTTGTTTTTCCATATTTAATTATACTTGCTATAATGTTTACTGAATTAATCGATAGAAACAGTTTTTTGCAACAAACTATGCACTTTTAGTTACTGAATGCCGTCAAATAAAGTCAAAATTTGTTGGTTAGTAGATATCTTTGATCTAATTAGGGATGTCCAGAATTGGTCCTTTACCTTTTAGATCTGATGAAATGTGATACATACGCAATGTCGAAATAGGTTTAGTTGTTGTTTCAGATAAATTGATATCCAAGAACATTCTTCAGATATGAAAAATCATATTCTGGAGTCCTAAACATAAATTCATTCAGCTTAAGTCTGTGTCCTTAGTTCCTTGTCAATACAGTTACTGTTGCGTAAACTTGTGTCACAGAAATTTCTATATCGCTTGTTTGTAGCTACTCTATGTTATCTGAGGACCCCAACTTCCTGACATCATTTTGGGAGCATCATTATTCCCTCCAAATTAGCCATATTCATGATTTTATAAAACAAACCGTTATCTTTCTTGGATGTGTATATTGCAGGTATGTCAAATGTTGTTACCTATCACCACCTTCTAAACCTGGGAAGTATTCCAGAGGTTTTTGTTATTTACCTGACCTTGAAAGCAAATGTAAGTATCTGCTTTGATTATGCATCAATCTCTACTTCGCGGCTCTAATTTAACTTTTATCTAAAAAAAATGGCAATACGGTTATTGTCATTAATGTTATTATGAACACGCTGACACTGTTGGCAGGCTTGGTTACCACATTGTCAAAAAATGATATTTCTTTTACAAGCTTGATACCTATAAAATATGGTGAAAATGTAGTTTAATATTCTCTGACCGTTAGCATTTTAAATAGTGTATTCCAACAGAAGACTTTCCATCAATTAATAAATATTTTCTGCAAGCAAGCAAAGCAATTGCACTGACACATGAAGTAAACGTCATTGACAAACAAAGTAACAGCTGTTATGGCAATGCTAAGAAGCGCTAGCGATAAGGCGTATATTTTCCGTATTTGTAATGATAACAAAAGCTAAATTTTCAAATAGCCTTAATGATTTTAAAATTCGTCTGTTTGGGTAGTATAATATGTATAGTTAGCATCAAAATACGTTTCAAAGCGATTCATCATTTACAAATCCTTAAAAACTTGCGGTTTCTACTTCTACCCCTCATTTTACATCTTTATACTGGGTGTCGTTTAGACCAGAATTTAAGTTAATCCATTATAGGTTTTTAAAAAGTAAAAGTACTAAATTATTAAGGATATAAATGCCCTTCGTTTCCAAAACTTTGCAGTATTACTTCTGAGCATGCGTACGAAATATACTTAAAATTGTGATTTTTGTCATTGAAACGATGAAACTGCTGTCTTTTATTTTGTTTTTAGATGCTTTTCCTCCCTAGACCCAAGATGCCCTTTGGGCAATTGAACGTCATTATATAAATATACAACATGTGTAAAGGGCGTCTTAAGTCTAGGTGGGGAAGGGGTTGTATAAGCGAAAGAAGACATCAGTCATCTGACAAAAAAAGACCACTTTGCAAGATGGTCGTTTTTATTGTACACCAACTGTATAAACATATATAATAAGCTCTATCCTGGTAAATGTAGGATGATTGTATACCTTAAATTAACGGTCTATTTCCCACACATGTTACAGAATAGCGAGAACAGTTGATGATCAAAATTCGTTCTAATTCAAGTAGATATATTACATGAATTTAGGAAACCCCGTTTTAAATATACGAACTAGCGGGCAAGGGTACATGTATGGCTCGTCTATATGTATATGTTGAGTGTGCCTAGTGTCTCCAGTCGTTATTTCAACAAAATAAAATGAACGTCGTATTTAGGAAAATAGGCCGCCTTATCGCTAGAAATTCTTTAGTAGCCAACTCCAGTCTGCTGTTTTGCTGAATATAAAATTAAGACTTGTCAAAATTTGATGCGTTTTAGATCTGTAAACACCATCAGACATGATAAAAATATTATTTGTATTGGAAATCTCAATGCAGTTGCTAAATATGTCTTTGCAATAACCACTGCCATTGGTATTACCTTACAATAAAAATTGTCCTTATCAAATGAGATTGAAAATAAAATGAATAACTCAATTTAGCTTAATTCAAATACTTAGACTTCACATTAAAGTCACAAATGTCTTTAGAAGTAAGTGAGTATGATCAGGAAAATATCAAAATCACACAGTGCAGAACAACCCACGGCCGCATGAGGAAGAGCTACAGAACGTTTATAGTAAAAACAGCTATAAGACAATAATAACAGAGCAACAAGGTTTCTCTTCCTCTTTAAGATGAATGCAAAACTGTATTGGTTTAATGGTTATTGCATTGACATTTCTTTCAAACAACCCTATCATTTTCATATAAAATGACTACAAGTACAGAGATTAAGCTTGCGTTTGCTTGAGTTGTGTTCTTTTGTATACTGCCGATATAATAGACAGAATCAAAGTCGAAAAATAAAACATTTTATATCAAAAAAATATTACCTGAAATGTGTACATTTTTTAGAAATGACCGATGTACGCAGATGTTAACTCAATGTATTCAGACCAGACCTTCATTTGAATGAATACTAAAATGCATGATTTTAAAAATTGATAGTGTAACGTAGTTGATTATAATCTTCAAAATTCGCGTTGTGTTTTCAAATTCTGTTTAGAATTTTTAAGTGTTTAGTTCAACAACAATTTTCACACTTTTTAAAATGTAATTAAATCTTCTTAAGTCAAACTAAATATCTACTAGAAACAAAATATAACCCAAAGTTCCAAAATCTGAGGCTCTGACACTGGGCTTTAACTTATATACCATGAAGTCTAGTGATAGAAGCTGACCGCAGCGCCACTTAGGACATCATCATTAACCAATCAGATTTCAAGTTGACTATAAAGTGCCCTCTACAAAGGTAAGCTTCCATTTATATAAACCAATCAGAAGATAAAAAGTGACATATAGTCACAGCAGTTACGGAATTTCCAAAAGGTCATATGACTTGATGTATTGCACAATCCTGCCAATCAATGTCAGAATCGACATGATCTATTTATTGGGCTTATGAAGTTTTACTAAACTAAGTAACACCTATCAACACAATGTTTCCAAAGTGTTAAAACATCCCACCAGAATCGATAGACTTATTAAAGTGACCTTTAAGCAACAATAACAAACTGGTGTCAGAATTCCCTATAAAACATAAACATGTCAAAGTAAGTAAGGGTACAAAGATCAGGAGTCGATACAATCAAGTACCACACCTGACCCAGGATACCAATGGGAAAGTTAAAAACTCACAGTTAGACACCACAAACGAGAGCCAAGAGGTCAGCCCTTTCCCAGCAGGTGACCACAAAGCACATATAAACAGACGCGCACAAAGACATAGCAAATATAAGACAGAACAAAAACATAACAGATCCACAAAAGAAGTACCGTGTCAATCACAAATGTCAACAGCACACCAGCTTTGTACATCTGCAACCAACTAAATCAATCATTCACAAATATTGTAAATCCCCACTGGTAGATTCACAAATATTGTGAAACATCTCAGGTGAAGCCCATAGTGTTACAATAGTCTTATTATTCAATGGGACATCCTGTACACAATTTGAATTTTTATTTCAAGTTCTTAACTAACTGTTGAGGGTCAATAAGGTCGTATAGTAATGTCAAATTATTTTAGAATATTGAGAAACTGGATAAACCGTAGGTGACCTGTTAGAATGTTGACTAGTATAAATAGTTATTATAGAGATTGTAGTAGAAGCAATAATCATTTGATACATTTGCATCATTTTTGCAAATAAATTGATAAAAGAATCTAACTGCTTGTTTTTTTTCATGTTTAAGGAAATATCTACATAAAGTACAAGGGTTCATAAATATATTTAGATATTTTTTTGATATAAAGGGAGACTATTTTCAGTTATATTTTGAGACCGACCCAATAGTTCAGTAAACAATGTCTTTCTGTGCCTTATAGACATGAAATCTTTGGTCCTCCTACGGATATTTTGTACATGTCTTTGTTATGCAGTTTAGAAGATGTTCCACCAGTACATACAATATTCGACAGGAAAATGATCACTGATTTTCCCAGTCTGAAAATAAAAATTAACACAATTATTCAGGACAAATTGACCCATATATTTGTTTAAACACGCAAGTGCCGCCACTCAAAAGGATAAGCGTATTTAATTCCTCTTCGCTTTATACCTAACACAATGCCTTATTAGTATCTGTATACGTATTTTTCTCACAGAACCTTCATCAGTGAATAAATGACACATGGTTCCTCTGTTTCAATACCATTGGGTACAACGTACTTTTGTGCCAATTTTAGTTTTTGTCGAATTTAGTAATGTCACTAGTTGTGTCCCTTATCACCATATGATACAGCCCGATTCGATTGAGTAATCGAAACACTAAAACTTAACTTTTTGCTCAAGCGTGTGAAGCACGACATTTTCCGATACAAACACTCTACAAATTGGTATCACTGAAGGTTTATTTAAAGAAGTGTTTTACCAGATTCTAGATGTAGCAATATTTTGACACGACAAAAACTCTCACATGGTTTCCAACAAAGCGAGACTCAAACCTTTTTCCTCAGCTTCAGAGAGTAGCTAGAAAATTGATATGTTGCTCGTAGCAAGACTATGCATTATACTTTTCAATCGGCGAAAAATAAAGGCGCTGATCAGACTGCGCGGGTGCGCATCAATGCTCCAAAAATAGCACTGATCACAAATATCAGGCTTCATGTTGGGTAGCATTGTGCACAGTTTAAACCAAAAAAAATAGATCTAATAAAATAACAAAAATTTACACCCGGGTCATCATGTATCCAAAATCGCTTCTAAGACCGCTTGCAGTTATAACATTTCTTACTTGATTATATTTGCTTGTCCACAAACGAAAACAGACAACGTTTTTGAAGTTTGTTGCTGTCTGAGAAATAAAAACAAAAACAAGATTTCATGTCAACTGTCTGCTGTTAATGATTCATAGGCAATATCAAGGCTGTTAATATTCCCTTAAATTCAAGAGAGTAGTGTGCAATTTGTCATGATTGGCTTTCTAAGGGTAAAGACCAAAGCGGTATTCATTTCATAGCCTTTTCAAACTCCAGATAAAAAGATTTTTGACATAGACGTTTGTTATTTATATAACTCTTTGCATGCTGATAAGTTTTCATATTTTTGTCATCTTTGTCATGTACAATTTAAAGCTGCATAGTCTGTGCTTTTTGATCTTTTAATTTTAGAAATAATGTTTCTATTTTTCAAGAAGACAGTAAAAAAAAAAAATTCAGGTATACATTTTACCAATTACGTAAATCTTAACAAATTATCAGTATCAAAACAACAGCATTAATGTTAAAATAAACCATCTATAATTATTGGAGGGACGCAAATAATTACCAACAAGAGAAAAACACACCTGTTTTATAAGATAATTCACTTTTCCGTGCAGTTTTCAGCTATAGTGAACAGATTTATTGTGAAAACATAACTTAATTCTGCTTTTACAAATGATAAAAAAACAAATTAAAAAATTTCGAAAAATGTTCATAGTTGCAGACTAAGTCTCTTTAATATCAAGAAAAAATTAGGAGCATCATTAGTCAGACCATTTGGTTATGTCTGATCTGGGTTCAAACTGTTGCAAAAATACTAAGTGAGTATGATCAGGAAATACCCCAATCACAAGCTGCAGACAACCCCGTGGCACCGCGAGGAAGAGCCGCTCAACCATAACGAGACACCAGGAAGACAAATTAAGCAAAGCAATCAGCTCTCTCTTCCCCATCAAGATGATTACAATACTAGAATGGACATAAAGTAACGTACAACAAAACATAGAACAATTACAGACTCCCACAATGAGTGTAACAATAAACAAAAAGTAAACAACAACAGAACCACCGCCTTAGAACGGACAGCAGCCAAAGCCACTGGGGGGCTTAAATGCATTTTACTGGAGCCAAATCTTCGCCCTAGATTCTGCTGTTGTTGAAGTACAAGAAATGTTCAGCTCGCATGGAGGCCATCTAACTAATGCAATATATCATCATGAAAAACACTCTAATCAAATTAACACTCCATGATAAAACAAAGAAAAGGGCTCATGACTCACAGATAGTCAGAGCTAAAGAAAACCTCAGGTCGAGCCACAGTGGAGTCCAGCTACAGATAAGCATCAGGTACCAACCCACCGATTGCAAGCCCACAATATTTTTTGTGTCACTTTTCGGGAAAACTGTTCTGTTAAAATTTGTATGCAAGGGTATAAACTCCAGCAGGCAAAGTTAAATCTATTTGCAGACAAGAGATAATGTCACAGAGACAGTTCAAAATGTCTGTCAGGTTTTGTATACGTGATATTTGACAGCATAAAACCCAATGTACTTCTTTACACAGAGGTAGGCGTTTCATTCTGTCTCCTCATATATTTTACAATCCAATCAGCAACGACCTTGCGACTTTGACGAGCGTTTTAGAAACAGTTTGCGTTCACATTTGATTCTGACACAAGGGGACACTATTTTGAAAATCAAACTGTACTTCTGTCTATAAATGAACCTGATTGTTTGTATCAAAAAACGTTACGCTTTACAAGCTAGAGCAAAAGGTTAAGTTTTAGTGTTTCGATCGCTCAATCAAATTGGACTGTAAGCATATCTTGAATAAGACGTGTGGTGAAACACATTATTATTATCATTTTATTGCCACAATTATTTTTAAGAAATCGCTTAAGAGTTTTACCAATGCATAGATAATGACAAATACTTATCATTCATAATAACAAACACATCGTTAAGTCTCCTGTTTCAGTTGAAAACTTTAATTGTTCGTAGTCTCGCTGATCTAGATAATCATAAATTTTGTGGATCTAGAGGTACTTAAATTTCGCTTATCTTGATTATCTTGATTGTGCGGTACTTGATTGTATCGATTCCTGATCTTTGCACCCTTACTTATTTATATATGACTGAACCTCACACTAATGTCCATAACAATGCCGTCCGTTTATGTCAGTTAATTTCATTTCAGTGTCGCTACCAAATGGTACATAATATAAACAAAATGTTACATAATTGAGTCAAAGGAATTTCGTTAATATTTAAAACGCATGGAATTTCCACAATAACATAAAGTAAACTGTTTATTTTGATTATCGCCTGAAATACAAGTGATACCCCAAATAATTCAATTAAACAATTATCCAGGTATCATTAATATTTCAGACATGATTTCTTAAAGCTGTTAGTAGATCACAAAAACTGACCATTGTTTACAATCTGTTTACTGTACACTTGGTTACAAAAAGCATAACCAATGCAAAAACAAATTATATTTGACAAAAGTAAAAGGGCAGCAATGGGTAAGTACGTGTTGAATTGTAGCCAAAAAGCTATTTCTCGGATCCAAAATTGGAAACAGCTATGTTACAAGTGTACTTATTCCAATGAAAACATAAGGTAAAAAACAAACTAGCACCTCCTTCTTTAATGATAATCGTCTAGCTACCATAATGGAATAGAATGTTTTCTCAGTACAGATGAGGCGATAACAGCATCGAAAACAATATCGAAAAAGAAAGAGAGATAACAACAACAGAGATGCTATTATGAAACCGTAAGTATATGGACCTTGTAACGGACAGACAACTCCAAATAACTTAATTAGTATGCACCATTAACAATCTGACACTTGAGTCAAGGGCGAGCAATTTTAAAAATTGAAGAAAGCTAATTAATCACTCAACACAAATGTAACGTAGTTTATTATTTCTAGACTGGTCAGACACAAATTATATCCATAATTATTCCTGGTTTCTTAAATTTTATAATATGTACATACAACATGATTCGTTGCATCCTTTGACTATTGATATATACAGTAGTTAAACTAGTTTGATGTTTGTTTCTCTTTTATTGTGAAAAAAGGTTGTAAATAAGATCAATTAGGGAACAGTTTAATTATAACAAATGACCATCTGTCTGTCTGTCAGTATGTATGTCTGACTAGCGCTCAATGTTAACTTGGAACACATAGATCCATATTACTCCATTGACTCTTTAAGTCAGAAGCTCAAAGGAATTTTGTATAGTCACCAATCTTCTGTTGTTATGTTATTCATTTTTTTTGTAGTTATATACTATACAGTGCTACACACTGTGCAGATAAACTTCCAAGCCGTGGATGTAAACAAATACAGATACATACAGCCTCCCATTGGATTATTGGTTTTTTGAGGTGATAGGTCATGTTTACGCTGTACAATGTGAGGCTCTGTATATATGAAAGATAGATGAAACGACTCAGGGCCAAAACGACCTATATCTTTAAAATTGGCCAAAGCGCCAAACCTATCAACGACATAACGAGTTACCCTAAGATTGGCTGGAACGACACAGGCAAAACAACCCAGGCAGAACGACCAGACAGAAGAGACTCTTGCACGAAATAACCAAATTTCTTCCATAGGGTTGGCTACTTATTTACCCTATATATTCCCAGTCCAAGGGTGGGAGTGTCTTATTTTGCTTATTCGCCAGTAAATAATTTTGGTCATATGTATCCTGATCTTGGTCCTTAAAGTAGACACTCAGCCAAAAGATCTATTTATAGTGGACCAGAATCCGATACAATGCACACATTATTTGCCTGTGCAAAGTTCACATTATTTGACGGTAGAAGACCAGATACCAGATCCAATGTGTGTCATACCAGGTTTGCAAATCTTTAGTTTCTGAATGCTTAATACGTGTTAAAGATAAATCACGTATTGTTTTGGTCAAAACATGTATATCTCGAATGACTAATGTGTGGTTTTGTCATAAAAGATAGTAAGTGATTGTGATCAGGAAATGCCACAATCACAAACCGCAGACAGCCCCATGACACCGCGAGGAAGAGCCACTCAACCATCACAGGACACCAGGAAGACACATTAAGCAAAGCAACCAGCTCTCTTTTCCCCATCAAGATTATTCCAATACTAGAATGGACATAAAGTAACGTACAACAAAACATAGAACAATTACAGACTCCCACAATGAGAGTAACAATAAACAAAAAGTTAACAACAATGGAACCACCGCCTTAGAACAGACAGAATCCTAAGACACCAGGGGGCTTAAATGCACTTTACTGGTATCGAAACTTTGCCCTAGATTCTGCTGTTGTTGAAGTACAATAAATGTTCAGCTTGCGCGCAGGCCTTCTAACAAATGCAATGTATCATCATGGATAAACACTCTAATCAAATTGACACACCATGATGAACAAAGAAAAGAGCTAATGACTTACAGATAGTCAGAGCTAAAGAAAACCTCAAGTTGAGCATCGGTGGGTCCAGCTTCAGATAAGCATCAGGTACCAACCCACCGACTAAAGCTTTACGTCAGAGCCGTCATATAGTCTGAGGCATGACCCACTGTCATGCAATTAAAGAGAAAACCATAGCTTTAAACCGTGATTTGGTTTAAAACCAGGCATGCAGACTGTCGCATGATATCCAAAATATTAAGTGAGTATGATCAGGAAATGCCACAATCACAAACCGCAGACAACCCCATCGCATCGCGAGGAAGAGCCACTCTACCATCACGAGACACAAGGAAGACAAATTAGGCAAAGCAACCAGCCCTCTCTTCCCCATCAAGATGATTGCAATACTAGAATGGACATAAAGTAACATACAACAAAACATAGAACAATTGCAGACTCCCACAATGGGAATAACAGTAATCAAAAAGTCAACAACAACAGAACCACCGCCTTAGAATGGACAGCAGCCTAAGCCACCAGGGGGGTGGGGGTGGGGCTTAAATGCATTTTACTGGTACCAAATCTTCGCTTTAGATTATGCTGTTGTTGAAGTACATGAAAAGTTCAGCTTGCATGGAGGCCTTCTTACTAAAGCAGTGTATCATAAAGGAGAAACTTTCTAATCAAATTAACCCACCATGATAAAGCAAAGAAAAAGCTCATGACTCACAGATAGTCAGAGCTAAAGAAAACCTCAAGTTGAGCCACGGTGGGTCCAGCTACAGATAAACATCTGGTACCAATCCACCAATTAAAGCTTTACGTCAGAGCCATCATAGAGTCTAAGGCCTGATCCACCGTCTCGCAATTAAAGAGGAAGCCAGAGTGCTTAACCATGATTGGGTTTAAAGCCAGGCATGATGACTGTCGCATGATATCCAAGTTTTATCTTACCCTTATATAACGTTTTACATTCTTTTTGAACAGATCACTAAAATTAGGTTTTCCAACAATCCGTTTGAATTTATAAACTAACTAAATCACCATAAAATTAATGTTCTGATATGCCTTGTTGCAGAAGAGTTTTTACCCCAATGTTGTATTTAACAATTAATTCTGAGTATCTGTGGTAGAATTTAGAAAATGCTTTTTGAATTTTATGATATCTATAACCTTGTTTTAATAACTTAGCAGTTAAAAATAAGTTTCTTATGTTGAAGTCAGGAGCGAGGAACATCTCCATCAAGAAATGGGAAATTTACTATTTCAAAATTAAAATCATCTCGTTTATCATCAATTTTAGAAGAAACTATGTCATTTGTTTTTGACAAGTTCAAGTCCAAAAACGGAGCTTCCGTATCAGAAGAATTTGCCTTATTTAACTGAAGTTTAGTAGGATATATCTGACCTACCATTTGTTCATAATAAGGATTATCAATATTAAGTAAGTCAGCTACATATCTGGAGGTAGAGTTAAAAGCTTCAATAATATCAGTTTGATTATTGTCTGACAGAGACAGCATAAAGTCTCTCTCATAAAAAATCAAAAACATATCTGCAATAAGAGGAGCACAATTAGTACCCATTGGAATACCTACAATTTGTCTATATAATTTCGAGCTAAATCTAATAAATATATTATTCAAAAGATAATTGAGAGCATCACACATCTTTTGACATGACCAAGTTATATCCAACCCTTAGATAACGTTTTAAAATATTTTTGAATTGATCACTAAAATTAGAATATCCAATAATTCGTTTGATCTAAAACCTTTCACTTATTGAAAATATCAATTATCTAGCCAAGTGAAAGCATGTCCTGAATGCTAATTTAGATTTTGGAAGCCAAATGCACAGAAATTATAGGACTAATCAATATAAATGGCACTTTTTCAGGCGCCCAAGTTTTTTAAATTATTACATGTACAATAATACTCACAATTGTTATTGCACAATTATGCTTCTAAGATCCTCCCGCTTATGGAAGGAGATATTCTGAACATTAAAGAATCATCACAGTTGGCAAACAAAAATATGTAAATCTTGAGTTCTATATGGTATGAAACAACAACACTTAAAATCCGAATCAAAAGTAAATAATCAGATAACCCCTGATAGATCAATCTGCTGAAAAAATGTTCTTCCCCAGGAAAATTGAAATTAATTGCTATACGCGTATGTCGTCGACATTATTCAGTCTGACACCTAATCAACCGGCGAAATACTCGGAAAAAAACAATTATAAGTAAAGAAAAGTAAAAATGAAGAAAACGTAAATAAATAAATGCTTCTTACCTGTGTATCATCCAGGCCAAACGTTTCATTAAATCTCCAAGCTCCAGCAGTATTAGGTACAACAGCAATTGGCATGTTAGGTCCACTCACAATGATCCTGTGAAAATATTTGCATATAGTTGAAACAATTGCTTGCACAAGACTATACAATATATTGCAATTTTATTAGCCCCTTAATATACATCAACAAGATTTTGTACCCCTCTAGGTGCCACTGTTGTTTGAGGGTCGCGTAATATACATATATATATATATATATATATATACAGAGGGATATAGTGAATCAACTGAGCCGATAGATGCTGTAAATATTTTGCCTCTAGCGAGATTCGAACCCACGACCTCGACAACACCGCCTAGCACTACACCAGACATTGACGCTACCAACTGCGCCACTGAGACATCCCAAAAAGGATGTTCAGGAAGCGCTGATATTGACGACGCCTGATGCAGTACATGTCGTATATTTATATATATATATATATATATATATATATATATATATATATATATATATATATATATATATATATATATATATATATATATATATATATATATATATATATATATATATATATATATATATATATATATAAATCATTGGACAATTTTGTTCTCAAAGTACACAAGTTTGGTGTTTTAACAACAATATAATCTTTGGCTAAATGCTGACGCTGGTAATATAAATTTAAGCTGCAAGTGACTTCGGCTGCTTTCCAATCTAAGGTTATATTGTTGTTAATTCATGGTTTATTATTGATCTCATTGTTGGATTTGTTAGTGTTTAGCCCTTGCTTTGTATGCAGCACTCAATGGCATTTTCTTGTTTTGAAATGATCTCATTGAAGGCAAGAGAGAGAGAGAGAGGTAGTGGAGTCACTTTAATTATCTTTTTGCTGTCATGTGGCTGTTGCTGTTCTGTGTCGTTTCCTCACGGTGCTGGTAAGTAGGTCTGCAATTTGTGAATGTGGCATTCTTTGGTCCAACGAGGGATGATCCAAAACTTCTGATCCTGGCATGATATCTCTGTAACCAGCAATGCAACATGCCTGATTATTATACCCCCCGCAAACTTTGTTTGTAGGGGGTATACTGTTTTCACGTTGTCCGTGCGTCCGTCCGTCCGTGCGTCCGTCCGTGCGTCTGTCCATCCGTCCGTCCGTCCGTAACGCTTTGTTTCCTTAATAACTCGAAGAGTCATTGCTGGATTTTCATCAAACCTTGCAAACATGTTCATATATGCAAGACAAATACTTTAGACAAAAAAGTAAGGGCTAGGGGCCAATTCTATTAGAGTTATTTCCCTTTGTAGTTCTAAATGGCTTTTAATATAGTGCTTTTTCCTTAATAACTCGAAGAGTCATTGCTGGATTTTCATCAAACCTTGCAAACATGTTCATATATGCAAGACAAATACTTGAGACAAAAAAGTAAGGGCTAGGGGCCAATTCTATTAGAGTTATTTCCCTTTGTAGTTCTAAATGGCTTTTAATATAGTGCTTTGTGCTTATGCTATTATAGGCCATATACGGGCCAATCAACTCCTACCACAGCTTTCGATGGAACAATTTGATACTTTTCCTATACAATGTAGACACATTGAACATATGCATGAAGGAGTTTAGTTCAGAAATTATAATTTTTGACAAAATGACAGCTGTGAGAACTTAGACAATTTTTCCCTAATAAGGTGTTTGTATATGCATAGACAGTGCCTTTATGGGCCGATCAACTCCTACTACAGCTTTTTATGGAGCAATTTGATACTTTGCCTATACAATGTACACACATTTAACATATGCATGAAGAAGTTTGGTTTAGAAAAAATATTTTTTGACAAAATGACAGCTGTGAGAACTTAGACAATTCTCCCTAATAAGGTTTTTGTATATGCATAGATGGTGCCTTCATGGGCCGATCAACTCCTACCACAGCTTTTGATGGAACAATTTGAGACTTTGCCTATACAATTTAAACACATTGAACATATGCATGAAGGAGTTTGGTTCACAAAAAATAATTTTTGACGAAATGACAGCTGTGAGAACTTAGACAATTTTTCCCATATTAGGCTTTTGTATATGCATAGATGGTGCCTTCATGGGCTGATCAACTCCTACTACAGCTTTTGATGGAACAATTTGATACTTTGCCGATACAATGCAGACACATTGAACATATGCATGAAGGAGTTTGGTTCACAAAAAATAATTTTGACAAAATGACAACTGTGAGAACTTACACAATTATTCCCTTATATGGCTTTTGTATATGCATGGATAGTGCCTTTATGGGCCGATCAACTCCTACTACAGCTTTCGATGGAGCAATTTGATACTTTGCAGATACAATGTAGACACATTGAACATATGCATGAAGGAGTTTATAATTTTTGTTTGCACAGATTCTACTGAAATCTTCTTATCAAAACTAAGGTCTTCTTGTTCGAACTATAACTTGCCAAGTTTTTTCACTGACTCTTACTGTGCGGGGGGTATCTAATAAGCATTGCTTATTGACTTTTTTCATTGAACCAAATAATAACATATTTTGTGTCTATACACTAGTCTGACAACTTGAAGGAGCTACCGGGAATCTACTCTGAAACAGTCATACCCTCAATGCACTGACCTATCAAGCAGACTATGTATATTAGATGCCTCACAATTTAGACATAAGCAGTCTTAACAATTTGTTTTTATGGCTGCTCAATGTTCATTTCTAAGCCAATATGCCCAGTACAAATTGTGAACTTTCTATGTGATCTGGGTTTCCTAGGGCCTTGAATGACTGGCTATGTAACTGTCAGCTGTAATCAAATTTTGGACCACTTGAAGTTTTGACCAGCTCATACTGCCGTCACAACAGCTGTATTAAAGGTACAAAAATAGGCAATTTGACCATTCAAAAGAATCATGGGAAAGTGTTTGGTATGATACAACTTGATAAAAACTCGCAAACAATGTTATGCATTTAATTAATTCTACCAAATTCCATCCAGAGTTGATTATTCAATACAATGTTGGCTTGCAAGGCGGTACTTCGTTTGTGGATCTTTTATTTTTTCTGTCTTGTGTTTGTTATGCCGTTGTGTGCGTCTGTTTATTTGTGCCTTGTGGTCACCTGCTGGGAAAAGGGTGACCTCTTATCTCTCGTTTGTGAATATAACAGTGAGTTTGTCACTTTCCCCATTGGTATCCTGGGTCAGATGTGGTACTTGATTGTATTGATTCCTGATCTTTTCACCCTTACTTGCTTTAAAAATTATTCTGCAACAATCCATATCAGGGTCAATATTTTATGACAATTTTAATAATCGTGGGAAAGCATTCTTTTTTGTTTGTTGGGGTTCTATGTTGGTCTTTGTTTTGGTATACATTACTTTGTTCCTTTCTATTGTTTTCATTCATCCTGACGAGGAAGAGAGAGCTTTAATTGTCTTGTCATGTCTTTTTACTGTTAATAAACATATTGTAAAAAGTTAAGCACCACTTACTTCGTAGCTTATTTTTTCAAAACAAGGTTTTGTGATGTAAATAAAACTTATAAATAAAGATTACGTTATCATAAATGGATAAGATAGTGAAACAATCATGCTGTTTTGCCAAACAATGTGATGGTTAGCTCAACAAAAAGCACATGGGGGTCACTTTATTTTCATTTCAACTTTCTGTACGTTAGTAAATGTTGATACTTTTTGTGAAAAAGCCAAAATATTTGTCTAAATATGTTGGGGGTTACTTCTAGAAGATTTCAGGTAATAGCGAGAAGTTTTGAAAAGTCGCTAAAAATCTCATGACTTTATAACCAAATCCTGATATCAGATGCATTTTCAAGTTTTCATTTAGATACTTATGCAGTGTGTCACAAAAGATTACAAGATTGAAACTTATTACAGCAAAAATATAGGTGGTGCTTAACTTTTGATGCATTGTATATCCTGTGGTTATTCCTCAGGGTGCCAGTGGTTGGTTTGTCATGTGTGATTGTGGTATTTCCTGATTATAATCACTTACTTTTGTATACGAAAATTAATTATTTGAACTAACATATTTGATAGAGTAACACCTTGGTATCATGAATGTCAAACGTCGAATAATTAACGACCACAAAAGCTCATTAATTGACACATTGAGCTGTGAATAGCCCAAACACGATTGTTGTCACAGGTACTTGTCACAAATAGAGCCATTGTGTGTTATTTATAATATTCAGGACATTTGGGATGTAGTGCAGAACTCAGTTAGTTAAATGTGGTCACTCAAGGAGATCGAATAGGTTAAAAACTAGCTTTCTTTATATTTTCTTTAGCTCTGACAATCAGTGTGTCATGAGCCATTTTCGTTGTATCATCATAGTGTGTTTACTTAATTTGATTGTTTTTCTGTGATGATACATAGCATTAGTTAGGTAAAGTAAGGTAGGGTAAAAGATCAGGAATCGGTTCAATCAAGTACCACACCTGACCCAGGATACCAATGGAAAAGTGACAAACTCACAGTTAGACACCACAAACGAGAGCCAAGAGGTCAGCCCTTTCCCAGCAGGTGACCACAAGGCACAAATAAACAAAAGGGCAATTAGGAAGCCTCCGTGCGAACTAAACACGTTCGTGTTTTAACAATAACAGAATCTAGGACGAAGAATTGGCGCCAGTAAAATGCATTTAAGCCCTCGGGTAGATTAGGCGTCTATTCGTTCTAAGCCCGTGGTTCTGCTGTTGTTGATCTAATTTTTAATGTACTTCTCATTGTTTGTGGAGCTTCTGTGTTGGTCTTTGTTTTGTTATGCATTACTTTGTGTCCTTTCTAGTTTTGCCATCGTCCTGAAGAGGACAAGAAAGCTGGTTGCTTTGCTTTTATTGTATTACTGATGTTTTGTTATTGTAATCATTTTGTGATTTTTCCTCGCGCTAATGTGGGTTGGTCTGCATTGTGTGATTGTGATATTTCCTGATCATACTCACTAACTTTTTATACATTTTCACCTCATCAGTTTTATATCATTTTAAAGAAATATCTGCGCTTGACAACTGCAATAATATATTTTCTCATAAAGCAAATTTATGTTAAATCTATTAGACTTGTTGTGGGTTTCTTCATGCAGATGCAACTGACTGACAATGATCTTTTAATGTATGACATATTGATGGTACGAGTATTTGTTAATAAAGCATATTGTCAAAGCTCAAAATTAAAAGTAATGTAAAATCAACATAATTACATTTGTACGCATAATATCTCAAATTTCACTGATTTTTGTTATTGGGGCGGGGGAGACTTCAGATGTGTAGTCATTCATGTTCAGGAATGTCCAGGAACGCCACAATAAAATTCCATGTTGTTAATTCATTGTTAGTTGTTGGTCCCTATTGTTTGTGGGGGCTAGTGTTTAAGTAGAGTTATTATGTCATTGTGTTAGGTCCCTGATTTGTTACTTAGTACTTTGTATCCTTTGTAGTTTTATAATGATTCCACTGGGGAAGAGAGAGCTGGTTTCTTTACTTTTGTGGTATTCAGTAACGGCATGTTTCTGATCTTTATCTTTGTCATCTTTTCAAGGTGCTGTAGGTTGGTCTGTTATGTGTGATTGTGGCATTTCCAGTTCATACTAACTTACTTTTGATCCAATTCAAACCGTACTTGTTTTTGGACTGGACTTCTTTTTTAGAAAGCATGCGTGTGAATTATAAAAGTTGTATATGTACAATTTAAACTTTTGATTGTATAAAGTATACCTGTCATAAGTAAAGTTGTTGTTCACAGACACAGTCGTGTCCACAGAAGAATTTATTACCCAATGGGCCATCATGTCGTTAAAGATCTTGCCATGAGCATATGGTAGATTTGCGATTTCTTGTTCATTTACATAGGTTCCGGCAGCGTTCAAATCGCCCATAAATACGATATCCTGTAAACATTTCAACAAGAAAAACAAAATTATTCAGAACTGTGAGCTGAGTGACTTTTTACATAGAAAAAAACGCTATTCGCTCGATTAACCATGCGTTCCTTTTGTATATGTCTCTTTTAAATTATGTACGTATGACATCCAGGGGTTAACTCCATATGAAATCAGAACAGAATAATATGGCATTCAGATGTCTTATCTAACTAAAGATAACGGGGCATATCAGAGCTGGTACTAATGGTGATTTAGTTTTTAAGTTCAAAAGAATTGTTTGAAAGCGCACTTATATTCATAAATTCAAAAAAATAATCAAATGTAATAAAAACATACATATTAAAATGATATCATGCGACAGTCTGCGACGGCCCTGATATACTCCAAAGGTTTTTATCCATTGTTTGATGATCTTGTTGGCTTGGTAACCGTGGCTCAATATATAGGTTCCATAAAAGCTCTGACTATAAGTGAGTCAGGAGCGATTTTCTTTGTTTCATCAGAGTATGTCAATTTGGTTTGATTGCTTCTTTGTGATAATGCATAGCATTATTAGAATAACTCCATGCAAGCTAAAACAATCTGTGTTTGAACAACAACAGAATGCACGGCGAACAATTGGTACAAGTAAAAAGTAAGTGAGTAGGATCAGGAAATACCACAATCACACACTGTATACCAACGTAATGACCATGAGGAAGAGCCACAAAATACTTACAGTCACAAGACATCAGAAAGACAATTGAAGCAAAGCAACCATCTCTCTCTTCCTTGTCAAGATGATTTAAAATAACTAGAAATGACACAATATAAAGCATACCAAAACAAAGACCAAACACAGAACCCCCAAAAATGGCAGGTAATAAAACAATAAATTAACAACTACAGAACAGCCGCCAAAGAACAGACAGCAGCCTAGGCCGTTTGGGGGCTGAAGGACATATGCTACTAAATGCTTCCCACATTGAAATAGTTTCAATACTTTGCATACAGTGTGTTTCATCTATGGACTGTCAAATTATGAAATTAAAAAGGGTATGTCACTATGCTTATTTTTTCATAATATCATGTGGAAGTTTTCAGCATTTGGCCAATTTTCTGGACATAATTTAAGTCTTTAATGTTAAGCTAAAGTAGTTGTTATCGTCATCCAGCTTCTATATTTGAATTTAAGTAATGCTCATGGCCGCGACCTTTTTGGAAAACGTGCAAAATCATTTGTTTTCCCAAGCCATAACAAGATACTGCAAGATATACACTGAGCAAAATTTCTAACTGGTCACCATATACTTTTATTTTTTTTGAAAGTAAGATTCGGTTATACAAAATTCATGCTTATATAAATCAATCACTGTCCTGCCAAAACTCTGCATGCCATTTCAATTAAAATGATTGGTACGTCCTCCACAGTCGATGCTAGTGAAATATTCCACAGAGATGCCACCTATTTGTATTTTTGTTTGTATGAAAATGTTTCTGACTGCCGTGATTAAAGACCAACACACTTCAAATGATTCGCTTCAATCAGACTCTTCTTTTCTGTTACGTAATAGCATGATGAAAAAACACTACCAGCAGCTAAATCATTGAAATTCAGCTTTTTGCACGCAATTTACATAGGAAATTTGCACTGTTCTGTACGCTTTATTATATGTGATACGGTATTGAAATTTTCAGCAATTATGTATTACTACTAGACGTCAGTATTCTAGTTTAGAAATTGAAATAAATAATGCAAAGTACCGTCAAATTGAGTTTTTAAGTTTTACACTCAAACCGGAAGTGCGCAGCACCAGTGAGATGTTTGTCACCACAAAATGGAAAAGTTCTATTCTGTTTGGGCTATCTTGTTCAGATAAAATAAAATTTATACAACAATTTTTGCACAATCTACTAATGAGTTACAACAATCTCAAATAATGTGGTATTCTAAATGCGTTTAAATCTACTTTAGTCGAAATTTCAAGTGTTTGGTATTTTTTAAGTCGACTAGACCAGTCTATTACCAACTGAACTTTTTTTTTATATGCAACTTCAATCAAAACCATTTGTTTTCAAAAAAGCATATTTTTTATATCTTTAACCAAAAAAACCGTGGACTAAAGGACAACTTTTCTGAAAAACCGCTGAACTTTTGCCCATTAAACTGCAAATTTATAGCAAAATTTTCATTTCAATGTTATTAGCGTTCTATCAGAAATAATGAGTTTAAAAAGTGACCAATTAGAAATTTTGGGGGTGGTTGCACTTAGGGATTTAAAATTGAATTGTCTGATGTATGCTGATGAGTTAATTCTTGTTCAAAGAGTGAAAAAGGATTGCTAAATTGCCTTTACAAACTAGAAACGTATTCTGAGCAGTGGTGCATGGATATTAATATAAATAAGACCAACTCAATAGTCTAAATAAAAGTGGAACTTTATTACGTTACTCATTTCAAATAAATGGTAACAGTATTGAAACCGTTAATACTTATAAGTATTAAGGAAAAGTTTTTTCAGCTTCGAAACAAACCTATATCATAGAGGATATAACGCATTTGTCAAGCTTACAAATCTCTTTGGGGAGCTTCCCCCAATGTACATATGAGTTTACACATTTTTATTCAGACTGTAAAACAAATTTCTGTTATAAGGATGTGAAATTTAGGGAGCTACTGCACCTTTTAAAGCATTAATAAAAATGAACTTGAACTTAGAATAGAAAAGGCATACATGAGTTTTGAATACGAAAAGATGCCAATGAAATTCTATAAATATACATTGGGTATCATAAACTTCGCAAAATCTTTTCTAAATTTTATAGTCGATACTATGATTTGATATCTTAATTCCAAATAAGACTTAAATCTCTTTTGCGTCAAGGACTTTCCCAACCTGAATTCTATGGTGATTTGGTTGATAAATTGTAGAATATTGTTGGCTCTAATTAATTTTCAGCGCAGTTCATTAAAAAAAAAATCCCATTTTAAAAAGATTGGCTATAACATTAATGTATTGCAACAGACTGCATGCTTGGTGGTCAACCCAATCACGGTTCGCAACTTTGCTTTCCTCTTTAATTGCTAGCCAATGGGTCGGACTTCAGACTCTATGACGGTTCCGACATAAAGACTTATCTATTCATGAGATTGTAGGGGCCTGTTGTTTTGCTGTTTGTTGGGCCCACCGGGGTTTACCTGTTTAATTTATTTTTGCTCCCGTATTTAGCTTCATTAACTGTTAAGTCATTATCTTTTGCTTTTATCTCCGTGTTATATCTTGATTTATTTGTTCTAGGAGATTATGCATTGATAAGTTAGGGGTCTTTCATGCAAACCAAATATCTATGTGTCTTGATCCACATCTGAATTAAGGGTGAGGTTGGCGCCGTGAACCCGGTTTAAGCCCTCCAGTCAAATATTTTACTGACCGTTCCAAGGTCGTGTTTCTTTTGTGGATCTTCTATGTTTTATTCTGTCTCGTGTTTGCTATGCCTTTGCGCGCGTCTGTTTTTATGTGCCTTGTGGCCACCTGCTTGGAAAGGGCTTACCTCTTGGCTACTGTTGGTGGTGTCTAACTGTGAGTTTGTCTCTTTCCAATTGGTATCCTGGTTCGGTAGTGGTACTCGATTGTATCGATTCCTGATCTTTGCTCCCTTACTTACTTTAATAAAAGAGCCATAAATCTGATAGTTTACGGAGATTTGGTTTAGGCACATTATTTTATTGATATACTGGAATAATTTTTATGTTGGAAGAACTTGATATAAAATTTGATATGAGTATAAACTGAAACCAAGTTGTAATCGATCACTTTTCAAACTCCTTATTTCTGACTAACAGCTAATAAAATTGAAATGAATTTTAGCCTAAGTATGTGCATTTTTATCGGCGAAATTTTAGCGATGTTTTGCAACAGTTGTTTTTTTTTTACTCCAAAGTTTTTTGGCTAAAAATGCAAACATTGAGTGTAGTAATTTTATGAAATCGATGTATAGTTGTTTACAAATGGGTTAACCCGACTTAAGAAACAAAAAGAATTGACAATTTGCTTTGGGTAAATTTTTACGCATTTTTAAAAATATTGATCTTTCGAGATTTTGCAGTTTTTATTTCTGAAGGCTGTAGGCCAAACGCAATTGAAATAGATTTGTCCATTTTATGACAATAAAAATTTCACAACTGCTGAACACTTCCGGTTTCAATGTGAAATTATAAAACTCAATTTGATGGTATTATGTTTATTTCAAATTCTCAAAACATGAAGGTGGCGTTAAGTACTAAAAATAATCTCTGAAAATTGCAATGCCATGTCGCTGATAATAAAGTGTACAGAGCTATGGAAATTTTGCATGTAAATTGCAAGCTTAAAGCCGATTTTTATAAATAAGCTGCTAATTGTGCTTTTTGGCTGCTTGCAGCCGTTAGTGATATCTTTTTCATTCTACATTTCAACTAATCAGGTTTAGTCAAAAATTTGCATTTTAGAGTGTCTTCTAACATACATTGATTAATAACCAGACTGTCCATACAATGTGTTCTATGTTACACAGATCACTGAAAATTAATGAAAATCTAGGGACTAAACTGAAAACAGCCATACGTCTGCACTTTTTCTGCTTAGAACAGAAAGTAGGCTTATTCTTTTAGACATCTATTTATTGCACCCTTGCAAAAAAATAAATCATGAAAAATCACCTTTACCCGCTTGGTAATTTGCATGCGTTTTTATAGTCTGCTGATTATTTTTAAATCAAATTTTTCGAAAAGATCGTTCAGAAATACCATTAGAGTGTCTAGCAGTTTGGATGCAGATCAGGCATAACACAATGTTTGGCCTTACCTGGATCCAAACTGTTTGCAAAGGCTATCAGAAGATGACACTAGGAGGCAAGGATATGAAATAGAACAATATTAACTATTTAAGACAGTTATATAATTCAAATAAATTTGTTAAGACTCATGTTATTATTTATTGTAGCACCTTATTTTATTTTCAAAAACTCAAGGACAAATTGTTAAATGTTTACAAAAGTTCCGCCAAAAGCAGGGTCACTTGATACATAGTAAGTTTTGAGTTAAAATTTAGCAGTTTTTGACATTTTAATCCATTGAAGTTAGTGATATATTTTCATTAATATTTATTTTGTGGCTCTTTAAAGATAATATGTAGACGCTGTCGAACTTAGGATAAAGCAGTACAAGTAACAAACCCTCTAGGATTAAACACAGATATCGTTGACACAGTCTTCTCAATTTCATTTAATAAATCAATCGTGTCAAGAGTTGAAGATATTGTTCAAGAAAATATGGGTTGCTTAACATAATAATTATGGCTATACAATAAAGGGGTTACATTTCTGGGACTGCCAAGGGTTGTACTTTGTTTTTATCAGAGAATACCGTTTTTGGGTATCTCTTTCTGTTCTCCATTTGAGTATCAACTTGGGAAGAGACTTACAGGTATCAGGAAAGTGGCTCTATGTTGTTCTTGTATTGTTTATATGTGCAGTATGTTGTATGCTCAGCTGGGCCCACTAAAGAAAGAATAAACTTTTCAAATTCTAATTTTATTTCCCATGGTTCAAAATATTTAGTTTATTCGTTGTGTTTCACATGACGAGCTCCTATCTAATCAATGAGAAGTCATGGTTAGTCAAGTTATAATAAAAACTGACATGGTGAATCAAAACCAAGCAAGTATTGTGGCAGGTCAACATTGAAAATCCCCTTTAATGTCCTTTCTAGTTTTGATGAGAGCGAGTGTTGCTTTCATGATGTCTTGTGACTGTTAGTATTGTGTGGCTCTAACTCATGGTGCAATGGGGTGGTTTGCAGTTTGTGATCGTACATGCATTATTTATGATATCACTCACTTAGTTTTTTATCAACTTGAACGCGTAGTCACTAAGCATGCAGCCTGCCACATAACATTGAAACAGTCTCCAGAGAAATACGTTTGTAACATATAAAATTGATTAAACTAAACAGTACAATTGCAACTAACAATGTGTTTTGGATTTGTATACTAATTCAAATTAAAATTCAGATCCCAATGAGCCTGGGTGCAAAAGAGCTTTTGTGTTGTAATATCAGTAGTGTCTAGGCCAGATTTGGCCAGTAAAATATATTCAAGACCATCATAGGCTATGGCTGTTATTCCGTTGAGTCTTAGAGTTTTGTGTTGGTCTTTGTTTTATAGAGTGGTTCATTGAAATCAAGCGTTTGATTTAAACTTCATAAGTTTTTAAGCATGTTCAACAAGAATGGTGGGAACAAAATTGTTAAGACTGGAAAACGAGAAAATTTCAAAAAATTCAAATTCAACTTTTAGAGAGAACAAAATTGAACATTATCGTTTCAAAAGTTTGTGAAAGACTAAAAAAAACATCAAAAGAAACGCAAATACTACTAATTGATTCTAGCAATAAACCTAAAGACTTCTGGACAGCTATAAAAAAAACTTGAAAAAAGTAGCAATACACCTGAAAACAATATTAGCAACAATAAAAGCTTGGTCAATTATTTCAATCCTTATTTTCATCCAAAAATAATCAGGCTGATATTAATCAAAATCATTATTTGCAAAATATTGCTCAAAATAATGATACAACTGCTATAGAATCACATATAACTGAAGCAGAAATTTGGTTTTCTATCATGAAGTTAAAATCTGATTGAGCTGGGGGCCTGATAGGCTATGTATTTCAATGATTAAGATAGTCTTAGACGATATTATTTCTTTTTGTTTGTACTTTTCACAAATATTTTCAACAGTGGAATTTTCCAGAAAGCTGATGCGAAAGTATTATCTCTCCAATTCATAAAAGTGCGCTAATTACCAATTCTGGAAACTACAGAACCATTGTACTGTCTATATAAACTCAATATGAATATTCTGACAAAACATTTAATTGATTGGACAGAAACAAACAGCGTCTTAAATGATTCACAGACAGGCTTTCTGAACAGATATAGAAAAATAGATAATGTATTCGCACTTCACGCTCTCATTCAGAAATATTTATGTAGGGACAGAGGCAGACTTCATTGCATTTGAGACTCACTTGAAAGAAAAGGTATAAAAGAAGATGATAAATGTTTTATGATATTTAAATCAATATATTCCCAAGTGAAGTAATAAAGAGGACAAAGATCAGGAATCGATAAAATCAAGCAAAACACATGACCCAGGATACCAATGGGAAAGTGACAACGTCACAATTAGACATCACAAACGAGAGCCAAGAGGTCAGCCCTTTTACAGCAGGTGACCACAAGGCTTCAACAAACAGACGTGCTTTAAAAAAGGTTTTGTGAAGTTTATGATACTGGTAGCCTTGTTTAAGAAGTTTCTGAGTTAACAAGTTATTCCGAGTGTTGAAGTCAGCAACATGTCTAGATGCTCTAGCAAAAAAGAACGAGTTGAGATGTATAGACACCATATGATGTAGAGCGAGGAACATCACCATCTAAAAAAGTGAAATTGACAATTTCAAAATCAAAGACGTCACGTTTATCATATATTCTGGTAGAAACATAATCATTAGAAATTGACAAATGCAAGTCTAAAAACGTGGCTTCGGTATCAGAGGTATTTGTTTTACTTAGTTATGCGTTAAAGTTAAAATGGTTTAACACAGAAATAGTAAGTGAGTATGATCAGGAAATACCACAATCACAAACTGCAGACAACCCCGTGGCACCGCGAGGAAGAGCTGCTCAACCATTACGAGACACCAGGAAGACAAATTAAGTAAAGCAATCAGCTCTCTCTTCCCCATCAAGATGATTGCAATACTAGAATGGACATAAAGTAACGTACAACAAAACATAGAACAATTACAGACTCCCACAATGGGAGTAACAATAAACAAAAAGTCAACAACAACAGAACCACCGCCTTAGAACGGACAGCAGCCTAAGCCACCGGGGGGCTTAAATGCATTTTACTGGTACCAAATTTTCGCCCTAGATTCTGCTGTTGTTGAAGTACAAAAAATGTTCAGCTCGCATGGAGGCCATCTAACTAATGCAGTTTTTAAATGTTACCTTGGTACAATGTAAGGGTGCGTAAGTTCTCCTATATGTTTTGCTTTATTTATGAATGACTAAATCTCATATTTAAAAAGTGAGATATTTTTGTAACCCAACAAATTGAAGACATTTTTGCACTTATTTTTGCTGACGATGTTTCTAGCTTCAGTATACTATTATTAGATTACAACATCAAAAAAATTGTATTAAAATATCTTGTTTTCTCCTTCCATATGCACTCAAACCTGTTAAAGACTAAATTGATAGTGTTTAGAAATGGCAGAGTACTTAAACAAACAGAAAAAATGCTTAATATGAGAGAAGGTATTGTGTCGTTTAAATATTTGGGAATTTATTTTTCTCCAAAACTCATCTGGTCAAAGATCAAGAACAATCTTGCTCTTCAAGCAAGTAAAGTTGTTTTCAAAATTTTCCAATACCCGCCTCAATTTAGACAATTTTGCCCAAAAGATATTTTCAAATAATTCGACTCCATATTTTAACCAATTCTTTGTTATGGCTTTGAAATTTGGGGCTACGAATACAGCCAAAAAGTCGAAAAAGTACAACTCAAGTTTTATAAAAGATATGCTTGTCTCCATCAAAACACTGCTGACTATTTTGTTCTAAGTGATTGCGGAGGGTATCTTCTAGCTGTAACATATATGACTCAACGTGTCAAATACTTGGTTAGGTTAACCCAAATGCCGAACTACAGATACACCAAAACAATGTTATAACATGTTCTGATCACTTGCTTCAGCTAAAACTAATTGGGCATCAAATGACTATTTACTTCTGTATTAGCATGGTTTTGGCTATGTGTGGGAAACTGATACTGTTGGTGAAGCTTCAAGATTTATAAATATATTTAGGCAGCGATTACCTGATTGTTTTACAAAGTTAAGGTATTCAAAAGTTGGAGAATCACCAACGGCTTTACATTATAAATATTTTAAATTGATATTAGAAGTCGACACCTATTTAATCATAGATCTACCTTTCGTTTACAGGAAAAGTTCTGGCTAACTTTTGCTGCTAAAGTCACTCTTTAACGATTGAAGCAGGAAGACATCAAAACATAGATAGTAATTAACAATTTCGACAAATTTGTTTGAAACGTTATGTGTACATTGTTGAAGATCAGTTCTACTATTTCCTTAATTAACCAAACTGTATTTCAAACAAGAATGCAAAATTACTATTACAACCAAACATACATTTTATAATATTATGTCAAGTAATGATAAGTCAGAAATGTTATCAGTTGCAAAATATTTGCTAAGTTTTTTTACTCATAGGAAATAATTACTACACACTGTTTAACTGATGTTCAACCAATCTATATAATCAACAGTCTACTGTATTTATAACATGTACAATATCTGTTGATATATATCATGTAATATAACATAGCTAAAGCATAGTGTACGCAGCTAAAGTTTTCCATTGTAATATGTATGTATTATGGGCCGGTGGCCTTCAATTGCAAAATTATATATTTGTATTGTATTGTATTGTTCTTTCTTGCTTTGTAATCATCTCGTTGAGGAACAGAGAGCTGGTAGTTTTTATACTCTTAATGTTTTTGCTGCCATGTTGCTGTTTCAGTGCTAGTTTCATGCTTGTGCTTCCATTGATTGGTTTGCAAAATGTGATAATGGAATTTTCTAATCATACTCACATTTCAACCGGACATTATATTTAGATACCGATTCTTTGTGCCGGTGATGAAGCTTGGAAAACCCTTACGAAATATATAATACCAATCAGCCTGCTTGAGAAGTTTTGCAGTGAAACATTTACAATTTAACACTTAGCAATGTCTTTTTGGCCTGCAAAACTTCCTGATAATCTATGTCTATTGTTCTGCAATTTACATGCCACATGTTAGTCTGGCATTGGATTGAATAGCTATTATCTAATGAAAAAAAAGTATGAGAATTATTAGCATGCTGAAATTGAAAGTAACATCGATTTTATCTAATTTCACTGAAGGCCATTCATCTTGGACAGCATCGTAGACGCTAGTTATGTTGTTTAGCTCAGTCACGGCTTGGTCGTATTTGATATGGACTCCAATAACCGCAAACTCCCAATCAGAACCTAAACGAAAAATAAACGTACTTCAAAGAAAGAGAAACGCAAATTGAATGTATCATGTATCCTGAATAGGTCTGGTGTAAATAATGATTTTACAATATGAAAAGCAACAATGATGTATGTAACATTTATTCAAGCAAATACTTTGTAAGCAGTCAGTTGAAATCGTAAAAATGGAAAAAAAACATTGTGCGTCATAAAATAATGCATAATTAATGCAATACCTAGCAGTTTTCAAGATCAAAAGTAAAATACGAGGTTAGCTTTTGAATAGCTTAGAACCGTCGCCTTGCGCATTAAAGTTACAAGACAACAAATTTAAAGTGCCATATTTCCATTCGACAAATCCGCTCTTTTCCAATTTTATTCCAATTTTATTATGCATTTTAAGCTCTGAGTATTTTTTTAATATAGTTTATTATTTGCATGTGTATACAAAACCCTGAACAGGTGATCCATAGTGGAAGCAAATAAATAACAGTAAATATGAAACTCCCATCCTGGGTTTATCTACTCACTGAATAGCGCTAGAGTTCACGCCCAAGCAGTTTTTCAGCAGAATGTATTATTCATAGAAACCAGAATATTTGTACTTAATCATCAACTGTGCCGTAATGAGTCAAATCAATTAAACCCCATGTAGCTATTCGTTTGCACACTACATAAATTATCTATGATTTTATATTATAATTTACCAATCAACGGAAAATTATTGCCGTATTTCAATGAAACAAACTCTCTAGATGTCATTTATCATTTGCTTACAAAATGCAACACATAGCTTAAAGTAAATGATCAGGTGTCCACCAACTTTTTACCAGTGATATACTGGGGACATTTTAATATGGACGTTTTGGCCAACTTGTTTTGTAAAAATGGGGACGTTTAGACCAATTCACGTGAAATTGACTTGGCGGCGTTTTGATTTGCACTACGGAAGCAGATATTTCAGTTTTGAGCCAGTGCGCGACATTTCTAACTATTTGGACGTGACGTCAGAAACGTGACAAAGAGGGAAAACGTCAGTGTAATTATTGTATGCGTACAACTAACAAGCCGTCAACGTGATTAAGTTTTTCAATCAATTTTAGTACCGTTTTTATGAATCAGACGAGTCTTCGTACTTGAATGGATGAACTGAATGTAAGTACATATGAACCCTTGGTTTTCTTTTCAGATTGAAATAAGCCAACTTTAACGAATATGTTCGTTCAAAGCCATTTATCGACGGGTGGAGTAAGAGACCATGCGTCATTCTTTTTTTTTACTAAAAAACACGTATAGTTTAACGTGAAAATCAATATGACAGTTGATATGGCTATTAATAATTTGATTGCGATGTAAAATAAGAAAATCGGGAAATTCAGAAATTGATAAAATCGATTTTTTCTCGAACACTAATTTTTTATAACTAAAACTATAATTGTCACGATAAAATAGATCTAAGAGCGGTCTACGGTGATAGATAAGTACACTGATGTACTTTGACATACATGAGACACTGGGCTAGATACCAGACAGCGTATTTTGTTTTGCCCTTTTTCATTATAAACCGTTCTGAACATTATTTTTTTCTTTTTTTCTTTCCAGCTTTGCTGTTATCAAACATTTAGCAAAATTTTGAACACACACACACACACACACACACACACTACTACTACTACGAATTTGCATATCTTGAAATTAGAGAGGGTGCCTATGGGGTTTACTGATTAGCGAATAATGGCCTTAAAATTTATCGATTACGTTTAGGGTTAATTTTACTGAAAAGCGTAATGAGAGGAGCTAATGATTAGCGATTTCGGCCTAAAAATATAATGATTAGCGATTTCTGGGCTAAAATATACCGAATAGCGGAATGGCACGTTTTAACGATTAGCGAATTCGATGAAAACAGTTATTCCACGTCGTTTTACAGTAACCTATCTTATTGATATATCCGTGTACCATTGAGCAGATAGCGAAATCTGATCAGACTTGGCTGATGGTCAAAGACCTGTAAGTATAAGGAGGGCGGTGATTAGGCAAAAAAAGTGGATAATCAGGTTATATTTTAAAAGTAAAATGTCCACCGATTGGACATTAATGTCTGCATTGAAAAATAATTATTTTCACTGAGGGAAGGACAACTGCTGCACATTTGCAAGCAATTTTGATCTGATATTTTGTATTTGTTTTAAGGCAGGGGATCAGAAAATGAGACCATGTGCATTTATATTTTTTCTATGCAAATTTGCTGCGGATAGGGTGGTCAGCTTCAGAGGCAAAAAAGTGATAAAAGATGGCGGTCACCAAGGTAAATAAACGCATTCAGATAGTCAGTCTGAGGCCAAGCTACAGTTCTGTGGTAGCTATTTAGCTGTTGAAGAGTTGTGAGAGTCACAATTCACCAAACTATTATCATTGAGGTCTATGTAAAAACAATTACAGGTCTGGGCCCTGGTACATATCCAGGCTGATCTACAGAGTAAAAACTAACCAGACTGTATCTCTGATTTACAGTCACCAAACCCTGAAGCCTTTGATTGATTTGTCAATTAGTGGCTAAGTTCGCCGTTTGTGCTGAAAAAATACTAAGTCAAACTACCGGTCGAGTACGTACATGATCGTACATTTACGTGACAGTAACACACTTTAATAGTTTGGCACTGCCCTTAACCCTTTGTATATGGCAAACCCCTAAACGGATACTTTTACAAACAGGGAAGACCCAGAGGAAATGCCACATTATGCGGAATTTCATCTGGGTCCATACTGTTTGTTAAGGTATAAAAGATATTCAGACAAAAAATACATTTAGTTTTTTTTTAAAACGATAACTACATTATTTTTTTAAAAAAAAAGATAAAGTGACACCCCTACGTATGTACAGTGGCCTATCTTAAGTTTATGGTATCAAACCAGAAGGTAAGATCCATCTGTAAACAAAGTAAACAGTTGGAGGTAAGAAGTGGGCGGCTAGCTATCAATAATGAGTCATTTATTAGTGAATATGAAGCTAAGATGTGTTTCCATTGGGAAGTAGTGTTGGTCTTTAAAGCGCAAACAAAAACTGCATCTGAAAATGTCATCTGCCAAAGTCATCTGCGGCATATACTTACTAACCTTACTGACTGATGTAAGCATACGGGCAAACCGTGCGTCCCTGATCAAACTCTCCCACATCAGGAACAGTCAGATCTGGGTCTACACTGTTTGTCGAAGAGGCTTCTAAAAGATTCCCGAAGACGACAAATGCAGTTTTTGTTTATACGCCAACGCTTTCAGGCTTAAATGCTTACAAGGAGCATTTGAAAAGTTCTTAGCATGGCATCATAACCCCACAATGTGTTGATAAAATACTATAAAATAATACAATTTTGGAAACTAGAATTCAACGGCCACTTGATGGTTTAATTTTTGTTGAAAAAGGACTTGGCGTGCACGTGCAGCGCATGCTCAAAATGAGTAGGGTTTATACACTGGCTGGATTTTTGAGTAAATATTTGTAAAAAACGAAGGAAAATTGGGGGCCTTATTTACGATCATGGTCTAACAAGTTAACGATTTGGTGCCAACTTTATCTTTATTAAAATATATTATGCTATCACTGCTTGCACCACTTAAACCTTTACATTTGGAAAATGTTGACTAATTGAGAAATGGTAAACTTTCAAAAATGGGACCTTTTTCGATTTTTCTTTATACGTTTACTATAAATTGTGTCGTACAGCAGCACCAAAAAAGCCTATTGAGTATATGATTTGCTTTATTTGTAGCGAACAATGCATACAAATCATTTCGTCGTGCAAAAAGTATGGCTTGTTTAGTTCTGTATTCAAGAAAATTATTCCTAATAACTTTACCCCTACTTTTCAAGAAGTGAGTGGGGTAACTTAACCCCTCACACTTTTCTGATGGCATAAGAACTTCTTATGGTATCGCGTTCACCATCACACAATTAATTTATTTCTACTCTCAATGTATTTTTACTTTTTTGTTTGCCCCCGTCTTGAATTGAAATGAACCAGAACGTCAACTCATAGCTAAACTTACTCAGGCCCATGGGAAGATTATAAAAGTTATCTTCCCTTTGTTCTGGTTAACTTAATTTATTTTGGTTTCAATACAAAGAACATAAAGTGTGCTTGACAAAAATACCAACGCACGGCATCTTTAAACTACTGTCAGTTATATATTTTCAAAATATGTGTATTGTGACATGCGAATTTTAGTCGAAATGAAAAAATAGCGCATTGCTTTGCTTTCTAGACGATGTTGGTATAGCTGTTCCGGTATTTAGTTATTAGTAACAAGTAACTCGGTCATCAATTGTATAATAACTGTACCAGATTGTGGCCTACCAAATGGTAGAAAATTATCTAATTTCATAAACTATTGTTAATGTTCTGCACACTTTTCAAAAGGCTAAATGTTATGTTTTCCACTGAAATTTTGTGTACAACAAAACATAGAACAATTACAGACTCCCACAATGGGAGTAACAATAAACAAAAAGTCAGCAACAACAGAACCACCGCCTTAGAACGTACAGCAGCCTAAGCCATCGGGGGGGCTTAAATGCATTTTACTGGTACCAAATCTTCGCCCTAGATTCTGCTGTTGTTAAAGTACAAGAAATGATCAGCTCGCATGGAGGCCATCTAACTAATGCAATGTATCATCATGGAGAAACTCTCTAATCAAATTAACACACCATGATGAAACAAAGAAAAGGGCTCATGCCTCACAGATAGTCAGAGCTAAAGAAAACCTCGAGTTGAGCCACGGTAGGTCCAGCTACAGATAAGCATCAGGCACCAACCCACCGATTAAGGCTTAACGTCAGTGCCGCCATAGAGTCTGAGGCCTGACCCACCAACGTGCAATTAAAGAGGAAACCATCTTCATCCACTTCAAAACTTTGAGTTAGTAAGCAACGAGAGCCTGACGAGATTGCACAAAAGCTCAGGCTCTCCTGAGCCTTCGCTGATCACATTTGTGATAAACACTAGCCGACATGGTTTCATCATGCTTGGATCCAGTGATAATAAAAGATACAAGGTCATTGGGTACAGGTAGAAGTTCAATATGTCGCCGTTCTCTTAATTTAATAGTTGCCAGGAAGAAATAGCGCTAAAATAATCTGTGGCTTTTGGTGGTGTTAGTATAAGGATTCACGTGCTTAGATTTATGTTTCGAGATTATTGATCAGAACGGCCAATCCGCGCGTGGTTGTGTACATGTGTTTGGTTTTTGTCATGACTGGATAAAATATCTCCAATGATGGCGACAAAGGCGTACAAAGTTGCATCAGACCGACGTTCATTGAACCTAGCATTTATCAGGGAATAATACTTTGACATGCAACAACGCTGGATGCTCGCTAGCGACACTGACGGTCGCACTGACAGGAGAAACACTCTTGTCCACTGATCTGTTTGTAAACTGGCGTGCTCGACGGAAGGAAACGTAAGTATTGTAGACAGACACATTGATTTAAAGCTATGCAGGTACCAAAATGAAGGAAAAAAAACGATATAAACGAACTATTAAAAATATATTACCGTGGGGAAAAACAATGTACGAACGAATACATGACATTTTTGTCCACCACCGTTGAATAATTAATGGTGTACGAACTATTCGAGTGTATGAACTAATACAAGATTTACCGCATGCTAAGGTACTAACGAATACACATGAATGATATATATTGCAAATGCGCAAGCTGGTCAGCTTAGGAAAGCAATGCTGTTTAAAGCGTGTAATCATTTTTAAGCTACGTGCACGCTCCATTTGCCTTAAATGCCCATTCAATCTGATCGCCGAATTTTCACTGTGCATTGAGTACGTAAAGAGACGTACATTTTCTAAACGCGAACAACAATAACGCGGATCAAATTATGCGAATGTCCAAACTGATGTCGTTGCGTATGGAACCGTAACAATCCCTACTACTCATGTCACAAAATGGCTTTTATCTACATTATCATCGGTAGATACGTTGAAATCCGTAGCCACATCTTTGTGCAAATGTATCAAACTAAGGAAATAAGTATTTCTGGGGTCATCCGTGAAAATATGTTGTTGACCCTGCGAGGTGATCTGTGAATGTGTGATTTAGGCATTAGGCTGACTGTAAATTGTCAATCTTGCAAATTGGCAATTGTCTTCCATCATTCTTTAATTCTACCAACAAAATATTCTTAATTGTAAAAGCAAGATGAAGATAAATAAAAACTTTAAGGCAAATGCACTATGGCAAATGCACAACGTTAAATGCAAGTAATATTTATTTTCTGACCTGTGCCGTTTTTTGCAAATCTAATGCAGAGAGGCTCTCGATAAAAAAAGTCTTCAGTATCGTTGAAAGTAAAGTTGCCCAGCCATCTAACTTTATCATCCCTGTACAATAAAAAATATATTTATAATATAGGCAACCAGCTCAAAATACACAATGACATTAACAATAAATTGATACATGTATATACATATTAATTTTAACAATATAATAAAACATTGACACAGTACATTTAATATATTAAGTAAGACATTGACTAGATATTTGATGTACTATTTTAGTTATTGAAAAACGGGAAAAGAAAGTTATGTAGCGTCCATATAGATTAACGTGTTCCTTTTACAACAGATGCTCTGTGATGTATGCCATTAATAACATATCTAACTTTATAAAGCAAAATATCGAAATTTCTTCCTCATTATCTCTTTAAACTTATTGTATAAGGATGTATTTAATAATATGTTGATATTGAACGGTTATGAAAACTGTTCATGATTGAGTTATTGATGGAGATGTTTCTTGCTCCACTACCTATTGCGTACAAATTTTGCAGCGTATCCGTTTTGCGAGCGTATGTTCTAATGTATGTGACTTCAACAATAGAAACCAACTTTTTACCTCTAAGTAATAAAAAAAGATTATTGATACCATAAACCTCGCAAATCTTGTTTTTTCACAGACACTCAGAGTTGATTGTTGAGTACAATTTGGGTTTAAAACTCTTCTCCAAGAGAATTAATCGGAGCCATTATTTTATTGTGATTTAGTTTATTAATTTAAAAAAATTGTCAGAAAACTAATTTGTTGTGATTAATTAAAAAAGTTACTTGAACGTTAAAAACATTTTAGTTTTGATAACATGCAGCAGTCTGCATGCCTGATTGTAAACCCAATCACAGTGTATAACTATGTTCTCCTCCGTTGCAAGGTCTGTAACTTCTGATCTTCTAGTTATAGAAATAATGTTACTTATTTCAAAGAACACAGTAATATGGCTGTGTACATTTTACTAGCTTCGTAAACACTAACAAATTATCACAATCAAAACAACAGAATGTATGTTAAATTTTAACTGTCTAGAATTTCTGGAGGTAAGTTAATAAATACCAATAAAAGAAAAACAGCTGTTTCTTTATAAAATACATCATTTTCCATGCAGTTTTCAGCTGTAGTGAACAGCTTTATTGTGATAGCATAACCTAATTCTTTTTTACAAATAATTTAAAAATAAAAATAAAGTTTTTTTAGGAATCGCTTATAATTACAGACTTAGTCATTTTAATTGCGCCACGGTGGCTCAGGCCTCGGACTAATGGCAGCCTTGCTTTAAAGCTTTAACCCATTGATAATTGCCTGATGCTGGTCTTTCGCTTCGACCACCGGACTCAACATGAGTTTTTCTTTAGCTTTGACTATATCATCGTGAGCACTTTACTTTGTTTCATCACAGTGTGTTGATTAGATTGTTTCTCTGTGTTGTTGTTTTGCTTTAGTTAGTAACCTTCCATGCGAGCTATACAATTTTGTGTTTTATCAACAACAGAATCTGGGGTGAAGTTTTGGCGTCAGTAAAACGCATATAAGTCCCCCAGTGCCTACCTGTCCGTTATATAGCGGCGGTTCTGTTGCTGTTGAATCCTTGTTGTAATTCCCCTTGTTTTTGGGGTACTGTGTTTGGTTTTTGTTTTGTCATGCATTATGTTGTTTCCTTTCTAGTTTTACAATCATCTTGTAGAAGAGAGAGCTACTTGGTTTGCTTTAATTGTCTTTCTTGATGTCCAGTGATTGTTACTTTTCTGTGCTGGTAATTCCTCGTGTAATTAATTGTATTGGTTCCTGATATTTGCATTTTTCCTTACTTTGTGATTGTTAGTGTTTTGTGGTTCTTTCTCAGCGTGACTTGGATTAGGTCCTCTCCTTCTGACCATACTTACTTACTTTCTGGTAAATGTTTCCCTGTATGAAAATATATTCACTTCGTTAAGATACACATCTCAAGTTAAGTTCTTTTTACTTTGATGTATATTTTTCAATGATTAAACGGTTCATAAAATTAGGAAGTAAACCAACATTTATCCGTTCGTTTCAGTTATATCATGCATAACAAAACTGTATTGCATCTAATATCTGTGTAGCTGGTTGTGCCAAATGGTCAGCTCTTGAAATGAATTAACCCTAGATACAAGATACAAGATACAAGAAACTTTATTTAACGTCGGTTTCCAAAAACAAAAAACATAAGCTACAAGAACTAGTTTCTGACAAACAAGAGTATAAAAATAACAGATGTAATACAGCTGTTAAATGAAGTCACAATTACTTATATCACACGCATTTCATTTAAACTAGTCATTTGTGTAAGAAGATAAAAATTGATGATAAAAAAGATAAAAATATATTTGAAATATGGGTCACTATTTGACTTCATGATCACATATTAACATCTACAATATCCAATTTGTAGCCCTTGAAACCGAAAAATGTCGCAAAAATAACACAAGATATGCTTTGCATATCATAGTTTATCTTCATTTTAAAGCTTACCCGCAATGCTTGCTATTTACTCAAAAAGAGATGTATACCAATGCAATCTAATGATATTTCAAAAGTAAAAAAGAGGGTAAATATCAGGAATCGATGCAATCAAGTACCACATCTGCGCTGAGACATTTTATGGAAAAGTGACAAAACGCAAGGAAACAGCACACACATGAAAGCCAAGATCATCCCTTTACCGGCTCATGATCACAAGGCTGCAAGGAACAGACAAGCCAGTATGAAAAAAGAAACACCAAACACGAATAACAAAGATCAACAATAGAAGCACCGACTTGGAACGGTCAGTAAAAATTCATTGGAGGGCTTTAACATATTTTACGGCGCCAAACTCACCCTTAATTCTAATGTGGATCAAGACACATATATGTTTGGTTACTTATTGATGCATCATCTCCTATTGTATATAAATAAAGATTTAAAAATGCAATAAAACAGAGATAATGACTTGACAGTATTTACAACTAAATACCGGAGCAAAAGAAACTCAACAGTTAATCCCTGTTGGTCTAAGCAAAGGCATGACAGCAGGCAATGTAATGCATAACAAAACAAGGACAATAAATAACACAGGGACCCAATAAAATAATCACCCCAGCTAATGTTGTTGTTAAAACAAAAAAGTGTTTACCTTGCATGGAGTCTTCCTAACTAATGCAATGTATCATCAAAGAGGAACAATCAAATCAAATTAACAAATTATGGTTATACAAAGAAAATGGCTTATGACTCACAGATAGTCAGAGCTAAAGAAAGATCAAGTCGAGCTACGCTTGGCCCAGTCGACGGCAAGCACTAGGCACCAACCAACAGATTAAAGCTTCACGCCAGGGCCATCATAAAGTCTGAGGCTTGAGCCACCGTCGTGCAATTAAAGAGGAAACCATATCTATCAACCGTGATCGGATTCAGAACCAGTCATGCAGACTGTCACATGATATCCGTGTTGCTTTCAAAATTAGAAATTAGAACGGACACAAAGTACAACATAACAAAACAACGACCAAACATAGAATCCCCACACATAATTGGAGTAGCAATAAACAATAAGTCAGCAACAACAGAACCACCGCAATAGAACGTACATCAGCCTTAGCAGATGGTATTTTTATGTCATGAAAATTATTAAGTTTGAGGCCTGACCCATTGTCGCACTGTACTAACAAATAGCTGATAAGGGTGAAGCCAACCATCTTTACTCAAAATGAGGCTATAAAAGTAAGAAAGAAATTAAGGAGCACGAATCGATACAATCAAGTACCACACCTGTCCCAGGATATCAAATGGAAATGTAACAAAATCACAATAAAGATCACAAACAAAAGCCAAAAGGGCAGCCCTTTCCCTTCAGGTTACCACAAGGCAGAAATGAACAGTCACGAAAGCCAGACAAACACAATACATAAATAACACAAATGATCCACAAAAGAAGTATTGTCTTGGAACGGTCAGTTAAATATTTTACTGGAGGGCTTCAACTGGCTTCACAGTGCGTCGACCTCACCCTTAGTTCAGATGTGGACCAAGACACATGGATGTTTAATTTGTATGAAATACCCTAACTTATCAATGCATCATCTCCTAGAACATATAAATCAAGATATCGAAAGGAGATAAAGCAAATACAAGGACTCACTAGTACATAAAACTGAATACCGCAGCAAAAGAAATCCAATAAGTAAACCCTTGTCGGCCTGACAACAGCCAAAGCATCAGGCTCCTACCATCTCATTAATAGATAAGCCGTTAAGTCGAACCCACTAAAGCTTACAGCTAAACAATAAAGAACAAAATGTGCTTGACAAAATATGTCCTATAAACCTTAACTCCAAAAAACAAATTCCACTTGAGAATGGTCAGTAGTAAGCTATGGGGAGGCTTGGAAATTCCTCTACAACGCACAAACTTTTATCCTTCGTTTACGTGTAACTCCTGGTACAAGATATGGGTATTGCACAGGTCGCATAATGGCTCCCAAATACCATCATAGTAAACTCACAACATACCAAACGCAATCTAAACACTGTGATAGTATAGCGAAGACTGATAATGGCTTTAACTACAACCCTGTAAGCCAAAGCTTAAGAAAATCACTAGTTGAACCACCGCCATTCCAGTCAAAAACGATCATCAAGCCTCAACAAATTGATCGAATATTTATATCGAAGCTCTCATTTAAGTTGAATACAACATGGATTTCATGCGACAGTCTGCATGTCTGATTTTAAACTCAATCACAGTTTATAATTATGCTATCCTCTTTAATTGCACGACGGTGGTTCACGTATTAGACTCAATGATGGCACCCTGGCGTAAAGCTCTCGTTCGTGGTTGGTGACTGATGTTGTCTTTGGCTGCGATCATCGTGGCTCAACTCGGCACTGACTATGTGTGAGTCAAGAACCATTTCCATTATTTCATCATAGTATGTTTATGTAGATGAATTGTTTCTCTGTGATGATACATTGAATTGGTAAGGAAACTTCCAGCTATATTAAGTTTGTGCTATCTAAAGAAAATTAATATTTAATACAACATACAAGTAAAATGCAGTTTAGCCACCCAGTGCCTAAGGCTGATATCCGTTCTAACACGGTAGTAATGTTGTTGATGATACTTTGTTCATCGTTTTTCCCACTGTCATGGATCCGTGTTAGCTCTTTGTTTTGTTATGCATTACTTTCTGTTTCTTCTATGTTTGCAATCATATTGATGGGGAAGAGATATATAGTCGCTTAGCTCTCGCAATGTCTTGTGACTGTTATTGCTCTATGGCTCTTCCTAATTGTGCCGTTGGCTGATGTGCAGTGTGTGTATATGGTATTTCATGATCATAGTATGTATCTTACTTTACTGAGTCTGAGACCTGAACCGACACTATGTCCTCCATTTTGAATCACTTAGCAGGTATCACTTCAGCTGTTGTCCATTCTAAGGCGGTGTTTCTGTTGTTGTTTATTCACTGTTTGTTATTGTTTGCAATGTGTGTGGGAGCATGTGGTGTGTCCTTGTTTTGGTATGCATTACTTTGTGTCCTTCCTTGTTTTGCAATTGATCCCCCTGATGAGGAAAGAGCTAGTCGTTTTACTTTTCTTTTCTTATAGATGTAGTGTCGCTGTTGTTATTCTTTGCCTCTTCCACAAAGTGCCATGGATTGGTCTGTGGCGTGTGATTGTGGCATTTCATGTCATGCTCAATTACATCTTTGAAGTATCAAGAGGTCAGAGATTTAAATTATTTCTTAAATTCATTTTCTGAATTCCCTCAGAATTCTGAATTAGAAGAGGCTTGCCGCAAAGCTTTTTTAGACTGAAAGGATTTGTTTTGATCAATTTATAGTACTTATTGTACAATTCGGCAAATTATTTGGGGAGTTTACAATACAACCAAAAATAATAATAAGTGATTATGTTCAGGAAATACCACAATTACAAACCGCAAAGAACCCCATGGTACCGCGAGGTAGAGCCACTCAACAATCACGAGACACCAGGAAGACAAATTAAGCAAAGCAACCAGCTCTCTCTCTTCCCCATCAAGCCCAAGATTAAGAACTTGCAACGATTATTGAAGTCACATATGAGAAGATACGATTGTAATGCGAATTGGTTGAGATATATTGATACTACAAAAAGGAACATCACTCTCAATGAATGGGAATTACTTTATCAAAATCACCCTGTTTATCACTTAATTTTGTAAGAAGTACACCGTTATTTATCAATCAGCTCTAAACATAGTGATTCTGTATCAGAAGAGCTTGCTTCGTTCAGTTAAACTTCTAAAGGATATATTTTTTGAACCATATGTTCGTAATAAACATCGTAATAAACATCGTTAATATTGTACAAATTAGTCAGGTATCATAATATTGATGCGAAAATAAACTTATAATATGTCATATAGTTAATTTTATTAATGCAGTTGGTAATGACCTGTTCATTATATTGAAATGCATTTGAATTCAAAATAATGTTTTAGTTATCAGGGCAACGTATGACAGATGTCAAAAACAAAGGTTTTCTACTGTACTTAAACATGAATACCTCTTGTTGTATATGTTAATAGAGCATTCATATCTTATATTTACCTGTAAAAAACGCCAGTTTGAAATTTCATGGAGTCGGATCTACCCAGAGGTAAGCTTATTACCATCCCATAAGCTCTGGTTCTGTAACAAGACAGTTTCATTATTAACATAAGTAGACACAATACTGATAGCGTGCATGTCACCTAAATTACCAACCATAATTAAACGGAATTATTTGCCTTTACCATGATGTTTTGCCACTTGCCACTAATATTCTTTTGTTACTAAACTTCGTCAGGTGTGGTACTTGATTGTATCGATTCCTGATCTTTGCACCCTTACTTACTTTCACCATGGAAAGATTTGGGCGTGACAATTGTTGCACTTTCTATACTCTATAAAACCGAAGTCTGCTGTTTTCTAATAGTGAAGGTCCTCTCTATTCCTATAAGATCCGTTTTTAAGATATCTAGAGGCGCAACAGATTTCTGTGTGGAGTTGGTAAAACTACCCCCTGTGCATCAATATTGATGATATTTTTTCATATTCTGATCCTCAAGGAATGTTGGGTTCTGATGGAAAACAGATTACCGCTTAAGCCGGTGCTAGAGGTGTGAGAATTGTTTCACATTCTATTACTTCTCAGGAACAGACTCAATAAAACTGAGTATGCTGTTTTCTAATATTGAAGGTTCTCTCTATTTTTGCAGGATCCGTTTTTCTAGAGTATTTATAGAATTGTAGCTCTTTGTATTTGCTTTAGTCATCGATGAAGATCAAACATGTAAAAATTCCAATTCTTTAATGACAAGCATACACAAAACAAAATTTAACACAATTCTTATGATCTTTGCCAAACAATTGGATCATTGGAGTACAGAAAATATGTTGGAAACATATTTAGGTCTAAATATTTATAACATTATTAATATCAACTATAAGATATAAATGTTGTAGCTTTTCGTTGAAATTACATATTTTGTGGTTACATTATATACATATATGGAAGCATTTGATCGACTTCAATTTTATTAAAATGATAGGCAGCGATACACCAAGATTTCCATCAGAAGTCCTTGTATACTTACTGATTAACCCTCTGCCACCACTGAGTCACGTAAGTTAGATATTTATCCTGTATCTCTGTGAGCAAAAGGATGTCGTACTGCAGGACTATCTACAACACAAAAAGCTCGGCTAGATTTTTTCGATTTTTACTATGGTATTTTACATGTAGGAGACAATTTTATCATTTCTAATTGATTTCTAGCTGGCTTGGTCGATTGTCTAAGAAATAATGCGATCTATGTTTTTTATAATGAATACATATACAGCTTTCAAAAATACAAGTAAAACGTTGGTATATGTGTACGGTGCAAGAATGATTTGTATCCTCAAACTGAACTCGACATGCACACGTAATTTTTAAAAAATCCTATTTTTGTCCATGGGATACGGGTAAATATTGCTGTCCAAAGTTATGTGCGTATATCAAGGGAATTTCATAATCACACATGGCAGACCAACCTTCGGCACCGCAAGAAAGACACGCCGAACACTAACAGCACAATGACAGCAATACCACAATTAAATCAAAACAATCAGCTCTTTAAAACTATCATATATATACTTAACTTTCATAATAGTTGTGTTAAGCATAATTGCAGTTTAAGTGGTAGAATGATTGACTCGAGATCAAGACATTGAAGATTTGAGCCTCACAGGAGGTACTGCATTGTGGCCTTGAACTCTTGGCTCTCGTTAGTGATGTCTGACTGTGGGTTTGTCACTTTCACATTGGTATCCTGGGTCAAGTGTGGTAAATGATTGTATCGATTCCTGATCTTTGCACACTTACTTACTATGAACAAGAAACTTTTGTACTTGTTCCTCCAAAGAAGACCTGTACCAACGTGTTTGACCGATAAAATGTCGACTGGTACATAAAGAATCAAAACAAGCAGTATGCAGTTTAAAAACAAGGTGTAAAAAGCACAAAAGGCTCCACATGCTTTTCTATTTTATCAGGCAATACAATATGACAACAATATCAAATTATTAACTACGTTTGGCAGATGATTTTAACGGATATCTGGCACAACAAAAAGGATTAAATTTGTTTTATATACCTGCATACGCGTATTTGCACGAGGTCTTTCAATTTCAAGAGACAGATCTTTTATATATTGTGCCCTTTAGAAATAGCGAAAAATCTGAGACTGCAGTTGATAAACGTATAGAAATTAAAGCTTTACTCTACCTGTGCATAATATGCTATTTATTTTAGAATTGTCATACAAATTGTTTTATGTCAAGTACAATATTTCGGTATTCTTGACCCCTTAATACTTAGAAGGGTATATCCCCACACCAATAATGAAGTGGAATAGTTTATGTATAGGAGAAACTACAGGTATCTAGCCATTCCTGAAAAACAATGTATACGAGTCCCCAAAGAGGCTGAGTATACATTAATATTACGGAATCACCAGATTTGAGGAGTTTCTCCTACTTACAATACACCTTTAATAAGACATTGTATTATAGCACTAAGAATTGAGAAAATGAACGCAGCATTCCTGTCATTGGATCATTTGTATATTTAAAAAAAACTTTCTCCCACAGGTGGCACATTAAAGGAAACAGTCTTTGCATCCATGCGAAACATGCGTGGATTTCGCGAAGCAAAACCAACTATATTTATAGGTGTGTTAAATTGTTGCATGTTTTATCATGCATTTTCCCCCACACTATTTTTCACTCCACGTTGACATTTATTCATTTTGTAGTGCTTTTTCACACTGTCCAGATTATGAATCGATTACAAAAGACTTTTATTACACCGTCAAAACTGCGTATTTAGATTATACAATTTTATGCGCCCTGAATGTCGTCCCAAAACGTTTTCGGTGTAGAACTTTATAAAGTATAGAAACTGAAAGTGTCTCATCTTCCACCGACTGTGACAAAAGCGAAAACGATAGAAGATTAAAGGTCTATATTACACTCTTACATGACTAACATTCTTTCCTCGACGTTATTATTTAGCTGTGACTCGGTTGGTAAAGTGTTAAAATCAGGACTGAAAAGTCGTGGGTTCGAGACTCATAGGATGCATTTGTTTGTTTTTTTATTAACTTATTAGTACTATTTCAACCCAAGGAGACATGGAAGCCTCCCTACATGCCTGATTAATTGTTGACTAGGACGTTAAACATACATGTTAACTGAAAAACGCGAGAGAAAAAATCATTATACACCAAACGTATGTAACCAAGACTGCACCTCCATGTATTATTATACTGTTGGGATGATTTCCAGTCTACTCTGGGTATAAAGCAGGACTGATATATCGTCCACACAACACCCTGATAGTCATCTATTTCCAGCACTGTGGGTAAAACTGTTGTTAGAAACACTGCACTGTTGCGATCCGCCTTGCAATGGGTGTAATTTCCACATCATTTTGTCGAGAGACCCCCACCACAAAAAACTACAAAAAAGCTCTTTCATGTACCTAAATTCACACTGTGGGTAGCGATGACATTCATAAAATCTTGGCATATTTGCCCTATTCCAGGCGTTGTCTGTGGGGGAATAGTTACAAATGACTACATGGTGTTGTAAACTATCAACATTTTCTGACTAAACATAGTGAATAAATACTACTACCGTCTGTACCTTTAAGTATAATACAATGTTACCATGCTTGGTAGTGCTGCATGCTTTTTACCTACTGTACCAGCAGAGATTCAAACTGTCTGGATCCTAATCATGTTCAATAGTCATATGCGCAGTTCCCATTATGCAGAAATGCACCCCAGGGGCCATCCAATAAAAATACCAGGAATATCAGGCATACTAAAACATACTTGAAATTTTAGCATCCAAATAAATTTCCCTATTCTGTACCTTGACCTTAACAAAAGTCCCTAAAATGCATAGAGGTGACGGACAAAAATAGTCCAATTCTGCAATGACCCCCCACCAAAAAAAAAATCTTCATACCCCCAACATATGCATTTTTCTGATCCCCCCTCCCCCAAAAAATTAAAATTCAAAATTTTGGACCCGCCAAAATGGGCCAAGCCTACGTATATATGAAAATATCAGACACTCAGACACCCAACACACCCTCCCTTGGATAACACACACGCGTAATGAACATTGTTCACATTTAAGTGAAATATCCAAATGTGGAAACCAAGTTTTTCCAAACATAGGGTATGGCTGTAAAAGACTTGACTGCCTTCAGGAAAGAATTAGCTTCTATAAGAGAAGTCCTATTTATGTAAAGGGCATAATTGATCCGAGTCCTGACTGTGAGTGCAAGTAGTCTCCCTTTGATGTCCAAAACTATTACAGTTATGGAAGTTTACTTGGCCTGAACTGGATCCAAACTGTTTGCAAAGATTATGGTAGAAAATAAATTAATAAGTAGACAGAGATAAAAGTGTCATTTTATGGCAGTTGGTATTATTTTACTCATTTTGAGCAGAGTTACTCTAGCACCTCATATCTATTTATCAATTTCCGTTCCTTACTATATCTGTATTAATTATAAGTGTACAATTACTCCATATTTGGCTGCAGTTAAGCTGCCTATGGTGTTTGGGTAACATTTCAACTGATATACCAACTGTTCTGTTACATTGTTTGAACCTTGATAATACCTATAATAATAACAGGTAGAAATGATTAACATAGAGCACAGGATTTTTAATGGTCTCATTTTGTTATAGTTACTGTGTTTCCAAATTTTAAGTGACTCACAGTTTTTCCTTTTTTAAACAACTTTAAACTTTACTTAGATGAGCGACACTAAGCATGTGGATGAAAATTTACCCCTCGTAACTAAAGCTTATTTTTTGGGGAAGCATACCTTTATAATAGAAGCCCAACCCCTCTGTAAAAAAGAATATCTACAAATTCTATTCCTCAAAAATAGTAAGTGAGTATGATCAAGAAATACCACAATCACAAACCGCAGACAACTCCATGGCACCACAAGAAAAAGCCACTCAACCATCACGGGACACCAGGAAGACAAATTAAGCAAAGCAACCAGCTCTCTCTTCCCCATCAAGATGATTGCAATACTAGAATGGACATAACGTATTGTAAACCCATCTCTTTCTTTCTCTCTCACACACACACACACACACACACACACACACACACACACACACACACACACACACACACACACACACACACACACTTGTAAAAGGTATGTGTGGTCATCAAAGACTGTGCCAAATGGGTAGCAGGCAAATAATAGGCGTTTTGCATGAAAATTAGCATCTTCCTTTATTTAAGTGCTTTTATATCAGTCATTGAAACAAAATGTGTTGTTTTTTTAATGAATTCACAAACTCTTTGCCTATAGGATTATTTATCATGATTTTGCTGTCTGCTGATTTTTTTTTCAAAATCAGTTTTTTTTCCAAAAAAAATGAGGAATATCATCAGAGTTAATGAAGACAGTTCAAGATAATTGGGGTGTTAATGAGATATAGCGAATTAGGGATACCCATTAAATTTCATGATATCAAATTTGAGAACACCAACATGCAAATTCTTAAGTTGGGTTATGATGATTTCTTCTTGAATGCAAAAAAGAAACCGTAATTATTTTGAATCTCGTTTTACTTTCCAACTACATTAATAGTTGTCTGTTAAAGTTTTTTTCGCTAATAAACCTTGCCTGCAACCTAAACCTAGATCAGGCTATAATAACAGAAATTATCTGGAAAAAAATTAAGTGAGTATGATGAGGAAAAACCACAATACAGTTTGAAACTCTATTCGTAAACTCAAAAGATATTTTTGAAAACAATTATCTTGGTGGAAAATTTTTCAGATAACAACAATTACCCAGCATATCCGCCAATACAGTAATTTGAAACGCTTTTAGATACAGGCCATTTCAATGCACTGGTCTTAGATGTAGAGAGAATTTAATAAGTTAGTATAAGCGGTAATCATTGCTAAATGCATTGATTACCACCATTGATCTGTATCAGTCATAGATTATTTGTATCGCTAGGTTCACTTAGGAACGTATTCAAAGAGGAGCAGCTAAACACGCCATAATTCCATCTAATCCCAGCCTAAAAAAACTCATATTTAAATTGGATAAAAATCAATTACGCGGTCTATATCTAAAGTTATTTGTCTAATTTATTTTTCAACTAAAAGCATCATTTAAGAATAATCCACAGAAAACGGGGGTCACTTAAAACCTGGAAGCACAGTAGTTTACACTGAATAAGTGGCAGCTCAATTGTCACCTCTTTTGGACCGTTTAAACCTTAAGGCGCCTACTACAATTGCAGCAGTTGACATTTTTAAATTCTATAATGCAAAATATATGTTGTAAATGTCTTCTGGCAGATGGTTAATATCATATATTAAAAGTAAGTAAGGGTGCAAAGATTTTACCCAAAAAAAGAAGGAAGAGGCCACTTACCTATTTAATTCTGATAGATTACCAATAACATTTTAGTACAATTAGTTTGAAATATTCCATTTTGTATTTAGGGGTTGTAAAGATAAAGATTAACATAAAGAAAGTAAGTAAGGGTGCAAAGATCAGGAGTTGATACAATCAAGTAACACACCCGACCCAGGATACCAATGGGAAAGTTACAAACTCACTGCAAACCTTATTTAACGTCGCTTATGATGAAACAGACAACATAAGCTCACGAGCTGTTCTGCAACATAACAATTATATCTTTAACGTATACTTACCTGCCTTATTCTATCTTCCTAGCTCAAACCCTTATATGCAAGCATCAGCAAGGGATCAGCCAGTACCATTTTTACACCTTTGGTATGGTGCGGCCTTGGGATTCAAACCCGCGACCTCCCGCTCCGAAAGTGGACGCTCTTCCAACTAAAGTATCGGGGCGGCCAAAATTGCAATGAATAGATGTATTTCTGTCCCTGAAGTTTTTATTTTATTTTAACAAAAAGTGCAGACCATGATGACACACCGTCTTTCGCAGGTTTCATCTGGATCTTCACAATTTGCCAAAATAACTGCTTACCTGTATCCAGAATGAAAAAAATATGTAAAGATTAAGTGTGATCGGCGCTTTTAGAAGTAACCTTTATGGCGCCAATCAGATCAAAAGTCGTCTGCTTTTCTCATCAGCTAAAATGTTAAAAAAAGCCCTAGAGTATGACACTGAACAGCGTGGACCCAGCTCAGACTACTCTGGGCTCAATCTGTTTGCATCTATACTAATATTGTCAGTATTATTAAAGACAATGTTTGTAGCAGACACATTCATCAGACGACATTTTCAAATAAATTGTTTGGCATTGTGAAAAAAGACTTTAGCCTAATGTTATGGAAAGAAGCATTTACCAAAATAACTACACGAATTATGTCCCATGTGGCATAAAATCGAACGTCCAATTTTCGCGCATATGTGCGTTTTAAAAAGGCATTCTGTCTTCTCAGTTTGTTTAAGAAAATTGAATTCATGTTCAAAAGTAACGACCAATAGCAGAAAGTGTACATTATTTTTTTGTGTAAACTAGATCATGCTTTCTGCACAAAAGTAATGTACACTTAAGTGGCCAATCCTGAAAAAAATATGTACAGTTTCTACAATGGAGTGACGTCATAGGTGTATTTTAAATGAAGAGATATCATAGAGTCATCAAATTTTAAAGTTCCGGCAAAAAGTCTTCAGGAGGTGTGGTACTTCATTGTATCGATTCCTGATCTTTGCCCTCTTTTGTACTTTTATAGCTTTGCGCTGGACACATAAACGCTGTTCAAATAGCTTGGTTTGACAATAACATAATTTAAAGAGCTGTTGGTGTAAATTGCCAAAATCCGTTTATAACATGTTAATATATTTACTTTAGAATGTATAAATGTATGCTTCATATCCTCAGCCAACGCATTAAGCTAGAATAAGTAAGAAGGCAAAGATCAGGAATCGATACAATCAAAAATAGTAAGTGAGTATGATCAGGAAATACCCCAATCACAAACTGCAGACTACCCCGTAGCACCGCGAGGAAGAGCCGCTCAACCATCACGAGACACCAGGAAGACAAATTAAGCAAAGCAATCAGCTCTCTCTTCCCCATCAAGATGATTGCAATACTAGAATGGACATTAAGTAACGTACAACAAAACATAGAAGTACGACATGGGAAAGTGACAAAACACAATAAAACACTACACACAAAAGAGCCAATCGGTTAGCCCTTTCCAATCAGGTGACCACAAGGCTGCAATGAACAGACAAGAAAGCATGACAAACAACATAAATAACAAAAATGATCAACAAAAGAAGCATCGCCTTTGAACGGTCAGTAAAATATTTTACTGGAGATCTTAAACTAGTTTTATGGTACCAACCTCACCCTTGTTTCAGATGATCAAGACAAATAGATGTTTGGCTCGCATGAAACATCCCTTATCGATGAATCATCCTCTAGTAAATGCAAATCGAGATATAAGAGGAGATAAAACAATAAAATAAGGACTCAACCGTATATGCACCTGAATACCAGAGTAAAAGAAATCCAACAGTTAAATCCCAGTGAGCCTGACTATAGACACAACATCAGGCCCTAACCCTCTCATCTATAGATAAGTCCTCAAGTCGGAACCGTCATAGAATCTGAGGTCTGACCAGCCAGCGCACAATTAAAGGGGAAAGCATAGTTGTCACACCATGATTGGGTTGACCATAAAGCTTGCAGTCTGTTGCCATACATTACTTTTATAACCAATCTTCTTGTAATGAGAAAGTATTTCAATATAATAGCAATTTTATTTAGTTTATACACTAAGTCGCATAAAATTCTGGTTCCAAAAGCCCCTGGTGCAAAAGAAATTTAAGTCCAATATTGAATTTAGATATTGCATCATAGTATCCGCGAAAAAAATTGCGAAGTTTATGATACCGATGCCCTTGTTTGGGAAGTTTCTGAGTAAACAGTTTATTGTGATTGTTGAACTCAGCAACATTGCTAGATGCTCTAGCAAATCAGATAATCTGAGAAACATAAACTCCATAGGATGAAGAGCGAGGAACATCATCATCTAAAAATGGAATTTGACAATTTCAAATCTAATCATTCACGTTTATCGTAAATTTTAGTAGACACAATATCATTAGAAATGAACAAATACAAGTAAGAAAGGCGACAAAGATCAAGAATTGATACAATCAAGTACCATACCTGACCCAGGATACCACATGGGAAAGTCCAAAAACAAGATTCTTGATTGATATGTTCTAGGAGATAATTTATGGAAAAGTTAGATATCTTTCACACATCCCAAACATTTATGTGTCTTGATCTACTTCTGAACTAAGGGTGCTTTTGGCGCCGTGAAACTGGTTCAAGCCCTCCAGTAAAAATATTTTTACTGACCGTTCCAAGGCGTTGCTACTGTTGTAGATTTTTTTTGTTATTTATGTTTCGTGTTTGTCACGCTTTCTTGTCTGTTCATTGCAGCCTTGTGGCCACCTGCTGAGAAAGAGCTTACCTCTTGGCTCTCCTGCGTGTGATATAATGTTGTGTTAATGTCGCTTTCCCATGTGGTGTCCTTGGTCAGGTGTGGTACTTGATTGTATGGAGTCCTGATCTGTGCCTCCTTACTTACTTTCAGTATCAGAGGTATTTGCTTTATCAAGTTGAAACTCTGCTGAGTATATTTTTCTTACCATATTATCATCTAATTATTAAGATTGCTGATTGTGGAAACACTGATGACCTACGAAAGTATGTTATATGGTTATATGCTATGATAATATGCTACAAACAACCGTAAAGCAAATTACTCCAAATAAAATTTTAGTTGATAAAATTTAAAATGACAATTTATTATGAACACTTTTCCACAACCATATATGTTGTTCTTACATGCTGGATAAGGCAATCTAGTGTTTCCTGGGATCAGAAATTTCTCTCTGACCCTGGCTATGTAAACTGTGGTCCACGTGTTAGGCTATACAGTGGTGTGTTCCAGCATTAATTTAAAATCTGGTTTGGCACTATAGGGCATTTAACAACTGAGATATGAGTAATTTTGGAAGTGCACCCCTTGATTTTTCTGCATTTTTGATCATTTATTTCTTCTGTTTTTATTAAAATACATTAATATTCATGGTAAATATTTTTCATATTATACCTTAAGGTAAAGATACAATGTCTAAACATTTGATTGGCACTAGGTTCGATACACTAGAACACGTCGTAGGTGAAACATAGGTAATTTAATTATCCCTTAATTGTTCTCTGATGTTTTCTCTCATTACGAAAGTTTTCATATATATTCATGAATACGCAAATGAAATAATTTTCATATAGGACCACTGGATGAGAGAACTTATCAAATTGTATGACCGATTATATTAAAACTGGCAACAATAGAGGTTTGAAGATGCTTTTGGGCTGAAATGTGTCTATTTATGGGTTTTTATTACAATTTTATTTATTTTTTAAGGTTTTCATTAATATTCATAAATATGCAAATTAGTAGATTTACATATCTGACCACAGGAAAAAAGACATGTCAAAGCTTAATTTGACACAATGTTAGTGCTCTAAGATAATTAGAAATAGTAAGTGAGAATGATCAGAAAATACCACAATCACAAATCGCAGACAACCTCATGGCACCGCGAGGAAGAGCCACTCACCAAGAACCATAGATATGATTGAATTTGTAGGCCTACCCCCATTCTTGAAAACCATATAAGGGGGTTGGCATGGAAACCATGCATTTTCACATAGCCCATACCAAAATGTTTTGAGGTGAACTTCGTTTCGTATTTAGAGGGTCCCACTTAACAATTTGGGATGCATTTAAAAGGCCCTAGAAGTGCAGGATAGATCATACCTCAATCCCTCCTCTAGACTTATAGTTTTTGCGTGATTTTCCCTTATTTTATAAGTTTTCGTGTATATTCATGAATATAAAAATGAGTTATCATTCATATAGGACCACTGGTTGAATGGATTTGTCAAATTGTACCATTGATTATATCAAAACATGCAACAATGACAATATTGGGATGAAATCAGCCGATTTATACTTTTAATGATTTTCCTTTAAGTTTTAGCGTTTTTATTAATATTCATGAATACGCAAATTATGCAAATACGATAACTTGCATTTTTGACCATGGAATAAAAGACCTATGTCTAGCCTTTCATTTAGTACAAATTTTAGTAATCTATAGCTAAAAGCAGCTGAGATATTATTGAAATTTTATATATACCCCCATCGGTGAATCACATTTTTAATGTTTTCATGTATATTTATGAATATGAAATTTGTATATGCAACATGGGGATAATAAGCCGATGTCTAAGATTTAATTTGGTATTAAGTTTAGTAGTCTAGGATAAGTAATAGCTGAGATATGAGTACTTTTGTAGGCATACCCCATTCTTAAATACGCTATGGGTTGCCATGGAAACCATGCATTTTCACATAGTCCATACCATATTTTTAGGACACCTTCGTCTCGAACCCAGGGGCTCCCAATAAACAACTTAGCACCCATGAAAAATTGTCCTGAGGGTGCAAGGTAACCTTAATTTGATGCCAGGGTAATATGAATTATTGGCTCTCCTACTGAAAGTTTAAGGCAAAATGGCATTAAAATGAGAATTTTTTGTTCATCGAGAAACATATAGTAAATAAAATTTCTTATTTTAACATTTCTACTACAAATTAACTGACAAGCCCAACAAACTATCGGCCTACATTCACAAATCTGTAACGGTCACATCCTCAAAGTTCGACAAGGACTCTAATTTTAAAAGAAAACTCAGAAGGTTTAAGCTCCTCCCAGTAATGTGACGCAACGAAACTGACAAAATATTATATTATGCAACCGCTGTGGTCTGATAATTGGGACAAAACATTTATAAAATAGACCCGTTTCATGTAAAATGTACCTTAATAAACATGTGAAGTTTATCCTCCGTCCTGTCGCAAATATCAAAATACAGACATTTTAACTTGTTGTTTGATGTCATGTGAATGCCCTGTGAAATGCAGTCTCTGATCAGTATGATAAAGACCGGATCAGTGACAATGGTATGTTCATTTTGCGTTTCTCATTTCATGGGAAGAGGATAAGGTACTTTTTACAAAGTGTTATTTTTTGTCAAAAAATCAAAGTTCAGGACATTTTAACACCTTTGGGCGATAATTACCAAGACATGTATGTGTGTTGGGAGTAATTTTCTACGAGTTACTTGAAAGAAAAAAGCTTTGGACAAACTTTTTAGTTATTGAGTTATCAATGTTCAAACAATAGCAAGTGAATTGTATAGGGCAGATAGGATAAAGGTGAAAATTCCAAACTGGTTGCTGCCTTTGGGGTTTCGAGGTCTTTGGGTAAGATAACGTTCGAGCCAAAATTATCAATATAGTGAATGCTTTAGACGATGAAGTTTGACTGCTGGTATTTGATGAGTTAATCTCGTTTCAGAACGTCAGGCCTTTAGATAAAACTGCATTATACATGTATTGAATATTTCTTTCTTATAACTAAACTAAAATTCAGGTACCCTGCTTTGTGCGGGCTTGCTCAAAAGAACAGAAAGATATGTGCATGCTATTTTGTTGTCTGTTGATTTTTTACAAAATCAAGCTTTAAGATTCTTTTAGGATTACCATCAGAGTGTCAAACAATCTGAATCCTGGTCAGGCCAGAAAGACTTTGTTATCGCCGCCTTTGGAGTTTCTAAAGTTCTTTGGATAAGTTAACCACTAATAATCAATATAGTGTCTGTTGGAGCTAACGAAGTTTGACTGTCGATATTTGATGAGGTAATCTCGTTTAGGAACGTCAGGCTTATAGATAAAACTGCATAATACATGTATTAAATATTTTTTTTCTCATTACTAAACTAAAACACAGGTACCAGGCTGTGTATAGGCTTGCTAAAAAGAACAGGGCGAGTTTTGCATGCTTTTTTTGTTTTCTGTTGTTTTTTGTTTCAAATAAACTATTATGAAAATTATCTTAGGATTACCATCAGAGTGTTAAATAGTCTGAACCCTGGCCAGGCATGAAAGACTTTGTTATCAGCAGATGGCACTAAGAGGTAAAGCAACCTTGTACTATTTTGGGATAAACGCAAACATATGTCAAAGTATTCAAACCAGCAATAGAAACCCCATAAACGGTTACTTTTGCAAACAGTAATGACCTAGATAAATGCCACATACTGTGCCATTTAATCAGTGTCCACAAAAATCGATTTCCAGAGAAATACAACATTTCTTTGAAAAAAAAATAACCTGTGACCCCTGAATGTATGAAAATGGACCCTCCTTCTTGGAAAATTCCAATTATATTTCAATGCAAATAAAGACTTTTGGCGATCATTAGCATAACAATCATCGTTTCAGTGTCAACAATGTTGTTTTGTTTAGATATAAATCTGCCGCAAAACGGGCTTGTATACTGTCAATAATGTTTTTTTTATACAGATCTTTGCTGTGAATTTGGGACAATTTATACATGTACACATGATTCCTTTGTTGGGCAAAAAAGTCAGGGATTTTAATGAATGGTTGTGTTTTATCAAAAGCATGTACATAGTCCCATACAATGTAAATGTACCTTAACAAATTTATTCAACCTGCATGATGAGGTTGTGCATATTCACTTCCATAATAAAAAAAATTGCTATGTGGAAGCCTCTGATCAGTTTGTGCAAGTAGTTTTTCTTATCAAAATTCTACATCTTTTCTGATCCAAATATAACTGTTATGAAATATGTGCAAAGCGTCTGTTTTTGTTTTAGTACACACAAAACATTGACAAGAAAAGTAGGCGGTATTATGAACGGTCGCTTCAAACAGCTAATCAGAAACTGATCAAAGTTTTAAGGGCGGTTCCTCAGGGCAGTTCAAAGCTAAAAGATTGACAATCAATAATTGAGGGGATTATCTGTCACACCAAAGGATGTGGCATCTCTCTTATTTGATCATAGAAACCAATTTTAACGATCCAGAGTGATCGTTTGTAGCGCTTGTAAGGAAACTTGGAGTAAGTACTTAAAAAAGGAAATTTGATGTTTTTCATGTGCTTTTCCCCTTTTTTTGGGAATCTCATATTTGACACACCCATTTTGGACACAGACTGACCCAGATCGCGTTTTTTTAATACTTATCACATCACATCCGACCTGGTTGAGAGCATCATTTTTTCTTTCTCGCAATCTGATTGGTCAATCGCAGGTGAAGTTGGAAATGAAACCAAGCCGTTTTAGCAACTTTTGGCTGATGTGTTTGGAGCTTTTCCTTGTGTGCGTTCGGTTGTCTGTTCGATTTCGTAATCTATGGGCTCTGTTCTTTCAAAGGATTATAGTTTGAGACACCCTCACTACCATATACACACTATAAAGAGCGTTGAATATTGACTTGCTGGCGTGCCATATATGACCCCTACCTACCTACCTTAGCGAGCTTGCAAACGAACTCTATATTGTGTGTAGGCAGTAGGGCATTTATCCACCGTGCGTGCGTGCGTGCGTGCGTGCGTGCGTGCGAGCGATCCTTCGTGCGTGCGTTGTTTATTTCTTTATTATTCGTTTAGGGCCAAAGTAATTGAATATAGGGGAAAAGATTATTTATGTGTGTATGTACAACTAAGTTGATGATGACAACAATTAACAGCACAATTCTTTCTGGATTTTATTGTGGCCCTAAAAAGGGCCGTTATATTGTAAAGGCGAGAGCCAGTAACTTAAGCACGTTCACCACGGATTCTGCGGGCAAGCTGGATGTCCTTTGGCATGATGGTGACACGCTTGGCGTGAATGGCACACAAGTTGGTATCTTCGAAAAGACCAACCAAGTAAGCCTCGCTAGCCTCTTGGAGAGCCATAACAGCAGAGCTCTGGAATCGAAGATCAGTCTTGAAGTCCTGGGCAATTTCACGAACCAGACGCTGGAAGGGCAATTTTCTGATCAACAGTTCAGTGCTCTTCTGGTAACGACGGATCTCTCTCAGTGCTACGGTTCCTGGCCTGTATCTGTGTGGCTTCTTCACGCCTCCTGTTGCTGGGGCACTCTTACGAGCAGCCTTGGTAGCAAGTTGCTTTCTTGGAGCCTTTCCTCCAGTGGATTTACGAGCGGTCTGCTTTGTACGAGCCATGTCTGTATCTTGCGAGAAGTAAACAGCGAATGATTTGACCTACTTTTGAACAGGTTTGTTTTGGATAGCCACTGTTTAAAAGAAGCTCTGTCATTGGTCAATGTGAGCAGAGAGACGTATTTTGATTCGTCGAAAATGAGGGCATCTGATTGGATAAAAAAATGGTGATTTCAATCCTGTTTTTGCACAAATTTTGCTTTCTATTTGTCTTGTGTAAAATATGACCAGTTTGCCTACCTAGACTGCAATCACAGTCACCTGCCCATAAAAGTTAGGGTTAGGGTGAGCTTAGGGTTAGGTGAGATTAGGGTTTGGGTAAGCTTATGGTTAGGGTTAGCTTAGGGTTAGCTTAGGGCTAGGGTGGGTGAGCTTAGGGTTAGCTCAAGGGGGGGTCGCTTGGGTCGGGACCATCCAAAAAAACTGCTGCCCTAGTCCTAAAACCCTGGTTCGGGCCCCTTAACCCTAACATTCAGCGAGGTTCCTAACCCTAAGCCCTAACGGCGGGACCCCCTGGTCTGGCCTTAACCCTAACATTCAGCGAGGTCGTAACCCTAAGCCCTAACGACGGGATCCCCTGCTTAGGCCTTAACCCTAACATTCAGCGAGAGTCCTAACCCTAGGCTACGCCATAACGGCGGGACCCCTGGTTATCCTGACCATAAGTGACGAGTCTTAACCCTAAGTGGAGCCAAAACGGTGGGGGTGGGGGGTGAAGCTTTGAAGATGAACACTCTGTAACACGTAGAAGCATGACAACTTAGTGGATTCTCTCTAGTATTTGAATGGTCCTGAAAAGGACCTTTTTATATTTGTTTTGTGGAAGTTCTTACTTCTTGGCAGCGGCCTTCTTCTTAGGGGTCTTGGCCTTCTTTGGCTTGGCAGCCTTGGCTTTCTTTGGAGACTTGGCTGCTTTCTTGGCTGCTGGCTTCTTTGGGGTCTTGGCCTTCTTTGGCTTAGCTGCTTTCTTTGCTGCGGGCTTCTTAGCTGCTTTCTTTGCCGCGGGCTTCTTTGCCTTCTTTGGAGACTTAGCCTTCTTGGGTTTAGCTGCCTTAGGCTTGGCTGCCTTCTTCGCTGGCTTCGCCTTCTTGACCTCGCCAAGACGGAAAGATCCAGAGGCTCCTGTTCCCTTTGACTGCTTCAAAGAACCGCTCTTGACGCCAGATTTGAGTGCCAATTTAAGATGAACGTTCGCAGACTTTTCGTCCCCGACCTTGAAGTTAGCACAGATGTACTTGAGAATGGCCTGTCTTGATGAACCACCTCTCTCCTTCAGGCTGCCGACGGCCTTCTGGATCATCTCGCTGTATTTAGGGTGTGCGGCTGGCTTCTTGGCTTTAGGTGCGGCCTTCTTCTTGGCTTGTGCCGGTGCTGCTGCTGTATCTGCCATCGTCGTTACTTTTTAGCTTGTTAGACGTCTTCTGTGAAACAGAATAAACAGAATAATGGTTTGCCGTCTGTGACCCACTTACATTATATACTTCGTGAGCGCGGCCCTGTGAGAGAGCATCAAAACAAATCCTTTGGCTGTGAAGTTAAGAGGAGGCCGATTTCTGTGTTTGTTGACCACCCTATATGACCCTCTAAATAGCCAAGCGATGTGCTGGTGCTGCAAAACGGTTTGTTGCCTTATACTTAGACTATTTCTTGGTCGTTTGGTGAAAGAAAACGAAGTGGTACCTCATCGTGTGGGGAAAGAAATGGCATGCATCAGCCTCACTCCGTGAACGTTTTGCAGTTGTATCAACAGTTTCTGCTTTTAAATAGATCCCGTAGGCGCAACAAACCAAAATTTGGGATCAAAGAAGGATTCGCCAGATAAATATGTTTAGTTAGTACACAGAGAACGTCGTTCTGCATCGCTCTCGACATGCGACAACGCATACGCGATAATTACATTCTAACACACAAGTACAAAGGGTTATAAAAACGGAAGAATGGGGGACCTGTTTCGAATTGTATGATTCAGGCTTACATTTTTTGTTGGTCGTGTGTGGATTATCGATTCGCTTGTGTGTGTGTGTGTGTGTGTGTGTGTGTGTGTGTGTGTGTGTGTGTGTGGGCGCGTGCGTGCGTGTTTGTGTGTGAGGCATTCCTAGATATAAAAAAAAAAATTGATACGAATAGAGTTGAGGTTGGGGTGAGTGATGCAAATTAGAAGAGAAGCAGCGACATTTGGGTTTTCTAACTGGAGTGATTTGTGGCCCTAAAAAGGGCCGTTTATGATAGAAAGTAAAATTAATTTACTTTGCTTGTGCCTTGGCACCGCTCTTCTTGGGCAGAAGAACAGCCTGGATGTTGGGCAAGACACCTCCCTGGGCGATGGTGACACCGGACAGAAGTTTGTTCAATTCCTCGTCGTTTCTGATAGCTAGCTGTAGATGACGTGGGATGATTCTTGTCTTCTTGTTGTCTCTGGCAGCATTGCCTGCCAACTCCAAAACTTCAGCGGCTAAGTATTCCAAAACTGCAGCAAGGTAAACTGGGGCACCTGCTCCAACTCTCTCAGCGTAGTTTCCTTTCCTCAGAAGACGGTGGATTCTTCCTACTGGGAATTGAAGACCAGCCCTTGAGGACCTGCTCTTTGCCTTCCCCTTTGTTTTTCCTCCCTTTCCTCGACCAGACATGATTATTGTTGTATTGTGTTTGAAGACAAAGTAGTCAATGTGGAGAAAACGCGCAATAGCTTGCCTTTTATACTCCAAAACCGGATTGACCTACTAAAACACAATATCCAATCACAGCCTTTGAAAGAAATGCGCTAAGCCAATCAGCAATTAGCTTCTATATCGCTGTTCGGTTTGGGTGCTTTCCTTCACGTACGATATATTTTATGAGCTTCAAGTGCGCAGGTAGCCTGTGTTTGATTTGTTTTTTCTCTAGTTTAAAACTTTGATACGAATGGAACTATCTTTATATCATATATTTGGCACATTGTGCGTGTTTTGGGGAGAGTTTCCATCTGCTCATCGTTGTTTTTGGCCTTTTATTTGGTCGTGGAAGATGGCCTTGCGAGCAGGTCGCCTCAGACAATACAGCCAAAACTGATGTGCGAAACTAGTTCAATTCTTGCCTGTATCAGTGCGTGATTGCGCGTAAAAGTTGTTGTTATTGATCAGCGTGTGTTTCAGTTGAGACTGAATATGGGTGTGTGTGTGTGAGCTTAAGGTAGGTAGGTATGTGGTAAAGGCTTAGACGCAACTAATGGAGTTATCCTTTTTTGAGTATTTGGATGGCCCTTAAAAGGGCCGTTTAGTGTTAGTCTTAAATAGACTGTTTTTTACTTGCTGCTGGTGTACTTGGTGACGGCTTTGGTGCCCTCGCTGACGGCGTGCTTGGCAAGTTCACCAGGGAGGAGAAGACGAACTGCAGTCTGGATCTCCCGACTTGTGATGGTTGATCGCTTGTTGTAGTGAGCGAGTCTGGAAGCCTCAGCAGCGATTCTCTCAAAGATGTCGTTGACAAAGCTGTTCATGATGGACATGGCTTTGCTGGAAACACCAGTGTCTGGGTGCACCTGTTTCAATACTTTGTAGATGTAGATGCTGTAAGATTCCTTCCTCTTCCTCCTCCTTTTCTTGTCTGTTGATCTTGCGGCCTTTGCCTTGGTGGCGGCCTTCTTGGATCCTTTGCTTGCTGCTCCTTGTTTGGGAGGCATAGTGTTGCTATCAGTGATGCTGTCAGTGACGATACAAAACTAAGAGTGTGCAGGTCCGCTCGAATCCGAAACTATTTATATTGCGCCAATAGGATTGACCTACTTTTTACTCCTCCGCTAGAGAGAGCAACAACATATTTCTGATTGGCCTATTTTGCTGACCTGACCGCTGTATCCCTTGGTTTTCCTGACAAGAAGACAGCAATTCTACTCAACACAGGCATGACTTGAGACCAAACAGTATTGCTTACATTGGTGACGTGTTGCCTATGCATCGGGCATACTAGTGGAACGAATGGTTGGGTATATAGCTTCCCTTAAAGAGTGCATACCTGGCGCGATTCTGACATCAGAATTGCAAGCAAAAACAGGTTATGATTACTAAGGGCAATGTCAATGTACACTATCAACTAGATGCATGCTATATGTATGTTGGATGGTGAATGTGTGTAAGTGTCCTGACATGCATGTATGATGCGTGACCTACTTTTAGCAACTATCTCAAAGGCAGCTCTTTCTAGATATTTTGTGGCCCTAATAAGGGCCGTTTTTGTACAAACTACTTTATAAGCAGTCTAACCACCGAATCCGTAGAGGGTTCGGCCTTGTCTTTTCAGAGCATAGACTACATCCATAGCGGTGACGGTCTTCCTCTTGGCGTGCTCAGTGTATGTGACGGCATCGCGGATGACATTTTCCAAGAACACCTTGAGTACTCCTCTGGTTTCTTTGTAGATGAGACCACTTATTCTTTTCACACCACCTCGGCGAGCAAGACGACGAATAGCGGGTTTAGTGATACCCTGGATGTTGTCACGAAGAACCTTCCTGTGATGCTTAGCGCCTCCTTTTCCCAAACCCTTTCCTCCTTTACCTCGTCCAGACATGATGTTTAGTTATCAGTGAATTGACACAGACTGACCCAGATCGCGTTTTTTTAATACTTATCACATCACATCCGACCTGGGTGAGAGCATCATTTTTTCTTTCTCGCAATCTGATTGGTCAATCGCAGGTGAAGTTGGAAATGAAACCAAGCCGTTTTAGCAACTTTTGGCTGATGTGTTTGGAGCTTTTCCTTGTGTGCGTTCGGTTGTCTGTTCGATTTCGTAATCTATGGGCTCTGTTCTTTCAAAGGATTATAGTTTGAGACACCCTCACTACCATATACACACTATAAAGAGCGTTGAATATTGACTTGCTGGCGTGCCATATATGACCCCTACCTACCTACCTTAGCGAGCTTGCAAACGAACTCTATATTGTGTGTAGGCAGTAGGGCATTTATCCACCGTGCGTGCGTGCGTGCGTGCGTGCGTGCGTGCGAGCGATCCTTCGTGCGTGCGTTGTTTATTTCTTTATTATTCGTTTAGGGCCAAAGTAATTGAATATAGGGGAAAAGATTATTTATGTGTGTATGTACAACTAAGTTGATGATGACAACAATTAACAGCACAATTCTTTCTGGATTTTATTGTGGCCCTAAAAAGGGCCGTTATATTGTAAAGGCGAGAGCCAGTAACTTAAGCACGTTCACCACGGATTCTGCGGGCAAGCTGGATGTCCTTTGGCATGATGGTGACACGCTTGGCGTGAATGGCACACAAGTTGGTATCTTCGAAAAGACCAACCAAGTAAGCCTCGCTAGCCTCTTGGAGAGCCATAACAGCAGAGCTCTGGAATCGAAGATCAGTCTTGAAGTCCTGGGCAATTTCACGAACCAGACGCTGGAAGGGCAATTTTCTGATCAACAGTTCAGTGCTCTTCTGGTAACGACGGATCTCTCTCAGTGCTACGGTTCCTGGCCTGTATCTGTGTGGCTTCTTCACGCCTCCTGTTGCTGGGGCACTCTTACGAGCAGCCTTGGTAGCAAGTTGCTTTCTTGGAGCCTTTCCTCCAGTGGATTTACGAGCGGTCTGCTTTGTACGAGCCATGTCTGTATCTTGCGAGAAGTAAACAGCGAATGATTTGACCTACTTTTGAACAGGTTTGTTTTGGATAGCCACTGTTTAAAAGAAGCTCTGTCATTGGTCAATGTGAGCAGAGAGACGTATTTTGATTCGTCGAAAATGAGGGCATCTGATTGGATAAAAAAATGGTGATTTCAATCCTGTTTTTGCACAAATTTTGCTTTCTATTTGTCTTGTGTAAAATATGACCAGTTTGTCTACCTAGACTGCAATCAAAGTCACCTGCCCATAAAAGTTAGGGTTAGGGTGAGCTTAGGGTTAGGTGAGATTAGGGTTTGGGTAAGCTTATGGTTAGGGTTAGCTTAGGGTTAGCTTAGGGCTAGGGTGGGTGAGCTTAGGGTTAGCTCAAGGGGGGGGGGTCGCTTGGGTCCCTAGGGTTAGGGTTAGGGTTAGGGTTAGGGTTAGGGTTAGGGTTAGGGTTAGGGTTAGGGTTAGGGTTAGGGTTAGGGTTAGGGTTAGGGTTAGGGTTAGGGTTAGGGTTTAGGGTTAGGGTTAGGGTTAGGGTTAGGGTTAGGGTTAGGGTTAGGGTTAGGGTTAGGGTTAGGGTTGTGGTTCTGTATTCCAAATTTGGACGTTTTGGATCTAAATTTGGACGTTTCAAAAGTTGACTAGCTAAATTTGGACGTTTTCAACCAAATTTGGACGTTTTGGATCTAAATTTGGTCTTTTGTCCAAAAATCATATTAAAAACGTATAGAATGCTGATTTAAACGTCTAATACCTGTCTAAGACCGTATTATGGATATCAATAAAGCAGCATTTGGGGTTAAACACAAACCAAAACGTCCAAATTTGGATTTTCAAAATTTTGATAAAATTGGCACTAGAAACGATATTGAGGCTCTGTATAATGCATTTTTAAGATATTTCTGACAACCCTCTGTCATATGCAAGTGCTATAAAAATCAAAAAAGGTCTGGATAAGTCGAAATTTGTCTGAAATTTGCAACCCCAGGGTTACGGGTAGGGTCAAGCATTATTTTTTGCTCTAAGCAGTTCTCTGTTTGTTATATTTAACTATATTATCCTGAAATCGATTAATGTATAAAGTGTTTGTAAATTAGAAGTGGAATAATGAAGAATAACATGCTGGATAAGTCGAAATTCGACTTAAGCTTTAAAAAAATGGTTCAAAGTCAATTTTTGCTTGTAGCAATGTGCAGCTGTTTCTGCAATCTATAATCAACAATAATCTACTTAAGGGATTTTGTATATTAAGTTTTTATGTAATAGAAGGGAGTGGGATACAAATAAGAATTGATAAGTCGAAGTTTGACTAAAATAAGTTGAAAACAGGGTTCAAAGCATTATTATTTGGGCTTTACGTATTATGCCTAATATAATCAACTATAACATCCTAAAATGTATTTGTATACTGGGTTATTATATATCAGAAGATGGCATAATAGAAATGAGTTTTGATCAGTCGAAATTTGATCTGGATAAGTCGAAATTTGACTTAAAGTAGTTAAAAATGGGGTTTAAGTATTATTTTTTGGACTTTTTTTTGCCTAATTACGTGGCGTCTTTGGAGGGTTGTCCTGACCCCATGTCGGGACCCATACACCATATAAGGCTTTAAATAATAAGGTCTGATATAGTGCAAGGGAATCATGTTTTTAAAAAGGTCAACCCCTCATCAGAAAGGGCTGTACAATTTAAAACAAGGGTCGAAATCGCGCATTTTTCTGATTTATCCGACCCCCTTTGCTGGAGTTATATCTCGACCTCCGAGCTCGGCAGTGGTTCAAATAAAAATGTTTTACATAGTACACAGTCTGACCTTTAATCTGATACCAAACTCAACCCTGTAGCTACTCGGAAAAGCCTGCACCAAGCTATTCACTTTCGTGTATAAATTGGTGGTAAACTTGCATTTTCGTTCGAGAATTTCCAAAATTCGAATGGCGGGGTGACATTTCGAAGGTCCCCCTTGCATAATGCCCAGAGCGTCATACTCTAAAATGCTTTAAATAATAAGTACTTATACACCGCAAGGGAATCATGTTAATATAAGGTCCATCCCTTATAAGAAGGGGCTGTACAAATAAAAAGAAATGCGAAATCGCGGAATTTTCTAACTTATCCGACCCACTTTGCGGGAGTTATACCTCAACCTAGGAGCTCGATAGTGGGTTGAATAAAATTTAATCACATAGTACATAGTCTTACCTTTAATATGATACCTCATTCAACCCTGTAGACACTCAGAATAGCCTGCACCAAGCTATTCACTTTCGCATATGAATAGGTGACAAACTTGCATTTTCGTTCCAGAATTTCCGAAATTCGAACCGTGAGGTGTCTTTCAGACCCTCCCCCTGCTATAATGCCCGGACCCACATACTCCAAAACACTTTATATAATAAGTACTAATATAGCGCAAGGGAAACATGTTAAAAAAAGGTCCAACCCTTATCTGAAGGGGCCGTACAAATAAAAAGAAAGAGCGAAATCGCGCAATTTTCGAACTTATCCGATGCGCCTTGCGGGATTCGGAACTCGATCTTGAAGCTCGGTAGTGGTTAAAATAAAATTTTATCACAAAGTACATAGTCTGATCTTTAATCTGATACCAAAATCAACCTCGTAGCTACTTGGAAAAGCCTGCACCAAGCTATTCACTTTCGTGTATAAATAGGTGATAAACTTGCATTTTCGTGCGAAAATTTCCGAAATTCGAACCCTGAGGTGTCTTTCCGACCCTCCCCCTGCCACAATACCCGGACCCACATACTCTAAAACACTTAAAATAATAAGTACTTATTTAGCGCAAGGGAAACATGTTAAAAAAAGGTTCAACCCTTATCTAAAGGGGCCGTAAAAATAAAAAGAAAGAGCGAAATCGCTCAATTTCCGAACTTATACGACGCACCTTGCGGATTTCGGAACTCGATCTTGAAGCTCGGTAGTGGTTAAAATGAAATTTTATCACCTAGTACATAGACAGATCTTTAATCTGATACCAACATCAACCCCGTAGCTACTCAGAAAAGCCTGCACCAAGCTATTCACTTTCGTGTATAAATAGGTGATAAACTTGCATTTTCGTGCGAAAATTTCCGAAATTCGAACCCTGAGGTGTCTTTCCGACCCTCCCCCTGCCACAATACCCGGACCCACATACTCAAAAACACTTAAAATAATAAGTACTTATATAGTGCAAGCGAATCATGACAATAAAAGGTCCAACCCTTACCAAAAAGGGCTGTAAAAATAAAAAGAAAGGGCGAAATCGCGCATTTTTCGAACTTATCTTACGCACCTTGCGGGATTTGTACCTCGATCTCGGAGCTCGGCAGTGGTTTGAATAAAATTTTATCACATAGTACATAGACTGATCTTTAATCTGATACCAAAATCAACCCTGTAGCTAATCGGAAAAGCCTGCACCAAGCTATTCACTTTCGTGTAATAATAGGTGATAAACTTACAATTTCTTGAGAGATTTTTCGAATCTCGAGCCTAAATTATATTCATATCTCTACGGGCTGTAACACGCTGATTAATGTCTGTAAAATTCTGATTCTGGTATCAACATAAAGCTTAGACCCTCTCCTTTGTGCTCATGCTCAATTTATACCACTGTTTGGCTTCTAGGCTAGGATTTGAGCCTCGTAAAAGGGCTATATAAAAGTGCCAAAAATCTCAATTTAGTCCCTGTGTAATCATTCTGGAGGGCCCACAGAGTGCCTGATGGGCCAAATTTTGGCCCTATGCTCTAGATATAGATATGGTCTAACGTTTTAAAGCATTTTAACGTGTGTGGGACATGGCAATATGCCAAGATAAACCCCGAAATGGCCCCCACGTGATTTGTCGCCGAATTTTTCTCTCAAAAGCGATAAAATTATTGTCTAAATACGCACATATCTCTAACGGCTCTAGTGGGCTGATCAATGCCTTTAGAAGTCTTTTGTTGGTATCAGATAAAAGCTCTGTTCCTCTTCTTACTTCTAAAATTCATTTGTAACCAATTATTGGCTCCTAGGTTAAGATTCGAGCCCCATAATATGGGTAGGTAAATTTCGTACAATGTGGGTATGGGCCCTTTTTACGGCACCTATGGGCCCCTTTAAAGACCAAAATGGCGTTTATTATTACATGGTTCTCTTGAATCATAATTGAGCTTTAATTTAATACCAAAATTATAATTTTATACACCCATACAACTCTGCTATAGGTCTCAGAACATGGGTTAGTGTTAGTGAAAACTTTGTCGACGAATTCCGAAATTCGCGAAACTCGCGAACGTCATTCGTTGTTAATCCCCTTATTAGGACCCTAATAATAAGGTCTGGGTCCTAATTTTTAAATGGTCCCCTTACAAAATATATGTAATTATCACTTTAAGCGTTTTAAGGTGTATGACTGCAGATTCAGGGGGCAGGTGGTCGTAAAAAGGGCCCTCGGTAAAAATCAGAAATTCGCGCATTTTGTCCCTTTTGAGTAGTTTATACAGACCCAATTCTTATGTTTAGGACCCCTTTTTTCATTTAAAATACTTAGAAAATATTTCTTCTTAAAAACTGTAAAATCCCACCACTTTACTGTAAAAAAAAGACCCAACCCCTAGCCTATTACTAGACAAAGGGTACTTTTTTGAAAGAAAAGGGCCCTTTTTTCATTAATTGTGACCCCTACCTTAAAGGGATTCACATTTTTTTTACTCAGAAATAAACCCTCAATCAAAATACAACAAATAAAGTTAAAGGAATAATTTTGCAATGAATTATCTTGTCAGAAAATCTAACCCTATTCAAAACCCTAGCTGTTTTTTGCAAAAAATGGGCAAAAATGGTACCCGAATTTCCAACGGCTATAGCGGACTGATCAATGTCTGTACAACTCTTATATTGGTATCAGATTAAAGCTTAGACCATTTTCTTACTACTTAAACTTGATTTTAACCAATAAATGGCTTCTATGTCCATACTCGAGCCCCACAATATGGGTAGGTAAATTTCGTATAATTTGGGGGTGGGCCCTTTTTACGGCACCTATGGGCCCCATAAAAGACCAAAATGGCGTTTATTATTACATGGTTCTCTTTAACAATAATTGAGCTTTTATTTAATACCAAAAATATAATTTTATATACCCATACAAGCCTGTTATAGGCCCCAGAACAATGCTTAGGGTTTGTGAAAATTTTGTCGACGAATTTCCGAATTTCGCGAAATTCGCGAACGTCATTCGCTGTTAATCCCCTTATTAGGACCCTAATAATAAGTTTGGGGACCTAATTTTTAAATGTTCCCCTTAACAAATATATGTTCTTATCATTTATATCATTTTAAGACGTATGTCTGCAGATAAAGGGGACAGGTGGTCGTAAAAAGGGCCCTTGGTCGAAAATCCGAAATTCGCGAATTTTGTCTTTTTTTAGTACTTTATACAGACCCATTTCTTATGTTTAGGACCCCTTTTTTCATTTAAAATACTTACAAAATGTCTGTTCTTATAAACTGTAAAATCCCACCACTTTCCTGTAAAAGAAAGACCCAAACCCAAGCCTTTCACCAGACAAAGGGTACATTTTTGACCAAAAAAGGGCCCTTTTTTCATTAATGGTGACCCCAACCCTTAAGGGATTCACAATGTTGTTACTAAGAAATGAAGCCTGCATCGATATAAAACAAATAAAGTTAAAATAATAATTTTACAAAGAACAATCTTGTCAAAAAATCTAACCCTAATCTAAACCCTAGCTGTGTTTTGCAAAAAAGGGTACCCCGGTGGGGTTTCTGGCCCCATTGTAGCCCCTGTGTGCAATGTACAGGCCTATAAATTAGTTCAGTCTCAAGAAGAATGATTGTGCTAAGTTATAGGCTATTTAGATTGTCTTTAAAGGCTATGTGGTTTGTTATTAAGTTTTTTGAAAATGGAGCTGGGGTTAGAGGTGTGTGGTCGAGTCCAAATTTGGATTTGTTTTCCTTTGACCCCAAATATCTCAGCAACCATTACTCTTACACACTTCTAAATTACACTAAAAGAAAGCCCTAATCGATTCCAATACGTTTAAACAAGTTTAGATATCATTAGAAACTTACTTATTGATATATAAAGAAACGTCCAAATTTGGATCAATTTCTGGGGTTAAATAGCCCCAACTAACCCCAACTTTTTGAAAATGTCATAAAATCTGAACCAGCAATGCTAGAGCCTAGAAACTTTCAGAGGTTGTAGAGGGCGTTAAAATCAACATTTTAAAAAAAAGTTTATAAGTTTATGATGTTTAAAACTTGAGTTATAAAAAATACTTTTTTTTCATGTCAACTTTTGAGAAAAGTTCATTTTCTGGGTACACCTGAAAACAAATTTTTTGTTAAGGTGTTTTTGGCCTAAAAAAAGGGTTGGGGTTAGAGGTATGGCTACTGTGTACTGGCTAAAAACCCTACACACCAGGAAAGCCAAAAGATGAGCTTCCTAGGGCCAAAAATATTGATTTTGGACCCGAATTATCCAAATAAGGACGCCACTTTTTTTCAGGGGGCAATTTTCCCAATTTTATGAATGGGGTTAGATACTTTTTTTACACCAACCTGTAGCCCTCCCCAAGGCCTTTTAACACCATTTACTGTTACCTCTAACCCCAACTAAAAAAAAAGTTATGACCGAAGAAACCCGCACATTTTATCCAAATTTGGACACTTGACCACAATTAGGGTTAGGGTTAGGGTTAGGGTTAGGGTTAGGGTTAGGGTTGTGGTTCTGTATTCCAAATTTGGACGTTTTGGATCTAAATTTGGACGTTTCAAAAGTTGACTAGCTAAATTTGGACGTTTTCAACCAAATTTGGACGTTTTGGATCTAAATTTGGTCTTTTGTCCAAAAATCATATTAAAAACGTATAGAATGCTGATTTAAACGTCTAACACCTGTCTAAGACCGTATTATGGATATCAATTAAGCAGCATTTGGGGTTAAACACAAACCAAAACGTCCAAATTTGGATTTTCAAAATTTTGATAAAATTGGCACTAGAAACGATATTGAGGCTCTGTATAATGCATTTTTAAGATATTTCTGACAACCCTCTGTCATATGCAAGTGCTATAAAAATCAAAAATGGTCTGGATAAGTCGAAATTTGTCTGAAATTTGCAACCCCAGGGTTAGGGGTAGGGTCAAGCATTATTTTTTTGCTCTAAGTAGTTTTCTGTTTGTTATATTTAACTATATTATCCTAAAATCGATTAATGTATAAAGTGTTTGTAAATTAGAAGTGGAATAATGAAGAATAACATGTTGGATAAGTCGAAATTCGACTTAAACTTTTAAAAAAAATGGTTCAAAGTCAATTTTTGCTTGTAGCAATGTGCAGCTGTTTCTGCAATCTATAATCAACAATAATCTACTTAAGGGATTTTATATATTAAGTTTTTATGTATTAGAAGGGAGTGGGATACAAATAAGAATTGATAAGTCGAAGTTTGACTAAAATAAGTTGAAAACAGGGTTCAAAGCATTATTATTTGGGCTTTACGCATTATGCCTAATATAATCAACAATAACATCCTAAAATGTATTTGTATACTGGGTTATTATATATCAGAAGAAGTCATAATAGAAATGAGTTTTGATTAGTCGAAATTTGATCTGGATAAGTCGAAATTTGACTTAAAGTAGTTAAAAATGGGGTTCAAGTATTATTTTTTGGACTTTTTTTGCCTAATTACGTGGTGTCCTTTGGAGGGTTGTCCTGACCCCATGTCGGGACCCATACACCATATAAGGCTTTAAATAATAAGGTCTGATATAGTGCAAGGGAATCATGTTTTTAAAAAGGTCAACCCCTCATCAGAAAGGGCTGTACAATTTAAAACAAGGGTCGAAATCACGCATTTTCTGACTTATCCGACCCCCTTTGCTGGAGTTATATCTCAACCTCCGAGCTCGGCAGTGGTTCAAATAAAAATGTTTTACATAGTACACAGTCTGACCTTTAATCTGATACCAAACTCAACCCTGTAGCTACTCGGAAAAGCCTGCACCAAGCTATTCACTTTCGTGTATGATAGGTGATAAACTTGCATTTTCGTTCGAGAATTTCCAAAATTCGAATGGCGGGGTGACATTTCGAAGGTCCCCCTTGCATAATGCTCAGAGCATCATACTCTAAAATGCTTTAAATAATAAGTACTTATACACCGCAAGGGAATCATGTTAATATAAGGTCCATCCCTTATAAGAAGGGGCTGTACAAATAAAAAGAAATGCGAAATCGCGGAATTTTCTAACTTATCCGACCCACCTTGCGGGAGTTATACCCCAACCTAAGAGCTCGATAGTGGGTTGAATGAAATTTTATCATGTAGTACATAGTCTGACCTTTAATATAATACCTCATTCAACCCTGTAGACACTCAGAATAGCCTGCACCAAGCTATTCACTTTCGCATATAAATAGGTGACAAACTTGCATTTACGTTCGAGAATTTCCAAAATTCGAACCGTGGGGTGTCTTTCCCACCCTCCCCCTGCTATAATGCCCGGACCCACATACTCAAAAACACTTTATATAATAAGTACTTATATAGCGCAAGGGAGACATGTTAAAAAAAGGTCCAACCCTTATCTAGAGGGGCCGTACAAATAAAAAGAAAGAGCGAAATCGCGCAATTTTCGAACTTATCCGACGCACCTTGCGGGATTTGTACCTCGATCTTGAAGCTCGGTAGTGTTTTGAATAAAGTTTTATCACATAGTACATAGTCTGATCTTTAATCTGATACCAAAAGCAATCTAGTAGACGCTCAGATTAGTCTGCACCAAGCTATTCACTTTCGTGTATAAATAGATATAAACTTGTATTTTCGTGCGAACTGCAAAGTGTCTTTCCGACCCTCCCCCTGCCATAATGCCTGGACCCACATACTTAAAAACTCTTTAAATAATACAAACTTATATAGCTGAAGGGTAGCATGTTAATAAAAGGTCCAACCCTTATCAAAAGTGGCTATAAAAATAAAAATAAAGTGCTAAATCGCGCAATTTTCGAACTTATCCGACCCACCTTGCAGAATTTTTACCTCGATCTCGGAGCTCGGTAGTGGTTTGAATAAAATTTTATCACCTAGTACATAGACTGATCTTTAATCTGATACCAAAATCAACCCCGTAGCTACTCGTAAAAGCCTGCACCAAGCTATTCACTTTCGTGTATAAATAGGTGATAAACTTGCATTTTCGTGCGAAAATTTCCGAAATTCGAACCCTGAGGTGTCTTTCCGACCCTCCCCCTGCCACAATACCCGGACCCACATACTCCAAAACACTTAAAATAATAAGTACTTATTTAGCGCAAGAGAAACATGTTAATAAAAGGTTCAACCCTTATCTAAAGGGGCCGTAAAAATAAAAAGAAAGAGCAAAATCGCGCAATTTTCGAACTTATCCGACGCACGTTGCGGGATTCGGAACTCGATCTTGAAGCTCGGTAGTGGTTAAAATAAAATTTTATCACCTAGTACATAGACTGATCTTTAATCTGATACCAACATCGACCCCGTAGCTACTCAGAAAAGCCTGCACCAAGCTATTCACTTTCGTGTATAAATAGGTGATAAACTTGCATTTTCGTGCGAAAATTTCCGAAATTCGAACCCTGAGGTGTCTTATCGACCCTTCCCCTGCCACAATACCCGGACCCACATACTCAAAAACACTTAAAATAATAAGTACTTATATAGTGCAAGCGAATCATGACAATAAAAGGTCCAACCCTTACCATAAAGGGCTGTAAAAATAAAAAGAAAGGGCGAAATCGCGCATTTTTCGAACTTATCCTACGCACCTTGCGGGATTTGTACCTCGATCTCGGAGCTCGGTAGTGGTTTGAATAAAATTTTATCACATAGTACATAGACTGATCTTTAATCTGATACCAAAATCAACCCTGTAGCTAATCGGAATAGCCTGCACCAAGCTATTCACTTTCGTGTAATAATAGGTGATAAACTTACAATTTCATGAGAGATTTTTCGAATTTCGAGCCTAAATTATATTCATATCTCTACGGGCTGTAACACGCTTATTAATGTCTGTAAAATTCTGATTCTGGTATCAACATAAAGCTTAGACCCTCTCCTTTGTGCTCATGCTCAATTTATACCACTGTCTGGCTTCTAGGCTAGGATTTGAGCCTCGTAAAGGGCTAAATAAAAGTGCCAAAAATCTCAATTCAGTCCCTGTGTAATCATTCTGGAGGGCCCACAGAGTGCCTGATGGGCCAAATTTTGGCCCTATGCTCTAGATATAGATATGGTCTAACGTTTTAAAGCATTTTAACGTGTGTGGGACATGGCAATATGCCAAGATAAACCCCGAAACGGCCCCCACTTAATTTGTCGCCGAATTTTTCTCTCAAAAGTGATACAATTATTGTCTAAATACGCACATATCTCTAACGGCTCTAGTGGGCTGATCAATGCCTTTAGAAGTCTTTTTTTGGTATCAGATAAAAGCTCTGTTCCTCTTCTTACTTCTAAAATTCATTTGTAACCAATTATTGGCTCCTAGGTTAAGATTCGAGCCCCATAATATGGGTAGGTAAATTTCGTACAATTTGGGTATGGGCCCTTTTTACGGCACCTATGGGCCCCTTAAAAGACCAAAATGGCGTTTATTATTACATGGTTCTCCTAAACAATAATTGAGCTTTAATTAAATACCAAAATTATAATTTTATACACCTATACAAGTCTGCTAGAGGCCTCAGAACATGGGTCAGGGCTAGTGAATATTTGTCGACGAATATCCGAAATTCGCGAAACTCGCGAACATCATTCGTTGCTAATCCCCTTATTAGGACCCTAATAATAAGGTCTGGGTCCTAATTTTTAAATGGTCCCCTTACAAAATATATGTTATTATCACTTTAAGCATTTTAAGGTGTATGACTGCAGATTCAGGGGACAGGTGGTCGTAAAAAGGGCCCTCGGTAAAAATCCGAAATTCGCGAATTTCGTCCCTTTTGAGTAGTTTTTACAGACCCAATTCTTATATTTAGGACCCCTTTTTTCATTTAAAATACTTAGAAAATATCTCTTCTTAAAAACTGTAAAATCCCACCACTTTACTGTAAAAAAAAGACCCAACCCCTAGCCTATTACCAGACAAAGGGTACTTTTTTGACAAAAAAGGGCCCTTTTTTCATTAATTGTGACCCCTACCCTAAAAGGATTCACAATTTTTTTACTTAGAAATAAACCCTATATCAAAATACAACAAATTAAGTTAAAAGAATAATTTTACAATGAAGTATCTTGTCAAAAAATCTAACCCTATTCAAAACCATAGCTGTTTTTTGAAAAAAATGGGCAAAAATGGTACCCAAATTTCGAACGGCTATAGCAGACTGATCAATGTCTGTACAACTCTTATATTGGTATCAGATTAAAGCCAAGACCATTTTCTTACTTCTGAAACTTGATTTTAACCAATAATTAGCTTCTATGTCCAGACTCGAGCCCCACAATACGGGTAGGTAAATTTCGTACAATTTTGGTATGGGCCCTTTTTACGGCACATATGGGCCCCCTAAAATCCCAAAATGGCGTTTATTATTACATGGTTCTCTTTAACAATAATTGAGCTTTTATTTAATACCAAAATTATAATTTTATATACCCATACAAGCCTGCTATAGACCTCAGAACAATGGTTAGGGTTTGTGAAAATTTTGTCGACGAATTTCCGAAATTCGCGAAATTCGCGAAGGTCATTCGTTGTTAATCCCCTTATTAGGACCCTAATAATACGTTTGGGGTGCTAATTTTTAAATGGTCCCCTTAACAAATATATGTTCTTATCACTTTAAGCATTTTAAGACGTATGTCTGCAGATAAAGGGGACAGGTGGTCGTAAAAAGGGCCCTTGGTCGAAAATCCGAAATTCGCGAATTTTGTCCATTTTTAGTAGTTTATACAGACCCATTTCTTATGTTTATGACCCCTTTTTTCATTTAAAATGCTTACAAAATATCTCTTCTTATAAACTCTAAAATCCCACCACTTTCCTGTAAAAGAAAGACCCAAATCCTAGCCTATCACCATACATAGGGTACATTTTTGACCAAAAAAGGGCCCTTTTTTCATTAATGGTGACCCCATCCCTTAAGGGATTCACAATGTTGTTACTAAGAAATAAAGCCTGCATCGATATTAAACAAATAAAGTTAATATAATTATTTTACAAAGAACTATCTTGTCAAAAAATCTAACCCTAGTCCAAACCCTAGCTGTTTTTTGCAAAAAAGGGTACCCCGGTGGGGTTTCTGGCCCCATTGTAGCCCCTGTGTGCAATGTACAGGCCTATAAATTAGTTCAGTCTCAAGAAGAATGATTGTGCTAAGCAATAGGCCTTTTAAATTGTCTTCAAAGGTTATGTGGTTTGTTATTAAGTTTTTTGAAAATGGAGCTGGGGTTAGAGGTGTGTGGTCAAGTCCAAATTTGGATTTGTTTTCCTTTGACCCCAAATATCTCAGCAACCATTAGTCTTACACACTTCTAAATTACACTAAAAGAAAGCCCTAATCGATTCCAATACGTTTAAACAAGTTTAGATATCATTAGAAGCTTACTTATTGATATATAAAGAAACGTCCAAATTTGGATCAATTTCTGGGGTTAAATAGCCCCAACTAACCCCAACTTTTTGAAAATGCCATAAAATCTGAACTAAAAAAGCTAGAGCCTAGAAACTTTCAGAGGTTGTAGAGGGCGTTGAAATCAACATTTTAAAAAAAAGTTTATAAGTTTATGATGTTTAAAACTTGAGTTATAAAAATTAACTTTTTTTCATGTCAACTTTTGAGAAAAGTTCATTTTCTGGGTACACCTGAAAACGAATTTTTTTGTTAAGGTGTTTTTGGCCTAAAAAAAGGGTTGGGGTTAGAGGTATGGCTACTGTGTACTGGCTAAAAACCCTACACACCAGGAAAGCCAAAAGATGAGCTTCCTAGGGCCAAAAATATTGATTTTGGACCCAAATTATCCAAATAAGGACGCCACTTTTTTTCAGGGGGCAATTTTCCCAATTATATGAATGGGGTTAGATACTTTTTTTACACCAACCTGTAGCCCTCCCCAAGGCCTTTTAACACCATTTACTGTTACCTCTAACCCCAACTAAAAAAAAAGTTATGACCGAAGAAACCCGCACATTTTATCCAAATTTGGACACTTGACCACAATTAGGGTTAGGGTTAGGGGTTAGGGTTAGGGTTAGGGTTAGGGTTAGGGTTAGGGTTAGGGTTAGGGTTAGGGTTAGGGTTAGGGTTAGGGTTAGGGTTAGGGTTAGGGTTAGGGTTAGGGTTAGGGTTAGGGTTAGGGTTAGGGTTAGGGTTAGGGTTAGGGTTAGGGTTAGGGTTAGGATTAGGGTTAGGGTTAGGGTTAGGGTTAGGGTTAGGGTTAGGGTAAGGTTAGGGTTAGGGTTAGGTTAGGGTTAGGGTTAGGGTTAGGGTTAGGGTTAGGGTTAGGGTTAGGGTTAGGGTTAGGGTTAGGGTTAGGGTTAGGGTTAGGGTTAGGGTTAGGGTTAGGGTTAGGGTTAGGGTTAGGGTTAGGGTTAGGGTTAGGGTTAGGGTTAGGGTTAGGGTTAGGGTTAGGGTTAGGGTTAGGGTTAGGGTTAGGGTTAGGTTAGGGTTAGGGTTAGGGTTAGGGTTAGGGTTAGGGTTAGGGTTAGGGTTAGGGTTAGGGTTAGGGTTAGGGTTAGGGTTAGGGTTAGGGTTAGGGTTAGGGTTAGGGTTAGGTTAGGGTTAGGGTTAGGGTTAGGTTAGGGTTAGGGTTAGGGTTAGGGTTAGGGTTAGGGTTAGGGTTAGGGTTAGGGGTTGGGGTTAGGGTTAGGGTTAGGTTAGGGTTAGGGTTAGGGTTAGGGTTAGGGTTAGGTTAGGGTTATGGGTTAGGGTTAGGGTTAGGGTTAGGGTTAGGGTTAGGGTTAGGGTTAGGGTTAGGGTTAGGGTTAGGGTTAGGGTTAGGGTTAGGGTTAGGGTTAGGGTTAGGGTTAGGGGTGGTAGGTTGGGTTAGGGTTAGGGTTAGGGTTAGGGTTAGGGTTAGGGTTAGGGTTAGGGTTAGGGTTAGGGTTAGGGTTAGGGGTTAGGGTTAGGGTTAGGGTTAGGGTTAGGGTTAGGGTTAGGGTTAGGGTTAGGGTTAGGGTTAGGGTTAGGGTTAGGGTTAGGGTTAGGGGTTAGGGTTAGGGGTTAGGGTTAGGGTTAGGGTTAGGGTTAGGGTTAGGGTTAGGGTTAGGGTTAGGGTTAGGGTTAGGGTTAGGTTTAGGGTTAGGGTTAGGGTTAGGTTAGGGTTAGGGTTAGGGTTAGGGTTAGGGTTAGGGTTGGTTAGGGGTTAGGGTTAGGGTTAGGGTTAGGGTTAGGGGTTAGGTGTAGGGGT